>OX387208.1:21490169-22842169 GCA_947561695.1 Tyria jacobaeae | reverse complement strand
CTGGCTTAGCAGTCAGGATCACTAACCACTAGACCAAAAAGTATATACAAAAATTATGGATGTTTATTAGTATTATAATTGGTATTTAGAATAAAAAATGCTGGTTAAAATATTTACAAATTGAAATGAATACCAAGTCAAATGTCTTACTGTAAGAGAAGCATGCTGAGGCACGAATGGGTTGGCTCTACCGGAGTGCGGAGTGATACCACGGTGTCCCAGAAAACTGGTTTACAGACAATGCTTGCATTATATAATATTACTGGGTAAGTGAGGGTACAATATTACTGGGTAAGTGAGGGTACCGGAGGCCTAACTTCTTTCCTCTTCCTTTCTAATAACCCCCCCATTCCTCTTTATCGCATTTGCCACCAGCTAGTTCAAGTTATAGGTATGCGACCTTAACTAACTTGAGTTATTGCGTATATTACCCAATACATCTGTATAAGCAATATACATATATATTTTTAATATATAAATTAATAAATAATATACATATATATTTATTAATATCTTTCCCAATCTATCCTTCCTTTCGTGTATACACCCTAAATTTTCCCATCTTATTCCCAAAAGTGCCTGGATGACGGCAACGGTCCTTTTTTTTACGTGGGTAAATCCTCATGGATTATCCTCCGCCGGGGGCTTCAGCGGAGTGGTGTGCCGGACTTGACCGGCTAAAACCACCAAGGTGTTCCTTCCTCACACCTAGTGCCAAGGGCCCAGTGGTCCTGCCCTCTTACGTAAATGGGACTTAATTACAATCGCTAAAATGATTGCGTTAATTAATACCCCCTCCAGGGACACAGGAGTGACGTGAGTGTGTGTGTATTTATACAGAAACAAGTTTAATTTTTTTCATAAAAGTATGTGGCTACATACTTTTTTGACAAAATTGTGTCACAAAGTGTCACTCAGGATGAAACAAGGCTTCTAACCATACTCCTTACATGCAAAACTATTCAGGTATTTAGAAATTATGGTGATATAAAAACTCACTCAAATACATGAACTCTGATAACATTACACAATTTGAGCAGTGTTAAAAAGGTCATATATAGAGTACATTTCCTTCTACCATCACGATACAAAGTGTGGGTGCGGAGGGCTCATTAGAATTGCTTGAGAATATTAGGTGAACAAGATCGAAAGCGATTTAAGCCGCGGACAATAGCTGGTAATAAATAATGTCGCTTCCCGCTGAATTTCTGATCGCCGCCTGTCTTGAATGTTTCTTGAACATTCCATTTATCTTAAAAAAGAAGAAATTTCTTCACTAAAAAGTAAAGAAATTTCTTCACAGAAGGCGTGAATGTTCCAAAAGACTTTATTGATGAGCTGTTTTTACTAATGTACCTAACGAAGTTTGTCAATGAATTTAATAATATTATAAACAACACATTTTTTGCTTTGATATAGGTTCATTATACGTGAGTAAGAATGTATAAATAATGTTTAAAAATAAGCTGTAAGGCTTAAATTAACTTTAATTAACATAGTTATGTCGTTAATTCTGTTGCTAGTTTTACTTAATTCAAAAGTATAGCAAATATATTAAAGAAATTTAAACTCTATGAACAAAGTTAGCATCATTCTAAATTTTAATAATTTATATGGCGTTGTCTTCTTTTGTTGTTATAAATGATATTAAAACTTTCCTGAACAATTGCTTATATGTATGTATATTGAATATGTCTTAATTTTACTATTTTTCAGAAGAATCAGTAGGAGCGGTATTTTTATCGAAAACATTCCTATGAAGATTGTCAGGCAATTAGATCTATTCTGTAGTAACACTAGCTTCCAATAGTCAATAAGCCACATCACAACCACAAGATTGATTTAACAAGGCGACGAACGGAAGGAGATTCTTACAATAGATAGATAAGTCGGTACACAGTAAAATGTATCCTAAAAACAGATAAATACTTACGTTAGTTGCTTGATTGTTCTTATTTAAATGAGAGATTTTGTTTTAAAGAAAAGATCAAGTTACTAAGATTTAAATAATTCTTTTCTTAAGGAATAACGAGCATTTATTGACAAATAAAATAGACTCTACAACATGATTCGTTTAGTATAAGTCCCGTGTAGACAATCATATGAACTTAGTAAAAAGCTGTTAGTTTGACATTATGAACAGACACGTACCTACTCAAAGTTTATTTATTCTTATGGATATAGTAGACAGTAATACTTTAAAATCGATTTAGTTAGACATTTTCAGTCATTGATATCAACTGATAAAAATACGTTGCTTTTTATTGCTAGGTACTTTTCTTACAGGTTCTATACATATTACAAAGGTGAATTAAATTGTAAATGGTTCGGATAAAATAGTTGCGAAGTGAGTATCAATATAAAAGTATAAGAGTTTCCTTTGAATTATGTGTTTGGTACTTTTTTTTTATGTATGTATTTACAATTTTTAATCTCATCTAATGCGGTGGGAAGCGAATGGCTCAGTTAAAGTGATTCAGCCTGCCTTTGATATTATTTTGCTTGTCCTATATAATATATTCAATCATTCCTTATTCTGCGGCGTCTTTTCTTAGGCATAAACCTTCTACCTTTTCTGACTACCGACTTAAATCTATCTTACTATTTCTATCCAAAGTTCTCGAACGTCTGGTTTATAATAACTCAACAACTTCCTTTCAAAGAAGAAACTACTAAATCCCTTACAGTCTGGCTTCCGTGCGGAATACAGTATAGTATTAGCATTAACCCACGTTACAGATTTTTATGCGATTGGGGGCAAACGAGCAGACGGGTCACCTGATGGTATGTGACTACCGCCGCCCATGGACACCCGCAACTCAAGAGTCACAAGTGCGTTGCTGGCCTTCTAGGTAGGAGTACGCTGGTACTGGGGTGCACCTGCATAGAGATGAGAACAGTATTCCATGTGCGGCCGAACCTGCGCCTTATAAAGTTGCGCCTTAGCAGACCAAGCCTATTCGAGGCTAATATGGCCTTAGTCTCTAAGATGACATCAAAGAAAATATGAGTAATGTAAACGTAACGGTAGTACCCCTTCTTTTTGCTAATCGTTTATAATTATCCTACCACCTTTATGCTGATAATTTGCAGACATATAGTAATACACCTGTCAGTATCTTGCCGTCTGCACTTAATTAACACTCCTATTCCCGATTCTCGACTATGCCGACGGCAGCTATCTAAATCTCACCGAAGCTCAACTTGATAAACTTGAGAGACTCCAAAATTTTTGCATACGATTTATATTCGGGCTACGCAAATATGATCACGATTCATAATTCCGAGTAGCAAATAGGTAGCTTTCGGCGGAATACTCATGTCCTTACGTTTTATGTAAGATCTTTTCCTGAGGAAGCTGTGTGCTTATGGAACGCGTTGCCAGTTGTCATCAGAAAAGCGCAAACTGTTACCTCTCCACTCATTCTTCTTCTCCTATTTTAAGTCTCCTGATCTCCTCTCTTCTTTCCCCTCCCCGCACCCCCCATGCCTCATCACCCTTAAAGGCGGGTAGCGCACTTGCGGCTCTTGATAGCGGTCATAACTTACGTATGTTTGTGTATGTGTATTTGTTTGTTGTATTATCCTTAAATCTCTATAGTACGCCATCATCTACCACTTTTTTCTTTCTGTTGTTGCCATACAAATCCCCCTATGTAATATAAAAATTACCCTCCTTACCGCGCAGTCAGTTAAATATTTTTTTTTTTTTTTTTTTTTTTATATTAGCCTACCATAGTGACTCCACTTTGCGTCCTCCGTGGAGTCAAAGAGTGGTGGTCACCATCCTCATTGCATGTCTAGTCAATGCAGCATGGTGACCCACACTATGGCGGCCTGGTGAGATGCTTTTTCACGCCCCGCTTAAAAGACCCGGGATCATAGTGGGAAGGAAACACGTGCGCTGGTAGAGAATTCCAGGCTTTTACCGATCGGCACAAGAAAGAAGAGCCAAACCGTTTAGTTCGGGTACGTATATTTTCGACGCACAAACGGTGACTCCTCAGGCCAGCACGTGTAGTCCTGTAGAGGAAGGGAGAAGGTGGGACCAATTGGAAGAGCTCATCAGAACACTCCCCGTGATGTAGGCGATAGAGGACTGCCATAGAGGCGACATCTCTTCGCAACTGCAGAGGCTCAAGAGACTGGGTGATCTCAGGACAGTAGATAATGCGGACTGCGCGCCGCTGCAACCGATCGAGAGCGTCAAGCAGACACTGCGCATAGCCGTCCCAGAGATGAGAGCAGTACTCCACGCAGGAGCGAACCTGGGTCTTGTACAAAAGACACAGTTGCTCGGGCGAGAAGAACCGTCTCACCTTGTTCAAAACGCCGAGCTTACGCGAGGCCGCCTTAGTGACACTCTCGATGTAATCGCGCGGATTGAGATCCCGGCAAATATCCATACCCAGAATACTAAGCCTATCCTGCAGTGGCAGTTGAGTGCTCTGAAGAGTAGGAAGGGGAAGGAATGGAGACTTTTTGTTAGAGAACACACACGCTTGTGTTTTCTTGGCGCTGAACTCGACCAGATTCTCACAGCCCCATCGGGAAATGCGGCTTAAGACCCGGTCGAGCTCAGCGACAAGCTCCTGTCGTTTTTCCTCAACGTCTGCCAGCTTGGCAGTAGGATGCCCGAAATATCGCCCGTGCACTGTACTGTCGTCTGCATAACAATGTATATTGCCAAGGGCCAACATGTCATTGATATGCAGAAGAAACAGCGTAGGCGATAGGACGGAGCCCTGAGGTACACCAGCGCTTACCTCGTGGAAGTCTGAGGCCGCGCCGTCGCAGAGAACCCTAATGCGGCGCTTTTCGAGGAAGGCAGCAACCCAGTTGCAGAGTTTAGGTGGCAGACCAAATGCAGGAAGTTTGGAGAGAAGCGAGCGGTGCCACACCCTATCGAAGGCCTTGGCAATGTCGAGGCTGATGGCCAAGGACTCCCCATGCCTATCCATAGCCTCACCCCAAAGGTGTGTGACGTACGCTAGAAGATCACCCGTGGATCGGTTCGGCCGAAAACCATATTGCCGATCATTTAACAAGGAGTGATCCTCTAGGTGGCGGATTAGTTGGGTGTTGATGATCCGCTCGAACACCTTACAAAGTATGGAAGTGACGGCTATAGGTCGGTAATTGGCTGGATCGGAGCGGTCGCCTTTTTTGGGAATGGGTTGAACATTCGCTTCTCTCCAGGCCTCCGGAACAATTCCTGAGGAATAGGACAGGCGATACAAGCGCGTTAGTACGGGAGACAACTCAGGTGCACAGTTCTTAAGAACCACCGCCGGAATACCATCGGGTCCACTGGCTTTCCGGACATCGAGTGACCGAAGCTCCGCACGGACATCCCTCTGCCGGATGCGAATATCCCGCATTGCGGAGTCGCAGGACGCAATGGTGGGCGTGTGCGCGCAACGGTCATCGATTCGGGAGTTAGCCGCAAAGAGGTCAGCTAGTAGATTCGCTTTCTCTTGCGGCTCGTGGGCCAGTGATCCGTCAGGGTAGTTCAACGGCGGCAGCGAAGGTTGGCATTAGTTGGACTGCACGGCTTTGGCCAATCGCCAAAACTTACGGCTACCCGTAGGGTACGCGACGAGTTCTTGACCAAACCGTGCAATGCGCTGGGCATCTGCTCTGATGTAAGCCCTCTTGCATTCCCTAGTGGCTCTGTTTAGTGCTGCTTTTAGGCGATCAATGTCTGGGTCACAATGTGCGCGGGCCCTGATCCATGCGCGGTAGGCCGACTGCTTTTGAGCAACGGCCCGGATGCACTCGCGATTGAACCAGGGACGGGTCTTCGTGCTGGCGACTTCACTGTAGGGGATATAATACTCCATACCGACAGTGATTTCGTCAGTCACGGCAGACACACTTTGCGACAGATCCCTATCTTTAAAGCAGCGTTGAGCCCACGGGATGGATGCAAAATATTCCCGCATTCCATCCCAGTCTGCTGACGAGTAGTGCCATAACCGCCGCCTTGTTACCACAGGTCGTGGAGGCGTAACTAGAGGCACTGAGGTTGACACCAGGCAGTGGTCGGAGGATCCCAGAGGGGCGAGAACCGATACGCTGTACTGCGCTGGGTGATTCGTCAGCAGTAGGTCCAGCAAAGAGGGCGCTTGACCCGTTATGTCTGGTATCCTGGTGGGCTGGAGTACCAGTTGGGTAAGGTCATGCGTGAGAGCAAATGCGTGGGCAGTTCGACCAGCGTGGTCAGTTTTGGAAGATCCCAGCCAGGACTCATGGTGGGCGTTAAAATCTCCCAAAAACACCAGTTCGGCGGTCGGAAACTGCTCCTGCGCTTTATCCGCTGCTTGACTCAGGTGGTCAAAGAGTCGAGTTGTCTCGGAGTCTCCGGAATGGGAGCGATAGAGGCACACGTAAATCCGGCTCGTAGAGCCAAAATCCACGTGGAGCCAAAGGATGGAGAAGGATGTGTCTTCTAGGCAGTGCAGACGGCGACAACAAACATCCGCCCTGATGAAAAGGCACACTCCAGCCCTTGCGAGGAAGCACTCCTCGAGCACGTAGCCGGGATAGTGGAGATATGCCGTGTCGGCAGGGCGGCGTATTTGTGTCTCCGTAAGAAAGAGCATGGCCGGCCGAGCCGTCTCGAGGTGTTGGTGTACGGCGCTGAGGTTTGCATGGAGTCCACGTATGTTAGTGAACTCCACCTCAAAAAGCGGGTTGGTGGGAGAGGAGGATGCCGCTGTAGAACCACTTTTCTTTTTTTGTGCTGCCATGATAGAAGAGGAAGGGGGCGTAAAAGGCATGACAGTCATCGTGGCAATGTAAACTGAGACTAAAAATGCTGTGTCATCATGTATCGGTGAAGCATGACGGTGACCGAACCGCCGGACGGAAGGGCCCCCGTACCCTCCCGGAAGTGGTCGGCGGGTCCCACCATCCGGTCACCAACCGGCACGACGAGCCACTCCGTGGATTATGCGCGACCTGACGGGGCAGCCTCCCAGGGTGGTTAGCCGTGGTTGGGCCCCTCTCGACGGTTCGATCCACACCACCCTCACAATGACTCTACAGCACTCCACTGCTCACACACATACCACGATAACTGTCACCCCTGCATCGATGGGCCTCCGGTCTCTCACTCACCAGCGAAAGGCGACACCACGAATGTTGTCACTTTAGGCTGGTTTTCTGTGAGATATGCCCCGGTCGAGCCGGCCCATTCCTGCTGAATAAATCAGCGTGGCTCTACTACCTGTACTTATTAGATAATACCAAACGCTTTCAAAATTGATTCCACAATAACTAGTGTAATCATAATTACTAAGAGATTCCATATTGAGCACCTATTATGCTTAATTGGTTATGAGATTTGGAGGTTCATGCCAAATTGAAGACACATTTTAGTTCATATTATTACGCTTTAATGAACATTGAGGGTATTCAGTACTTTTTAATGACGAATGATTATGTTCATATAACAAAATAATTGTTTTTTTTTTGTATTCACCTGATGGTAAATACTACCGACTATGAACTCTTGCAACTCAGGACTCACAAGAGTGCTGTCCACCGTTTTAGGGTAGGGGAAAGGGAGGAGGGGAAAGAGAGGAAGGGAAAGGGGGTATGGCCTCCGATAACCTCACTCACTCGGTCACACAATGCAAGCTTTGTTTAACAGCCGGTTTTCTGTCAGGCCATGGTAATACTCCAGTCAAGCGAGCCCTCCCAGCCAAGCTCTCCCACGTTAGATTTTACTACGTTATTTAAAGATAATGCAGTATTATAATATTATACTAATGGGAGTCGTTTGGAGAGTAATCGTTACAGATTCATTAGAAAGTATATTTTTTTTAATAATAGTAATTTATTGCTTCTATGTGAGAGACTAGTACTAGGACAGGCATGTATGGTAG
This sequence comes from Tyria jacobaeae, assembly GCA_947561695.1. Classification (NCBI taxonomy): domain Eukaryota; kingdom Metazoa; phylum Arthropoda; class Insecta; order Lepidoptera; family Erebidae; genus Tyria; species Tyria jacobaeae. The sequence continues at coordinate 22,834,277 of OX387208.1, read as the reverse complement.
ATTACCTCTCTACTCACAACTCTGGATTAGTGCAGAATTTACTATATGTATGTTATATATATACATAGTATAGTAGTATAGTATGTCGGTTAAGTGATATTGTTGAGGGTGCATAAAACCGAGTGGCAGTATATGTTCGTTTACAAGTGACTGTGTGTGTGGTGCATGATGTTTGTGTATATATTGTGTGTACTCACGTGTGTGTGAGAGAGAGAGATTGGGTGAATAGCATATGTGTAAATGTGTTTAGAGTATATATCTGTGTATATTATATGAGTTGTATTGGGACGGAATATATACTTACAAGATTTTCTGTTTCAACGTAACTAAGGGACTTGAGCATGAAGAAATTACAACATGATCATCGTTATTTCTAAGTATTAATTAATCGTTATTTATAATTTAGTATCTTCATTAAAAATTGTTAAAAGCGTGACTGCTATAAAATATTCAAGCGAAGTTGCAGACCAATTCGCTTAATTATAAAAGTAAATAACAAGTAACCCCTTGATTCTTGGTCATATCATCGAAATAATCCGTAATACGATCAAGGCAAGATGGACCTCTAACGTAATGGAGCTCTACATTCAGCTTATAATCTTACACAGCCCTATGAAAGCTTATTACAGTTAATAACCTACTTTTATTTCGCCATAATAGCGTTAATCGAGGCTATTTACTATGGTTCTCAAAGATTTAATCCGTACTTACGTATATTATTAGACTGTACACAGAAAAAATACTTCAGTAGGTAATAAACTACTATTATTCAATGTGACTTGACATTGTAAATATTTTTAGACGACTGCGTAGGAAAGGGGGGGGGATAATGTTTATAACGGTTCATTTATGTATGAATTTCTATATTCCACTATCTGTATCTGTATATATTTGAAGTCGATATTCGTAGAAGTGTATACCGGAATTGATTGTACGCGCATCAGGTAATAAATACAGAAATTTTGTAGCAACTATATGCATTAATATTGTGTGAATTCGGAGTAACATTTGGGATATTTTTCATTTTAATCGGTTTACTCTCTAACCGAATAAAAAAAATACACTTTAAAATTTTTCATATATATTTTATTGAAATCGGGTCATTTTTTTCCAGGATTTGAGGATGAAGGAGGCAGGGGATGAACAATTGAATGTTTTCAAATCCATGTACTCAAGTGGGGTATCAAATGTGATGTGTTCACTACAAAGTGGAAGTGATACATGAAAAATGGTTATACTGTCTGAAAGTTATGTGAAGTGAAAGTGATCCACCTAATGTAAGCAAATATTATCCCCTCGTGTGCAGAAATTAATGAATCAAATTGAAAGTTTTCTGTTGTTGGGAGATGCCAACGTCCAGTAGTGGACGGCGAGAGGCTGAATGATGATTAAGTACAAAGTTGTAATTTTGAATGAGTTTAAAGGACTTAGTTATTTCTATTCCAGCAGATTTAAGCAATCGTTATATATGTCATTCACTGTAACGTGAGACCGCCTTACTGAAATTATGTGATTAGTTTCAACGGCGAGCTTGGTTGAGGTGTTTCCCCACAGCTTGTAGAGGCTAGGTTTCGTCGTCGTCTTCATCAGTTTCACATATGGATGCTTCTTCTCAGGTGAGAGGAAGCATCCAGATGGAGATGAGGAACCCCGTATTTAATTCGTGGGTTTCCCTTGGAGGGTTCAGGAAAGCGTTAAAAATTGTAGAATGTTACTATGAACATAAAACTGTTGCAGTTTTTGAGTACATTCAAAACACTGATACAATACCTAGGCTGTTGAGAAGAGGCATTTATGTTATATTTTAGTATTCATTAAATGTTTATGTATTATTGATATTTAAATTATATCTTTTTATATATATCTAACTGTTCTTTTTTTTAATGTACATGTTGTTTAATTAGAGAAATTATTGCACATGGCGATACTTGCGCACAGTACACGTTTCTAGACTCAACTTAAACACGAAATATAACAAATGAAGCTGTGAGTCTATTTGTTTTACTATATTAAGTAGAAAATTATTTTATATTTTATAACTGTGAAATATCAAGTGAATTGTATGTGTAGAAATGTTCAGTAATATAAAATAATGTACATCTATTTACAATAACGTGTATACGTTGAATCAATTAAGGTTTTGTGAAATGAATACTTTTTTTAACGCAAATGCAAAGCTAGCTAATTAACTCAGCCAGTTTCTAATAAATTAAAACACCGTTCCATGAAGCATGTTAGTTTTGTATTAATATTTTAGTTTGCTGAGTGTAAATTGCTGCCTGTTTACTGTCAATACTTAGTTGTTCTAAATAGAAGTAAAGTAATTGATATGTAATAAAATAACTGTTTTTTTTTTATTAACAAGCATTTATTTTAATGCTTGGAAAAGATGAAACTAGCATTTACTTTAAATCATGATTTTGTTACAGCTTTTATTTCATATAAAATTGTGTAATATAACAAAACTATTTTTTTTATACTATAGCGGCAGACGAACATGTGGGTCATCTGATGGTAAGTGACAATAGTCGTCCATGTGAGTGCACTGCCTACCTTTGAGGGGGATGAGGGGAGTTAAAGAGAAGGGGACGAGGACATGGGAAAGGTGAGAAGAGAGGAAAGAGGAGAGGGAGATGGAATGTGTAAGAGGAGAGGGGGGATGAGGGGAGGTGAAAGAGGAAAGGGGGAGGCCTCACTAATTCGAAATGCAACTCAAGCGTGGTTAAACAACTGGTTTTCTGTGAGGCCGTGGTATTGCATCGGTCGAGCCGGCCCATTCGTGCCTAAGCATGGCTCTACCACTAGAGGATTTTTTTTCTTCTTTTTAGTGCTTTACAATATAAACAATGCGGTGTGGTTGCAGGGTCGCTTGCCAGTCAATTTACTACTGTCGCTGTCGTGTTCTTCTATGAGTGTCTTGACCTTACTTTAAAGCTACTATAATATTTATATATACATATTTATATGGCAAGCCACAGCCACCACCTATGGACACGCTGAATTCGAGAGTCGCAAGTACAACGCCGGCCCCTGAAGGTGATGAGGGATGTGGGTATGCGGTTAGGGGAAAGAGAGGGGAATGAGGAGATGGGACAATTGGAGGTCAGGGGTGTTGAAAAAGAAGAGGGCGAGTATGGCCTCCGGAAACCTCACTAATTTCTTCAGCAAGCAGGCGTTGCTTCACAACCAGTTTTCTGTGACTGTGACTTTCATAATATAATTGGTAACACCTTCCGTTAAGCAGTGCCATAGTTGTATTTGAACAGATTTGGGTAGCATAATATGAACAACGTCGTTGCTAAAGGCTATGCGTGCTGATATTTTGTCGTTTTCATATATTTGTTTTTATTTGTAGGTTCACATGCGAATACATTGTCAAATCAATTTAACCAATATATTGGAGTAGATAAGGGCCACCCATTCTCTTCCCGATGGTATCATATAGCGACCAAGGCAGTCAACAGTGCCAGGTTGACGGCAATTGGGGAACTAGCCCCTGCTACGTTAGTTGGAGCAAATTCTTATTGGCAAAATATGGGTGTCTAATACACGTATGTTGTATCCTACCTAGAGGCGTGAGCGTATGTATCTATGTTTAGTTTAGTTTAGTTCAGAATCCAGATCATGATTAACTTTAAGACAGAGTCTTTTAATTCAATGAATATATAAAGTGTCATATATTGCATGTCCACAATATTAATTTATTCACACAGTCCATCCATTTTTTCTTTAGTCACCTCTGTCTGAGTGTTCATTGTGTTCTTTGTTCATATGTTTGTGAAGCCCCCCTTGACACTGAAATCATTCTTACTTAGACAGTCGTCATTAAAAAAAAGAACAAAAGAAGTCGTTCTCAAATGCTATTCTAAAATCAGTTGCTGTATATATGTTAAAGAAAAATACTTTTTAATAATCAATGTTGAGAAACAGTGTTCAAACGCAGTCGTGTTCGACACATTTCATGAAATGGACACAGATGCTTACCACCATTATTCTGAACGTTCAACCCTTTCTGGGTATTCCAGCAGTATCGTCCTGCAAAATTACAATTTTCATTGCGTATAATTTAAGACAATCCGAGGTGAATGAACTTTGGACAATGGCTCCAATTATGAGAATTTCAAACTGTGGATCTTCAAAGGGAAATTAATTTCATGTTGAATTGTGACAATATTAATTTTAGATTAAGTTGTGCGTTCAAAAAACATTAAGCGTTATCTATATAAGAGAAAATTTTGTTACATTGTCCCTACATTTACCTAACCCTTATAAACAACAACATATTATGGAGTTATTAAAAAAGAGTACAACGAAAAAAATACAACGGTATAGGACAGAAGAGGATAAAAACTGTTTACGATATTTTACATTACTAAAAATATTGATTTTATACTCATCAGTTTCAGTCATTTCAATCAGTTTTTATCCTCTTCTGTCCTATACCGTTGTATTTTTTTACCTTGTATTAGAACAGGTAATCAATGTAAGTTATTTGCACTTTATTTGAAACCAGTTGAACTCTCACAATGTAGTCAACGATCGGCCTATTAGTATAGTGCTTAATGAATCGGACTGCTGAGCCAGAGGTTGAGTGTTCGTGAAAAATATTTTGATCCACAAATAGAGTCTTGGTATTCTTTGTGTCCGTTTTAAATCTTGTTAGAGAATGAGCCATTTTTCATGTAGTCCATTCATGTTTTAATATCAGTGGACACTATAATTATATATCCATTACTTAAAAAAAAAAGTTTCCAACTGGCACACTAATTAATGGTCTATACTCTTAATAGAAACAAGACTAAAGCATACTTACTCACTAATAGATATGTTAATGAGCCATATAACTGAAGTTAGATTTGATTTACTTATGAAGAATAACTCCGTTAAGTAAAAAAAATAAAATAAGCAAAATATTATAGGTCTCGTTTTAAAATTCTGTCACAGTCTCTAAAGCAATGCTTAAGCACGAATGGCCTGACTGAAACGGTGCGATACCAGCGTACAGAAAACCGTTGCGAAGCAAAATTAGTGAGATTTACGAAGAACAAACTCCCCCTCTCCTCTTTCCCCTCTCCTCTTTTCCCACCCCGGTCCCCCTCCTTCATCACAGTCAAAGGCGTGCAGCACACTTACGACTCTTGAATTGCAGGTGTCCATGGGCGGCGCTTATTATTTACCAACAAGTGACCCGTTTGTTCGTCTGTCCCCCTACATAATAACAAAAGAAATGCAGACTGAATTTTAAAACAAGTATTATATACTAAAAAAAAGTATTTTATGCAAAATAAAACGACAATCGGTTGGGTAGTTAAGTTCTAACACCGTAACAAATATATAAACAAACAAATACACTCTAATATAATTGTTAGGATTAGTTAGGTGAGGGCAATTAAGTTTAGTTAAGATTGTAAAGTAAATAATAATATTGTTTTGCGTAATAATCGTCGAAATAATATATATTTTTTTTTAAATAAAGCATTTCAAAGCAGCACTACACCATGTACATATGATGAATTAACAGAGACTACACAGTATCAGTTACATACTAGATCACCATGAACTAGTTACTTAATTACAAAACCAGAAACTTCATAAATGGACTCTCTTCAAGTATAAATACGATCGTGTTTAGCAGGCAATTGGTAGTTTTGTCAAAATGAAACAATGTTTGACAGAGTCACATTAGCAAATAGTTAAATTTACAGAAAAAAATATCAGCTCACTTCAATGACCTCAATTTTCTAACCCTAGAGGTATAATTAATTGAAAATTTAATGAAAACAAAACACAAATTGAGAACTTATTGTTTTTTGGAGTCGAAATAAACAACTTCTTCTTGAACCAAATTATAAGTTACAGAAATTATTTAAATGATTTTTATGGAGATCTTTTACTACAAAATACGGAACATTTTGAAGTCTATTTCTCAACATTTGCATTTTTAGCTTGGTTTTAAAATAGATATTCACATTTGTTTCTTTTTTAAATGTACCTTTAGGTAGATTTATCATGGTAGAGCCATGCTTAGGCATAAATGGCTTGACCGGTGCGATACTACGGCCTCACAGAAGACCTGTTGTAAATCAACGCTTGTGTTGTATTTCATCGAAATTACTACACCTTCGCTCATCCCTCCTCTCCTCTATCCCATCTCCTCATCGTATCTCTCCTCTTTCCCCTCCAATCCTTCATTACCCTCAAAGGCGGGCAGCGCACATACGACTCTTGAGTGGCAGGGATCCATGGACGGCGGTTGTTACTTACCATAAAAAAAAATGCTATATTGCTTATTGTTATTGGTATGACGTAAAAACTAAATTAATTTACATGAGAACTGTTCTAAGAACCAAAAAGTTCTCATAAGTAGAAAATATTTCCAAATCCTGTTAAGCAGTATTAAACTACGAATCATACAAATTACAAGAAGCTTCCCTTGATAAGAAATAAACAGCTAGCAAGTTGGTGAGACTCATCCCTGCAACACGTTTCTAACATTTTTTTTTTTCAATACTTTATTCTTAATTGCGTTTCACAATGTATACTTAGATTAGATGAGTCATTGTGAACCCTGTTTGCACAGCAAAGTAGGAGAGAGGACGATATCCATTGCAACTTTTATATTATTCAAAAAGTACACACATTTTATTAAGGACGTTATTTTACGAATCTATGTATAAGTGTGCAGTTGTTTGTTTTGCCATTTAGGTATTTGTTGATATTGTGGTAACACTTTTCTATCAAGAGACTTTTAGTAGAGAGAAGTAGTTTCTATTTTTTATCGTGTCTGGAAGTTTATTGTAAATTTTTGCTGACATTACATGAGGACTGTTTGAGTGCACGTGAAGGTTAGACACAGGTAGGCTGAGTAAATTGAAATAGTAATTAGTAAACTAAATCTAAAAGAAAAACAGAAATAAACTTTTATTTAAATAAAAGGAGACTGCAAACTTCACCTCGAATGCTTCGATTTCTTAAGATTTCAGCCTTTACAAGATTTTTTATGTCTAATAAGAGTTTGAGACGGACTTTTCTATCTGAATCACGGGCATGTAAATACAGTTACCAGCATGGGAAGAATTTCATTTAAGTAACAGACAAAACGTCTAGAAACAGATAACATAAATTTAATTTCTTCAAATAATTAGTTTAGAGGGACTTTCGACCCTGCCAGCTTGAACTATTTGTAATACTCCCCAATCCATCTGTATAAGCAATATATTTATATATACAATTAATTATAATTCCCAAAAAGCCCGGATGATGGCAATATTACGTATATACTTGTAAATTATAATCGGATAGTGTGAGTGTCATGCTAAATGTGTATAAATGTAAGTGACCAAATCAAAGATTTGCTTTGTTGCTTTTACAACACTTTTTGACTTAAAATAAATGATTCAAAATATATAAAAAAAATGATAGAGCATGCTTAGAGCGACAGATCTTTTCTACGTAACTCCTAATCAATGTTACAACTATATTTACAACATATTGAAATTCCAATACCTATTTTTGTCTTATTTTATTGTTTTCACAGCCAGTTAAAACTAATTCCTATATACACACATAATAAACAACGACCATATCGTTTATTACCAAATACTTTAAAAACAAACAATGATCAACCCATTCCTTGATTATTTTTACTATTTTGGAATCTTCTAACTAATCTTTGTTTACCTTTTTTTATTATTCTTGTACTAAAGTTTAGGGGACTTTTCGTATTTTCTGTAGTTACAATTTCGAGATGCTCTTTCAACGTAGACTGTTCTACAAGCTTATCCGATATTGCATTAAAGTCAAAATTCCCAACCATCCGCCTCATTATTTCCAAACTTGTATTGTTTTGAAGTTCGATCTTCTTTGAAAGTGATGCAATCATTTCATTGATATTATTTGTACTATTTTTCGTATTCGTATCAGTTTCGATGTATTTGTTTATATCGATAGTTTCATTTGTCAAATTCATTGATATGATGTTAGTTGTGTCATTTGTTGGAGTTCGTTCAATAAGTGCGGTTTTTGTTACTTCTTCTGTTTTTGCAACTACTTCTGTAGTGGCAGATTCTGTTGTTTCTAAGATTCGTTCAGTAGTACTCGTTGTAGTTGCTTTCATGACTTTGGCAGTATTGTTTGGCATTACTTGTGATGTTTCATTGTTCTTAAAACTACTTTCAATCAAACTATCTATTAATTTTTCCAAGGAGTAAGACTTGTTTTCAGATTCATTTTTTTCAACTACTAGATCTGCGTCTGTATCGATTCCATCCGCTTTATTATTTGTAATATTAACAAGTTCTCTCTTGAAATACTTTGGTGGGTAACTTGCAACTTCTTTTTCAGCGTATGTGGTCATGAAAAATTTCGAATTATCATTTCCTTGACTTTCTGGAGTAATTCGCGGTCGGTTTAAACGATTCGAATTAATTTTGTTCAGTGGCCATCTTGTTTTAGATATATCAACGTTATCTTTCCTCAGAGCATCTGATTTCATGTTTTTAACTTGTTCACCCAGGTTGTACTTCAGCTCCACCTTTGGCATTTTCTTATATTTGAATAGCATTTTGTATCTGTCTTTAAATGGGTCTGGCCGAAGATTTATTGGCATGACGTTCGCTTGTTTTGGTATACCTGAAATAATTATAATTAATTATTCAATTTATCGGTAAAAACAATGTTAAGCTCAGAACAACAAACATCACAACACGTATTAGCGATACACTTAATTTAACATGTTACTTAATGATATAATTTGTTTAAATAGGGAAATAAATTATTAACCGTAGTTATACAATCGGAGAAGAAATAAATTAATTTAAACAATATTTGCTTATCAGAACGATGCTTAATCCTCAGACCTGAAGGTGTTTATAGAATTTCGCTTGTAATTTAGGCACTAAACAGACATGACTAACAAAATTCACATCACATACACATAACATCTATACGTAAAATCGAAATTACTATGTAAATATTGTTATTTTTTATTATTTTACAGCGGAGTCGATTACCGCTGTATATAATACCTAACACTTAAGAAGATTTCTTCTGTCATCACTAACTTTTAAACACTCTTAGTGCGGAAAATGAACAGTACCTAGTAGTTCAGGCGCTGCTTTATTTTCGTCTACGTAATTTTTATTCAGAAGATCATGCATGAAATCATTTTTTTCCTCATAAAAAAATACGGGCTTCGTGTTTTCACTCATATGCGTTACCGGTAGTGGTATTTCAGGTTTTTTACTTGACTCGGCCCTTTTGAAGCAACCATTAGGGTAGCAATAAGTTGGCTGGTCAGGACACATTTGAACGCAGACACATACGGGGGGTGTGGTGTGAAACTCGTTGAAAATGATGTTAAAGAAATGTTCAACTAAGCCAGACTTGCTTGAATTTTCACATGTAGATTTCCCCGGTTTGCGATTACTGGATGACCCAACTGTTATAAATTGAGTGAAAGTATCTGAAAAAAATTTACACATGAAGATGACCAAGAGATAATTTTGTGTTTGTGTTTTCAATAACGCTTAGATCTACTTCCTTACGGCGCAGGTGTTGTTTAAACATCTTTTGTGTTAAACGTGATTTTCTGCATGGCTATAAAGTGTTAATCACAGAAAAAATCATTGCCCATTTGGTAGATAAATGCTGTAATTCAAGAATATAGCCTATATACTATATACCTGCAATATCGTTAGTAAAAACAACGTCACTATTCGCCTTAATAACAAGGGAGTCGAACAGTATTGGTCAGGTTATGTATGATGTTTCAGTCCGTTTCGCTTAGCATTAATGCAATGGAAACTTAATGAACATCTGTTTGAGTACTACACAATTTTTGTCGTGTATGAAATCGATCCCGTGATCTCGGCTTTTTTTTTTTTTTTTTTTTTTTATGCGATAGGGGGCAAACGAGCAGACGGGTCACCTGATGGTAAATGACTACCGCCGCCCATGGACACCCGCAACTCAAGGGTCACAAGTGCGTTGCCGGCCTTTTAGGTAGGAGTACGCTCTTTTCTTGAAGGTTTGAAGGTCGTATCGGTTCGGAAATACGGCAGGCGACAATTTGTTCCATAAGCTGGTTGTGCGAGGCAAAAAGCTTCTGGAGAAGCGCACAGTGGTGGAGTGCCAATCGTCCAGGTGATGGGGATGGATATTTTGTCGCGTAGAACGATGGCGGAAACCAGCAGCCGGTATAAGTCCGAACAATTCCTCTGAACACTCCCCATGATACAAGCGATAGAGGATGCAGAGTGAAGCTACATCTCTACGCAACGCCAAGGTGTCAAGTCGATCGGAGATATCTTGGCAGTCGATGATGCGAGTCGCTCTCCGTTGAATGCGGTCAAGAGGGAGAAGTTGGTACTGGGGTGCACCTGCATAGAGATGAGAACAGTATTCCATGTGCGGCCGAACCTGCGCCTTATAAAGTTGCAGGCGGTGGGCCGGAGTAAAATACTGTCTCGATCTGTTTAGCACACCAAGCTTCTTCGAGGCTAATATAGCCTTACTCTCTAAGTGACCGCGAAACTGGACTTCGCTTGATATATCGACGCCAAGGATTCCGATACTGGCTGATGCAGTTAGGGAAGTGCTCTCAAATTGAGGTGATACGACCAATGGCATCTTTTTAGCGGTGAACGCGCAAACCTGTGTCTTCGTGGGGTTAAATTGGACTAGGTTAAGTCGACCCCAATCTGAAATTTTTGATAAAGAAGTTTCGATTTCAGACACAAGTTTGGATCGGCTTTCGATGACGTTTACCCGAGAAATGTTAGCGCGGCCGGTGTAAAGGGCATCACTCGTGCTATCGTCTGCATAGCAATGGATGCTGCTAATCTGCAGCATGTCGTTGATATGCAGAAGAAACAGCGTGGGTGACAGCACACAGCCTTGTGGGACACCAGAATTAACAGACTTCGAGTCGGAGCATGCACCGTCAACAACGACCTTGATGCTTCTGTCTGTAAGAAAACTGGTGAGCCAATTGCACAGTTTCTCGGGAAGCCCATAGGAAGGAAGCTTCGCAAGGAGCGCTTTGTGCCAGACCCGATCGAAGGCCTTCGCCACGTCCAAACTAACGGCCAACGCTTCCCCCTTGGTCTCGATCGCCTGTGCCCACCGGTGAGTCAAGTATACGAGAAGATCACCAGCTGAACGACCCTGACGGAAGCCGTATTGTCGATCATTGAGGAGCTGGTGGTCTTCTAAGTACCGGAGGAGCTGGCAGTTAACAATGGATTCCATTATCTTGGAGAACAAGGAGGTGATGGCTATGGGTCTGTAGTTGGACGGATCCGAGCGATCTCCTTTTTTAGGGATTGGGTGCACTAGAGCTGTCTTCCATGAGTTCGGGACTACGCCAAGAGAGTAAGAAAGCCGATAAAGGCGCGTTAAAACCGGTGCCAACTCTGGAGCACACGTCTTCAGCACGATAGGAGAGATTCTATCGGGCCCACTGGACTTATGAACGTCGAGGGAAAGAAGCGCTTTACGCACTGCCCTTTGTGTAAACCGGACTTCCGGCATGCGGGTCTCGCACTGCGGTATGATCGGCGGTGCGTTTCCCCCGTCGTCCAGGGTCGAGTTGGACGCAAAGAGTTTGCCCAGAAGATCGGCTTTTTCTTTAGCTTAGACTACAATCACTAACCAAAATGTCAGATGTGGTTCTATTAGTCATAAAATAATTAAATATTTCAGTAAGTTTGCTTCTGGTGTTAATCATAATTCTCTATCTAAATATTGCACAGTATGCAAATTAATTATTTTAGTTAACTTAAAAACTTATTACAGTGGTAGAGCCATGCTTTTGCACGAATGGGCCGGCTCGACCGGTGCGATACCACGGCCTCACAGAAAACCGGTTGTGAAGTAACGCTTGCGTTGCATTTCCCCGAATTGAGTGAGGTTTCCGGAGGCCCAATTCCTCCTCCCCCCTTTTCTCTCCCATATCTCCTTTCTCCTTTTTTCCATCTCCTCATCCCTCCTCTCTTCTTTCCGCTCCCTGCATCCCCCATCCCTCATCACCCTCAAAGGCGGGCAGCGCACTTGCGACTCTTGAGTTGCAAGTGTCCATGGACGACGGTGTCACTTACCATCAGGTGACCCGTCTGTTCGTCTGTCCCCCTATAGTATAAAAAAAAAAAAAAAAAAAAAAAATATTACAAATCTACTTACAGTTTACAAGACTGATGAAAAGAACCGTTCGGGATATAAATCTCATTGTAACACTTTTGTCTACAAAGTTTCCGCTTAAACTAACTTAGACATATCTGATCGGTGTGGGAATCACATGCCCAGAGCTAAATTAGCAAACATTCGTATCCTGTTACAAACGAAGCATTCAGACAGAAATGTTGTTGTCATTAGCGATAATGTTTCGTAAACTGCCAAGTGTAAATAGATAATACACTAGGTGTAGTTGTAAGAGATCTTGGGAATCTATTGAGAAGAAACAAATCTATAACAACAATATGAAATACTTTTCGTTTGTAAGCGAATTATTAACAAAAAAATATCAAAAAATACTTAGCCAAATGTGCTCGTAAAAACCTATACTAATATTATAAAGCTGCAGAGTTTGTTTGTTTGTTTGTTCGAACGCGCTAATCTCAGGAACTACTGGTCCGATTTCAAAAAATCTCCGAATTCAGCGTTGGACAGTCCATTTATCGAGGAAGGTTATATGCTATATTTTATTTTCAAAAAAATTAGAGGTCCGTAAGAAAATTGCGATTTTGTAACCCAAGGTGTAACATCGAAAACCTATTTATGCGTGCGCTGCAAAAACTATTGACAATAGAACAAAATAATGTACTACGCGTTTGTAGGTCTTATTAATATCTACAAAAAAGTCCGCGTGAGCACATATCTAACTATCATAGTTTAGTCAATAACCACTTTTATGTTTATAAAAAATATATAATCGTCTGAAGAAAGAAAATACGTTAAATGTGTATCGTAATATTAATCCTTATCCAAATTAAGCACTATGTTATCAAGGGTATTTATGTAGAAATAAAATACTTTTTGTTTTATTCCAATCGGACATTTCGTTGAGAAATTATCAAGAGTATAAAAACGCAAAGGATTGGTATTAATCTTTATCGAAATAAATGTGTTGTTGATTAAGATTATTTCATTGTAAACAAAAGTGTCCTTGAAATCATCAAATCAGTTACTTTCAACTAAGATCTTACAAGGAACTACGCGGGTGCAACCGCGGGTCTAGCAGCAGGTCTCGCAGCTAGTTTTTAATATGCTTGCTCTAGTCAGCAAAATCTGCGCATTTAATGAAATGCGCACGGCAAGCACATTTGCTTGCCTGCAACTTTTCCGATGCAGGGTTAAAAAGGTGTTTTTTTTTCTTTATTGTGTATAGAGCTCCGTCCGGTCCGTTCTGTGTTCAGACTGGCTGACTAGTTGAGCCAGCTCCTTCTAGGAGAGAGCAAAAGCCTCCAAAACCATTCACAGGTTTCTAGAAGCGACTTCTTACTTCAGGATTACGTGAGCGGTTGAAACATTATCTGCATCTCTCTGTATGCTGCAGTGATGGTAGTATCGACTCATGTGACCAAACGACCCGTAATCGTTCCTTCCACTATTCGTATCTTTGGTCGAATGACCTACGGGTCTACGAGATCGACCAGACATACAAATAGTGTTAGGATGACTCTTACCACTATTGGTATGTCTAGTCGGCTAAGGCTTAGCATAGTAGTCAAACACTTTGAGATACTCGTCAGCCCAGTGCTGACGAGTGTCTCTTAGAGAGAGAGAGAGAGTTAAACTGTTTACGGATAGGTGTGTTGGATCAGCAAGCATTACGCGCTTCTCGCATCTGTTGCCTTACTCAGGAGCTAAATTAGTAGTAGAAGTATAATGAGACCTCCTACGGTTGTTGTAGAACCTTTTCTTCACAACCCATCAGCATCTGCGTTCCCGAGTGATTTGCTGTGCCCTCTGACCCATTGAAGGAATACTCCATTAGCTGAAGCTCAACGCTCTTTTATTTCTATTGACATAACCGTAGTGGTGGGAGAGCCATGCTCAGACATGAATGGGCCAGTTCAACCGGAGTAATACCACGGCTACACAGGCAACCGGTATTCAAACAATGCTAACATTCTATTGCCGAGTGAGTGAGGAGAGCAGAGGCCCAACTTCTGCTCTCATTTTCTCCTTCTCACACTTCCCCTTCCCCCTCCGCCCGAGACCCGTCTGCTTAAATATCCAGCTCTAGCCGTGAACCCGTTTTCGGTCTCTCCGTATAAATCTGGACTTCATTCATGTCAGGTTGATATCGATCATAGAGTTTAATTGTACTTGGTACCTACCCCCTTTCGAAGATATGTTGTTTTGGGATTTTGGATTTTGGAGATTAGATTACCGAGTTGGCCATTATGAATTTGTAAGAAATTGAACGAGCTGTTTTACACATAATCATTTTACTAGAGCCAGTTCTTTAGAATTAACTTAAATATACCAATGCATGTATAGAACGATTACGTTCTAGTTCACAGTATATTAATACTGTGAACTACTTTTAAGGTTTTATACAACAAATAGAGATCACGCGAAGGTGTGTAGTGATTCACGCCATCTGTGTAAATCATAGTGAATGTTCAAACATTTGAAACCATGACGCTTGAAACATATCTTAGTATATACACTAGATGTCACTGTAACAAATTACCAAACTACAATGCTTCCTTGGTTATAATAGAGGGCAGCCTTTCCAACTCACTCCTACGATTATTTGTCAAAAGCGACATTCAAAACTATTAGATTTACTCTTCACTTTATAGTAATGGGATGGCAAGAGAGTATCTGTTTAAAGTATTTACATATATTAAAAATCTATACATTAATCAATGTATCAACTAACAATCCGCAAATAAACAGTTGTTTATTATTCTAGTACGTACTTTTTTTTTTATACTATAGCGGACAGACGAACAGAAGGGTCACCTGATGGTAAGTGACAACCCCCGCCCATGGACATTGCGCCTCAAAGATTCGTAGGTGCGCTGCCCGCCTTTGAGGGTGATGAGGGATGGGGGGATGCGAGGAGAGGAAAGAAGATTGGGGGTTGAGATGGGAAAGAGTAGAGGGGGGGTGAGGGGAGTGGTAAGGGGAAAGGGGAGTTGGGTCTCCGGAAACCTCACTTGGAGGCCCAACTCCATCTCTCCTCTTTCCCCTCTCCTTATCTCCCCTCTCCTCTTTTCCCTCTCCGCATCCCTTATCCCTTACCACCCCCAAAGGTGGGCAGCGCACTTACGAATCAAAAGTTCCATGGACGGAGATTGTCACTTACCATCAGTGACCAGTCTGTTCGTCTGTCCCCCTATATTACAAAAAAACAAACCAAATCTATAAAACCATCTAATTCTCGAAACTGACACTCGAAAACCTGAACACGCAAGATCGAGGGTTATTCCTCTTCCCGTAGTCGGGTGAAAAAAATGGCGATTGTCACACAATGATCCTAAATTCACGGCCTTTAGAAGATACTGTGGACAAAGCAATCTCACACATATCTATCAATCAATAAATTAGTCAACAGCAGTTCACTGCTTACCATAAGCCATACACATAACTATATGGACACAAAAAGAAAATATCTTGTATATAAGCTTGTTTTATTTTATGTGTAGAGATCATTAAACACTATGTATATATTCTATGAGAAACAAAGACCAATCCGTAACTGATTAAATTAGGACTAATGAGTTAATATTTTATTATTTTTTAGCCATTGTTGAAATACATTACACTTCAATGTAAGATTCATTTAAATATGATAGATGGTATTATTTATTTTTTACCTGTGGCACGTGTCGAATCTCAACCGGTACCACCTCATCGTATAAAAACTCTGAGGAGGAGTTATTTCGGAACGAACCGACTAAAACCACGAAGAGTTCTTTCACGGATGTCCATGGTTAAGGTACAACATAGGAAGTATTTCACTGCACTCCCAACAAATTTGAATGCCTGTCCACAAAATAAATAGTCTCGAAATAGTTGACAGCCTAGTCTCTCTCAATTCTGGAATGGCGTGCGCGAGGCGCATCACGCTACCATCTCCTCCAGGCAATACAGGGTGTTAGGTAAAACTCCCGAAAACGAAGATAGTACTAATGATATCTTTGATGACATAGAAAAATAATCGATTCCGATGAATAAAATATATATTTCACATTTTATTAACATTACTCTCGTTCCATCATGTTAGTACAGCTACTTTACTATAATTTCACAGAAATACTTCTTATATCTCATGTCTATAAAAAATAATCCAGTAGCGAAATGCAAAATTAAATACAGGAATACATCTCGGACATACATCTACAAATGGGATGCGGGCTTCGAACTATCGATCGTACCAATACCTAGGGCGGCGGTTGCATATGTGTGAAAGCCCTGTGCCCAACAACCAATCGTCAGCTGTTTCGTTCGCTGCTTGCTTACTTTCTTCTTCTGGAGATTTTTTTTTCAAACAAATTTCCGAACCGATACGACCTTCAAACCTTCAAGAAGAGAGCGTACCTCTACCTAAAAGGCCGGCAACGCACTTGTGACTCTTGAGTTGCGGGTGTCCATGGGCGGCGGTAGTCACTTACCATCAGGTGACCCGTCTGCTCGTTTGCCCCCTATCGCATAAAAAAAAAAAAAAAAAAACTCATCATCAAAAATATCCTTAGTACCATTTTACATGACTCATTTGGGAAAGTGCCTAATGTAGGAACAATTATGGGACACCTGGCCCTGAATCGAAACCTGTTCACCATCAATGCGAGTGCTGTTTAGCACTCTATACAGAAGATGTCTCAGCGTGGAGGAAACGGTCAAATTTATAGTCCTACCTGCTATACCCATGACTTCGTTCGTTTTTGTCTAAAAAGCAGTACTTATTAAGCTTATAAAGCAATAGGTTAGATTTTTTATTTGACGTACTTATTTAATGCCCTGAGCGTATGTACAAAAATATAATCGGTACTAAATTATAATTTCATTAAATATGCGGGTGGCATAAGAACTGGCCGATATCCAAACACTCGATACACGGTAGGGTTATCTGCAACTAAAAAATATAAAAGCCGTATCAGCCACCAGTGACAACTTTTTGGGTAGCAACTTTGTGGCTCGCTCACTTGCTTGTGGAGTCGTGTCGTGGAGTGCCTCGATCATACTATATTGTTCTGTTTGCTATCGTTGGGTTTTGTACTCGTGTGTTGAGAAATGTAGTTACTCTTAATGAAATGAAGTAATGTAATACTATATATATCTTATACTTAGGGCTTTATTTCAGTAAGTCGGTCTCACGTTACAGTGAGTTACGCTCGAGATCGACAGTTCAAATTGCTTTGCTTCCCTGTATTCTATATAACGATTGAAATTATTATTCGATTAATATTCGAACAGTGGTAGAGCCATGCTTAGGCACGAATAGGCCGGCTCGACCGGTGCGATACCACGGCCTCACAGAAAACCGGTTGTGAAGTAACGCTTGCTTTGCATTTCATCGAAATGAGTGAGGTTTCCGGAGGCCCAATTCCCCCTCTCCCCTTTCCGCTCCCCTCATCTCCTTTCTCCTCATCCCCCCTCTCTTCTTTCCGCTCCCTGCATCCCCCATCCCTCATCACCCTCAAAGGCGGGCAGCGCACTTGTAACTCTGGAGATGCGGGTGTCCATGGACGGCGGTTGTCACTTACCATCAGGTGACCCGTCTGTTCGTCTGTCCCCCTATAGTATATAAAAAAACTGTTAGAACATAAGTAATTTAGTACTTTGCAACTCTATAGGTACAAATAATTGTGTAAACAAATATATAACCCAGAATGGAATACCATAGCCAAGTTAATTTAGAGGAAACTTAATATCTACTTTTTTTTTGCATTCAAGAATAAACATTTTACTTTATCGCCATCACTCAGCCTAACCAGCCCGCTGCTGTACGCAGGCATCTCCCAACGTACGCCATTGCCGGGTAGTCAACCACTTTTCACATCCAGTCATATCTCAGCTACCTTTCGCAGGTCGTCAGACCATTTGTCTGAGGGGTCCCCTACCTTTCTGTTACCTTTTTAATGGATAAAGGCAAATTTTGGGTAGAACATTCGTTTTCAGAAAGTATGAAGAGGGATGTCCTCTTTTTGTATGGGTATTGGTTTTATACCGAGTAAAATCTAACAGGAATGAAATGACACGTATTCAAACTTTTTATTTACCAAATAACGCTCAAGAACGCCTAAAGCTCGATTAATTTTTTTTTATATATTAGCCACACTATGGCGGCCTGGTGAGATGCTTTTTCACGCCCCGCTTAAAAGACCCGGAATAAAAGTAGGAAGGAAACACGTGCGCTGGTAGGTAATTCCAGGCTTTCACCGATCGGCACAGGAAAGAAGAGCCAAACCGTTTAGTTCGGGTACGTATATTTTCGACACTCAAATGGTGACTCCTCCGGCCAGCACGTGTAGTCCTGTAGAGAAAGATAGAAGGTGGGAGCAATTGGAAGAGCTCGTCAGAACACTCCCCGTGATGTAGGCGATAGAGGACTGCCATAGAGGCGACTCTTCGCAACTTCACTCCTGTGGAACATGGGGTACGACTGGGCCCTTTGATGCGCTTTCCTCCGGGCTGGGAGTAATCTGTTACGCTGATGTTGGTCACGGCCCGGGGTGTAAATTTTCAAGAGGCGGCGCGCCTGGCCACCAGTTGAGCCTCACTGGCGATCCGGTGCATCGAGGCGCTAGGTTTACGGATGGCCCTGGACAAGACGGAGACCTGCGACTGCTGTGAGGACTCGATTCGACATACGCTCACGGTCTGCGACGTCTGGGCGTCCCAGCGTCGGGCCGTCATTGGAGAGGATCTGTCACTACTGGCCATCATACGCTCCATGGCCGGCAGTGGCAGGAATTTTACAGCGGTCGCAACCTTCTGTTAGGAGGTTAAAATTAGACTCGCTTACCAGCGCCTCATGCCGCCCTTAGTGTGGCCGCGGGTGGTGGGGACGGGTTTTCCATACTGATTTCGGGGAAATGACGGAATTTGGTTTTTAGTAAGGGCGTGGTATCACACCGGTCGAGTCTGCTCATTTCTGCCTAAGCATGACTGGCTCTAGCACTGCAAAAATGTAAAGTGATCTAAGTAAGAATGTATAAATTGTGTTATTATAAACTGCGAGAATACATATCTTGGAATATAAATGACACAAAGGTTAGGTACTGATATATTATTCTTGGATTTTTTTATTTATTTTTTAATTCTAAAGAGTTAACTGATTAATATAACAAGAGAAGCAAAATGGAAAAAACCCACGACAGTTAAAAAGTAATTGAAAAAGGCAAAACTCTATTTAAGAACCCTTACTAATCAACCCCAAACTGCATCAAAACCGCACTAGTTTTGGTTATTGCACAAAAAAATGTTTACTACAGCACCCCCTAAAAAGTTGTCACCCTAACACCTATCTAAGAATACGCACCAATCAAATCCGAACCCATAACTGAAAACTGCATCAAAATCGGACTAGTAGTTTTGGAGAAAAATGGCAACATGGATTTGCACAACAACAACGATAATGCATAAAGAGTTACTTTTAAAAAATATATTTGTTACGTGATGCACGTACAAACAATTAGGGTCTACAGATTTTATATATAGACATACAGAATAATAGTGAGATTATCAATAATTTCAAGAATTTATAATGTGTTTCTCGAATTTCCTCACCCGTCTTTATATTCACACACATGTTCGTGATTCCAAATTAATGGTATGAATAGCTGTATTATATAAATAGCATGATTTGCTAAGATACATATTCTATTAAAATGTGACTACAAGTAATTAATTAGTAATATCGTGATGATTCGTTTTTACTGCCAATTCGTCACATTTCTTATTTTTGAATAGTCAATTGTTTTTGCTTTTAATATTCTATTACGTTCTTTTTGGTACCTTGTAATACCTTTTTACTGTTACGATTAGTAGTAGATAAGGAACTCTGTAACATCAGAGCCCAGAAGCCATCAATGATAATAAAAACGACATAACAGCATTTCTGGTTAGAACTGAAAATAAATCACAATACTTTAAAGTTTATGCCTCATAACATTTGAATGTATACACACCTATTGTGCCAGTTGCTCGTATATTATTTGTTTCATATTGTTTTTTTTTTTTTGTGTGTGTACAATAAAGAATATTGTATCGTATTGTATTGTATTGTACCTACATTGAGCAGCTTCAAGTTTTAAGTGTACATAACGTATGGTGCAAAATACAATGATGCATCTGTTTATTTGTTTTCTAATCGTACGTTTGCAAATAAACGCAAATTGCGCAACCATATGGCAGTTTGACAGTTATCTACCGTGTCTAAGATCTGCCAACCAGGACAAGAAGCATAAAATCCTGGGATTTTGTAGCTCACTACAGGGACATATCAAAAGGGTTTTTTTTTAATTTTGCTCAGCTCAAAATGGTATAAATCAAGTTTTTATTTATTTTTAACAAATTGAAACAAAGTGTATTCATGTTTCGTCATCTTGAACTAGCTTTTGTTTTTAATTCTTTAAATAAAAATAATGTGACGTACAGCCCTATTTTTATGCTAAGTTGGCAACACTTCTAGCGACGCTCACGCAGTCCAGTAAAAACATGTTTATTGGTCCGGGAGGTAGCGTTGCATTTTGGGCAGTCATTTTACGCTGATTGCTTGCCATCTTTTTCGATAGATCTCGAATGACTTACAACTGAACCAAGAGTCAGCTGGCGCACCCGCGGTGGGTGTGGAATTGGGAGGTTGCGGAAGTGGTAAAACAAGTGATAGTACGCCGGCTGAAACTTTTTCCATAAATAGTTGTTATCATACTGAGCTGAAAAAAAATAGTCAGGTGCATCGTGGAGGGGGGAATATGCGTCAGCTGCTCACATGAACTTGTACAAAAAATGTGAAATAAAGTTTCAGGCGGCGTACTATCACATAAAATGATTTTTTTTTGTACCTCTTTCGCAGCCCCCCACAGCCGCACCCACCGCGAATTGAGCAGCTGACGGTCGGTTCACTTATTAGTCATATAAGATCAACTATGACTGTTAATATCAGCCGGCATACAATGACTTTTGTATTTGCAACGCTACCTCCCAGACTATATGTATAAAAACCGTTATTATTACAAATTATAAGAGACTGTGAAATACACTGTTTATTAATCGAGATTGTGATTTTACTTCAAGACTACTCAAACCTCGATAATTAAATTATTATATACAATACACTTATGAAAACAACTCTTATTATTTTATCTATCAGGCAGTATGTATACAGTCATACAGTGCCCGGTTAACGTTAATAGGCTTCCTATTGCGTTAATGGCACAAAATTCTAACTACCAAAATGTGGGTCTATAATACACCTCTGCCTACCTCGTAGGGGATACAGGCGCGAGCGTATGTACATATGTGTATGTGTACAATTAAATCCTCATGTCAACTTTGAACAATATTAATAGCTAATGAATCCCGTTTTCCTCATGGAACAACTATG
This sequence comes from Tyria jacobaeae, assembly GCA_947561695.1. NCBI lineage: Eukaryota > Metazoa > Arthropoda > Insecta > Lepidoptera > Erebidae > Tyria > Tyria jacobaeae. Next base: position 22,812,712 of record OX387208.1, on the reverse strand, counting down.
TATACACAACTAGTTGTGTCATGGGATATTTTAAAAAAATCGTTACTATTGGCACAAATAAACAATTTTCAATTACCATCTGTGTACACGTTTTATTTACACTAGGCGTAAAATTCGGTTCTGGCACTCTGGCAATAGAAAATGGTTATAGTAAATCAATTGTGTCGTTAGGAACACATTCTGGGAAGGCATAAGTAGTTAGTTGTGCGTACATGTTGGTCCTTGAGAAAGACGTTTAATTAATGAATGCTTTCTTAAGCGAGTGTGAGACATTCGAACTTCAAACTTGCTCGGGTTAATGTTCACGTGACGTCGAACACCGAGGAGCCCACGAACTTGCTCGGCAATGACACGAGAAAGGTCGTCGAGCCACAAGTATGCATACTACTCGTGCGACTGTCACCTTCACACTTTCTAACTAAAAAAAAACAATGCTCTTCTGTTTTAGACAACCTCTAGCCCTTCATCACGGCATAAAAGCTACTAGTACAATTTTCACTGGCTTACTGACTATCCAAGAGACGAAAGCAGGTGTATAAAACTCATGGTGAAGAAATACATATAAGTCTAAATAAAATGTTAATAAATTTTATTATTTTGAATTTAAGTATTCAATTTACATTTTAAAGTGGTTCCGAAATACTTACTTTTTCTATGTTTTCTATGCTTCCTATGGGTTAGTAATATTTTAGTAATAATTTCATTTTAGCCTGGATTTTAAACGATAAATTAGATTCGGACACCCTTTATATTTATAGACTAAAAGAAGTACACAGATATAGAATGAGATGTATTATAATGGCTGACGTATCGGACTTGCGGTAGAAGTTTGCAGGTTCAGAACCCACCAAGTACGCTACTGACATGAATCTACAAAAACGTTGAATATATATACATATATACTCGTATATTTTTTGTTCTGATAAGGTGGACAGACGAACAGACGGGTCACCTGATAGTAAATGACAACTATCGGCCAATGACACCTGCAACTCAAGAGTCGTAAGTGTACTGTCCGCCTTTGAGGGTGATGAGGTGGGGTAAGGGCAGGGGAAAGAGGAAATGGGTGATGAGGGAGGGAAAGAGGAGAGAGGGAGTTGAGTTCTCCGATACCCTCACTCACTCGGCAAAATAATGCAAGCATTGTTTTACAGCCGGTTTTCTGTGAGTAGGTATTAGGTATTCTACTGTTGGGCAATGTCTCTTATAATCAGTTTGTCTTGGTACTAAGAGGGATATCCGAGCAACTTATAGTCTAAATAGTCGTTATTCGCTGAGCCAGAAATTCAAAGAAATAAACATAATGATGGAAAGTGTGATCGTGATATAGAACGAAGAGTGAGTGCGGGTAATGTGACCAATGGCGCATTGCAAACTTTTGACCAGCCACAGAGTCTTAATAAAGGCTAGCGTGGCTGTGCATAGGGGTGTGTTGGTGCCAACTTATGTATGGTAGCAAAAGTTGTGTATGGCAGAAGAACGTACGAGTTGAAGAAGCGAGAAAAGTATGTCAGAATCGTAGCAAATGGAAGCAAGTGGTCTCTGCCTACCCCTATGGGAAAGAGGCGTGATATTATGTGTGTATGTATGTACGATGTCATGACAGTGTATCTATATGAATGATTTACTTTCATAGAAACAAATATCAGTTTTTATTGGCACGAAGTTCATTATGGGGCGTTGCCGAGGGGTACCCTAGCCGGCAAAAACGGCATTATTTCGTGTTTAGGCAGCACAAGCAAGGTAAAATTAGATAAAATTGGGCCAAAAATCTATATAAGGAGAGGAGTAAAACAAGAAGATCCTTTATCACCGAAAATATTCATAGCCGTGCTTCAAGATATAATGCAAAACTTAGATTGGACAAACAAAGGAATAAAAATAGATGTAGAATTCATAAGCAACCTTCGTTTTGCGGATGACATCATTCTCTTTACAAAAACATCCAAACAATTGGAAGCAATGATTTGCGAACTAAACGCCAGCAAAAAAATAGATTTACATTTAAATACATCTAAAACAAAAGTCTCTACAAATAGTATACGAAATGCTATAATAGTAAATGGCATACAGATAGAGTACGTGGACAGTTATGTGTACCTTGGGAAACAAATCTCATTCAAGAAATCGCGACATGAAGATGAAATAGAGCGTCGTATCAACATAACTTGGAGGAAATACTGGAGCTTCAAAGAAATCCTAAAAGCAAAACTTCCATTAAAACTTAAAAAGAACGTTGTAGATTCCTGTCTGTTACCATGTCTATCATATGGAGCACAAACTTGGATTTTCCAAGAGAGAACAAAACATAAAATTCGTACGTGCCAGCGTGCTATAGAAAGAAGTATGCTAGGAATTAAGCTTAGAGATAAAATCAAGAGCGAAGATATCCGCAACAAAACAAAATTAATAGACTTAGAACGTCATGCACAACAGCTAAAATGGAGGTGGGCTGGGCACATCGCCCGCAGTACAGACAAGAGATGGACTAAACGAGTTACTAAATGGAAGGGACCTAGTGGAAAAAGGAACAGAGGAAGACCTAAAGATCGATGGGTTGATGAAATTAAAAATACAGCCGGCGTAGACTGGATGACGAAGGCGGCTAATCGAAAACTATGGAAAAAGTTGGAGGAGGCCTATATCCGGAGAGAAGCCATGCCCTAAACACATTTTATATATTATGTACGTAAATGTACTATATATATATATATACATATTATGTAGTTAAAGTTCAATGTAATGTGCATGGAAATAAAAAGGCTTTATTATTATTATTATTATTTATTATTTTGTATGATGACTATACAGTGTCTAATGTATAGTCTACTAGTGACTGTTATTATTATTGCAGTTTGCTATTATTATTCATGTAAATAGCTGTTTCTTTGTATATTATGATTATATAATTTTATAAATCATTGTAAATAAAATAAAGGTGTTAAGATAATTTTGTAAAGTAGATTTTTTTTATTTTACTTCTAGAAACTTGTTTATAGAATAAAGAATCTGTGATATATTATTTTTAAAGTACCGCCGCATAAACGTCGATCTACCATCTGACTCTTTTTACTTCGTCATACTTGATGTCACGTTTTAATTTGCTTATTTAATTCCAAAAAATATTGTTTTTTATGAAGTACATATATTTTTTAGAATTTTTAATGTACAGGTATGTTTGTTGTAAAATTCAACTTCACACAAAAAATACCGTCAATGAAGCAATTACATCAGTATTAATTTCTCAGTCTCCTACAATAACAACCACAAACGTTTCTACTGCAGCTGAAGCATTGAGTGAATGCTCTACAGCTTCTAATATGGATGGGTGAGAAAGTCGTCATGTAGTATATAGGTCTAAAACGAAACGGTTGAGGAATAAAGATATAGATAGATAAAAGACAAAAAATACTGTTTAATTCTTGGAAACGACACTTGTCTCATAATCTTTAAAATACAACCTACTAGGGTTGGTGGTAAATTTACAATCGCATCGGATGGTTAAGCCACCATGCGATGTTTGTAAATTTAATTGTATTTCAAAGATATCTCCTGAAGAGAGGAAATATATTTTGATAGGTTTTGGGATCTTGCTAATTATAAAAAATAATGGGTGTTTTTTGGCAAATATGCGAAGCGTTATAAAAAAAAACATATTCCACTGAGAACGATTCAGATCGCAATTTCAGTGTAACTTACACACTTTCAATTGATTTAGAGAAATCTAAACCTCGAAATATTTAAGTTTACAAAACAATATTTACACATTATCTATTAGTAATCAATTTTTATCGAGTGCTTTTGACGAGTATGATAAAAATACTGGCAACTGACTTCAGACTTAAGGGGTTCATATTAAGGGGTACTTAAGGTATCATGATTACAAAAATAAGATAAACACAGCGCTGTAAAAAATACTACAATAAACTTTAGTTATCTGGTGACTTAAAATTCTCAATTATATTTAAATTGTATCAGACATGGGCAGAGAATAATAATATAACCGAACGAAACGGTTTGGCTCTTCTTTCCTGTGCCGATCAGTGAAAGCCTGGAATTCCCTACCAGTGCACGTGTTTCCTTCCCAATTTGATCCCGGGTCTTTCAAGCGGGGCGTGAAAAAGCATCTCACCAGGCCGCCATAGTGTGGGTCACCATGCTGCATTGACTAGACATGCAATGAGGATGGTGACCACCACTCTTGGACTCCATTTATTGCTTACCATCAGGCAAAGTGGAGTCATTATGGTAGGCTTACGAATAAAATATATATATATATATATATATATATATATATATATATATATATCAGAAAGAGTACGTACTATTCGTCAATATGTGATAATGTTAACAAGGATAAACATAAGCTTTTTTACCTCTAATAAAGACCAGTGCGATGTGTGCACAGCTTTCAAAAGTTGTCCAGATACTCAAAACCAGATACCCACAACTTTAATGAACACATAAAGAAAAAAAATCATGCAAGGTGTTTAAAGAAACAGGATTAAATCCAAATTACTGCACACCCTGAAACTATAGCTTCAACAACTTTCGGCTCACAAAAAAAAATTACCTACTCATAGAGAAAAAAGTTCATTTTATTATAAACGTAAACTCTCTTTCGTCAATTTTACAGTGGTTGAAATGAGTCCTAAAAATGGAATATGTTATATGTGCCTAAAACCACAGCTACGGGGGTCGAATGAGGTGTCTAGCTGTGTCCAACCTGGGTGGGCCCAGCGTCACCACAAGACGGCTGTACACGGGGGTAGTCCGGTCAATGGCACTATATGGTGCACCGGTGTGGGCGGAGGCTCTGACCGCCCAGAATAAGGCACGCCTCTGGCGCCCTCAGAGGGTAATGGCGGTTAGAGCCATACGTGGTTACCGCACCGTGTCGACTGAGGCGGCGTGTGCGTTGGCCGGAACTCCCCCGTGGGATTTGGAGGCTGAAGTGCTCGCCGAAGTTTATCGGCGGACGACTGATTTCCGGGCGGATAGCGGCGATCGGCCCCCGCCCGGAGAGGTACGCGAGTGGCGTGAGGCCGCTCGCCGAGCCACGATGGCTCATTGGTCGTCCCGGCTGGAGGCTCCACGTGCTGGCTTATCCACCGTGGAGGCGCTCCAGCCGGTCATCGTCGAGTGGGCAGGGCGGCAGCACGGGACCCTTTCTTTCCGACTGACGCAGGTTCTTTCCGGGCACGGCTGCTTCGGAAAGTATCTGCACTCGGTCGCAAGGAGGGAATTGAGTCCCGCCTGCCACCACTGCGACTGCAGTGAGGACTCGGCCCAGCATACGCTCGCGGATTGCCCATCTTGGGCGGCGCAGCGTCGGGCCCTCACTGCAGTAATTGGAGAGGATCTGTCACTACCAGCCGTCATACGCTCCATGGCCGGTAGTGACAGGAATTTTACCGCGGTCGCAAACTTCTGTGAGGAGGTCATCTCGCAGAAGGAGGCGGCGGAACGGGCCCGGGAGGATGACCTCTACTCGGACCCAAGTCGCCGCCGGCGAACCGGGCGGAGGAGGCGCGCCTACCAGCGCCTCATGCCGCCCTGAGTGTGGCCGCGGGTGGTCGGGACGGGTTTTCCCTTCCACTCGCTTTAGTGGCCAGCCGCGAGGGAGTGACGTCCGCGTGTGTCTGGACGCCACCTTTTGATAGGTTTCCAGCAGGTGGTGCCCGCATAGTGCGGGCAGGCGCTAGGAGGGGTCCGGATGTCCTAATAAAGCTGTTCCCGGATTCCTTCTATTTTAAGCGCAGACTGGCACATCGTGTGGTTTTAGTCGGTTCGATTCCGACACACCGTTCCACCGAAAACCCCGGTGGGATGACGGCCCGAGGGGGTTTCCACACGAAAAAAAAAAAAAAAAAAAAGGTGTCTAGCTGTGTTCTTAATTTTAATTTTAAATAATTTAAAGTTGACTTAAACGTTGGCAATGGAAATGTAAAATGGAATCAGGTACGTGAGATTACAGCAAAACTTAGTTTTCTAACACAATATTTTATAAATATGTTTTACATGAAGAAGAATCTAAGAGAATTGACCTATTACAAAAACGAAGTACACGCTCCGCAAGAATCGCATACCTGCGTAATAATGAAACTTTGATGATAACTGATTCTAAATACAACGAATTAGTAAATCTTTGTAAGCAAAATTTAATATTTCTCGAATTTATAATTCACTAATTTCATAAAAATTTAAAACATAATTCTAGTACCACAGAGGTCGAGACAGGTTTATGTTTATATTTTTTACTGCCAGTAAATAATTACCTATTTAAGATTCAAATGTGGATTAGGCTGTTTGTTTAATAATCTTTTAATTATGAAAAAAGTTAATATTTTGTTTCTTTGATGATTACGAGACTGATTAACGTAAGACAAATATGTGCAATTTCTATTTTTTACTACATTTTCATGAATGCCAAAGTTTGTTGATTAGTGTTAATATTAAATTTCTAATAAAAAGCTGCTATCAAAGTCATCATTATTTCACTTGACTTCAATGTGCATGACTTAACATTGAAAAAAATACGAAGCATAAAAAGGTATCTACATTATTATGTGCCGTAAAAGATAGAGTATTCTTTGAAATGTGTAAGATAGTCACTTGTCGACAAATCAAATGTTTAATTAAAAACTTATTATTAAATTTAAAGTACCTTGTCAATACGACCAACTAGCAGTTGAATCAATTGTTATCATCTATCAAACAATGTAAATGCAAACAACTAAAAAAACTCACAAATTCACAACAAAATTGCTAAATTAACTTAATGTATAGATGAATAACAGTACAAACATGTAATGATATAATTTACAGTAAATTTGACTAATTAATTAAAAAAATAGGCACACTTTTCGATCTTTTCGCTCTCCTGTAAAATACAAGTGTGTTACTCGGTGTAGGGGAATAGGGCTATCGCTTTTGCATGTGTCGTATAAAGGGGCTTCAATGATAGCATTAGCATTAGTTTTTCCCCCTATTTCGTAAGTGGGAGATGTATGTGTAATATATAGTACCTTTTTTTTTATAATAATACCTGGATGACCGAGCTTTGTTCAATATTTTTTTTTGGTAAATCATGTAAAAGAACGAAAAAAAAAGTAAAATAAAACAATCATCAGGACTCGCACCGGGGTAATCTGGTTACGGAACCGCCCTATTTCACACCTGACCTATTACAACCTTTTAGATGGTGGCGAAATTTACTTTCGTATTCTAATAATATTGTAGCAATTTTTCATTGCCTGAAAACACGGATAAAACGACGTTTTCTAAAACTGAAACCTAGCTAGATCGATTTATCGACCCTGAAATCCCCTTCATACAAAATTTCATGAATATCGTTGGAGCCGTTTCCGAGATTCATATTATATATATATATATATGTATATACAAGAATTTTTCGTTTAAATATGTATATGCTAAAAGTATTTTTACCCCACTGTTTAAAAAGGAGGAATATATTGCTGGAGTGTATGTACGTACATACATTTTATATAAGATTTTTAATCGGACATATTTCTCAGAGTGGCCGCTTAATAGTACATGTTAGTCTATATTTTGTGATAAATTGATGATCGTGTTTTGAACTTGGTAGTTAATTAACACAAAACCTGTATTTTATTGTGGACTTCAAAAAGGATGAGTTTCTCAATTCGACTGCAGTTTCTTTTTTGTCTGTTACCTCAGAACTTTCAACTGGGTGAACCGATGCTGATGAAAGTTCCTCCTCCTTTTCAACCAACTTCAAAAAGGACCGACTTTTTTTTAAATATTTGTAACCTCATCACTTTCGACTGGATGAACCGATTCTGATGATTTTTTATTTGAAAGCTAGTGCTTACCGTGGGGTCCCATTTTAATGAGAAACCCATATAAGTCTTAAATTTGCATAAGTAAGTGCGCGACAAATGAACGAATAACTCAATATCACGCCAACCGTATTGAATGATTCTTTTTTTATTGGAAAGCATGTACTTCAAGGGTAGAATGAGAGTTTTAAATGAGAGTTTTATGGCATCCATGAGAAAACCATATAAGTGAATTATTGTGTACAAGTAATTGTAAAACTGTGCGTAGCTTGGTGACATAGCAGGATGAATGCAATTTCACATAAATTTATGCCTATTTATATCATCGCGAGTAAATGTAATGAAATATTAATATGGGATGGAATAGGATTCATCACATCCAGAAAACCACTGCTCTCCAGGGCTAACTGATTTCGTTTACAGAATAACAAACTACAGCACGCAAATCCTAGTAGTTACTTTACACTATTTCTTCCGCATTGTACAATGTATGTACATTCTTATAGTAATAAACTTTTAATGACTATTAGGAGGTACATACACGAGAATAATTCTATAATCTGTAGTGTAATTTAGTTTATATACTTACGTCTTAACAAGGGTCTTATAGTAGAAGAGCTGACAAGTATTTTTTATATGATTGTTTTTAGGTTTCATCATGTATTGTATTTTTTTACGCGATCGGGGGCAAATGAGCAGACAGGTCACCTGATTTTAAGTGACTACCGCTGCCCATAGACACCCGCAAGTCAAGAGTCACAAGTGCGTTGCCGGCCTTTTAGGTAGGAGTACGCTCTGTTCTTAAAGGTTTGAATTGAAAAGTTGAAAATTTGATTGTGTATGCACATATTGCACATATTGTTTACTGTTTGGTCCTTTTTAATATATTTGTATATTTATTAACAAAGTAACAGGATCATTTACCTATCCTATATTGTCCTTCCCCACAAACAAGGACAGGGCACTTGTGACTCTTGAAATGCAGGTGTCCATGGGCGATGGTTGTCACTTATCATAACCCGTTGTTCGTTTGGCCCTACTATAATAAAAAGAAATAAAAAACAAACATGAAACAAACATCACTTTTTTAAATATACTAACTAAAAAACGAAATCAAATGTTTGAAAGTAGGTATAATGTAGGTAGGTAACAAGGAGGTACAAAGATTATAGTAGACATTCATATGCATATATAAATAGGCTTGAAAACCATTATCATCTCTTAATTAATAAATTAATGAGCCCTTATGCATAAATTCATAAAGCCAGTTATTAATCAGATTAATATGGTAAGATATGTATGTTTGATAAAAATAAATTTGCATAAGGCGTGCTGCGATTTGTTAGAAAATTTGTAAAGCTTTATTAAATGCCACTTATTCAGAGTATGCAAAAAATGTTGTGTGAGTATTTATTACGAATTAAATTGGACAATTTCAAAATAAATGAAGAAATACATGTGAAATCATTTAGTTTTCATCTTAATTGACGACCATAAAATCCAATTAAAAATGCTAAAGTAAAACAATACAAATATGATACATATATACATATATGTATGATGGCAAAAACTTTACCGAAGCACAAATATTGTCAAATATTTCAAGGAATCTTATTACGCGAATTAATTAAATAATTTTATTAAAGAACTATCCATCCCAATTATGGCCTCAAATAACTTCCTAAAATAGGTTGCCACCGCTGAGACTATTTGGTTTTGACGGTCCTTAGAGCGAAAACATTTATCATCCAATATTCGTAGTGCAAACGCTAGAGAGAGTGAACGTGGACGTACAGTTTCGTATCATTTATGACATATAGTAAGTGTTATTTTTTGTTGTGCATTTTTGTGAACCTATTGACGGTTATTTTTTTTTTTTTTTTGAAAGGATTGTAGTGGTATTTTTAATAAATACCACTGCAATATATATGAAATATAGATTAATGCAAATATTCTACTGTTTAGATGGCATTTTAAGTCGTAGAGGTTTTATTATAGTTTTTGAAGTATGTACTCAAATGCACACAAGTTATGAAATCCATCAATATAATATATATCTCATTCAAATTAATAGTTTAAAGTACCTACATAGCTAATGACGGAGTTGTTACACGACTAACACCAAGGTTAAAATCAACCAAAACTATACTATAGTTACATAGTAACGTACATCAAACGAGACATTCTACTATACAAATACGACTAGACACTTTATCTAAAGTAAATAAGTGGTTTAAAGTGGCGTCTACCGGTGTTTTATATCAACGTATCTATCAACATCGTCCTAGATTAGATGTGTATTTGGACAAAATGATGTGCGTTGCCCATACCACCGTTATACTACATATATTTTGTCGATGATAGAAATTTTGCTATATAGATAGAAACGATAAATGTTTGTAAAAGTATTTTCGATAAATTTCGATAAATTAGGTGTACCATAATGTACATAGATAGACTTCTATTATTTTTTTGTGTGTTTTCAAATATTGATTTCCATTTTGATATGAAACAGAAAAAACGTGTCAATTATGTACGAAGGGTGGCCTTATCGCTTAATGCAATTTCTTCCAGACAATCGTAGGATGGACTAGACTAGACTTAGATAATAATTATACTTAGTTATCATAAATACTAGTCCTGAAATATACATATACATATGTATAGTTATATAACATACATAGAATAAATATTGTATAAATTGTGTATATTAGTTTATTATGAAGATCGTGCTCGTGTTACATTGTTTTGAATTACCTATGAAAAGACTTGTGCTCGTCTGATAGCAATAGGCAATGACTTCCATAAAGGCACGGCTTCCACAGTCAACGACATATCATAAAAATTGCAAGAAATCCCTGGCATTTTGAAGAAAATAGATAAGCGACTTCAAACATGATGAATCCATGAAAAACTATTCTTCATCGTTTAATTCTTCCACTCACTTCAGTTTGTGTTTAGTTTTAGTAACTTACTACTACTTTTAGTAACTAAGCGTTATTAAAAAAAACATATTCCACTGAGAACGATTCAGATCGCAATTTCATTGTAACTTACACACTTTAAAAAAATAAATTGTGATTTAGAAAAATTTAAACCTAGAAATATTAAAGTTTACTAAACAATATTTAAAACATATTATCTATTGGTAATCAATTTTTATCGAGTGCTTTTGACGAGTATGATAAAAATACTGGCAACTGTTCAGACTTAAGGGGTTATCATGATTACAAAAATAAGATAAACACAGCGCTGTAAAAAATACTATAATAATCTTTACTTATCTGGTGACTTAAAATTCTCAATTATATTTAAATTGTATCAGACATGGGCAGAGAATAATAATATAACCGAACGAAACGGTTTGGCTCTTCTTTCCTGTGCCGATCAGTGAAAGCCTGGAATTCCCTACCAGCGCACGTGTTTCCTTCCCAATTTGATCCCGGGTCTTTCAAGCGGGGCGTGAAAAAGCATCTCACCGGGCCGCCATAGTGTGGGTCACCATGCTGCATTGACTAGACATGCAATGAGGATGGTGACCACCACTCTTGGACTCCACTTATTGCTTACCATCAGGCAAAGTGGAGTCATTATGGTAGGCTTACGAATAAAAAAAAAAAAAAAAAAATATATCAGAAAGAGTACGTACTATTCGTCAATATGTGATAATGTTAACAAGGATAAACATAAGCTTTTTTACCTCTAATAAAGTCCAGTGCGATGTGTGCACAGCTTTCAAAAGTTGTCCAGATACTCAAAACCAGATACCCACAACTTTAATGAACACATAAAGAAAAAAAATCATGCAAGGTGTTTAAAGAAACAGGATTAAATCCAAGTTACTGCACACCCTGAAACTATAGCTTCAACAACTTTCGGCTCACAAAAAAAAATTACCTACTCATAGAGAAAAAAGTTCATTTTATTATTAACGTAAACTCTCTTTCGTCAATTTTACAGTGGTTGAAATGAGTCCTAAAAATGGAATATGTTATATGTGCCTAAAACCACAGCTAAACGGGGGTCGAATGAGGTGGCTAGCAGGTTCTTAATTTTAATTTTAAATAATTTAAAGTTGACTTAAACGTTGGCAATGGAAATGTAAAATGGAATCAGGTACGTGAGATAACAGCAAAACTTAGTTTTCTAACACAATATTTTATAAATATGATTTACATGAAGAAGAATCTAAGAGAATTGACCTATTACAAAAACGAAGTACACGCTCCGCAAGAATCGCATACCTGCGTAATAATGAAACTTTGATGATAACTGATTCTAAATACAATACATATATATATATAATACTATAGTTAAATAGTAACGTACATCAAACGAGACATTCTACTATACAAATACGACTAGACACTTTATCTAAAGGTAATAAGTGGTTTAAAGTGGCGTCTACCGGTGTTTTATATCAACGTATCTATCAAAATTGTCCTAGATTAGATGTGTATTTGGACAAAATGATGTGCGTTGCCCCCCCAAGTTATATTATTTTGTCGATGTTAGAAATTTTGCTATATAGATAGAAACGATAAATGTTTGTAAATTTCGATAAATTAGGTGTACCATAATGTACATAGATAGACTTCTATTATTTTTTTGTGTGTTTTCAAATATTGATTTCCATTTTGATATGAAACAGAAAAAACGTGTCAATTATGTGTAAGTGGCCTTATCGCTTAATGCAATTTCTTCCAGACAATCGTAAGATGGACTAGACTAGACTTAGATAATAATTATACTTAGTTATCATAAATACTAGTCCTGAAATACACATATACATATGTATAGTTATATAACATACATAGAATAAATATTGTATAAATTGTGTATATTAGTTTATTATGAAGATCGTGCTCGTGTTACATTGTTTTGAATTACCTATGAAAAGACTTGTGCTCGTCTGATAGCAATAGGCAATGACTTCAATAAAGGCACGGCTTCCACAGTCAACGGCATATCATAAGAATTGCAAGAAATCCCTGGCATTTTTTAATTGTAGAAAATAGATGACCGACTTCAAACATGATGAATATATGAAAAACTATTCTTCATCGTTTAATTCTTCCACTCAGGGTTGCGTCATAGTCTTCTTAATAATAAAATAATTTTCTAAACGATGCGGTGACAAACATTAAAAAAAAAACACAATTGAAATGAAAACCTTCCTTGTTGAAGTCGTTTCAAAATAAAATTGGTCGTTAGTATTGGTGTATAGTGAGAAGATGGGTAAAGCATATATGAGACCACCAGTGTCATCTAGGAAGGCCCGTAAAGGTTAACTACGAAGAAATGTATGAAGAAAAGACAGGCTTGAGTATCCGAAACTGGCGTGCCATGTCTCATGTCCTAGCGTACCTTTTTACCTGAGTTTACCGATCACTTAGTTTCTAAAGATGATTTTTTTTTTGTAAAGGTATGCCGTATTTAAGGCATCAAAATAAATCCAAGGGTAGCGAATGTAAGATGCAAAATGTTTGTTCATTTTACAGAAAATCAAAACTAACTTTATAGTTCTAATAACAACTTTTTGAAAACATGTAATTTTATAAAAAATATATAAAACTCTTATCTCGTTACCCTATGTCCTATGTCACTCCTGGAAGCATCCCTCGTAGGGTATACCCAGGTCCCTTGCAATAGACCCTGTTGTAACGGAACACCGTGTAGTTTAAGTCCGTTCGAATCCGACATACCACTCCACCGTCAGCTCCAGTGGGGTGATGACACGTGGGGCATCGACACGAAAAAAAAGTCCTATGTCACAACCATTACTAAGACAATTCAAAAGACACCCCACATGTCCTATTCAATCAACAGTCTGCCGTTCCGTTTCACTCTAGGTTGGGACAAAAAACATCATACATACATAGATACATACGCTCGAATAACATAAAAACATGTAAATATAAGTGATGGCTGTAGACGCTAGAGATGAGATCTATTAGCTGAAATATTTACGCATTTTAAAGTGACGCGTACTTGCGAAAAAGAGTTTTGGCAAACCGACAGACGAACAACAAAATCCTTGGGCTCCTTTTTCCTCTTAAAGAACAGAACCCTCAAAATGTCCTTCGCGTTCTTGCGTGTACACGTGTATCGTACACATATCGTGCACGGTAACAACATTATCGTGACTGACGTCAAGGTACCATTACAGTCGAGAATACCACTAAGATAATTTAATCTTATTACAGAATACATAGTGATCCTGACTACTAAGCCAGATGTCGTAGGTTTGATGCCCACCCTGGACAACTATTCAAATTATGTGTTAAGCGAGATCATTTATTTTATGGTGTGATTTATGTGCAATATATGTTTATTATTACAAGAAAGGAGGAAATCACTTAGCCTAGTCGCCTAGAATAACGGTTTTCTATCAGAGATCTTCGCACGCTGAGGACGCGCAATTCATTACTGTCACGTTGTGGACTGGTAGTTATAATTTGTCTTCACCGAGGACCATTGAGGCAAACGAGTTCTTGAGTGGAGACCGCCTTTCGGCAAACGTAGCGTAGGACGCCCACAGGCCAGATGGAGTGACGATTTCCGCAAGATGGCTGGCAGGAGCTGGATGCAAGAACCCGAAAATCGGTCGAAGTGGCGTGCATTCCGAGAGGCCTATGGCCAGCGGTGGATTGCGATAGGCTGATGTTGATGATGATGAGGACCATAATGATTCATTACCCTTTGGCAACGACACACAATTTGTGTTTAGTTTTAGTAACTTCAGACATCTCACACATGGCTTTTCAATCCTAAACTAAGCAGGGCTTGAACTATAACATACTTTAATATACATACATGTAAATATTAGACTTGAAAGCTACGAGTGGGACTGTCCAGTGAACTAGCTGTTGCATACTATCGAGATGGTAAATGCAACTTTGATCACTTACACCCCTCTAAGCGTAAACATAAATGGGTAAAGAAGCCGTACAAGATTTCCCAATTCCCGGTATTTCATTTCTAAGTTATACCGGGATCATCGGCCATTGCCTTCACCGATAATGGTATTGGTGAATTATAAGTATATGTGTCGTCACCTGTAACCCATAGGCTTTAATTGGATGCATTGGGAACATCATATGTTTTCATAAAGTTTGATTAAAACACAATCTCGGTGGGGTGCGGTGAGGTGGTTCTCACCGTACCCCAGCGAGATTGTACTTTGTAACACAGAGTATGTTGCAATAATTATGTAGGCAAGCTACTTCTAAATTCATGTACTTGGATAGTTAATTCGCATATATAATTGCTTAATAATAATTTTGAACTGAAACAATTACTACTTGCTATTCTTTTAAATTCTGTTTATAAATATTGTATAAGTTTATTTAATCAAGTTACACATAAATACAAATGTCAAGATCGGTTTTATTTATTAAAGTCATGATTTCATGAATCATACGGCCATTTTGACTTACTATTTATAGTATTTAACGTAACTATTTAAATACTTAAAACTAAAAATATAGGTAATTTCCTTCTAAACAGATGATACATAGATGATCGAAACCTCGCGTCGTGTAAACGATATATTGAACCTTCTAAATGTTATCGCGATTAAGTCCCAAGTCACAAACCTAATATGTTGTATGTAAACTCGAAGTTTAAAAACAATTATGGCCATTAACTGCGAAAATAAATAATATAATCCGACTAGTATTTAAAAGTTATCGTATTTAACTACAAACTACTAATTAGCAATGAGATCAAAGAGTAAGAGCTTAAAGTCAGGACTGACCGATTTCGATGACGACTACAAATGAACGGGAACAACTTCGATTGTGCAACCAGATAACCTAAGGATAACCCTAGGGCCGATAGTTGCATGAATTGTCGTTGTTTGATTTATATCGTATATTTTGGTAACTAGTTTTGCTTAGGTACATATTTGTGTAGTTCACGTTATAGTACAATAGGGCCACCATATATTTTCCCATGGGTGTCGTAATAGGCTACTAAGCGATCGCACTGTTATCTATCAGACTGTATATATGTATGTATATGTCAGCGACGTCGTCGTGCCTGACAATAATATAGCTACACGTGGGTAAACCACGTGACGGAAAACACGTTTGCGATATATACAGAACGAACAGTGCAGATATAACGATAATAGGCCCTAGAGCTTAATGCGTGATGGATTTTGAAATGTTAGATCTCATTTGAATCATTTCGAGTCTTCAAGATTACATCAGCAAAAACAACAGAGAGGTGATAAATGATAAATGATCTTTATTTTGTAAATAGGTTATAACAACACTTTTACACGTCAATATTTTTTTTTTTTTTTTTTATAGTGATAATGTTAAATTCGGATTTTTTTATTTTGTTAATACTTTGACTTAAGTCCTTCTGTAGTTAAGTTACAATTGTAATATCATTTCAGTTTACACTAACTTTTCAGATCATGGGTTTTAAAAGAGTTTGGGATTCGTCTTGCCCTCATACATGGGACTCTTGGGAAACTGACGGCGTCACCTGGGTAATCCGCGACCTTCGGCCGGAGGATGATGAAGAAGCTATCAGGATTTTGGTGCAGAATCTGTGTCCAGATGAAGTGCTATGCTCTTTGAGTGGTTCGTAATACTAACTCATTATCACAGTATGCATAAGTTACTGTAATTGCTAATCTTCTATCATGCAGTGTTGTGCATTGCATACATGACTGTTGGCAATTCACAATACTGCCTAGAAACATGTTCTATAGCCTTTCCTTTTTTACCCCAATTTTCTACCCTCCATCTACAAGTTGACGGTGGTAGGATGGTAATGATGACGAAGGACATTTTTTATATGATGTAGGGGGACAGACGAACAGACGGGTCACCTGATAGTAAGTGCAACCGCCCTCCATGGACACCTGCACCTCAAAGAGTAAGTGTGCTGTCCACCTGTCTTCTGAGGATAAGTGGGATGATAGGGAGGGGAAAGAGGAGAGGGGGTTGGGCCTCCAGAAACCTCCCTAAGTTGGGAGAAATGCAACGCAAGCATATCTTCACAACCGGTTTTCTGTAAAGCCGTGGTATCGTGGTATCGCACCGTCGCAAAATGTCGTATTACACTAAAAATTAAATTTTCGAATGATGTTTTCTTTTGACAATATTCGTCCAATAAATAAATAAGTAAGGGTGAATTTTACGGGGTATCAGCTTACATAAGATTTACTTACTATTTTGACACTAGTTGCGGACTACAGAAGCACATCATCTGCTTCTGTTTCTGCTATACAATGGGCAAGTCGTACTACTAATATTTTCGACATATACATATGTTAACAAGTGTACATACAAAAACTACAGCAATCAATCATTTATTGACTTTTACGTGATGCAATAATTTTCAAATTAAACCTTAATATCTACTTACGACTGTATTAGATTGTCCAAATATTAACTCCACTATACCTTTAAAATTACGTCAGTTTTATATTACACGACTGCCGAAAAAAGGAGTAGTATAATGTATTTAAGATACCTAAGAACGTGTATGTATATAATTATTTATGTTTTTTATTCTAAATGTCGTAACAGATTTGAAACTATGAGATAACGTCATTGTGTATATTTTATTAATGTCTAGTCTTGTTCTAGATTTAATTAACGACGCTGACAGTATTCGCGGTATATCCAAATTCTGGCGAGCTTGTCTAGCTGAACGTATGTCCCTCGGCTGCTATCAAGAAAAAGATGGAAGGAGTAAACTAATAGCTTTAAATGTTTGCGTGGTCTATTGTCAAGGAGATGATCCTGATTACGTGGTAAGATTACAATTTTGGGTACTACTATACAGCGTATAACCAAATGGCGAGGTGGACTAATTTTAGGAGTGTTACCGTTGTATGTAGACGAAAAATAGTTGATTTAGCTTGAAAAAGATTAAAAATTAATACAATCCTGGGAAAAATATTTTCCTGGTTGGTGTGAGTACACATTTCTAAATAACTAATATTCAAATACTATGAGTTTTCTTGTCTTAAAAGATTTTATTTTTTTACTTTATATGCATATATTTTCGGAAGTCCGGATAAGCCACCGGCATCCCTGTTATTAAAAAATATATAGGTATCTATAGTTTCATTAATTTTAAATCTCTTTTACGAAATATAGCTTTAAGAATAATCTTAAAAATCAAAGACTATATAAGATTTCTAAATAAAAAATCACGAATTTTCCTAAAACCATTAGCGATTTACATACGTTATTCACTAAGTCAGCTTTACCATCCTAACATGTGACCACACCCTGCCTCTAAACACTCCATATAAACAATAATTATAACTATTGTGTTTACATACCTATAGTAATAAACTTAAAATATTACAGCAATAAATTTAATTACGGCAATAAGTGAATACATAAATAATTAACATATTCGTATAACGAGGTAAACGACACATAATGTAGGATTTAATTAAATTTAGAGTAATGTAATCTTCACATTTTTAATCTATCTTACATCTTTATTATTTAAATTTACCTATAATAACCTTAATTTTATCTGAAGATAAAGTTCAATAGAAATCGCAATATAAATATTACTATTTCAACGTTCAATAGTGTCCGCTGATTCGTTTACCGCTATATTTCATTTGACAAGAAGTTTTACTTTTTAGTACGTAATGTATGTGTTAATCGGTAATACGAAAAGGTATTCACATTCGGCCTACAAAGAAATAGGCTCTATTTATCAATACTTTTACTATACAGGTACACTATATTTTTGGGCATTTTATTACCTTCTTTACAGTAACCTGATGTTGAATTTAAAATTGATTAATTACAAACATAGGACAGGCATGAGAGAATCTATACACAGCGCAGCGCTATCAATTTGTCAATAACTTAACATTACATATTACAAACTAAGTACAGCTTGTACTATATATTTTATAACACAGGTAACACATAAGATTGATTGCTTTGTAAAAAGGAAGATATATGTATAAGTGCTTATATATTCTTTTCTTTCAGTTTCTTTTCAAAAGACAAACCCGCACTAGAGATCATTCCATGTGTCATGGGGGACTTTACAAACATACAAGCAACGTACACGAAAAACACCCATACTCAGACAAATATTTGTAGATCACACAAATGTTTTAAGCCGTGTGGGTATTGTACTAGACACTAGACCAATAGGCCAGGCCCTAAATAGTACAGAAAGCCGACATTTCTGACTTTGCAATCAAATGTACAACCCACATAGCTAAGCCATCTTAATTATATATTTAGGACACCTATTGTTTTAGCACTCCACAACACATGATTTCTGTGACATCGTAAATATGTACATAAACACATGTAGCTGTAGTTTAATTACTGGTAATTAAATTCAAACGCTTGCGTACACTACTCACTTGATACTTGACACTGACCTACATATTCATGTCCTTGCCATGTCTAACTACAGTCGTTATCATATCGTAGGCCAATTACACTCATAGAAGTCTCAAATGCTATGTTTTTCTCAACAATAGTTTAGTGCACCTTGCGTAAGAGTGGGCTGTATATTGCTGACATCCAGGCAAGAGATGCGATATCGTTTTCCATTTTTAAATATACCTACAGTACTGGGCAAGAAATAATGCACATCGACCTCTAGAAAGAGACATCGGCTCATTTCGGCTTTGTAGAGCGTTGTCCCTTTCAAATATCCTATTTCTTTGCACCCCCCTATGGCTATAGCGGTATGACACAAATTTGTTTTTTTTTTTGACGTATAGATGGCGATTGGTTCAGTAGATAAGCCGTGAAACCTGAATAGTACATTCGCGTTAAGTATACTCACCGGTGTATCACCAAAAAGGGTATATAAAACGCCCTCATTTTGCTTATAATAATTTTGTAGTAGGGGAAAACCTAGTGCCGGTAACCAGGAACTTTGGAAATGAAAGGGGAAAATGAGGTCTTCGGAGTAGATTGACAGAAAAGGGGAGGGATGATTTGGGACTGAAGCATAAGCTAAAGAAGGTCACAGTATTGTGGGCAAGCTATTGTATTATAAAATTCAAAATCAAAGTCCTTCATTTCAACTGAACCAATCATAGCTATTTTTGAATTGTCAAGAGAGAAGAGTCAGTCAGACTAACTCAGTCATGAAGCTATTTGCCTGTTCCAATAGATCATATGGAGAAGTACAAGCCAGAAACTCCAAGGACACTCTTTTTCAAATATTTTACATAAGTTTCTTGTAACAGACCAGCCCCGATCAACGGCCTGGCGATATGTATTATTTAGGATAATTTAATGCTTTACAGATCGAAGGCAAAGCATGGAATAACGTGTATGAAGCGATGAAAGTGTGCGATAAATTGGACGCTTTCAAACTGTTGGGTGTTGACACGCTCCTATACGGGATGGGGTTGGTGGTCACTAGGGAGTATCGTGGAGCTGGATTGGGTTCTAGGATACTTGCTGCAAGGTAAGGTTGCCTTATGCATTACACACATCATTGCACGCCCTTTTTTCACAAGCTTTCCAAAAAGCTGTCTTTCTAAAAATTCAAATAACAGACACAAAGAACACCCAGACTCAGAACAACAATCTTATGGATTACACAAAGTATTTTTTTTTTATATATTCCTACCATAATGACTCCACTCTGCCTGATGGAAAGCAACAAGTGGAGTCTAAAACTGGTGGTCACTCTCCCCATTACAAGTACTGTCGTATATAACGTAGGGCAGCGTAGGTGCGAGGTGACCACATAAGCCACTGCCCCCTCCTGCCAGGAATTAATCCTAGTTGTTTTTTTTATAAAAAACAGGCAGGCAGGTATATGGTGAAAAAAATCTAATTTTTTCATGCCTATGACTAGTTATTCCACCTTATAAAAATATAGTAATAATAAATGTCAGCAAATTGGTGGTTTTGGGTTTGATTTTTTTTTTTTTTTTTTTTTATACTATAGTGGGACAGACGAACAGACGGGTCACCTGATGGTAAGTGACACCGCCGTCCATGGACACTTGCAACTCAAGAGTCGCAAGTGCGCTGCCCGCCTTTGAGGGTGATGAGGGATGGGGGATGCAGGGAGCGGAAAGAAGAGAGGAGGGATGAGGAGATGGAAAAAAGGAGGAATTGGGCCTCCGGAAACCTCACTCAATTCGGGGAAATGCAACGCAAGCGTTACTTCACAACCGGTTTTCTGTGAGGCCGTGGTATCGCACCGGTCGAGCCGGCCCATTCGTGCCTAAGCATGGCTCTACCACTGAAAACACAGGACAAAAATTTGTTATCCAGAAATAGTTCTTCCGAATCCGGGTGTTCTTTGTGCTTGTTTGTTCTTGTTCTTAAGTCTCCCGAGCTACAGGAATTATTCTTGCAGTAGGCGAATTTAAAAAAATGCGTGGCACGGCAAGTCTTTAATATAATCACCTTGCTTGTTTTTTTTAGTACTATAGTGGGACAGACGAACAGACGGGTCACCTGATGGTAAGTGACAACCGCCGTCCATGGACACCTGCAACTCAAGAGTCGTAAGTGCGCTGCCCGCCTTTGAGGGTGATGAGGGATGGCGGGATCATAATAATCATAATAATAATTTATTTATTCTCTTACACTGAATTTGTTAAAAAAATCAATCCATTACAGTCCATGTATACATAAATGAATTGTATCTATAAGTGCTATATTACTGAGTATATAACTATTACTATAATTAATGTTATCGAATAAGTGTTTATGTGTATGTGTATAGTGTGTGTGCGTGCGCGCGGGTGTGCATGTGCATGTGCGAGTGTGGGTGTGTGTGTGTTCCAATGTCTAACTGACTATGAAGGCACAAACAGCAGGTCTTCGGTTTCCTCATAGTTAAGAGATCTTAGCCAACGGGATACTGTATTTTTGCACTGATACTTTGTAGAGGAGTATATTTGTAATTTTTAACTCACTTTATTATACAGGTATCTTCCTAGGAAGCAAAAAAAATTGTCTGCAAACCTTGTTTGAGACGCTTATTTGTGTAGGAGGGGTCAAACGGCAGGAGAGAATGTTGCTTCAGGTCAATGTTGGTAAAGGTCGTTAGTAGGGTATAAAAATGCCAAAGAATAACTAACCTTAAGAACTGCCCTCTGTGCACTTTCCACTTTCATAAGGTCTGTTTTGCTTGCGCCGCCCCATACCGAGATACAGTATGATAATATGGATTGGCATAATGATATATAAACCATTTTAATTATGTTTTTATCGGCAATGTGACGCAATTGTTTAAATATAAAAATGAGTTTGCGTGTTCTAGTTGAAAGAAGAGGATGCTGGGAGGGGAAAGAAGAGATAGGGGATGAGGACATGAGAATTAGGAGAGGGGGGATGAGGGGAGAGGAAAGGGGATAGGGGGAGTTAGGCCTCCGGAAACACAACCACACAACACAACCGCTTTTCTGTGAGGCCGTGGTGTCGCACCGGTCGAGCCGGCTCATTCGTGCCTAAGCATGGCAAAATGCTATACTCGTCTTTAACATAGGAGCCGTGCTTAGGCACTTATGGGCCGGCACAACCAGAGTAGTACCACGGCCTCGCAGAAAACCGGTTGTAAGCAATGCTTGCGTTGGCTTTCAACGAGAGTATGGTTATCGGAGGCAAACCCCCCTCTTTCGTATTTCTCTCCATTCAATGGCCGACAGCGCACTTGCCACTCTTGAATTGCAGGTGTCCACAGTAGTCACTTACCATCAGATGACCTGTCTCTTCGTTTGCCTACACTACAAAACAAATTTGATATCCTGTAAAAATTAAACTTCTTGTTTTGTTTCAGAGAGCTCTTATCATTGCATAACGGTATAAAAGCGACAAGCACAGTTTTCACAGGGCCGGCGTCTCAAAAGAGTGCTCAACTTGCTGGATACACTACCGCTCTTACTGTAACACTGAAGGAATTAGCTGAAGCCGGCCTGGACTATCCACCTGACGAAAACAGGTCTATCAAACTTATGGTGAAGAAATACACACAGGATATAAAAGAAAATTCTTAGTGCGTTTGTTACTAGTTAAAACTATAGGTATGTTAGTATACCTAAGAAAGTATTCTTATATTACATAGAATTTAAATAGAATAATTTGAGGTAATGATCATTTTTAGCTATAACACCGATTATTTATTTTTACTACGGTTTACTCACGTATGTATTTCGGGGATGCCCGACTAGTTTCGGTCCCGACAGGAGACCTTTCTCAACGAGTAAGTCATCCAGCCGCAGTACCGGACGTCACAAGTTTATATTCTAATATAACACCGCTGTACTCTAATTTGTAAGACAACTTTTATTTTACAACTGTTTTTTTACGTGTGTACTGTTTTTAACGGTGTGCAATAAAGATATCTTACGATTCTTTGAAATATGCTTTTTTTATATGTGTTTAACTTTAGTTTGATTGAAAACCTACAGACAAACAATGTTTGCATTGTATTGCCCATTTCCCTCTCCCTATCATCATATCCATTTTTTTTTTTTTTTAAAGAACTCTTACGCTAGGATTAATTACTGTGTCTTTACAAACGTTCAAGCAACAGACACATAGAACACCCAGACAGTACAAGAACTTGTGGATTACATAGAGTTCTCATGTGTGTTATTTAATCCACAACACTCGACGCGGCAGGGTAATGGAGAGGCGACCACTTAAACCACTGTGCCACCCGTGCAATCAATTGAATGGATACTGAAATAAAACTACAATTTGTCTATAATCAATAATGTATTGTTGTCACAAAATATCGCTAAAATTAACACTATAGATAAAAATATATTTTTATAGGATAACAATTAATCACTGTAAAAATTACTATTATTATACTAATCTGTTACAAGATAAGCGGCAGTCTTATTTCTATATTCATCCGCAAATATTCCTGAATCTTCAGAAAATCGTTTTGGTCTTAAATATAGGAAATAATTTAGACCAATTTCTATAATTACCTATTTACTTTCAAAGCCTCGTAACATTTCTGTTTGAAGAATCTGATTGATTAAAATCTTAACTAAGATAAGTGCGATAGTTTGTAAGTTGATCACCTCAGAACGGCTGAACAGATCTGGATTAAATTTGATACAGACATAAATGTACCGTCCATTGTACCTAATAAATTAAAAACAATAGCCTTGAGCAAGTTTGAGAATAATACTTGATAATGTTAAAAAGATCAAATCGATGGCAATTTTTTACATTAATATACACGGTTCACCGAGATTTCCTTTCAAAGTTCTACTTGAGGCAACATCTCTAAACATCATAAGGTTCTTCAATCTTCTCCTTTTTCATGCAATACCATTTCGTGATATAGCATTATGGTAACCAAAAACTAGAATAAACAAATACCAACAACTGTTTAGTACAAATAAGAATTTGATGATCTCTCTTATTTTCTCGTGGTATTTTATTTTTATAAAATATAAACAGGTTCATTCGAAGGATTAATTTGCGGTGATTGCGATCCACAGAGCTTCGCATTTCATTTAAGTAATGAATGAAATATTTTAAGGCTTTATTGAATTTTTACCTGACAACGCAAAAAGGATATATACATTGAGTGTGTATGTATGTATGACGCTTCTTTGTCAAGCCCTACACTTACTACTTACTTATGCTCAGTCAGAAAGACGGATTTCGTCATGTAAGGATAGTGGGATTGACATTTCGAGATAACGTCAGCATAAAAGGGGGGAAATTGATAATTATTATTGACAACGCAGTCGGGTCACAAACTTTGGAAGTTCAGTAACCTGAATTTAATAAGGAATAACTTGATTTTTAGCAAATATCTACTAAGAGATTCATAATATATTGAAGTAATAGGTGCAAACGCTTTAATGCTTTTAAAGAAAAAACAAAAACTAAATGTAGATAGATCTGTAGATGGCAGCAACTATAAATAGGACCTACGAATGAGCCTGTGTGCGTGTACGTGAACATATAAAATATCACAGAGTATAACGAAGTACTTTCTTACATGTGAGTGAAGTTTAAGGCCTGAACTGTGGCAGGCAGTGGTCTGTGGGGTTGGGGGGCGGTTGGTCGGTGAGGAAGGCGCTGAGAAGCACGGGCGCGCACACGGGCACTCGGCGTGACGTCAGCCACGCGCTGTCTCGCTCTGACAGTGGGTAACGCTTCAGGTCCGCGAAGCACACTGTGATGTTGTCATTCGTGTATGGCGGTCTGGAACATGGATTACAGTATCTAATATATGTTATAATTTGTTGGAGAGCTTAGATTTGCCAGAAGTACAGTCTGATACCGTGTGATTCGAACTTGCCGATGTCGGTATTAGTAATACTGCCTTTCATCCCATCTGGCCTTCCTTTGAGCCAATGTTATTAATTTATTTTATATTAATGACTTCCCATCAGAAACACCATTTCCTATGATTATGTACGCCGATGACAGCACTGTTGTATTTGATAGTGACGATTTGATACCTACGATTCAGTGATACCTCTTAACTTATAGGCTGGAGAAAGTTTTAAAATTGATTTAAATAAAACTATTATATTATATGGCTATCAAGAAAGATTAATATCAACAAGATTAAAATACTAATAATAAACATAAAAAAGACTAATGACACTAAGGTTTTGGGCCTGCAAATTGAAGGCACTTCACAGTCGAATGCACAAATTGAACTGGTGTGCAATAAAATAAATTAATATGTATATGCACATATTCATATTTTGAACATTTACTAGCATTTACTTTAAGATACGGAATTAAACTTTTTGGGCAATACTACTGGTAAAGAACAGGTTTTTAAAGTACAAAAGCGTTGCGTCAGGGCTGGGTATATGTAAAATTCCAACTACTCATACATGTCAACTATATTTTAGGAGCCTGAAAATACTAACGATGCCATCTTTTATTTGTGACTGCTATGTTTGTTAAGTGGAACTGGGAAAATTTCTCAGTAGTCTATGACGATGACATACATATATAGCATTCGAGTAACCTCCGTAAATGTAGTAAATGTGTGTTCTTAAATTCCTAATTTGAAAAATTGAAAATCTTGTGATACTTTCACATACATACATCTTTATATATATAATTCTACTGTACGTGTGTATGTCACTGAACTTCTCCCAAACGGCTGGACCGATTTGAATGTTTTTTTTTTTGTTATTAGCCCGGCAGATGGCGCTGCAGTCAGTATGATATTTAAGGTGGGCTGCTTTACCGAACATTAAGACGTGTGCCTATACATATATATATATATAAATAAGCTTATAATTCGATAGATGATTATTTTACTTAAAATAGCATTTAATTTATTTATTCATACGCCTGTATTCTCTAAGGGGTAGGCAAAGGTATATTAAATACCGATATTTTGTCAAATAGATTTTGGTCTCACTAACATAATAGGGGCAAGCCTATTGGCGTCAACTAACTCACTTTGACTGTACACATACTGTCTGATAGATAACAGTCCGATCCCTTAGTCGCCTTTTAAGACACCACCGGCAAGAGATGGGGTGGGCCTATTCTGCACCACTGTGAACCACACGGCTATTTCCACAATGTATGTTTTTATTATGTTTTTAAATGAGATTAGTTTATTAATTTTATTGACTAAATTATATTTTAATGATTATTGACTAGTCAAATAAATAATATATATGTACATAGGTCAATGTGGTAGGCCATAGAGCATAACATAATGATAAGACAAGTAACTTTCTTAGGTAGTAGAGCCACGCTGACTTCAGCAGGAATGGGCCGGCTCGACCGGGGCAGTACTACCCGCTCACAGAAAACCAGCCTAAAGCGACAACATTCGTGCTGTCGTCTTTCGCTGGTGAGTGAGTGCGCCGGAGGCCCAATGATGCAGGGGTGACAGTTATGGTGGTATGTGTGTGAGCAGTGGAGTGCTCGTTGAATCATTGTGAGGTAGGCGTGGATCGAACTATCAGCCAGGGAGACCCGTAGAAACGGTGGTGCCGCTGGCAGCCCGCGGCATAGAGAGGGGCCCAACCACGGCTAACCACCCTGGGAGGCTGCCCCGTCAGGTCGCGCATAATCCACGGAGTGGCTCGTCGTGCCGGTTGGTGACCGGACGGTGGGACCCGGCGTCCATTTCCGGGAGGGTACGGGGGCCCTTCCGTCCGGCGGTTCGGTCTCCGCCATGCCTCACCATTACATGATGACACAGTATTTTCAGTCTCAGTTTACACAGTCACGATGACTGTCATGCCTTTTACGCCCCCTTTCCCAACTCTTATCATGGCAGTACAAAAAAAGAAAAATGGTCCAACAGCGGCATCCTCCTCTCCCACCAACCCGCTTTTTGAGGTGGAGTTCACTAACATACGTGGACTCCATGCAAACCTCAGCGCCGTACACCAGCACCTTGAGACGGCTCGGCCGGCCATGCTTTTTCTTACGGAGACACAAATACGCCGCCCTGCCGACACGGCATATCTCTACTATCCCGGCTACGTTCTAGAGGAGTGCTTCCTCGCGAGGGCTGGGGTATGTCTTTTCGTCAAGGCGGATGTTTGTTGTCGCCGTCTGCACTGCCTAGAAGACGCATCCTTCTCCATCCTTTGGCTACACGTGGATTTTGGCTCTATGAGCCGGATCTACGTTTGCCTTTATCGGTCCCATTCCGGAGACTCCGAGACAACTCGACTCTTTGACTACATGAGTCACGCAACGGACAAAGCGCAGGAGCAGTTCCCGACCTCCGAACTGGTGTTTTTGGGAGACTTTAATGCCCACCATGACTTCTGGCTGGGATCTTCCAGAACGGACCACGCTGGTCGAACTGCCCACGCATTCGCTCTCACGCATGACCTTACCCAACTGGTACTCCAGCCCACCAGGATACCAGACATATCGGGTCAAGCGCCCTCTTTGCTAGACCTTCTGCTGACGAGTCACCCAGCGCAGTACAGCGTATCGGTTCTCGCCCCTCTGGGATCCTCCGACCACTGCCTGGTGTCCACCTCGGTGCCTCTTGTTGCCCCACCACGGCCTGTGGCAACAAGGCGACGGTTATGGCACTACTCGTCAGCAGACTGGGATGGAATGCGGGATTATTTTGCATCCATCCCGTGGGCTCAACGCTGCTTTAAAGACAGGGATCTGTCGCAAAGTGCGTCTGCCGTGGCTGACGAGATCACTGTCGGAATGGAGTACTATATCCCCTACAGTGAAGTCCCCAGCACAAAGACCCGTCCCTGGTTCTATCGCGAGTGCACCCGTGCTGTCGCTCAAAAGCAGTCAGCCTACCGCGCATGGATCAGGGCCCGCGCTCATTGTGACCCAGACGTTGATCGCCTAAAAGCAGCGTTTAACAAAGCCACTAAGGAATGCAAGAGGGCTTACATCAGAGCTGATGCCCAGCGCATTGCACGGTTTGGTCAAGAACTCGTCGCATACCCTACGGGTAGCCGTAAGTTTTGGCGATTGGCCAAAGCCGTGCAGTCCAACTACTGCCAGCCTTCGCTGCCACCGCTGAAGTACCCTGACGGATCACTGGCCCACGAGCCGCAAGAGAAAGTGAAACTACTTGCTGACCTCTTTGCGGCTAACTCCCGAATCGACGACCGTGGCGCTCAACCGCCCACCATTGCATCTTGCGACTCCGCAATGCGAGATATTCGCATCCGGCAGAGGGATGTCCGTGCGGAGCTTCGGTCACTCGATGTTCGGAAAGCCAGTGGACCCGACGGTATTCCGGCGGTGATTCTTAAAAACTGTGCACCAGAGTTGTCTCCTGTACAGACGCGCCTGTATCGCCTGTCCTATTCCTCGGGAATTGTTCCGGAGGCCTGGAGAGAGGCGAACGTCCAACCCATTCCCATAAAAGGCGACCGCTCCGATCCAGCTAATTACCGTCCTATAGCCGTCACCTCCATACTCTGTAAGGTGCTCGAGCGGATAATCAACACCCAATTAATCCACCACCTAGAGGATCACTCCTTGTTAAATGATCGGCAATATGGTTTTAGGCCGAACCGATCCACGGGTGATCTTCTAGCGTACGTCACACACCTTTGGGGTGAGGCTATGGATAGGCATGGGGAGTCCTTGGCCATCAGCCTCGACATTGCCAAGGCCTTCGATAGGGTCTGGCATCGCTCGCTTCTCTCCAAACTTCCTGCATTTGGTCTGCCATCTCAGCTATGCAACTGGGTTGCTGCCTTCCTCCACAAGCGCCGCATTAGGGTTCTCTGTGACGGCGCGGCCTCTGACTTCCTGGAGGTTAGCGCTGGTGTACCTCAGGGCTCCGTCCTATCGCCCACGCTGTTCCTTCTGCATATCAATGATATGTTGGCTCTTGGCAACATACATTGTTATGCAGACGACAGCACAGTACACGGGCGATACTTTGGACATCCTGCTGCCAAGCTAGCAGACGTTGAGGGAAAACGACAGGAGCTTGTTGCTGAGCTCGACCGGGTCCTGAGCCGCATCTCTCAATGGGGTTGTGAGAATCTGGTCGAGTTCAGCGCCTAGAAAACACAGGCGTGCGCGTTTTCAAACAAAAAGTCTCCATTCCTTCCCCTTCCTACTCTTCAGAACACTCAACTGCCACTACAGGATAGGCTTAGTATACTGGGTATGGACATCTGTCGGGATCTCAATCCGCGTGATTACATCGAGAGCGTCACTAAGGCGGCCTCGCGGAAGCTCGGTGTATTGAACAAGGTGAGACGGTTCTTCTCGCCCGAGTATCTGTGTCTTTTATATAAGACCCAGGTTCGCTCCTGCGTGGAGTACTGCTCTCATTTTTGGGATAGCTATGCGCAGTATCTGCTTGACGCTCTCGATCGGTTGCAGCGACGCGCAGTCCGTATTATAGACTGTCCTGAGGTCACCCAGTCTCTTGAGCCCCTGCAGTTGCGAAGAGATGTCGCCTCTATGGCAGTTCTCTATCGCCTACATCACGGGGAGTGTTCTGACGAGCTCTTCCAATTGGTCCCACCTTCTCCCTTCCTCTACAGGACTACACGTGCTGGCCTGAGGAGTCACCGTTTGCGAGTCGAAGATATGCGATCCCGAACGAAACGGTTTGGCTCTTCTTTCCTGTGCCGATCAGTGAAAGCCTGGAATTCCCTACCAGCGCACGTGTTTCCTTCCCAATTTGATCCCGGGTCTTTTAAGCGGGGCGTGAAAAAGCATCTCACCAGGCCGCCATAGTGTGGGTCACCATGCTGCATTGACTAGACATGCAATGAGGATGGTGACCACCACTCTTGGACTCCATTTATTGCTTACCATCAGGCAAAGTGGAGTCATTATGGTAGGCTTACGAATAAAAAAAAAAAAAAAAAAAAACTAACATATATATATGTTCCATAAATAAATGACAATGATTAATTAAAATACTATAAATTTACGATCACTATTCTTATACTGCATACTTAAGATGTTGTATTAAGCTAATATTTTTCCTCAGTCACCTAAACCGACAGGCTAAAAGACTGCGAGACCTTTGGGGATATTAGAAAGAAAACCTGGGAGGTTGAGTCGTAAAAATTGAGTTAGATGAAAACCTGATAGCTAGATTGTGGCGATGGCACACGCATCTTGGTTAGCGTACGCATATTAAGGGAAGTGAAATCGAGACACAAAAAATGAGTACTTAGTACAGTCTATGTATGAATCCTGTAATTAATCCTGAAATGTTGTAGCCACCGTGTGATAACACAGTCATACTCACTCGTAGTCTGGCGCTAGTCCATCTCCAGCCGTGACGAGTCTCTGCAGCAGGCGTCGTCTTGGCTCGGGCACGTGCAGGAGCGCCACTACCCCGGCGAAGGGACCCGGAGCCCCACTGGCGCGGGCCGCTCTCCATCGGTGAGCGGCCCGCGCTAAAGTGCGCTCGGCGCCACTTAACGCCGGCAGACACGTCGCTAAAGGATTGCCCCATTCGTATTCCTCTTCCTAAAAAATAATAAACATATACTTGTTTATATCTTTTTTTATTTCAAGGGTATTTCAGCTGTCACATTGCTGGTATTTTTAAGTAAACACGCCGGCTAAAACGGCTGCACGGATCTGGATTTTGTACAGATATAGATTATCTGGAATTTACATCGAATTCACTGATCGAATTCACTGGTAACAGCTAGTACACCATTAAGGCTGCAAAGTAATACTAGATAATTTGAAAAAACAATCACGGGGTAAAGCTTACGACTTGTATTAATGTAAATAAGACAGTTGCTTATTAAGCTAAGCTACTAGCCCAATCGTGTGGCCACCGTGGAGACAAGGCGGCCAAGGTCTGCAGGGGTTCCTGGAAGCATCCCTTCTAGGGTATACCCAGGTCCCTTGCAATAGACCCCCTTATGACGGAACACGTGATTTTAGTCGGCTTGAATTCGACATACTACTACACCGTCAGCTCGAGCTCAGATGAAGACCCGTGGGGGGTTCCACACGTAAAAAAAGCTACACAACTAGCTAGACTACTATGACGTACGGTATATCATTTTATTAGTTGACATTATATCAAAATTATTTAGAACCATACGATAACAGTGGTAGAGCCATGCTTAGGCATGAATAGGCCGGCTCGACCGGTGCGATACTCTCACAGAAACTACTACTCACAGAAAACGGGTTGTGAAGTAACGCTTGTGTTGCATTTCCCCGAAATGAGTGAGGATTCCGGAGGCCCAACTCCCCTTCCCCCCCTCTCCTATTTCCTATCTCCTCATCCACAATCTTCTTTCGCTCAGCGCATCCCCCCATCCCTCATCACCCTCAAAGGTGGTCAGCGCACCTACGACTCTAGAGTTGCAGGTGTCCATGGACGGCGGTTGTCACTTACCATCGGGTGACCTGTCTGTACGTCTGTCTCCCTATAGTATAAAAAAAAAGATAAATAAAACCCAAAATACATAGGATAAATATGTTAAAATATTTATTGGCTTGAACTTCTTACTTGAATGAAGATGAAGCATCATCTCCATTCAAGTAACTTTCAGCATCCATTCTACATCTAAATTTATTTTCATGGTATTGTCACTAACAAATCAAAGGTTAGCAATGTAATTTAACGTATTATTATTGCTACTAATATGCCATGCAATTTTTTTTATTTTAGTTAACGGAAAATCTGAATAATAAAAAAATAGTTTTTTTTTTAATAAAGACAGCAGTTATTGATATATTGATTCCTGTTTTCTTCCTATAGAAAAGTTGGATAAAACGGATACAAAAAACACTAAGAAAACACTAAGAAGAACACAAGTATTGATTACACAAATTTGTAAAAGAACCTACATCTGGTCCAGAGGGCAGGAGTTTTTTGAGACAGGGGGCAAACGAGCAGACGGGTCACCTGATGGTAAGTGACTTTTAGGTAGGATTACGTTCTTATCTTGAAGGTCTGAAGGGAGTAACAGCGTAAATTACCGGTAGAAAGGCTCCGTGAGCATGACTGTTGATGATGTAGAGTGGGTGCAGGACCCATCTCCCAGCCGCGACAGAGCCCAGCATCTTCTCGCTGCGGCCCGGCGCAGAGCACAGCAGGTGCGAGGCGGCGGGGTCCAGCTCCGCGCCTTCGCACACCGCGCCACACAACTCTGATATCATTCTTATTATATCGTCGCGATTCTGTACAACAAAAACATTACTCTACATCAAGGTTAACAAAGCACCCGAACCAGCTCGCGGGGCAGCTTACCATTCCTGAGCACATATGTCTAAAAAAGCGACGAGATATTTTTGACGTATAAGGATCTAAAAACCGGATCATTAAACAGAAGGGACTGGCTCCATTGGGAGTGGCGCCCTAAACGACTACAAATACTCACTATCACATCTTCTTATAGTTTGGAATGACTAATTGCAAGATAAAAAAAAATAGATACATATGTATATCATTGAAGGGGTTTATGACAGTGGTTACTACCACTGTCATAAACCCCTTCATCCAGGTCGCCGGTCGCCGGTTCATCTCAGGCACGAATGCACCGGCTCGACCAGTACGAAAACCGGTTATGAAGCATGTGCATTTAGCCGAAATGAGTGAAGTTTCCGGTGAGTCAACTCGTCCTCACCTCATCCCCCCCCTCTCTTCTTTCCCCCCCTCGCAACCCCTTATCCCTCATCATCCTCAAAGACAGGCAGCGCATTACGACTCTTGAATTGCAGCTGTCCATGGACGGCAGTTGTTGTCACTTACCATCAGGTGACCCGACTATACCCCTATAGTATAAAAAAAAACTAGTAGTCATACTACGTAATATACAGCAAGAATTTTTTTTTTTTTATACTATAGGGGGACAGACGAACAGAAGGGTCACCTGATGGTAAGTAACACCGCCGTCCATGGACACTTGCAACTCAAGAGTCGCAAGTGCGCTGCCCGCCTTTGAGGGTGATGAGGGATGGGGGATGCAGGGAGCGGAAAGAAGAGAGGAGGGATGAGGAGATGGAAAAAAGGAGGAATTGGGCCTCCGGAAACCTCACTCAATTCGGGGAAATGCAACGCAAGCGTTACTTCACAACCGGTTTTCTGTGAGGCCGTGGTATCGCACCGGTCGAGCCGGCCCATTCGTGCCTAAGCATGGCTCTACCACTGAAAATATTATTATCTGTGCAAGTTTACCCGTACATTTATAGTAGTTAACGAAATAAATTAGTTATTTAGTGAAGTAGTTAATTATTTTACATACTTAGTTTTTGTACGTATGTAATATGAGTGCAATACAAATACGTGGACGCAAACTAATTTCGTTAACTAATATAAATGTACGGGTTTACTCGTACATAACCGTCATACGGACACTGTAAGACTGTATATATACTATCTAATAGATAACAGTCCAATCCGTTAGTCACCTTTTATGGCCACCACGGGAATAGGTGGGGAGGGTCACGACCAATTCGGGGTACTTTTTTAGTTTGTTTTACCTGTACTAATTTTTATATAACTTTAATTCTCTGACAAGTAATGCTATCCAGATCACGACGATAATTTATATAAAAATACAAAGAATGATTAATAGCTATTTAAAAAGCAGTTTTAATTATTATTTTAAATCAAAATACTGGTTTTCCTATAAAACAAAAAACTTTTACATGGCGACGAATGACGTGCAACGCGTCATCACACAAACGTAAACTCACGTCAACATTAGAAGAGAGCATGAATCGCTTGATGGTCTCTGGCGGTTGTTCCATGTCCGCATTCTGCGCAGGTCTCGTGTCGTCCCACCCCACTGTGTTCGGTTGTGATTCCGGAGCTGGCTCCGAGTCCGGGGCTATAACAATGAGATCACATTCTTTAAGGATGTCATTTTTAAATATTATAATCTTACTAAAATCAGTAAAAAAAATATCATTGATAGATATACTCACGCCTACCACCGTGTTTTCTACGCCTCTGTGTACCTCACACAGAGGCGTAGAAAACACCCACATTTTGGGACTATAATTTAGTAGGACTGGGTGGTTTAGTACGACGATGGGGTGATCCTATTATACGTCACCGAAAACCACGTGGCTATCAAGTCAAATTAGTTCCTTATTATTAAACCTCATACGATCTGTAAAATTATTGCCCATTAGGGAAGGGCGAAGGGATCGTACGACAGCGAACAGTTATTAAATGTGGCTTCAAATTATTATGGTGCTGTGCACTGCACATTTGGAACTTTCTTTGTTCCTACTGTAATGACGTCACGATAATGCGGCTACCTTTTTTATCGTAACAATTTTTCTTTGCATGTAAAGCGGAATTATTGTGGGGATATACAACACAATACAATACAATATTCTTTATTGTACACACACAAAAAAAAAAAAAAAAAACAATATAAAACAAATAATATACAAGCAACTGGTACAATCGGCGGTCTTATCGCTAGCTGCGATCTCTTCCAGACAACCTTTGTAATGGACAAGTGCAATGGATTAGTAAGTAGGGCAGTTTGCAGATGTACAAATGAAGAAGATATAATATCTGGTATCTGTATTTTTATATATAGAGATATAAAAATACCAGAAGAAGAAATAGAAACTAGTGTGAGTTACCAGGCGGAGTGACGTAGCTAACGGAGTCCCGAGTGCGTCGCGTTCGCTGTGAGCTGAGGCGCCCCGTCAGAGCCGCGTTCAGCCGCTGCAGCTGAGCGTCTACTGCCGCCGGTAGGACTGTCGATGGACTTGATACCGACTTGGGGGTTTCAGGCTCAGCTGTAGTAAAACTACCTGGACTCTGAGAAATGAATATATGTTTAATTAAAAACTTTCATGAGTATTTAGTTCAACGCCGACAGCTTCCACAAAAGTAGTGGTCAATAAAACCGATTACCTCAATAAAAATAGTACATAATTAAAAAAGCATTACTGATTGCAATGGTCTAAATCATGTCAAATTGTACTAAGCTGTTATTATTTCATTATCTACATTTAGAAGTAGAATATTTTTATTTAATTTAAAAAGAGATTTTTGAGTACACTTCAATTAAAAAACAATCTTTTAAACTGACCCACGATTGAACAATGTAACCATATTAAATAAAATGAATATATTGTATAATGTTGCATCTCACCTGATGTTCTGAAAGTTTGGCCATTTTCGCTGGTGGCGTCTCTGCTTGTTCCTGAACACAAAAAAATTGTATTAGTTAATTATTTATTCCCAACAACCACAAAAAATATAAATAGTCCAATTTCTAGGAATTGAGTAGTCTAGTAATCTAGTACTCATTATTTTTCGTTTTTAATATACGATGTGTGATGAAAATAAGAGGAATTTCTAAGCTTAGCGGGTTATGAGATTCCGATTGTCTAAAATGCTGCAACACTTAAATTATAGCAAAATATGGAAAAAGTGAAATAAATGGTTAAGAATGAACGCCGAATCATACTCAGAGAAACTGCTAAAGATGATGGCATTTTGACTGATTCATGACATGAAATTATTTAGAATGTTTTGGGCATGAAACACGTGGCAGTAAAATTTATTTAAATTATTTTTAAATTATCTATCTTCTCTTAATTGTTGAATGAAGTAACTCAGGAGTAACTAAATGAAGTCAATGAAGATGCATAATTACTGAAATGTATTATAACCGGTGACGACACAGTGGTTTACTGGCTATGACTTCGAAACTAAGGCTCAATCGTCCCAGTGGAGGCATTCAGTCTCGCAAAGACCCAAAAAGGCTCGAGAAGTGCGGTAGAACCTAAAGGATATATACACTGTGCTCTTAGATTTATGGCATAGCACATCATGAATTCTTCTTACATCGAGGTCAACCGGTAAATAAGGAATAAGTCTAACGCCGTTTGTTTAAAAGAACAATTAACGCCAACGAACAATTAATTTGCACCACGATAATGCACCTGCACACACTTCATTGCTTCTTCGTGAATTCTTAGCCGAAAACAACAGTATCGATGCCCCAGCCTCCATATTCAGCAGAGATGGCTGCATGTGACTTATTTCTATTTCCAAAAAATAAAGAGTTTTACAGACAAAGCGCATCGTTGAGAGAACAAGAGGCTATCCCAAGTATTGAGTTTGAGTAGCGTTTCGAGGATTGAAAGAAGGGCCGACACTATATTGAAGGAAAAAAAGATAATTCTCGACATTTTCTGAACAAACGTCGTATATATTCGTTAAATATTAATTACATTACTGGTTTGTAAATAGTTTCCCATGCTACCTAAGTTATTAACGTTTCATCAGCCTCAAATATTCTGCAATGGGGCCTTTATTCCCATTTCAAACACGGTAAAAAATCTGAGAATTCATTTCGACATAAACTTGTCCTGGGGTCCGCAACTTCAAGAGATCAGTAAAAAATTGTTTGCCTCTGCAGGATCTCTGAGAAGGTTGCGTAACTTTCTACCGATTACGACCAAAATTTGGGTTGCAGAATGCCTTCTTTTTCCAATCGTCGATTACGCAGAATGCGTAAGCGGCTTCAAAACTTTTGCATAAGGTTCATTTTTGGATTGCGCAAATTTGAGCATATTTTTGAGTATCGGAATAAGTTCAACAAGTTAAACATTCGCCTTCGCCGGAATATGCATATCCTTTCTCTGTTATACAATATACTCTATAATCTCAACACTCCTCATTATTTAAAAGAACGCTTTAAATTCTTACACGATACGCATTCAAGATCCTTAAGATCGTTGGACAACTTGACTTTAAAAATGCCGAAGCATTCTACGACTTTTATGGACAAGTAATTTACAGTGCAAGCTATACGTTAGTGGAATGCATTGCCACTGCCCAACAGACTAGCACAAACGCTTGGTAGTTTTAAAAAAATACTGAACGAGCATTTCTAAATTGCTGACCAATGAGGACCTTGATGTCCAGAATCCTGTTTTTACCTATATAATGTGTATACATGTGATAACTTATGTATGTGTTTTGTGTGTTCATCTATATGTGTTTGTATATAACAATAGTCCTAATTACATCATACTCAGGGAACTTCGATGTGAAAAATTGCAACTTCCCATCTTACTATTAATCTCCCTTTCCATCCAGTGGCTGCCTGGAAGAGATAGCTAATCGCGATAAGGCCGCCAGTTGTACAACTTTTATATTATATTTTATTTATTCCACTTTTCTAACTTTAGATCATAAGACCAATATTTACAAGCTGTACTATTTTTTTTTTGTACACCAAAGAGTTATCTATCTATCTATTACAATAAAAAACTCTTCGCGCCATGGCCCAATTCCCAAACAAAGTTGTCACTGTCCTTTACTCCACGAATTACTTTGATATACTTTTAATAATAACAGATTTAGTTTTAGACGATAAAAAAAAAATTAATATTCTAAATATAAATACATAAGTTTTAACTTTTTCTTACATGATGAGATAATCTATAATAACATTATAAATACAAAAGTAACACCACCGGTCTCTCACCTGTTCACGTGTAAACGGCTTAACCAACCCTAGGGAAGCACACTTTTTATGGACATACAACGCGGCTAAAGTCACGGGCGGAAGCTAGTTCAAAATAAAATAAATATTCAGACCTGTAGCTGTAGTTTCCTGGGTGCCAAGGGATGTTCCGAGGGCGGGGTGGACGCGTCTCCGTTGAATTGAGCCAGGAATCTGTTGCGGATTTCTGATAACGGCTGTACATAACAGAAACGGGGATTAGAAGACACCAACAAAATAATATATAATTGTGTATATGTTGTTACATAATGAGTTCTATTTCAAAACATGAGTTTAGCTATAAATAGATAGAAAAACATGAGTTTATATAAATTCTTTAAAACACCAAAATGCTATAAATAACACTCACCGCACAATGTTTGGACTTTTTCAAACTAAGCCGCTTGTAAACAAACAACATAAAAAAAAGTAAGTAAGAAATATAACCAGTTTGTTATACTTGTGACTCTTGAGTTGCGGGTGTCCATGGGCGGCGGTAGTCACTTACCATCACGTTACCCGTCTGCTCGTTTGCCCCCTATCGCATAAAAAAAAATACTCGAAGTGTAAATATTTAGGATACTAACCGACAACAAACATCTTTACCTCCTAAAACATTGGCTTTAATATGCCTTTTTAAATATTCTAACACATATGACATCGACAGAATCTTTGCACGTTGATTAAATTTATGTTGTTCGCGTATATTTTTAACCTACTTCAAAAACCAGGAGGTTCTATCTTCGACTGTACACGGCCAAGTGTCAATCGATTTTATTCGTATTAGTATACTCCAGCGGTGGTCCCGTTGTAACCAAATCAGGATTTAATCATGGGATACCAGGGAAGTGACGAACAAGTTTTTAAATTGCAAGTTTTTACGATTTAAAGTATAGAGTAGTGTGTTTTTTTTAGCCAATTATTCAGTCAACGTACATACAAAAAGTAAAGAGAATAGTACCGTTTGTTTGTCCCGCGCAGGCTCCTGTTGTTTGGAAGGCAGTTGGTGTACGAAGGTCCACAGCCGCTTCCTAGCGTCGGGCGACATGCGGCCCGAGCCCGGCCGGAGAGCACAACCGAAAGCACTGTCCGGAGTCGCCATGTTCTTTTCGACTGACAGCAATTACCAAATATGTAACAGTGTTACGAAAAGTATAATTATTAAAAAGTATATTGAACCAGACTGCATTAGTAACTTCCCAGCTTACATCCCCGAAGAGCAAAGGTGTCTCAATTACTCAGTCTCAAAGGCTCACTTCTAAGTTGTCTTTTATGACAGCCACGGGAGGAGATGGGGTGGCCCAATTCTAATCTTCAGATAACCTCACAACTAACTATTTTTTTTTTTTTTTTTGGCTTGCCTCAACGGAATAAATAATACCACGGCTTTAAAGAAATCCAGTTGTCAAACAATGCTTGAGTTGTATTTACAAAGCGAGTGAGGACACCGGAGGCCCTAACCTTCCTTTGCCTTCGCCTCGTCCAGCCCCCCCCCCCCTCTTGATCATCCTCAAAGGATTTCAATGCACTTACCATTCTTGACTTGGAGGTGTCAATGGGCGACGATTTTCACTTACCAGTAGGTGGTCTGCTCGTTTGCCCACTCACGCTTGCTTCTGTAGTTGGAAGGTAGAAACGTTTAAGTGATGTATTTGTGTAACGTTATGTAATACTTACAAGGATCCTTAGGTGTTCGTATTGGATCGGAAGGCATTTCTCCTCTTCGTACAGCTTGCAAACGTCTTCTTGTAGTGGGACTAAGACCTGCTAAGTTTGGCGTGGACAAGGCATCTTCCAGAGGAGGGGTTCTGACTGCACACTCGACACCTGGATACCATATAATATTAGAAGTACTCTTTTACACCAAAACTACCTATTATCTGTTTATTTAGTGCCGTATGTATCTATTCAACGAGTCCATTGTACATATTGTTTTTGTAATATTTTTGTAATCTGTACAATATAATTGGTCCACAATAGAGCTTAGTTCTATTCTAATCTTAAATTATATATATTAAGAGTAAGTGGTGGGATTGACTCTGAATAGTGGTAATGCTATCTTACATAACAAGAAAATAAATATCACTTGTAACAACAAACATTTCTACACATACAATTCACTTCTCTACATTTACATTAAAAACGAACAGTTAGATAATATGTAACGTGTGTGTAAACTATAATACAAATTCTTCTTCTCAAAAGCCTAGGTGTCATATCAGTACTACGAATGTACTCAAAAACTTTTAAGTGGGTATTATGGAATTAATCTTGTGTGTCTCGTTTTATTATAACTAAATTGATAGGTGTACATAGCTATTTTAAAACCTAGAAAATTCTAGATTATAAATACTCAGGCGTCTAAAGCTCTGACTTTTTCTCTGAGTTCGTGGCAAGCAAATAGTACTGCTACTGAGAAGTGTGGTCTGTCGAGGCTCTACTGTCTGTTAATGTGTAACTCATAGTCTATTTAAACATAGTGCTTAATAATTTATTTAATCATTTATAGTGTTTGCTATTCTGCAATATGTTATCTGTTAATGCTATATGTATAGTGTGAAATTCATGTAGTCTACAACATCACTAAAACATTTGTATATCCTTACTGTTTGAAATGCCACGTCATTAATGTCAAAAATTCTAAGGTTATTGTAGTGTTCAAATTAACAAGTGCAATTTTGAATGTTGATTCGCAATTATTGTAGTAGCTGTTTTGGTTTGAGCGAGGCGTTTCCAGTGTTCCCTCGTTCCTCCTAGAGCTGCTGACTCCCTCCCACCTGAGAAGGAGCATCCAGACAGGCAACTGACGAAGACAACGACGCATTCTGCAGACTGTGTTGCAACGCCCCGGAGAAGCTCGCTGCTGCAACTAAACACATCTGGGATCCAGCCCTAGCGCCACCGAATTCATCGCCAGGTCTCCATCATCCCACACACGTGGGGCATGAGTTCCTGATCTATCTAGGCTAAATATAAGTATATTAAACACTACCAAAACCTACACTCTCTTTTATTATCTACCCCTCAACACAATTCCTAAAAGGTCAGACTCAATTCAATTCTTTATGGAGATGCCCCCACAATTTCACCAATGTATCAAAAACTTCATTATGTAAAGAAAATGAATTACCTTCTCGATTCTCTCCCTTAAGATCGTTGACCCTCTTGGGAGTCTCCTGTGAGTCACACCCCAGCAGACCTTGGCGTGCCATCGCTATGTACCGCGATGCTGGAGACATCTCATTCTCTGCTTCTGAAAACAAGAATATTATAGTATAGAATGCTCAACTAACGCCTCATGTGTCTTACTCATCAAGAATTAATATTAAAGCGGTAATCCAAATTTTTTAATCCATATACTCAATTTTTTTCCCAAAAGTGCCCTGAAGCTCCGCAGTTATAATCAGCAAATATGGGCCATAATTACGCTTCTGTCTACCACTTCGAGAATGCGGGTGTTAGTGTATGCACTAACTTGTAGGTTTTAGTATTATTTACAGTTAAATTTTCAATATTTAAACATCCATACCATTGCCAATTTTTCCTTTGGGCGTATGTTCCCTACTGGGCACATTGGGTATGGAACCACGC
The DNA here is from genome assembly GCA_947561695.1 of Tyria jacobaeae. NCBI lineage: Eukaryota > Metazoa > Arthropoda > Insecta > Lepidoptera > Erebidae > Tyria > Tyria jacobaeae. Next base: position 22,771,408 of record OX387208.1, on the reverse strand, counting down.
CGTGGTATGGCGGTAGCGACAGGCGGTAACATTGAGTTCTCCTTGTTTGTAATTGTGTTTGTTTGTTCCTTTGTAGGCTTGTTTGCTTGATTGTCCGCCATCATCGGAGGAGGTTCTACTTCGGCTTGGATTTCTTCTTCTTCTATTGTTTTCTCTGGGGCTACAAATAAAATTAAAATTAACGTTATTAAAAAAAACACATTAATTTGGTTTATTTAGGTATTACGTAGTTTGGGGGGCGGTATGAGGGGCGAAGAGTGGAGGGGAACGTAGAAAGGGGGGGGGGCTCTGGTACCCTCACTCACTTGGTAAATACAACGCAAGCATTGTTTGAGAACCGTTTTTCTGTTAGGCAATGGTATTATACCGATCGAGACGGTCCATTCCTGTCTAAGCAAGACTGTCGAACGGTGAGGTGTTACCTTTAGTATCCCCAACTAAATATTTAGTCTCAGCAAGTCTGGTCCCTTCCCTGGCACAGTCCAGCAGCCAGTCGGCAGTGACAGCGGGTAGGCCCCACTTCAGCGCGCCCAGGTACTTGTCGCCCACCGCCGTAGGACATATCAGGTGAGTGGACGCTAACGCGTTCGCTGTGTTACGTCTGCAGAACCGGAGTTGTGTACTGAAAATAAAATCAAATATTGACTGGCATGTGGCATTAGAGAATTCTAGTATTCAGTGACTCTGACGGCTTAGCCAGAGGTCACAGGATCGATTCCATCCCAAGCAAAAATATTTGTGTGCTCTGCGAAGTTTGGGTTGGGCCATGTGGTAGGTATTATTATTAAATTCTTAATTTTTTATACACTGTTAAATATAAATATGTGGATCGTATTGTTATCTATCAGACAGTATATATATAATCATACAGCTCCCAGATAACAGCAATAGCCTTGCCTATCTCTCTGTCTTGGCATTTGTGTGATGCACAAATAGTTGTTCCCAATCTGGGTGCTCTTTGTATCCGTAACATTACACTTTTATTTTTATAAATTCATGGGTTTTAAAACATGACAGGCCATTATTACCCAACCTGACAGACGCCGGGTTAAAACAGTACGTTTTGGAATAACGTTTGAGAAATTTTAAGAAATAATTAAATTCAGTTTGTATATCTTGGAAAGTTTTATAACTCCAACCTGTCCACCCCGGCAATCAGCTATTGACAGAATGTATCTATTTTTCAGCACTTTCCCCTATCTAAGTATGTTTGTATAAAAATGTAATTAAACTCACGTAGCCCCCAGTAACTTGGCTAATTCGTCAAGAAAGGCTCTCTCCACTCCACTGTATGTACTAAGAGAAGCTACAACACCGGTTAAAGGTCCATTCGTCCACGTCACATGAACCGGTCTATGGTAGTACTGGATAGGAACTATTTCCTGCTGGGATAGGCAGTCTTTCTGAAAAAGAAACAATGATATCAAAAAATATATAAAACCCGAATGTATTACATTAAAATCTTATGCCCTATCTCACACCTACTGTTAATACGAATTCAATAACACCTCACATGACGAAATCCACCAAGCTGTCTAGGCTATATGACATGATAAAAAGCATCTTACATATGTACATACATAAATACATATCTATATACGCATGAAAAACATAACCACCTTCAGAGCGGTCGTGTAAACAGATTTTTTTTGATTTTCTTTTTTTTATAGTATAGGGGGTCAAACTAATAATTCCCTTGAATGTACGTTTCAGTTTCGAACCATTTCAGTTTATTTTGAATTTATATATTTTTTTAATTACGTCAAGAGAAATTGTTTCTGTAGATACAATTTTATAGTTGAGTCAGGTATGATACACTTCCGGTGTAGTGGCCAGCCGCGAGGAGGCGATATTCGCGTGTGCCTGGGCGCCGCCTAACTGATGTTTACCCTAAGGTGGTGCCCGCGCCTTTGCGGGCAGGTGCTAGGAGGGATCCAGATGTCCTACTAAAGTTGTTCCCGTACCCCGCCTATATTAGGCGCAATATGCCACACCGTGTGGTTTTAGTCGGTTCAATTCCAACACACCACCCCACTGTAAGCCCCGGTGGGGTGACGGCCCATGGGGATTTCCGAACGTATAAAAAAATGGTATAATACACTGCTTAGGTAAAGAACAGAATATGTAAATTATAAAATACAAAAACGCAATGTTATGTACGGTTATGTTTATAATAATATAGTTTTTTAAAAGAACGCCAGCACTAGGCTAAATTAATGTGTCGGACTTTACAAACATTTAAACAACAGACACATAGAACACCCAGACTCAGAACCCAGAACAACTTGAGCATTACACATAGTGCCATCCCGTGCGGGGATCGAACCCACAACACGGCGTTGTGTAAACTTGATTATTCTCCTTAAGTGAGGTGTCATTGGAATCACCTTAATATTGGGAGTGAAAGTATAATATTTTAAAAAGATAATGTTATGTACTGTAGTCGGACTTAATACACATATATTTTATGTTTACTTGTCAAATATGAGATAAGGACAATATATATAATAACTTGCTACGTACAAGCCAGAAGACGGTGACAGCCTCAGCAGTCCTCGTGAGCAGTTCCGTGGCGTCAAAGTCTAGCGGCACGAGCGCGTAGTCGGCCCCAGCCGGAGCGGATGCCAGCCTGCCTCCTGCCGCCGAAACCTCCGCGCCTAACTCCACCCATGCTTCTTCGTCTAACCCTTGGACCTCCAGGACCATACCTGTAAAAACGATAGACGATTTATAGGTTTATTTGTTACCGAATCTATGTATAGATAGTCCTCAGGTCTAAGAAACTATCTTTTTTTTTCGGATAGTTTAATATATTCAATGTATGACTGGAGCGCTAAGAGTTTCTGGAAATTTTAATATTTTGTTTTTATTTGAATGTTATACAGAATTATTATATAGAAAAACAAAAAAGTAAATTAGAAATCAAAATAACTAAATCCAAATGAAATTAACAATACACTAGTTAGTAAAGCGTGTCCAATAAAGGTCATTATCATACAAAGTCCATTATTAAACAAACATAAATCTTCCCTTGTGTTGCATTTCTCGGAAATTAGTGACGGTTCCGGAGGCCCAAGTTCCCCTCTTCTTTTCCCTTCCCATCATCCTCCCTCACCTCTATCCCCTCCCCGCATTCCTCCATCCCTCATCACCCTCAAGACGGGCAGCGCGTTTACGACTCTTGAGTTGCAGGTATCCATGGACGACAGTTGTCACTAACCATCAGGTGACCAGTCTGTTTGTCTGTCTTAACATGCTGCTTTGATATTTTAGGTGATTTAAAGGACATATTACCTCTAAAAATTTGTTCGATATCTTCTGTGGGGTCATCACCCATATCCTCAGTGACGTCAGGAGGCTCTTGTTGCATTGTCACTTCACGATTTCCGACGGGCTCCGGACTCTTCTCTTTTTCTGGTTCAGCTACAATTTCTAAATAAGAAAATATTGTTTTACTAAATGAAATTTGGTGCTTGTGTTATCCAACAAGTGGGTTTCTTACGCGACAAAAAGAAATGACATGAATGTACTCACGACTTAGGTAATGGTTGACGAGTTCGTCCTGTGGCTCCACCTGGGTGTGTGTTTTGTGGTCGGGTGTGGGAGGGGGCAGGTCGAGCGGACCACGCCTGAGCAGGGCCAAGTTCCGCTTGCTCATAGGCGATGCCGGCTCTAGCCTCTGTTTGCGGGCGCTTGACTTGGCCGGTGTGCCTGGCTTTGTGTCTATTAAAAACTGGAAAACGAACATATCATGTAAATACTATATTTTTTTTGGTTATATTAGACGGCTTGTCGGCGATCAACTAAGCGGGAACAAAAGATAATACAGAAGTTTTTTTTTTTTTTACTGTCTGTTACAACTTTAATTAAGTCGAAATTAACATAAATGCAGATATCAACATAGCGAACAGTCTTATAACTAAGTACTAATAAACACTCCAGATAATAAAAAAGGAACTCAGTTTCACCTGTAACTATGTGGACATTGCTGACTTTGGATTGAAAAACTTATTTGTATAGTAAGTTATTGAAGCTTATTGTATATAATGTCAAATTATGTAAACTTAAATTAGAAGAAAATAAAATTTGAAATACTAAACTAATTAAATTTTAAAAACTAACTCGGATACAATCTTTGATGTCAGTATATTTTTGTGGATATTATAAACTAAAGAAATTTGATTTATATAAATAATAATGGTAATGTGTAAAATAAAAATGTTAAATGTAAGTGGTATATACATACATATGGTGACGTCTGGAAGTTATAGACAGCGGTGTATCAAGCACTTAAATTTACAGAATTAGAATTTTGTCCCATTAACGGAATAGAGGCAGGCCTATTGCCGTCAATAGGGGGGGATATTAAGAATGAAAGATGCTCCCAATTTTCGAGCATATTGCATAGAGTAGTCAATGGAAGGACACATATATTGCTGGTAAGGCTGGGTAGGGAAGTGTAATAGCTCGAGTACGTAGGGGCTGTAGCCGGGAGTGGTCATAATTCAAATCCTTCTTTGCTCGTAACAATGCAATAAGTACTCAAAAAAAACCGTAAAATGTCAACTAACCGGTGCTTCGTTCAGAGCTTTCCCCGCCTCGATACTCCTGAGCAACCAGAGCGGGGAGAGGACAGGCACGTGCGGCAGTGCGCTGGCGGCAGCTGCGGCGGCCGCGCGCGTGCCCACCACAGCGTGCGACACGCGTGCCGCCGCCGCGTCGTACCGCACTGCGCCGCACCGCGACACACACGCCGCCGCGCGCTCACGCGTTACGCCCTCCAGACCCGACACCCAAATCTACAAGTACATAATATATATATATATATTTTTTTTTAAGTATAGGGGGAAAAACGAGCAAACGGTTCACCTAATTATAACTTTTAGGGTAGAGGGGAATGGTGAGGGATGAGTTAGTTAGTTAACTTCTGCATAAGAAAATGTGGTGAATACCTGCATAAGAGAATGTGGTGTTTTCACAGTGGTAGAGCCATGCTTTTGCACGAATGGGCCGGCTCGACCGGTGCGATACCACGGCCTCACAGAAAACCGGTTGTGAAGTAACGCTTGCGTTGCATTTCCCCGAATTGAGTGAGGTTTCCGGAGGCCCAATTCCTCCTCCCCCCTTTTCTCTCCTATATCTCCTTTCTCCTTTTTTCCATCTCCTCATCCCTCCTCTCTTCTTTTCGCTCCCTGCATCCCCCATCCCTCATCACCCTCAAAGGCGGGCAGCGCACTTGCGACTCTTGAGTTGCAAGTGTCCATGGACGGCGGTGTCACTTACCATCAGGTGACCCGTCTGTTCGTCTGTCCCCCTATAGTATAAAAAAAAAAAGGAAGGAACACCGTGGTGGTTTTAGAAGATCAAGTTAGGCACACTGTTATTTTATGTCTATTTTGTATCGAGAATATCACACATTACAAACTAGTAGCGCCATCTATTGTAAAGTATGTACTACTGTATGTTTGCTAAAATAAAGTCAGTTCTTGTCTGTAATTCGAGCGTTTAATTTCTAAGACACACCCCTCCACACATGACCCCAGCGGAGGATAGTCCATGAGGTTTCAACGTGTACCAAATGAATCACTTGATTTTTGTCACATGTGAGACCTTTCTTAAAAAAGATAAAGACACCTACATCACATTATTTATGTATCTTTTTTTTTTTTTATCGTGTGGAAACCCCCACGGGTCATCACCCTACTGGGACCAGTAAGGTGGTATGTCGGACTCGAACCGACTAACACCACACGGTGTTCCGTCACATAGTCCTGCCGGGGTCTCAGGTGTACCCTTGAAAGGAAGTCCCTGTGCACCCCGGCAGACTTGGTCGCCTATTGAACAACAGACGACCCCGCTGTGGTGTAGCATCACTATTCATAGAGGCGCGCGCGGAACACTAGAGCGGCGTATAGCCCCATCCGTCGCCCTCAGGCCAGCGCTTATGGAGGCCGGAAATCAGTTTGCGTTATCCGGCGTCTGGTGCGTCTTCTACGGGATGGGAGAGCACTAGACCTCTCCCGTTCCCTTTATTTATTATTTATGTATCTAGGGTATATACAAAAAAAAAAATGAATTTATAAAAATGTTGGCAACCTGTCTGTTTGTTGTTAGCTTAGGTGACTTCTATTTTTGATAGTTAGAGGAATTAAGAGTTATCAATCAATTATCTGGCACTGCATTAGTTTTTAATTCATTCGAGTATTTTCTATATTTATCCTATTTCGTATTATTATTACTTTCAAGTAATTCTCGTAATATGGAAAACGATAGCAATAGTAATATTATTAATGGCGGTGTAACGTGTGGTAGAAGAAATATTACTTGTGGTGAAATATCGGATTTACAAGAAGTAGTCCAAAAAGTTGGATATGGGATTATTTCAAAATCGTCGCGGCTTGTGTTACGTAGTAAAATATGTAAATAAAAGTTTTTCGCTCGCTAAATATAAATACTGAAAAACATCATCACTGTCTATCATGTCACATACACAGAATTATTTTCTGTTAATAATATTTATTGTATTTGAAATGATATATATGATATATATAATAATAAAGTTTGGTAATAACATCACAATGCATATATAGAAGTTTATAACATACACTTAAATAGTTATAAATTGACTTTTAAATTATTTGTTCTGTTCAAGCTTGTGTCAGTTCAACACTCTTAATGAATTTTTTTACAAAACCCGAGTCATCAAATAGCGACACCAACGTTCGCAAACGAACGAAAAACGTTCGTTTTATATACACTATACTTTCATATAGACAGACGGGTCTGTTGGTCTAGTGGCTAGTGACCCTGACTGCTCAACCAGAGGTAGTGGGTTCGATTCCCCACAAATGATGATGATGATGATGATGTTGTTGATGTTGATGATGATGATGATGATGATGTTGTTGATGATGATGATGATGATCCACAAATAGTTGTCAGAGTCTGGGTGTTCTTTGTGAATGTTTATAAAGCCCCCTGCGACACAGGCATTATTCCTAATGCAGAAGATGAGTCTTTATTTCACCAAAAAAAAATATAAGAACGTGACTTACACAAAATCCATCAAATATAGGTCCAGCCTTCTTGATGAGACTCATGTCCAAATTCTCAAAAGCAGTCACAACTTCTTTATCAATAGATGTGTCATTTTTCTTCGTATTTTGTGTAAGCTGAAATAATAGAAGACCTTTTAAATTTTGTAACTAATATTATTAATATGATTTTGTTTGTTTGTTACATTTTTACAGGTGTATTGAAGACATAGGAAAAAAATACTGTGCCAGAGGTATGGAAACATAATGTTACAGTAAGCAATGCAACAGACAAATGAGCCAACAATGACGGACCTGTTGGTCTAGTGATTAGTAACCCTGACTGCTGAACCGGAGATCGTGGGTTCGATTCCAAACACGGTCAAAAATTGGTGTGCTCCACAAATAGTTGTCCCCAGCCTGGGTGTTGTTGTTTGTAAAGCCCATCGTGACACAGTAATATTAATTAGTCCTGTGTTATGTGTTAAAAAAAGTTAGTTACTGTATATTTTTCAGGACTGCGTAAGTTGTATGAAGTTTCTTTATTCAACCATAACAACTAAATGCCTGAACAGATTTGGTCATATCGGGTAATTAAAATACACTAGAACACTGTCAAGATAAAACAGCATTTTTTAGTAAACATCAGACATTAGGTTTGATACATTTATGTATGAAATACTAATATTATCAAATCATTTCCTTTTAATCTTAATTTGATGAATAAAAAATAAATTTAAAACGTTACAATAATACAATGTTTAGTAATGTTACTGCCCGACTTAGTGAAATAATTTAATTTAAACAAAGTCATCTACCCAATTCTAACATTTTATTGTGGGGAGACTTTAGTATGCTGTTAATAAAGCTTATATTTAATATATTTTTTTTAAGCATGCATACACATGCATACTCTTTGTCAAGAATAAATAAATCCTATTTACATATGTACTAGGACCCAGTCTATTATTGTTAATCGAAGGGTCTTGGCCCTATTCTCCACTTTACCCTCTTTCCTCATACCACCTCTCCTCATCAACCTGTCATCTTTCCCATCACGTCAACCTATTCTCCTCTCATAACCCTTCGCCGCATTCAAGAAAAAAATATTTAAATAATACTACTACTAGTCTGGATAAGACATTTTATACAATAGCTCAATCAATACTGGCTATACTCTTACTTGCCTTAACTTTTCCAGACATGACTGATACATCAGCAGATCTGGTCTCATCCACAAAATTATTTGGCGGCCTTAGATTAGTTATCCGTGAGAAGTTTAAGCCTGAAACACAATCCAATGTTACATTATATAACATATACCAGGTGATAAATAAGAGGTGATCAAATTTTAAGGGCTTTATGTGCAGCCGTTGATAGTTGTGGATGATGATAGTTGTTTAAGCTTTAAAATCGTGACAGAGCTTTGCTTATGAACGCATGGGTCGGATCAACCGGTGTATTACCACTATCTCTAACAATACTTGCATTGTACTTTACCGAGTGAGTGAGGTTACCGGAGGTCTTTCCCCTCCTCTCCCATCCGCTCTTTCCTCTCCCTCAAAGGTGTACAGTGCACGTGCGACGCTAGAGTTGCATGTGTCACTAACCATCAGGTGACCTATCTGCTCATTGGCAAACTACATTTAAAAAAATATATGAATTTTGAAAATTTAATAAAACCGGAAAACATTTGGCATTCAACTTCTTTCTCATGAAATATCTTTTAAGTTTGAATTATCAGTTTCAAAATAGGATTCCACACATTTCAGTTACACATTTTTCAATATTCTTGCGAGTAATTTAGAAGTTCAACATCTAAATCGTATGTGCAAATCGAGAAATTTAAAATAAATCAATTCTATGTCTGTAATAACTAATAAATTAGCAAAAAGAAATCTACAATAAAACAAAAATCACTCACTCATGTCAGGTAGTTTCGACTCTGCCAGTGGAGAAGATGTAGACGCTCCAACCACTCTATACTTTGCCAATGGTAAAGCAACACCCTTTTCAGCGGAGTCCTTCACCCACGCTGGTAGGACAATAGCCTTCCCATATTCTAGAGCAGCTTTGTATTTCTCACTGCCTATGCCTTCCCTGAAATGAATGCATGAATTATCTTTATATATATAATTCTACTGTACGTGTGTATGTCACTGAACTCCTCCTAAACGGCTGGACTGATTTGAATGAATTTTTATATGCATTAGGGTGGCACCCTGGATGGTTTAGATTCACAAATCAACCCGGCAGATGGCGCTGCAGTCGGTATCTAGGTTATTTACCTATACTGCAACTTCAGGACAATGTCTGTTGTGTCCGCTAGTTTATATTATAAAACTAGCATTTTTAATCATTGAGTGCAAAGAGCAGAAGTGCATTTGAAATAAAAAATAAAAAGTGTTTTATGTGTTTCCATTGACTATTTCTCAAGTATGCATTGATGGATGTCTGAGAGCTATAGTTTTTTAACACATTATTTTTTGTAGACTATTCCTCAACTTTCAATATAAATAAAAGTGTAAATACACTTACTTTGTCAAAATAACAACATCAGTAGTCTCACTCTGGAATGCACCAGAAAATGTTCCACCATGTTCATTCACAAGTTTCATAATCATCTGCTTCTCTTTCTTAGTTATGCCAGAGGTTGTCACTTGAAGGTTAGTGAAAGGAGGTAGCTGATGTCCAAGAAAGTCGGCTGATGAACCATTAACATTAAGGCGAAGTGATGTCTCCCAGACAGCTTCAATCCATGATATAGACATAACTGGTATACCTTTTTCGACTGATTTCTGGCAGTTGAGAAATGTTTTAAGATTAATACACACATTTCCTAATAATAAAGAACTTTATTCCTATCTGGTCTCCCAGGACAACACACTTTTTTTTATATTATTATTAAATATTTAAAAGAATAAATAAAATAAAAGAAGAAATAAAAAAATAATAAATAAATAAAAGAAAAAGATACTGTAAGTACTCAGTTTACGAGAAATTTGTAAATGAAATAACAACACTTTCAATGGTAATCAATTAAATTTGGCTTTGGCTCTTCTTTTCTGTGCCCATTGGTAAAAGCCTGGAATTCACTAACAGCGCATGTGTTTTGTTCCCACTTCGATCAAAAATCTTTTAAGAATGCAATTTATAAGAAACATACTGCCTGCCTACCATATTTGTATATTGTATTTATACTTACAACATATTTGTCAGATAGGACTGTGTCTGACACTAGATGAGTAGTGTCATCTGTCAACACTGTGCGGTATAAGCCACCCATCCAATGTACTTTCTTTTTTATGTCCTCCTGCAAGCAAATTACAAAATAGTAAGACAATATTAAATAGTAAGAAAAAACATTTATATTACTATTCACTAAATATTGTAACATCTACCTGGTGATTTAAAAGAATCAAAGTTTTTTTTAGTGATAGCCTTTTTTAAATTTTGCATTTGATAAGCAACCTATTGGGTCCACTGTGTATTTACAGTAACACTGTGTGTTAATCTACCTTCTTCCTAGCCTTATTATTCCTATGTCTATTAGGGTTGGCTTCTACTCTAACTCTAACCAGTTATTGCCTCAATATCAATTTTTAAACTAACCACATCACACACATCTGACTGATACATATAAATTGGTACTTAGACTAGCTTTCAGAATATTAAGGGGCACTGACTTTCCAATATTAACTGTCATTGTTGTTCATGACAACTGGGACTCATGGCTCAACATGCTCTCTGAGGTATGACATCCCAAGATTTCCAACTTTGTGCTATTACTGAGAATTTCCAATTAGAAAAACCCAATAGCACTTTTGATTGACAGTCACATATGCTAACCTCTAGACCAATAAATGTGTGTTAATCTATATTTTATAAATATTTCAAAACTTCAATTGAAAACAAAATATGAAATAAAGCCTTTGATTTTTAATATTGTAAAATTTCCCAGTGCTCTGCTTTGCCAGTTGGAAACCAACATTCATTAATTTCAAGAGAAATTGCTGCTTTGATATAATCAAACAAAATAAGTAGTCACATTTAACTTTTTTCTGTTTGTAATATTTTCATCTTCAAGGAATCAGATACATTACTTTAATTTAAAAAAAGTTAATGTCTAGATTTAAGAAGTAATTAAATGAAATTCTACAATATAAAAAGAGCTCCTTTTACCTTCTGTTGTTTTGATAATCCACTAGCTGTAACCACCAACCCTCTCATAGCTATAGTGTAAACAGGCTCAGGACCAGATGGTATTGGAGTCCCTTCCGTCAAACAACATGATAAACACCGGGGTCCCACCAATCTGAGTACATGTAGAAATAGATATAAAAATATAACAAATTTATACTTAATTATTTTCAACACACATTTATTGTGTAGTGCGCAGGATAAAAAAAATAAGAATATAATAAGATTATATTGTATACCTATAAACTCCAACATCATATTATGAGAGTTTAAGAGATACTCTTTTTATTTTTTAAGAAACTGCATGTATAACAGGTTGTTGAAACTCTCAGGATTTTTTATATAGATAAACTAAAATGCTTTTGGCTTTATTATAGGCTTATATACAGAAATAATTATTTTAAAGATTCTGTAGTTTATTAATGAGTGAACAACTTACAAGCACTTAGTCCTATGCAATTTCTCATAAAGATCCCCTTTAAATTCTGCCAGTACAAAAACATCTCTCTTTGTAAGGCCTTCAAACTGCTTCCAATGATTTTCATGTACCCATTTTGCTTGAAGACCACCACCACAATGCTGTTCACATGTCTGAAAATGTTACCTTTGTACTTAATACTTTTAAAGTTGTCCTTTTTATCAACAGGACGGTTAAAATGAGCCTTCATTCATATAATCATAATATATACCCATAGTAAAGAAAGTTATCATGAATCTCTCGTTCACTATAATATGCAACAGTGTCAGTTTCTGATAATTAACAACAGTTAAACGATTTACAAGCATTCTTTCAGCAAAGTATTTCAACATGTAAATACGACTGATTTGGTATAGAATAAGTGTCTATACTACATAAAAATAACCCTGAGAAACCGGATAAAATAGATATTCCACATATTAGTTTCTTGTCTTCTTGATATAGTTGTCTATCCCATATTAAATAATCTAGTGAAAACATATGTGTTAACTTACAACGAAAGCAAGTTGCATTTCTTCCGAACATTCATTTTCATTGCTGCAGTCTTTTGGTATGATAAAAGTTACATTGATATCCTCGGACATTTCAGACTTAATACTAAACTAAGAATAAGATGATAATGCGAGCAATAAGATCATAAAAAACACATTATTTATAAGATCACTATTTAACAGTAATGGTACGACTTTTGTTTACAAAATTTTAGACAGATGTCGGTTGAAAGAAGAATTTACCGCCTTCATTCCTAAGTCCATAGACTAATACGACATACACTACTTTTCACTTCACCTATTTAGTTTATCAATTATTGTATTCTATAGTAACTTCAGCCATTTTTATCAATAGTCACTCTTATAATAGTTAAGTCAAACTAAAAAACACGAATTTTTATCAGGTATTATGTATCCGACTATACAAAACAATCCCATTTTATTTTTGCTGGAATTCGTAAAAACTAATCATACGAATCCATAATCAAGGGTTTACCATCAGTCACTAAAGAGTTAACTATACACCTCCTGGCTTAATTTCCATCAACATATCAACTTATTGATGCCAAATTGTAGAGTCGCTAGCCAAACTACGTAGTTTGTATGTACGTACGGTTGAGTTAAGTTTAATTCTACAATTAGTTGTACATTAAAATTGATTACTATTCTTCTGCTTGTCTCTGACATATAAAGTTATCTATTATCGCTTTGATATACGTATATATCAAAGTACCTACTCTGTGGTTATCACTTATCTGTGTGTATATGTATGCTTGCAGGGTGCCACTCTGTGTATATAACATAACATTATAAAAAAGTACTCTGTGCTTGTGGCTTGCAGACGAAGAGGTTATCATATATACGTTAGTCTGTGGAGGTTATAAAAATGTGCAGTTTTCTAAGGAATGTTTATTAAATAATTAAATGTAAAAAGAGGCAAAAATGTTGTACGACGATTTCAAGCCCATTGTAGACCTTGTCCTTAACAACTGGACAGCTTTACAGCTGGCTGTTGAACATGGAATGGGAGCACCTGGAGGCGAAAAAGTAGGTACTTGTAATATTATTGAAAGTACATGTTTTTTTAAATAATGTGTTATTGCTCTACTGATAGGAATTTGAGATTGCTGTAAATTGATTTCCTGATATCCATCAAAAGTAATCGATAGGTTTTACTCACTGTTATATTAGTATGGTGGTATTTGTTACCTACCTAGCTACTACCAAGTTGATACTACAGCCTTGGCTAAAAGTATTAGGTACCATAAGCTTTAATTCATTTTTACAATATTAAATTATTTTTTTTTCATTGTGAAATATTTTCATTTTATTTAATTACAAAAATACATTATTCTTGGGCAATCCCTTAGATTTAATAAGCTAAGCTATTCTCTTTGGCATAATACGTACAATCTTAGAACATTCTTCAGTAGTTGTAGCGCCCACTCTTGAATTATAGCATTTTTCAGTGACATTTCACCGACTCGACCAGCAGTCATGCAAACCCAAATCATAATGCTGCGGCCTCCCTGTTTAACGGTTGGTACCACGCAATCTGGATGATATTCTTCGTCTCTACACCTCCTCACATAGGTTACACCAGGTGTTCCAAATATCTGAAAATTTATTAATATGTGTTGTAAAAATATTAATTATTATTGCAAAAACTGACTAGAGCATAGTTAGAATAAAAACTTTCGTGAGTTACATTAATATTTATTTAAGTATATGGTTTTACTCACTGTTTTTGTGAAATATAGCATACATATTCATGAATTTTCATTACAAGAAGAGTTAAAACCATACATCAAAGTTGGATTCATTTGGACCACAGAATATTCCACCAATGCTCTTCCATAAAATATTTGAGACATCAGTTAAAGCTTAGTTATAAACCTGCTTGGTACTGTGTTAAATACTTTCAAGTTACTCCTGTAATTTTTGGGGTGCCTAATACTGTTGGCCAAGTCTGTAAATAGTTGGTCCTATAAATTTATCCTTCATATTCATGTGTCTTTTAGTTGGACAAAAATACACATGTGTAGAATAGAATATACTTTATTGTACACCTTTAAACAAAAATTTACAGTATTTATGCAAAATGGAAATATACAATGGGCGGCCTTAACGCTAAATGCAATTTCTGCCAGGCAACCTTAGACGGAAAAAGACAAGATGCAAAAGAGCATACAGGTAGTTTAGGTGTAGAAAGAAGAGAGATAAAAAAGTGTTTTATTTAAGAAGGATCAAATTTATAACTAGTTACTTATATATAAATGAACATACTTACATACAATTATATATATAAACATGTATATACATACACATATATTATATACCATGGGTTTATTAGATGTGTAATTCTAACAAATCTATTATTAATATTAATACTTCTTAAAAGTGAACTCTTTAAGCTGAAAAATGTCTGATACTATTTTATCAGTCATGTACTGCAGGAAAATTTGTAACCTTAGACCTAGATCTAACATCTGCCAACAAAAAGATGTGTAATTGTAACAATCTATTAATATTATTAATACTTCGTAAGCTAAAAAATGTCTGATACTATTTTAACCGTCATGTGCTGTAGGAAAATTTGTAACCTTCACCACTAATTTATTCTGAAATTGTCTTTTACAGACTGCACAGTTAATGTCTGTCTACATAGCCCGATACTGTGTTGAGAATGTTGTGGATAGAGATGAGCTCACAGAAGTTATAGAGGATCTCATGGATGAAGAATTTGAAACTGTATGCCATGATGATTCTCCTAAAGGTAACCCTAGAAGCATGATCATGATAGAGAGGGTATTGATAGTAACATATAGGGTTTTAAGTAATATCGTCATCTTCTATTGTCCACTGCTTGACATTTAATTACATCAAAGTTAAAAATAATTAAATATGGTTAGGATTTTCTTTTAAAAAAGACAATTATACTTTACAAACATTCAAGTAAAGGAAACAAAAAACATCCATACTCATTTTGGTGATCAAACCCACAACACTTGTCACAGTAGTGTGCAGCAATAGTGGCGATGTTACCATTTAAACCTCTGCACCACCCTTGCAATCAGCAATTAAAAGGCTTTTATTAAAATGGGTCAGATATAAGTTAGTCCTTCCTCCAACCAGTTAGTCTTTTAGTGGATATACTTTATCTTTTTTTTTAAATAAATCCTTATTTAAATCTTAATTGATTTTCAGAAGTGGCGAACCTGTTGCTGCACTTTCTTGGCTTATTAAAAGATGGTCATCATGATGAACTTAGATCAAGAATTGAATCAATGCCAAAATGTCAGAAATGGCTCAGTCAACCAATACATGAGTCAGTCCCCCCTCAAGTGAGTTTTTAGTATTAGTTTAGTAGTCAGTTAATTTTAACTTTCTCTTAAATTTTAATAGTATTTTTTATAGAATGTAACAATAACTTTATTCCAATAAAGAACAACACACTGATAGAGATGAATGATACATATCACATGTAATTTTTTTTTTGATAAATGGTGGGTCACCTTTTAATTGTAGAAGTTTCTTGTACACAAAGCACAAATAATAAAAACCAGTTCACTGAAGTAATCTTCTTATGAATCAGAAAGTGTGTATGTGTGTACTCATACCTACATAATAATAACAGTAACAGTATTGTTAGTGCTACAGCATTTTACACCCAAGGTGTTTGAAAAAAAATATATAATTTATAATTAGAGAATGACATATATCTTTAACTAATTATATTTCTGCAATGGAAATAATTTTCTTAATTTTTCAATTAGTAAATATGTAATAGTTAGAAGTGAGCATTAAAAATAAATAACACTTTACAAATTTAAAAAAGGTTAATTACCCTTTTTTTCTTTCTTTTTCAGTGCCACGGGAATCCAGATGATGATTCCACAAGCAGTAGCGAAAGCGAAGAAGGTCCAGAGATTCATCATAGCAACATAAATGGTGTCATAGCAACATCGTCTAATGGGCACCAAAACCCTGAACCTATGGACGAAGATGAAGTGGAACCAGGCTGGACAGTTGTTCGAACTAGAAGAAAGAAATAAACTTTTAACTGGTGTTCTTTTTTATTTTTTTAAGCTGCTCCGCTAAACAGCATTATTATTATTTATTTTTTTAAGAAGTTATATATGGATGACTATATTTGGCACTTACTACATATTGTCAGGTACATGCCCATAGAGTCAAGATAGTACAAGCACTCATTGTTTTATTCTGGATATTGTGTCTATAGTGCGCTTTGATTTCTATACCATCTTAGAATATTGTTGAGCTCAAAACCGGGTTAATTTTAAATAGCTGGTTGCATTAACTAATAGTTCTGTTGGGCCTAATGATAATAGTTTCTGATGCTTCAAACAAGTTGCACCCTATTGTGTGATTGACTAATCAATTGTTTTAAAGCTAGCTTCTGCTGTTGCTTACTTCCTGCACAAATTTCAATCAAAAAGTATTAAAAAAAATGTGTTATAGAATAAAACCTTGTCCTACTGTTTACAACTTACTTCACTCACTTAGCATTCTTTAACTTTTTTAAAGAAAGGGGAAGAGCCCACATTTCTAATTGAATTTTTTATTTCAATAATAATGTATGAATGGAAATTCATTCATACATTTATTTAATAGTACATAGGAGCATCTTGCTTAATATTATGTAGCAAAGTATAGTATTGATTGCATTGCAAATTGACGTTAGCATTGGTAAATGAGTCTGATGCTGGTGGACTCGAGTATTCTCAATAGAGTAACTGTAGCTCTCTTTCTCTACTGTATCCAGTAGTAATTTTAGACTACACAAAGTATATGAATAACTTTGAAGATAAAATGTTAGGGTGAATGTTTTGATGTTTGTACTCCAATGTATTTATATATTTAACGATAATATATTAATGTTGTTCCATTTGGTCTTATTTTTATTCAATAACCTTCTTTTATAATTATTATATGTTCTTTCATATAACACACTAAAGGCTCTTCGCTGGGACTTACAGAACCTTCAAGAAAAGAGCCTAATCCCACCTGAAAGGCCGCCAACTCACTAGCGACTGGAGTTGCATATGTCCATTGGCGACGGTAGTCGCTTACCATCATGACGACCAGAAGCTCGTTACTCATAAAAAAATGTGATTTGTTCGCGTCACGAAGAAATTGTCTTTAGTCAAGTGGACTGTTTGTCTTGTGGTTGGTGAACAGCTAAGCTAGAGGTCATTGGATCGATTCGCAATCCGGCGTCTGGTGCGTCTTCTGCGGGATGGGAGAGCACTAGACCTCTCTCGTTCCCGTTTCGCCACCTCCTTGGCGAGCATCACCTCCTTGTAAATCGACACAGGTACTTCCCGAAGCAGCCATGTCCGCGTCATCCGGTAGAAGCGGCTACCATGTTTGCGATTGCTTGTAAATCAAGCAACCGTAAACTTGATTACCCAATATGTTTTTTTTTTCACCTATAAATAAACTGATGGAGATTTACATCGCTATGCATTAAAGGGGAAATATAAATGTGTAGATGTATATGGTCATTTTAATCTCTCACAATAACATTTGTTTATACGACGTAATATTAAATAATATAGGCGACAAGTTGGAAGAATTTCACGATACATGTATATAAATGGTCCCTATTTTTATTTTACTTTTTCTGCCTTATTTTAGTTATTAATTAATAGTTTGGATAATATCACGATAAAAGTTCATGAGCCAAAGTATTAAACATTTGAATTCTTTTAAGTACAAATTTCCAGAAGTACTTATTACTTCAATCATTATTTATGAAATGTTCTACTTGTATAAGAATAACAGACAAAGTATGTAGGAAAGAAAAATTAAATTATTTACTGAATAGTAGATAATACTCTGCTTAGTTTGGGTTCAGACGGCCGTGGTGTGCACACGCATGACACACATAAGTGACGGATACAACATTTACGGCCATTAAAGACATTTACTCTACCTGATACATTCTGTTAATATTCAATGGTGGTAATATCATTTAGATAATTTTCTGTCAAGTAGGTTGCAACTACACGAATACATTTCAATCTGAATTAGCAAAGTGTGTTGTGGACTATTTGTCAACAAAAAATATTTGCATGATAGATTTAAATATGAATGTTAATATATCCAATAATTTCGTTACGGAAGTGTATTAATGTATTTTAATTATTTCAATTCAATCCTTCATTTTGTGGCATTTTTTACTATATTTTCACATCGATAATAATTAATAAACATAAAGACAAGTATCTAAAGTATCTCAAAGTGCAAAACGTCACTTACTAATGTCAGTTCTCTCAGTTCTCTGGTTTATATATTGTGTATTGTTATCTATGAAATCAGTACAAATTTGCGTGAGTTGCTTGTAATTCGATGTTTATTTCGGAAACTTAATATATTTTTTTCTGAGAACTATTACTTATACCTGAGAGCGGTAGATGAAGTAAATAAAATATAAATCGTCGATAATGCCTCTCACGGCAAGACAACGAAGTATTCACAATAAAAATGGAGCAAAAAGGGCTACAAGTTTTAATAAAGGGAAGAGAAAAATAAGCGAAGGGTATGTCCTAAGTACCTTTGTTAAAAAGGAACGCTAAATTTAGTGTACTGCTTATTTGTTAACTTATTCTAATGTGCTGTCGTTTAAAACATTTGGCATAATTTATAGGTTATAATAATTTTATTTTGGCTCGTCGACGTACTAATTTCTTGCTGGTACGACAGTTTGGCGCTTATCCAGACGTTTCCGTATTCAAACAAAGGTAAAAACAGTCATTCGACTAATTAAGCATGATGCTACTAACAAAATTGTTCTTTGTTAGTGCAACATTTATTTAAAAGTTTAGTCAGTAAAACTAAATAGATGGAAATGAGACTAATTACTGTGTTTCTTTAATAACAGCTACAAACTTGATTGATTCTCTATTTTAGTCTATTCATATGGTAACCAAATGTGAAATACTAAGAATGAATAAATTTTCAATTAATGTGAAAATGAACAGAAATAGTAGATGGTGATTAAAGTAATAGGGAATGAGGTCACCTTGATACTGTACTGGGATTTGTTAAAGAACATAAACAGACAAATGACATATGAAATTGATGTTCTATTTTTAATTTCATATTGGTTACTTTGTTTGTCAATAAAATACTACTCCCATATCAGCAATGATTCCTGTGACACAAGGGCTTCACCATTGATCAAACAATAGCCACAAATTACCCCCGAGTCACTACAACTATTTGTGGATCACACAAAGTTATGTTGTGTGTGGGACTAAACATACAATCTCTGGCTTAGCAGACAGGATCGCTAACCACTAGACCAACAGGCTAGTCAAAATGATATCTGTAACTATAACATCATAACTATATCTGTTTACAGTGAATTCCTCGTAACAAATGCACCATCAGACCTGCGAAGTATTGCCTACCCAGGAGGTGCAGTAGCCCTAGCATTGCTCCTGTTTGCCCGAATCTTATCAGCATATTATGGTCAAATAGCAGACTGTGATGAAACATTTAACTATTGGGAACCATTGCATTATTTAGGTAAGCTGTATATGTCTCAACTTTTCTATCTATATGTATGTGTCCCTGTTCCCACCCATATTATCTCTGGAAGTTTCAATATTGGTTGTCATTCAACAAATACATTCAACTAGATTATATTTAGAGAGAGAGTGACAGTTTATAATAGATAATTTATCTATATAGAGTAGAAATAAAGATATGCTGAAAGAATCAACTGAATAAAATAAACTATTGGTATTATACAATACCATTTTGGATGTTTAAATCGCTGTGGGGGTCTTTCCAATGGTGCAGTGTTAGTTAAATCTCCAGGGTGAATCAACCCTCTGCTCTGGTGGAGTGCTCACTCATGGTTTTAAACACAAAGATTAAAGAAAAAGGGTGAATCAATAAAATAAAGAAATAGGAATGGGAGGTTACAGGGCTTGGCCTTCCCAGCATCAGCTAGTTTGAGTTATAGGTATGCAACACTTGCTTGAGCAAGTTAAGCAATATCCCTTTTCTTCACTTTCTTACCTTTTTCCTGTCAATATACTCTCAGTCCCAAATGTGCCGGGATGGCAATAGGCTTGTCCCGTGTTATGTTAATGGGGGTAAATTGTAAATGGCAAAATTTGGGCTTAAAGTTTACTTCTGCTATCTCCTTCGAGGATACAGGTGGCAGTGTATGAATGCAGGTTAATTTCTTTAGTATATTAATACTGATTCTTTTCTTTTTTAGTCTATGGCACTGGTCTCCAAACATGGGAGTACAGTCCTGTCTATGCTATACGTTCATATCTACCGCTATGGCTGTTTGCTGTACCAGCTAAAATACTATCATGGTTCATGGCTCCCGTGAGCGTGTTCTACTCGCTGAGGGTGCTGTTAGCAGTACTGAGTTCGTGTGCAGAGTTTATGTTTTACAAGTAAGTCTTTTAATAGTTTCTGAAGTAGTACATTTTGAGATCAATAGTTGCAATATTGCGCCATGCTGCCTGTGCTGAGAAATAAGCCTGTCAAAGTATAAAAAAATATGTTAATGATAATTAGTACCGATATTTGCTTACAAAACAGGCAGCTGTCCGTCCCTTGGTATGCCCATATCCTTTTATTGATATCAATAATTTTGTTAGATTTGCTATATGGTCCTCGGTGGAGTAGAATAGGGCCACCTCAACTTATCCGTCGGTGTCGTAATGAGGCTAGGGATCGCACTGTTATCTGTAAGACTGTACAATGGGTTTACCCCCTGTGAGGTAATTAGGATTTAATAATGTATGTGTATATGTATTCTAGACATTTTGACTTAAACTAACATATTGATTACTTTTGCAGACTGTTACCAAATATTTTTACTTGTTTGTCTTTAGAGCAGTATGCCACGAATTCGGTGTGCACGTCGGACGAGTGTGGCTCATGCTAACCTTGCCAGCCGCAGGCATGTTCATGTGTAGCTCAGCTATGCTTCCTTCTGCATGGAGTAGCGCGTTAGCCAGCGGTGCATTGGCTTGCTGGTGGCGCCGAAGATATCCACCCGCCATTTTGCTCACTGCCGCTTCAGCAATTCTGAGTGAGTATATGGATCTGACTGGCCTATTGGTCTACTAGCTAGTGACAACAGTGTCATTCACAAGTAGTTCTGCCGAGTTTGGGTGTTCTTTCTGCGGAATAATTCCTAGTAGCGAGCGATGTATTCTTAAGAAAAAAAATATACTTCATACTTGTTTCGGCCTGAATGGTCAGTGATGTTCCTCGAAATGGACTACCATTGCCATCCGTCGCCCAGGTTTAGTTAACACCTGGTGAGAGGCTAATGTAAGAATTTTCATTGCGCTATGCAGCAGTACATATGTATATATAGGTTCCGGTAGTCTTCGCATTTTATACTTTGTTTTCTTTTTAGAATTTTCTGTGTTTGTATATGATTACATTAAATAAAATTGACGCCATAGTTTGCTGCTTCTAAACTGCCTGACGTCACGGCCAGTGTAATCTAAGTTTGATGCTTGTAAAGTGCCGGACGTTACGGCCAATTTAACCTAAGTTAAATGCTTCTAACGTGCAGGACGTTACGGCCAGTGTAACCTAAGTTTGATGCGTCTAAAGTGCCGGACGTTACGGCCAATTTAACCTAAGTTAAATGCTTCTAACGTGCAGGACGTTACGGCCAGTGTAACCTAAGTTTGATGCTTAAGTGCCGGACGGTACGGCCAATGTAACCTAAGTTTGATGCGTCTAAAGTGCCGGACGTTATGGCCAATTTAACCTAAGTTAAATGCTTCTAACGTGCAGGACGTTACGGCCAGTGTAACCTAAGTTTGATGCTTAAGTGCCGGACGTTACGGCCAATGTAACCTAAGTTTGTCGCGTCTAAAGTGCCGGACGTTATGGCCAATTTAACCTAAGTTAAATGTTTCTAACGTGCCGGATGGTACGGCCAGTGTAACGTGTGATGCTTCTAAAGTGCCGGACGTTACAGCCAGTGTAACCCAAGTTTGATGCTTCTAAACTGCCTGAGGTTACGGCTAGTGTAACCTAAATCACAATGTCTTGTAACACATATTTTATAACATCACTTTGTTTTTTTTCTAGGCTGGCCATTCACAGCACTTCTCGGGCTCCCAATCGCAATCGACATGTTGATAATCAAACGGCAATTCGTTGAGTTCATGAAGTGGTCTATAATTGCCCTTCTAGTTATTCTACTGCCGACAATCGCTGTAGACTCTTGGCACTATGGCAAGCTGACCGTTGCCCCTTTGAATATCGTTCTGTATAATATATTTACAGAACACGGGCCTTCTTTGTACGGCGTAGAGCCCTGGACGTATTACTTCGTGAATGGTTTCCTTAACTTTAACGTTGTGTGGGTAAGTTGTTTAATTAATTAGGCTGATTTTAATGATCATAGTCTCAGATATTTTTTTTAATTCTTATTTCAAATCAAAATTTTTATTTATTTTTTTCTTACAAAGTTGTTGTTCATACATCACTACATCATATGTCATCGTACATCACTATGTAATATTGTTGTAATATAGTAATTTATTGTCGCTTTATTACAGTTAATATATGTTCCAAAGTTTCAAACATTGTTGAGTCTTTCTTAAAAACACATACCAAACTGAACTGTATTGAACTGACCTATATATTCATAAATTTTTCACATTCTTAGCTTGTAAATATTCTTGTCGAACTTGTGCACATTCTTTTAAACGACTTCTCAAAAAGGAGTGTATTGTGTTAGTATGTATGTATGAGAGTTGTTTAATTCCACAGTAACTTTTTAATGCCTGAACGAATTTGGATGTTGATGCTTCATCCCGACTGCCATCTGTCATGTTTAAAAGAAGATAAATATGTCGGGTGTACAGCATATTGATCATTTTTCATTGTGTTTTCTTATTTGTTGAAAATAGTAAGTTGTTTATAAAAATGGGTGTGATATAAATGTCTCGTATGAAAGGTATACGCGCTGTCGTGTCCGCTGCAACTGGCGGCATGTCGGGTGATTGCGCCTCGCTCTACGGAGCGCGCGTCGTTCTGCGCGCCGTACTGGCTGGACCTCGCCCCGCTCGCGCTCTGGCTCGCCGTCTTCATGCTGCAGCCGCATAAAGAAGAGAGGTAAGTAAGAACGGATGGTGTAGTGGTTCAGTGTCGGGACAAGTATTTGTGGATCACAAATTTTTGTTCCTTTTTTTTTATTATAGGGGGGCAGACGAACAGACGGGTCCCCTGATGGTAAGTGACAACCGCGGTCCATGAACACCTGCAACTGGAGAGTCTTGAGGGTGAAAAGGGATGAGGGTATGTGGAGAGCGGAAAAAGACGGGGATGAGGAGTTAGGAAAAGGGGCGGGAGGTCAGGGGAGGGGAATAAGGAGAGGGGAGTTGGGCCTCCGGAAGCCTCACTAATTTCGTGGAAATGAAACGCAAGTGTTGCTTCACAACCGGTTTTCTGTGAGGCCGTGGTATCTCAGGGGTCGAGCCACCCCATTCGTGCCTAAGCATGCCTCTAACACGGGATGTGTGGGACTTGAACCCACTAACCACTCTATACCAAGAGGCCCGTCAAATGAAAAAAACCCTATTTATGTATGCATGCTGTTACATATATGTAGGTTAATTTAGAATTGCAATGTGTACATTTTAAATTTTCTATTTTTAAAACGATATTTTCACCAAAACGAACCTAAAATATTATTATAAATATTACTTTTTTATAACACCTGTATATATATATATATATATATTTTGAAATTGTTCCAGGTTCTTATACCCAGTATACAGTATGATCGTATTGGCTGGTGCGGTAGCACTCGACTGTCTACAGAAGATGACATTCGCTGTCGGCACTGAGTTGTTCCGATGGAGGAAAGAGCGAGAGAGACGACACTATCTCTCTTACACCGGCCCACTGATGGTCATATGTGTGTTGGTCGCTGGAGTTGGTGGTGTGTATTTTGTTATGTGTAACTACTCTTAATTACTTTAGATGCATAGCTGTATGATTCCAGTAGAGTAGGGCCTCCCCATGGATGTCGTAAGAAGTGTCTCAAGTACATTTACAACAGTGGTAGAGCCATGCTTAGGCACGAATGGGTCGGCTCGACCGGTGCGATACCACGGCCTCACAGAAAACCGGTTGTGAAGTAACTCTTGTGTTGCATTTCCGCGAAATGAGTGAGGTTTCCGGAGGTCTAACTCCCCCTCCTCTTTCCCCTTCTCGCATCCCCCCATCACTCATCACCCTCAAAGGCGAGCAGCACACTTACGACTCTCGAGTTGCAGGCGTCTGTCCCCCTATAGTATGTATATAAAAAAACTGTATTCTCTCAGACAGTGTATTGAGCCATTCCCGCCAACTTATCGGAAGTGATATTTTAAACTGGAAGGGACCAAACTTTTTTGAGCTTTTGCTCCAAAACATGATGAACAGTGGTAAAGCCATGCCAGTGCGATACCAGGTCCTCACATAAAACCGGTTGTGAAGTTTTATTTCCTCGAAATGAGTGAGGTTTTCGGATGCCCAACTCCCTCTCTCCTTTTTCCTCACCCTTGTCTTCCCTCCCCTTTTCCCCTCTTCTTTTCCTTCCCCTCCCCTCATCCCTCATCACGCTCAACGGCGGGCGGGGTACTTACGACTCTCGAGTTGCAGGCGTGGACGGCCGCCATGGACGGCGGTTGTCACTTACCATCGGGTGACCCGTCTGTTCGTCTGTAAACTTATATTATATTTAAAAAAGTTATAAGCTTGAAGCAAATGCTTATTATACAGTTTACAAGAAAGTGTCTACTTTATTGTAAATTCAATAAGCTCGAACATTTGTATCGCAAGTCTTCGTCCCTCCTTGCTATCACAACTGTCATGGTACATCAAAATTTGTCGTTTACTATAAAGAAACCTGTCGTAACAGGTCGTATGCTGACTTAGGTTGGTTAAATATATGTTAGCCCATCAAAAAAATAAATAAATAGAGTTATCAATATTATCAAAACAGAGTTTTCCGCAGTATTTTTCATCAGTTTTTAATATAAGGTTATCCATTTGCATAAGAGGTATAATTATTTTCTGCAAGAATCGCAAAAATATGTCACCTGGGGCATAATGTGTTTCCCAGAAAACCATATAAAAATGCCTGGACGCCGCGCCTTTGCGAGCAGGCTTTAAAAGAGGTCCGGATGTCTTACTAAAGTTAGTCCAGGATTCCATCTATTTCAGGTGTAGTATGGCAACACTGTTTTGTTTGTCTTGTCACTTTCATCAATTTTTTTTATCGTAATTGCCTGAATATACAAAGATTGTAGGACTAAGGTAGCAGATATATTGTAAGCGTCTTAAAGACTTAAAATGTAATATTAAAAAAACAAACTTATACACAGATAAAAAAAATGTTATATTAAGTTTCATTTATATATATAAAAAATAATATTCAAAATACTTTTTGTAAAATTTATTTTCTAAAATGACGGTAATGGCTACATACAGTCATACAGTGTCTGGATGACGGCATAGGCTTGCCCTATTAAGTCAGTATGAGATGCCTGCCTAACCCCTTCAGACATATAAGCGTGAGTGTATCTATTACTTGTAGGTCTAATTCTATTCCTGAATCGTCTTAAAATATGAACTCTTAGCTTATTAATAAATTAATTTTTAAACATATAAGATGCAACTAGTGATATTTTTGCAAGTTTTATATTATATAATTCATATTCCAGTTTTAGATGAATGTCTATTTACCAACAGAAGTTTATGCTTGCTGTTTTATTTGTGTAAAGTTAGATGCAACGATAGCCGAGCAACTGACCACGCTAAGTGATCATGCCTGCCCACAAACAGTGCTACATACTTGTCGTCATCGCGAAGAATAAGTTTTACGCTTTAGCTTGATAAATATTGTAATATTTTAGGTATATCCCGCATAGCAGCCCTCTACACGAATTATCACGGCCCAATGACAATCTTGCGCCATCTACCGCCTGCCCCGGACAACTCGCAACTGAACGTTTGTTTCGGCAAGGAGTGGCATCGCTCCCCCTCCAGCTTCCACCTTCCGCAGGCATACGTCACTAGGTTCATCAGTAGTGACTTTAATGGCCAAATGCCTGCGCCTTTCGCAAAAGGACATAATTGTAAGTATCTACATAATTATTATATAAATGTATATAGTTACCAAAGTAAGAAATTGAAAGCGTTTAATTTAAAAGCGAAATGAGTTTTACTGTGGAAGAGTTATGCTTAGGCACGAATGGGCCGACTTGACCGGTTTATTCCTCTTATTCCCCCCTCGTCTCCCTCAAATGCGGAAAGGGCACTTACGGACGGTGTCAATAGGCGGCGGTTTTCACTTACCATCAGATGACCCATCTGTTCGCTAGGTACAGCAAAAGATCAGCCATCAAAATGGGGTTCTAAAATTTTTTGTTATGTGAATATTTTGAAAATACATAAATAATAAAAGAAATATATACTATAATCAAAATGCCAAATACTAAGGGGTCACCGGGGCCTTCAACCCCACATCACATCTTTAAAATCTTTAAATCTTTAAATATGTAGTAAAATTTATTTAATAATTACCTTATAGTTACCTTAACCGGGCGGCTCCAATACGAGCAGATACCTGCTGTTTTTTAGCTTTTATTGTTATTTGAGGTCTTTACAACTTTTTTGACTTTGCTAGCCGCACCATAAAATTATAATAATATAGACGTCCATTATATTAAATACTTAAAAACACAATATTACGCGATATCGTCAATCATAGTTTACCCTTTTTTTTAATAGATAACTTAATGTGTTTTTGATGTGGCAATAACACGCATCAATAATATAACAATACATTTATTTTCAGCTTCTCGCCTTATCCACCCCCACTTTAACGATCAAAACAAGGGTGACAACAGAACATACCTGAATCCAAACCAGTGCCATTATCTCGTGGACTCTGACGCTGGCAACCCCACCACTCTTCAACCGTTCTACCACAAAGATCCGTCGTGGGAGATAATCGCCAGTGTGCCCATACTCGAAGCTAGTAAGTCTCATCAAATCTTTAGAGCATTTTATGTTCCAGTACTGTCTAGCAAAAATACTGTGTTCGCTAATTTGTATTTATTAAAGAATAAGTTAGTAGTTTGATTTGTGTGGGAGTGAAAGGTTCGTGTTAAATATTGAATTGTAGAGCACGGTCTCTTTCTACACAAGTGAAAAATAATAAACAATAATAAAATAAACTTAATCAAGGTGATAGGTACGATACCTTTTTATTTCCCATACCCTTTGAGCAGCTAAATAACAAGTAAAATTGTAAATTAAAACCGATTACATTCCTAATTTCTTCTTTATGTTTTTACTCAATCGCACTAAGATAATTTAAATATCATCTCACATGTCGAAATCATCTCTCGTCTCTGGGGCGTGACAAGGAAACAACATACATGCATATATTATATAAATATACTCTTTATTGTACAACGAAGAAAGATGAATACAGATTTTATACTTAAATTAACAAACAAGCCTAAAACATAACCCTCCTTCGTGTGTAGTTGGGTAAAAATGTGTCGTACCTTATAATTATTACCGCGATTACGTCTTTATACAAAAAATATTACCAAAATATGATTTAAAAAAACCTTGTCTCACGAAATGACACATTTAGCACATACACAAGCAGTGGTAGAGCCATGCTTAGGCACGAATGGGCCGGCTCGACCGGTGCGATACCACGGCCTCACAGAAACCCAGTTGTGAAGTAACGCTTGCGTTGCATTTCCCCGAAATGAGAGGTTTCCGGAGACCCAAATCCCCCTCTCCTCTTTCCTCTCCCCTCATTCCTCCTCTCCTCTTTCCTATAGCCTAATCCCCCTCTCCGCTTTCCCATATTCTAATCCCCCGTCTCTTCTTTCCCTACCCGCATCCTCCTATTCTTCATCACCCTCAAAGGTGGGCAGCGCACTTACGAATCTTGAGTTACAGGTATCTATGGACGGCGGTTGTCACTTATCATCAGGTGACTCGTCTGTTCGTCTGTCCCCCTATAGTATAAAAAAAAAACAATTTAAATACGGTTGAACTGTAATAATAGTAAGAACACTTAACTATTTACCGCCATGGATTTATTTAAATCGTAAAAAATATATATGTCACTATATATAGGGCCCCTAACAATTAAAAAAAAAAATACCATTCAATAAATATTAACAAAAAACTCAGACGTTCCATATTTATGTATGTATGAATTACAGTTATAAAAGTATATAATAAAAAATATGTGTGAAAGTTCTTAAAACAGTTGCAATCTTTGTTGAAAAGGTAAAATCACACTTTCACACATCATTGTTATATTGCCGGATAGATTGGGATGTATAAACAATAGCTCAAGCAAGTCAAGGTCGCCTTTAACTCGAACTGGCTGGTGACGGGAAGTCCGTCACGCCACTTCGATCTATTTTCGGCTTCTCGCATCCAGCTCCTGCCAGCCATCTTGCGCAAATCGTCACTCCACCTGGCCTGTGGGCGTCCTACGCTACGTTTGCCGAGACTCGGTCTTCGTTCTGCAGCTAATATGGCCAGCCCATTGCCATTTCAGCCTGCTGATTGCATTTCTGAACAATTTCGGGGAGATAACATCCCCTTGTCTCATTCCTCGATGCAATGGTATTGGCCTTGTTTGCTGGCTCTGTACTCCGACGACTAAATAGGCCGATCAAACTATAGCAACTGACTGCCTGGTGTTGTGATTATTGGCAGATTTAAAACCATCAGTGGTTCAACCAAAGGGGCTCTAATTTATATAATATTCAAAAGTATTGGAATTCAACTGTTTTGTCGTTTTTTTCTAATGTGATTTGGTGGGAATCTATCTCAGTTTAATGTATTAGGACACTTTAGAAAGCTAGTCATATTGCAATAATGAAATACAATTACTGTAAGTTAGAGTGTACTAATTAATTATAATATAAATATTTACGATATTATTTGTATGGTTTGAATAAGTAGTTTTATGATTGTACTTGCTGTAAAAATACTAAATACACGCGTGGCTTGGCTATGTATAGTCTGTTTTTAATGCAGGTGGAAAAATAATATTTTTCTTGGAAGAGCCATGCTTAGGCACGAATGGGCCGGCGCGGCCTGAGTAATAAGCACGGCTTCACTGAAAACCGGTACACAAAAATTGCTTGCATTATACTGACAATGTTAGGTTTCCGGAGGTTACACTCGCCCTTTCCTCTTTTCCTCTGCTCTCACCCCTCCCTCATCATCCTCAATGGCGGCCTAGTAGTAACCTATATCAGTAAACAATATGTGTCAGTACACTGAGCGTGCGGTTAAACATCAAAGAAAAACAGTTGGCGTCCCCTTTGCATTTAAAGGTCATTGCCGGTTTCCCGCCTGCAGTAGAAACGAACTGTACATATAATATTTAAAAATGTGACAGTTAACAAAAAGGGTCGCCATATTAAAAATCTATGTTTGCGAATCTATGTAACTATTATAGATATTTTCTTTATGTGACAATTTGATTTTTAATTTCTTTTAGATACTAAGAAAGGGGCTTGACAAAAAAGATATTTTATCGTGTAGGTAGTGAGTAGATTAAAAGTAACTTATTTTTTTTACATTCAAACCATTATGTAGTATATTCATAAAGTTCAATGTTACCCTAATTATGCAATAAAACTGCATAATCAAGGTAACATAATCGATAAAGGATGGAGTGAAGGATAAGGTAAGGTAACATCCAACACACACTCACTACGATTTCTAAATAAAATGTAAAAAAAAGTAGTTACAATCTTAAAAAAAAAAATATAGTGTACAAATTTTGATTGAGGAGCTAAACACACAAACTCCGTAACACAATCATAGTCAATCGACTATACTCTATGGAATTGGTGTCTATACTCCGTTTTCTTGACAGGCGGAAAAGCGGGCGCTTAATGAGACCTTTATGAGAGTCAAACAATTTTTTAAGTATGTTTTTATGCATGACCTCACGCTCACCTCCCTCCCCCTATACTACAAAGAAACAAAGTATGTGTATCGACTGGTAACGACAGATATTGGTCTCCATCACAACGGGTCATAGTGCTAATAGTCTGCAATAGCTACAGGTGTACACAATTTACAAATCATATTTATTTTACTCTTTTTTTTTTTTTTCTTTTATTTATCAGAGAAATATATTTTACAATATTCATAGCTGGTGCTTTACAAGTTTATTCGAATTTAACCCGTACACCAGTGAGTCGATAGATGTTATTTGTATGATGTATGATTACATTTTATTTCATGACAAGTTACCTGTGTAGTGTAAATAAATGATTTGTTAGCAAGTGTTTGTATTTTGCATTTTTATAAAATGTCGAGCCATTTAATATGTGACTGTTGTTTTTATTTGTCTATATTTTATTAAAATTATTTCTTAATAAGTGTCTCTTATTTACTTACCTTTCCGAATGCTACACAAAATTATACAGAAAACATGACGGTTCGGTTTTTCTTTGTATTATCTATTTCTTAAGAATGACTCAAATGAAAACTCAGATTTGTAGTTGTACAATAATTACAATCTATACTAATATTATAAAGCTGCAGAGTTTGTTTGTTTGAACGCGCTAATCTCAGGAACTACTGGTCCGATTTAAAAAAATCCTTCAGCATTGGATAGCCCATTTATCGAGAAAGGTTATAGGCTAAATTTTATTTTTAAAAAAATTAGGGATCCGTAAGAAAATTGTGATTTTGTAACCGAAGGTGTAAAATCGAAAACCTATTAATGCGTGCGCTGCAAAAACTATTGACAATAGAAGAAAGTGGTGTACTACGGGTTTGTAGGTCTTATTAATATCTACAAAAAAGTCCGCGAGAGCACATATCTAACTATCATAGTTTAGTCAATAACCACTTTTATGTTTATAAAAAATATTAAATCGTCTGAAGAAAGAAACTACGTTAAATGTGTATCGTGATATTAATCCTTATCCAAATTAAGCATTATGTTATCAAGGCTATTTATCTAGAAGTAAAATACTTTGTTCTATTCCAATCGGACATTTCGTTGAGAAATTATCACGAGTATAAAAACGCAAAGAATTTGTACCTAATAATGAGTTTTATAAACATAATTATATTAATCTTTATCGAAATAAATGTTTTGTTGATTAAGAGTATTTCATTGTGAACAAAATTGTCCTTGAAATCATTAAATCAGTTAATTTCAATTATGATCTTACAAGGAACTACGCGGGTGAAACCGCAGGTCACAGCTAGTTGTTAATATTACACGTATGTCCATGCAACATCTTTGTTGTTTACACGTTTACTTAGGATATTTTGAAAATTCTTAGCTACAGAGTAAATGCAACCTCATTTTTCTTGAAACTGTATTGAATTGATGCCTCATTTCAATACAAATCTCTTTGCTGAAAATCATTTACTACCTATTTGTGTTGTTCCATTTGCAATATTTAAAAAAAAAGTAAATGTTACTCTTTTGTTTGCATTAATGGATGTATCGAGGGAAGATTGTTGTGCTATGTTTAAATTATGATCGAGAGGTAACTTCCAAGGAATCTTGGGGAGCTCCTGCGTTAGTAACAGTTATTGGTTTCGTGAATTCAAACGATGGTCGAGAGAACCTAAACGATGACCCGAGACCCGGCCGACCTACAACTGCAGTAAATCATTAAAATGTAATCAGGGTAGGGTGGCCAGTGGCTTGGATCTGGAGAAGCAGGAGTACCGACGCCAAAATCTGACACGAGTAAAGTTCTTTTAAGCGTGTGGTGGGGAATAAATGGAATTATATACTGGGAGCTGTTACCATCTAGCACTAGAATCACGGCCAATATTTATTGTGATCAACTGGATAAAGTAGTAGCGAGATTACCGAAAAATCAAAATAAAGTATACTTTTTGCTCGATAATGCTCGACCACAAGTAGCAAAAGCGACTCGTGACAAACTACTTTCGCCGGGCTGGGCTGTCCTTCCTCACCCACCGTACTCTCCAGACATTATGCCCTCAGATTATCATCTATTTCGTTCTCTAGCCCACTACTTAGCAGATAGAAAATTTAAAAATGAAGACTAGCTTTAAAGTGACCTTAACACCTTTTTTGATCAAAAGCCTAAAAACTTCTACGACGAAAGCATTATGTCTCTGCCAGTGAGTTGGCGACAGGTGATAGAAAACGACGGTGTTTATATAGTTGAGAAATAATTTGATTTTGTATACTTAAACAATTAAATAAATTTGTGTACAAAGATGGCGGGTTTATTAGTTGCCAACCTAATATATTGTGTTGAAATAAACATCAAATATGTACACGTCTGCAGTCCCTTTTATTTGTATATTTCCTGAGTAAAATATAAGGTACATCCTATTGACCCAGAATCTGACAATTTGGCAAGAATCACTACTAGTTAAGCAAAAAAACCTGTTACTCAAAATCTTTGCCGTTTGGAAACGAATTTTAAAAAGTATTTTAATTTTAACGTGGCATGCTTAGGCACGAATAGGCCGGCTCAAGCGGAACAATACTACGGCCTAACAGAGAACTGGTCGTACAACAATCCTTGCTTTGTATTTACCGAGCGTCTCCACTATTCCCCCTTCCCACCCTTAATCATCCACAAAGGATGCCACTTACTATTAGGTGATCTGTCTGCTCGTTTGCCCTCCCGTGGCAAAAAAAAGAAATCCCAGGATATCTGGCGCTCCTTGGTTGAGGCTTACGTCCAGCAGTGGACGGCCAAAGGCTGATGAAGATGAAAGTCGCAATGAAGTCGATTATACGAGTACAAGTATTTTTTTCAAAAGTTACTTGTCTGAGTAGACTTAACGTAAAAAAATAAATCAGGGTCACAAAATAAAAATACAATTATGTCTTAAAATTTGTTACATAAAAGTTTACTAGATGTTTAATAAATAACTTATCTACATACTTAATGTTATATAAAAAAATACTAGACCTATTTTGCCCAACTCGCAATATTGATCACACCTACAAATAGTGTCAGTCTGCAGCATTCCCTCAAATCTGCTTGTTCCATCTTCTGTCTTTTGAACTTATAATTATTTTTTAACGTTACATTTTTCTTTACGTATTTACACTTCTAGTTTCCTAAAAATACAATTGATGTATAACAGAGCGTTATGGGCTCCAGGGTTTTTAAAGTAAAGCTGAGCTAACGTTACTACCCTCATTATTCGGATAAGAAATACGAAAAATTTAAACCACTTTTATAAAAAATTTAAACCACTTTTATAAAAAATTTAAACCACTTTTATAAAAAATTTAAACCACTTTTATAATAATTGCTACAAACAATTGAAATATTACAATATTTAGTGATTACTCACTCGTATTTGGAGACAAGTTGCTTCTATCCCGGCTCGAGAAATAATCATCATGCTTTACCACAAACTAATACAAATCACAATGGTGTCGTAAAGTCAATACACAAGCATTACAATGTTTAACACTCGTACGATACTTACTTTACTACATCAATAAAACATTTACTAAGCTATTACACTATTGAAACATTTTGATAATAGTTAAAAACATTTAAAATTTTAGTTTCCGATTACATGTTAAGTTAATAAAGTAATAACAATACTTGTATTACCTTAACAAAATACAATGAATAAATAAACATCCCATTGTTGTTTAAAAATCAAGACATTAAGTTTCTACTGGCTATTTATTTTACAACTATTCTTTTAACTAAAATGAATATTAATTTGTAACCTCTGACAACCAACCAACTTTATTTAGATAGCTAAAACTAAGCCGTTGTCGCTTATAAATCAAGATATTATTTGTTAGTATAATCAGTATTTAAAAAGTAATGAGTAATAGTTCGATTTCTAGAGGAACAACAAAACATAATAATTATTTCAAATCTTTTAACGTAATAAACTTAGGAACTGCAATTTTCAAGTACGACAATATCAGTATTGATCACTTAATTATAAGTACAACAATTAAAAGTAATTATAAATTGGGTATATTGGTTTTGCGTCGACATGTATATTATTGTATGTTATTTATTATTTAATAATATTCGTTTTTATTATTGAATATAAGTTCAGTCTGCTTCTTGGTGGGATAGGAGAGGGCCACCCTATTTCTTCCTGTGGGTTTTGTAAAACTGATCTGGGACTGTTATATATCGGGCAGTAAAGTCATATAGTGCCCGGATCACAGAAATAGGTTTAGTGGGATTATATTATTATAATTAAAAAGTGGGCATTTTAGATATTTCTGCCATCCCCAATGCCAAAAAATAACGAGTCCTTTTAAATTAGACTACAAACCCGCATAATGATTTCTCCCTGATATTCTTCTCGCCGTCAGCTAGAGTCTGAGGCAACGGCAGACCTCTCGTCTCTGGTAGCGTCAGACTGACGCTCGCCGTAAGAAGGGCTGTTCCGGTGAATATTAGCAGTGGGAACATGCTCCAAAAGCGTTCCTGGAACATTAGTATATAATAGGATACGGTTATTACCGATTGTCAAGAAGACTGGTCTGTTGGTCTAGTGGTTAGTGATCTTTGCGTGGCACAAGTTGTCACAAGTCTGGGTGTGTCCTTCAATCTCTCCCCTCCCGCACTCGCAATATTAAGGATATTGCGTGTGCGGGAGGGGAGAGCGGAGATGTCTTAAAATATTAAAACATGGAACCAATACACAGTCGTACAATAGGTAAATAAATATGTACATGATGCATTCCGAGCTCGCCTTTCAAAGAAAAAGGGGCAAGTACCCGGTACTCTACGGTGTACGGTAAGGTCTGCAGTGATCCTGGAAGCTTCCTTCCGACATACCACTTCATAACCATTTACGGTGAGGTGATGACCCGTGAGGGTTTCCACATGAAAAGAAATACCTACATAAATAGGTTTCTTCATCTCCTTGTTTAGTTAGTTTATTTTTTGCAGTAATTATTGTTGATATTTGATGAAGCTTTATTTTTAATAAAAGTTGAATGAATCACAACACGAGACAGATCAAATCCTCAACTAGTAATAAGTTCGAGTAATTTTATACATAAAAAGGGATATAATTACCGAGTACACGATGAAAGGTGTGAGTATAGTCGCGAGGAATGAACACATGTGAAGCATGGAACAGCCTGAAGCTCTGAAAGGTGTTGGGAGAATCTCCGTGGTCCACTGCATCACTGACGTATAGCACGTGTTCGTGAAGAATCGCGCCGCAATTTCCAATACCGCTTGTGGAACACCTGCAAAGAGAAAGAACAATAGGTAATACGTATGACTTCAAAGTTCAAACTGCTTACGGATGTTTTGTTTTATTGTCTGTGTACTTTTAAGATGTGTCTATGGTTTTTTTTATTTTTGTCTGTGGTCTTTTTTCTTCTTTACCGTAGTTATTGCGTTGTACTCGTACCTTTAGGTAAGAAGAGTGCAATGAATAAGAAGGCACCCGCTGCGAACATTGGCCCGACGCATACGTTTCTTCTGCCAAATCTAAAAAAAAACATACTTTTAGTATTTTACCTGTACCTGTACTTATACTTTCTCTTGTCTGTTTGTTTCAATTTGCGTATGTGTTTGCACGTGTGTGCGTGCATATGTAAATTTCACTATAATTAAGACACGTTAAGACACGCTTACCTGTCGAGAATTACCGCTACCACCAGTATAGATAACACTTCAGACACTTCAATAAAAGTGAACACTACGAAGAAATTCATTCCCAGAGAGTCAGAGAGACGCACCAGACCATCAAAGACGACGGCACATCCCATGTAAATGATCATCAAGCTGATCATGGCCTTACGCAGGAGTGGGCTCTTAAACAGACACAAGATGTTTTGCTTCTCCTCTACTTTAACTTTGTTTGTGGTTATCTGTAAAACAAGAAATGTAAGAGAACCTACAACTGATATTAATTATGTTTGGGTCAATTTGTAAATTACAATAAATTAGTTAAAAAATGCCTCTGGCTGGAGAACCCCCGAACAACGATTATAAAAGAGCTAATGATCTTTAAACAGCCGAACACTTGTTCAGGAGTTCATAAAGTACGTATGTATGTGTCTTTGTATCTGTCTGAACCTAATTAATTATAATTAACCTAATTAATAATAATATAATTTATTTCGTTAATTCTTGTTCATCATTGTTTTTATGGTATAAGTGGCAAACAACTGGCCATCCGATGTTAAATGACTACATGTTGAGGAGATTATGGCTGTAAATTAATTTAACATATTTATTATTATATTATTTTTACATACATATACATAAACTCACTTAATTTCCCCTTCGGAGTAGGCACAAACAACTATTGTTTTTATTGAAAATCATGTTTTTTTTTTTTTAAAGACAACTCCCGCAGTAGGAATAATTCCTGTATCGCGGGGGAACTTTACAAACATTCAAACAACGTACACAAAGACCACCCAGACTCAGAACAACAATTTGAGTATTACACAAAGTGTTGTCCCGTGCGGGGATCGAACCCACAACACTCAGCGCGGCAGCGTATTGGCGAGGTGACCACTTAAACCGCTACGCCATTCGTTCAGTCAAATAATTGTCTTATTATTGTTAAAATAACAATTTAAACATTTTTTTACACCTAAGAAAAAGAGGGTGTTATAAGTTTGACTTGTGTCACTGTTAATATTTTTATTGCTATTCGAAGTAGTCTCCGTTCTAAGTACCATCGCGTGCTTCTTCAGGGAGCTCTTCCACGGCTATTTCCAACTTAGGTACGGCATCTTCAGGTTCAGGTCAAGTTTATCTTGGAAATAAATAAAAGTCACAAGGTGCCAGGTCGGGACTGTTAATAGGACGACTCACTAACGAGAGTGAGGAGTGAGCTGGAGCTGAGTTGTCATGGTTGAGGAGGGTCCTGCTTCTTAGGCAATGCTGTGTAACATTTGCCAAGACAACTGGTAAGCAATGACTGACATACCAATCTAAAGTAATAGTCCTTTTTAGTTACTAGCATGATGGTTTCAAAATGACCCGTCCTTCCAAGGAATCAGAGGGACCCTCTTTACTTTTGTAGGCATCTTGGAATGTAAACATCCATTGAGCAGATTGTCTTTTGGTTACGGATTCTTAACAATATATCCAGCTAAAGCATACCTCCATCATACTTTTCAGTAGCACCAATCCAAGCGACGGCTTTTTGATCTTCCGTCAAATTATGAGGTATTCATCTAAAACAAAGCTTACTGACGCCTTACTATTCATGAAATAATGTTTGTACTTGACTGATACTGCCCGAACTGCCTAAAACTGCCCGAATCTGTTGATATGTCAATCAACTTCTATCGTCGCCGTAAAAGGAGGTCCTTCTCGAGAATCATCAGTGAGTTTGCTTCGACTACGTTTAAACTCATTAAATGAGTTGTTAATAGTGGCATGAGAAGGGGTTTCGTATTGAAATGCCAATCGAAGTCTATTGTAACATTGTTGTTGTGTAAGATCGCAACGAAAGTCGAAAGAAATCATTGATAGAAAATTTCACTAATCAAATCCATATGGATGCAAGACAGATACTTTTTAAATTGCCATGTGTAATATCTACAGATTTGCAAAACAGTTTCTAATTCGAAAGTTAATAAATTTTTCATAAGCTGCTTTTCTTAATGGCCTATTCTAAAAACTTTCAGTGTACCCCACGTATGTATCTCTGTCTGTGTGTTGCTGTCTGCCTGTGGCATTGTAACTCCAAAACGAATGAACCAATTTGATTGAAAGTTGTCGTAATTAAGAGAAAATTTACGTAGCCGTATGAAGATCGTCAGGTCTTTTTTGATCGCAGTATTTTTAGTATCAAGTCGGGAGTGTTTCATATTTTTGATTTATAGTTATGAACTAAGAATGCAAATATTAAACGCTTGTAGATGTCGTCACAGGGAACTACGATAACAAAACCTGAAATATTCCGAATACTTCAAGATTAGGATGAACTTACAACGAATTCGTCAATGATGTGCTCTGGAATACTGGCTCCATTAATGTTCTCAAACTTCTTCAGTATCGCTAGGGCTTCGTTGATGCGACCTCTGCTCATCAACCATCTGCAACATACACAAATCGATGATATTGAGAGGTATATAATTGATTTGAAATCATGATTGGTATTGCAAATAAAAAAAAAAGTGTATAAGTGTGAGTCTGATTCGCTCATCGAGGGTTCCGTACGCAGAAGAACTTTTATAGTGAGTACACGATATCACGATAAATTGCAATAAGCTGTATTTTTCATATCTTAATCAGAGGTGGAAAATTTTATTCAAATTTAAAACGGAACAACCACTGCCGTAATCTGGGCACTTTGGGAATTAGATCGGGAAACTTAAAATTATATGGGAGTATATTGAAAGGGAGTTAAGGGATATTGAATATACTGATGGATTGGGGAGTGTCAGCAATATGTTGAGGAGCTGTAAATATACCGATACCTGTAACTCGAACTGACTGTAGCCGGGAGCTCATTTGTAACTAGTAGCACAGCTACTAGCAGGGCAGCATATTTGTAACTAGTAGCATTAGCAGGACAATAACCCGCTAGGAAGTCTTACCTAATACTCTCAGGGATGACCCATGGCGCCAATAATATAAGAAACATGGGCAGTGATGTCACCCAGAGTAATACACGCCAGTTTGCGATAAAATATGCCATCCAAGGCATTGCCACTGCCGCAGCGCCGAAGGACATAGCTAAGATTAGGTTCGCTACGAGCGTACGATACTGCGGCCCCA
Organism: Tyria jacobaeae; assembly: GCA_947561695.1. NCBI lineage: Eukaryota > Metazoa > Arthropoda > Insecta > Lepidoptera > Erebidae > Tyria > Tyria jacobaeae. The sequence continues at coordinate 22,732,413 of OX387208.1, read as the reverse complement.
CGTATTCTAAAACTGAAAAGAAAAGAACACAAAATAAAATTAAATAAAAAAAGAAATTACACGAATCATAAAATAGGTTTAAAAAAATGCAATTGTTTTCTAAGTAGATTTTAATTTTTCTAAGGTGAAATAGTTTATTCATTATATATTTAAAGGTAATCTTTTTTTTTACTATCGGGGGACAGACGAACAGTCGGGTCACCTGATGGTAAGTGACAACCGCCGTCCATAGACATCTGCAACTCTAGAGTCGTAGGTGCGCTGTCCGCCTTTAAGGTTGATGAAGGATGGGAAAGAAGAGTAGGAGGTTGAGGAGATGGAAAAGAAGTAGATGGGGGATGAGGGGAGTTGGGCCTTCAGAAACCTCACTCATTTCGGGAAATGCAACGCAAGCGTTACTTCACAACCAGTTTTCTGTGAGGCCGTCGTATCGCACCGGTCCAGCCGGCCCATTCGTGCCTAAGCATAGCTCTACTACTAGTACTAATCTGGAACTATCAGGAATATTCGAATGATTCTTTTTAAATTTAACTGTTAACATAAGTTAAATAATAATATAATAACAATAAACGCAGATAGAATTGCGATGAACGTCTAGTTCCCGAATAAAGTAAGATATAAAATTTTCATTCTCAGAACACGAATTACCTTTAAGAGATATAATAAAATACTCTATTGAAAAGTACCTACTTAAATACCTGCTAAAGCTTACTTTCCAGAATGTCGATGAAATTGCTCACCAGTTAGGTTTAAATAGGGACATCTTAAAATACTCACCCATGATATACAGCATCATAAAGCAGTTATCAAAACACATGCCAACGAGAAATCTGCAGAAGATGAAGTCCCACACACCGATAGTGAAAATTGTTCCTACTCCGCCGATACCGCCTACTAAATTAGCTCCTGAAAACAACATAATGACTGCGTGTTATGTGAAGACTCATCATCAACTTTAATACGTCACGTCTGTATCCCTTAATGGGTAGGCAGAGCTGTATTAAACACTCACATTTAGCCAATTAGAAATTCCCACTAGCGTAAAAGGGGTAAGGCTACTGAAGTTAACCGAGCGTTGTAGGACTGTATATAGTGTCGGATAGTTAACAGTCGGGTCCCTTAGTCGCCCTTTACGATATTGACGGGGACGGGAAGAGATGTGGAAGTCCTGTTCTATTCCAGCGTGGACCACGCGCCTCAATACACTTATTACTAATGGAGTATACTTATATTCCTTTTTTGTAGTAGAGCAACATAATTACTAGTATTCTTGTTAACCCCTCCAGCGCAACTTATTGCTTGTGTTAGGAGTGGTTCAAGGTGGTAGTAGTAGTAGATCAGAAGCCCGACCTTAGCCATTACGCTGCGGTCGCAAATCACCGCTGTTTTTATGGGATACTTACATATAGACGTAACTTTTGCGATAATGTTTTCTAGTCTGTCTATATTTCAAATTAGTACGTATGTAATAAACTGTTGTTTTTTGTTTTTAAGACGACAACCAAAAAAGCAATTAATGGACTCATTTGCGTTCGTCTCTTAGAACTTAGTAGGTACTGTAAATAAAAACAATGTGAAAGGACTATGAAACAGTGACTGGTTTCTATAAATCCTAATTAATACAAAGTTGTGAAATGGAAGTGTTATACAAGCTGAAGCATGAAACATAAATGGGCGTTTAGTCCTGGTAAACCTAACTCACTCAGCAAACACATTGCACTAACGGTTTTCTGTAAGACTGTGGTATTACTTTGGTCGAGCCTGCTTATAAGTGCCTATTCATGCTCTCACGTGTCAAAAGAATATAAAGTGCTCCGTTGTTCCAAAAGAATATTAAGTGTGTACCATAATAATTGTTACTTACCAATTAAAGCCGGTACTCTGCCAAAGCGATCAGCCATCCATCCGAAGAGAAGACCACCTACCACGGATCCCACGAAGAACATCGACGCAGCAGTCGGTACGATTTTAGCCTGATCACACACCCATTCTCTCTGCAGATCATGAATTTCAAATTACTTTACTTAAATAAATTTTATTCAAATTTAAGTGGAAACATGCGGTACGCATACTCATCAAATTAGAACAGGATTTTATAAATCGGATGACAGTGATGCTGATTTTTTAAAATGGGTTAACAACATACAAAAAATGTGGAATATGATTGGGTTGATTGGTACATCTCTAACCTGTAAAATAACTAAGTAAACTCACCTCTGAGGTAACAGTTTCATATGGTATATCATTGAATTCGAATTCCCAGCCATGCTGGCATGGGACCATGGGTGTTCCTAACGGTGGTGGTGTTAAGGTGTCCAATACTTGAGTCCAGTTCGTGTCGAAGGTCATGCAGTGATCCCAGTCGCCAGTGATAGCGCCAGGTGCTGACAGGTTACGTCTGGAATTATGTATTAGTTCGTGGTTAAATTGATGTATGTATAATTACTACTGTACTATACTGTATTATGTATATGACTGTTTATGTATGATGTCGCGATGAATCGATCTCGATCTGCACGATCGATTCCGACGTAATAAATGAGGTATCATTTAAATACTCTAAGTGATGGGAGTGGCACAGGGTTCAATATTTCTGAATAACGTCAGCAGCAAAGAGAGCGTTATTAATTTATTTAATCCATTATGATTTTAATTGTTTAAAAATGAATATTATATTTGAATGAATGCTAAAGGTATGTTGGCAGGTAAATGTGTATGAAACAGCCACGTTTTGGTTTTTAATTTAGTCCCTTTAGGCACTTAGGAACTGAAGAAGACAAGGGAGGGCAATGGAAGGAGAAAGAAGAAATTCGGGTCGCATACCTATAACTAGAGCTCAGGGCTCAATGAGGTAATAGTGGCTATCGATACTGGAAGTACACTATATTCTACCAATTCTTCTCAGACAAGCGAGATAAATCTATGGATTTCCTCATTATCAATTTGGTTTGCTAGAGTATTTACACTAATTATATTAATTAGTCATAATTCGAAAATAATTGTATAGACAATTATCGAAATGGCATGCGTTTCAAATACCTATAATAATTAAAACTTGAATTTGGTCCCACTAACGTAATACTGGACAAGCCTCTTGTCGTCAACTAAGCTTTTTTGTAATTCGAGGTCGTCACACATTTGGCTAATTTTTACTCTAGCAAAAACTGTAAATACAACCATATGGATGATTGATTGCCATATTTTTGTTTTCTTCTTTTAATTTCCTTTATGTTGATATAATACTACATAGGTTTTGTTAGTAAAAATAAATCAGCAAAAATTCGACATCAGCATTTTGGGATTTGGTTGATTCTTGAGATGAATATAACGAAACCTTAATTGTCAATATCCATAAAGCCGCTTAGAACATACGAAGTAATTGAGAGATTTAGTACATACATAATAAAATAACACAGTCCTTGGCAGTCGGGTAAATATATACACGTGTTTATATACTTTAAAATTTTGGTAAAAACTGCAAATCAATGTTGAAGGAGATACATTGATATCTGTACTGGGACAAAGGCTAAAGATTACGTGCGATTTAAGGTTTAACTTAAAACGTGGTTTTTAACAAAATTTTATTATATTAAGGGTCGAAGTGTACTTACGATTTATATTCACAATTAAATTTAATCTCGCTGAAAACACTGAAATTTACATATAGTAACCAAAATATAGGGCAACCCTACTGCGGGTATCCGGGGACTCTATGACTGTATGTGTATACAATTGTCTGATATATAAAGGACGATTGGTTAACTCCATTCTACTCCACAGAGGACCACACGGGGATAATTGTATGTATGAATAATGTTGCTTTTAGAAAAATTATTGCACACAAAATACGAGTACAAACATTTTGTTCATGCCTGTGTATTGAATTTTTCAATGTTTGTATCACTGACGCTGGATAACCGGAGCTAGGTAGAACATCCATATACGGCCCATTTGGTTCGGCTTGTTATCAACTTTGTTGAGTCCCCCCAGGTTACCGTTTACATATATTTGAAACGATTACCTGACTGGGGTTTGATTAGAAAAACACACCTTCAAGCAAAGGGCACGTTTTTTTTATGTTACTAATTGTTTTTATTTTATAAATCCAGATGTTGTGTTAAGATCAAGAGTGCACATTTAAATAATTTGTTCATGTTAATTTGAATTGTCAAGAATAGTTATAGAACTTTGAATATTGAACTTTCCTTACACAGGGAATAAGCATTACCATTGAACGCGGTAATGCTGCCAACCTCCTGGGAACACTACCAGTAGGTATTAATGTTAGCATGACTACAGGTTGAAGTATTCTCAATCTTATAATGCCATAGCATGAATTAGTTTTATAAAACTATGTAATAATTTGAGAGGAGGTGCGATGTACTTTTAAAACGATATAATTTAAAAATGTCATCGTCTCCATGTCACCGTCCATTAGAATATTACCTAGCTAGAAAGTGCGTAAACTATTTTTCCTAATCCATACACAATTAATTCTACAACCTATTATCGTACAGCTTGGGCTAATGTTTAATTATGCAATATTGCTCATAAGTTTAATACCATTACTTAAAGAGATTGTCACAAACGAATCTTAAAAAAGTACTAAATATTTGTACAGCGATTATTTTGTTATATTTGTCAATTTCATATCACAATATGCAACAGATCGCAAATCGCGATAAGACCGTCAATGTACATCGGTTGTAACAATATTTATGCATAAAATGCTTACGTAGTAATAAATCTATTAAGTAAGAGAAACAAGAAGTATAAGCGAAGGGATGCACGAGAGCAGCGTCCTCATGTGCACTGCATTGCCGTAAAAGCAAAACCTACGTTTATATAATAAGATTAATTGTTATCTATTGTTAACACTATATTAACGTCAACTTAATTTTTGTTTAAAGACAATCTTTAATCTATTTCTTGTTTATTTATCTACAATTTAAATATATAGGATATAGTTATGTAATATTTTCAACTCAGTTGTCCTTCTCGAAATACACAGATAATTAAAACCATACATCTAAATATGAGTACCATGAAAGATTTTATTTGAATACTCGGATTATCACGGATTATAGACGAAATAAAAACTCACCTTAACTCCATAGTTAAGTTAGCCAGCTCGGGGACTCTGCACCAGTGGTTCTGCGGTGTGACAGCTATGAACAACTGAACGAAGTACGCGAAAGCGTATGTGAAGCCTAATGGCAGCATCGCAAGGAACAACAACTTCTGGTAAAGCCCCAGATCTCCCACGTGGTGCAGCACAGTATCCAATATGTCTTCATCGTGTTTCTCATTGCCGTTCAGTTTTTCTTTCAAGCTCTAAAAAAATATGAGATAAGTTACAACTCAATAAAATAATAATAAAAAGTTTAAGCTCTGATTTTTTAGAAATAAATTACACAGGATGTGACGTCATGTTTTAAAGACAAGCTATACTAACAGTCTCCACATCTTCTTGCAAATGTTGATTCCCCATTTCACTTGTAATGAAAGAAACTCCTCAAAGATCGATACACCAATAGCGTCTGAAACGTGAATGATGGAAATGTTGTTGAAACGGGTAGAAATGTATTCGTTCGTGTCCGAACTTGACTGCGGAGACAACGGATGGTAGTTCTTAACACTGTGTCCAGTCCTATGCATTCAGCGATAATGAACGTGATCGTGATTATGCATTCGTTTTATAGTGAAAGTCGGTCGAATAATTCCTAAAACAAGATGTAAGAAAATTCCTTGAACAATCATTGTAATTATTTTGCAAAGACGATATGTGCAAGTAATGTCACTTTTATTTTTAGACATATTACATAATCATATTACAGTGAAACAAATTATTGCAGTTGATGAGAAATCAAAAGCATTTAACGTAATATTTTTTGTGGGTGAGTCATAGAATTGCTAGAGTAGATACTAGAGTAGATACATACATATCACGCCTTTATTCCCGAAGGGTAGGCACTTTGCCAACCGTAATATCATTTAGTCTCGCGTACTAAGGGTTAAGACTATTGCTATTAATAAGCCTATTGCCATTAATAAGCCTATAGCCATTAATCGCGCACTACGTACTGTATACGTACTGTATAAAAGTCCCTTAGCTACCTTATACGACACCCGCGGGAAGACATGTTTGGGCCTTATTCTGCTCCACCGAGCACCTTGTTTACTGCGTGTAATGGATTAATTGAACTCATTCTACTTTAGGAAGGGACGTGAGAAACCAACAAACATATACACAGAAAAAACAATATCCAGACGAATCACCACAATCATGTAAAGGAACAGAACGCAACTATTGTGCAACATATATTACTACGAAACCTTTTATCAATATTGGCAACCAATAATAAATCACACATTTCATGCAAAATTCAACTGTTATCGTTCTCTTAATCTCATCGTTTTCCTTCGTGTATGTAGTATCATTTAGTCAACATGTGTCCCTATTTAGTGACTCTACAGACAGAAGAATCTTAGAGTTAGTGTACTATTAAGGTAATAGGTATTAATATGTTAGAGGTTAGAAGACTTCGTGTGATTCCAAAAGTGCCCGAAAGCTGGCAAATGACTTACCACCCTTTACGAAAGTGAGACTGAATTATGGTCGTTAGAAGTAGAGCTTTCAATACGCCACTGTCTAATTCTTTGCTAATTGAGTGTATGTATGTAGACGAAATATAGAAGTTATGGTTCTTTTGATATTACTGCAGATGAATCACTTGTGTGTCTCTTATGAGTGTAAGTGCAGTGACCTTCAAGAGAATTCATACCTCTATTGTCACCAGAAGTGTGACTATGAGTCTATGAGTCATGAAAGTATGTGTTACGAAGATTCAACTGGCATAGACACAATTGAGTGATAATCTCTAGAAGTTTACAGAATGTGTAAAACAATATCGTACGAAAATATTTTGATTTTTTTTTGTTTTATTTTACATAATATGAAAGAAATACATCATTTAAGACAGAACAGAGTGTAACATGAAAATAATAACGCGACTGCACAGATGGCGTAGCGGTTTATGTGGGCACCTCGCCACTATGCTGCGGGTCGAGTGTTGTAGGTTCGATCCCCGCACGGGACAACACTTTGTGCAATCCTCAAATTGTTGTTCTGAGTCTGGGTGTTCCTTGTGTCCGTTGTTTGAATGTTTGTAAAGTACCGCGACACAGGAATTAATCCTAGTGCGGGAGTTGTCTTTTAAAAAAGTAAAAAGAATAATAGCCAAATTGGCCAAAATGGCCAAATAATAGCCAAGAATAATACATCATCCAATGAGGTAAATTGAGTATTATTATATTATATTTCACTTTATATTTCTTTGTGTGTCAACGATACGAAGTTAATTATTATTATTATTAGGCAGTATTAATCAAAATAGAGGATAGAGGGTGGCAACACCAGTTGAAAGTAAAAATCGCTCCGTGAATTTTATTAAATAAATATAATTAAACTAGTTAAATGTAGTTAAGTGTGCATCAAAGTGAAGTAAATTGTGTCAATCGCCAGTGATGAAGTTATCTAATAAATATAATTACTAAATTTATAGCTAATACGACACAAGTGGACATGATGCCAAAAACTTCATAAACAATATTAGTGTTTTTATAACTATTCCACATCGCACACCTAGATCTAAAGAGGTATTACCTCAAAAAAGCACTTTTTTCAAAAAACACGAAATACTGTTTTCTGTGTCCCTGTGCACCACAGGAGCGTTTTGTTTATATGGTTCGCTTTATTTATATACAGGAATAATATTGTAGTAATTTAGTGTTTTATACATACGACCTTCAAACCTTCAAGAAAAGAGCGTACTCCTACCTAAAAGGCCGGCAACGCACTTGTGACTCTTAAGTTGCGGGTGTCCATGGGCGGCGGTAGTCACTTACCATCAGGTGACCCGTCTGCTCGTTTGCCCCCTATCGCATAAAAAAAAATACACGTTATAAGGCTAACAATCTGAATTTTTGAATTATTTTCCTTTTATTATCAATGTATGCATATCTGTTATACTTATTTGAGTTGATAAAGTTATCTAATAAAAATAATGACTAAATTTATAGCTAATACGACACAAGTGGACATGATTCCAAAAACTTCATAAACAATATTAAAGTGTTTTCATAACTATTCCACATCGCACACCTAGATCTAAAGAGGTATTACCTCAAAAAAGCACTTTTTTCAAAAAACACGAAATACTGTTTTCTGTGTCCCTGTGCACCACAGGAGCGTTTTGTTTATATAGTTCGCTTTATTTATACACAGGAATAATTATCTTGTAGTGATTTAGTTTTTTATACACGTTATAAGGCTAACAATCAGAATTTTTGAATTATTTCCCTTTTGCTTATCAATATATGCATATTTGTTATACCAAATTGAGTTGAGCCTGTGTTGGTAAATTAGGTTTTTAGTTGACCCTCTTTTGAAGAGGCATTATATATTAAGAACGCAATGACTTTTCGAATTATTTATAATAAGGCCAATTTATAGATTGAATTGAATATGACCAACTGTAAAAGTAAATTATTTGTTGATAAAAAAAACTACTGCAGTCAATCAATATTATTTATTAGTACTATTATTATTAGTATCATTAACTTATGTCAGTCTCATAAACCCAAATGGGTCATAACTCTTAAACCAAACATTAAATATATTGCGAACTAGAAAAAACTGTTTTAAATGCACACACACACACTGAATCATTACAATTATAATGGTCTTACAATTACAGAATTATTTATCATTATACTTATAAATAATTCTATATATATTATAATCTTATTTGTAGAATAAATAACAATTTTATGAATAAAAAGGTATCGCCATTAAACTTAGGTTTAATCTAAATATCGACTAATACTGGCACATAGAAATAGTAATATTTTGTACCAAGTACTGAAGAACTTTGGCAATTCACTGTAATGAGATCTAATGAGTTAAGAATATTCTGATAACAATAATGTACATAATTTTTATTACTACAATAGAGATCATAATAAGATTTTATAAATAGAATAACATTCTTATCAATCAAATCTTGAATGTCTTTTTTTTTGCGGCTTGTGTTAATCCAAATGAAAATGTCGTCTGCTTTATGGCTACCCCGGTTCCTCTTGTGCGGAGGGCCTTCTTTTTCACACACACTTTTCTATAAGTTTCTTCAGCAAATGATGTTTATAGAAAAATGTATCAGTGTGTTCTTTTTCAACTCCGAGTACCTTAATGTCATGCCACTTAATATGTTTTTTTTCTTCATCTACATTAAAATTGATGCCCCCATGATTCCTGTAATGTTTAACATAGTAAAATTAATTGTAGGTCATTTCAATAACTTTGTAAGGTTTTCCAGTCTTTTTTGCAGTTGTAATCAACGTTTTATATTGTTCTGGTATGTAAATTGGACCCGACTAAATATCTTTTGATTTGTCTTTCAATCACACTATGTACGCTATCTCCTTCGTTGTGAACTTGTGAAAACTTGTGAGTTATAGACATAACTGGCAATTTTTTGACGGCGTAGGTATAGGCATATAAAAGAAACATATTGTTTTGATGACCGCCACAATTATCCGAATAGAAAATGACGTAAACTGCTACGATTGTGCCATCTATCCTATTCTTGTCATTTTCTTTTTCAGTCCTGGCAAATTCTTTTTCTTTTAGATGCTCTTCATATTTCTGGATTAACTTGCATTTTTCTTCTTCGTTTGAATTCTTGCACCTTTCACACAAATCGCATTGATCTTTCTTTGGTACGAAGAGAGAAATGTTAAATTCGGTACTGAATATCCTGTTGAATGTAGAAGATGTGGCAACCGGTAGTCCATCTCTTCACGAAGTTCTTTATAATCTCGGTAGATATCTGCTAATGATTTATCACTTGCTATGAAATGTTGTTTGGGCTCTCAAGTAGTGTGATTCAATCCGAGGAATAGAATTTATAAAATCTTTTACACTCTGTCTAATTTGTGGGTCAATAGTTGGATGATGACTGTGTTTTCCTCTAAAATCGGCTTGAATAATACCTGATTCTGTTTTCTTCGAAAGTGCTGTCATTATCGCTTTGTTGTTCAAATCAAGAGTGGATTTAAAAAATGGCTTGCATACTCTTATTTTGGATCCATTAATCTCAAAGTAAAATGCATTGTTGAGGGCTCTAAAATTTTGTGTACTTGAGTTTTGATATTTAGGCTTTATTTGTTTCGAGTGGCGTACTATGAATTCTCTTTGCCTTTCAAGATCGCTGAGTGCCCAATATGCGTCAAAGACCTGTTGTGTTGACATCTCGTCCACTTTATTTTTGCATTTTAGGCGACATTTGTCTCCACAGGGTGGTACAACCTTTCTTTCTAGTATTAGTTTCTTAGATTTTGACAGGGACTAGTAGACTTGGATTTTCCGGTCTTACTTGCTTACTATCATCTTGCGTACCTTCTTCCGTCGTACCTTCCGTATCCGACGAACTCGAGCTGCTGCTACTGGTGCTGGACGAAGTCACCCATGATGATGAAGGTACGACCTTAGGTGGGAGCTCATTTTTGTTTAACAATTGAAAATTAGGATCTTCATCGGAGTTGTCAATATCACTTTCATTGCTCCGGATCGGTGAAATATAGTAGTTCGGGGCACAACATTTTTTTGTTTAGACGTGCAAGGGATAGATGTATTAAGCGGTGTCAAAAACAGCATGAGTTTCTTTGGATGAAACTTTATCACTCGATGGCATCTTCAAGTCATCTTCCACGGTTGCATGTTGAGTAAAAGTGATATTAGGAGCGATATTTTCTTTATCCCGTTCTTTTACCATATTTACTAAAAATTCCCCCCGTTTCATTGTTTTCCTGAAATATAAAATGTTTATTTTACTAACTAACTTACAGAGTCATGTGCCCCCAATCGATTTGAAAGCCCATAAAATTTAAATATTTTCAGCTATTTTGTAAAAATGTATTTGTCAGAAACCATTACAGGGACACAACTTGATAAGTTGGTAATAAAAAAGGAACAAACTTAGTTAATGCTGAGATGAATATTAAATTGTACTAAGACTTAAAACTCCAATCGCCAATAACGAAATAAGTTTAATTTTGATAAGAAAAAAAAAAAGAGAACACAAAATATGACTCAACGAAACAGGCACAACTACAAAATCAAAAATGTTTCAACAATAGGGTAACAACTCAAAATAAATACTTTACTCACCTTGTCAGCAATGCAGTTTTAAGTCAAAATGTTGTATCAATTTAATCAGCACTAACCATCTAAAAGGTGACAATTCAAAATGATACTGCTTCAAATTTCAACTAAACAGGTACAACTCAAAATAACTCCAAAATTTTTGCGGAGGACACGTACACTCCGCTTGTAATTCTGATTGCAACTAGCGTTGTCACCGTTAAGGCGCGAGAGTAGCTGGCTCGCTCTATCAACAAAAGGGACTCTAGGCGCCATCTAGCGTTGAGTTTTGCACTTATTTTTAAATCTGATTTATTGGTCAGATAGGTATCCGTATAGGAAATTAAATGCTGAGCATAACTCAATCACACAGATTTTTGACTTAACTCTCTTTAGATCTAGGTGTGCGATATCATATTAATAAACACATGTATTCAAAACAAATAAATACACAGTGCTTAATGTAAAGTATTCGAAGTAATTCGTTTAAGTGACAGTTCATTGCATTTCCAATAAATTTTTGCAGCATTAGTCATCGCAACAGACTTTATTCCTACGTTTGCAAAAATAGAAGACCAATTTCCTTTTATTCTAACAAAATACGATAGCGACAATCGTATACTGTTGGAGCAGTATCACTGTGCCTCGGGTTCAAATCTGTCATACACCAAAGACTTTTTGAGAATTCACTGGACATTTTCTAATATCAGAAACAATATTTACGGATGGAGGAGTGGCGCCACTGCTACACTGTCAACATAGTACTCGCTAGTAAATAAGTTATAAAATTATTTAAGTATTTCAAAACAAAGTGAGACAATCAAAATATAAAACCAGTGCATAAACTACTTCGAACAATATATAAAACATAGTGCATATACTAGTACAATAAAATTTATTAAAAAGTGCAAAAAATATATAAAGCATGATAAAATAGGTTTCGTTTCGAATCGTTTCGAAGTTCGCCGCCTAGGAGAAAAGACAATCGAAGACGACGAATATATCTTCTACTACATTAGCTAAACAAGAGGACGATATGAAGTAGGTTTTCTAGTAAGGAAGAAACACAAAGATAAGATAAGATAACATCATAAAATTTACTGGAATATCTGAAAAGTCCGAACGTTCCGCTGCAGGAGAGTATGGTTACGGCATCAGAAGCGCTCGAGGCACGAGACTAATTCAATACGCGCAAGAGTACAACGTAAAAATTATAAATACAATGTTCAAACTAAAACCAAAAACCTGCTGCACATGGATCTCTCCAGATAAAAACACAAGAAACGGAATTGATTATATCATGACCACGAAGCACCACATGATCTCTAAATATAAAGTACTACCATCTTTCCCTATTGGATCGGACCACAGACTACTAAGAACAACAATACACCTAAATTCAACAAAGAAAAGTAGGCGCAATTTCTCTAATACATCCCCTAGCTAAAAACTCTAGCGGAGCAGGAAATATACCGTAATGTACTAACCTCTACAGCTTTATACCAGAACTTATAAAGAATCAAAACAACTGTAATGTGTACTACCAACATATCATGCACTACATCAAGATAAGTCTAAAAAACATTAAAAGGACACATAAGAACAAAATACTATCCGCGAAAGCGCTAGAACTGATGAAAGAAGGAAGCGAACTACAAAATAATCCCAAAATTAAGCGTAGCTGACAAAGAAAAACTCAATACTGTATATAAACTTACCAATAAAGAAATAAAAAGGTGCTACGTTACATACAGAACAACAACTATGCAAAGACACCTCAATAATACTAGATCTGCCAAACTCAAGTAAACAAAAGAGCTAACTGAAGCCCAAACCTGGGTTCCTTTTCTCAAGTCTGCCAACAATAAATGCAAATCTCGCACATAAATCTAGATGCTGCTACTGACTTCTACGCTAATCTATACAGACAATCAGACACACAAAATGAAAACATGGTCTCCTATGCAACAATTTACAGAAAATGAAATATTGAAACAAATAATGAAACTTAAGCCAAAATAAAGATCAGGACCGGATGGAATCACAAACGAATGTATCAAGGTTGCGAAGACTCTACTACTGACACCAATCACTATCCTGTGGAATAAAATACTTGGTGAAGAAGCTGTGCTACATCAATGGATGGCACCGGAAATTATACTATTTCATGAAAAACTACCGTCCTATAAGCCTTGTTTTTATAAACTTTTTGCCTCCTGTCTTCTTGAAAGGATAGCCCCAGTTATCGATGCTCACCAACCGACAGACCAAGCCGGTTTCAGCACGATGGATCATATCCAAGTGGTTGACCAGGTGATAGAAAAATATTTGGAATTTAATAAACCCCTATACTAAGCTTTCATCGACTACAAGTAAGCTTTTGATTCAATTTCACACTAGAGCATCTGGGAATCGCTGAAAGCACTAAACACAAATGAAAAGTATATCAATATCCTAAAAAATATTTACTCTAACAGCACAAGTAGAGTCAAACTGGATAGAGTAGGCGAAGTAATCACCATAATGAGATATTTCTCAGATTATCTAACTTTTTATGGTTAATGAAATAATATACTTAAATTATAAATTAATGTGTATTTTTTGTGTTATGTTTATATTGATGTGTCATTATTAATTGATGTTTAATCACTCGTTGAGAACAGTTTTATATGAAGAATTATTTATTTGATACTTTTCTAATACAGATTCATCTAAGATTTTTTGACAAATTTTAATCTAAAATAAATTTAATGTTCATTACTGCCCTACATACGAAAATAGCAGTAAAAACTATAATAGTTTCCTGAAAAAAAAAAAAAAAAAGATTTTTGCGTTGTCTCTGTTTTGGTCTATATGTAAGGTACAACTTTTACTCTAAGAAGACTTGAGTCTGCACTATTACCATAAAAGTAACGCCAGCTATATATCTGTCCGATAACAAATTTTGATTAAATTTGGTATATGAATATTTCGAACTCTCGGGAAGCACTTAGGCTGCCTATATAGACATACTTCGAAGGAAAAGCAGTTTGCTAATGCTATTTGAAATAAATTACACAATCGTAGCTAATTTATTTAAAAAAAAAAATATGTGCCAGGAATGTCAATTTTATTTATAGATCAAAATCATGTTACACTGAAACATAAAATTACTTCATGTTGCACAATTTTTCAGTTGAAGAGAAATCTGAAATAGTTTACGTGATAATGGTGTATATATGTACATACTACATACATATATAACAGTCCAATGCCTCGGTTGCCTGCGGAGGATCTATAATACTCCACCGAAAACCACACGCCTTAGACAATTACACCTGAGCAGATATTTACTACGCATAACAGATAAACTGACAAACATATTTGTTTTTATATACGAACAGACGGATCTCCTGATGGTAAGTGACAACCTCCGTCCATGGCCACCTCCAACCTCAGAGTCGTAAGGTCGCTGTCCGCTTCTGATATAAACAAAAACACAATGTACAGCAACAGAACGCGATAATTGTGCAACTTTATATTTACGTAACATTTTATCGATACTGGCAACCAAAAATAAGTCACCCATTTCTTGCACAATACAACATTAACGTTCGCTTCTGCTCATCGTGTTATCTATCATTTAGTCATCAGGTGTCCCTATCTGGTTGCGTCTCCTGTCACTGGAAGTCTAGAACATTCGGGTACACAGCAAGATGTTTGCTGTTTACTATTAAGGTACAAGGTAAGGCTCGGACTGCCGACATCAGCAAGTTTGATTTACACGGCAAGGGACCCAAGGTTAGAAGTAGAGCGTTCCACTGTCTAATGCTTCGGGGATTGTGTGACAAGCATGCGTGTATGTATGTTATTTATTTTGACGAAATTTAAAAATTATGTCTTCATTATTCTCTATATTGATATAACTGCAGACGAATCACTGGACGAGACAATGGTCGGCAGTTCTTTACACTGTGTCTAGTCCAAGGGCCTCCAGCGAAAATAAACTGATAAAATTCATGTTTTAGTTAATGTTATTTTATTATCTAGTTACCGTTTAGCAGTGAGCTTGAATTAAATTATTAATATTATTTATTTACATATTATATTTTGAGCCAAGTGGTTCTCGCTGGAGCAGAATAGAGTCACCCGGTCTTTTCCCGAATGACGACAATTGGATAACTCCCTCAATATATGTATATAATACATATATATTATTTATACCAGCTCTTTTATACTAGATATAAGTATTTCATACAAAATATAGTAAGGAACATCTTGAAAAGCAATGAAAAAAAAAATGAATATCAAGATTAATCTTATCAATGCAATCTTTTGCCAATTCACTTGTAAATTTCTGTATATTGTTTTCCTTATTTACGTTCTACACAGGGTTTTGTAAAAAAGTGTTGTTACATTTGAAAGCTTATGGTAGATGTCGAGAATACTAAAACAATTAGAAATGTTTCATGATTAAAAAAAATATATATTTTGAAGGAATTTAGTTTTATCAACATTGTGTTTGTCTACAGTTCGGGTATTCCCTGAAATATAAACTCTGTTTGATATATTTTCGCGAAAACTATTTACATAAATTGCACAATCATTTAAATTTTTCTCCAAATCGAAATGTGCAAGTAATGCCACTTTTATTTGTAGATCACAATCATATTTGCTTTGAATCATAATACTACTTCATGTTCGACAATTGTTTCAATAGATGACAAATTACGAGAAATACAAAACACATTTATTGGGTGAGTCATAGAATTGACAGAATAGATAATTTCACGCATACATACATATTATGCCTATTTTTTTTGCCAACCGTAATATCATTTAGTCCCACGTAATAAAGGGCAAGCTTAATGCCGCTAACGTGGCACTGTATAGATTGTATATACACTATATGTACTGTATAATACTACGTATACTGTATAATAGTTTAATCTTTATACACTATGTATACTGTATAATAGTTTAATCCCTTAGTCACCTTTTACTCCGCCGAGAACCTTATTTACCTCGTTTACTTCTAGTATTGGATTAATTTAACTCCTTCGACTTCAGGAAGGGACGCGAGAAACTGACAAACATATACACAGAAAACACAATATCGATACGAATCACGTCAATCATGTAAAGGAACAGAACGCAACTATTGTGCAACATACATATGTATATTTACGTAACATTTTATTAATATTGGCAAACAAAAATAAACCACCCATTTCTTGCACAATTCAACATTAACGTCACATATCGTTCTCTTCTTCTCATCGTTTTACTTCGTGTATTTATCATTTAGCCAGCAGGTGTCCCTGCCTAGTGGAAGTCTAGAACATTTGGGTATACAGTCAGTTGTTAGCTGTCTCTTTCCCTATACGGTTTTGCATTCACGAATGCTGTAATAATGACAATTACTGTATTTCATGCAACCTAGTAATTTAGCCTATTATTTATTATTTTAAAAGACAACTCCCGCACTAACAATAATGTCTGTATCGCGGCAGACTTTAAAATTTTCAAGTCACGGACACAAAAACACCCCGCAGACTCTGAACAGCAGTTTTAAGATTACACGAAGACGACCAGTACAGACATACAGACGAGGTGACCATTTAAACCACTGCGCCATCTGTGCAATTATGACATTCAGTTTGGGGAATTAGTAGTTTGAAAAGAAACAGTGTTGTTGAAACAGTTTAACAGTGATAGAGCCATGCTTAGGTACGAATGGGCCGGCTCGACCGGTGCGATACCACGGCCTCACAGAAAACCGGTTGTGAAGTAACGCTTGCGTAGCATTTCCCCGAATTGAGTGAGGTTTCCGGAGGCCCATTTCCCCCTCCCCCCTTTTCTCTCCCCTCATCTCCTTTCTCCTTTTTTCAATCTCCTCATCCCTCCTCTCTTCTTTCCGCTCCCTGCATTCCCCATCCTTCATCACACTCAAAGGCGGGCAGCGCACTTGAGTTGCAAGTGTCCATGGACGGCGGTGTCACTTACCATCAGGTGACCCGTCTGTTCGTCTGTCCCCCTATAGTATAAAAAAAAGAAAAAAGAAACGATAGATATATAATCTACTCACGAACATTTCCGAATGTATGTGTGTTCAAAGTATCAAAAAATATAAATATGTACTAATATTTTTTTTGGTTCCGCATTCAATCGATGCCATTAGTTTTGAATTATCGTACATACATATGTATATATCAAGCATGAAGAGTTGCTATGTCCAGCAGTGGACTGCGACTTGCTAATGATAATGATGGTGATGAGGTCACGTTCTAACTGTTTTCCCTAACCGTACTGGGTTACCAAGAAGCAAACTAAAGTAAATACTGTTATTTTAGTACTGGAAAGTACCTTAAGTTTGGTATTTGTTATCTAATAAATAAATAAATATATCTTTAGACATTTCACACACGGCCGTCCGATCCCATACTATCATGTATTATGGTAACGAGACAACTGAATATTATACTTATTCATATCTAAATACATAGGTACTACAGGTAAATTACACTCAGATACAGAACAATATCTATTAAAATAATAAGGTATTTTTTTCTTCAATGGAACTTCATTTGTTCATGAGTGGCGATTCGTTTGCCCCCCAAAAAATGAAAAAATTGGTTAAAAACACAGGGTTGTGTTAATAAAGTTATTGTGTTACATAAAATCGAATGTTATTTATTGGTATTGTACTTGAAGTCCATTCTAATAATAAAGCTCATAAACAAAGACGTAATTGCTAAATGAACCTTCTACATATTTGTTTTTAAGACAATATAGAGACACATCACATTTTTGTGGTTGAAGAAGATGCACGCAGATCACTAGGGGAATCCCCCGTCTTAAGTGTTGGTCCGGGGAATCAGCATTTCATCTTTCTTAATGTAATATTTTACTGTGTACACTAACTGAAACACCGAATTTGTATGTTGGAAATACCCATGAATACTTAGTTACTGTGCTTTTGAATAAACTTTTACACTTTTCCAATGTGTAGATAAATTAAAAGATAAAAAATCAAATTTTTTTTTGGAAAAACTCTTGTACTACCTTTAAAGCTACTCGTTTTTTTTTTGTATATTCAAACTGACGAAACCTCTGAGGGAGGCCTTCGTCCAGCAGTGGACGGTGACAGGCTCATGTATGTATTATATATTATAACTAAAAAAAAAGCAAAGCGTGCAATTCTGCTATAATTAAATACCATCCGTCCCCACAGAATCACCTGTGTTAATGGTAACTACGATCCTCCTGAGGATCGTAGCCTTTGTTTAATATCCGATACTATTGCGCAATTAATACTTTATCTAATTTAAAAAGATTTATTCAAATCTGTATGATAGTTTCAGAGACGAAAGCGTTTAAACAAATAAGTATATTTATGTATACCATTAAAGTATAAATAAAATATTTCTATATATATATATATATATATATATATATATATATATATATATATATATATATATATAGTTAGAGTGTTAAGATTTTTTTTAAAGACAACTCCCGCACTAGGAATTGTTCGTATATCGCGGGGGACTTGACAAACATTCAAATAACGGATACAAAGAACACCCAGACTCTGTACAATAATTTGAGATGTGCCATCCTTGCAGTCAGTTCGTAATTGCCCTGGTATCCCATGATCAAATTCCATTGATATGCTTATAACGGAACCAACGTAGGAGTATACTCTTAAGAAAATGTAAATCGGTCAACAACTGGCGGAGAAATAGCTTAACACACATAAAAAAATAAACATACAGTCGAACATAGAATATCCTCCTTTTTTGAAGTCCGTTAATATATATAGCCGTTCCCAGTTTTAAGTGCGTTTATTGCTCCGTACCTCAACAAGGTTTGGATACTGGATTAGTAGTTCCAGAGATCAGTCCGCCAAAATTGACAAACAAATATTTTTTTATTTGTTTGTCAATATTGACTGACTGACCTGTCTATAAATTAATCAGGCTTAAAATATAATTTTACCTTGGAAGAACCATGATTAGGCACAAATGCGCCGGCTCGACCGGAGTAATAAAGATACGGGAGGCCTAACTATCACTTTCCTCTTTACGCTCCCCTAACCGCCGTCTTATCACCTTCAAAAGCTGGCAGCGTATTTAGAACCTTAGGGTAGCAGATGTCCATGGGCAGCGCTTGTCACTTATCATCATCAGGTGACCCGCCTGTTCGTCTTTCTCACTATGCCATAAAAAAATACACAATTTGACGTTGTCTTGCTTGCATGCTGTAAAACCCAATGTTTTTTCCTTAAGTACAGAATATCTTGTGTGACAGAGTTATAATATGGATTTATTGCCAGACATGAATTTAGTTTCCCTATTGTGTCATTGACCGTTTTTAACCGACTTATAAAAAGGAGGAGGTTCTATGTTCGACTGTAGGTACTGTCAAGATGTTGTGTTGTGTTGAAACCCGACAATTTGAACAATTTGTATTCAAATTGTTCAAATTGTCTTGTGTTGACCAAGTCAGGGTAGGTCTTAAACCCTTACTAAAACCGCGCTGTCAGTTCGTGACTACGGCTGTTGTAACGACCAGCAATTAACAGGTATTTATAACTTAAATACATACGAATACAAGTACAGTATATGCATATGTAATTTAAAAAGATTTAATATTTTTTTAATTACATATGTATGCACTGTATTTTTTTTATATGTGTTTAGCGATTTTCAAAATTTAATTTAATTTTGTTACACTCGAAAGGGTATACTCCCGCGGTGGTTCTGTTGTAACCAAATCAGAATTTAAACTACAATTAAGTTTTTGAGATGCACTTTTTCACGATCGAAGCCGGTTATCAACTTTTTAGGAAAGTAAGTAGTTGTCTACGTAATTAAGTCGACAGAGCCGTATTAAACCCCACATTGTGCAGTGTTTAGTCTAACTTAGGTCGCGACGCTTTTACGACATTAACCACGAACTTTGTGAGTTAAACCGAAATACATATTGGGTATACATATTATAGTAAATACATATTATTATACATATCCCTTGATATTAATTATTGGGATGGAATGGGGAGAGCACACAATATCTCAAACGGGTTTGGGCCGCATACTATGTAATTGAATGTTGGAAGGAGCTAGCTATACATATTTTTAAAAAGAAACTTAATATATTCTTGTTTGACAAAGCATATTATGATATTGAAGAATTCCTAAATGATAATATTATATAAAAGTGACATTGCAACTATGAGTTCAATAAATAATTTAGAATTAAATTTTTTATATCATATTGATTTAATCTTCTATTATGTTATTGAATGGATGATAATTATATTTTGTTTGTTATTCTCTTATATTTAATATTCTCTGTATTAACAATATTCTTAACTGTCGTCACTGTTAATAGCACAATAATTAATCTGCTTCCAATTTAGTGCATGCTCTTTATTCTTGCACGCCTTACAGGCAAAACATGACTGACCTTTTATAATTTAATATTTCACCTTGTATACTTATGCATGCATACCCATGATTAAGCAAATAAAACGATCTTATCTCATCTGAAAATGGCTGATACCGGGATTTACGAGCCTCTCTAACTGAGGTATTGATCTTTAAATTACCCTGCACTAGTGTTTATCGTTTCATATTGTACCTTCAGCGTGTAATACGCTAGAGTTCTCGGCTTTCCCGGTTATCGTCAGTACGAGTTACAGGTCTGCGACCCTGATCGGGTATTGTTTCTACTCACCAATCTATCTTTGAAAGTAAAACCCATTTACTTCCGTGAACTTCCTTTCTTACATGTTTTTCTCTTTCAATATACATACTCCGAAGTCCCAATCTGTAGATGTTGAAATCAGCCTAGCTTTCTTCATTACCATAGTGCACAGTTGATGGCTAAAGGCTTTCATTTGACTACGTGAGTGGGTCCAAATTATATGTTTCTTCAGCGAAAGGCGTGAGGGTGTGTAAGTATGAATTTTATGATGATGATGATGATGATATACTTCAAATGATAATCGCAAAGCCAACCAGTCGATTCGGGGTTACGTCGTCCTATGGTCCTCGGTGAAAACGAGATACTTGCTGGTACGTCCTTGAGCAAGGACAGGAACGCTCCACGTCGGTCGGTCTAGCGTTGATCTTGGTCAGATCCGCTGATAAGTTTGCTACATCTATCTTGCTCTTGGTCTGCTCTCGTGGGGTATGAGCTATTCCTGCGACACTGCAACTACTCTTCGTGGCCTGCGCTACGTTGTCTGCGATCATAGCCAGATTGTGCAAATCCTGCGCGGATATAACTAACACGGCATGTACTATCGGAGGCAGGTGACCTTGCCAGAGAACCCTCAAGGTATCGTCGGGAATCTTGTGCCGAGCCAAGTCTCCCTTCCTACGAAGCAAATGGTATTGTTTTTGGTCATTCAATTCCATTTCTCCTATCAGCTTTTCGATCTGCCGGTTCTACGAATCTTTAAACGAAGTTAATAGCTTTGTCTTGAGCGCTACGAATTTTCCTGACTCCGGGGGCTTGGTAAAAAAGTCTGTCAGCTACATGATGACTTTTTTGGGCAATTTAGAAACGACCAAATCGAATCTGTTATCGTCACTCATTTTCTGCGGTGCCAAGTATGCCTCCAACCAACCAACCTAACCAAACGTGGGGTTGATCTATCCAGAAATCCGGTATACGCGTGAAAGGGAAATAGCCATGACCTCCGTAGGCAGCATAGGTGAAATGCTTAACATGCCAGTAGTCATCTACAAAAAAAAAAACACTTTCGCGATTTAGTTATTAGTCGGGGTCATGCTTATACCTACGAGGAGAACTAAATAAAAGTCAGTGAACACCAATTTAGTTATAAGTATATTGAGTTCCAAACTATGTTATATAAATCGTTCAGTTCGTACACACTATGTATAGACTTAGTGTGTATGAACTGAATTATATGTATATTATCACTAAGTCATATATTGATTGCTAAAAATATTTGAAGGTCATTAACGTTAAATTTATGTTTAAGTAAAGTGTCACCAATTCCGACTGCTTGCAAGCGACTAACTCTTTTTTGAATTCATGGAAAAGAATTGTATAGAAGACACCTTACACAAACATTGCCGGTTACATATACGAACACAGCTTTGCATGTATGTATGTGTGTCCCTACAACATTATGATGCCATAGAGCAGGTGCATAGACTTTTAGGAGAAATTCATATAGTCTTTGAAAATAAGAAATACTGTTGCGCAGTATTTTTAGAGATTTCTCAGGCCTTTGGCAGAGTTTGGCAAGACGGTTTATACAAAATAAGTATTTCCGAACCGATACGACCTTCAAACATTCAAGAAAAGAGCGTACTCCTACCTAAAAGGCCGGCAACGCACTTGTCACTCTTGAGTTACGGCTGTCCATGGGCTTTAGTCACTTACCATCAGGTGACCCGTCTGCTCGTTTGCCCCCGATCGCATAAAAAAAAAGAGCACTCTTCCGATTAAATACAATGCTGTGTAAAACATTCAATTCAATTCATCAAATACTTTGGAAATTTGCGGCCACAAACACATGTGCTTGATTTTAATATACATACTATCCGTTTTCCACATTTTCGCACTACCGATCACTGCTACGCTCCAAAGGGTCATGGCGTGATGTTATATAATACAGTTCAAATTTAATTTTTCATTTTCCTCATCAAAATGTCTTACATACATACCTACTCTCGCGCCTGTATCCTTGAAGTGGTAGGCTGAGGCGTGATTAACGCCCACATTTAAACCTTCAAGAAAAGAGCGTACTCCTATCTAAATGGCCGGCAACGCCCTTGTAAGTTGCGGATGTCCATGGGCTGAGGTAGTCACTTACCATCAGGTGCGGCGCTCTATCGTGTGACATCATTTGACCTAGACGACGCAGCACGTATTCGCCGAGTAAGTACGAATGTATTGTTGTGTAGTTGCTTAGGATGTTCGATTCATATTTTGTTTATTGCCCGATGGTAAAAGTTAAAAAAAAATGCCTACACGTTAGTTTGCACCACTTTTTTCTTGTTTTTATATTATTTGGTACACGAAAAAAAATAATCTTATTTTTAACTGTTGTGCTTTGACACATAGGAACAATACCAGTCAAAGCACAACAGTTAAAAATAATGAAAAAAGTGGTGCAAACTAATGAAGCGTGATTTAATTGGCCCTAAAACACTAAATATGTATATATAACTATTAATAATAGCTGCCTATTTCTGATTGATATATCTTTTGAGTCGTGAGTAGGTTCAAAATAAATTATTTAGTAAAAATAATTATATATTTTATGTAAATGTATTTGTTAATTACATTATATGTATGTATCTTATATATTTAAATGAGCAATTCTTGTATATATATAATTGGAATCTAGGAATCGGCTCCAACGATTTTCATGAAATTTAGTATATAGGGGGTTTCGGGGGCGATAAATTGATTTAGCTAGGTTTCAGTTTTAGAAAACGTCGTTTTTTCCGTGTTTTCAGGCAATGAAAAACTGCTACAATATCATTAGTATACGAAGGTAAATTTCGCCACCATCTATAAGGTTGTAATAGGTCAGGTGGGAAATAAGGCGGTTCCGTAACTAGATTACCCCGGTTCGAGGAGTCCTGATAATTATTTTATTTAATTTTTTTTTCATTGTTTTACAAGATTTACCAAAAAATACCGAGCAAAGCTCGGTTATCCAGGTACTAACTATTAATAATAGCTGCCTATTTCTGATTGATATATCTTTTGAGTCGTGAGTAGGTTCAAAATAAATTATTTAGTAAAAATAATTATATATTTTATGTAAATGTATTTGTTAATTACATTATATGTATGTATCTTATATATTTAAATGAGCAATTCTTGTATATATATAATTGGAATCTAGGAATCGGCTCCAACGATTTTCATGAAATTTAGTATATAGGGGGTTTCGGGGGCGATAAATTGATTTAGCTAGGTTTCAGTTTTAGAAAACGTCGTTTTTTCCGTGTTTTCAGGCAATGAAAAACTGCTACAATATCATTAGTATACGAAGGTAAATTTCGCCACCATCTATAAGGTTGTAATAGGTCAGGTGGGAAATAAGGCGGTTCCGTAACTAGATTACCCCGGTTCGAGGAGTCCTGATAATTATTTTATTTAATTTTTTTTTCATTGTTTTACAAGATTTACCAAAAAATACCGAGCAAAGCTCGGTTATCCAGGTACTAACTATTAATAATAGCTGCCTATTTCTGATTGATATATCTTTTGAGTCGTGAGTAGGTTCAGAATAAATTATTTAGTAAAAATAATTATATATTTTATGTAAATGTATTTGTTAATTACTTTATATGTATGTAAGTACTGTAAAAATAGAATTTATTTACAGGTTGAATATGACACAGAAAATGTAGTCAAACATCGACTGGTTGGGGGAAAATTACATTTAAATCGCAACATATGTCCTCATAAATTTGATTGTCAAAAGGCGGTGAAATCTCAAAAAGAACGAGGAGCATATGAAAAAAAGACGTCGAATTGAATTTTATGAAATATATTAACAAAAGAAGTACCGTTCTTCGTTTCAACCTTTTGAAATGTTTGATGATGAATCAGATAATCATTCAAAATAAAGAGAAACAGTGGACTTCAAGTAAATATCAAAACATCAAGAAACAGTGAGAAATATACAGGAAATAAGTGCTCCCAAATGTTTTATGAATCCCCTCAGCACTCTCCATCTAGAATATCGATATCGTTTCTATGCAGTTCTCCTTATATATGTATACTCATAAATAAAAAATAAACAAATGACTGTACGTAAATAAACAAGAACGAAGCAAGAGCTCTAAAATAATGAAAATAAATAATAAAAAATAATAAAAGAAGAATAATGTCACTGGCGAATCAGAAACCACAGACTATAAACTTTTAACTATTTCTAAGTCATTTATTGATGGATTTTTTGTGATGAAAATTCTTTCAGTAACCTATTAGTTTTGATATATATTTTAATACCATTACGTTGAATACAATATTAATAACGTCATAAAACTTCTCCATTATCTCTTAGCCCAACCAAAACTCAGAACTCCCTCCTAAAGAGTTTAAATTCATATCCAGCTGTTGACCAATTTGTAAATGCCGAAAATGTATGAAAGCCTGGCGTTGCTCTTAAAAGTATTGAATTATATAATGTCAAATCCTACCAATATGGTATAATAATATAATAATAATATAATAGCAATAAGCTTGTTTCCTAATGGCAAAACATGGGTGTTTTATACAACTCTGCTTGAAAGTCATTTATTACAAATAAACTAATCATAGGTATTTTTTGAATTGACAAGAGAGGAAGTCGGTCACACTAAGTCAGTCGTAAAGCTAGTTGCTTGTTCCAATACGTAGATCCTATGGAGAAGAACAAGCAAGGACACTCTTTTTGAATATTTTATACAATTTTCTTGTTATAGTTTATAAGTATAAAAGAAAAGTTGAGGACAATGCAATGCATCATTCTGAAATATAAATTTAAATAATGACTACCATCTGTATTTTAAGGAATAAGACTGAAGTTAAAATAAACCTTCAGAAAACAAGCATAATGCATTGCAATCAGAGATTAAAAACCCTCACAAAATGTTCGAATTCATATAATGGTAGTATCATAAATGATACTGCTAATGCTCGATTTCTTGGTTTGAATATAAATGCAAAACTAAATTGGAAATACACATTGACCAACTAAACTCAAAAACTAGTAGTTTGTCTTTAGCTCTGTACAAATTACCTGAAACCCTAAGAACTAATGCGATACTCACGGCGTGCTATGGGCTAATTGAATCTGTACTCAGCTACGGGCTTTTGTTTTGGGGTAATTCAACGAATAGAGAGATGGTGTTCAAAATGCAAACACGTAGTATACGTGCAATGTTCGGCATTAAACCAACTGACAGTTGCGAACCTCTATTTGTAAAACATAAAACACATTATATATCTTGGAAGTGGTTTTATTTTTTTAAAATAATCCACACTTATTCCCAAAACTATCAGATAGTGTAGTTCGTGGTCGACGTGATAATAACAGGTTACAAGTACATCCAGCGAAAACAGCGTTGCTTCATGAATGTGTTATATGCAGCTGTGATTTTTAATAAGATTCCAAATTATATAAGACAATTGAATTCGAATTTAGAAATATGTGTGGGATGATTAAAGATAATATTGAGAATAAAACAACTTGACATGCTCCGAATGACAGGATTCAAATCTGTATTAAAATGATTTTCGAAATTAGTGCAACAGGCGCATGAGTAGCTATTAAAAATCGTTAAATGACATGTTGCCTTGAGTACTTAGATAGGCGTTTGAACAGAAAAGTATTTATAATGATTTTTTGAATGATAAACAAATTTTTAAAACATCAACATTTCAAATTTACATAGCTTTATTTAATATCTGGATTGATATAAATTTTATTTGTTGTTTCTCTGTGTCTAATTTGTACTGCTAATCTGGTCTGTAGACGTCTCTCTAGCAGTACAGTAAATATTGGCGTTGGATACCAATAATTGTTTTTATCATTGGTACATGTATAGGCGACTAAGAAATTGGACCGTTATCTATTAGAGAGTGTGTATACAGTCATACAGTGGCCGCTGGACGGCAATAGACTTGCCCCTATGATACTAGTGGGATCAAATTCTAATTGGCAAAACCTGGGTGTGACATCAGTGTAGGCAGAGGTGGATTAACCATCTCTGCCTACACTGATGTCGGCGTGAGCGTATGTACAAATTTATGTTTATCAATTGATCAGCCACCGTGAACTGATGATGTGATGTGTGTGATGATTGTGATGGCCGATTAAAATTCTTCAGTGCACGCACCGCATCGAGCTGCATACTGAATGCCAGAAGGAAGATACTATCGGCCGATTAAAACATCGAACCGTATTTTTTTTTCAAATTTTTGGAAGCTAGTATTGATATACTTCTAATATCTAATAGGGGAAAAAGCATTAAATATAACCAATTATTCTGTTTTAGGACACATTTATAGATAAATATAACAAAATTAAAAGTAAACAAGTGTAAATATATAAGTAAATAAATATATCAAATACCCCAAATAAAAAAGCCCTTCTACTGTCAGAAATATACTAAGGAATTTCGAACGGCTTTCTTGAATTATACCTTTAAACAATCATGATTACACACAGACAGACATAAGAGCTTTTGTGCCACAGACGGACACACAGATATTCACATCCACTACGCACGATATACAATAAACTTAGTATGCAAATTTTAAGCGAAAAATTTATAACATATAATGTTCTTTTATGTCCGGTATTAAAAAGAACCTTATAGTCTATTATTATTAATACCTACTAGTGGTTTTAATTTTAGAATGCCTGATTTACACATATGGCCATCTCAAACAGAAGTTACGAATTACCCACCAACCATCCGTAGTTTATCGTTGATTTTTGTCCGATAACTAGACGCTCGTAGGGTCTGTAGGCTCTCCTCAAACTTAGTTGGTCCAGTCAACAAGGAAAGGAAGTTTTAATTCATGGAAAGCACAAACAGCGCATACATAGGACAGTGATTTATTAAAATAACATTTAACTGTTGTCCGGTGTTAATTCATCCTCAGTGTCTTCTGCTTCAAACTCCTAATCGTCAGCAACAGCATCTTGATACTGCTGATACTCTGATATCAGATCGCTAAGATTATTTTCTGCTTCCGTAAAGTCATGTTCGTCTATTCCTTCACCAATATACCAATGAAGGAAAGCCTTTCGTCTGAACATAGACGTGAATTGTTCCGCGGTCCTCTTAAGCAATTCCTGAAGCTCAATAGCTGTAGTGTTGCCAATAAAGGTGGCCGACTTTTTTAGGCCCCTAGGAGGAATGTCACAAACTGCTGTTTTCACATTATACTGTTTTATTATTCGGATTCCATTCCACAAAATAATCTTTATTCCTCTTTTGAATGTTTAGCATTGGTTCATCAACCTCTTTCATAGACATTCGATCACGGAAGACTGCAGCAACAGTCAAGTATCTCCCGCATCGGGGGTTACAGGCAGCCATCATATTCTTAGCGTCAAACATTTGATGCGTCAGTTCAGGCACCGTCAGTACTCGGTACTGCTGACTACCACGAGATGTCAGCGGTGCAAAGCCAGGCATAAAAAAGAGCAAACGTGGAAATGGCACCGTGATAACAGCTAACTTCCTTAAATCTGCGTTGAGCTGTCCCGGAAATCTCAGACAAGTAGTATCCCAGATATGGTTGAAGATACCAAATGATTCAAATATCCATATGTAGGAGTGTTTAACTTCTAATTCTATTGTCTATGCAATAAGATTGTGATAAATTTTCTTCAAGCTGGTTGGCTGCTAACGTGGCATTGTACGGTTCCACGGCAGTGTCTTATACCTTTGGACTGGGAACTACAGAATAAGTCACTATTATTCTGGATACTCTTCAGTTAAGTTTGTAAGTAGTAATGTTCCCAGACCGGGACCAGTGCCACCTCCCAAGGAACGAATGACTTGAAAACCTTGCAAACAGTCACAGCCCTCAGCTTCTTTTCTTACTACATCGAAAACGGCAGCAAAGCTGCTCCTTCGGTATAATATCCTTTCGCCCAATTGTTCCCTGCACCGGTCATGCCATAGAAGTCATTTTCAGGGCGGTATATTTGCCCATACACTCCGGACCGCAGTGCATCTATTGTGCCAGGTTCAAGATCGACGAGCACCGCTCGAGGGACATACTTGCCTTTTCGACCTTCATTATAGTATACGTTGATACGTTCTAGTTGCAGGTCGGCGTCCCCATGGTAGTTGCCACTCGGATCGATTCCGTGTTCGTCAGAGATGACCTCCCAGAACTAAAAGAAATTATAACTATTTAACTTTCGACAAAATGAGCAATTTGAATTTGTTTCGTGGTTTAGAAATTGGTACTGCAAGCCTTATCTTATATGAAAAATAGAGTATGTTTGTAAATTCTAATATATTGTATAATTAATTAAGTATGTATCTAATTTAACATGAAACATATTCAGAACTTTACCTTGGCTCCTATTTGGTTACCACATTTGGCAACTTGAAAATGTACGATTTCTCTCATGTCAAAAACGTGAATTTATCTAAAATTAATAAATTATATCCAAGTGAGTCTTAAAAAACTAATAAAAAAAAACAAAAAATGTTTAGTATTAAGACTACATCGACTTGAACATTATGATTTATATTAGTTTTGTTTCATGACTTATGAGATTTTTAAAGTTATACAAACTCTAGGTGACCGTAATAAAATGCATGGCCTATATGGTCTTAACAGATGTACATATGTATGTATATAAAACTAGAGACACCCTCTAGCAATTCAAGGATTATATTATATTTTCACCTATGTCTATGCTCTGCTTCTCAAGTTTGCACCAATAAACATTTTGTTTAGAGTATTTATTGATGCAAATCTTAGACATAGTTTATGATTTATTCTAATGGTAGACTAATGTGACCCTGACTGCTAATAAGAAATTGTGTGATTTACAAATAGTTGTCGCGAGTCTGGGTGTTCTTTGTTACACTGGAATTTTTAGTCACGTTGTTTAAAAAAAGATAAGAAAGGTAAATATTAAATCAATCAATCAAATCATTTATTTTGCAATTTACAAAGATCACCGGGTTTAAACGAACAAACAAACTAAATACCTCATCAGCTTTATTATATTAGTATATATATGTGTAAAACGAGAGATGTTTGTAAGGTACCATACCGTCATGGGTTGAATACAAAAAGATTCCAGGGTCGCTTCCATGAGTTGCAAACAGGTTTCGGTAACCACCCACATTTGGTTTTTTTTTTGCATTTGCACGCACTATATGTGCGCCATAATACGATTTTTGACTTGACTTTAGACTTGCCCAACACTAGAGTTTACCTCAGAGTGGCTGGGGATATAAACAATTATATAATGTAAATGTACAAAGCAAACGGTAGGACTTACGTGGTTTTGAAAATGTACGAAAAACTCTTTCCTACACAAAAATTAAGGTAGGTAGTAGACCCACGCTGGTTTCAGCAGAAATGGGCCGGCTCGAGCGGGGCAGTACTACCCTCTCGCAGAAAACCAGCCTAAAGCGACAACATTCGTGCTGTCGTCTTTAGACCGGAGGCCCAATGATGCAGGGGTGACAGTTATGGTGGTATGTGTGTGAGCAGTGGAGTGCTCGTAGAATCATTGTGAGGGTGGGGACCTGTTAAAAATGTGCCGCTGGCCGCCCGCGGCATATAGAGGGGCCCAACTACGGCTAACCATCCCGGGAGGCTGCCCCGTCAGGTCACGCATAATCCACGGCGTGGCTCGTCGTGCCGGTTGGTGACCGGACGGTGGGACCCGGCGACCCTTTTCGGGAGGGTACGGGGGCCCTTCCGTCCGACGGTTCGGTCACCACCATGCCTCAACGTTACATGATGACATAGCATTTTGAGTCTCAGTTTACACTGTCACGGTGACTATCATGCCTTTTACGTCCCCATTCCCCATTCTATCATGGCAGTAAATACAAAGAAAAATGTTCCAACAGCGGCATCCTCCTCTCCCACCAACCCGCTTTTTGAGGTGGAGTTCACTAACATACGTGGACTCCGTACGTGGACCTCGAGACGGTTCGGGCGGCCATGCTTTTTCTTACGGAGACACAAATACGCCGCCCTGCCTGACACGGCATATCTCTACTATCCTGACTACATGCTAGAGGATCCGGCCCATTCCCGGTCAGGACGGATGTTTGTTGTCGCCGTCTTCACTGCCTAGAAGATACATCCATCTCCATCGTTTAGCTCCACGTGGATTAAGGCTCTATGAGCCGGATCAACGTTTGCCTTTATCGGTCCCATTCCGGAGACTCCGAGACAAGCCGGCCCCTTCGGCCTAAGCATGGATCTCAAACGGTCACAAATTACACGGAACATGGGTTCCCTGCTTTGCCTACGGCACCCTAAAGAACGCAAAAATAATTATAAAAAGTGAAGACCAGCTACTCTCTAATATTTCTATCTATAGCAATAAATAACATGATAAGAAGCAATACGGATCAGTGAAGTGCCACTATTAAACAGTGGAATGATAAAAACATATAAGTTTTTACTTAATATGTGTAGGTAGACATAGTCATTGGGAGTCAATGTAATTACCCTTTTTTTTTTTTCGTGTGGAAACCCCCTCGGGCCGTCATCCCACCGGGGTTTTCGGTGAAAAAGTGTGTCGGAATCGAACCGACTAAAACCACACGGTGTGCCATACTAAGACATCCGGACCCTTCCTAGCGCCTGCCCGCACTATGCGTTCACCACCTACGGGTAACCTATCAATAAGGCGGCGTTCAGAAACACGCGGACGTCACCCCATCGCGGCTGGCCACTAAAGCGGGTGGAGGGAAAAACCCGTCCCGTCCACCCGCGGCCACACTCAGGGCGGCATGAGGCGCTGGTAGGCGCGCCTCCGCCGCCCGGTTCGCCGGCGGCGGATTAGGTCCGAATGGAGATCGTCCTCCCGGGTCCGCTCCGCCGCCTCCTTCCGCGAGATAACGTCCTCGCAGAAGGTTGCAACCGCGGTAAAATTACTGTCGCTACTGGCCATGGAGCGTATAACAGCCAGTAGCGACAGATCCTCTCCGATGACTGCAGTGAGGACCCGACGCTGCGACGCCCAAGAGGGGCAAACCGCAAGCATGTGCTGAGCCGAGTCCTCACTACAGTCGCAGTGGTGACAGACGGGGCTCATTTCCCTCCTAGCGACCGAGTGCAGGTACTTTCCGAAGCAGCCGTGCCCGGAAAGAAACTGCGTCAGTCGGAAGGAAAGAGTCCCGTGCTGCCGCTCTGTCCATTCGACAATGAACGGCTGGAGCGCCTCCACGGTGGCAAAGCCAGCACGTGGAGCCTCCAGCCGGGACGACCAACGAACCATTGTGGCTCGGCGTGCGGCCTCACGCTACTCGCATACCTCTTCGGGCGGGGGCCGACTGCCACCAAATGCCCGGAAATCAGCCGTTCGCCGATAGACCTCGGCGAGCACTTCCGCCTCCAAATCCCACGGGGGTGTTCCGGTCCTGGCTCTAACCGCCATAACTCTCTGAGGACGCCAGAGGCGTGCCCTATTCTGGGCGGTCAGAGCCTCCGCCCACAACGGTTTACCGTATAGTGCCATTGACCAAGTTGACAAAGTTGATTTGCACTGAAAAATATATAGCATAAAATATAATAGATTATTCTTTATTGCTCACCATTAATAAAGTACAGATGACAATAAATATTAATCTTACAAATTGGAGTACAATTCTTATCTAGAAAAGTGATCTCTTCCAGACAATCTAGTATGAAGATAACAATAAAATGATTTAATTTGAGCAGTAGTTGATGGCTTACTAATAAATATTAGTCGTAGAGTACTTTTACATATAAACAGATATACATACTGATATACTGACTGCACGAATGGCGTAGGGGTTTAAGTGGTCACATCGCCAATACGCTGCCGTGCCGAGTGTTGTGGGTTCGATCCCCGTACGGGACAATACTTTGTGTAATCTTCAAATTGTTGTTCTGAGTCTGGGTGTTCTTTGTGTCCATTGTTGGAATGTTTGTAAAGTCCCCGCGACACAGAAATTAATCCTAGTGCAGGAGTTGTCTTTAAAAACAAAACATATATACTTAGTATACCCAGACTTGGGATAAATAATGTTACATGGAAAACTTTTGTTTTTCTGTGGCATAAAACATACAGTCGTTTATACGTTTAGGCCAGTGATCAATAAAAACACACAATCTCTCTATCGGATATTTTTCACTGCCAACCTTATGGATTATTTTAGGGACTCCGTATTATCATGAAGTGTAGAGCTTGCCATACTCTCTAAAACTGACCATGAATCACAATCCAGCGGATTAAGATCGTGACTAGAAGACGACCAGTTTTCAGCTCTGATGAAGTCAGAAACAATCGTTTCTGACTTCAGTCAGTATCGTTTTGTGTGGATCGAGCTTTAGGACCCGGAGGACCCGGACCCGGAGCTGGATCTTTCTTGGTTACGAAACATTGTGTTGTTAAGAGACTTAACGACCTTCGTATTTGGATACACTTGTTCCGATGTTTTGACACCTTTTGCACAAAAATATGGCGCAGCCACTCCTTGATAGTTAACACCACGGCAAATCATCAATTTAGCCAGATAATGCCCACATTGTACTCTGCTGACTAACTGGAAATCTTCTACAGAGTGAGTCAGATATACGAAAAGATATTATTACAAAAATATATTTTGCGGTGTGGAAGTTGACAGTGAGGGCAGAGGAACTATGTACATACTCGTAGATGGAAATAGAGGTTTTGCTTACGAAGCGCGAGTCACACTCGCACTTCTGCGGTTTGTGTAGTGTCATTTTTAGACGATTTGACAGTCATTTTTAAATAGCTATGCTAGAAAGAGGGTTTTTTTGAGTGTATGTATGTATGTATTATGGTTTTCTGTCATGCCTCAGAGCCTAAATGGCTCAATGGATTTCGACATTCGAGATGGCATTAAATTGTGCCTTAACTTTCTGAAAACCTTATTCGCGTGGATCCCTCGCGCGTGCCAAGTGAAGCGTGCAAAGTCACCATATTGGCTACTTATGTATTTTGTTGCTGATTTAAGGGTGCACATGTATGCATCTAAACCTTTACTTATCTACAAGCTCCTATGCTCCTATGAAAAATAGGTATGTTCAACAGTCACAACAATGGTTTATAAATGTATATGTCTATGTTGTTTATGAAGAATGACTATGTTGACAATTAAAATATTATGTGAATAATATTGTGAAATGAATGAATTTTGCAAAACACAAACCCAACTCTAACCATTATCTCTGCGTCACCGTCTGGATCAAAACCATAGAAATGGTATAAATACTCGCAAATAGAAAAATACAACGTTTTCTTGTGTTACATTTTAATGAAGCGATACATGCATTATACGCTCATTGATTATTATATCTAATTAACGTGTAAGATGAGGGTCGAAAATAAGCCAGAAAAGGAGGAAAATGTAAGTCAGTAGTATAATAATAACAATTATAATATATTAACATAGTGGTTGAATATTAAATATCAAATTTGGACTAAGCTGACAGTGATATGTATGTAGGTACATATATATTTATACATATTTATTCCTAACTAGCTCTTATTAACTTTCCTTCTAAGTATGTAAACAAATCTTAGAAAACCAAAAAAAAATTAGTTAAATTATCATCGTTGTACAGATTTGAAACTTTGCAAATTTATGTAAAACCATTTCATTGATTGAATTGATGATATAATTAGATGTATAGTGGAACAACACAGATTGCTACTAGTAAGTAATCAACTTTGAGATCATTCATTTATATTATATATCGAATCTAGTTTTTAACATGATTTTTCATTTTTTAATACTATCATATTTTTTTAAATAACTAATATAAGTAGTGGAGACCACAAATCAAAAGGCATGTGATTATGTTGTATGTATGATTTTATATCCTCATTTTCATTTATATAGTTCTTATTCAGTAAGTCAAATTAAATTAAACATCGAACTTAATGCTATCTTACCTGAGCCCCTGAAGAGGTGTATTAAACACCAACATTATGCCAATTAGAATTAGGTCCGACTAACGTATAAGGGAGCAAGCGTATTGCCCGCAACCGGTCGTAATATAACTGTATTTACATATACTGTCTGATAGATGAGGTCAATCCTTTTACGGCACTCGCGGGAAGAGATGGTGAAGCTATGGTGGTCTATTCCACGCAGAACGACGCGGCTAAATATGTTTTATAATATCGTAAATGTATTACAGAGTGAGACCGAAGAGTTAAACATAAAACCGGCTCACGATGGCGACAAATTGGAACCAATGCTGTCACACGTGGGGGAAATGGGGCGGTACCAGAAGTTCTTGATTTTGGCCACTTTACCTTTCGGGTTTACTTATTGTTGCAACTACTTCGTGCCATTACTCATAACGGTGACACCAGAACATTACTGGTGCAAAGTTCCCGAGCTCAGCAGTTTACCTCAGGAGCTGAGGTAAGTATTAAGTAAACCGAGCAAGTGCGAGTAGGACTCGCGCACGAAGGGTTCCGTAGCATTACATCCGTACTAGATTCACGGCCGACTTAGAAATACCTGAATGAATTAAAATAAATGATTTTAATTTGATTGATTTGATTTACAATTTCGCTCTTTACTCGTTTTCACCTACTAACAATGTATTATTAAATGATACATCACTTAGGAATGAGATAAAAAAAAACTGAGAAGATATTTAAAAGGAAAGAAAGAAAGAGATGGCTATATAAGGAAAGGCATAAAAAGGGGTAGGCATAGGCAGAGATGCATTAAACACTCTCGTTTTGCCAATAAGAATTAGGTCGCACTGACGTCATAGGGATCAAGCCTCTCGCTATCTACTATATATTGTTACGTACATTTTTCTTAAAACAAATTATTATTTCTATTTATCAGTTTTTTCTTTATGGTTTCGGTACCTATTTTTTGTTTGTGTCTCTTCGAAAATTTATGGAATTAAATATTGTTAGAAATTACGTATTGTCTAGTTAAGATCTAGTCAAGGGTGCCGATGTTCGCTATGACACGGTGACATACATACATATTATACGTGTTATAAAGCGAGTGTTTACCTTATCAATAAAATTTAAAGTAACATAATTACATTGTGATTAAGTAATTGGATTAGCTAACCGAATAAATAATTTCGATATTTTTATTCTTTCTTTTAATAAAATTATTCTTTCATTACGTTTTGTTACCATTATTTAAACAAATTGCCCGTCACAGCAGGCGCATTGTTTGACTACATAATGTTGTAGTAATCTTTTAAAAATGACTTGAAATGACATGACTTACATGTTTGGACGGGAGGTAACGTTGATTGCGGTCGGTAATATAGGTTGAAAAATTTTATATGATGTATTTCATCAATAGTCAGAAATTTCGTAAACAAACTGTAAGGATAATGCTGTATAGGAGCGATCTAGAGTACTGTAATGTCATTTTAAGGCCTCATTACGAGGTTCACTCACTCAGATTTGAGAGCGTCCAAAAAAGGTTTAAAGCCAAGTAAATTTGAATACATTCATATTGATTGTGCAGTAGTCTAGAAAACCACATTGAATGGTAATTAATCTCATGTATCGTAACAACTGTTTGTAGAACTAGTCTGTAGATTAGAACCGAACTAATTTATTGCCAGAAAGGACGCTATATTCATTCCTATTTTTGTTATAAACTTGAAGGTGTTGCACCTGGCACTATTCATGGATCGGTCTTATCAAAATGCTAAACTATATTTACAAAACTCTAAGACCTTCAGCTGAGGCCTTAAAAACCGCTATTGTGTCACAGCCAGGTCCACAATGACTGACTGCCGATGCTCGTTTCAATACCTATAGCTATATCCACAGTACCGACTTTATCAAAGACCATGACATCATTATTTTCTTACCCTTAGTGGTGAAATATTTTTGGAATTAAATGGGCCTAATGTTGACTATGCAATTTAAATGTTAATAAAGTTAAAGTACTATAAAAAGGCGCTAAATCTAACATTGAAAGTAACCGCTCAAACGTTTACGATGAGGTTTATTTTGCAATTCAAAATACATTCGGTGCAGCACAACACGGGTTTCTCCGCGGACCTTTTACTACGTCCAATTATATATCTTATATCAACCAAATCGTACATAGGGCGTATAAAGCACTAGAATTCGTATTAGGAATGTCCTCACGTTTCCCATCTCTAAAGATAGTCAAAGTTTTGTACTGCGCTTATTTACGTAGCCGTCTCAAATATTACTTTTGCTCTTACACACTTACGAGTATAATGCGGCTGGTGAAATATACTAACGATGTAATTAGTCTCATGACCGCAGATTGTGTCTAGCAATATTTAGCTTTATATGTGGCCGCGTAGTAGCCTGTAAGATTTCCTAAAAGAAAACAAATAAAAACAAATAAAGTTTATGTTTTACCAGTTACTTTTAACTAAATACATGATTATAGACGCTCACGCCTATATCCTTTAAGTGGTTGGCAGAGGTGTAATAAACATCCCCATTTTTCTGATTAGACTTTGGTTCCAAAATTAAGAGAATTATAATAATAGGAAGCGCATTGCCGTAAACCGGGCACTTAAAGGTCGGAGTATTAAGAAAAGAAAAGATGAAAGTTAGGCGTATGAATGAAAAACAAGCGATATTATTTAACAGTGGTAGAGTCATGCTTAGGCACGAATGGGCCGGCTCGACCGGTGCGATACTACGGCCTCATAGAAAACCGATTGTGAAGTATCGCTTGCGTTGCATTTCCTCAAAATTAGTAGGGTTTCTAGGGGCCCAACACCCCTCCCCTTTTCCCATCTCCTAATTCTTTCTTCTCCCCCCCCCAATCCATCTTCAAGCTCATAGGCGAGCAGCGCACCTACGACTCTCTAGTTGCAGGTGTCCAGGTGACCCGTCTGTTCGTCAGTCCTGTTCTTTAAACTGCCTGTGCCGGGAGATCCGAGTTACATATTTAAATCTCCCTTTTTATAGACGAAATCTGTCAGCACCTGGAGCTATTACAGGTGAATGGAACAACTGTATGACTTTTGATACCAACTGGACTCAGGTTTTGGCAACGTTAACTCCGCCGCCAGATGGAACACCTCTAGTACCCTGTCTGTACGGCTGGGAATTCGAATTTAGTGACATACCTTATGAAACAGTCGTTACCGAGGTGAGTGTCATAACTACACAAATAAACTGCCTTAATTTTATATAAGGATAATTATGACGAAGACTTAAACGAAAAGGTGAAATACTTAGCTTAAATACTAAGTGAAGTACAGTGTTAGTGCTATTACTGAAGGAAATGTAAACGATGTGGTTTTCATTAATATATGCATTACATATGTATAGATGGTAATATTTTAAAAACATTAACAACTTGGTATAGCCAGGTCATAGTAGCATGTCATGGCTCGATCATAAAATTGACTATTTCATGAAACAGTCAGCTTAAATTAACCCAATCGTTAAAACGTCAACTTTTAATGATATGTCAATCCATTTTTTTTTTTTTTTTTATATTAGCCTACCATAGTGACTCCACTTTGCCTGATGGAAAGCAATAAGTGGAGTCAAAGAGTGGTGGTCACCATCCTCGTTGCATGTCTAGTCAATGCAGCATGGTGACCCACACTATGGCGGCCTGGTGAGATGCTTTTTCACGCCCCGCTTAAAAGACCCGGGATCATAGTGGGAAGGAAACACGTGCGCTGGTAGAGATTTCCAGGCTTTTACCGATCGGCACAAGAAAGAAGAGCCAAACCGTTTAGTTCGGGTACGTATATTTTCGACGCACAAACGGTGACTCCTCAGGCCAGCACGTGTAGTCCTGTGGAGGAAGGGAGAAGGTGGGACCAATTGGAAGAGCTCATCAGAACACTCCCCGTGATGTAGGCGATAGAGGACTGCCATAGAGGCGACATCTCTTCGCAACTGCAGAGGCTCAAGAGACTGGGTGATCTCAGGACAGTCGATAATGCGGACTGCGCGCCGCTGCAACCGATCGAGAGCGTCAAGCAGACACTGCGCATAGCCGTCCCAGAGATGAGAGCAGTACTCCACGCAGGAGCGAACCTGGGTCTTGTACAAAAGACACAGTTGCTCGGGCGAGAAGAACCGTCTCACCTTGTTCAAAACGCCGAGCTTACGCGAAGCCGCCTTAGTGACACTCTCGATGTAATCGCGCGGATTGAGATCCCGGCAAATATCCATACCCAGAATACTAAGCCTATCCTGCAGTGGCAGTTGAGTGCTCTGAAGAGTAGGAAGGGGAAGGAATGG
This sequence comes from Tyria jacobaeae, assembly GCA_947561695.1. NCBI lineage: Eukaryota > Metazoa > Arthropoda > Insecta > Lepidoptera > Erebidae > Tyria > Tyria jacobaeae. The sequence goes on along the minus strand of OX387208.1, from coordinate 22,693,267 downwards.
AGACTTTTTGTTAGAGAACACACACGCTTGTGTTTTCTTGGCGCTGAACTCGACCAGATTCTCACAGTCCCATTGGGAAATGCGGCTCAAGACCCGGTCGAGCTCAGCGACAAGCTCCTGTCGTTTTTCCTCAACGTCTGCCAGCTTGGCAGTAGGATGCCCGAAATATCGCCCGTGCACTGTACTGTCGTCTGCATAACAATGTATATTGCCAAGGGTTAACATGTCATTGATATGCAGAAGAAACAGCGTAGGCGATAGGACGGAGCCCTGAGGTACACCAGCGCTTACCTCGTGGAAGTCTGAGGCCGCGCCGTCGCAGAGAACCCTAATGCGGCGCTTTTCGAGGAAGGCAGCAACCCAGTTGCAGAGTTTAGGTGGCAGACCAATTGCAGGAAGTTTGGAGAGAAGCGAGCGGGGCCACACCCTATCGAAGGCCTTGGCAATGTCGAGGCTGATGGCCAAGGACTCCCCATGCCTATCCATAGCCTCACCCTAAAGGTGTGTGACGTACGCTAGAAGATCACCCGTGGATCGGTTCGGCCGAAAACCATATTGCCGATCATTTAACAAGGAGTGATCCTCTAGGTGGCGGATTAGTTGGGTGTTGATGATCCGCTCGAACACCTTACAGAGTATGGAAGTGACGGCTATAGGTCGGTAATTGGCTGGATCGGAGCGGTCGCCTTTTTTGGGAATGGGTTGAACATTCGCTTCTCTCCAGGCCTTCTGAACAATTCAACAATTCCTTTGATATATCGTACCATTAATTTAGATTAATACAAATTCTAAATACCTAAATTGCCTGTACACGTTGTTGTAACGATATTTACAATTTGAAAATTATTATTAACTTTCAAAATAAAATTGTTATCAGCCGCCATGATATATTACAGAAACAAAAGGACAGCAGCGCCTCTGTCAGTGGATAATGGAACTATTTCACGATATGATCACTAAGTTGCGTTTATATCATGAAATGGTCATGCGTTTAGCTGCTCATATCGTTAAATGCTGATTGTTGAATGATCAATTCATATATGAATACATTTCGTGGCCAGATCATAGAATTGTCTATCACCTGGCCACAGAAGTTATACATTCACACAATATAACAATAACACAAACATGAGACAACCATCCACCAAAATCAGTAAAATTACACTCATTTATATATACACTAACAATCATTTTATAATTTATATTGCATTGCATAGTAATACATGCATTCCTATATCAGGCTAGTGGTGTGACAGGTGACATCATTATTAAAGTGCGTTTATAGGCGCCATCTGCATGTCAGCGCTGCACTATCATGCACAACATTATGGTGAGATGGTTACCTTTTCTCGGCCGCAATATTGCTCTAGTTTATTATTTTGGTTTTTCAAGTTTTATTTTATCGTATATTTTATTTGTATAATGATTTTTTGCGGGCAAGCCTGTTGCCGATCCGATCCTTTAAGCACCATTTACGACACCCATACAAAGAGGAGTACCCATATTCTTTTTCACCTAGAACAACACGGAATAGAAAAGTATTTTATCTTACGTAAAATGAAGTTACCTTTGTTTAAAAAAAAAAAGACAAGTTCCTCGCTAGAAATAATTAAAATTTACAAACATTAAAAAACGCACAAAAAGAACATCCATACTCGGAACAACTAATTGCGGATCATACTAATTTTTGTCCAAGAAATTGTGTAGGAAACGAGCCCACGACCAGCTCAGTAGTCAGGTTTATTAACCGTTAGACCAACATGTCTTGTGATGAGCCATTTTATTTACAGAGGGGATGGGTGTGTGAACATGACTCCTATCCACGCCTGGCTACGACGTTGTCTTTTGGTGGGGCTCTAGTGGGAAACTGTTTGTTTGGATGGATAGCGGACCGATACGGCAGAATACCAGCGTTAATAGGTATGCTATACTTCGTTATTTAATTATCTTCTAGTTTTTTTTTGTATTAGAAAGACAACCACCGTACTAGCAATAATCAGAGAGCACTTAACAAAGATACAAAGAACGACTGTAAGACACCCAGACTCGAGACAATTATTTCTGAATAACACACATTCATGTTCTGTGTGGGAATTTCACTAATATAATTACTTGGCGTGGCATAGTGAACACATTAACCATATAGCCATCGGTTGTGTCAGTAATTCTCTAGATGCTACAAACAAAACTTAATTAATTAGTTCATTCAAAACAGGTTATCTATTATTTATTTATGTAGGGACATATAAAAGTTGTGTCTTAACGTACAGCAAATTTAGCTAAATACGAGTACACATGTTATGTAAACGTATAAAACACACCAATGTCCTCGGATTTAGTATTTAGAGTAAGTACGCAATTGTACATACGCACAGATAACGAATTTGGAGGGTTTGATAAAAATATCTCTATAGGTGAATAAAAGTACTTATGAATTTATTAGCAAGCTAAAATATTACGTACCACTTCGTATAGAGCCTGGGGAACTACAGGAGACAGTGACAGGGTTACATTCGAATCCATTAATGACAATCCGCTGGGTTCTATTGTAAATGTAAATCATTAATCATTTTAACAGATTACCCCGAATACCGTTAAAAGCGATTTTGTCCAAAGTATTTTATTCTCCATCTTGTCAAAAGCCTTCCAAAAATTAGTGTATACGGCGTCAACCTCTACTTTAGCCTCAATTTTCTGAAACACGTTGAATAAACAATATGAGGTTAGATATCGTCGATCTATGCTTAACGAACCCATGTGGTTGGGGAGTAATGATGTGGTGAAAGTAAGGATGTAGTTGGTCATGCATAAGACTCTCGAAAAGCTTGGACAAGGTGGTAAGTTGAGTATAACGTTGAGAGGAAGGCAGAAATATTTAGAAGTATTCTTCATAAAAATAGGTTGTAAGGCATCAGAGCCGGGGCCCTTTGCTTAGGTAAAATTTTTCAAGTGCCATTTTAATATTGTCTATGTTTAGATATATCGAGATATAAGTCCAAAAGTGAAAGAAATGCTATCTTCAAACGAGTTGATGTACATTTTAAAACATTTATTTGATTCTATTTTAAACCTCTTATGATGAATTAAGAATTCCTCGTAATCTCTAATTTTACTATACTTTTTCTATTTAATCCAAGCATGTTCTTTTTGATTATAAATGCGAATTAATGCAGGTGTATACCAAACGGGGAAAATAAAACTGATTTGCTTATTATATTTAACTATCATGTTAAATCTAAAAGTTAAACATGATGTGTTGTGATTCATAATATTACTGTTAATTTCTCTAATCACTAAAGATTTTATCAGAAATCCAACGGGAATACTACTGTTTTCTGGATGATGTGTGTTCTGTCTATTTCCAAACAAAAATACCGAAATTCACTTTGCATGAGGTAGATAGTTGTTCTTCACCCGGTCACATTATTGATTTTATTGTTTTATGTACTGTCACAAATTATATATTTCATTATTTGTCATGGAACGCGAAAGTTAGTATAGAAGAATTCTGTCTTTTACTGCGTCCGAGCATGTATCACATACTTGCATTTGGTTATCCGTGATTATAGGTTTAATAGCTAATGCCTGAAGCGTAACAAACAAACAAACTCATGTTTATTTTTTATGTCTTATTATTTACATACATATATGACACACGATGAATAACAATTTACATAATTTCGCTAAAGTAGACACATATTTAAGACGTAGGTATTCGTTCACGATTAGGTAGGTACAATATAATTATTATTTATACAATTTAGAAATTAGGATTTATAGCTAAACTCTTTTCAGGTTCCAACTTAATGAGCGGAGTCGGTGGTGTAGCAAGTATATTCACGAGCGGCGTATGGGACTTCTTTCTTTGCAGGTTCCTCGTCGGCTTGTCATTTGATAATTGTTACACGATTTTTTATGTCCTTGGTAAGTTGGTCACAAATTACCATTATGTCAATAACAAGTACATGAGCGATTGTGTGTTTTAGTGTACAAACTCTTTAGAATTATGAACTTGGGTGGTTCCAATCAGTAAACAATACAGTTTTCTTTAACATTAGATAAGAAACTTCTTCCAGAAGACTAAAAGTTAGTTCATCCATTCATTCATTGTTATCGTTTGCCGTTAGGCTAATATTTGTATTTTGCTTTTAAGTTTCTTTTTGTTTTCAGTACTCGAGTACGTGGGCTCCCGGTACCGTACCTTGATAGCTAATTTATCGTTCTCCCTGACGTTTGGAGTTACCGCCATGTTAATACCTTGGATCGCGTATTTTATCGCGGACTGGCGTATTCTGGTCTGGGTTACTACATTACAAGCGTTCCTCGTTATACTAGCTCCATGGCTACTCCCGGAAAGTGTAAAGTAAATTTCGTTTTCATAATATTATGTATATTTCAACTGTTGTTTTATTATGTATGTTATGTATTATAGTAAATTACTTATTTCTGTTTTAATTATATTATCGATTGATTTCTTTTCGCTACACTTATTTCTTATAACAAATTAAATACAATTTGAGTTGGTTTCATTATGACAGTGACACTGAAACTTGCATACACGTCACCAGAAATACTGAGAAGGATTTTGGGTGTCTTCACTCCAAAAATAAAAATGTACTCTAGTCGATAGAAAACATTTTTGAAGCGAGAGAAGTCGAGAAGAAAAGCCACTTACAACTACTTTTTTTAATTGCAGGTGGTTGATTAGTAGAGGTCGTGTTAATGACGCTGTAACAGTGCTGAAGAAGTTTGAATCCGTTAACAGAACTAAGATCCCTGATAATGCCATTAAAGAATTCATGGTAAGCTGTTGACTTATTGATGTCTTTCTTCTTCTTTTTATCAACTAAATATTTATTTAATATTTATTTACTTATGCATAAGAAAGAGATTATTCATTTATGGAAGCGTAAAGGGATATTTTGACTGTGAATTCAAGTAAGGTAATACTTGAAGCAGTACTTTTTGAAATGATTTTATGTTTAAGACACCTCCTACATTAGGAATAGTTCCTGTATCGCGAGATCTATACAAACATTTAATTAATGGACACGAAGAACACCCAGACTCGGGACATTTATTTGTGGAACAAAAATAAAATGGTTTCGTGAGGAAATCGAACCCGTGACCTCTGGTGTAGCAGCCAGGGTCACTAACCATTACACCAACAGGCATTACTTGGGAAATAAAATTCAATGGAAAATTATTCTCCTGGTTTAGATACACATTTCTAAACATCTTATTATGATGTTTTCTGTCACTTCCCAATATGTTTTTAATACCTATAGTTTTAGCCATTTTAGCCTACTTCCTTAAAATGTCTGCGATGATAAAGAACGTTTAAGAGCCTATATCTATTTCTTTATTTTTTGTCAGATGTCCTGTAACGAGGTCCATTTAGAACAAACAAATGTAATCGTCAAAGTGTTTAGAAGCAAACCACTTTGCCGATCACTAGCCGCCTTCATTATGATGTACTTTGGATACAGTTTGATTTTTGATGGGCTTGTTCGTCTGACAGATTCTTTTGGGATGGATTTGTTTAACATTTTGACTGGTGCTGCTGTCTGCGAATTTCTTGCTGGGACAGTAGTCGCTTTTACGCTTGACAGGTATTTAAAAAAAACCTATAATTCTACGGAACCTTGTCTGTAGAACTGCAGGTTCTACAGACAAGGTGCTTTGTTATTAGTGTCTCAGAACTTGATGTAGTAACTTGTAGGAATAACAGTCCGTGAGATATTTTTCTGTTGTCAAACCATTTACTTTGAATGTTACGCTTTAAAATATAAATAAGTACAAATATAAAATTCAGATATTTATATATCAACTTGACCGGTTAGCCGGCTTAGCCGTATTAATATTATAGCCTTACAGAAAACCAGTTGTCAAAAAATGCTTACGTTGTATTTACATCAGTTGTCACTTACCATCAGGTTATCCGTCTGCTCGTTTGCCCTCCTAGGTCATAAAATAACTAATTCTGCTAATACCACTGTAGCAATGGTTGTTTATGATAAAGAATCTAATAGAGAGGATCGATGGCAACGCATGAACAACAACAGAGGTAAAAGAGATCCAATTGGTGGCTAATGAAAATGTCATCGATATAATTTAAAAAATTGTCTAAAAAAGCGGTCAATTCGGTAAATAGCTGTTATCAAGACAAACTTTGTTATTTCAGAATTAGCTGTTATCTGACACGCTTCATACAAGGAAGTAATTTCGGTGTACAGACTACTTAATTTAAGACAATAGTTATCAATACTTTAAATTTTCGATTCTTTCGATTCGAGGCCCAACTCCCCCTCACCCCTCATCTCCTTTCTCCGCATCCCCCGTCTCTTCTTTCCGCTCCCTGCATCCCCCATCCCTCATCACCCTCAAAGGCGGGCAGCGCACTTGTGACTCTTGAGATGTCCATGGACGGCGGTTGTCACTTACCATCAGGTGACCCGTCTGTTCGTCTGTCCCCCTATAGAATAAAAAAAAAAAGACTGTGGAGAGAGAAGAAATGATCGATTATTAAAGTATATTTTATAATATTACTAGCTGACCCCGCAAACGTTGTTCTGTCATAGAAAATCTGTATAAGGTCACCCTTATCATTTAGGGGTATGAAAAATAGATGTTGGCCGATTCTCAGACCTAAAAGACATACAGATATGCACACGAAATTTCATAAAAATCGGTCTAGCCGTTTCGAAGGAGTATGGAAACTAACATTGTGACACGAGAATTTTATATATTAGACAACAGACAATCACAAATGAGTACACGATTTAATAAGTTGCTCTCGGTGAGCTCGTGTGGAACCTTAATATCGAGTTTTTATTGTACAGACAGACTTTCAAATAGGTCTATACTATTTTGTGGTCTTTCATCAGAGGATCTTGCTCCACATTTTCAAATATGGCATAGACTTCATCCGTATGAGGGCGACCAGAGCAAGCTGCATGTTTAACTTCAAATAGAAAACGCTTGAACCAACTTTGTGGTAATCTTACTGACACTGAATTAGGTACATAAATTTTGTCGCATTGAGTCGCATTTTTCCCTTTTTAGTAATAAAACTTCAGAATGTATTCTATTTCTTCCTTTTTGGTGACAAAATAGCAAGCAGATGCAAATAGTACAACCAAAGATATTTTTCTTCAATTTTGTACATAAAAATATGAAAAGACTTTCCCCGACCTACATATGAAAGATTAGCTTTCTTTAACATTTTGCCACGTGTATTTTCTCTTTTCCTACTTGGACCAATTTTAATTATATATAGTATTACTGTCGTAACACAATAACAAAGGTACTTAACTACATATATTATAATTTTAAGGGTCTCAAGTTCATTTCATGACTAACCGGTATTCAAGCTATTAGCAATACAATCGTTGAGACTGCTCTATAAGATATTCTCCGGTTTTGCATGTTTTTGCTGATGGCGAACACATAATTATGAAAAAGATAGAGGCCTCTATTTTTTTATACACAGACAGACAAACGGATTGGTCATCTGATGGTAAGTGGGAGGGAGCGGGAGAGGGGAAATAAGGAGATGGGAAAGTGGAGAGGGTGATAAGTGAAGGGGAGAGGGGGAGTTGGGCCTCCCTTCCCTCCCTTGGGCTCTACCACGATAAGAATGTCATACCGCTTGTTTAAAACAGTCCAAAATTGCGGTGAGAGGGGTGTGTTGCAGCAACTGTTCTGCTTCACATACAAGATTGTTTTTAAAATAATTTAGTTTCTAGACATATTCAGTTCTTTGGTTTATGTTAATGAGAGATAAGAACGAATCGCAGAATGTATTCCACTCGGTATATTGTCTCGAAAATATGTGAGGAGTAATAGTAGGCAACTGACGTGACGTTACAATTTGTTGTCTATTTTTTACTATTGCTAGGTTTACAGATTTACATCTAGTGAACTAACTAAAGCAGGTTACACAAATTATTCTATGTTGAAGTAATAGCAAAATATTATACACGTGTTTGCAAAATATTATACACGTATTTGCAAAATACTATACACGTGTTTTGCAAAAATATGAACTCAAATAGCTCAAAGCTTCCCCGTCGTATCACTTTTTACTTATCTATTGAAGGTCTGCAACTAGTTATTATTGAATTAATCTAAGTTAATGTTAAAGCTATGTTTTTCTAAGTCCTAATCACTTAACTATATTAATATATATGTACCTTCCGTACATACATATTTTGACGGCTTAGATTGAATTGTTAAGATGAATGAATAAGAGTAGTTGTATCTATCGACTTTAAAAATATTTATGCAAATGTCTAATGGGCCGTTGACTTAATAACCATTGGTTCCTTTACTAATACTTATAGTCAAATGGAACTGGCAAAATTGGTAAGAAGTAGTCCTTTATTAAGATATACGAAAGGATAGATCTCTACACACACATCAATACGTAGCGTATGCATCAGGTTGTCCCAAAAGTTATTGGCAGTTACAGCCTTCACAGAATATTCGCGCTTTAAACTCAGAATAGCTTTCTGAAGATTATAGAATATGAAAGTAAATATGTTCTAGAAACTTCTAAGGCATCGGTTTAATTAGGTGCGAGCGCAACCAGAAAGGTCAGAAGGAGTAAAAATGGATCAACGTCAACTTCGAGTTATTATGTTATATGAGCACAGGCTTAACACTCCTTCAATACATACAGCTAAAAGATAAACACTGCATTAGTGACCGGACGGTGGGTTTTTGGTATAACCGCTTCGAAGAAGGTGATATTAGCTGTGAAGATTTACAGAGCTTAGGTCGGCCGTCCACCTTTGATGAAAAATGCGGATTCCAGTACACGCGATTTGGAAAAGGCTCTTGGACAACCATGTTCAACCATAGACGGGCACTTGAACTGTATGGGTTATCGTAAGGTTATGTTAAGATCCTGGAAGAGGTTGAGACGCTCTCGGATCACCTCTATATCCGATTTGAGCTCTCCCGGACCCAGGGCCCCAGAAGGGGTCACTTGGCGCGGCATCCTTCGCGCTTCCCGCGGTGGGCTATTTCTAAGCTAGACCGGGATCTACTGGAGGAGGCAGCCATAATTTACTCTTGGCTGTCCCCACACCCTCTGACTGAGGAGGTAGAAATGGGGGCAGGCCGCTTTTGCGATGCGGTAACGCATATCTGCGATGCGGCCATGCCCCGGATTCGAGGTAGTCGGCCTCCAAGGAAGGAGGTCTACTGGTGGTCCCAGGAGTTGGCGAATCTCCGCGTGGCCTGTATTCTTGCCCGGAGGTCCTACACCCGCAGCCGTCGGCGTCACCGTGAAGAGGGGGAAGAGGACCAGCTTCATGAGGAGTACCGAGAGGCGCGGAAAACTCTGAAGCTGGCCATTTGTCGCGCCAAAGAGGAGAAAAGAAAGGAGATGCTGGAGGGTCTCGATCGTGACCCCTGGGGTCGCCCTTATCGTGCGGCGCAACAAAAGCTCCGCACGCTGGCCCCCCCCCTTACTGAAACTCTCCAGCCCAGCTTCCTGCAGGAAGTGGTTGAGGGCCTATTCCCACAACGGGTGGAGCACTCACCCCCGTCGATGGCCCCCTTGGCCGGAGACGACGGAGAGTTCGAGGAGGAAGATATTCCACCCGTCACGGAGGCAGAGATGGGGGCGGCTGTTCTACGGATCCGCTCCAAGAACACCGCCCCAGGGCCAGATGGGATCCCTGCCCGAATACTGGCCCTAGCTCTCAACCACATGGCGGACCACCTCAGGGGGGTGTTCGACGCATGCTTGGCGTGTGGACGCTTCCCTGACTGCTGGAAGAGCGGGAAGCTGGTTCTTTTAAGGAAGCCGGGACGGCCTACGGATTCGGTCGCGGCCTACAGGCCTATCGTACTGCTGGATGAGGCGGGTAAATTGTTTGAGAGGGTCCTCTCTGCCCGCATCGTCCGGCACCTGAGCGAGGTCGGTCCCGATTTGTCGGACGCCCAATTTGGTTTCCGATTGGGGCGTTCGACGATCGATGCTGTAATGCGTCTGAGGGCCGTGACCGAAGAGGTAGTGAGTTGTGGCGGCGTGCTGTTGGCGGTGTCTTTGGACATCGCCAACGCTTTTAATAGTCTGCCATTCAGCTGCATCAGGGAAGCGCTCCATTATCACAGGGTGCCACAGTACCTGAGGCGGCTGGTGGCAGACTATTTGGAGGAGCGTACCGTCGTGTACGAGGATCGAGAGGGAAATTTGAGTCGTCGGCCCATGTCGTGCGGTGTTCCGCAGGGGTCTGTCCTTGGACCTCTCCTGTGGAACATGGGGTACGACTGGGCCCTTCGAGGTGACTTCCCCCCTGGGCTGGGCGTAATCTGTTACGCCGATGACACTCTGGTCACAGCCCGGGGGTCGAACTTTCAAGAGGCTGCACGCCTGGCCACCAGAGGAGCCTCACTGGTGGTCGGGCGCATCGAGGCGCTAGGGTTGCGCGTGGCTTTGGATAAGACGGAGGCCCTTTTATTCCATGGGCCCCGTCGAGGTCCACCCCCTGGCGCCTCCATAATGGTCAACTCGATCCTTGTACCGGTTCAGGCCCACATACGATATCTGGGCCTGATCCTCGACGGAAGATGGCGCTTCGACGAGCACTTTCTGCAGCTGGCTCCAAGGTTGGTCGGCACTGCGTCTGCCCTTGGGCGACTTTTGCCCAACTTGGGTGGACCCAGCGTCGCAACAAGACGGCTGTACACGGGGGTTGTCCGGTCAATGGCACTATACGGTGCACCGGTGTGGGCAGAAGCTCTGACCGCCCAGAATAGGGCACGCCTTTGGCGCCCTCAGAGGGTCATGGCGGTTAGAGCAATACGCGGTTACCGCACCGTGTCGACGGAGGCGGCGTGCGCGTTGGCCGGAACTCCCCCGTGGGACTTGGAGGCGGAAGTGCTCGCCGAAGTCTATCGGCGGACGACAAATTTCCGGGCGGGTAGTGGCAATCGGCCCCCGCCCGAAGAGGTACGCGAGTGGCGTGAGGCCGCTCGCCAAGCTACTATGGCTCGTTGGTCGTCCCGGCTGGAGGCTCCACGTGCTGGCTTTGCCACTGTGGAGGCGCTCCAGCCGGTCATCGTCGAGTGGGCAGGGCGGCAGCACGGAACCCTTTCCTTCCGACTGACGCAGGTTCTTTCCGGGCACGGCTGCTTCGGAAAGTACCTGCACTCGGTCGCTAGGAGGGAATTGAGTCCCGTCTGCCACCACTGCGACTGCAGTGAGGACTCAGCACAGCATACGCGCGTGGATTGCCCGGCGTGGGCGGCGCAGCGTCGGGCCCTCACTGCAGTAATTGGAGAGGATCTGTCGCTTCCGGCCGTCATACGCTCCATGGCCGGTAGTGACAGGAATTTTACCGCGGTCGCAACCTTCTGCGAGGAGGTCATCTCGCAGAAGGAGGTGGCGGAGCAGGCCCGGGAGGATGACCTCCACTCGGACTCTATTCGCCGCCGGCGAGCCGGACGGCGGAGGCGCGCTTACCAGCGCCTCATGCCGCCCTGAGTGTGGCCGCGGGTGGTCGGGACGGGTTTTCCCTCCACCCGCTATAGTGGACAACCGCGAGGAGGCGACGTCCTGGTGTGCCTGGACGTTGCCTAGTTGAGAGTTACCAGAAGGTGGTGCAAGCGCTTTTGCGGGCAAAGTGCTAGGAGGGGTCCGGATGTCTTACTAAAGCTGTTCCCGGATTCCTCCTATTCTAAGCGCAGCATGGCACACCGTGTGGTTTTAGTCGGTCCGATTCCGACACACCGTTCCATCGAAAACCCCGGTGGGATGACGGCCCGAGGGGGTTTCCACACAAAAAAAAAAAAAAAAAAAAAAAAAAAAAAAAAAAAAAAAAAAAAAAAAAAAAAAAAAACAAAGGTTATGTTAAGATGGACTCGTTGTCGTATGTTAAGATCGTGTAAGTGTTAAAGTCTGCATTTACGTCTACACCGGAAATACTTTTTAAAGGAAATCATCACAGGTGATAAGAGCTGGGTACATTACGAAAACTATAAATGTCATACATGTTGGATTCCTCTCGGCGACAACCCACCAACTCACATACACATTTCTGGGGCTGGCAAGGAATTATCTACTGTGAACTCTTAAAACAAAATAAAACAGTCGACACCCAATATTGCGTTGCCCAACTACATACGTTAGCCGAAGCTGAAAGAAAAAAACGACCGCAAAAACTTGGTATCCAGTTTCTGTGCTGCTCGACCTCACAGTGCTAAGTTGACTCATTATGAGTTAAAGAAACTTGGATGGTTAACTGTACCCCATCCGTCTCACAGTCCTGACTTAGCGTCATCAGATTATTATTTATATCGTGCTCTTAAATGCCATTCGTCAGACAAAAACTTCAAAAATTATGACAACCTCCAAAACTGTATTAGCGACTTTTTTAATCTCAGCCTTCCTCGTTTTGGGAAATGGTATCCAAAGTTTGCCTAGCAGATGGATGAATGTTGTACATAATAATGGTGGATATATCATTGACTAAAGATGTTATTATCCATAACTTAAACAAAATATTTTACTCCTTGTTAGTGGAAATAACTTTTGGGACAACCTAATACATATGATTAGTTACTATATCACAATATACATGATCTTTGAGTTTCTGTTTGTGATTTCATTAGTTTTAATAGATAATCGTAAATGAGTACACGATTTAATAAGTTGCTTTCAGTGAGCTCGTGTGGCATCTAAATATCAAGATTTTTTTGTATGGCCAGATTTTCAAATGGGTCTAAACTATTTTGTGGTCAATCCTCAGTTCCTCGGCTATGTACTACCTACTAACATGCTGATCTTGCTTTTCACATATCAAAATATGGCATAGAGTATATCCGTATAAGGGTGACCAGAGCAAACTGCATGTCACTTTAAAATTCAAGGACTGACTTGACATTCGTGGCTTTAGTCGCATTTTTAACCCAACTTCTATAACAGTAAATGAATAAACTTTCTATAATCACAATAATTATTGTATTTCTTCTTATTTGCAGGTTTGGGAGGAGAAACTTAATTTCAGTACTATTGTTTACTTCTAGCGTATTCTTATTGAGTTGTGTGTTTGTGCCTAAAGGTAAGGTTCTCATAACAATACTACTAACTTCTTCAAATCTTCTCTTCTTCAAATCAATTAGTTTTGATAAGGTACAGCGCCACCTGTCATGGTGAATTTAGTAATTTTCATCCCTCAATTTTCTACTAGAGTTACAATATTTTCTTCACGGTTAATCGGTATTATCACTTTAGGATATTTAATTACCACACTGGAGATAACATTATCATTTTAATATTTTAAGACATTTTCATTTACTTATTGTTTACCTACGATGTTCATAGTTTTGACATCACTTCATCAATCATCAATGTTTAAGTTACATGAAACAAACGATGTTAAAATGGGTTAAAAACACTTTTACGTGAAGCTGAAACGAATTAACGTTGTGTTAGTAATTTTTTATTAATATATTTCAACTTCTTTTGTACTTCTTTATAGGTACAACGCGAGCGACGCTTTCAATTTTAGGGCGTTTCTTTTTGAACTCATGCGTCACGTCTACCAACCAGTGGGTTATAGAAATACTTCCGACTCCCCTAAGAGCTTCAGGACTATCTTTGTTACATATCAGTGCATTTGTGGCTATGTTTGTGACGCCATTTATTTCATATTTGGTATGTTACTTTTTTACATATATATTTTACTCGTCAAAATCTCTAAAAAAATATAATCAATTTTATTGTCAGTTTTCATGATTTGATTGTGTGAACAATAGCTCGATAACTAATTTGAACATTCGTGATTTAAAATAATGTGTAATATCTAGGCTTGTTTAAAATTGTATGTACATATGTATCATAGAAAGGGGTAAATGTCCACATTTTACGGACTGCAATTTATCCACTAGCTCGGCAGTGGCAAGCCTGCTAACGACAACTTTTTATATTAAATGACAACAGTGGGAGTATATTGAAAGGGAAAAGCAGGCAAGAATGGAAGGCAAAGGCAGAACGTGATATTGCTGTAAGGAGAATTGGGGAGTGTAAGCAGTAGTTTGAGAAGGTCAGGGTTTCGTATGTTATATAAATGGAACTAGCTGATGCCGGAGAGTCTGAGCCCTCTAACCATAAAACTGAGTCACTGTAGAATATCAGTCTGTAGAAAAAAAATTGTATAATTATAATTTTAAAGTTATTGCAGGATCGCATCTGGTCTATTTTGCCGATGGTAATATTTCCTATAGTGGCGCTTCTAATGGCGAGTATAACTCTGACATTACCTGAAACCAAAGGTTTGAAGATGCCCCAGACTATAGCGGAAAGCGAGAAACTCATCCAGAAGCATTCCTTATGCGGGTTTGTAATGTAAACTTGTAATCAACTGTGTAGTAAATACAATTACGCATAGACCATAGTCTCGACTCTACATAGTCTGATATTTATATTTATATATAGTATTTTTACCATTCAGGATTATGATTATAATAAATATTCTTGTACTTAGAAACATTTTTCAGGTCGTCAGTTCATTTTTTTTTTATTAATAAACTAAAATTCATATTTAAGTAACACTTTTATACAATGTCTCCATCGCCAAACTGTTCTAGCAGTTATTAGGCGTTCCGTTCAATTAATAATACCATCAGTACTTAAATTATTTGAACAAGTTTAAATCTATTTCAACAAACAAATAGTTCTTTTCATCTTAGTTTGTTTTTTAATTACATTAAACTATCTTGGGGGTGTACCTCTTTACGTTTACCGGTTCGTGGTCGTCACTGTAGGACCCGTTTGCTCCAACAGTCATCAGTCCTTCTTCAGATGTGGCTAGCCAATGCCTGCTTCAAACATATGCCTATTACTATTCACTGATGGACAAAGGGAACCATGGTGATTGCCCTATCGAGGCCCATACGATGGAGGGGAGACTGACCCCCCAAATTCAACGCCATGTAGACTATAAGAAGGCTGCGACGAATAGAGGAAAGGCTAACCCCGCAGAACTTCCCTCCAATTCACAAACTGCTAAAGAAACAGGCAAGGGAAAGAAGACTGCTCCTAAAGCTACGACTACGGCGGAAGATAGTCCATGAGGATTTCACCTCTTAAAAAAAAGAGTCTGTAATAAGCTTGATGTCGATCGTTTAACAAATATATTTTATAGATATATCATAAGCTTTATCTTCTGTAAAATTAGGTAGCTTTTTTAAGAGATGCAACACAGATTTCTCCAACAATGAGTTATTTTATTATTAAATATTTTCGGTGACATCTTAACAAATAATACACTTCTATTATATTTATATATTATTTATATTATATAATATTATAATATTTTTTGCTACTTATTAATAGACCGTATGTATTTTTATTTGAGCCATAAATGCTGTTAATTTCTAGTTTGAAGTACTCTAATACATTACTCTGTCTCATCTCATACATCGATGCTGGTGTATGTAGAGCATATGCAGATTTACTTAATTTTATACAAAGTGTTTCTATGTGTGGTTTCCACTGTCACTTTTTATCTATTTCCAATCCTGAATATTTTGTCCTTTCTACTTCGTCAATGGCATTATTATTGTAGTGTATAATTACTTTTCTAGGTTCGGATATACATACTTTGACTGAAATGTACACTTTTAGTCTTAACAAAATTAATGATTATATTATTATTAATATCATGTTCATAAGTATTTACATTATTACATTTTATTATCATAGTCCAGCTGCAATTTATCTATAATATGTATTGAGAAATATACAAGTATATTTTTCAGCAGTCTGGTCACCATTGTACAAGCTATGCTTAGTTTGAGATCAGTTGGCTGTGTGTGGGATGTCTGAAATTATTATTTTATTATAACAACAACAACATATATTGAATTGTTAAAATAATTTCCTAAACGGTACGAAATTTGTAAGATCCACAAAAAGTTGCCCAGGATGATCTTTGTGTGCTGGAGTTGTGTTTAAAAAACGCAAAAAGAATTGAAACTGCCAAACAACCAGTTAAACTAAAGTTTGTCAGTTTGCTCCTCACTCGACAAAAAATGTGAAAGATAATAGAAGATATATTTAATGATAGCCTTTCTCTGCCGTCTCACCTTCACACTGCTCACTGTTCCGCTCCTAAGGGTAGTAGGGTAATGTTTTTTTGTCCCTGTGTTTTTCTTTGTTTTATTATTATACATACTTTCAGGATATGAATCTTCTAATACCTGTCTTTAAACTTTTCTTTTATTTGCAGGGGGAAAGAAGATTCAACCGAAAAACTGTGTCTAACATGCTTTAGAAGATGCTGATGATCTGATTAAATATGTTAATTGTTATTTTCCCACAAACTACATCATAAAATAATGCTTTTTACAGAATTAAAAGAGAATTAAGAAAATAAATGTTTTCTTTATAAGTAATATGGAACTGTTGTATTAACATAATATAATTATATTGTTTATTATACTAAGATAAAGTTGAGCAAAACTGGATTAGGTATATAAAATATATAAAATAGTAAATTTTCAATTTTATCCTAATCTCATAAATGAATGTGAAAGTTTGTGAAGCTGATGACAGATAGATGGAAGAATGTTTGTTACTATTTTACGCCAAAGTACGTTTATGGACGTTACATCCATCAAGCCAAATCTTCATGTTTATATATGGCCTGTTGCCATGACAAAGAAACATTCATATACATATACGTACCGTAGCACATCGACCTCTTCGTTGTGTGAGAGGAGTCTGAACTCTTTAGATGATATTGAACGGTGGTGGCGCCGGTTCTCAACGAGGGCAATTACTGTAAGTGGACTATATGAATCAATTTACTATCTGTTACATTGGTGAATATATGGCTATGAGGTAGGGAATACGAGTTGTTTTTAGATAGATTAGAAAAAACACAACTCGAAAATGTTGGAAGCACGATAACTCTTTGTCCTGGTGGTGTGATGTCTGGACTTGTTTTCCAGTACTGTGACGCAACACGATCTTATTTCACCAATAAAACACTTTATTACGAAACTTTCAATGGGGCGCGGTCATGTCATGGTCATGTTCGGGGGTGGCGTCTCGGCAGCATTGCAAACAGGAGACGAGACGATACTCAAAAAACCTTTCTCTAAATGCGCTGAGTTTGTCACTCTTGCGAATGCGACAGGTACGTGCAAGAAAGGGAGTAGGAAGGATATTTTCACCTATATAAAGATATATTAACAGTCAATTGACTAGTTTCAATATGGCGCAACTATTCCCCCGGCTTGAAGGGTTACCTTCAAACCTACAGAAACTTACTACACTAGTCCTACCCTGTAGTTCCTACTGGTTTGGCTGAGGGCAGAGACCAACAACCGGAGGCAAGTACGAACCGGTTGCGGTTTTAAAGTCGAAAATTCTAGTTACTCCGTTGGAGCCCAGGAAAACTTCTTCAACAATGCCAGGGGGCCAATGTAAAAAAAGAGCATTTTCCGTTATGAGAATAACGACTGTACCGATCAGGATTGAATTAAACGACAAATTCCACTTCTTTCATTATCCTATGTAGCAATGCATGACGCGGGAGTATTTTTTTTTTATATATTATTGGGGACAGATGAACAGACGGGTCACCTAATGGTAAGTGACAACTGCCGTCCATGGATGGGAAAGGAGTCAGGAAAGAGGAAAAAGGAGAGGGATAGTTGAGCCTCCGGAAACCTCACTAACTTCAGGGAAATGCAACGTTTCACACCGGTTTTTTGTGAGGCCGATACTACTCGCACCGGTCGAGACGTCCCATTCGTGCCTAAGCATGGCTCTACCATGTAAAAAGTGTGTGGATTCTATTATCTTCGATATCTCTTGACGGTAAATACTTTAAGGGAGTATACTTTTAAGAAATGATCCGCGAATAGCACCTACATAATTCGTGCCGTTCTCTGAATACATTTGTCCAACGGGTCCGGGCTGAGAAAATAATCTTTTGAAATCTGACATGAAACTTGGCGTGCAGAGATCGCCATCTATCTCTATACGAACTGCGCGTTTTTCCACGAGAAATTGTTACTCTAAAGCAGCCTTTCCCAAAGTGGGTGATAACGCCCCTAGTGGGCGCTGTAGGCCTAAAGGGGGCGGTAAAAAGACCCAGAAAAAAATGGCAGCGTTGTGTAGAAGCTTAGGGGGCGATTTGTAATTTCATCTAGGAGGACTCTTGACACCGACTGAGCTCTCGACTCTCGACTACAGCTTGTGAACATCAACTAATATTAATTAAGAGATTGCTCAAACTAATTCGGTTCGATATTCTTCTCCGTGTAGTTCATATATCTGTCCTGTTTTATTGAATAAATAAAAATCATGTCAATCGGTCACTCCGTTTCGAAACGACACAGACAAACAAATAAAAAGGCAACAGACACACTTTTGCATATTAATAGTTATTGCTATTCCTAGATAGGTAATTCTTGTAGATAATAAACCGCGGGCAAACATGTTTTAGCAAGTTTTTGTTAAATAACCCGAGTTGTGAGTTTATGCATATTTGTCTTATTCCTGTCGGAGCGTGCTGCTTATGCAATCCTATATAAACAACGTAATATGTATTTTCATGTGTTATGTTATTGTTGACTACGTTATCTACAATTACTTCGACGCAAACTTCACTCTGTTTTGGTATTACGACATTTTATTTTAAATAAACCGGAAATTTATTTTTGCAGTCGGAATTTTCTAACTGAATGTGACTAAGTAAATTGCTCAACTTAGATATTGGTAAAAAGGTCACACAGTTTGATGTAGTAATAAGGCTAACATTATTTTGATTAATCATTGGCTGTCTTATGATTAGGTCTATGTCTGATAAATTACAGTTTGTGACTTCTACATCGCCGCAAATATTTATATTATCAACCTCGACGCAAACTTTAGCAGTGCCAAAAGATTGAGTGCACGTACCACCAAAACCTTTCATAAGTGCTACCGATGGAGTTAGAATAAGTTTCCAATTGTTGACTTGTGTAAGTGTAATAATATTTAACTGGCTGCCCATATCTATACAAGCGGTCAATTGGTAACCATTCACACGAACCAAATTTTTATACAAATCATGGAAAATATTATAATAATGTTCGATACGGAACAAAGACTAATAAAAATAAGCTTCTGAATGTATTAAAAGATATAATTTCGGTTTAATAAAAATCTCAATTTTATCAGAGCGCTAGTTACGGTAGGAGCTTTCGACGACATATACATATATGAATCCTTCCTTTTACAAAATAACGTTGAATGAACGACTAAAGCTGGTTCACTCAAAAGTTACGTTTAGGAAGAAAGCTGCTCCTTTACATTAACCTTAACTTTATAGGCATACTTTAGCCGATATATAAAAGGGAAACAATATTAAATTAAAACTAATTACATAAATAATTAAATACGTATCGGCGTAAACATACTCCGGGGCCATTGAAAGCTCCAAAGCTTTCAATAGTCTTGATTGGTAGAAGGTAGGTGTACCATTCTGTTGAGGCTTCGACGGACGGTCCCTTGTGCAGTAAATACATCAGCGACGCGAGGAACGCCATCTGATCCGGGAAATAGTTTCACAACTCTACCAAGACGCCAGGAAAGAGGTGGCGCGCTGTCATCTTTCAGCAACACCAGGTCACCTATCGCCAGATCCTTGCATTTAGTGCGCCACTTCGTACGCTGTTGCAGTTCTGCTACGTATTCGTTGGTCCAGCGCGTCCAAAAGTGTTGCCTGCACTGCTCAAGTCTCTGAAATCTGTCGAGACGGTTGGTCTTGACGTTGACGGTAGATGGAACAGGGACTGCTGTCAATGGTCTGCCGATTAAAAAATGGCCCGGGGTCAGTGTTTGCAAGTCATTGGGTGAGGGACTGAGAGGAAAAAGGGGTCGGCTATTGAGGATGGCTTCAATTTGAGAAAATAAAGAGCTCAATTCCTCAAAGGTCAAGTGTGCGTTCCCTAGAATCCTACGCAAATGAAACTTGGCTAGCTTTACACCAGACTCCGCCTGGCCATTGAAGTGAGGAGCGTACACAGGGGAAAACCGAAAATCAATTCCTCGTTGAGATGCGTACTCAACCAAGGGATCACTATGGAGCTTGAAAAAATCATTTATCTCCTTTGCAGCAGCCACAAAATTTCTACCGTTATCGCAGTAAATTTGTAAAGGTATGCCTCTGCGAGCAATAAAACGTTTTAGAGCTAACATGAAGGCGTCTTTAGAAAGCTCACTAACAGCTTCCAAGTGAACGCACTTGTACCGGAAACAAATAAATATGCATAAATAGCATTTTGTTACCCTACATCCTCTGCCCCTTCTATCTACTATAAAGAACGGACCTGCCATATCTAAACCTACAGTTAGAAAAGGAAAATCAGCTTCAACCTTTTCAGGAGGGAGCTGACCCATGATGTTAGTCATATGTTTTGCTGCAAAACGTCGACAAACAAAACAGCGTCGAGCAACGCGGCGAGCAAGGTTTCTAGTGCCGATTGGCCAATATCGATTCCTTACAGAGGCGAGTAATTGTTGTGGGCCCGCATGCATCAAAAGTTTATGTTCTTGCTGAAATATGAGTTCTACAAGATACTGTTCAGCATGTAACACGATGGGATGTCGCTTATCATACGAGTAACTTGAGGTGCTAATTCTTCCTCCAGCTCTTAAGACTCCTTCTGAGTCCACAAAGGGATTAAGTGAAGAAATAATTGAATTGGACTTTATTGGTTTATTGTTTATAAGTAATTGTATATCCTTGTAAAAGATCTCATTCTGAGACATTTTAATCAAAAAGGTTAGGGACTTATTTAATTCAGATATTTTTAGTGACCCAGATATCCTTTCATTTGAATTACAACAATTGTGAATGAATCTGTAAACAAATGCGTAAGTGCGTTGTAGGGTGCTTAGTTTCGAGAATTTTGAGATGTCAAAGTTTGTTTTGACTGGGACTTCCCTTACCACAGCTGGGATCGCTTTTACTTCTGGCAATTCCACTGCGTCTATAAAATCCGTACACGGCCATGAAGACTCTTCTTCTCGAAGAAAAGCTGGACCATGCCACCACAATGCCATCCCACTAACCTGATGTGGGTCGACTGAGCGAGAAAGCAGATCTGCAGGATTCAGATTTGTAGGGATATAACGCCAAGGTGCACCGTTAGTTAGTTCATCGATCATAGCTACTCTATTTGCAACAAAAACCTTTGCTTTATTGGTCATTTTAAGCCAACCTATAGCTACCTTTGAGTCGGTCCAATAGATGACGCGATTAACCTTACAACGTAGAGCCTGAATCACTCCGGACGTAAGCTTGGCACCAGTCAGCGCTCCACACAATTCTAAACGCGGAATTGTGGTCGGCTTGATTGGAGCAACGCGTGTTTTTGCACACAGTAGATTAACCACAATATTATTATCCTTGCCGACGGACTTTAAATAAATACACGAGCCATAAGCTCGCTGTGAAGCATCACAAAAACAACGTAATTCAATGTAGATCGGATTGTCAGCCAAAACCCGTCTAGGAATTTTAATATCCGCCAAAAAGTGAAGATTATTGGCAAAATTAAGCCAATTACGTAAAATTTTATCGGGAATAGGATCATCCCACCCCACTTTATGTTCAGACCACAGCTCTTGAAGCAACATCTTTGGCCTAATCGTACACAAAGAGAGCAATCCAAGAGGGTCAAATATTTTGCAAGTGGATGACAAGATTGTACGTTTTGTGCAAGTCCCAGAAGCCGTAATGTCAAAGCAAAAATGAAGTTTATCAGTAGAAGGCACCCATCCAATGCCTAGAGTATTTGTTGAATTGCTTATAATGAGATCATCATCGTCTTCTCCGCTTATAGAATCGGCATCAAGTAAAGATAACACATTAGATCTAAATTTTCGCAAGTGAAAACGGCCCTTAGCAAGAGTTTTGGAAACTTCGCCCTTTATAAATAGTAACTCCTGTTCGCTGTCAGCCCCAGTAAGAAGATCATCTACATAAAAGTCTCTTTGTATTACTTCTTTAATAGTCCCGAATGCTGAAAATGTAGAAGACTCTTTATAGCAGTTTGATGAAGAATATTCTTCACCCAACTGCCACAAACATCGAGTACTAAGAAAACTTGCACTAGAAAAACCATAAGTTACAGTATTTAGTTTTAGGGTGCTTAATGGTAAAGATGTATCGTCACGCCATAAAATGTATTGTAGGCTGCGGTCAGACTCATTCATCAAAACTTGACGATACATCTTCTCGATGTCTCCTGAAAGAACGTACTTATGTTGTCTGAAGCGAATTAAAATATTGAAAATTGAGTCCTGGTAGTTAGGACCAACCATCTGTATATCATTTACTGATAAACCGGAAGAAGTAGCAGCGGAAGCATCGAAAACAACACGCAACCTTGTGGATTCACTAGAGTCCTTAAAGACAGGATGATGTGGCAGAAAATAATTAACTTTCGCATGATCCACCACAACATCAGAGAGATGCCCTAAATCTTTATACTCATGTACGAAATCAGAATAAAGAGCCTTTAATATAGGTTGCCTTTCAAAACGAGATTCCAATCCAACAAACCTTTTCTTAGCTAAATTAAAAGATTGGCCAAGACTCTCTCTATCTTTGAAAAGCGGAAGTCGGACGCAAAATCTACCGTCGGTCATGCGTATTGTGGTTTCCTTAAAGTGTTGCTCACACAAAGACTCTTCCTTTGTAAGTACAGGTCTCTCAGGTACGCTTTCCAATTCCCAAAATTTCGCCACATCCCGCAACAAATTCCCGTCTATGTTGTGTGACAGGTTACAGTAGGTATGCTGAAATTTATTCTTGCAATAGATGGGCCCTGAGATAAGCCAACCAAGCTTGGAATCATGTAATATAGGATTACCCTTTCCTAAATCATGTTGCTTCGTACCAATGATAGACCAAAATAGGTCAGCGCCTACAAGCATATCAATTATCGATGGTTCAAAAAATTTAGGATCGGCCAGTTGAAAACCATCTAATTTAAGATGACTAGTATCAAGGGTCACTCTAGGTAATGGGGTTGTTATTTTTGGTAACACCAACACCAAACAAACAAAAAGTAAAATTAATAAAATTATCTCCAATACCGACAACATTCGTATTAGATGGCTGAGCTATTAAATTTAAATTATTTTTTAGTGATTCGGTGATAAATGAGCTCTGTGAGCCACTGTCTAATAAAAGTCGGATAGTCTTCGTATCACCCGAAACAGGGTTGATAACGTCTACTATGGCTGTACATAAAAGCACGTCTGAGATCGAAAGGATTGACATGGAGACGGTTTCAGAACCTACGTTCGCAGCAATCTCCTCCTGCTGATTAGAGTCCAATGAAGGTTGGTGTAACAACGAGTTATGACGCTGTTTACAGCTGCTACAGCACGCTGAAAAACGACAACGCTTAACATTATGACCACCCCTTAAACAGTTAACACATAAATTATGTGCCTTGACAAAAGCAAGTCTATCGGAAACAGATTTAGTTTTAAAAGTGTTACACTCGTGTATGCGGTGACCTTCATTACACATTGAACATATAAACAAATTATATCGTGATTGCGATGCCTTACTGTCTGTGACAGAGATTGCATATGACCTTGTTTGCATCTTGCTTCGCTGACTATTCTCCAGCGGCGCACTGAGTGACACAGGTTTAAAACCTTTAACTCGAACCGTTTCTAATAAATCAGCGATTGCGCAAAAAGGCAAAAAAATCTTTTAAACTGTGAATCTCCATTAAACTATTTTTATGTTCTTCCCATTTAAGCGAAGTTTGGTAATCGAGCCTCGAAGAAATTAAATGTATAAGTAGCATGTCCCAGTGATCAGTCGGCAAGCCTAAAGTTTGCAAAGCACGTAAATTTTTATTGACATAATCAATGACAAACCGCAGTGACTTCTCAGTTTCTCTAATAGATTCAATACTAAGTAAATGTTTTAAGTGATAATTAATTAATTGCCGACTATTGTTATAGCGGTCACACAGCAACTGCCAAGCAACAGAATAATTTTGATTTGTTATTTCTAAATTAGATAACACTCGGGCGGCCTCACCCTCTAAGTATGTATTTAAATAATAAAATTTATGTATGTCTTTGATTGATTCATTATCGTGGATAAGGGAATTAAAAGTTTCCCGAAACTCCAACCATTTGTAATAAGCACCATCAAAGGCAGGTATCTTTATTACCGGCAACTTAAAACCCAAATTATGGCTCGCATTACAACTATTAAAAGATGTATTGGAGTTATGGTCATCTGCACAAGCGGTGTTGGGCGTGTTAGACTTAATAAGCAATCGCGCAGTAGATATACACGACTCAAAATTATCCTCCAATGAATCCCTGATAGAAAGTTCTGAGTCTAAATCTGCCGCGACGCATTCTATTTGAGATTGCACCTCGTCAAAACTAATATAAAGCGCTTCAATCTTAGATAACTTCATACTAAGCTTGTCGCGTTCGAGATCCGATAGTTTATTTTTTGCAACAAATTCACTTAACTGATTTTTAAAAAGAGTAACGCGGCCCTTTATTGAGCTACGTTTCGACAAGAGTGATGAACTCTTTATGTTAGCGCTTTCAGATACAGTGGCCACTGCACCTGAAGATAAATCCTTTTCACTCATTTTGAAAAAGTGATCAATAACTAAGAAAATAAAATTAATGTGTAATAAAACAACAAAACTAATACGATACGCTCCTCAAGTCAATATCACGCGATGCGATGAGTAATAGGTGGCCGTAGAAGGGTCGGGCGCAGGTAGAATCAGCGCACCGCCGCTTTCACCGCTGCACTGCGGCTTATATTGTTTAGACGCAAGCAGATGCACAGCGCAACAAAGCTGAAAGATGTGAAAGTAAACGAGTTAGAAATAACACTAGATTATTTACTATGTAGTATTTCTATACGAGATCGATGATTGTTAAGATAGTAACAATGAGGAAGTGCTACCGGTAACTGCGTTTAAGCAAATACGACTATAAAAACGTTTATTATTTAACATTAACTTGAAGTACAACGCGAAAATATGCTTATATTGAATAATTATATTTAATGCCACAGTTTTCACATAAAATATGTTGTTCGGTTTGTAAAATAAATACCTTTAGGGTAATAAAATATGCGATTCACAATTATGACTGCGATCTAATCTTGATATTGTAATAATGAGTGAGTGTAACTTAAGAATATACGTATAGTGCAGGTATGCGTGTAAAATGTTATGTGGACTGCATTCACCGTAAAAGACCTGGATTTGATTCCTAGGCCTATAATCAGGTGAGTACAGTGATCCACACGACACACGACTAGGTAAACAGCACTTGAACTCAAAGAACAGAGACTCAAAAAATCACTAATTGAAGTGGATAGTATAGGAATAATAGGAACGGGCTCACGTTAGCAGTAAGGCAATGCTTTGACGATGATGTGAAGTATCACGCCCGCCGGAACTTAGCTGCAGTAAAGCTCGTAGTGGATAGTGCTTCTTGTCGAAGTCCTCGATGAACCGGAACTTTGTAGGCGCTCTCACGGGTGGGCAGGCACACGGGATGCAGGAGCTAGAAGACGCAGCCGATGACCTCCAGTCTTCAAACTGCGCAAGTATAGTCCGCTGCCACGTGGTAGTATGCCACCCAGAAAATTAGAACCTCGATGCAGGTCCTGTCACGGTCGCCACTTTTGTTCGATACGGAACAAAGACTAATAAAAATAAGGTTCTGAATGTATTAAAAGATATAATTTCGGTTTAATAAAAATCTCAATTTTATCAGAGCGCTAGTTACGGTAGGAGCTTTCGACGACATATATATGAATCCTTCCTTTTACAAAATAACGTTGAATGAACGACTAAAGCTGGTTCACTCAAAAGTTACGTTTAGGAAGAAAGCTGCTCCTTTACATTAACCTTAACTTTATAGGCATACTTTAGCCGATATATAAAAGGGAAACAATATTAAATTAAAACTAATTACATAAATAATTAAATACGTATCGGCGTAAACACCTATCGCTTGTATCATGGGGAGTGTTCAGAGGAATTGTTCGGACTTATACCGGCTGCTGGTTTCCGCCATCGTCCTTCGTGACAAAATATCCGTCCCCATCACCTGGACGATTAGCACTCCCCTACTGTGCGCTTCTCCAGAAGCTTTTTGCCTCGCACAACTAGCCTATGGAACAAATTGTCGCTTGCGGTATTTTCGGACCGATACGACCTTCATACCTTCAAGAAAAGAGCGTACTCCTATCTTAAAGGGCCGGCAACGCACTTGTGACTCTTGAGTTGCGGGTGTCCATGGGCAGCGGTAGTCACTTACGGCGGTGACTCGTCTGCTTGTTTGCCCCCTATCGCATAATAAAAGCACAAAATCGAACGAAGAAAAGCTGTTCGCAACGGTTTCCAATCGTCCCAAGAAAGATCGTAATCTTCTAGGTCATCGTACCAGTCTCTAGCTGAGCCTCGTAGCCGTATCTGCATATCAAATTGGCGGTCTCTGTTGTCCCAGCCGTACACATCACCGAGCTGGTCGATTTCATGCAACCAATTGACGACATTACTTGTTTTGCCGTCTGGGCGAAATTTGGGTATAATTTACGCATCAATTGCAGTTAGGCGACTTTTAGGTGCCGGTACAAGTGCATCAAGAGAAGAAAAAAAATCGTTATTTTCTTTACACGTGGAATTTGTTGAAGAGTCGCTATAAGTCCGTTTTTTTTTTCCGAGACCTCGTGCGTATGGACCGGACATTTTATTTATACCACTTCTGAAATATTATCGCTCAGGGACAAATAATATTCCAGGTATATTATCAACAGTCAGTAATCTCTTACTTTATTCTATCGATTATGACGGATCAATTTTCCAAAAACAATCATAATATCCAACGACCAAAGTCAACATTAATGTTCCCAACGCGAAAACCAATAATCACCTTGAAATGTGTGGCCAGTCTTGTTAGGGCAACAACAATAATGTATACCTATTTGTAATTATCTAAATAAACAGTAGCACCAATTATCTAAATAAAGATAACACTAGATAGGTAGGTAGGTACCTACATATATCCTTCATATAGGTATCTACCTCTTTTTTTTTTTTATGCGATAGGGGGCAAACGAGCAGACGGGTCACCTGATTGTAAATGACTACCGCCGCCCATGGACACCCGCAACTCAAGAGTCACAAGTGCGGTGGGGGCCTTTTAGGTAGGAGTAAGCTCTTTTCTTGAAGGTTTGAAGGTCGTATCGGTTCGGAAATACGGCAGGCGACAATTTGTTCCATAAGCTGGTTGTGCGAGGCAAAAAGCTTCTGGAGAAGCGCAAAGTGGTGGAGTGCCAATCGTCCAGGTGATGGGGATGGATATTTTGTCGCGTAGAACGATGGCGGAAACCTGCAGCCGGTATAAGTCCGAACAATTCCTCTGAACACTCCCCATGATACAAGCGATAGAGGATGCTGAGTGAAGCTACATCTCTACGCAACGCCAAGGTGTCAAGTCGATCAGAAATATCTTGGCAGTCAATGATGCGAGTCGCTCTCCGTTGAATGCGGTCAAGAGGGAGAAGTTGGTACTGTGGTGCACCTGCATAGAGATGAGAACAGTATTCCATGTGCGGCCGAACCTGCGCCTTATAAAGTTGCAGGCGGTGGGCCGGAGTAAAATACTGTCTCGATCTGTTTAGCACACCAAGCTTCTTCGAGGCCAATATGGCCTTACTCTCTAAGTGACCGCGAAACTGGACTTCGCTTGATATATCGACGCCAAGGATTCCGATACTGGCTGATGCAGTTAGGGAAGTGCTCTCAAATTGAGGTGATACGACCAATGGCATCTTTTTAGCGGTGAACGCGCAAACCTGTGTCTTCGTGGGGTTAAACTGGACTAGGTTAAGTCGACCCCAATCTGAAACTTTCGATAAAGAAGTTTCGCTTTCAGACACAAGTTTGGATCGGCTTTCGATGACGTTTACCCTAGTGCGGCCGGTGTAAAGGGCATCACTCGTGCTATCGTCTGCATAGCAATGGATGCTGCTAATCTGCAGCATGTAATTGATATGCAGAAGAAACAGCGTGGGTGTTAGCACACAGCCTTGTGGGACACCAGAATTAACAGACTTGGAGTCGGAGCATGCACCGTCAACAACAACCTTGATGCTTCTGTCTGTAAGAAAACTGGTGAGCCAATTGCACAGTTTCTCGGGAAGCCCATAGGAAGGAAGCTCCGCAAGGAGCGCTTTGTGCCAGACCCGATCGAAGGCCTTCGCCACGTCCAAACTAACGGCCAACGCTTCCCCCTTGGTCTCGATCGCCTGTGCCCACCGGTGAGTCAAGTAAACAAGAAGATCACCAGCTGAACGACCCCGACGGAAGCCGTATTGCCGATCATTGAGGAGCTGGTGGTCTTCTAAGTACCGGAGGAGCTGGCAGTTCATAATGGATTCCATTATCTTGGAGAACAAAGAGGTGATGGCTATGGGTCTGTAGTTGGACGGATCCGAGTGATCTCCTTTTTTAGGGATTGGGTGCACTAGAGCTGTCTTCCATGAGTTCGGGACTACGCCAAGGGAATAGGAAAGCCGATAAAGGCGCGTTAAAACCGGTGCCAACTCTGGAGCACACGTCTTCAGCACGATAGGAGAGATTCTATCGGGCCCACTCGACTTAAGAACGTCAAGGGAAAGAAGCGCTTTACGCACTGCCCTTTGTGTAAACCGGACTTCCGGCATGCGGCTCTCGCACTGCGGTATGGTCGGCGGTGCGTTTCCTCCGTCGTCCAGGGTCGAGTTGGTACAAAGAGTTTGCCCAGAAGATCGGCTTTTTCTTTAGCGTCGTGGGCCAACGAATTATCTCCTATGCGCAGAGGTGGAAGGGATGGCTTACAAAAGTTCCCCTGGACAGCTTTGGCAAGAGACCAGAATGCACGAGTTCCGGAAGGGAGACTCACTAGTCTCTCGCCAATTCTGCCGATGTGAGCCGACTTCGCCCCAGCGATTACTCTTTTGAGGGATCTGGAGGCAAAGTTAAATTGCTTCTTTAATGTGCTGATCTTTACATCCCGTGCTGTCGCTGCATTAGCCCATGCTTGGTAACATTCCTACTTTCGGCGGGACGCCGCTTTGCAAGATCGACCAAACCAGGGCTGGGACTTGCCACCTGTGGGAATCAGGGTGAATGGAATGAAGAGGTCCATACCCTGAAGCACAACATCCGCGACAGAGTCGGCAACGATATTGGGATCATCCGGCGAGAAGCAAACCTGCCTCCATGGGTAGGATGCAAAGAATGTTCGCATCCAATCCCAGTCTGCTGACCTATAGTGCTATACACGGCGACTGCCTGTAACTCGCGGCCGCAGCGAGTGAACGAGTGGCACCATACCCCTAATCAGGCAATGGTCCGAAGAGCCAAGAGGGGCCTCAACGGATACTTTGTAGCCGTCAGGATGTGAGATCAGCAGAAGATCCAACAGTGAAGGCACGTGGCTTTCTGCATCTGGGATTCGCGTAGGCGTTGCTACCAGCTGCGTCAAGCCATATGTCAAGGCGAAATCGTGAACAGATCTTCCCGCATGATCGGTTTTTCGCGAACCAAGCCATTCGGCGTGATGGGCGTTAAAGTCGCCAAGAATCACGATCTCTGCGGATGGGACCTGCTGGAGCACTGAGTCTGTAGCCATTTGGACGTGGTCGATGAGTCGGTCCGTTTCGGCATCACCGCTATGGGACCTGTAGAGTCATACGTAGATGCGGGGATGGTTGTCGCAGTCTACACGTAGCCATAAGATGGAGAGGTCCCTACCTTCAAGATTGCCGAGGCGGCGAGAAGTTATATTATCTCCGTACACGCATACACCAGCCTTAGGAATAAAGGAGTGTTCCAGTCCGTACCACGGGTAGCAGAGGTAGGATGTGTCCGCTGGAGATGATATCTGCGTCTCGGTTAAAAAGAGCAAGGCCGGCTTTGCTGTCTCAAGGTGGTGGTGGACAGTGTCGAGGTTAGAATGTAAGCCCCTGATGTTACAAAAATCCACGGTAAACGTGACAGGGGGTGCCATGGTATGCCTTGTCTTGCCCCGAGCAGATTTTGAGAGCACAGTTGAGCCCCCCTCCACAGTACGAGGGACAGCCTGGGCGTCCATGCTCAGGTATAATCCGTACTGAGGGTGGACGTCCAGGGGGGGATTCTCCAACGCTGGCGCTGGTACCCCCCTCGGGTATCCTTTTTGTTAACAACGCTATCATTAGGGGGGTGGGGGATTTTGGGCCTCCGGAGACCTCTCATTTCTGGGAAATGCAACGCAAGCGTTACTTCACAACTGGTTTTCTGCGAGGCCGTGGTATTGCACCGGTCAAGCCGGCCCATTCGTGCCTAAGCATGGCTCTACCACATAAAATTTAAAGGTTCCAGTTTAAAATCAACGCCAGATTTTCATTTGGCATGAAGCTGAACTGGACATATTTTAGTGCAAAACGCGAGACGTTCTAATGGCTCCTTTAATAGACAATTTTTCCTGTATATCGATTTACTAGTTTAGTACTTTTTTTTTTTTTTTATAAGTACGAAATATATAAGAATAATTACCTACTTTTACAATGTAGCCATATAATTTGATTTTGTCTTTACCTGAAGTCGCAAGTTTATGTTTATCCAAGTGCTTAAATTTCTGGAACTACTTCAAAACTAGTGTAGGCTTAGATAGCAATTTGATTTCAAAAAAAAAAAATAGTTATGTATTGAATGTTTGTTATTAACATTATTGACAAAATAACATCCAAATAGTTACACCTAACACTAAACATGGACACTGACAAAACATTACAATAGACTATACAAACAGTTACAATCACTCTTCAACTTCCTCGTCGAATTCGCCTTCGTCATCTGCCGACGCATCTTGATACTGTTGGTATTCTGACACCAAGTCATTCATGTTGCTCTCCGCCTCAGTGAATTCCATTTCATCCATTCCTTCACCAGTGTACCAATGAAGAAAGGCTTTTCTCCTAAACATTGCTGTAAATTGCTCCGAAATTCTCTTGAACAATTCCTGTATAGCTGTAGTGTTACCAATAAATGTAGCCGACATTTTCAAACCTCGCGGAGGTATATCACAAACGGCAGTCTTCACATTGTTTGGTATCCATTCGACGAAGTAAATACTATTTTTGTTTTGAATATTTAGCATCTGCTCATCCACCTCTTTCATGGACATGCGACCGCGGAACACTGCGGCGACTGTGAGGTATCTACCATGTCGGGGATCACACGCCGCCATCATATTCTTTGCATCAAACATTTGCTGCGTAAGCTCTGGAACAGTAAGCGCGCGGTACTGTTGGCTGCCACGAGACGTGAGCGGCGCAAAACCTGGCATAAAGAAGTGCAACCGTGGGAAAGGCACCATGTTTACTGCCAGTTTCCTCAAGTCTGCGTTCAATTGTCCCGGAAATCTTAAACATGTAGTTACTCCAGACATCGTTGCAGACACCAGATGATTCAAGTCTCCATATGTTGGGGTCGTTAGTTTTAATGTTCTGAAGCAAATATCGTATAGGGCTTCGTTGTCTATGCAATAGGTCTCATCCGTATTTTCTACTAACTGATGTACAGATAACGTCGCGTTGTACGGCTCTACCACAGTATCCGACACTTTAGGGCTTGGGACTACAGAGAAAGTGTTCATTATTCTATCCGGATACTCTTCTCTGATCTTTGATATTAATAAAGTTCCCATGCCAGAGCCAGTGCCGCCACCTAAGGAATGTGTTAGTTGAAAACCTTGTAAGCAGTCGCAACCTTCCGCTTCTTTTCTGACGACGTCGAGTACCGAATCAACAAGTTCTGCGCCCTCTGTATAATGACCTTTTGCCCAGTTGTTACCCGCCCCGGATTGGCCAAACACAAAGTTGTCGGGGCGAAAGATTTGACCGAACGGGCCGGAGCGCACGGAATCCATAGTACCCGGCTCCAGATCTACCAGCACAGCACGTGGGACATACTTGCCACCCGATGCCTCGTTGTAGTAAACATTAATGCGTTCTAGTTGCAGATCAGAGTCTCCGTTGTAGGCACCCGTAGCGTCGATTCCGTGTTCATCAGAGATCACCTCCCAGAACTGAAACAAAAGTGATTACGTTACATGACAGGAAAAACGTATGCAATTTTAGTTCAAGAGTTTAAGAAGATTACAATTTACTAAGAGCCCTAAAAACTAAAACATTCATAACATTCTTTATTTAACATTGTAAGGTAATAGGCCTGTAAGGCTTATAAGAAAAATACCCTGTCAGTGCTGACCCGGTACTGACCTAGTGAAACAGACGGGAGAGTCAAGTTCGAGAAGGCTTGCTAACTATTGCAGTAACACGGCCTCACGGAAAACTTACTGCTATTACGTGCAGTTTCGTTGAAGTTTTTAGTTTCGGCTAAAAATCCTGTTTCGGTTGGTTACGGTTGCTAAATGAACAGTCTTACACTAAATATAAATCGATTCAAAAGTGTTTACTTAATCATCAGCGTACACATTTACGAAACCTTGATCGTCCAGTTATCTAGCAGACCACTTTATAATAAGCCACATGGATATGAACTTAACACTGAACATGAAATTTATCTGAGCTCAAATTTAACCTAAGATGATTTGTTTTATGTAAGCACTGGTACTATATCCGTGCTTTTCATAAAGTTGTATAAAATACTGATTTTATAATCAATACCATAGTAAAATAAGCGTATGGTTTATGCAACCCTCGTATATTCA
The DNA here is from genome assembly GCA_947561695.1 of Tyria jacobaeae. NCBI lineage: Eukaryota > Metazoa > Arthropoda > Insecta > Lepidoptera > Erebidae > Tyria > Tyria jacobaeae. The sequence continues at coordinate 22,660,470 of OX387208.1, read as the reverse complement.
ATGAGGTTAAAATCACTAAAACAGATTTTATCAAATTCCAATTTAATAGATTATTTATAAGATTCAATAAAATGTATTATTAGAAGTCGCGCTGTTAATCTCACAATATCACTATAAAGTCTCAAATATGTCCTTCACCGCACAAAGGATTATTATAAATTTAGGAAAAATCAGTATCACTAAAATCAATACTGTAATTATGTAACTAGTAAAAAAATATATACGATAACGTTTAAGAAACATTTAACGTAATTGGTCTCGAACAGCCTACAGTTATATCATCAATTAATACTGTCTTCCTGACGATCGTTTTCGCTGATATTGTGTGCTATCTATTCTTAAATTGTATTATTTTTGCAAGGGTTGCTATTTTCTCTAAATATTTTGAAACCGCAACATGACATTTTTTGTGTTAAAAATACGACTCAGTTTTGCATGAGACCTTATAACATTATATCTTCGTGTCTTTCTCTAAACACGTTTATAAGAGTACTGAATTTTTCAAAATTCTTTTTATTCACTATCGCTCTATATATTTTATTAGTTTTGTAGCTCCATTTCTTTTCTCTTTAATATAATCCCATCCGCTAATTTTTTTTACAACAAAACGGAACAATTCTTTTGCCTCGTTCTGATTTGGTTTTGCTAAGGCCCAAGGATTTATCCTGTCTCCAGACCAATGATAGTAACAACCCACAATTTTAACTATTGGTAAATTCTTGAATGCTTTATAGAATGTATACTTCTAAAGTCGCAGTGAAATATTTGATTATTGAAGGTAAAATAGGTCATTTGCCTTGTCACTCGGCAAAAACCGGTGGTATGACGTTTGTTCACAAGTAATTCCATTTACCCCATATGTACTAAACAACTAAACGGTACGGGGCAAACATTTAAGCTTTGTAAGCAAGAAAAAAAAATCAAATAAACGAAAATTATAAGAGTTCCTTCGGAGTATTCTGCAAGAGGAAAGACTAAATTTTAGTTGGACTTGCACATCTTACACATGAAATACTATTTTTGTAGCTCCCGAAGCCTAATTCCTGGCATTATAAAGACTTCTTTAAATTTGAATATGACTGCTATGAATGACTGCTATATACAATAAGTCCTATATACTATTATTATAATTATTTAATGCATTATTATACAATGATGGAATAGATTCATCCAAAACTTATTTTTTTATTATCTAAAGACATTTCTTTTTGTATAGTACTTAAATTACAGTTAACAGTGTGACCACTATGTTTAACGGTATTCTAATCTATCTGCAAGATAAAATGAGTAATAAAAATTAAGAAATTACACAATTAGAAAAAGCCGCAGCTCTGCAAGACCCGACCCGGTTCTACAATAATATGACTACATACGCCATCAATAGTTAAAGATCAATTGCAATATTTTTCTTTTGCACATCTCGCAATAACTATTACAGCATTATTAATATAATAGTAACGTCTAAGCATAAAGTATTCTCCCTTTCGTTTAATATACAAGAGTTTCCATTATAAACAAGAAAGTGACACTATCATTAGCACTATTCAGTAGTAATATTTTTTTATATTTTACAACAGTCAATGCTACTAACCTACTTACACATGACACCAAACCTCTTGAACGAGGTAATTAATTATTACCTCAGGAAGAAACAGTTAATATCAATCTCCAAATCCCCAAAATGGTGCATACACCGTAAAGAAATTAAAAAAACTACACTGCATGCAAGCAGTGTGGTAAATTCTCGGCATTGACGCCTGTTACTGACTCGCTATTTACCCTGTTAAAAACCAGTACAATAAAAATAGGTTCTTACAGTAAACTTACAAATAATATGTAAAGTGATCGACTAAATTGCGATTAAGTTCAGTTATCTAAAGAACAGCTCTCACCTTGGCGCCTATCTGGTTTCCGCACTGCCCAGCCTGGATATGGACGATTTCCCTCATTTTGATTATTCACAAAGAATTTTGGATAGAACTTTTATTAAAATACCACTTTAGATTAATTTAGCATTAAAAATAAAAATAAAAATAAAAAACTACATACAAAAACCTAATGAATTACTGCATGTGCATTGTACACAAAATTTTCAAGAATAATGAGCTTCCTCAATTCTTTTGTCATTCGCTTTTAGATTAAAATTCGAATTTTGAAAAAAATTACAAATCAAGGAAAAATAACACGGTGGCCTGCATTTTAGTTCTGTAAATACTTTTTTAACCAACCGCGCAATAGGGAGGGCTATATTTTTCATGTGTATATCATATATGTATGTTACTTTAACATTTTAGTATAGATGAATTCATACTTTTTGTTTTTTCTATGGCATGAGGAGGCCAACACACAAACTGGTCTCCTAATGGTAAGTGACAACCGCTGCCCGTGAACACTTGCTTCCAGAGTTGCAAGTACGGTGTCAGTCTATGAGGGTGTTGAGGGGCGGAGGAATGTGGAGAGGGGAAAGATTAAAGAGGGATTTGGGAATCTTGTACCCTCTCTCACTCGGTAAATACAACGCAAGCATTGGGTGACAACCAGTTTTCTGTGAGGCCGTAATATTACATTGCGGCTTAGTCAACCTTTATTTTATATTAGCTTGTACTACTATACACATAAGGTGTTACTCATGAGTATTTGTAAAATAAATAAGAGTTTCACCTTATGCATAGTAGAATCTCGAGTATAATAATAATAATAAAGTTTATTAAAAAAGATGATCAAAAACTCTTACATTAACACAGAAGCAAAGATCTTGCAGAATAATAAAATTATCGTAATTAATGTGCAGTGTTGCATTGAACTTCCATCCATATCACCTGGATGATTGGCACTCCACCACTGTGCGCGTTTCCACAAGCTTTTTGTACCTCTCACAACCAGACTGTGGAGCAAATGATCACCAGCCGTATATCCGAACCGATACAATCCTTCAACAATTCAAAAAAGAGCGTATTCCTATCTAAAAAGCTTCCACAAACAAGAGCCAAATTGTCATCTTCTGCTGAAAGCCTTTTTATTCTTTGCAGAATATTTGTTATTCTCTACATAGGGATTAATTATGACATACAAGTTTTTTCACATGTTTTGAAAAGATTGAGAGCATCGCAATTGGCCTATAGTTTTGCATTAATATTCGATTATCTCATTTAAATAAAAGTTTTATAACTGTTAGAGTTTAATAGATAAGTTAATTATTTGTAAACTGTTATTATTTTAGACTGCACTGATGGCGTAGCGGTTTAAGTGGTCACCTCGCCACCAAGCTGCAGCGCCGAGTGTTGTGGGTTCGATCCCCGCACGGGACAACACTTTGTGTAATCCTCAAATTGTTGTTCTGAGTCTGGGTGTTCTTTGTGTCCGTTAATTGAATGTTTGTAAAGTCTGCCGCGACACAGGAATTAATCCTAATGCGGAAGTTGTCTTTAAAAAAAAAAAATAAAAAAAAAAAACAGATTTGTCATTAGTTTTTTTTTTTATATTAGCCTACCACAATGACTACTCTGCCTGATGGAAAGCAACAAGTGTTTTATGTGATAAGAAGAACTTGGTGCTAAGTGTTGAGTTCTTCATAAATAAAAGATGTTCTTTAAGAATGCTATGTATTTGTAAGGTCAGACATAACAGCATAGGTTTATGTCTTGTATCAGAAGTATTGTTAATCATGAACAATAATTTCGGACATATTACATAGAGTGGAAGACTAGCCTAGTCTAGACACGAATTCGTGTGTAAGCATGGCTCGCCTTTTAAATTATTTAAAATCATTAACCCTCACCCTCACTTGCCCTGAACTAATTGAGTACAGGGCAGGTGAGCGTGATTTTATTATAACAACAAAACAAACTCAAAATAAAAGTTTGGTTAACCTTTTGACTTCTATGAAGGTCATTACTCGTTTTTTCGCCTGCATTAAGAACGTATTGTGACATATATTTAACCGTTTCAGTCCTTGATAATCACACAATTGATTACGACACTAGAAAATAATTGAAACGCCCAAAAAAATTAAAAAGCATTTACCGAAATTTATTTTTTAGAATTCCAATTTTCCTGCTAACTCCTGAGAACATAACTACACCTTTTTAACTCGACGTAGGTTTAGATGTAAAAGCATTTGCATACCAAATATGAAATGAGTGACATTACTAAATTAGCAACATATGCACTGATGTATATTAGTACAGTATTTCTGTGCTCCACTGATTGGTAGACGTCCTGCAAGAGCTCATTAAGAAACGCCCTATAATTGAAAGGATCTCTATTGTGATAGTAGCGCAGTGTTAGTGCAGAATTGCTATAATAATTTCATATTTGTGAAGTGACGCTCATACAAACAATTCGAGTCCACAGATTTATTATAATGTAAATAGAGATGAGTTTGTCAAATGATGATGTAACAAAAATACCGTATGCTTATTGAAACCGAGTTCATAATAAAGAGCTTATACACTTAAACAATAAAATCACCGTGATACGATTAACGAGGGATATTTTGAACAACTTACCAAGTACATAAATTGTCATAAAACGACTATCAAATTACAAGCCGACAAGAAACCTGCAGAAAGTGAAGTCGTACTCGCCACTTGTAAATATACTTGCTACACCACCGATACCACTAACTAAATTGGATCCTGAAATAAAACATTCTTAGCTCTTATAAATTGTAATTAGTATTATACATGCGAATATGAGTTCCTTTGATCATTAACTAGACTTTGCTCATTAACTAGACTTGGTCTAGTGGTTAGTGATTTCAACAAGTACACAAACAAGTATTTCTTTGATTAATACGTGTATTTGTTCTGTGTCTGAGTGTGATTTATCTATACTATGAATGTATTTATAAATATGTAAGTAAATGCATGTTTATCAACAGTCTGGTTACCATAAGCTCAAGCTCTGCATAGTTTGGGATCAGACAGACGGATCAAACGTGTGTGAGATGTCTGGAGTTATTATTATTATTATTAAATATCAACAATAAATATAAATATCAACGGATAATCATTAAATTCCACATCTAAGTCGGTCATACATAGAGGGCTCTATAACATTCGTCTAAGTAACTTTCCTTATATTTTATACAATACATTACGTTTATTAATGACGTGGTTGCTGCAATTTGATCTAAACTTCGGGTAAACTGATTTAAAGGTAAAACTATTATATAAGCTAATATCATCTTATCAATTGGGTTTTCGCAGAAACTTATCAACATGTGACGTAGTCCACGAACTAACTAATCACGTAGTACTAAGTGTTATAAATAATAGAAAAATCATTACCTTAATTTAGACCTTGAAAAATCGGCACGTGTCTACTAAACTACTACTAACTAAGCTTTATTACGAGTAGAGACCCGAGCCGAACACTTTTACAAACGACTTTTTCTAAATAAAGATAAGGTGTTCTATTAGATCTTTTAAACAGCTACCTAACAAACTGACCGCAATTTGCCCAAATAATAATTCATGAACTTCCTATTTATTACCTCGGGAAGTGTACTAGTGCTAACCCTTTTTCTTATCTTCATAAATGAGCTATGCAACCACAATATCCAGAATGGTAGAAGTAGATTTTCTTTTTTTTTAATGTGATATTGTGCAAACGAGCAAACGGGTCACCTGATGGAGGTGACTACCGCCACCCATGGACACCAGCAACGCAAGAGTCACAAGTGCGTTGCCGGCCTTTTAGGTAGGAGACGCTCTTTTCTTGAAGGTTTGAAGATTGTATAGGTCCAGAAATTCGGCAGGCGACACTTTATTCCACAGGCTGACTGTGATAGGCAAAAAGCTTCTGGAGAAGCCCAACGTGGTGGAGTCCAATCATTCAGGTAATAGGGATGAATATTTTATAGCGTAGGATGATGTCAGAAACTTGCAGCCGGTATAAGTCAAAACTATTCCTCTGAACACCCCATGAAATAAGCAACAGAGAATGCAGAGTAAAGCTACATCTGTACGCAACGCCAAGGTGAACAGTATTCCATGTGCGGCAGAACCTGCGCCTTATAAAGTTGCAGACCGTAGGCTGGAGTAAAATAATTTAGCGATCCGTTTAGCACACCAAGCTTCTTCAATAATAATTTGGCCTTACCCTCTAAGTGACCGCGAAATGGACCTCGCTTGTTATATCGACGCCAAGGATTCCGAAGCTGGCTGATAAATAATACTGCAATGACTATTGTAGCAGAAGCTATGTTTCAAGTAACAGTTAGAGCACAATTCGCTTTCAACATAGCATTAAACTGGCTCAATAAACATATTCTTGCACTTGATACTGCCAAAACTAACATCCTTATCCTCAGTGCAGCCTCTCAACCACGCACCCAATAACTTTAATAGCTCCCTCTTGCAATAACAAACCCCAATTTCTTTGCAAATGTCCATCATTAACCTTTGTAAATAAAATAAAATATCTGATTATAAAACCATTAGAGATAATACATAGAGCAGTATTAATAGTGGCTACCTGTCGCCCTATCATATTCCCTACTAATGAATTGTATTGAAAGTGGAATATTCTAAATATAAAACAACACTTACTCGTACAAGCAGCTCTCATAAAACACAAAAGAACGCCTAAAGGGACAATCTATAAACGTAAAAAAGACAAAATCTGTACTCTCCATGTATCACATGCATATTAATTACTGTCTTTCTCTTTCTAACACATGTCTTTCATAACTAGATTATTTTATTTTATTGGCCCTTCATTATATAATTACATAAATAATCATTGTCCAGTACTCGGCGTAACGCACGTTAACTGTTACTAAGTAGTTTACTAATTTCTTCTAGACCATACATATGATGAAACAGAACAAGCGCTAATTTAAGGAAAAGTTAAACGGAGCATCAGTCGGTAGATTGATGTAACACAACAACCACACACATACACTTATACTTGTCTATACATGCAAACACGAACACACTCACACACACATGTTCTAAGTTCTCTATGTTTTATGTATTAAGTGAATGTATACTATATAGTGTAAGTATAGTGTACTAGTAGTGTAGTATTCAACACACTTAATATTGTAATATCTATGTAGTGATTTTAAAAGTCTGTTTGCCCGAGTGCTTCTCATAAAGCTTAACCATTTGGAAATGAGCAGTAATAGATCAACGCAGGCAGGTACTTAATAATTTTATCTTTTTAAAATTGATTGCACATTTGACAAATCAACCTATAGTAGCGGTAACGCATCTATAATTTTAAATACTTTTTTGAAACAGAACAATTTCAAATAATTGTTGAGCAGTTTTATGAAAGAAAGAAATTTAATTGAGCCAATGCTTTATCACCATGGTGCACATGGTGACAATACGTATTGTAATCCCTCTACATATTCAATTAATCGGATTTTTTTAAGGCGTACAAGTAGACAGATCACCTGATGGTAAGTGACGCCCGCTGTCCATGGACACCTCCAACTCAAGAGTTGTCAGTGCGCTCTTCACTTTTGAGTGTGATGAAGGGGGCAGGTAGCGGAGGGACTCATATACCCTTATTCATATGGTTAATACAGCGCAAACATTTTTTGACAGCTGGTTTTCTGCGAAGCCGTGGTAATAATTCGGGTCTAGCCAGCTCATTCACGGCTAACAATAGCTTGACTCTGCTAACGCTTTTAATAAAAATAAAACAGAGGATGTATCAAAATATTTGTGATTTGAACATAGTGGTTACAAGTGCTCTCTTCTCTAATAATTAACCACGGATAGAATTAATTCAGCTACCTTTTATTCTACACTGGTTCTAGAAGCAATGGTTTAGGAAAATTACTCCCTATACAGATTAAAACAACATAAATTAGACTCACTGAGCAAACGATTGTTTAGCTAATTTAAGTTTACTACATGAAAAAATAAATGATAAAATTCAAGACTAGAAGAAAAAACAAAATGAAATTATAAGTACCATTTCAAACCTCCACCACTCCGAAGAACCCATTACGAACATGAACACACAAATGTTATACAGTGTTTGTAAGAATCAACCAATAACTAGAATTTGTAATACATGAAACTATTTAACTTTTTTACGCAAATACTTTTAGCATATTAAATATATACTATAAAAAAAACTAGTTCAATTTAGGTATATTATAATCAAATGTAAATTAGAGTATTGACATTGAGTGAATTGTAAATTCATATGCAGTGGTAAAACAAAAAAAAATAATTAGGGCGTGAATATTTATCAATGATAGATAATATAACTGTTTAAATGCCGATGTACATATTATTGAGAGAATTATTGTTTTAAACAGTTTCCCACTAGATACCCAACAAAGGGCGACGTCGTAACCATGCGTGGTATAGAATCTTGGTGTAGAATTCTGTTTTCACCAAAGATCTTCATGCTATCCTAATCTATACTTATAGTTAAATTTTAAATTGAATAAATACTAATATTAGATTTCTTTCAAGCAGAAGCCAAAACGACACTTTTTTGGATTTTAAAAGTTCTCTGTCTGTCTGTCTGTCATTCTTTTTTAAATTCACCCTACTAAAACTACTGCATGAAATTGAATGCAATTTTCAAATATGTATTGCTTGATGTCTAAAATAAAATATAAGCTCAATTTAACTTCATGAATTGATTTGGATTACACACGTACCAAGTTGCGGGTCAAAGTTAGTACAATGTACAATAAAACTTACTCCTAATAAGAACATACATACATACGCTCTCGCCTATAAGTGGTAGGCAGAGGTAAATAAAACACATTTTGGCAATAACCACTTGGACCCACTAACGTAAGCGTATTGCCGTCAAACGGACTCTTTATGACTGTATAAGTACACACTGGTTAATAGATAACAGTCCTATCTCTCAGTTGCTTTTTTGTCAAAATGGGATGGCTCTAGAAAATAACTCCATCAAGAACCACACAACAAAATAACTTTTTAAATCCTCGCTTTTTTAATGACGTTAGCTTGCAATGATATTACCTATTCCCGGAGACGAATCAAATGATGCCTCGCATGTTGAAATCTATCAAAGCGCCTAGGCTCTAGGGCTTCACCAAGAAACATTCACACAGTGACGATTCTTTGTATTAGCACAGATATATACGATACATAATATAACCATCTTTCTTACGCCGCGCCGTCGGGTAATAATAGGCATGCAGCAAAAAACCCCGTCCAAATCGGATCAGTAGAGTAAATCGCCAATATGCGACTATACATACTACATACGGGTTGAAAATTAAAATGAAAATACAGATAATATTAATATATTAATTGATTACATCTTATATCTGGTTTAACTAGTATTTTATATAATGGTGTAAACATTAATTTCTTAAAAACAGCAAATTTCTTATTATAATTAATAATAGATTTATAAATTTATGTTTATAAATATGACAAAGCAGGTAATCCAACACAAAGATTTAAAATTTAGTATGAATTTGTCTTGGCTACGTATATCCTCCTTTAATGGGCCGGTTCGACCGGTGCGATACCACGGCCTCACGACCTCTCTAAAAAAGACATTATTTTATGATTTAGTTTATGGATAAACTGAATAAAATCAAAATTTTAATCAGATCATCAGCGTCTTCGGAGGCATGCTAGATACAAGTTTTCGGTTGAACCTTCTTTATTCCTGCAAATGAAAGAAAAGTAAAAAGATAGGTATCAAAGGACTCAAATTTATATATCCTGAAAGTATCTATATTAATATAAACTATTTAATAAAATAAAAAATTCAGACATCCAACTCTACTACTTGTACTATGGTAACCAGACTGCTGAAAATAGACATAGATATTTCTAAGTACATATAAATATATTATAGATAAATTATACCTAACAATAGAACAAACTTCTCTAAAGATGCAAAATGAAGTTTAATTTATGTCTTTTAGTAAGAACACATGTTTGTATTTAAATAGTTTGACTTCTTCACCAATAATGTATTACCAAATGACTATCGTGGATGAGTAAGAATGCGAGAAGTAAGTCTTTTACTGATGTTTAAGTTATAGCCAACCCAGTTAGATCCTTCACAGTCCTAGATCATTCTTTGGCTACGAATTTTTAAAATAAACATTATTTTGGGATTGTTGGCGCTTCTTGGGGTAGACCTTCATCTAGCAGTGGATGGTAATGTTTAAAGTGACAATGGGCTGACCGACAACCGTTGCCATTTATATTTTAGGCGTATGATATTTATAGTTTAGACACCGCTATTTCCTAAATAGAAGCATACTTATTATGATATTACTTCTGAATGGTAATATTACTTATATATAAATATAAACACTAGATTTGAGTCTCTAGTCTGTGCGTTTTTGTTTTTTTCTTCTATTTACAACACAGTTTATTACAAGTTTACATTACAAACCCGCATAAGGAATGATTCTGGATGAGTTTCTCGCTTTCCGCTATAGTCTGGGGCAATGTCAAACCTTTGGTTTCAGGTAGTGTCAGAGTTATACACGCCGTTAGAAGCGCCGCTATAGACAATGTTAACATTGGCAAAATAGTCCAGATGCGATCCTGCAATAAGTTTAAAATTATAATTATACAAATTTCTTTTTCTACAGACTGATGTTCTACAGTGACTTAGTTTTATGGTTAGGGGGTTTCGGCATCAGCCAGTTCCATTTATATAATGTACGAAACCCTGACCTTCTAGAGCCACTGCTTACACTCCCCAATTCTCCTAACAGCAGTATCACGTTCCTGCCTTTGCCTTCCATTCTTGCTGTTTTTTCCTTTTAATATGCCCCCAATGTTGTCATTTAATATCCAAAGATGTCTATAGTAAGCTTACCCTTATTACAAAATTGTTACTAAAATGCAGTCGCCAAAATTTGGGCCTTTACGCCTTCAATGATACATACGTTTTCAAACAAAGCTCGATTTCCACACATTATTTTAAATCAAGAATTTTTAAATTAGTTATCGAGTATCTTGATTTGTATTAGCAACTGAATCAAATCATATAAACAGTCAAGATTTTTCTTTTAAAATGTGGTGACCGACGCCAGCAAAGAATGGATTTGCCTACAATATGTTGTTGGCACCCTAAATTAAAACCCCATTATTTTGACGAGCATAATATATGTAAAAGTATGCATACCAAATATGAAATAAATGGCGTCAGAAACATAGCAGAAAATCCACTGATATGTAACAAAGATATTCCTGAAGCTCGTAGGGGAGTCGGCAGTATTTCTGTAACCCACTGGTTAGTAGATGTGGTGCATGACAACAAAAAGAAACGCCCTAAAATTGAAAGTACTGCTCGCGTAGTACCTATAACAAAAGAAATATATAATTTAACGATTCACGTGTATATAAAATGATATCAAAAGCGTGAACATCGTAGGCAAAGAATAAGTAATTAAAAATAAGAAAATGTCTTAAAATACTAAAATGATAATGTTATGTCCAGTATGGTAATTAAATGTCCCAAAGTGATAAAACCGATTAGCGGCGAAGAAAATATTGAAGTCTACAGTAGAAAATTAATGGATGAAAATTACAGTTAAATACAATTCATTGTGATATGTGGCTCTATACTTAATCAAAACTAATTGATTTGAAGAAGAGAAGGTTTGAAGAAGTTAGTAGTATTGTGATGAGAACCTTACCTTTAGGCACAAACACACAACTCAATAAGAACACGCTAGTAGTAAACAATAGTACTGAAACTAAGTTTCTCCTCCCTAATCTACAAATAAGAAGAAATACAATAATTAGTGATTATAGAAAGTTTATTAATTTACTGATATAGAAGTTGGTTTAAAAATGCGACTAAAGCCACGAATGTCAAGTCAGTCCTTGAATTTTAAAGTGACATGCAGTTTGCTCTGGTCACCCTTATACGGATATACTCTATGCCACATTTTGATATGTGAAGCAAGATCAGCATGATAGTAGGTAGGACATAGCCGATGAACTGAGGATTGACCACAAAATAGTTAAGACCCATTTGAAAGTTTGGCCATTCAAAAAAATCTTGGTATTTAGATGCCACACGAGCTTTTAACTTATTAAATGTACTCGTTTACGATTATCTATTGAAACTAATGAAATCAAACCATTTTTTTAAACATTAATTACTGGTGATGAAATATTAAAAAAGTTCAATAATAAAGACTCTTTTGTCACTCAGTAAAAATTGAGAGAGCAACTACTGATTCTTTTTAAATCTCAATATTTCTAATGTGACGGGCTTATGTCACTATCTACAACAAGTTATCGAAGAAAGTTGCACATATACATATGTTATAATTAAAAGTAATTGAAAATTGAAAAAAAAAATGTCATAAGTTTGTAAATGAAATACGAAGGCAATTTTCCCCCGAACTTACAATTATCTAGTGAAAATTTCAAGAGTAACATAATGTCAGATGGAATCGAAGATTGAAAGTATGATAACTGTTATATTTAAGTAAATAGTATGTACCTAAATTATTTGTTTTAAAAGTTCTCAAACAACAGTTAATTCCGAAATGGCAAAGTTTGACCTGCTACAACAGAATCGGTCAATATTCAAAGATTGACCGCTTTGTTAGTTTTGGAGTGCAGGAATGTCTTGTTGGTAGTTAGATGATTACTAATCTTTTGATTGCCTGATAATCCGATCTGAACGGTATTGTTTCTTAAATTTTTATCTAGATGCAAAAATATAATAAATTCTTCCTTAACGTTTTGTGTGTTCCTTTTCACGTGTTGATACCCTAGTTATAAAATTAAATTGACTGTTGATGAAGTTGTTAATTTCTGAACCAATTTCTTAAATAAAAAGAGAGAAAGAGACAAAGAGATTTAAGAACTATTGGATCTCTTTTACCTGTGTTGTAGTTCATGCGTTGCCACTGAACCTTACTATTCTGTATCATCGACTGTCATAGCTACAGTGGTTTTAGTAGCATTCGTTTTTAATGACCTGATAGTAAGAGGCAACGTATACACAACGCAAGCATTTTCCTACAACCAGATTTCTGTAAGGCCATAATATTGTTACGGAAGTGGGTACAGGGATTGGAAGGAAACTAATGTCTCTGACGAGAGTAGCAATTTATTTCACAGTCTGAACGCGTAACACTGCACCAAACGCGTAGCACTGCACCGAACGTATAGCACTGCACGAACCACGTAGCACTGTTCGACACTGTCCCCGCGGACTACACGTAGCCCAGTCCAACGGGAGCACTGCACCACTTTTGAATTGTATTGTTCACTTTACTTTACTACTTTTTCACTTCTTCTTTTTCTTCACTTGAGATCACTTGCCATTGAAATTCCCTGTAGGCACTCCTGGGGTTTTTTATATACCCCTACGAGCACTTACCCCTATAGAGAATTCGCATGTATTGGACATGCGAATTTAAAAGAAACCAATCCTGTCAACTAGCTGCGGCACAGGGGGAGTTGTGATTGCTCCGAAGTATTGCGAACCCGATCGTTAGGGTGTTCGTTGTAATTACTTTATGCTTTTTATCGATATCGATAAGTAAAAGGTTTTGCATTTTTTGAATACTTTAATTTTAAACGAGTAATGAAATTTTAAATGACCTGGCAAAGGAACTAACATCTTCAAGCAACAATCAGCTTAAACTAAACGAGTTAAAAAAAAACTAAGTTCAAAACTAAACTAGTTCGGTTCGAGGTCGAGGCACTGAGAGGCAGTACGGGTGGATTGAAATGGGAATAAAAAAGAATTTCACATTTATTTGTTAAATTTAGAATGATCCTTATTTTACAAGATGCTATTATTGATTTTTAAAATGAATTAATTTTGTATATTTACTCCTAACCTAACCTAACATGTCATCCGCGTGTCAATATATTTCTGTAATACACTTTTCGTTGATTCAATATCATAATTGGTTTCTTCGGGGAATAATTTTTCTTCTGCAATCTAAGAGCTTTATGGGTCAACCGATCAGCGGTGATTTTTACTTTAGAGTCACTATTGATAAAATCTTGACTGATTACGGAGTCGCAACGCCGACATATTTTAATGATCATTTGTGAGAGATAAATTAATGCCCCATTATCTTTGTAGAATATGAGACTATTTTTAATTTTTCTCTAATTACATTAAAGCCTTTATATATTCTATTACATGTTCCGAAAACTTTCTGAGCTCGACAGATTCGAGGGCTTTCTCAATGTCTTCTTGACTTTCGGTAACTCCAAAATCAACGCCATTATTTTCTGCCTGATGTTCTCGGTAAGAATAGCGTAGGTACTCCTCATTAATCACTGCTTGTTGTTTGTCCTCATAAAACAATCCCCAGTAAAATGTTTCGAACACATGACGAAATAGATTTACCGATGAAAATTAATATTGTTTTTGTTACACTACAGGTTTTACAGTTGTTTCCACACCATGTAACGGCACAACAGGACATGATGCCGTAAAAAGGTTATTTATGTTTTAAATGTAAGCCGTCTCTTCGGTTCTCGATTTGGTCGTAACTGACGAAAAACAAAGGTGTAGCGAAATATATCAGTCACTAGTCACTGACGAGTTGACAGGATCGGGTCGCCTTATATTGTCTCTATAGGATATACCACTAATTTCGATTGTAATGTGTTCAATTTTGTCTATCATTTCGTTATTATTTTCGATAGTCCCTCAAACTTTAATTATTTATTAATTTTGCTTGATCTAGTACTTCAAATTTAAAAAAGTAGTCACTCCACTTACTGGATTTTTCTGTAGAACATCGAAATCCGGAGACCCCCGCTTGAACATACAAAAATCGGCTCGCTGCCGTAACCACTACCGCTTAGTTACCGTGATTTGTCAGTTTTTCTTCGAAAAACTTCTATGCATTGTTTGTCTGCGCGGTGACGTAAGCGACGCCACAATATTACTACGGCTGAGTTGGTCAATTTGATCAATAAATATCTGAATTTTAAGTTTGTCCTTATTTATATTCTAAAGCCACACATAAAAGTCATAACATTCAAAGTAATTGATTTGACGACAGAAAATATCTCACGGACGGTTGTTATTCCTAAGATACTGCATAAAGTTAACCTCGAGTTCTGCAAACCAGGTTTCGTAGAATTATAGTTGTTTAATACCTGTCAAGAGTGAAAGCAACCACTGTAACAGCCAAAAATTCGCAGACAGCAGTACCACTCAAAATGCTGAACAAATCCATCCCAATAGAATCTGTCAGACGAACAAGCCCGTCAAAAATCAATACATACATCATCAATACATCAATTCAATACATTGAAAATCTTGGGAACAGACAGAAAATATACAAAGAAGGTGCATAAAAATGTGTAAAAATACCAGAAAAATAGTTTCAAAAAATTATGCCTGTTGGTCCTGTGGTTAGTGAACCTGACCGCTGAACCGGAGGTCGTGGGTTCGATTCCCACACTGCACAAAAAAAAATATGAATCAGAACTAGTAGTCCCGAGTCTGGGTGTTCTTTGTGTCCGTTGATTGACTGTTTAAATAGCCCCTGTGACACAGGAATTATTCATGACGAGGGAGTTGTTTTAAAAAAAAAATGAAAATAGTATTGTTATTTATTACTTTACTTGAATTAATTATCAAAATATCCCTTTACGCAAGTTTACCTGTCAGTAAGTATACAAAGATTTAAAAATTATTATGATAATAAAAAGATGAAGAAAGACATCAATACTTCAATAGCTTACCATGAATTCTTTAATGGCATTATCAGGGATCTTAGTTCTGTTAACGGATTCAAACTTCTTCAGCACTGTTACAGCGTCATTAACACGACCTCTACTAATCAACCACCTGCAATAAAAAAGCGTCGTTGTAAGTGGTTGTTTTGGTTGTAGTGTTCCTCGCATCAATATTGTGCATACAAGTTTCAGTGTCTGTAGTGTTTATTAGTTAAGACATAAAACCGTAAGAAACCAACTCAAATTATATTTAATGTGTTATAGGAAATAAGTGTAGCGAAAATAATACAATTGATAATGTATTATGAACGGAATTAATAGTAAAATACTAATCTACTAATCAGTGGTAGAGCCATGCTTAGGCACGAATGGGCCGGCTCGACCGGTGCGATACCACGGCCTCACAGAAAACCGGTTGTGAAGTAACGCTTGCGTTGCATTTCCCCGAATTGAGTGAGGTTCCCGGAGGCCCAATTCCCCCTCCCCCTTTTTCTCTCCCCTCATCTCCTTTCTCCTTTTTTCCATCTCCTCATCCCTCCCCTCTTCTTTCCTCTCCCTGCATCCCCCATCCCTCATCACCCTCAAAGGCGGGCAGCGCACTTGCGACTCTTGAGTTGCAAGTGTCCATGGACGGCGGTGTCACTTACCATCAGGTGACCCGTCTGTTCGTCTGTCCCCCTATAGTATAAAAAAAAAAAAAAAAAAAAAATTTGCTATAAACTGAAATATAAGTAATGAAAAACAATAGTTGAAATATAATATTACGAAAACGAAATTTACTTTACACTTTCCGGGAGTAGCCATGGAGCTAGTAGAATGAGGAACGCTTGTAATGTAGTAACCCAGACCAGAATACGCCAGTCAGCGATAAAATACGCGATCCAAGGCATTAACATGGCGGTTACTCCATATGTCAGTGAGAACGATAAATTAGCTATCAAGGTTCGGTACCGGGAGCCCACGTACTCGAGCACTGAAAACAAAAATTAACTTAAAAGCAAAATAAAAATATTAGCCAAACGGCAAACGATAACAATGAATGAATGGATAAACTAATGAGTGTGTAACTGAGTGCCAAATATGTCATTAGCAAATTAACAAAACGAAATTAACAGCCCTGCATAGTTTAGGAATCGGCGAAGTACATCCAAGAACAGTTCATTGAATTGGTTGCACCATCAACGCTGTCTTTACATCACCTGGGGAAAAAAACATTAGGCTACTATGTAATGCCGGACAAACCAAACCCAAGTAATGCCAGAACAAACTGTGACGTAGTAAGTTATGTATGTACTCGTAGTATATATGTACTAAGTTCAGATCTAGAAGTGTTCTTCTCTTTTTAAACGAATAAATACGCTAGTCTTTCTTCATACTTGTTTTAGACATCAGACTCTTCTGGACTCTCTTTAATTTTAAAATGTAAGTGTTATAATGCGTTCTTCAAACAGCGGGGCAGTATTGAAGTATACTTCGAACCAAGCTATTTAGTTTTGTATCTTTATATGTCTCTTTCTTTGTATCATCTCCATTAAATAGTAAGAGAGGTTACTATTATGTCATCTCTATTACATAATAAGAGAGTATCTAAAATGCTGGGCTTTGTTACGAGGAACCGTAACAAAGCCCAGCATTTGGATGCAGATGAGATGAGCATGGAGATGAGATTGAAAAGTGAATTTTCTGTCCAAAATAACACCCAGATCTCTTATTGAAATAAACTCCTGTATGCAATTACCTTTTATAAAATACTTTGATTCTATGTTATATATTTTTTGTACATAACAATATCACACAATATTATAATAAATACGCGTGAAACTGGAAAACGATAAAGTATATTTTAACTACTATACTATTACACAGATAGAGAGGTAACATCTGTAATTGAGCTTGGGTAAAAACGAGATTCATATCTTTTAGTCTTGAATGACCAGGAATATTTCAGCTTGTGCAATATTTTACTCTCATGTCAGCGGTAATTTTACTATATCATTACTTTATTACTTTATTTATTATATCATTGTTCGGTTATTTTTGAACATCGATTTTTGATTTGTGATTGCTTTATAATTACTTGTTCAGCAATTACCAAACTGATTTATCTTCCCGTGTGAAAACCAAACTAAGGCACAAATGGGTTGTCTCGATTAAAGTTATACCACGACCTCACAGAAAATCGATAAACAAACAATGCTTGCATTGTATTGCCGTGTGCGTGGATACTGGAGGGTCAACTCCCCAATAGCCTTTTCCTGTCCCTATATCATCCTCAAAAACTTGTCAGCGAACTGATGATGGGATTCAATCAACAGTTAGCAACAAAAAACACAAATAAAAATCCAAGTAGAATATCAACTGTATCGTGCTGTAGATGTGGAGTATCAAAAGGTTGTACTAATAATAAATGTTAACATGAAAATTTGTGGAAAAAATATTCTACCCGACTGCATTATTTACTTGTTCCGTTTTTTTCCTGACGCAGACGATTACAAATGGAAAGTCACTAATGAAGGCTGCTTATCATATCGTAATTTACGGATCAGGTAAGTAAGTACCTAACATACTAATATTCGCACAGTCAGAACTGACTGAGTACAGAATGAAGTTTCTTATCAAATGTTAAAGAATTTTTTTTATTTACTGATTGGAATCGCCCGAGTTCATAAGTCTAAAGAGTTTGTACACTAAAACACACAATCGCTCATGTACTTGTTATTGACATAATGGTAATTTGTGACCAACTTACCAAGGACATAAAAAATCGTGTAACAATTATCAAATGACAAGCCGACGAGGAACCTGCAAAGAAAGAAGTCCCATACGCCGCTCGTGAATATACTTGCTACACCACCGACTCCGCTCATTAAATTGGAACCTGAAAAAAGTTCAGCTATAAATCCTAATTTCTAAATTGTATAAATAATAATTATATTGTACCTACCTAATCTTGAACGAATACGTCTTAGATATGTGTCTACTTTAGCGAAATTATGTAAATGGTAATTCATCGTGTGTCATATATGTTATAAATAATTAAATAATAAGACATAAAAAATTAACATGAGTTTGTTTGTTTGTTACGCTTTAGGCTTTAACTATTAAACCTATAATCACGGAATACCAAACGCAAGTATGTGATACATGCTCGGATGCAGTAAAAGACAGAATTCCATATACTAACTTTCGCGTTCCATGACAAATAATGAAATATATAATTTGTGACAGTACATAAAACAATAAAATCAAAAATGTGACCGGGTGAAGAACAACTATCTACCTCATGCAAAGTGAATTTCGGTATTTTTGTGTGGAAATAGACAGAACACACATCATCCAGAAAACAGTAGTATTCCCGTTGGATTTCTGATGAAATCTTTAGTGATTAGAGAAATTAACAGTAATATTATAAATCACAACACATGATGTTTAACTTTTAGATTTAACATGATACTTAACTATAATAAGCAAATCAGTTTTATTTTCCCCGTTTGGTATACACCTACCATCAGGCAAAGTGGAGTCATTATGGTAGGCTTACGAATAAAAAAAAAAAAAAAAAAAACACCTGCATTAATTCGCATTTATAATCAAATAGAACATGCTTGGATTAAATAGAAAAAGTATAGTAAAATTAGAGATTACGAGGAATTCTCAGTTCATCATAAGAGGTTTAAAATAGAATCAAATAAATGTTTTAAAATGGACATCAACTCGCTTGAAGATAGCATTTCTTTCAATATTAAGCACTTTTGGACTTATATCTCGAAACGCACAGGCAACGCAAACATAACTGCAAACATGTATCTTAGTAACTCTAACTCAAATGAGCCACTTGAAATATGTAATATGTTCTCTGGGTTCTTCAAGTTTGTATATGAACCTACCTCGCTCAACCCAGAACAATGGCAACCACCAAATGCCTATGCTCTAAAATCATCGCTTATTTCTGATATATATCTAACCATAGATAATATGGCACTAGAAAAATTTGACCTAAGCAAAGGGCCCGGCCCTGATGCCTTACAACCTATTTTTATTAAGAATACTTCTAGATATCTCTGTCTTCCACGCAACGTTATATTCAATAAGTGTTTGATAGAAGGTGTTTTTCCCAGTGTCTAGACCGGGCATTCATAACTCATTCATTCATAAAAGTATCGAAAAATATCGTCCCATTTCCATACTGGACCTCTTCCAATGCGGGATATTCGCACCCGGCAGAGGGATGTCCGTGCGGAGCTTCGGTCACTCGATGTCCGGAAAGCCAGTGAACCCGACGGTATTCCGGCGTTGGTTCTTAAAAACTGTGCACCAGAGTTGTCTCCTGTACTGACGCGCTTGTATCGCCTGTCCTATTCCTCGGGAATTGTTCCGGAGGCCTTTAGAGAGGCGAACGTCCAACCCATTCCCAAAAGAGGCGACCGCTCCGATCCAGCTAATTACCGTCCTATAGCCGTCACCTCCATACTCTGTAAGGTGCTCGAGCGGATAATCAACACACAATTAATCCGCCACCTAAAGGATCACTCCTTGTTAAATGATCGGCAATATGGTTTTAGGCCGAACCGATCCACGGGTGATCTTCTAGCGTACGTCACACACCTTTGGGGTGAGGCTATGGATAGGCATGGGGAGTCCTTGTCCATCAGCCTCGATATTGCCAAGGCCTTCGATAGGGTCTGGCATCGCTCGCTTCTCTCCAAACTTCCTGCATTTGGTCTGCCATCCAAACTCTGCAACTGGGTTGCTGCCTTCCTCCACAAGCGCCGCATTAGGGTTCTCTGTGGCGGCGCGGCCTCTGACTTTCAGGAGGTTAGCGCTGGTGTACCTCAGGGCTCCGTCCTATCGCCCACGCTGTTCCTTCTGCATATCAATGACATGTTGGCTCTTGGCAACATACATTGTTATGCAATGGACAGCACAGTACACGGGCGATATCTTGGACATCCTGCTGCCAAGCTAGCAGACGTGGAGGAAAAACGACAGGAGCTTGTCGCTTGGGGTTGTGAGAATCTGGTCGAGTTCAGCGCCAAGTAAACACAGGCGTGCGCGTTTTCAAACAAAAGTCTACATCGAGAGCGTCACTAAGGCGGCCTCGCGGAGGCTCGGTGTATTGAACAAGGTGAGACGGTTCTACTCGCCCGAGCATCTGGTCTTTTATACAAGATCCAGGTTCGTTCCTGCCACATCCCAAAGATGAGAGTAGAGTACTACTCTCATCCTAAGGATGGCTATGCGCAGTATCTGCTTGATGCTCTCGATCGGTTGCAGCGACGCGCAGTCCGCATTATACACTGTCCTGAGGTCACCCAGTCTCTTGAGCCCCTGCAGTTGCGAAGAGATGTCGCCTCTATGGCAGTTCTCTTTCGCCTACATCACGAAGAGTGTTCTGACGAGCTCTTCCAATTGGTCCCACCTTCTCCCTTCCTCTACAGGACTACACGTTCTGTCCTGAGTAGTCACCGTTTGCGAGTCGAAGATATTCGAACGAAACGGTTTATCTCTTCTTTCCTGTGCCGATCGGTGAAAGATTGGAATTCACTACCAGCGCACGTTTCTCCTTCCCACTTCTATCCTGGGTCTTTTAAGCGGGGCGTGAAAAAGCATCTCACCAGGCCGCCATAGTGTGGGTCACCATACTACATTGACTAGACATGCAATGAGGATGGTGACCACCACTCTTGGACTACATTTATTGCTTACCATCAGGAAAAGTGGAGTCATTATGGTAGGCAAACACATAAAAAAAAGAAAGCTTTTCGAAAGTCTTGTGCATGGCCACCTATATCCTTACTTTCTTCACATCATTACTCCCCAACAACATGGGTTCGTTAAGCATTTTTTTTTTTTTTTTTCCTCGTGTGGAAACCCCCTCGGGCCGTCATTCCACCGGGGTTTTCGGTGGAACGGTGTGTCGGAATCGAACCGACTAAAACCACACGGACACACCATGCTGCGCTTAAAATAGGAGGAATCCGGGAACAGCTTTATTAAGACATCCGGACCCCTCCTAGCGCCTGCCCGCACTATGCGGGCACCACCTACGGGTAACCTATCAATAAGGCGACGTCCAGACACACGCAGACGTCACCCCCTCGCGGCTGGCCAAACGGCGGATGGAGGGGAAAACCCGTCCCGACCACCCGCGGCCACACTCAGGGCGGTATGAGGCGCTGGTAGGCACGCCTCCGCCGCCCGGTTCGCCGGCGGCGAATTAGGTCCGAGTGGAGGTCATCCTCCCGGGCCCGCTCCGCCACCTCCTTCTGCGAGATGACCTCCTCGCAGAAGGTTGCGACCGCGGTAAAACTTCTGTCGCTACCGACCATGGAGCGTATGATGGCCGGTAGCGAGAGATCCTCTCCGATGACTGCAGTGAGGGCCCGACGCTGCGGCGCCCAGGCGGGACAATCTGCAAGTGTGTGCTGTGCAGAGTCCTCACTGCAGTCGCAGTGATGACAGGCGGGACTCAATTCCCTCCTAGCAACCGAATGCAGGTACTTCCCGAAGCAGCCGTGCCCGGAAAGCACCTGCGTCAGTCGGAAGGAAAGGGTCCCGTGCTGCCTCCCTGCCCACTCGATAATGACCGGCTGGAGTGCCTCCACGGTGGTAAAACCAGCACGTGGAGCCTCCAGACGGGACGACCAACGAGCCATCGTGACCCGGCGGGCGGCCTCACGCCACTCGCGTACCTCAACGGGCGGGGGTCGACCGCCACTACTCGCCCGGAACTCAGCCGTCCGCCGATAAACTTCGGCGAGCACTTCCGCCTCCAAATCCCACGGGGGGGTTCCGGCCAACGTGCATGCCGCCTCCGTTGATATGGTGCGGTATCCGCGTATGGCTCTAACCGCCATAACCCTCTGGGGACGCCAGAGGCGCGCCCTATTCTGGTTGGTCAGAGCCTCCGCCCACACCGGCGCACCATACAGTGCCATTGACCGGATAATCCCCGTGTATATGGGTTCGTTAAGCATAGATCAACGATATCTAACCTCATATTGTTTATTAACTACGTGTTTAAGAAAATTGACGATAAACTAAAGGTTGACGCCGTGTACACTAATTTTCGGAAGGCTTTTGACAAGATGGACAGTAAAATACTTTGGACAAAATCGCTTTTAACGGTATTCGGAGTAATCTGTTAAAATGATTAATGATTTACATTTACAATAGAACCCAGCAGGTTGTTATTAATGGATTCGAATCTAACCCTATTACTGTATCCTATAGTTCCTCAGGCTCTATACAAAGTGGTTTGTGATATTTTAGCTTGCTAATAAATTCATAATTACTTTTATTCACCTGTAGAGATATTTTTATCAAACCCTCTAAATTCGTTATCTGTGCGTATGTGCAATTGCGTACTTACTCTAAATACTAAATCCGAGGACATTGGTGTGGGTTATACGTTCACCTAACACGTATATTCGTATTTAGCTAAATTTTCTTTATGTTCAGACACAACGTGTAACTTTTTTATGTCCCTATATAAATAAATAATAGATAACCTGTTTTGTATGAACTAATTAATTAAGTTTTGTTTGTAGCATCTAGAGAATTACTGACACAACCGATGGCTATATGGTTAATATGTTCACTATGCCACGCCAAGTAATTATATTAGTGAAATTTCTACACAGAACATGAATGTGTGTTATTCAGAAATAATTATCTCAAGTCTGGTCGTTGTTTGTATCTTTGTTAAGTTCTCTCCGATTATTGCTAGTACGGTGGTTGTCTTTCAAATACAAATAAAAAAGTCGAAGATAACTAAATAACGAAGTGTAACATACCTATTAAAGCTGGTATTCTGCCGTGTCGGTCCGCTATCCATCCAAACAAAGAGTTTCCCACTACAGACCCAACAAAAGACAACGTCGTTGCGAGGCGTGGATAGGAGTCATGTTCACACACCCATCCCCTCTGTAAATAAAATGGCTCATCACAAGACATGTTGATCTAACGGTTAATGAACCTGACTACTGAGCTGGTTGTGGGCTCGTTTCCCCACAATTGTTGTTTTTGTGTGTTTTATTTTAAGTTTGTGAATTCTCATGGAACTCGAATATGAATTGTTTTTAGCGCGGGACTAGTCTTTTTTTAAAGTAAAGGTAACTATTCATTTTACGTAAGATAAAATACTTTTCTAGTCCGTGTTGTTCTAGGTGAAAAAGAATATGGGTACTCCTCTTCGTATGGGTGTCGTAAATGGTGCTTAAAGGATCGGATCGGCAACAGGCTTGCCCGCATAAAATCATTATACAAATAAAATATACGATAAAATAAAACTTGAAAAACCAAAATAATAAACTAGAGCAATATTGCGGCCGAGAAAAGGTAACCATCTCACCATAATGTTGTGCATGATAGTGCAGCGCTGACATGCAGATGGCGCCTATAAACGCACTTTAATAATGATGTCACCTGTCACACCACTAGCCTGATGTAGGAATGCATGCATTACTATGCAATGCAATATAAATGATATAACGATTGTTAGAGTATATATAAATTAGTGTAATTTTACTGATTTTGGTGGATAGTTGTCTCATGTTCGTGTTATTGTTATATTGTGTGAATGTATAACTTCTGTGGCCAGGTGATAGATAATTCTATGATCTGGCCACGAAATGTATTCATATATGAATTGATCATTCAACAATCAGCATTTAACGATATGAGCAGCTAAACGCATGACCATTTCATGATATAAACGCAACTTAGTGATCATATCGTGAAATAGTTCCATTATCCACTGACAGAGGCGCTGCTGTCCTTTTGTTTCTGTAATATATCATGGCGGCTGATAACAATTTTATTTTGAAAGTTAATAATAATTTGCAAATGGTAAATATCGTTACAACAACATGTACAGGCAATTTAGATATTTAGAATTTGTATTAATCTAAATTAATGATACGATATATCATGGACTGAGATATCATTAAAAGTTGACGTTTTAACGATTGGGTTAATTTAAGCTGACTATTTCATGAAATAGTCAATTTTATGATCGGGCCACGACATGCTACTATGACCTAGCTACACCAAGTTGTTAATGTTTATAAATTACATCCTACACATTTTTACTGTGTATATTAAGGAAAAACACATCGTTTACATTTCCTTCAGTAATAACACTAACACTGTATTTCACTTTTTTAAGCTTAAGCTTTATTTAAGCTAAGTATTTCACCTTTTCGTTTAAGTCTTCGTCATAATTATCCTTATATAAAATTAAGGCAGTTTATTTGTGTAGTTATGACACTCACCTCTGTAATGACTGTTTCATAAGGTATATCACTAAATTCGAATTCCCAGCCGTACTGACAGTGTACTAGAGGTGTTCCATCTGGCGGGGGAGTTAACGTTGCCAAAACTTGAGTCCAGTTGGTATCAAAAGTCATACAGTGGTTCCATTCACCTGTAATAGCTCCAGGTGCTGACAGATTTCGCCTATAAAAAGGGAGATTTAAATATGTTTATTTGTTTCTATACCGTACACTATTATTACAGATTAAATCTAATACAATAATGTAGGACTAAAATTAAAAATAAGACTAAACACAATCTATCAATAACAACATATTATACAGCAAAAAATAAACTAATCTATTACATTAGTTAATTAGAAAAAAAAATATATCTAACGTTATTACACAATAACTGGCCTTTGTGAATTCATTCATTGAACAAGAAAGCAGATCAATGCGGTATGCCACCATATTGAGCGCACGCAGCGCGCGCGTAAGCGGCGCCCACTGCAGCAGGTTGGTGCACGCGCTCGCCACCTCTAGCAAGCGCGGGTGCCGCCGCCGCAATCCAGCCTACCACCGAATCTATATCCTCTTGCAGTAAGTCATGATCTGCTTACTGCGAAATTACTCTAACTTATTTAAGGTCATCCGCAAAAAGTAAAGGTGTCGAGTTAGTAGCTACTTCTGGCAAGCTGTTAATCATTAAGATAAGGAGGGCCTAAATTACTCCCTTGACTCACACCTGATCTCGTGAAGTATGGCTCGGAGAGGCACCCCCCACAGTCCACGTATTGGCATCTGTCCCGTAAATAGCCTGCGAAGAACGCCAGCGCATGCGGTGTGCAGCCCACTACAGCCAAACGCTTTAAAAGGATGTCATTATAGACCATATCAAAAGCTTTCCTGAAATCGAAGTAAGCCACATCCACCTGTAGTCCAGCGTCCACCGCCGGCACTAAACATGTCATTAGATGAAGAAGATTGCCTGCAGTTCCCCGTCCAGTACGAAAACTATGCTGTGCGTCCGATAGCTGCGCTCTTACCTGCCCGAAGAGACGGTTATGAATGGCCGCCTCGAACACTATGGCTAGTGTGCTAAGAATTACAACAGGTCTGTAGTTACTAGGATCAGAGCCCCTGCTACCCTTCGGTACAGGCACGACTCGAGTGAGTTTCCAGCGGTCCAGAAACGTTGCGATGTCAATGTAATTGAGCCTTGATAGCGCTGTACGGGAGGAGTGGTGTTGGAGGGAGCAGTCGTGGAGGGGGACGGCGCCCGCGCCAGCCCGAGGCGCACGGCCAGCGGCGGGTGGTGGCGGTCTGTGGGTTGCAGGCCTTCGTCCGCCTCGCTATTGTTACAGTTGGGTACCTTGTTGTACTGAATGAATTCACAGGAGGCCATAAAATATTAGAAATAATAACGAACATTTTCATTTGATGACATTATTTTTATATTTTAGACATAATTTTTATAGTAAGTAAAACATTATCATATATTCGCTGTCACCTGTACTTGGTAAATGTTAGTACAAAATGGTTATGCATAAAAACTGCAGCACATATAAATTCAAACCTGTGACTGTCTATATTCGTACCGTCCGGAACTGGCACTCGACGCAATTCGTAATGTGGAAAAAAGCATACCGCCCTGCTTTCGCCCGTCCGCTCGGTCGCATCGCAGTATTTGGTATCCCGGGAGCACGAATTCCGCGTTTTAAATTGATTTATTCAATCCAGTTTCTGTGATAGCGAATATGACGTGTGCTCCAGAGTTAGCACCGGTTTTAACGCGCCTTTATCGGCTTTCCTACTCTCTTGGCGTAGTCCCGAACTCATGGAAGACAGCTCTAGTGCACCCAATCCCTAAAAAAGGAGATCGCTCGGATCCGTCCAACTACAGACCCATTGCCATCACCTCCTTGTTCTCCAAGATAATGGAATCCATTGTTAACTGCCAGCTCCTCCGGTACTTAGAAGACCACCAGCTCCTCAATGATCGACAATACGGCTTCCGCCAGGGTCGTTCAGCTGGTGATCTTCTCGTATACTTGACTCACCGGTGGGCACAGGCGATCGAGACCAAGGAGGAAGCGTTGGCCGTTAGTTTGGACGTGGCGAAGGCCTTCGATCGGGTCTGGCACAAAGCGCTCCTTGCGAAGCTTCCTTCCTATGGGCTTCCCGAAAAACTGTGCAATTGGCTCACCAGTTTTCTTACAGACAGAAGCATCAAGGTCGTTGTTGACGGTGCATGATCCGACTCGAAGTCTGTTAATTCTGGTGTCCCACAAGGCTGTGTGCTATCACCCACGCTGTTTCTTCTGCATATCAACGACATGCTGCAGATTAGCAGCATCCATTGCTATGCAGACGATAGCACGAGTGATGCCCTTTACACCGGCCGCACTAACATTTCTCGGGTAAACGTCATCGAAAGCCGATCCAAACTTGTGTCTGAAATCGAAACTTCTTTATCAAAAGTTTCAGATTGGGGTCGACTTAACC
This sequence comes from Tyria jacobaeae, assembly GCA_947561695.1. Lineage (NCBI taxonomy): Eukaryota > Metazoa > Arthropoda > Insecta > Lepidoptera > Erebidae > Tyria > Tyria jacobaeae. The sequence continues at coordinate 22,633,040 of OX387208.1, read as the reverse complement.
TAGTCCAATTTAAACCCACGAAGACACAGGTTTGCGCGTTCACCGCTAAAAAGATGCCATTGGTCGTATCACCTCAATTTGAGAGCACTTCCCTAACTGCATCAGCCAGTATCGGAATCCTTGGCGTCGATATATCAAGCGAAGTCCAGTTTCGCGGTCACTTAGAGAGTAAGGCCATATTAGCCTCGAAGAAGCTTGGTGTGCTAAACAGATCGAGACAGTATTTTACTCCGGCCCACCGCCTGCAACTTTATAGGGCGCAGGTTCGGCCGCACATGGAATACTGTTCTCATCTCTATGCAGGTGCACCCCAGTACCAACTTCTGCCTCTTGACCGCATTCAACGGAGAGCGACTCGCATCATCGACTGCCAAGATATTTCTGATCGACTTGACACCTTGGCGTTGCGTAGAGATGTAGCTTCACTCTGCATCCTCTATCGCTTGTATCATGGGGAGTGTTCAGAGGAATTGTTAGGACTTATACCGGCTGCTGGTTTCCGCCATCGTCCTACGCGACAAAATATCCATCCCCATCACCTGGACGATTGGCACTCCACCACTGTGCGCTTCTCGAGAAGCTTTTTGCCTCGCACAACCAGCTTATTTAACAAATTGTCGCCTGCCGTATTTCCGAACCGATACGACCTTCAAACCTTCAAGAAGAGAGCGTACCTCTACCTAAAAGGCCGGCAACGCACTTGTGACTCTTGAGTTGCGGGTGTCCATGGGCGGCGGTAGTCACTTACCATCAGGTGACCCGTCTGCTCGTTTGCCCCCTATCGCATAAAAAAAAAAAAATGTCTACCTCTGACGATTCTATGAGTGATAAGAATCGTGTAGGCTTCGTTCTGAGTCCACTCACGTTTTGATACAGTATGCGGATGTTTCTATTAGGTTTGCAATTGGATTGATTTATTTGATCGACGAAAAAAAATCCACTCACTAAACTCAACATTTAAGGGCCATACTTCTGGATTGCACAGTTTCTCGTAGTTACTTTCTGTAACCCCAATCTTAAACGATGAGTAGTCCCGTCCTCCGACGTGCTTTTCTCTAGTCTCCACACATGTAGAAACTTCTTACGCTCCACTGCTTTTAAGAGGTTAGAAGACTGATTCCCCCCTCTTCGCACAGGATTCTTTTTCTTGTTGTTTTTAACTTCTATCCATTTATTATTATTATTATTATTAAATTGGGTTTCCACTGGCTTTCTGGCCACTGCCGCCTAGCTAATTGAGGGCTTCGGTGTCTGTGTATGTGGCTTCGAGTTCAGACTCTGGTTTTCTATATCACTAACGGCCGTCGGTGGGCTTCTTATAGTAGTGGATCGTGGAATAGGTGTAGTTGGTTGTCGGTGGCTACCAAAGTTGGTGTCTAATAATAATAATAATCTAATTTGGGAACAAAATTTTTTTCTTCACTTGCATGGTTCTCCAATTTTAGGGTTTTAATTTCTTGTTCATATAAAACTCATTTTTTATTTACTTCCTTCAGCTCTTGCGTCAATTTACTCTTTTCCAATGCCAAAATCTTTACAGGTTTATTAATTTCATCAATAATTTTTGTCTCAACAGCACTAAATTTTTCCATTACCATTTTACTAACTTTTTCAGTTATACCTACTAAATTATTTGCATCATCAGCAGTTAATAACTTGGTACACTCTTTAAAATCAGGATCTTCAAATTCTTGGTTTCTTCCCGTTGGGCTATCTATCATACCCGCGCGAAGACTTCGTACTGGAGTCTCATCTCAGCTCTCATCCCTTATACGCTGGGTTACGTTGGCACACGAATCACACTTAAAATTTCATTTAACTTGTGCCTGTCCGTCTTTGACAGTAACCGGGGTTATATTCACACATCTGTAACGGTAACCCGTCTTGCATCCGGTGCATTTAAACAGATCTCCTACATCCATTTTTTTGCAGCAAATAGCACAGTTCATTTTTCAGTTAAAATTTTAATGAAAATTATATAAACACAGTATTACAGAGACGATGATAGACAATCCTTAAGCGTGCGAAAGAGCGCGGCGAGTGGCTCACCACTTCGCGCCACCCACAATCTGATTTATTGTCACTGATTGTTCACATAAATGTAATTTAGTTAAAATACTACAAAAACTAAATTATTAAACTGTTCTTCACTTTTTAATCATACATTAAGGCCCAGAGCCCACTTTAGTAACATATTTACAACTATACAGTTATTTATTTCCATTTTAACAAATTATATTATCAGGAGCGTTAAGTACCGCGCACGCACTTATGTATATGTACGCGTATACACACGCACATATACATATATGTACGTGTATACGTGCTCGGATCTCCCAGCACATGGAGTTTAAATTACAGGACTGACGAACAGACGGGTCACCAGATGGTATATGATAACCGCCGTCCTGGACACCTGCAACTAGAAAGTCGTAAGTGCGCTGCTCGCCTATGAGCTTGAAGATGGATTAGGGAAGGAGGGGATTAATGGTACCAAATTCTAATCAGAAAAATGGGGATGTTTATTACACCTCTGCCAACCACTTAAGGGATATAGGCGTGAGCGTCTATAAACATGTAGTTAGTTAAAATTAACTGGTAAAACATAAACTATTATATATTTGTATGTATATATTATTTGTTTTTTTTTTCTTTTAGGAAATCTTACAGGCTACTACGCGGCCACATATAAAGCTAAATATTGCTAGTCACAATCTGCGGTCATGAGACTAATTACATCGTTAGTATATTTCACCAGTCGCATTATACTCGTAAGTGTGTAAGAGCAAAAGTAATATTTGAGACGGCTACGTAAATAAGCGCAGTACAAAACTTTGACTATCTTTAGAGATGGGAAACGTGAGGACATTCGTAATACAAATTCTAGTGCTTTATACGCCCTATCTACAATGTGGTTGATATAAGATATACAATTCGACGAAATAAAAGGTCCGCGGAGAAACCCGTGTTGTGCTGCACCGAATGTATTCGGTATCTCGTACCTCATCGTAAACAAAACGTTTGAGCAGTTACTTGTCAATGTTAGATTTAGCGCCTTTTTATGGTACTTTAGCTTTATTAACTTTTAAATTGCATAGTCAACATTAGGCCCATTTATTTCCAAAAATATTTCACCACTAAGGGTAAGAAAATAATGTCATGTCATGTCATGGTCTTTGATAAAGTCGGTACTGTGGATATAGCTATAGGTATAGAAACGAGCATGCTGCCAAAGTCATGGTGGTAAATAGTACAAAGTGTAACTCTTACAAGTTTTCTGATCAAAATGTTTATAAATACAGCATCCTTTCTGGCAATAACTTAGTTCGGTTCTAATCATATTTAGGTATTGATTAATTAATTTATTTATTTTATTAAGTTCTACAAGTAGTTGTTACAATACATTACCATTTAATGTGGTTTTCTAGACTACTGCACAGCCAGGTACAAGTAAACACAATATGCTGAGATTGATTTTTCAAAAAACATAACCTAAAATATGTATTTATATATTAAACTCGCCAGAATACAAACAAAAGTTTTTTTTTTTAAATGTGGGATAAGAAGAAATTGAGAAAATAATCAAACAACCATCAGTTTTTTCCATTTTACTCCTAAATTAATTTATCTTTAAAAAAATATCTTAGGCTGTCAATATGAATATATTCAAATTAACTTGGCTTAGAAACCTTTTTTGGACGCTCTCAAATCTGAGTGAGTGAAGCTCGTTATGAGGCCTTAAAATGACATTACAGTACTCTAGATCGCTCCTATACAGCATTATCCTTACAGTTTGTTTACGAAATTTCTGACTATTGATGAAATACATCATATAAAATTTTGCAACCTATATTACCGACCGCAATCAACGTGACCTCCCGTCCAAACATGTAAGTCATGTCATTTCAAGTCATTTTTAAAAGATTACTACAACATTATGTAGTCAAACAATGAGACTTGTTAAAATAATGGTAACGAAACGTAATGAAAGAATAATTTTACTAAAAGAAAGAATAAAAATATCGAAATTATTTATTCGGTTAGCTAATCCAATTACTTAATCACAATGTAATTATGTTACTTTAAATTTTGTTGATAAGGTAAACACTCGCTTTATAACACGTATAATATGTATGTATGTCACCGTGTCATGGCGAACAACATCTACCTTGACTAGATCTAGACTAGACAATACGTAATTTCTAACAATATTTAATGCCATAAATTTTCGAAGACACACAAACAAAGAAATAGGTACCGAAACTTTAAAGAAAAAACTGAAAAATAGAAATAATAATTTGTTTTAAGAAAAATGTACGTAACAATATATAGTAGATAGCAAGAGGCTTGATCCCTATGACGTCAGAGCGACCTAATTCTTATTGGCAAAACGAGAGTGTTTAATGCATCTCTGCCTCTGCCTATCCCTTTTTATGCCTTTCCTTATATAGCCACCTCTTTCTTTTTTCCTTTTAAATATCTTCTCAGTTTTTTTTTATCTTATTCCTAAGTGATGTATCATTTAATTATACATTGTTGGTAGGTGAAAACGGATAAATAGCGGAAATTGTAAATCAAATCAATCAAATTAAAATCACTTATTTCAATTCATTCAGGTATTTCTAAGTCGGCCGTGAATCTAGTAAGGATGTAATGCTACGGAACCCTTCGTGCGCGGGTCCTACTCGCACTTGCTCGGTTTACTTAATACTTACCTCAGCTCCTGAGGTAAATTGCTGAGCTCGGGAACTTTGCACCAGTAATGTTCTGGTGTCGCCGTTGTGAGTATTGGCACGAAGTAGTTGCAACAATAAGTAAACCCGAAAGGTAAAGTGGCCAAAATCAAGAACTTCTGGTACCGCCCCATTTCCCCCACGTGTGACAGCATTGGTTCCAATTTGTCGCCATCTTGAGCCGGTTTTATGTTTAACTCTTCGGTCTCACTCTGTAATACATTTACGATATTATAAAACATATTTAGCCGCGTCGTTCTGCGTGGAATAGACCACCATAGCTTCACCATCTCTTCCCGCGAGTGCCGTAAAAGGATTGACCTCATCTATCAGACAGTATATGTAAATACAGTTATATTACGACCGGTTGCGGGCAATGCGTTTGCTCCCTTATACGTTAGTCGGACCTACTTCTAATTGACATAATGTTGGTGTTTAATACACCTCTTCAGGGGCTCAGGTAAGATAGCATTAAGTTCGATGTTTAATTTAATTTGACTTACTGAATAACAACTATATAAATGAAAATGAGGATATAAAATCATACAACATAATCGCATGCCTTTTGATTTGTGGTCTCCACTACTTATATTAGTTATTTCAAAAAATTTTATAGTATTAAAAAATTAAAAATCATGTTAAAAACTAGATTCGATATATAATATAAATGAATGATCTCAAAGTTTATTACTTACTAGTAGCAATCTGTGTTGTTCCACTATACATCTAATTATATCATCAATTCAATCAATGAAATGGTTTTACATAAATTTGCAAAGTTAAATCTGTACAACGATGATAATTCAACTATTTTTTTTGGTTTTCTAAGATTTGTTTACATACTTAGAAGGAAAGTTAATAAGAGCTAGTTATGAATAAATATATATAAATATATATATGTACCTACACCACTTATATCACTGTCAACTAAGTCCAAATTTGATATTAATTACTCGACCACTTGGGTAAGAATAAATGTCAATAAATTATAATTGTTATTATTATTATACTACTGACTTACATTTTCCTCAGTTTCTGGCTTATTTTCGACACTCATCTTACACGTTAATTAGATCCACTAATTTAATGTTAATGCATGTATCGATTCATTAAAATGTAACACAAGAAAACGTTGTAATTTCCTATTTGCGAGTATTTATACCATTTCTATAGTTTTGATCCAGACGGTGACGCAGAGATAATGGTTAGAGTTGGCTTTCTGTTTTGCAAAATTCACTTATTTCACAATGTTATTTACATAATATTTTAATTGTCAACACAGTTGTAAAGGCGCGGCAGCTAATCTTTTTAGTTTGCTCGCTGGCCTTAGTGTGGATGTCTAATAGGGGGGTTCATTAGATGTTGTCGATACCTAATTAAGTATCTGTTGGTAGTGGTAAACAAGAGACTACTTAAGAGTGTGCTGCACTGATACACTACTTTCCTGACCTGATGGTCTTGACATTGTCGAATCTCCAGGCCTGGGCATTTGTCTTGTATCTCCGAGTCCTTCTTCTATCCAATGGTAATATCTAACTTACGTTGTAATAGTCCACAATTTAATTATTAATTAGAACACAGTACAGATTTCGAATTTCTCAACGGCGCGGCGGCATTGCGAGCAATTATCAAACGCGTTTCGCGGTGTCCTGTCTCAGTGCAGCGAAAGAAAAAAAACTACGTACAATCTTTAATAAAAGCGACACCCCGATAGGATTGGCGCGAACAATAGTCAATCTTCATAAAAAACATATATATATACATTTATAAACCATTGTTGTGACTGTTGAACATACCTATTTTTCATAGGAGCATAGGAGCTTGTAGATAAAAAAAGGTTTAGATGCATACATGTGCACCCTTAAATCAGCGACAAAATACATAAGTAGCCAATATGGTGACTTTGCACGCTTCACTTGGCACGCGCGAGGGATCCACGCGAATAAGGTTTTAAAAAAGATACAAATTAATGCCACCACGCATCTCGAAATCCATTGAGCCATTTAGGCTTCGAGGCGTGACAGAAAACCATAACATACATACATACATACATAGACTCAAAAAGCATAACCCTCCTTCTAGCATAGCTATTTAAAAATGACTGTCAAATCGTCTAAAATCGTAACTTCAACTTGATACTGCCACAAAAGTATAGATACGCATTAAAGGTTATCGACAGACAGATGGACTACACTGTGACCTTATAACGTTTTCCGGACCTTTTGAAGAACGGCACAAATGTCAATAAATAAAATTACACAATGTAAATAAGAACTATTTCAGTTCAATTTCGATTAGACTACTTAAGTAATCTTCCGTCGTTAAACAAAATTGCTTATTTGCTACATTCATGTTAAAAAAACTAACAAAGTAATATCATTATAAATATAAGGTTTATGTTTTACGTAGTAAAATTTGTAACAAAGATATTTTGTTATATGAAATATTAAAACAATAAAAAAGCTGTTGTGCCTCTTATTAAACTTTCAAAAAATCGAATGAATATAACACATTCAAATCTATCATAAATTCTTTATTTTGTGTCAGGTTGTCCACTTGCATAAAAATTAAATATATAGTATTAATATTATATATATTGAACTTCTAAAACATGTTACTGCTGAAATATAGTAGAAAAAAATTAAAGCAAACGAACGACGAAACGAACGACGAACAAACCTAGAATCACATCGCGTATTTTAAAAGATGACTAATGTCTAGCAGCCTATAAGTGACCTACTGGTCATTATTGAACTATTAATTAATTTAATAATTAATAGGGTTCTAAAATCAAAACATTCTTAAGCGGTACGCAAAGGGAACCTCCAGACCAGGGACTGCAGAAAAATGTGGGCAGATAATGCCCACATTTGATGGTTTATTGGCTAAATTATTTATTGGCTAAATTGATGGTTTGGCGTGGTGTTAACTATCGAGGAGTTTTTGTGCAAAAGGTGTCAAAACATCGGAACAAGTGTATCCAAATACAAAGGTCGTTAAGTCTCTTAACAACACAATGTTTCGTAACCAAGAAAGATCCAGCTCCGGGTCCGGGTCCTCCGGGTCCTAAAGCTCGATCCACACAAGCGTAGTTGGAAACGATTGTTTCTGACTTCATCAGAGCTGAAGACTGGCCGTCTTCTAGTCACGATCTTAATTCGCTGGATTGTGATTTATGGTCAGTTTTAGAGAGTATGGTATGCTCTACACTTCATGATAATACGGAGTCCCTAAAATAATCCATAAGGTCGGCAGTGAAAAAATATCCCATAGAGAGATTGTGTGTTTTTATTGATAACTGGCCTCAACGTATAAACAACCGTATGTTTTATGCCACAGAAAAACAAAAATTCCTTTCCTTGTAACAATATTTATCCCAAGACTGGGTATACTAAGTAACTGTAAGTGTATACATGTATATCTGTTATCTCTGTACGCCATCAACTATTGCTCAAATTAAATAAATTTAGTGTAATCTTCATACTAGATTGTCTGGAAGAGATCACTTTTCTAGATAAGAATTGTACTCCAATTTGTAAGATTAATATTTATTGTCATCTCTACTTTATTAATGGTGAGCAATAAAGAATAATCTATTATATTTTATGCTATATCCTTTTGCAGTACAAATCAACTGCGAAGGAAGGAAAATAAGTCATCAAAGTTTGTATGAGACACCGATAATTTGTGAAGTTTGGAGAAAATGAAACATACGACCCGTACTGATTTTACGGAAACGAAGTGGCGGGCAATAGCTGCAACTTGTAGTAGAGACACGCAAAGAAATATATCATTCAAAACTGTTGGAAATTTATTTGTCGACAGAACATTAGTCATAAAATGTCATTCGTAATATAAATATGTAATGAAATGAGTAATTTTTTAAGAAACTAAATTCATGTTTAAGTTTTATAAATAACATTTGAAGTGCATGGGTAAAGTTGGTAATTACATTGAAACCCAATGACTATGTGCTATCTACACATATTAAGTAAAAAAATTAAATGTTTTTATAATTCCACTGTCTAGCAGTGGCACTTCACTGATCCAAATTGCTTCTTATCATGTTATTTATTGCTATTAGAAAGAATAGTACAGGTCCTCACTTTTAATAGTTATTTTTGCCTTGTTTAGGGTGCCGTAGGCAAAACAGAAAACCCATGTTTCGTGTAATTATTGACCGTTTGAGATCCATGCTTAGGCTGAACGGGCCAGCTCAGTTGTTAAGCAATGGTGGCGTTGTGAGGTGAGTGAGGGTCCCTGAGGCGAAATAAACTAAAACGAAAAGGCGAATACCGTACCTTACCGTACCATGGGTGGCGGTTGTCACTTACCATCAGGTGACCCGTATTAAGGATAAGGTTAAAACCCTTTTTTTTATGCGATACGCAAACGAGCAGACGGGTCACCTGATGGTAAGTGAGTACCGCCACCCATGGTACGGTAAGGTACGGTATTCGCCTTTTCGTTTTAGTTTATTTCGCCTCAAGTGCGTTGCCGGTCTTTTCTTGAAGGTTTGAATGTCGTATCGGTCCGTAAATACTGCAGGCGACAATTTGTTCCATAGGCTGGTTGTGCGAGGCAAAAAGCTTCTGGAGAAGCGCACAGTGGTGGAGTGCCAATCATCCATCAATTTTATGTATAAGCCTACCATAGTGATTCCACGGTGCCTGATGGAAAGCAATAAGTGGAGTACAAGAGTGGTGGTCACCATCCTCATTGCATGTCTAGTCAATGTAGCATGGTGACCCAGCACCATGCTGGCCTGTTGAAATGCTTTTTCACGCCCCGCTTAAAAGACCCGGGATCAAAGTGGGAAGAAAATACTCCAACGGTGACTCCTCAGGCCAGCACGTGTAGTCTTGTAGAGGAAGGGAGAAGGTGGAACCAGTTGGAAGAGCTCGTCAAAATACTCACTATGATGTAGGCGATAGAGAACTGCCATGGAGGTGACATCTCTTCGCAACTGCAGAGTCTCAAGAGACTGGGTGGGACCTCAGGATAGTCTATAATGCGGACTGCGCACCAGTGCAACAGATCGAGAGCGTTAAGCAGATACTGCGCATAGCCGTCCCAAAGATGAGAGCAATACTCCACGCAGGAGCGCACCTGGGTCTTGTATAAAAGACCCAGGTTCGCACAGATGTTCGGGAGAGAAGAACCGTCTCACATCTCAATACAGCTTAAGCGAGGCCACCTTAGTGACGCTCTCGATGTAATCACACGGATTGAGATCCCGACAAATGTCCATACCCAGGATACTAAGCCTATCCTGTAGTGGCAGTTGAGTGTTCTGAAGAGTAGAAAGGGGAAGGAATTTAGACTTTTTGTTTACAAATGCACACACCTGTGTTTTCTTGCTGCTGGCTTGCAGGAGGATGTTCAAAATATCGCCCATGTACTGTGCTGTCGCATGCATAACAATGTATGTTGCCAAGAGCCACCATATTATTGATATGCAGAAGGAACAGCAAAACAAACATATAGGCGATAGGACGGAGCCTTGAGGTACACCAGCGCTTACCTGCTGAAAAGAGGAGGAAGGCAGCAACTGCTTCTGGAGGAAGGCAGCAACCCAGCTGCATAGTTTGGGCTGCAGACCAAATGAATGAAGTTAGGAGAGAAGCGAGTGGTGCCAGACCCTATGGCCTTGGCAATATCGAGGCTGATAGCCAAGAACTACCCATGCCTATACATTGCCTCAACCCAAAGGTGTGTGACGTACGCTAGAAGATCACATAAGTAATTATTCAAAACCACGTAAGTCCTACCGCTTGCTTTGTACATTTACATATACATGATTATTTATATCTCCAGCCACACTGAGATAAACTAACCCTCGCTGATAGTTTTGGCCAAACCAAAACCACCCGTGTATTAAACGAATGGTTCACATATTATATCATAGTTCATCCCCATCTCCATGCAGTGGTTTCCTAAAAGGCGACTAAAGGGTCGGACTGTGACAGTGCTCGGTTGCAATAGACTTGCCCCTTATTATGTTAGTGGGACGAAATTATAATTTACAAAATACGGATGTTTAATACACATCTGCGTAGCCCTTAGGCGATACAGGTTTGAACGTATGTATGTATGTGAAAATTACAGCGTGTGAAAATTTGAAATATTTAAAGGATAAGGTACTGTTTCTCCCGACTACGAAAGAACCAGAGCAGTGTTCTCGTTATGCCTTAGAGCGTTAACGGCTTAATAGAATCCAACATCTGAGGTTTTATTTGTATCGCCTTAAAACTGGTCGTGACGCAGGGTATAAGATTTCAAGATAACGTACATATATAATGTTTTGATTGCATTGTAATAATTACGGGTGGACTGGTGAAAGCTTTTCAAGACGTCTCCGTGATTTACGATTTTTAGTAGCTTTTACATATGAACTCCTTCCATGGCACACTTATAGTGCGTGCAAAAACAATAAAAACTAAATGCGGGTGGTTACTGAAACTCGCTTGCAACTCATTGAAACTACCCTGTTTTTTTGTATTCAACGCATGACGGTATGGTACGTTACAAATATCTTTCGTTTCGTTTTACACATTTATACGAATATAATAAAGCTGATGAAGTATTTCCTTTGTTTGTTCTTTTGAACGCGTTAATCTTTGTAAATCGCAAAACAAATGATTTGATTGAATGATTTCATATTTAAATCTTTCTTATATTTTTTAAACAACGTTACTGAAAATTCCAGTGTAACAAAGAACGCAGACTCGCGACAATTATATGTAAATCACACAATTTTTTATCAACTTGAGAAGCAGAGCATAGCAAAGGTGAAAATATAATATAATCCTCTTTCAAATTCCGAGAGGACATCTCTAGTTTTATATACATACATACATACGTATTTAAAACTAGATACGACATATCACGGTCACCTAGAGTTTATATAACTTCAGAAATCTCATGAGTCATGAAACAAAACTAATATAAATCATAATGTTCAAGTCGATGTAGTCTTAATACTAAACATTTTTTGTATTTTTATTAGTTTTTTAAGACTCACTTGTATATAATTTATTTCTTTTTGATAAATTCACGTTTTGAAAATGAGAGAAATCGTTCATATTCAAGTTGGCAAATGTGGTAACCAAATAGGAGCCAAGGTAAAGTTCTGAATATGTTTCATGTTAAATTAGATGCATACTTAATTAATTATACAATATATTAGAATTTACAAACATACTCTATTTTTTCAAATAAGATAAGGTTTGAAGTACCAATTTCAAAACCAAGAAACAAATTCATATTGCTCATTTTATCGAAAGTTAAATAGTTAACATTTCTTTTAGTTCTGGGAGGTCATCTCTGACGAACACGGAATCGATCCGAGTGGCAACTACCATGGGGACGCCGACCTGCAACTAGAACGTATCAACGTATACTATAATGAAGGTCGAAAAGGCAAGTATGTCCCTCGAGCGGTGCTCGTCGATCTTGAACCTGGCACAATAGATGCACTGCGGTCCGGAGTGTATGGGCAAATATACCGCCCTGAAAATATCGTCTATGGCATGACCGGTGCAGGCAATAATTGGGCGAAAGGATACTATACCGAAGGAGCAGCTTTGCTTGAACCCGTTCTTGACGTTGTAAGAAAAGAAGCTGAGGGCTGTGACTGTTTGCAGGGTTTTCAAGTCATTCATTCCTTGGGAGGTGGTACTGGTTCCGGTCTGGGAACATTACTACTTACGAACTTAACTGAAGAGTATCCAGATAGAATAACAGTGACTTATTCTGTAGTTCCCAGTCCTAAGGTATCAGACACTGTCGTTGAACCGTACAATGCCACGTTAGCAGCCAACCAGCTTATAGAAAATTCATCACAATCTTATTGCATAGACAACGAAGCATTGTATGATATTTGCTTCCGTACATTAAAGTTGAAGACTCCTACATATGGAGATTTGAATCATTTGGTATCTTCAACCATGTCTGGTGTTACTACTTGTCTGAGATTTCCGGGACAGCTCAACGCAGATTTAAGGAAGTTAGCTGTTAACATGGTGCCATTTCCGCGTTTGCACTTTTTTATGCCTGGCTTTGCACCGCTGACATCTCGTGGTAGTCAGCAGTATCGAGCACTGACGGTGCCTGAACTGACGCATCAAATGTTTGACGCTAAAAATATGATGGCTGCCTGTAACCCCCGATGCGGGAGATACTTGACTGTTGCTGCAGTCTTCCGTGGTCGAATGTCTATGAAAGAAGTGGATGAACAAATGCTAAACATTCAAAAGAGGAATAAAGAGTATTTTGTGGAATGGATTCCGAATAATGTGAAAACAGCAGTTTGTGACATTCCTCCTAGGGGCCTAAAAATGTCGGCCACCTTTATTGGCAACACTACAGCTATTCAGGAATTGTTTAAGAGGATCGCGGAACAATTTACGTCTATGTTCAGACGAAAGGCTTTCCTTCATTGGTATATTGGTGAAGGAATGGACGAACATGACTTTACGGAAGCGGACAATAATCTGAGTGATCTGATATCAGAGTATCAGCAGTACCAAGATGCTGTTGCTGACGATCAAGAGTTTGAAGACGAAGACACTGAGGATGAGGTGCCACCGGACAACGATTAAATGTTATTTATAATTATGTTAATAAATTATTGTCATATGTATTCGATGTTTGTGATTTCATTGAAAACCATTCCTTGTGGACTGTTGTTAGACAGCATTCTAGAAAAGTACAGTTTTTTTTTATACTAATGAGCCCACTGAGTTTTAGGAGAGCCTACAAACCATACAAGGGTCTAGTTATCGGATAAAAACCAAAAACTACGGATGGGTGGTTTGTAATTCGTAACTTCTGTTTGAGATAGCCATATGTGTAAATCAAGCATTCTAAAATTAAAACCACTTGTAAGTGTTAATGACTATATGGTTTTGGTGTTTCTTTTTATGATAATACCGGACACAAAAGAGACACATTACATGTTACAGTTTTTTCGCTTAAACTTTGCATACTAAATGTATGGTATATCGTTTGTAATGTATATAGATGTGAGTGTCTGTGTCTATCTGTGGTACAAAAGCTCTAGGGTTTATCTGTGTGTAATCTAGATTGTTTTAAGGAATAATTCAAGAAAGCCGTTCGAAGTTTTTGTTTGGGGTATTTAATATATTTATTTATACTTGTTTACTGTTAATTTTGTTATATATATCTAATAATGTATTCTAAAACAGAATAATTGGTTATATTTAACGCTTTCTTCCGTATTATATATTAGAAATATATCAATACAGTGTTAGAGCAAGGCTTGGCACGCATGGGCCGGCTCGACCGGTGCGATACCACGGCGTCACAGAAAACCGGCTGTGAAGTAACACTTACGTTGCATTTCCCCGAAAGGAGTGAGGTTTCCGGAAGCCCAAGACCCCCTCCCCTCTTTCCCTCTCTCCCCGCATCCCCCTAGCAACAACTAAAAATATAAAGAAATCCTTTTCCAACAGTTTGATGTTTTAATCGGCCGATAGTATCTTCCTTCTGGCATTCAGTATGCAACTGGATGGGGTGCGCGCATTGAACGATTTTAATCGGGCCATCTAACAATACGAAGCGAATGTTCTTGGAATGTTCAGTTAACGGTGGCTTATCACAATTGATAAACATAAATTTGTAGGTAGGCAGAGGTGGATTAAACACCCACAATTTGCCAATTAGAATTTGATTCCACTAGTATCATAGGGGCATACAGTGGCCGCTGGTACTGTATACACACTCTCTAATAGATAACAGTCCAATTTCTCATCACCTATACATGTACCAATGATAAAAAGAATTATTGGTGTCCAACCCCAATATTTACTGCTAGAGAGACGTCTACAGACCAGACTAGCAGTAGACTAAAGAGGGAAACAGGCAACTAACAAAGTAAGAGCATCCGTAACCGATGAGCGTGTATGACAGGACTGATGTATGTAGAAGTCAAGTCCAATTGTGAGTCACGATCGGGGCCAATGGCGTTCAACAGTCTCTTCTTATACTAGTATGCCCACATACATACATAATATCATCCGCACACACATACGCTCCCGCCCGGATCTCTAGAGGTATGTCGCCTAGCAGTACTGAGTATGTCATGCTCTCCTGCCAATGGCTGCGTATCTATCGGGACGTTTAGCTCCCTTTAATATGGTTGAGATGGACGAGCGTCATGCTCATGAACGAGTTCGTTGATCGGGGCTGTTCATCTTCGGACTCTTAATAATAATAGGAACCAACTGACGTTTATAAATATTTACATTACACACAACTGAAAGGTCTCAAGATCACGTAAAAATTAAAAATACACTTGCCGTAGAATACCTGAGACTTAACTCCATATGCAAAACCCAACTCTCTAGTCGGCATATTATAAAAGCCATAAACACCTTCGCCATTCCAATACTTACATATTCATTCGGTTTTATTAACTGGATAAAAACAGATACTAAACAATTAGACCAAATTACTCACAGTACACTAAAAAAATATAAAAATTTACACCCTAAATCAGCAATAGAAAGAGTCACTATCAAAGGACAATATGGAGGGAAAGGTATTAGAGATATTCGGATTTTTGGGTGAAAATAACTGTATAGACTACAAGTGTTGTTCCACTCTAAATCTGGGATTAATAACACCCATAAAGCTATAATTTTGGCGGTTATAAATACTGTTTACCAAATAGTATAATATTAGGCACATAGAAATAACAAATAAAATGTATGGCAATCCAGATATTAAATAAAGCTATGTAAATTTGAAATGATGATGTTTTGAAAATTTGTTTCTTATTCAAAAAATCATTACGAGTACACTTCTGTTCAAACGCCTATCTAAGTAATCACGGCAACGTGTCATTTAACGATTTTTAATAGCTACTCATGCGCCTGTTGCACTAATTTCGAAATATTCAAATCAATTTGTATTAAAATATGCAAATCATTTTAATACAAATTGAATCCTGTCATTCGGAGCACGTCCAGATGTTTTATTTTCAATATTATCTTGAATCTTCCTATAAATAATTTCTGAAATGCTTTTTAATTTGATTTTAACAAATTTGAATTCAATTGTCTTGTATAGTTTGGAATCTTATGGAAAATCATAATTATGAAGCAACACTGTTTCCGCTGGATTGTTATTAGTAACCTGTTATTGTCACGTCGACTACGAACTACGTTATCTGATAGTCTTGGGAATAAGTGTGCATTATTTTTAACAAATAAAACTACTTCCAAGATATATAATGAGGGCAGAGTTAGTATTTTATGTTTTACAAATAGAGGTTTGCAACTGTCAATTGGTTTAATGCCGAACATTACACGTATACTACGTGTTTGCATTTTGAACACCATCTCTCTATTCGTTGAGTTACCCCAAAACAAAAGCCCGTAGCTGAGTACAGATTCAATTAGCCCATAGCACGCTGTGAGTATCGCATTAGTTCTTAGGGTTTCAGGTAATTTGTACAGAGCTAAAGACAAACTACTAAGTTTTGAGTTTAGTTGGTCAATGTGTATTTCCAATTAAGTTTTGCATTTATATTAAAACCAAGAACCATACCATTATATGATATCGTACACTTTGTGTAGGTTTTTAATCTCTGATTGAAATGCATTATGCTTGTTTTCTGAAGGTTTATTTTAAGATTATTGTTATGTACACATGTATGTTACTACGTATGCTAAGAAGTTATTAATCTCAGGTTCATAATTATTCAAATATTACTGAACTGTCGTCAGGCTTATTACTTAAAAAACACCTGGTAGTCATTACTGAAATACTTCTAAATAACTTAAAGTTGCAAGAAATCGCCCCCATTAGAGCCGGCCCATTCCTGCTGAATAAATCAGCGTGGCTCTACTACCTATATACTATACTCTTATTAGAGTAAAAGTTGCATCTTACATATCCCACACCAAGATTTATACTGAGTAAATATTAAATAAAATAATACAAGAAGAATTAAATAGAATAATTAAATAAAAAATATTATCCAAAACTGCTTAAATATTATACAGGAAAAAATAGTATATCATATTACATGAAGTTTTAATATTTTTTTTTATTATTATAAATTAAGTCACATATCAGTCTCGAAATATTCAAATATAAAAAATATATAAACATTTCTAATCGAAACAGACTTTTCATAATCATTTTACATTTTTAATATTAAAATTATTAAAATCTAAATCTTAAAAAATATTGTTAGTAATAAGTAGTAATTTGGAATGGCGCTTTGATATCAACAATTGAAATAAGCGAAATATTAATTTAAAAAAAAAAAAATATTTTTCTAATCCGTTGTATCCTTTTAAACACATATTTTGAGATAGATACAGTACGTCCACTGTGGCAAAAAAAAAAAACATCCTAATATCTTTGTCTGCCAAAACTATAGAAAAATGAACTTCTATATTGGAGATTCTTCAGAAGAATAATTTTTCTTTGAACGACGAAGGACGAAAATTTTTTTTTTTTTTTTTTTATGCGATAGGGGGCAAACGAGCAGACGGGTCACCTGATGGTAAGTGACCACCGCCGCCCATGGACACCCGCAACTCAAGAGTCACAAGTGCGTTGCCGGCCTTTTAGGTAGAGGTACGCTCTCTTCTTGAAGGTTTGAAGGTCGTATCGGTTCGGAAATACGGCAGGCGACAATTTGTTCCATAAGCTGGTTGTGCGAGGCAAAAAGCTTCTGGAGAAGCGCACAGTGGTGGAGTGCCAATCGTCCAGGTGATGGGGATGGATATTTTGTCGCGTAGGACGATGGCGGAAACCAGCAGCCGGTATAAGTCCGAACAATTCCTCTGAACACTTCCCATGATACAAGCGATAGAGGATGCAGAGTGAAGCTACATCTCTACGCAACGCCAAGGTGTCAAGTCGATCAGAAATATCTTGGCAGTCGATGATGCGAGTCGCTCTCCGTTGAATGCGGTCAAGAGGCAGAAGTTGGTACTGGGGTGCACCTGCATTGAGATGAGAACAGTATTCCATGTGCGGCCGAACCTGCGCTTTATAAAGTTGCAGGCGGTGGGCCGGAGTAAAATACTGTCTCGATCTGTTTAGCACACCAAGCTTCTTCGAGGCTAATATGGCCTTACTCTCTAAGTGACCGCGAAACTGGACTTCGCTTGATATATCGACGCCAAGAATTCCGATACTGGCTGATGCAGTTAGGGAAGTGCTCTCAAATTGAGGTGATACGACCAATGGCATCTTTTTAGCGGTGAACGCGCAAACCTGTGTCTTCGTGGGGTTAAATTGGACTAGGTTAAGTCGACCCCAATCTGAAACTTTTGATAAAGAAGTTTCGATTTCAGACACAAGTTTGGATCGGCTTTCGATGACGTTTACCCGAGAAATGTTAGCGCGGCCGGTGTAAAGGGCATCACTCGTGCTATCGTCTGCATAGCAATGGATGCTGCTAATCTGCAGCATGTCGTTGATATGCAAAAGAAACAGCGTGGGTGATAGCACACAGCCTTGTGGGACACCAGAATTAACAGACTTCGAGTCGGAGCATGCACCGTCAACAACGACCTTGATGCTTCTGTCTGTAAGAAAACTGGTGAGCCAATTGCACAGTTTCTCGGGAAGCCCATAGGAAGGAAGCTTCGCAAGGAGCGCTTTGTGCCAGACCCGATCGAAGGCCTTCGCTACGTCCAAACTAACGGCCAACGCTTCCCCCTTGGTCTCGATCGCCTGTGCCCACCGGTGAGTCAAGTATACGAGAAGATCACCAGCTGAACGACCCTGACGGAAGCCGTATTGTCGATCATTGAGGAGCTGGTGGTCTTCTAAGTACTGGAGGAGCTGGCAGTTAACAATGGATTCCATTATCTTGGAGAACAAGGAGGTGATGGCTATGGGTCTGTAGTTGGACGGATCCGAGCGATCTCCTTTTTTAGGGATTGGGTGCACTAGAGCTGTCTTCCATGAGTTCGGGACTACGCCAAGAGAGTAGGAAAGCCGATAAAGGCGCGTTAAAACCGGTGCTAACTCTGGAGCACACGTCTTCAGCACGATAGGAGAGATTCTATCGGGCCCACTCGACTTATGAACGTCGAGGGAAAGAAGCGCTTTACGCACTGCCCTTTGTGTAAACCGGACTTCCGGCATGCGGGTCTCGCACTGCGGTATGGTCGGCGGTGCGTTTCCCCCGTCGTCCAGGGTCGAGTTGGACGCAAAGAGTTTGCCCAGAAGATCGGCTTTTTCTTTAGCGTCGTGGGCCAACGAATTATCTCCTATGCGCAGAGGTGGAAGGGATGGCTTACAAAAGTTCCCCTGGACAGCTTTGGCAAGAGACCAGAATGCACGAGTTCCGGAGGGGAGACTAACTAGTCTCTCGCCAATTCTGCCGATGTGAGCCGACTTCGCCCCAGTAATTACTCTTTTGAGGGACCTGGAGGCAAAGTTAAATTGCTTCTTTAATGTGCTGGTCTTTACATCCCGTGCTGTCGCTGCATTAGCCCATGCTTGGTAACATTCCTGCTTTCGGCGGGACGCCGCTTTGCAGGTTCGACCAAACCAAGGCTGGGACTTGCCACCTGTGGGAATCAGGGAGAATGGAATGAAAAGTTCCACACCCTGAAGCACGACATCCGTGACAGAGTCAGCAACGACATTGGGATCATCCGGCGAGAAGCAAACCTGCCTCCATGGGTAGGATGCAAAGAATGTTCTCATTCCATCCCAGTCTGCTGACCTATAGTGCCATACGCGGCGACTGCCTGTAACTCGCGGCCGCAGCGAGTGAACGAGTGGCACCATACTCCTAATCAGGCAATGGTCCGAAGAGCCAAGAGGGGTCTCAACGGATACTTTGTAGCCGTCAGGATGTGAGGTCAGCAGAAGATCCAACAGTGAAGGCACGTGGCTTTCTGCATCTGGGATTCGCGTAGGCGTTGCTACCAGCTGCGTCAAGCCATATGCCAAGGCGAAATCGTGAACAGATCTTCCCGCATGATCGGTTTTGCGCGAACCAAGCCATTCGGCGTGATGGGCGTTAAAGTCGCCAAGAATCACGATCTCTGCGGATGGGACCTGCTGGAGCACTGAGTCTGTAGCCATTTGGACGTGGTCGATGAGTCGGTCCGTTTCGGCATCACCGCTATGGGACCTGTAGAGGCATAGGTAGATGCGGGGATGGTCGTCGCAGTCTACACGTAGCCATAAGATGGAGAGGTCCCTACCTTCAAGATTGCCGAGGCGGCGAGAAGTGATATCATCTCTAACGTACACGCATACACCAGCCTTAGGAACAAAGGAGTGTTCCAGTCCGTACCCAGGGTAGCAGAGGTAGGATGTGTCCGCTGGAGATGATATCTGCGTCTCGGTTAAAAAGAGCAAGGCCGGCTTTGCTGTCTCAAGGTGGTGGTGGACAGTGTCGAGGTTCGAATGTAAGCCCCTAATGTTACAAAAATCCACGGTAAACGTGACAGGGGGTGCCATGGTATGCCTTCTCTTGCCCCGAGCAGATTTTGAGAGCGCAGTTGAGCCCCCCCCAGAGTACGAGGGGCAGCCTGGGCGTCCACGCTCAGGCATAATCCGTACTGAGGGTGGACGTCCAGGGGGGGATTCTCCAACGCTAGCGCTGGTACCCCCCTGGGGTATCCTTTTCGTTAACAGCGCTATCATTAGGGGGGTGGGGGATTTTGGGCCTCCGGAGACCTCACTCATTTCGGGGAAATGCAACGCAAGCGTTACTTCACAACCGGTTTTCTGTGAGGCCGTGGTATCGCACCGGTCGAGCCGGCCCATTCGTGCTTAAGCAAGCATGGCTCTACCACTACAAAAGAATGAAACGAATTTCAAAAATATCATTCAAAAACTTATCTATAATATAATTCACCGCTTTACAGCCAAAATATAAATAATAGGATATAATAGGATAGCTGTTGATACTCACATACATAGGAAAATAACTAAAAAGTAATACTTCGATTTACAGCAGAAATAGTAATTTTGTTGGTCCTTGGGCATGGAATTCTTTAATTCAATGCCCAAGGACCAACAATATTACAATTTCCTCAAAAATCTGCCAGAGACTTTTGATGTGATGCAGAATGTTTTCAACTATAAAAAAGAAACAATTAATAATTACCAAATAGACTGGATTCAGACTGGCATCTAACTTTAATACCTGTTTAAGTTAAGTTAGTTAGTTAGTTAAGGAGCACGAAAGGGGGGGGGGCGCCAATTTGTAAAAACATATGACATATGAATTTATTACACATCTACAGATTCCCAAAGAGTTCCTCTTTCATATGTCATATGTTTTTACAAATTCTAATTCAAAATTTATACAAATTTTTCACTTGCTGCTTTTCTTACTGGCATATTCTAAAAACTTTCAGTTGGACCCACGTAGGCGAAATATACCCATCATATGCAAACAGTACAAAGAATGACCATCTAATATAATATATGATTAAATATAATACATTATTATGAAAAATAAAACATTTTTTTGTGATTCAATGATATTTTATTCATATTGTTTGAGAATAGCTAAAATTCTTAACGACCTGTTTTAAACAAGTGTTATTCCATCATTTAACGAGCACACGATCCTGTGTTAACACGTCTGAGCGAATAAAAATTTCATTTAATTCACATTAGTGCAATGAGTCGGGAAAAGTACATAATACAAAACAAGGTATGTGATATTATCTAATTACATTATATATGTATATAAATCACTAAAATTGTTCTCACAGATGTCGGTTATCGCGTGATATGGCGCGCAAACCGGGTACATTAGGATGGCAACAATGCGAAGTTGGTTTTAAACCGCTAAAATTAAATCTATTTTTTTTTATCAGGATGTGACAGAAGAATTGAATACTAAAGAAGTACATGATGATGATATTCTGGATAAGGCTTTGTTTTGCGTTGGTGCAATGGGGCGGTATCAGAAACTACTGTTTCTGGCGATTTTACCATTTGGTATATTGTTCCCTTGCACCTTCTTTACGCAATTGTTCATAACCCTCACACCGCAGAACTATTGGTGCAGGGTACCTGAACTGGCTAATTTAAGCATGGAATTAAGGTAATTATGGAAAATATTATATTTATCAAAGACTAGCTATTGCTCGCAGTCGCAGCGTTCGTGTAAAAGTCGTTTTTATCTTTTTATTTTCATTTCTCTCTGCCCACAATAGTATGTAATAGAGTAATTAGGGCTCGTTTAGCCCTGTATTATTCTTCTTATTTATTATGTTTTTGTCGTATCCGCTTTAATACGACGGTTAAAAGAATTACTCAAATCGGTCATGCCGTTATTGAGTTTTAGTAGGTACTAACAAACCCGCCCGACTAACACGTTTTTAACATAATTTTGAATAATTAACTTAAATTTAGAATATTACTGACTTCAATGAGCCTATCATGATCTGCGGCATGTTTACTGACACGTGTTAATTTACTAGCTGGGACAGTACTACAGTAGCTAAAGCAACCAAAAATGTTGGTAATTTATTTGAATTATATTTAGAATAGAATAGAATACTCTTTATTGTACAAAAGTAAAACAGAAAAGTAAACAGTAAAGTTTAAAATTTATTGCTAAATCTACAATGTACAATGGCCGGTCTTATATAATCGCTAAATGCAATCTCTACCAGACCAGTGTGCTTAGTGTGAGTTTTTTTTTTAACTACTCGATCGCGTTAAACTCCAATTTGGATAGAGTTGGATCAGCGCCATTTAGCCGAAAGTTTAAGGCATGTTTTGCGAATGAGATTGTTTGTTAACTTGCTATGCTATATTGAGTAACTTTATCGAATTACGCTTTTGCGAGTGTGAGTTGCAACGTTAGACAATTTTGACAATTCTATTGTTAACTTCTTCCCTTGCGAGCAAGTGAACTTTGTCACTTAGCTTTTGGTAGTGAAAGTAAAAACGGTAAACGAGAATTATAATACAATGTTTTTTCGAAGTTTCTTATATCTAATTTGTGTTGTTTTAATTCGAGTAAAAAATTTCAGCTCGTATTTTTTTCGCTGGGAATCTTAATCAATCACTTAGCCAGTGTTCGTGCAGAGGCTCGTTTTTCAGCAGATAATTCGCTTTCATACTCCCAAAGACCAAATTTAAAAGAAATTATCGCCTTTCGAAGAAAGCATTTAAAGTATTTCATAATTGGTCACCGGCTGACTAAGATCTCCGTGTCTAGCAATAAGAAAACAAAAATACAAAATGTGTCACAACACACAGGGCAGAAACACTACTTTAAATTAGATATGAGCAACGCGTATAACCAATTCCGGTTATCTAAGTCATCTCAAAAAACTTTGTACAATAAATACACATAAGGATTGGCTTGTGCACCCGCAATTTTTCAAAAAGAGAGTGTGGCCTGATAGTATGTGTATAACAGGGCTTACAGAGTTAATACATTTGTATACATTACGGGAGGTTTAAGGTCGATTGCAAGAGTCGGTTTGCGATTGTAAAAAGATAATCGTGAATTACCTACATACTTAGGCTACGTAATAGTTAGGAAAAGATTAAGGACCAGTCCCTCTAAAGTGGAAACTGTTCTCGGTGTACCCGAATACCTACCGGCGTACTAGGGTTTAAATGGTTCCTAGGTGTAGTAAACTTTAATAGGATTTTTATTTCGAATGCATCGGCCCTTATGCATCCGCTACACCAATAACACGTTCGCGAGCGGAGAGGCAGTGTAGGATGAGGCTCGTCGCTCGTCATGATGGTAGATGCGGGGCCTACCGGACTCGGTGTCGTGTTAGCCCACCAAGATGCGTGCGAGCGGTCTATCCTACAGCAATCAGCTACCTTGAAAACCTGCTTATTGATGACCAGATGTTTACCAATTATATAACAAACGTAAGTATTTGTCTTGATCAAAACATTATATTTTCTAACGAGTATATCGTTGAATACCTGCGGTATGGTAATTAATTTTTGGTATAATGTACGGCTGTTTCAATTTTAAATTCCATGAAGCAAAACATAATATAAACAATAAGTAATACTTGCATTTGTGGCCAATATTTTTGCTGTTGTTCTTTGCTGTCAGATTTGTTTAGTAGTAATGTAACAGTTTAACTCAATGTTAAATTCACACTTGAGGGTAAACAAACCATTAGCCATTTGTGGCCAATATTTTTGCTGTTGTTCTTTGCTGTCAGATTGCATTTGTATCCAATATTTTTGCTGTTGTTCTTTGCTGTCAGATTTGTTTAGTAGTAATGTAACAGTTTAACTTAATGTTAATTTCACACTTGAGGGTAAACAAGCCATTAGCCATTTGTGGCCAATATTTTTGCTGTTGTTCTTTGCAGTCAGATTGCATTTGTGGCCAATATTTTTGCTGTTGTTCTTTGATGTCAGATTGCATTTGTGGCCAATATTTTTGCTGTTGTTCTTTGCTGTCAGATTTGTTTAGTAGTAATGTAACAGTTTAACTCAATGTTAATTTCACACTTGAGGGTAAACAAGCCATTAGCCATGGTACACAAAATTATAATAAATTGTAAGAACGAACTTATACTGAATAGAAGTAATTTGAATTTAAATTGCAAATAATAATAGTTACCGATGATATTGCACGTTCTCAAGTAGACATGCAAAGGAAACAATGGAAGGTATCTCATATAAAAGTGTCAAATCTAGAACGATTGACACTTTTAAAACATTTGGAAAGAGAAAAACTACTTGAATAACGTTTAGAAGAGCCGAAAAGTGCAAAGCATTCTTGGTCAGTTGAAATCGCATAACAATTAGAAACCCCAGGTATGTAATTTATACGTACGTACGTAGATAGTTAACTATTCGATTATTAGGGAGATAACAAATGTAACACTATATTTGAAATCGCAATATTATCAGTATGAATCTTTAGTCTTTAAGTTCTCTAAGAATAAGTCAATGTATATATATTATACGATATGTATGCCGAAATTTCGTCAGTCGTTTTACAACGACCCCTTGCTCGATCTTAAGAACTTTAAACAAAAAGCACAGCTTTTTATTTTAGATTGTTCAAGGTAAAACGACAATTTAAAAAGAAGTCCAGTTGACGTACGGTTGGAATTTGATTTGACTAAGCCAGAACGACGGCAAATAAGTTGGTTTGAACGTAAAAGAAAGATACATATACTGGAATGAAAGAATTGGCTCTCATTTAAATTACCAATTACCTTTTCTTTTTGTTTTTCATTTATTTGTCACATAAACAACTTGACTAGGTTTATACAAAATGACGACATCTGAAGAAACCACATAGGTTTATGTTTGAGTCGTCGAAAGTTTACACTTTAAAAAAATAATAATAAGCAATAACTACTATAGATTAAAGAAGTATTGTTTTAGTTTACATTTAATATTCTTGTCGGTCATACTATTAACTAATTCATATGGCAAATTATTAATAAGTCGAGGTACAAGATAGACGGTAGTTTGTAGATAGACGAGTGTATACAGAATGTTCGATTGATTATTTAGTTATCCATTCAAAAAATGTAAATGTCTAAATAAATGGTGTTTTTTTTTATCAACTATTTCAATCGGTGGGCAAAAATAACCTGAATTAAAAATCAATTTTCTGAGCAATAAATGTGTTTATGTCAAAGTATAGGATAAAGTATTTTGGTTAAAAAGTATTCTACTCGTAAATAGTAATAATATAATATGTGTTTTATGTGTATTGTTGGGCGCCCAGCATCACGAACCGAGCTAATGTAGCACAATAAAAAAATACATAATTATTATATTGTAAAAGTATAGATAACAGATACGCTAATACACTCGTTGTTTACACTTTCATATCTTATGAAAAGCTGGGCCGTTATTTGCTAGTAATGTATAGTGATTAAAAATATACATATTAACATAATTATACATATTATTACATATATCATAAAAAAATCGAAACACATCTGAAGTATGGTTTTGTATGGATTTCGTGTGGTTTTTTACATTAAACAAAAAATAATAATAATGCTAGTCAGTTCCGGATATTAAAAGGTATCGTTCAACGAATATTAACGTTTCAAATTTAAATTATATTTTTTAGTTATTGTGTTTTGTTCAACAGGTATATATTTAACCTTTAAGAAGAATTTCTGAAGTGTTAGAAATAAGGGGGTAAAACAAAAGAATATTTACAAAAAGTTTATTTATTATCTCCAATTTCCTCCCCAGGTCTTAATGACTGCTTCCATGCGGTTCCTCATGGAACGGATGAGAGTCACAATCTTGTGTAGTGGAATGTAATGCAGGGTCGGAGCAGGATCTCTCTCTTTGACTCGTCTCTTCAACTTATCCTACAGGTGTTCTATGGGATTCATATACGGGCATCTTGCTGGCCAGCCCATAACCATAATACTTACTTCAATCAGATAATCATCTATAATGCCTGGGATATGAGCCCTGGCATTGTCCTGCATAAAAATGAACTCTCAGTCAAAAAATTATATCGCCATTTAATGGCGGTAAGCGAGGTCCAGATACAAAAGTAAGTGCGGTTTTTCCATCGTCGCTTATGCCTCCCCAAACCGTCCATGAACCGCCACCGTATGTGGCTTTTTCCTCAATGCAGCAACTTGCAAAACGCTCTCCTTCTTTTCGAGACACCTTATTTCTTCCGTCGTTACCATACAGCATGATCTTACTATCGTCAGAAAAGAGAACTTTGCTCCATTGAAGGTATGACGCTGCTGCAAGTGAATAGATTTATAGTGACGACTTCTTGGAGATACTGAAGCAGTATACCAATCATCTTGCTCAGACGTGACTCAATATCTACCAGATCCTGGACGGCGAGTAAACATAGTTTTCCGATAACGCTGATATACTTTATTGACAGCAGAGAGACTAAGATGCAATTGAGCGTCCACAACAGGCTGACTATACCCTCAATCCAGCAATCACTACCAGGTCGGCTTCCGTAGGCGAGGTATCCGTGTTTGTTAGGAAAAAATCTCTTTGTTAGGTGATCTCACAGAGCCTTACTATACATCAAAGATAAAAATTAAATTAAACGGAATGAGTTGTGTTGAAGTTGTGCCATTAGCATTGCCGTGTCTTATTTTCCCGATTCTAGTTAATAAATATTATTTACTTATTAGATTACTGTTTTTCAATACATGTTTTTCATAATTATATTTAGTTCTGGAAGTATAATTACATTATATATTTGAAATTAGTAATATTACTCATTTCGAATTCAGTCCGTCCTCCTCTGCCTTACTTCTTAAAATCAGAATACCACCTAGTCGCCTCTCTTTCAAGGCGAAAGTACGAGATCACGTAGTGTATAAGTCTGCAGAACTATCACAACAATAATATAATTCATTCTATGTATATTATTTTTATATGTATGTATGTATGGTAATAGGTATGTTTGTATGTATGTCATACACATGTATATACATATATATATATATATATACATATATTATATTTATATTATATTATATGTTCATGTGATTGTTCACAGTTAGTCTTGTTTCTTTCTATTTGTGTTTTATTATTTCTAGTGCACCTAGTGACTACTACTATCTACACAGCCCTAAGGTAGACTGGTAGAGAATGCCTGTGGTATTAAATCCGCCGTTGAACAATATTGTTGTGCAAAAGTTTTAAATAATATATATTTTTTTATTCATCCGAATATATAAAAATTATACCTTTAAAATTAGTCGGTATGCAATTACATTTGGAAAAGGTATTCGGAAAGTAAGGAATTACAGAGGATATGGCCTCTCACTATATACAACGCAACCATGGTTTGACAACCGGTTTCCTGTAAGGCCGTAGTATTATTCCGGTTGGTCGTCCATGTCTCTCCCACGGTATCCACGGTAGTTAATGAAGTCCAATAACGTTACAGACGAAATCTATCCGCGCCTGGCGCCATTACAGGGGACTGGAACCACTGCATGACCTTCGACACTAACTGGACTCATATCTTAAAGACTTTGACCCCTCCACCCATCGAAACAAAGTTGGTTTCATGTCAGCATGGCTGGGAGTTTGAATTTAGCGATATACCCTATGAAACTGTTGTCACTGAGGTGAGTGATTATACAATTTCTGTTTTAATGAAACGAATTTAAATTACGTTTTTTAAGTTATTAGTATAGTATATCAGTTATCTCATAGCTATTCCACAAGTTGGACACCTTCTTGTGTGCACCATGCACACAAGAAGGTGTCCAACTTTTCGAACCACCTTTTATGAAAGGTTTAATTAAAATAGAGGTAGATAAAAATGTACAAGTATCTTAGGAATAAAACAAATGGCCGTCTGTTGTCTATACCTGGTTTGAAGAGAAAAAGCCCTGACTTTATATGTGATTAATTAACAATAGTTTTATTTACGAAAGAGTTGCTGTGTTATGACAAGGGAAGCGACGTGTTATCGAAGGTATTATTCTTATTATTTTGTAGCATTATGTCAAGAGCGTTTTGATTTCTTTAAAGGCTAATTAAAATTATGGCATTAAGTTTAATATATTTTAAAATTAATTTTAAAAAATTGTGTACCTTGTTTCGTAAAAATATTATCTAGTGTCATCGTCATGTCGTATCGTGATTACAACAAACTTAATGTTTACACATGAATTGATTATTATATTAATGTCAAGAACTGAGTTAAACATTAAGCAACAGATATGTTGGTTATACGTAATAAAATAGTAACAGAACAGAGGTAGTCTAAATATATATAGTTTATAGTAATTATATAGTTTGCTGTCTATTTTTTTTTTTAATCTTTTACACAAATTACAGAGGGAATGGGTATGCGAACGTGCGAACTACGTGCCCACTGCTCAATCAATATTCTCCATTGGCTCTGTAATTGGTAGTTTTATATTCGGATGTATTGCTGATAGGTTTGGCAGAATACCTGCTATTATAGGTACGTGGAAATCATTTTGGTGTCTTAGTGTTAGTGGTAGTATAGTGGGGTTCACGGTGGAATACTAACAATCTATCTCTTCCCGGTTGTGTCTTAAAAGGTGGCTAAGGGATCGGACTGTTATCTATCAGCCAGTATGTATACAGTCAAACAGTGCCCGGTTGACGGCAATAGTCTTGCCACCTATTACTTTAGTTACGTTGTTTGAATTAATTAATGGCGTGAGCGTATGTATTTACTTTTTCAAACAGTTTACCACCTACTCTAGTAGCACGATGGGGCTGTAGGCCGCAACCGAGTAGGCAAGCCGTCCCGGCTTCCTTAAAAACACGAAGCAAGCAGCTTACCGCTTTTCTAACATTCAGGAAAGCGTCCGAACGCCTGCCTGAGGTGGTCTGCCATGTGGTGAAGGACCAGGGCCAGTGCTCGGGCAGGGATCCCGTCCGGCCCGTGGGCGGTGTATTCGGAGCGGGATACACAGAACAGACACCCTATCTCCACCTCCGTGACGGGCGGAATATTCTCCTCTTCGCACTTCCCGTCGTCTCCAGCCAAGGATTCGCCGCTACCGCCGCTGCGTAGGTAGCAGTAATGTGGCCACACGAGACTGGGAGCGGCGTCGAAGTACTTATGTTACCATAGCACAATGTCTGCTTACTTAGTTATCAGACGGGAGTGTGTGAAATGTCTAGAGTTATTAATGTTGTGTTATTTTTTTTAAATGGTGTTACAATATCTATTTGAATTTAATTAATTTCAGGAACAAACATGATGTCTGCAATTGGCGGTGTAGCAACAACGTTCACTAGGGGATTCTGGGATTTTGTTATTTGCAGATTTATTGTCGGTATATCAATTGATAGCTGCTTCGGAATCGCATGCATTCTATGTAAGTGTTTCAAATAAAACTCAATTTTATTTAATCATTTGCTTACACATCATTGAACTTCATTGTTTGACAAATTCAAATTATTCAGACAGCAGTTAGTATTGAGTATATACCTCACAGGCACAATTAACCGCCCACCTATATTTGTCGTCACCCTGTTTGTTTATGTTAACTGTGGCTTTAGTTAAGTGGGTACTTTAGCAGTAAACTAAACACTTAAAAACCCTTATTTCGACCCTTAAACTTGTATCGCCGAAGCGTTTTTAGAATTTAGTCTCTGTTTGACATTGTTGCAGTAACGTTACATTGATTACATTTCTTGTTCTTGTCTGCTATCGTGTACGAACATTGTTTAATTTGAGTTTTTAGTGTACGATTATTGTTTGTGACTGAAAAAAATGCCACTGGATGCAACTGGTGCTGCTAGGGCAGTGACTTTAGCTGACGCTGGGTATAGCCAACGTCGCATCGCTCGTACGCTTGGTGTACCTCGAACTACAGTGCGGGATGCCATCAGACGCTTTCGGGAGACTGGTTCATACACGTGAAGGCCAGGTCAAGGCCGACATCGGTGCACCTCGGCTCTGGATTACCACTTTGTTGTCAGTAACGTGCTAAGAAATCGCTTTTGCACCGCTACTGAAGCGCGCACACGTCTGTTTGAGGTGAGAAATGTCACTGTAAGTGAACGTACGATAAGAAGAAGACTGGCTGAAAGGAATCTGAGAGCTTTTCGTCCAGCTTGCGGTCTACAGCTGCTTGCACAGCATCGTAGAGCAAGACTTGCCTTTGCACGAGAATATGCTGACTGGACTACGGAACAATGGAAGAACGTACTGTTCTCAGATGAGAGCAAAA
The DNA here is from genome assembly GCA_947561695.1 of Tyria jacobaeae. Classification (NCBI taxonomy): domain Eukaryota; kingdom Metazoa; phylum Arthropoda; class Insecta; order Lepidoptera; family Erebidae; genus Tyria; species Tyria jacobaeae. Next base: position 22,602,646 of record OX387208.1, on the reverse strand, counting down.
TAGCCTTAAGGGGTCCAGATAGACGTCAGCGTGTTTATAGGCGCCAAAATGAACGGTTTGCTCCATGTGTAATAATCGAAACCGTGGGTTATCAGGGAGGATCCATAATGGTCGATTATTAGGGAGATAACAAATGTAACACTATATTTGAAATCGCAATATTATCAGTATGAATCTTTAGTCTTTAAGTTCTCTAAGAATAAGTCAATGTATATATATTATACGATATGTATGCCGAAATTTCGTCAGTCGTTTTACAACGACCCCTTGCTCGATCTTAAGAACTTTAAACAAAAAGCACAGCTTTTTATTTTAGATTGTTCAAGGTAAAACGACAATTTAAAAAGAAGTCCAGTTGACGTACGGTTGGAATTTGATTTGACTAAGCCAGAACGACGGCAAATAAGTTGGTTTGAACGTAAAAGAAAGATACATATACTGGAATGAAAGAATTGGCTCTCATTTAAATTACCAATTACCTTTTCTTTTTGTTTTTCATTTATTTGTCACATAAACAACTTGACTAGGTTTATACAAAATGACGACATCTGAAGAAACCACATAGGTTTATGTTTGAGTCATCGAAAGTTTACACTTTAAAAAAAAAAATAATAAGCAATAACTACTATAGATTAAAGAAGTATTGTTTTAGTTTACATTTAATATTCTTGTCGGTCATACTATTAACTAATTCATATGGCAAATTATTAATAAGTCGAGGTACAAGATAGACGGTAGTTTGTAGATAGACGAGTGTATACAGAATGTTCGATTGATTATTTAGTTATCCATTCAAAAAATGTAAATGTCTAAATAAATGGTGTTTTTTTTTTTTATCAACTATTTCAATCGGTGGGCAAAAACAACCTGAATTAAAAATCAATTTTCTGAGCAATAAATGTGTTTATGTCAAAGTATAGGATAAAGTATTTTGGTTAAAAAGTATTCTACTCGTAAATAGTAATAATATAATATGTGTTTTATGTGTATTGTTGGGCGCCCAGCATCACGAACCGAGCTAATGTAGCACAATAAAAATATACATAATTATTATATTGTAAAAGTATAGATAATAGATACGCTAATACACTCGTTGTTTACACTTTCATATCTTATGAAAAGCTGGGCCGTTATTTGCTAGTAATGTATAGTGATTAAAAATATACATATTAACATAATTATACATATTATTACATATATCATAAAAAAATCGAAACACATCTGAAGTATGGTTTTGTATGGATTTCGTGTGGTTTTTTACATTAAACAAAAAATAATAATAATGCTAGTCAGTTCCGGATATTAAAAGGTATCGTTCAACGAATATTAACGTTTCAAATTTAAATTATATTTTTTAGTTATTGTGCTTTGTTCAACAGGTATATATTTAACCTTTAAGAAGAATTTCTGAAGTGTTAGAAATAAGGGGGTAAAACAAAAGAATATTTACAAAAAGTTTATTTATTATCTCCAATTTCCTCCCCAGGTCTTAATGACTGCTTCCATGCGGTTCCTCATGGAACGGATGAGAGTCACAATCTTGTGTAGTGGAATGTAATGCAGGGTCGGAGCAGGATCTCTCTCTTTGACTCGTCTCTTCAACTTATCCTACAGGTGTTCTATGGGATTCATATACGGGCATCTTGCTGGCCAGCCCATAACCATAATACTTACTTCAATCAGATAATCATCTATAATGCCTGGGATATGAGCCCTGGCATTGTCCTGCATAAAAATGAACTCTCAGTCAAAAAATTATATCGCCATTTAATGGCGGTAAGCGAGGTCTAGATACAAAAGTAAGTGCGGTTTTTCCATCGTCGCTTATGCCTCCCCAAACCGTCCATGAACCGCCACCGTATTTGGCTTTTTCCTCAATGCAGCAATTTGCAAAACGCTCTCCTTCTTTTCGAGACACCTTATTTCTTCCGTCGTTACCATACAGCATGATCTTACTATCGTCATAGAGCAAGAGCCCACGACGGCCAGACCTTCGTTATTTTATAAAAGCTGAAAGTTTTTCTGTGCATGTCCCCTATACAGGTAAGAACGACCAGCGACTATAGAGTTTGGGTTGTGGTTACTTGGGCAGGTTACAGGTATTAAAGGTGTATAAAATAGTCTCTTAAATTCGTTAAAGTGTAAAGCTCAACTTTTTCAAATTTTCTTTGGGATAACTTTAGAAATCTCGTCATCCATTGCCAGATACTTCTGACAGTTGCTACCCCCTGCCAGACACCTCTAAACTTTAATTAATTATAATTATTACTAATAATTACTTAGTAGGTACGAGCGCGAATGCTTAGTCGATTACGGTTTTTTAAGATATCCAATAAAGAAATAATTTTATTACGTTCATAGCCATTTCGTTTCGTCATTAGCATAAAGTAAAAAAATTACATAAAATATAAAAAAAGTATGATTACAAGTAAAAAAAATATTCAATCTTTTTTATTAATTTCATCAATGTCGTCGATACTTTCATTTTCTTCGTCACTGCTACTCCAGTCGATGGCATGATCGTCGTCGTAATGATGGCATGGCTTTTGCAAGGTGGTAGATTGCTAGCGTCAAAATTTCGCAACTTCTTTCGGTCAAAAGATTCGTTTACATGGGAGACTGTATACGAGTCGATGAATATTTGAAGTCTAGCGGCATCCACATCAATTACATACATTGTAAACATTGCATATAAATCTCTGAATAATATTAAAGATGTTTTGTTGATGATCTAAATTTTCAATTAATTCGCTGTTGGTACTCGGGATATTTTTTTAATGTCTTGTATGGTTTTAATTTTCCTTTTCTGAAGAATGCAGGATTAAAATCACAATCTGTGATGGCATGAAATCTAGGTAAGCTCTGACAAATTAACAGTCCCAATAACACTCTGCATGTATTTTGGTTAGGTTTACATATCTTAAATCATTGCCAGTACCCGTAAGCATCCGAACAACCGAATCACTTTTAAGGTGATGCATGTTATGTTATGTTATGTTGTTTTGTTTTTATAACAAACAAAACAAATCAATGTACGCATAACTGTTCACAAAATAACAGATGGTGCGACGATGACTATCTCACTCGCACCCGCTTGAACTTCAATGTGTCTGGCTAGATTTAAAAACCGTTGAAACTGTCCGGCTATTGAGGTAACATTTTTTTATAAGTCCCCAAGTAACATATATAAAATTTTGCTTTTATAATATAACGAAAGTTTAGGGGTGTCTGGCAGGGGGTAGCAACTGTCAGAAGTGTCTGGCAATGGATGACGAAATTTCTAAAGTTATCCCAAAAGAAAATATAAAAAAATTAAGCTTTACACTTTAACGAATTTAAGATACTATTTTATACACCTTTAATACCTGTAACCTGCCCAAGTAACCACAACCCAAACTCTATAGTCGCTGGTCGTTCTTACCTGTATAGGGGACATGCACAGAAAAACTTTCAGCTTTTATAAAATAACGAAGGTCTGGCCGTCGTGGGCTCTTGGGCCATCAGAAAAGAGAACTTTGCTCCATTGAAGGTATGACGCTGCTGCAGGTGAATAGATTTATAGTGACGACTTCTTGGAGATACTGAAGCAGTATACCAATCATCTTGCTCAGACGTGACTCAATATCTACCAGATCCTGGACGGCGAGTAAACATAGTTTTCCGATAACGCTGATATACTTTATTGACAGCAGAGAGACTAAGATGCAATTGAGCGTCCACAACAGGCTGACTATACCCTCAATCCAGCAATCACTACCAGGTCGGCTTCCGTAGGCGAGGTATCCGTGTTTGTTAGGAAAAAATCTCTTTCTTAGGTGATCTCACAGAGCTTACTATACATCAAAGATAAAAATTAAATTATGTTAACTGTGGCTTTAGTTAAGTGGGTACTTTAGCAGTAAACTAAACACTTAAAAACCCTTATTTCGACCCTTAAACTTGTATCGCCGAAGCGTTTTTAGAATTTAGTCTCTGTTTGACATTGTTGCAGTAACGTTACATTGATTACATTTCTTGTTCTTGTCTGCTATCGTGTACGAACATTGTTTAATTTGAGTTTTTAGTGTACGATTATTGTTTGTGACTGAAAAAAATGCCACTGGATGCAACTGGTGCTGCTAGGGCAGTGACTTTAGCTGACGCTGGGTATAGCCAACGTCGCATCGCTCGTACGCTTGGTGTACCTCGAACTACAGTGCGGGATGCCATCAGACGCTTTCGGGAGACTGGTTCATACACGTGAAGGCCAGGTCAAGGCCGACATCGGTGCACCTCGGCTCTGGATTACCACTTTGTTGTCAGTAACGTGCTAAGAAATCGCTTTTGCACCGCTACTGAAGCGCGCACACGTCTGTTTGAGGTGAGAAATGTCACTGTAAGTGAACGTACGATAAGAAGAAGACTGGCTGAAAGGAATCTGAGAGCTTTTCGTCCAGCTTGCGGTCTACAGCTGCTTGCACAGCATCGTAGAGCAAGACTTGCCTTTGCACGAGAATATGCTGACTGGACTACGGAACAATGGAAGAACGTACTGTTCTCAGATGAGAGCAAAATAGCCTTAAGGGGTCCAGATAGACGTCAGCGTGTTTATAGGCGCCAAAATGAACGGTTTGCTCCATGTGTAATAATCGAAACCGTGGGTTATCAGGGAGGATCCATAATGGTTTAGGGAGGTATCTCTTACGAGGCTCGTACCATTCTAGTGGTGTTTGATAGAGGCAGTGTGACTGCTCAAAGATACGTGGAGGAAGTCCTACAAGACCACGTCATACCTTTCGCACCATTTATTGGTGAAAACTTTAAATTAACGCACGACAATGCTCGATGCCATATCGCAAGATCCGTCACTCAATACCTCGATGAGGTCGGGATTCAAGTTTTGCCATGGCCGTCACGCAGTCCCGATCTTAACCCAATTGAGCACATTTGGGACAACCTAAAAAGACGTATTCGAGCAAGAATATCAGCCCCTGCGACCTTACAAGAGCTCAAGACGGCTGCGATAGAGGAGTGGCATAATATCCCTCAGTCGGATATTCAAGACCTCGTAGATGGATTGCCAAACCGACTACAAGAAGTCATCAGGGCCCGAGGTAGTAATACTCATTATTAAAATTTAAATAAAAAGAAAGCGGACGATTTTTTTCAAAATTAAAGTCCTCACATTTTTATGCAAATTTTTTGCAATATCGATTTTTGGCATATTTTTTTTTATTAAACGGTTTTGTTTAAAGACTTTTGTGATTTTATTTATCCTTAATGGCTGCTATCAACATAACTTTCATCAAATGTAGTCAAAATTTTCCGACTACTGAAAATTGAAAGAAATACAAGGTGGGAGGTAAATTGTGCCTGTGAGTATATATATATTTTAAATGTTTTGTGAGGCAAACGAACAGAACGGTCACCTCGTGGTAAATGACTATAGCCACCCATAAACTCCTGCACCTCAAATTCAAATGAAATATCTTTATTTCATAAAGATACGCAGCGATTGCTTGAATACGTCTTATTTAAAAAATGTTGAAAGTTTTTTTATCTGTGGGTCCCATTGTAGCTTTAAATCAAGGGTAAGGCCTAACAATTTTGTGGTATCTACAAGTTTTAATCAGGAATTGCAAGTGCGCACTGCCCTTGAGGGGAGGGGGAAGAGGTAATGTTAAAGAGGGGAAGCAAAAGGGGGAACGGAAAGAGATAAAACACAACGAAAGCATTTCTTCACAAACGATTTTCTGTAAGTCCGTGGTATTATTATGATTAAGATGCCTCAGCATGGCGCTCCGACGTACAATATTTAATGTTTACGAAATAGAATCAAAATGTATGTTTTTAATTTTTGTTTCTTAAAATATGAATTGCATAAGTAAGCTAACAGCTTATTGCCACACTTTTTTTTAAACGATTTTTTTCAGTTTTAGAGTATTTGGAACGTCAATACCGCACCTTAGCTAGTAACTTAGCATTTGCATTGGCTTATGGATTCGGTTTAGCCTCACTCCCGTGGTTGGCTTACTATATCGCTGACTGGCGCAAGTTGCTATGGGTTACGGCAGTGCCAGTATTTTTCGTAGTAGTATTGGCGTGGTTTCTGCCGGAGAGTATTAGGTAAGAAAATTATAATTTTTTTGGGACGCCCGATTAGGATTTTGACCTATTCAGGATTATTTATTTTACGTTTAGCCAGTATCCTGCCATCTACCTATATCTGTCAGGTCCTCTATTGAATTTATAAATTGCTACTATTTCAGATGGTTGTTAAGCAGAGGATACACTAGCAAAACTTTAAAAATATTGAAGAGAATTGAACATATTAATAAACGTACAATACCTGATGATGTTTTACAAGAATTAATTGTAAGTTATACACGATTTTAGATTTTTAACGGTTCCAGAGCTCCCATAAACTAATAATATTTAGAAGTTATCTTAACAGTCATAAAAATAATACACATGTACTCGTGGGTAGACTACGTAATAAAAATATATTGAGGTAAAATTGTACTTTGTAGTTGCATTCTACAATATACACAATACAATATTAGAAATAATTAATATATTGTATTATTTGACAGTTAACCTCTAACAAAGCTAAACAAGAAGAGAAATTATCCCTGGTCAGCTTGTTCAAGAGTCCATTACTGCTGAGAGCAATGATTAGCCTGATGGTGTTGTTCATGGGGGTCGGAGTAGTGTTAGATGGTCTTCTCCGTCTATCCGGATCATTTGGGATGAGTTTATTTCACGTGTTCACTTTTAATGCGGCCACTGAATTCATAGCCAATCTTTCAGTTGCAGTCCTTCTTGACAGGTATGTGTAATTATTTTAAATGCTCCACTTTAAATAGAGGAGTTTTATCTTGTGTGTCTTTATTTTTTGACATTATAGTTCCTACACGGATGAACGTATTTTTTTATTGCACAGAGTGGGAAATAAACAGAAAGGTAACCTGATGGTAAATGACATAGTTTTATCATTTTGTTAGAAAGATGTCTTGTATATAAAAAAGTCAGTCGTTAAATGCTCATTAGTTCTTTTTTAATCGTTAAAGAGATTTATAGATTTTTAGTTTATGCGATCCAAACCAAGGACTATTTAATAATATTCATAATATTAACGCTATCAGTAGGCGACGGTGTTTGTATAGCTAGTCCCTATTCTAATTTACATAATTTATTTATTTGTATTATAGTTTTAAACAAATGTAATTATATTTCAGGAGTAGCATGTGAATTTTTAGTCAAAACTTTAATTTTTAAAAATTATAAAGCTTTTGACAATCGTAAAAAAAAGAAATTCTCTCTTACTAAAAAAATAATAATTCCATGTTGATTAAACAAACAATTCTAGAGCCCAGAATATTCCTGGAGTACGTAGACGCAGAAAAAACAAACCAATAAAGTAATATTTTATTTCAGATGGGGCAGAAGATCCTTTACTGGAATCCCGTTAATAATAGCTGGTGTCGCGTTAGTTACTGCTCTATTTTTAGCTGAAGGTAATATTATTATGAAATAGAAAGGACAGGTCCATCTCGGAACTGATCATTTCATGATATGTCGTTTTGCAATATCCCTGTAACACATAGATCCTCCGATCAGGCGAGGTGCCTAGTGTACCACGATCCAACGGTGAATGTTTCGAAGTTGTAGGCCGCTCGGAGTGAATCTTTTATTCCGCGATACGAGATGCGTGTTTACTATTTAGTTTGGCGTGTCACCGCTAGATAGCTCTGTTATACGTATTTGCTATAGCACATATATGTGGGAGTGTTCTACTATACCATTTAAACTTCTGAAAATAATTTTAACTTTTGCAGGTCTGCCAAGGGTGTGTGTGGCAACAGCCGCGCGCTTTCTAATAAGCATGTGTTTCACAACTATCCTTCAATGGAGTGACGAGATACTACCAACTCCCGTCAGAGCTTCGGCTTCCTCTGTTCTACACATAAGTCTATTCGTTTCGACAACAATATCTCCTTTCATTGTTTTTGCGGTAAGCTGACGTTATATGTTTAAAAAAAAAATAGAGAGACAGGAAATGATAAGTATTAATATCACATACTCTGATTACATGGAAAGTTTAGAAATCTATGAAGCAAACAACAATTTTCATCAATAATATTACCCAACTGGTAATAAATATTACTATATTACATTAGTTTAACTAAAATATTTTTAGTTGTAAATAGTTTTGTTCTGAAAAACTAAACGTGTCTCAACTCCCTTTACTGCAATATTTGTTCTGATTGATTTTAGGAATACGCATGGAAAATGTTACCACTGTCAATATTTGCCGCAATTGCATTTCTGACTGCGGGGGTCACTCTTATTCTGCCGGAGACGAAAGGCCTGCCAATGACACAAACGTTAGCTGATGGTGAAAAGATTATTAGGGAACGCTCTTTGTGCGGGTAAGTTTTAAAACTAACAAAATAGGTGCAAATGTCAACGCAGGTACATTTGTAAAATCAATATTTTTAAACAGCCCGTCACTGTTTTCTTTTTTATTATATACGGGGATATATGAACGATGATGATGGGTCACCTAACGGTAAGTGACTACTGCCGCCTATGGACAACTGCAACTCAAGATCGTTAGTTAACTGGTCGTCTTTGAAGAGGGAGGGAGTGGAGGGGAAAGAGGATTGGGCCCTCAAAATATTGAAATACAATGCAAAATAATGTTTCTCTATCTGTGAGGCCGTGGTATTACTCCTTTTGAGCCGACCTACATACATATATTCAGTCAGTCAAAAACGCTCACGGCTGTATCCCCTAAGGGGTAGACAGGGATTTCTTTTAATACTATAGGGGAACAGACAAACAGACAGGTCACCTGATGGTAAGTGACAACCACCGTCCTTGGACACCCGCAACACATGAGTCGTAAGAGCCTTGCCTGCCTTCGAGAGTGATGAGGGATGGGGGATGCGGGGAGAGGAAAGAAGAAAGGAGAGATGAGGAGATGGGAAAGAGAAAAAAGGAGAGGAAGGGAGAGGAAAGGGGAGAGGTATACAAGGAACAGCAAACACCCATGTCTGATAAATAATAATCCGATCCCTTAGTCGCCTATTACGACACCACCGGGAAGAGATGGGGTAAAACATCACGCTGCAACCCTTGGGAGTAGAGCCGTGAGTACAGACGCAGGTGAAACTTAAAAAAAACGGCTAGATGTTAAATGATCTATAGGTATTTAACTAATTAATCCTTTCTGTTATTCTAGGAAACGAGTAAATGTCGATGGTGTTACTTACAACAGACAAATAGAGATGGAAGATGTCAAGAGTTTATATAAACAGAGGGACATGTGATTATTTTGCAAATATTTATATGTGTTGTTATTATACAAACTAGTGAATATGTAAATTATATGATAATAAAATGTAATAAATAAATAAATACTCCACACATCTCACACACGGCCGTCAGATACCAAACTAAGCAGAGCTAGGTCTATGGTAAGCAGGCTGCTGATAAACATACTTATATATTTCTAAATACATACATATTAAAGATAAATTAAACCCAGACACAGAACAAGTGATCGTGCTCATCACTCAAATATTTTTCCTGAGTAGGAATCAAACCCACGACCTCGGCTTAGCAGTCAGGATCACTATCAACTAGTTAATAACCATGTTATTAACTAATTGAGTTATAAGTAATATAGGTTGAACAAAATTAAAAATAATTGAATTAATTCCCAACTCCCCTCTCCTTATTCCTCACCCCCTGACCTCCCACCCCTTTTCCCATCTTCTCATAACCGTCTCTTTCCCCTCCCCGCATACCCTCATCCCTCTTCCCTCTCAAAGGCGGGCAGCGCACTTACGACTCTCCAGTTACAGGTGCCCATGGACGGCGGTTGTCACTTAGCCTCGGGTGACACGTCTGTTCATCTGCCTTGCTATAATATAAAAGGAAAAAAAAAATGATCCTGGTTTTTGCAGCAGATTTTATTTACGGTTAGGTGATCTATATACATATGTATCTCTTATATATAAATAGAAACAGTTCTTGTTCGGGTTGCGCCATCACATCTTCCAACTATAGCTGGGTGTGCTAACGGACTGATCGACGCTACTCGTGGCCAGAATGTTGGCCTATTCCATGTTCAGATTTTAAGCATTGCCATTCAACGTTGTAATAATGCTGCCACTCTCCCGGGAAAGCTACCAGTAGGTGACTATGCGGTAGAAATTTGCGATGCATGTTTATAAATATTTATTTTTTATTTTGTTAAAGACAAAAATGCAAATATTTGGAATGTTAAAACCAAAACAAAATCATTGTATCTCCTAATTATGTTACATAGATGTGAAAATATATAATATTTTAGACGTTAAACTTGTTATTATTAAATATTCAGCTCATTAACATGATTATCTACGTGTACCTATATAATATAATAGTATGTATATTATATACATAATATTAACATATTTCGCTTTCATTACCACTTTAATCATCTACTGCCACTTAAAATTCTAGTTTTAAATGTTCTTCTCTCTCGGTATATGTAATAGAACTTGCACCTAAGCGTTTTGCTACATAAATAGATAAATTCAATTTTTAAATAATAAAGCTTACTTAAAAGCGGAATGCTAATTGCCGTTTTGCATATTACAATGATTGTAATATATGGCAAAACGCAGTTTTATTACTTGTGAACTCAGGGACCACATATCTGACTTTTTTAGAAGAAGGATGTGCTGTCTTGTAAGAACTTTACAAATTCCAGGATATGTATGCACTCTATTAACTACTTAATTTTCGGGAGATTATTAACCAATTCCCACTTGTCTCAGTGGACACCAGAGAGTAAAGAAATATAGAGAGAAAAGGGAGCCCTCTTACGAGCTAAAATTGCACACCTATTTGACAGTACGCCGTCTGTAAATCGTACATATTCGTCATCGAATAAATATATACGTATATATATGCTTTATTACTTTAAAAATTACTGTAACAACATGTTCTAGTAGAAAATGTTACTGAAATAGGACGAAACAAAGTAGTCCCAATAAAATCAACGTACTTAATAAAAGGCAATCCCAATTTTCTAATGGATGCCATTGTCAGAACCTAACCAAACTCCCTTAAAGTACATCCTTATCCTATTTCCATTAAAAAAAGAATTATCGAAATCGGTGATTATAGCGTGATATTGAGTTATTCTTTTTTTTATATACTATGGGGGGCAGACAAACAAACGGGTCACCTGATGGTAAGTGAGAACTGTCGTCACTGGACACCTGCAACTAGAGAGGGTGCCTGCCCGCCTGGGAGGGGTAAGAGACAGGGATGAGGAGATGGGAAAAGGGGCGGGAGATCAGAGGAGAGGAATAAGGAGAGTTGGGCCTCCGAAAACCTCATTAATTTCATGGAAATTCAAGGCAAGTATTGCTTCACAACCGGTTTTCTGTGAGGCCATATTGCACCAGTCGAGCCAGACCATTCGTATTCGTAAGCATAGCTCTACCACGTATTCGTCTATTTGTCGTGTACTTAATGCAAATTTAAGATATATAGTTTTCTCATGGATGCCGTAGCCAGAACAATTATATTAATATCGATAACAACCAACCTACGGTGGGGGAACCTACAGGAATAGGGTCTTCCTGGGGTAACAGGTGGGTTACCACGAGGAATGCACCCTACCTATTTGAACTCGAGTTAAATGTTAGGTATACCTGCTTACTATCTTTAGTAACTTACCTATTAGATTATTATTTTATTTCAAATTGAAACTTACGTAATCATAATATATCGCCACCTGTTGACACATTCAATTAGCTAGTAGTAAATAGTTTGGGCCAACTTTTAGATCAGACGATATAACGACCTTTTAACTGTCAAAACGTACGTAGGTCTCCCCCGTGCACACGCACATGTCTACCTATTAGTGAGGATAACGGTAATTTATTCAGATTCTAACCAGCTTAATGATGTGCTAAATGGGACAGTGGGATTTCAACATTCCAATTTGTGTTTTTGCTCTAGTCCACTTTAACAACGTATTATACTGTACTATTGTGATACTAAAAACTAGAATTAATATACTGCTTCATTGTGAACTACAAAAAATAAATAAACTTGTTTAAGAGAAGCTTTTTATCATTGTACTTTTTATTTGTTTACACGTTATATTCGGACATACACAAGGACATACACAACACAAAAACCAAATTAATTGCTACTCTTCTAAACCTTCGCATTCCGCTTCTTCGTCAAACTCTCCCTCATCGTCAGCTGTGGCGTCTTGGTACTGCTGATATTCTGACACCAAGTCACTCATGTTGCTCTCCGCTTCTGTAAATTCTAATTCATCCATTCCTTCACCAGTGTACCAGTGAACGAATGCTCTTTTGCCGAACATAGCCACAAACTGTTCAGATACCCTCTTGAATATGCTTTGAATGGCAGTAGTATTGCCAATGAACGTTGACGCTAGTTTCAGTCCTCGTGGTGGGATGTCACAAACTGCAATCTTCACATTGTGAGGTATCCATTCTACAAAGTATGTGCTGTTCTTGTTTTGGATGTTTACCAATTGTTCGTCTACTTCTTTCATTGACATTCTGCCTCTAAATATTGTGGCTACTGTTAGATATCTTCCCTGTCGCGGATCACAAGCGACCATCATGTTCTTCGCATCAAACATTTGTAACGTTAGTTCGGGAACAGTGAGCGCTCTGTACTGTTGAGCGCCCCGTGACGTTAGCGGTGCAAAACCAGGTGTATAGAAGTGTAATCTTGGGAATGGCACCATGTTGACAGCTAGTTTTCTTAAGTCCGCATTGAGCTGTCCAGGAAATCTTAAGCACGTAGTAATCCCTGACATGGTGGCACAAATTAAGTGATTCAAATCACCGTATGTAGGTGTTGTTAGTTTCAATGTTCTGAAACAAATATCGTACAGCGCTTCGTTGTCGAGACAGAACGTGTGGTCCGTGTTCTCCACCAGCTGATTCATAGCCAGCGTGGTGTTGTACGGCTCCACCACACAGTCTGATACTCGTGGGCTGGGAAATATAGAGAAGGTCAGGATGATTCTGTCAGGGTACTCTTCACGGATTTTGTTGACGAGCAGTGTTCCTAGACCAGAGCCGGTGCCGCCGCCGAGTGAATGAGAGATTTGAAAGCCTTGTAAACAATCACAGCCTTCAGCTTCTCTTCTAACTACGTCAAGGCAGGATTCTAGGATTTCCACTCCTTCCGTATAATGTCCTCTTGCCCAGTTATTGGCTGCTCCATTTTGTCCGTATACAAAATTGTCTGGGCGGTAGAGGCACCCGAAGGGTCCAGATCGTACGGCGTCCATGGTCGCAGGCTTAAGATCCACAAGCACGGTTCGGGGGACGTACTTTCCACCTGAGGCCTCATTGTAGTAAACATTTATACGTTCCAGTTGCAGATCTGAATCTCCGTGATAGCAACCGCTGGGATCAATACCATGCTCGTCAGATATCACCTCCCAAAACTGTGGACAAAAGATGACATGATTACCTTGAACTCATCTCACCTGTTCATGGCAATATCGACAGCTTCAGCTTTCTCGATTGGTTCTCTCTAGCCTTGAACATGACCCGCAGCCTTAGGCTTATTTGGTACTAACTATCCTGCTCTGTATGCTAGCGCTCATGAACGCAGCAGCCGATATAGGCTGCTATCTTATTTGATACGATTTAAAAGGGTATGGAAGAGTTGTAAGAACTAATAGCGATATACTGTGATGAGATTGCTGAATAAAGGAAATCTAGCAATTCAAACAAAATAGAAATCAGTATGAACTTACCTTGCCACCGATCTGGTTACCGCAAGAACCAACCTGAAGGTTAATGATCTCCCTCATCTTGTAAATTTATCGATGGTGTATAAATTATACTTGTTAATTTATCTTAATATTATTAAAACCGGTACACAGAAAAGCTTAACATTAAGCTTAAAACTAAGTTAAAAAAATAAAAAAAATCAGTAGGAAGTTACACAGAGCGCATTGTATATAGGATTTCTGGAAAATGATCGTTGATAGACCATATGACAGGAGGCAGACAATTTAAATTGCTGTTCTAGAATTTATCAAAAAAAAATCTTCTTTTATACTTGCCAGTGTCGTTAGCAAAAATGCTGTCATGTAATATTTTTTTTTAAGAAACACCTTCAAGTAGTGTTTAAAAAATATTTTTACCGTGAGAGACCCATGACTAGGTAGATACTAATACTTGTATTAACTACAGAAAACCGGTTGTCAAATAATACTTGCCTTGTATTTTCCTAGGTAGTGACGGTACCGGAGACCCAAACCCCCGCTCTCCTCTTTCCCCTCCTCTCATCCCCCTACTTCGCACTGAAAGACGGTCAGCGCACTTACAACTTTTGAGTTAGAGTTGTCCACGGTTGTCACTTACCATCAGATGAGCCTATGGCTTAAAAATATATATATTTATACTAGCGGACCCGACAGACGTTGTCCTGCATGATATTTCAAGCGATTAGGATCAATATAGATAAATAACCTAGATACCGACTGCAGCGCCATCTGCCGGGCTGATTTGTGAATCTACCACCATTCCCAGATCCCCTTGAACACACACAAAAAATTTCATCAAAATCCGTCCAGTCGTTTGAGAGTAGTTCAGTGACATACACACTCACAGAAGAATTATATATATAAAGATATATTAATCCTACCTCTCTGACCCACAGCATTATCTCAGTACTTATCTCATATGGGTATGTATTCAACGCTCCGGTTTTCAGACCTGCGTCGTGGTAGCTAAACACCTTTCATTCTGTAATAAGGAATGTGAAATAGCCAGTAATAAAAGTTTGTACTTTGGAGTAAGTAATGTACATAGGACTATATATAAATTACTGAAGCTAAAAGAATGCTGGTTTTTGAAATCAGCTGTTATAGCACTTAATAGCATCTATAACTAACATAAAAATAGGGTTTATTTACATACATGCAACTTAAAATTCCTCCGAATCGTCGCCTACTGGTAGCGTTTCTAGGACGCTGGCAGCATTACCACGTTGAATGGCAATGCTTATCCGCAGTGCAAGAAAAAGCACAGTCATGTGGTCACAAGAAGTGTAGATTTATTTACCTCTGATTTATTTTTAGATATGAGTATGTGCAGGAAAAGCAGAAGGGCAAAAACAATTAAATTAAACATTGCAAATGAAAAGGCTTAATGTATGGCAGCATAATTTTGCGAAGTACCTACTTAAAAACTCTTATTAAACATAAACTTCTATAATTTGCGGGTCACTAAAACCTGTAAAGAAAACGGAATTAATAAAACTTATTCTTTTTTTACTGATTCTACTGATTAATCGCTATATCATAATAAACTTAGCTAAATAAATAACCATACATAAAAATGTAATGAACTTATCTACAGTGTATTATCTACAATGCGCGCCACCTAACGCATATAAGTGTAAGCAACTCAACTTACAGTACAACAATCTAAGAGACACACTATTCTTAAGTTTCTTCTAAAACAGTTCAGGAAAATTTTACTAGATGTCACTGTATCCGTTTTAGGGTTGTTTTGTTTTCAGCGGCGACTATACTGTCACTATTGTCATGGCGTTCGCTCGAAATGTCAGCGAGGTAGCGATTGAGTTTATAAATTGTAAATTATTAGTTTATCCTGTATGATGTAGTCATATTTGATGTGCGCTGTGTGTGTGGTGTGCGAACGACTGAGGAGTGATGTCAGTGGCCGGCGGGAATGCGCCAGTGGATGATAAAAAATCTGGATATTGCGAAGATAGCACGGACAGTGACAATGACACTGAAAGAAAGCAGCTTTTGCGGAGGATATCAACCAGCAAGTGTGTCGGTAGACTGGTGAGTCCTGTTCCAAACTAAGATACAGGTGTTGTTGTCAGTTTGGGCGTGCCAACTGTCAAATACAAGCCTGGGCGGGGGGAGCTCTACTTTGCCCGGGCCACTCAAATTAGTTACAGTTTATCAAGTTTTGTTGTATAGTGCTAATGTAGAGATATATAGAATTTGACCTATTTAGAACATAATGAAGTGCTTTGAAGGGGAGCGTACTGTGACCATGATTTGGGACAGGACGATTTAATCCCCAAATATTGATCTTTATGTACTCCTTCGACAGGTGGTTGTATATTCTGTGCAAAATCGTTGTGTTTGCTAACATTTATTTTGAAGGTTTAGCAAGTATTTTATTTCATTAAAATGTTGCATTGTAATCATCTATAGATAGTAAATATTAAAGCAAGAATTTGTTTCAATATTTTAATTAACACCATTTGTAAACTCGGTTACCTTTGACGATGTGGCTTTTAGATTTTAATAAATGCTTAATTTTTTTTTTTTGTAAAAGTCAATTCCCGCACTAGGATTCATTCCTGTGGCGCGGAGAACTTAACTTAAAATAAAATACAACACTTGACGTGGCAGTATAGTGGCCAGGTGACAACTTAAACCACTACGCCATCCATGCAGTCGTGTGCTAATTCCTCTTCATGTTGTAAATATTACGTTTGTAGGTATAGTTAGGTATTCTCTGAAATAAGTTAGACTAATAATGGTATAGATTAACATGTAAACTAGCTCTATGGGTCGTGAGAAAACATTTCGAAATGATTAATAATAGTTTTTTTAGTAATAATCTTGGAAAATAATTTATAGCACGCCATATGTCACCAAACGCTTGAAATAAAATTCTAATATCGTGTAGGCATTGAATGATTACAAATATGAGAAATACTCCTCATACGTAACAGATATGTGCATTTTGTCTTGAAGTCATTAACATACAATTTCAACATGAGCACCACATGGGCCGCAGCTGTAGTCGTGTGCTATTCTAGGACATTTTGTATTTCTCCAGACATCGCCATATCCAGACATTTTTTATGTACATATTGTTTGCATGAAACAAGAGCTTTAATAATTGATTGCCTTGCTTTTTTAATTTTCAACTAACTTTAAAAAAAAGAAGATTGGTTTATGTTCCACTGTATGTATTTTTCTTATTGTTTAGCCATTTTTAAATTACTCATTTTTAATATTGAAAGTATAGCGCAAACTAATTGGCTAGGTTCGCTAATCAATTTTTCGTTATTTATTAAATGCGTATTCTAAATTTCAAATTTCCTTTTAATAAAACTCTTCATAAGAAAAGCATTAAAAGTTAACACAGTGCTTTTCCAACGCATTGTTATTTGTACATATACGATATATCGACTCGGTTTTTCACGTGCCATCTTACTAAGAAGATATTCCATTTATATTCTATCTTAACATTGCCATTTTAACAATGCGACTAGTTCTCACAGTAGTGACGTTCATTTGACAATAACGAGACAGTCTCTCATTTGAGAGCTTGTCACAGTCATCCTACGCTCCTTGACGTCCGGCCACGGATGTCCGGTCGCTGTCAATCTTTCGACTGTTCCAATTCTATGTTTCTCTAACTAACTATATGAATATACTAGCTGATACCTGACTTCGTTTAACATTTGAATCAATGTAGGCTGTGTTGCCTTATTTCCTGTTTTTTTTTAAATATTAAAATCATAATGTATGTTAAGAATAATAATAAGATAATAATAATTAATGATATAGATAAGTCTGGATTTATAAACTATATTCTACGTATGACGTATATATTCTTTGTATTTTTGTCATGTCATTGCATTCTAAAAACGTATGAGAAATTTTATTTTTTCATAAATTATTTATATTTTAAACTAGCTGTTACCCGCGACTTCGTCCGCGTGGTATTTAACAAAAAAGTTATTGTTCAGTTCGCAGAGTTTACTATAACTTATTCATTCTGTATTTAAGAAATACCTATACTAATTTTAATGAAATTCTTTTAATCGAATATTATAAAATTTTAATTGGTTTTTATTTTTTATATTTTTTTTCTAAATTAAAAGTAGCCTAAGTTACTCCTTATTACATCAGCTATCTGCCAGTGAAAGTCCCGCCAAAATCGGTCCAGCCAATTCAGAGATTAGCCGGAACAAACAGGCAGACAGAATTGTTTTAAAAAAAATGTTGTTTTGGTATATGCATCGTGTATACATCCACATGCAATTAGTAAAAAACGGTTGCTATTCTTAACGGAGTCAAATCCGACAATCAATCAAATAATGCATGCAACAGTACTAACACACATATCTTTGGTATCTATGCCAAAGATTCAATTTTAAAGTAGCTGGAATTAATTTGTTTAATGGATCACGTGAAAATTTGTATTTTTCTGCTGTTAGTTTAGTACGTGATAATTGATCACGAATAAATGAGACTTACACTGTTTGTCATGGTATGAATATAAAAAGTGCGTAATTTATTTCATATTAAAATAAAAAGAATATCTGGTTTAATATTTAATGAGTTAATTTTTACGCATATAAGTTTAGATATTGAATATGCTGTTGGGTTGTGTTGTTTATATTATTTGATGTATTTACAGGACTGTTATCTATGCCCACACACTCCGAAGAGTGTGAAAGGATTCGTTCATCTATTTATATAATATATTATATTAAGTAATTTAAAAAAGGAGACAAATTGGTTGAGGCTTTCGCGGCCGATTGATTGGCCGAGTTCGGCCATCGTCCGTTGGAAATGCTTCCTAACGTTTCGCTAGCACGAGTGGCCAGCTTCTTCAGAGGTCCTTCCATCTCCGAGTGTCTGCATCCAGTATCGGAGATGGAAGAAGGTTCTATGGTTGCTCTAATTTTGGTTAATGTTTTCGTTTGAAAGGTGTCTTAATTGAAAGTGTTCTTAAATATGTCTCCAGAAGCTGTGCCAGTGCTTGAACGTTTCAGCTCTTTCCTAAGTCTTGAAGTGCTTTTTTTCCTTGGAATTGTTTTATTTTTTCTTATTTTATATTTGTTCTACTTTAGATCTACCTATTTCTTTGTGGTTAAACGGCTTTTTTTATTCTAAAAATTTAATCGTTAATGTAAAGGTTATTTAAAATTGTAGTTTACTAAAATTTAGATAAATCCATTCAGCCATTCTCAATTGGTGTGCTTGCCAATAAACAGCATTTATAGGTAATTTTCTTGATTGCATTTATATTTCCTATACCGTTCGCAATCAAGCTCACGCTATGTTGATGCCTTTCAAATCCAACGTATTACACAATGCACATCACATGTCGGCACCATTCAAAGCTTCTACTGCCAATACTGCTAAAGTGGGGAACGGGATTACAAGAATACTTCGATTGATTGACTGAAATTCGCTTTCGATTTTCAATAAGTATATTGCGGAATGAAGCGGAGATTTCTTAGTTTGGCATAGCTTGCATAGCTAACGCACTTTTTCATAGCTCGCATAGCTGACGCACTTTTTCATAGCTCACCGAACCTAATTATGTTACGTATACGTACTAAAGTATTTATCTTCTTTTTCTATGTTCATCATCATAATTTTCTTCATCAATTATATTTATGGTGAGGATACGTCAAATTGTAGGAGATATCGTTAAAAGAATCTTAAATGAATTTCATAAATAAGCCGGCTCGACCGGAATAATACCACGGCATCACAGAATAAAGGTTGTCAAACAATGCCTGCTTGTTATTACCGAGTGAATATATATTTACATTAATTCATATTAATACAATACTCGCGGCCCTAACCCTCCCTCACCCGTTTTTACTTCTTTCATCTTTCCCCATTAACACTCTCAAAGGCTTAGGCACTTATAACGCTTGAGTTACAGGTGTACACGAGCAGCGCTTGTCACTTACCATCAGATAAAACACAGGGTAAATAATACCAACGTCAGCTTATTAACATACATACATTGCAAACGTCAGTTGTGTAATAAAATACAAAGAAAATATACGAGTAACAAAGTATTCTTTATTGATTGAACTGGGTTGGATACTCGTGTCTGGCATAGGTTCTTTAAACATATTGGATAAAACACTGCTAAATTTCAATTGACTTGTATGTACTTAATTAAACAGTGTGTGTGTGTTAATAATCTTTCTTTTCCGGATGAGCAATTGGACGGAACGACTAGCTCGTTCTTAGATTATTGCTTACGCATAGAAAAAGCAAGCAACATTGTTTAATAAGTAGAAAAACCCGGATTATTTTTTACACAAAACGTTTGTACCCTATGTCATTGCCTAAATGATACCTGACATGTAGAAATCTATTAAGCCATTTAGTCTTCAGGTCCTACCACAAAAACATCATACCTATATGTACTTACATAAATACAGCCGAAAATTATAACCCTCCTTCTTGCGTAGTCGGATAATACAAAAACTAAATTTATCTAAGCTTCACTGATCTACGGTAGATAGTTTACTCAAACGAGCACGTGTGCTCTTAACGCTTCGCTGCCTTGTTTATGCGCCGCTTGCGATCACTTACCCCTATAGAGACTCAATACATTTGAATTTAATAGAAAACAATTCTGTCAACTAGCTGCGGTGCGGGGGCAGTGCGGGTGTCCGTTGTAACTACTTTATGCTTTTTATCGATATCGATAAGTAAAAGGTTTTGCACTTTTTTTTCAATACTTTAATTTCAAACGATTAATGCAGTACAATTAGGCAAAATTATCCTTAGCAAGCCTTTAAAAAAAAAGCTTGAAGTGACTTGTTGGACTTATGAGAATCTACTTTCATAAAACGTAGGAGATACACAAGATAGTTCGGTTCGAGGTCGAGGCACTGAGAGGCAGTACGGGTGGATTGAAATGGAAATAAAAAATATTAGCTATAATAACTAGCTGCTAGCTGCTGCAAGGTGCTATTATTGATTTTTAAAATGAATTGATTTTTGACGCTTTCCCTCCAATTTCTGATTTTTAAATATAAATGTCATCCGCGTGTCATTATATTTCTGTATTACACTTTCGTTGATTCAATAACATAATTGGTTTCTTCGGGGAATAATTTTTCTTCTGCAAACTAAGAGCTTTATGGGTCAACCAGTCAGCGGTAATTTTTACTTTAGAGTCACTATTGATAAAATCTTGACTGATTACGGACTCGCAACGTCGATATATTTTAATGAAATAAATTAATCCTCTATTATCTTTGTAGAATATGAGACTCTTTTTATTTTCTTCTAATGACACTAAAGCCTATATACAGGTATTGCATCAGATTTTTTAAATTAATGCAATACTAAGTTAGCTATATTCTATCAAATGTTCCGAAAACTGTGGGAGGTCTAAAGACTCGAGGTCTTTCTGTGAGCGATTTTAGAGTTACCGAAAGTCAAGAAGTGCCGTGATTTATGTTCTAAATGTAAGCCGTCTCCTCGCTTCTAGTTTTTGGTCGTAACTGACGGACAACAAAGGTGTAGCGATATATATCAGTGACTAGTCACTGATGATCGACAGGATCGCCTTATATTATGTCTTTATAGGGTAAGTGGTCAAGTGCTCGTAGTGCGCTGCTAACGAGTGACACGCATTCCTTGTTGTCTATGTCTATATATCTTATCTATATACCACCTACGTACTACATACGTAAGTTACGACGCCGTGAAGCGTCGCAGCATTGTCCCAGGGGCGGCGCGTGTTGATGCGACCGAGTAGTGTCAGTAGCTTTGAAGCTTTTAAGAGGATCAGTTTCTACCAAAACATTGCTCGCTTCCTACAATGTAGCTCACCGTGTTGCCAAATGTAAGAAACAACTCACGATTGCTGAGGAACAGAATTTACCTGCAGCGGTTTATGTGGTATCAGTGATGTATACATCTATGTATATGTATAATAATTATTCACTGTATTTACGACATTGCAGAAGATATTAACGCTAAATTATTTTGTAATAAAAATTATTCCTCTTGGTGCACTACATTTGTAGGCGTGCCTCAGGGCGGCGTGTTATCCCTATTACTTTTCACGGTTTTTATCAACTCAATCACTGATCGACTACTTTCTTCCTACCGCCTATATGTAGATGATCTCCAAATTTACCCTAAAGCTGACCTGGATAACCTGACTGAAGCTATCCATGACATCAACGAGGATTTGATACAAATATGTGGAGTGAAATACCTGGAATGGGAATAACGGGTTAAGAGTAAATCCGTGAAAAACTCAAATAATCACCAATGGTAGTCTTAGAATGAACTCCATAATAAACAGGCACCAACTACCCGCTATCTATTGCGATGGTTCCATTATTCTATGTAGTGACAAACTCAAAAACTTATGGATCTATATGGACCGGTTCTTGTATGGAGCCCCCATATAGGTGAAGTCGGTCAGAAAATAGCCACTGCGGGGCCAATACCAAAATTTCTAAAGTACAATCACTTCTCCTTCCTATTCTTGACTATGGTAACGTCAGCTATCTAGATCTCACCGAAGACCAACTAAACAAACTTGAGCGACTCCAAAACGTCTGCATAAGATTTATATTCAGCAGCAAGCAGTTAGGCTGTGGAATAATTTACCAGTGGAAATTCGACAAGCCAAATCCATACATTTTTTTTTTTTTTTTTTTTATAATATAGGGGGACAGACGAACAGACGGGTCACCTGATGGTAAGTGACACCGCCGTCCATGGACACTTGCAACTCAAGAGTCGCAAGTGCGCTGCCCGCCTTTGAGGGTGATGAGGGATAGGGGATGCAGGGAGCGGAAAGAAGAGAGGAGGGATGAGGAGATGGAAAAAGGACAAAGGAGATGAGGAGAGAGAAAAGGGGGGCGGGGGAATTGGGCCTCCGGAAACCTCACTCAATTCGGGGAAATGCAACGCAAGCGTTACTTCACAACCGGTTTTCTGTGAGGCCGTGGTATCGCACCGGTCGAGCCGGCCCATTCGTGCCTAAGCATGGCTCTACCACTGAAAAATATTTAAAAAGCAAGTGGTAAACTACTTCTTGTCATTATATATACTATGTTCCTATTTATGTATACAGTGCAACCTTAATAGAACGTACCTCAATATAACGACTTCCTCGATTTAACAAATTCTTCGTAATCCCCTTGAATTGTCCATAAGAGTCAATGTAAAATATACCTTTACATTGAATTTTTTTTTTGCGAAAAACCTCTTTATAATGAATTTTCAATTATCAAAAAAGAGTGTAAATACCTCGAATTACCTCATTTTGTTAACCCAAAACCTTTATATAACGTTCCCATCAATATGATCCTTACTCCCATAATATGTGATTCAGTTGCGACATAATTTGATAAAATGTGTTATCATTTATTCGTTCCGATTTGATTTGATTCCGATCCGTTTCTAGGCTCTATTTTAATTAAACATGAAGTGTTTGGGGCAGACGAAAGAGTCAGTGTATCAGCGAGGACAGTTCGACGACGTCTGGTAGAAGCAGGGTTGTTCGGAAGAGTGGCTCGCAAAGTACCGTTGTTAAAGAAAGAGCATAGAAATGCACGTTTGGCGTTTGCACGTAAATATGGACATTGGACCTACGACCAATGGCAACATGTATTATTCTCTGACGAGACCAAGGTTAATTTGATTTCTTCAGATGGAAGGCAATACGTACGGCGTCCTGTAAAAGCGGAAATGAATCCAAGATTCACAAAAAAGCAGGTGAAACATGGCGGAGGAAACATTAAAATGTGGGGATCATTTTCTGGACGTGGAGTGGGACCTGTGAGGAAAGTTCAGGGTAACTTAGACCAACATCAATACAAGGCAATATTAGAAGAAACTATGCTTCCCTTTTTTTTTTTTTTTTTTTTTTTTTTTTTTTTTTTTTTTTTTTTTTTTTTTTTTTTTTTTCGTGTGGAAACCCCCTCGGGCCGTCATTCCACCCGGGTTTTCGGTGGAACGGTGTGTCGGAATCGAACCGACTAAAACCACACGGTGTGCCTTACTGCGCTTAAAATAGGAGGAATCCGGGAACAGCTTTATTAAGACATCCGGACCCCTCCTAGCGCCTGCCCGCACTATGCGGGCACCACCTGCGGGTAACCTATCAATAAGGCGGCGTCCAGACACACGCGGACGTCACCCCCTCGCGGCTAGCTATATGGCGGATGGAGGGGAAAACCCGTCCCGACCACCCGCAGCCACACTCAGGGCGGCATGAGGCGCTGGTAAGCGCGTCTCCGCCGCCCGGTTCGCCGGCGGCGAATTGGGTCCGAGTGGAGATTATCCTCCCGGGCCCGCTCCGCCGCCTCCTTCTGTGAGATGACCTCCTCACAGAAGGCTGCGACCGCGGTAAAATTCCTGTCACTGACGACCATGGAGCGTATAATGGCCGGCAGTGACAGATCCTCTCCAATGACTGCAGTGAGGGCCCGACGCTGCGTCGCCCAAGCGGGGCAATCCGCGAGCGTATGCTGGGCCGAGTCCTCACTACAGTCGCAGTGGTGACAGGCGGGACTCAATTCTCTCCTAGCGACCGAGTGCAGGTACTTTCCGAAGCAACCGTGCCCGGAAAGAACCTGCGTTAGTCGGAAAGAAAGGGTCCCGTGCTGCCGCCCTGCCCACTCGACGATGACCGGCTGGAGCGCCTCCACGGTGGCTAAGCCAGCACGTGGAGCCTCCAGCCGGGACGACCAACGAGCCATAGTGACTCGGCGAGCGGCCTCACGCCACTCGCGTACCTCTTCGGGCGGGGGTCGATTGCCACTACCCGCCCGGAAATCAGTCGTCCGCCGATATACTTCGGCGAGCACTTCCGCCTCCAAGTCCCACGGGGGAGTTCCGGCCAACGCGCACGCCGCCTCCGTCGACACGGTGCGGTAACCGCGTATAGCTCTAACCGCCATGACCCTCTGAGGGCGCCAGAGGCGTGCCCTATTCTGGGCGGTCAGAGCTTCCGCCCACACCGGTGCACCGTATAGTGCCATTGACCGGACAACCCCCGTGTACAGCCGTCTTGTTGCGACGCTGGGTCCACCCAAGTTGGGCAAAAGTCGCCCAAGGGCGGACGCAGCGGCGACCAGCTTTGGAGCAAGCTGCCGGAAGTGCTCGTCGAAGAGCCACCTCCCGTCAAGGATCAGGCCCAGATATTTAATATGGGCCCGAACCGGTACGAGGACCGAGTTGACCATGATGGCAGCGCCAGCGTGTGGACCACGACGGGGACCATGAAATAAAAGGGCCTCCGTCTTGTCCAGGGCCACCCGCAAGCCTAGCGCCTCGATGCGCTGGACCACCAGTGAGGCTCCCCTGGTGGCCAGGCGCGCCGCCTCCTGAAAGTTCGATCCCCGGGCTGTGACCAGAGTGTCATCGGCGTAACAGATTACGCCCAGCCCGGGGGGGAAGTCACCACGAAGAGCCCAGTCGTACCCCATGTTCCACAGGAGTGGTCCAAGGACAGACCCCTGCGGAACACCGCACGACATGGGCCGATGACATAGGATTCCATCTCGGTCCTCGTACATGACGGTACGCTCCTCTAAATAGTCTGCCACTAGTCGCATCAGGTACTGTGGCACTCCGTGATAGCGGAGAGCTTCCCTAATGCAACTGAATGGCAGACTATTGAATGCGTTGGCGATGTCCAACGACACCGCCAACAGTACGCCGCCACAGCTCACAGCCTCCTCGGTCACGGCTCTCAGACGCATTACAGCTCCGATCGTCGAACGACCTGCTCGGAAACCGAATTGGGCGTCCGACAAATCGGGGCCAACCTCATCCAGGTGCCGGACGATGCGGGCAGAGAGTACCCTCTCAAACAGTTTACCCGCCTCGTCCAGCAGCACAATGGGCCTGTAGGCCGCGACCGAGTCGGCCGGCCGTCCCGGCTTCCTTAAAAGCACCAGCTTCCCGCTTTTCCAGCAATCAGGGAAGCGCCCGGACACTAAGCTAGCGTCGAACACCTCCCTGAGGCGGTCTGCCATGTGATCAAGGGCCAGGGCCAACACTCGGGCAGGAATCCCGTCTGGCCCGGGGGCGGTGTTCTTGGAGCGGATCCGTAGAACAGCCGCCCCTATCTCCGCCTCCGTGATGGGTAGAGCATCCTCCACCCCGAACTCCCCGTTGTCTCCAGCCAAAGGGGTCATCGATGGGGGTGAGTGCTCCACTCGTCGCGGAAAAAGACCCTCAACCACTTCCTGCAGGAAGCTGGGCTGGAGAGTCTCCGTAAGGGGGGGGCCCAGCGCGCGGAGATTTTGCTGCGCCGCACGATATGGGCGACCCCAGGGGTCACGATTGAGACCCTCCAGCATCTCCTTTCTTTTCTCTTCTTTGGCGCGGCAAATGGCCAGCTTTAGAGTTTTCCGGGCCTCTCGGTACTCCTCTTGCAGCTGGTCCTCTTCTCCTTCTTCGCGGTGACGCCGACGACTGCGGGTGTAGGATCTCCGGGCACGAATACAAGCCGCGCGGAGATCCGCCAACTCCTGGGACCACCAGTAGACCTCCTTCCTTGGAGGCCGACGACCTTGAACGCGGGGCATGGCCACATCGCAGATCTGCGTAATCGCATCACGAAAGCGGCCTGCCCCTATGTCTACCTCCCCGGTTGGAGGCTGCAGAGACAGCCAAGAGTGAATTATGGCTGCCTCCTCCAGTAGATCCCGGTCTAGCTTCGAAATAGACCACCGCGGAAAGCGGGAAGAACGCCGCGCCATGTGACCCCTTCTGGGGTCCTGGGTACGGGAGAGCTCAAATCGGATATAAAGGTGATCCGAGAGCGTCTCAACCTCTTCCAGGACACGCCAGTCCCTTACTCGTGCGGCAAGAGCAGGGGTAGCGAACGAAAGGTCCACTATCGACCCCCCCTGCTGTCGCACGCACGTGTTGGTGGTGCCTCTGTTTAGGAGACAGAGGCCCACCGATGTTGCCCACTCTTGTACAGCGTCGCCCCGTGCGTCCGTCCTGGGGGAACCCCACGCAACGGACTTAGCGTTGAAATCCCCCAGCACTAAAACGTGCCCAGACGCTAGTCGCCGTATCGAGGTCTCCAGGTTATTGAGAAAAACCTCGAAATCGCTCAGACTCCGGTTAGGGGAGAAGTAGATACCATATATGGTGATCCCCCCCCACTCAGCGGCAACATATCCAGTACCCTTGTCTCTTAGCGACAAGGGCGGGGAATGAGCCGCTGTGGAGCCGACGACTGCCACGGAGCCGTCCCGGTCACCCAGCCAGTTTGGACGGGGAGGAACGTAATAAGGCTCCGCAGCTACGGCGACACCAATCGACCACTCCGCCATGGTTTGCAGGAAGAGGTCCTGCGCACCGGCACAGTGGTTTAGGTTCGTCTGGACAAGGAGGCTGGAGACTTGGTCCATTATTGGATCGTCTCTACAGCCTCCTCCATGGGCGACGGCAACGAAGCACGATTAGCATCGGAGGCGGCCTTGGCCGATTGGCTAGCCACCGATGCTTGCGGAAAAGTGCGGGGAGGTTTGCATCCCCCCTGCCCCATCTGGTGATTGGCGGGCAGATTACCCGCCGCACATGCCGGACAGTGAGGGGCGGCGGAACATTCTGCCGCTCTGTGCCCCGGTTGACCGCAGCGGAAGCAGAGTCCGCTGCAGTCAAAGCAACTTTCGCACTTGACGCGGGTGTGTCCCGACCCGAGGCATTTGAAACACCTCATCGGTCTCGCCGCCAGGATTGTGACTCTGGCATTCACGAAACCGATGAGGATCTTGCCGGCATCACCCAAAATTTTGGCTGATGAAACGGGACAACTGGCCCACACCGCGCCAAGACCACCCGGACCGGGGCGGATGGTACCGACTCTGATGATGTCCGCGTTGCACTCCGTCTTCTCTTGAATAGCAACACGAACATCCTCCACCGTCACAGAGTCGTCCAGACCTGAAATGCGCAGCTCAGCGCACTTGGTAGGCCTAACGACTTTGACACCATCCGACGCTGCAAAAACTCCCCGCAGCTTCTCCGCAACGACGTCCGCCGTCTTTGCCCCTTCAGCACCTGGAAACTCCAAAACTCGAGCCCCCGTCTGGGCAAGGCGCAGCCTCACACCTGAGGCCCCGAATTCGCCACCGAGGCTATCCCGGACCTTCTTAAAAACCGCCGCGTAGGATAGCCCAGTGGTCGCCGCCTCCGGCAACACGGTGACAACCACAGCCGCCGTTTTGGGCGCCTGCAATTTCCTTGCCTTCTTTGTGGCAGTGACTGCCACCGACGTATTCTGAGGCGCAGAGGCTGCACTTTTGGTGGCCTTCTTGTAACTCTTTCGGGACCTCTTCTTCTTACCCCCCTCAACTTTCTGCCATCCATCACTGGAGGGGGAAGACGTTGAGGGAACAGGGACAGACTTAGCATCAGTGGTAGCGCTAGGGACGCTTTTACCTCGTCCTGGACACCTTTGTGTCTGGCTGCCTGGTCCAGGTCTAGGAGAGGTGAGCGGAGGGAACTCTGACCTTGACCCCGTACCAGTCCTAGCCGCGTTTCGAGTCCTCGGTGCGGTGGCAGGCGCTGACGCAGACGCAGCTGCCGCGTAGGAAATTGCGACGCTGCCACCTGAGACCGGGAGCGGCTTCGGAGCCGATGTGGCCTTGGGTTTTCCCGCTGCAAGCGGTGGCCGAATAATTGGAGCTGGAGGCAGTCTTGCCTCTAGCCCCGCGAGGCGTCCGTCCATCATCCTCCACACTGCTTCAATGATTTTACGCAGGTGGGAATCCGGCACTTCAGACACCTCGGAGGGCGCTGGAGTGGAGGTTGGTTGCTGCGAAACCTGGCTCCGACGCCCAGAGCTATCTGACTGAGCCCGAAATTGGGCAAACTGTGCACTCAGTTCGGCCACCTGTTCCGTGAGACGGTCATTTGCCGCCTGGAGACGCGCCACATCCCCAATGAGTGTTTCGACGACCACCGAGACGGCGGAGGAAGAGTCCTTCAGGGCTTTTACAAAGGTGCCCTTTAGTTTGGTGGACTTGGTGGCCACCTTGTTTATAATAGCCACTGCCGCCGTCGCCGTTTCCTTCAAAGCCACGGGTGTTAGAGGGACGGTACCTATTTCTACCGGTGGACGGATTTTAAGTAGGAGATCGGCGATCTCCTCCTCGGCGACGATTTCTCCTTCTGCCCGTACTCGCGCGTACTCACCCGCCCTGGAGAAGGCAGAACTTGCCAAAGACGGTATAGGGGTACGCGGCCTCGACCTTCCTCTTTTGCTGCTAGCCACTTTGGGAGGAAGCATTTCTGTGGATGTTTCAGGTTCCTCGTCCATCGAGCGACCACGCTTCCTGGTCTCGATATCGCGAGGCTCAAGCATCATCTCCGAGTCGGCATTCGAGCGTAGTCTTTCCAACCTGCGACTGCTCCCAGAAGCCAGAGTTACTTCTGGGAGCTCCACTGACATAGGCATCTCCAATAAGACTTCTTCGTCGTTTGACGAGGTGTCGTCCGCTTTCTTCTTCCTTATATTTTCCCTCTTCTTCACATTCTCCTTCTTTTTTTCTTCAGTTGGTTTTTTGTTTTGGTTGTTTATTGTTTCCATAATAAGACCCACGAGAGGGGGAGAACTATAGGTCGACCCGGGCAGAGATCCCCCATTACCCGGGTAAGCGTAAATTTATACCCAACCGAGGGGTCCGCAGTTACCCCGGCTGGGAGTGCGCTTGCGACTGAA
This sequence comes from Tyria jacobaeae, assembly GCA_947561695.1. Classification (NCBI taxonomy): domain Eukaryota; kingdom Metazoa; phylum Arthropoda; class Insecta; order Lepidoptera; family Erebidae; genus Tyria; species Tyria jacobaeae. The sequence goes on along the minus strand of OX387208.1, from coordinate 22,573,112 downwards.
CCACCCATCAGCCATGCATCCCATGGTCACGCACCAGAACACAGGATTCGGGGTAATTTTTTATAGAGGTTTTCTACCTCGCAGTCCAGGCGGCTAAGCCAAGACCCCCGCCCCCGATCAAAGCCACGAGACTCCTTTCGGGATTACGATATGCCGACGGTGGCATCGAGATAAAATCACCAGATGCCTGCTCGGTGGCAGTGTGAGTGCACGCCGAGCCCGTACTCGTTCCTCCGCTGTGGACAGCGGAGCAACTCTGAGTGACCCTTGGAAGGGTCCCACAGGGTATCCTGTTTCGTCTGGAGTCTCCCCCTGGGCCAATCCAGCATGAGTAGCTCTACCGGCACAGCCCCAGGGATCATTGACCCGCGCAAGCCCCCCCACGACGACAACGTAAGGATACAGTTGGGGGGGTTTCTCAGTAACTATTATTTGCATAATTTGATCCGATTATTATACTATAAATGGCTGTAAATAAAAGATTAAATAAATATAAAAAAGTGTTTAATATCAAAGGTTAACCATGTATTCAATTTAAGGTACAATTCTGTAGCTGGACATTTAATTAAGAACAGTAAAGTAAAATGAAAAATAGAGTTAAACAGAACTAATAATCTGCAGTATTTTAATTTCTTTAACAACTTCATTTTATTACAGGTAAAATCAGTACCCAGTAGCAAAACCTTTGTTAGTAATTACCGCTTGACACCGATGTGGCATAGACATTATCAGTTTCTGACATATTTCAACAGGAATGTTTGCCCATGCCTCACAAAAAGCTTCATTAATTTCATCTGAAGTTGTGGTACGATAAATGGCAACTTTTTTCTTAATTTCGTGCCAAAGGTGCTCGATTGGGTTGAGGTCGGGGCTATTTGCTGGCCAATCTAGCACTGATACCGACTGTCTGTTAAGAAACGACTTGACTGAACGGGCTGTATGTTTTGGGTCGTTATCATGCTGAAAAGTCCATATAATAGGAAGATGTTCCTCAGCATAGGGAAGCATAGTTTCTTCTAATATTGCCTTGTATTGATGTTGGTCTAAGTTACCCTGAACTTTCCTCACAGGTCCCACTCCACGTCCAGAAAATGATCCCCACATTTTAATGTTTCCTCCGCCATGTTTCACCTGCTTTTTTGTGAATCTTGGATTCATTTCCGCTTTTACAGGACGCCGTACGTATTGCCTTCCATCTGAAGAAATCAAATTAACCTTGGTCTCGTCAGAGAATAATACATGTTGCCATTGGTCGTAGGTCCAATGTCCATATTTACGTGCAAACGCCAAACGTGCATTTCTATGCTCTTTCTTTAACAACGGTACTTTGCGAGCCACTCTTCCGAACAACCCTGCTTCTACCAGACGTCGTCGAACTGTCCTCGCTGATACACTGACTCTTTCGTCTGCCCCAAACACTTCATGTTTAATTAAAATAGAGCCTAGAAACGGATCTTTCTTAGCTAACCTGGTTATCATTCTATCTTCTTGCGGAGTTGTTTTTCTCGATCTTTTTTTTCTGGGCACATTTAAAGTTGTGTTATTGCGCCTGAAATGTTGCACTGCATTGCATACCATAGTTTTTGAACAATTTAAATATCCTGCTATCCTTCGGTATGACCAACCACGCTCGACAAACTTCATGATAATTTTTCGTAGTGTTGCATCGCAACTTTTATTTTTGCCCATTGTTCCAAAATAACTCTCAAAACTTGAAATTACAAATCTAGATTGCCGCCAAAACTACCACAAAGAATAGGAGAAGAAAGAAAATAATAATTGAGATTCAGATTTTGAAACTAGAACGCAATATCTCAGTGTCCCTAATTAAATGGCCAGCCAGCATTCTTTGAACAAATAGCACTGTGATCATCTATCAGCTATACTGTAAAGAGGTTTAATGTTTAAGAAGTTGTTATTGTTTGTATAATTAGGCACATAAATGACTAATTATACTTACATGTAAAAGATGTGGAATATTGTTTAGACTCGTTGGAAAATAAAAAATAAATTCACAATTTGGATTAACTAGAGAGTGTCCCTAATTAGTTGACCACGACTGTATATATCTTTATATATATAATTCTTCTGTGAGTGTGTATGTCACTGAACTACTCTCAAACGACTGGACGGATTTTGATGAAATTTTTTGTGTGTGTTCAAGGGGATTTGGGAATGGTTTAGATTCACAAATCAGCCCGGCAGATGGCGCTGCAGTCGGTATATAGGTTATTTATCTATATTGATGCTAATCGCTTGAAATATCATGCAGGACAACGTCTGTCGGGTCCGCTAGTAGATACATATATATATATATATATAAATAGGAACATAATAAGTACATTTATGTTCGTGTTGTTAGAATAGTACACCTTAGACTACCGCTAATTTGATGTAATAATATCCGCATAAAGATTGTCTAAGAAACCACCGTGAGTGATAAGACCGCCAATTGCTATACCGTAATACATGCCATCATGTCTGTATTTGTTTTTCCTTTTCAGGTGTACAATAAAGAGATAAATAAATAAATAATCAAATAAAGGTTTTCTGATAACCTGTTACTTGGCAATTACTAAAACTCACCGAAGAGAGCGCCTAACTCTCTTGATAATACAATGCAAGCATTGCTTGTCTACAGTTATTCTGTGAGGCGGTGGTATTACTCGAGTCGAGCCGGCCCATTCGTGCCTTAGCATGGCTCTCCCACTTTAAACAAATACTACCTAAAGAAAGTTTTTTTTTTACTGGGCAGGAGGCAAACGAGCAGATGGGTCACCTGGCTGTAAGTGACTACCGCTGCCCATGGACTTCCACAACTCAAGAGTCACAAATGTTAGACACAACTTTTAGGTAGGAGTACAGTCTTTTATTGAAGGTTTGAAGGTTGTATCGGCCCGGGAATACGGCAGGCGACGATTTGCTCCCAGGCTGGTAGTAGTAGCAGTCAAAAAGCTTCTTGAGAAGCGTACAGTGGTGTAGTGCCAGTCATCCAGGTAATCAGGATGGAAACTTTCTCGCGTAGGATGATGGCGAAAACTTGTGGCCGCTTTATGTCCGAACAATTCCTCTGAACACTCCCCGTGGCACAAGCTATAGAGAATGCAGAGTGAAGCTATATCTGGCAACGCCAAGGTGTCAAGCTGATCAGAAATATCCTGGCAATCAATGGTGCTCCTGCTCTCCGTTGAATGCGGTCAAGACGAAGAAGCTTATACTAAATAATAACGATATAAATTTAATTTGCTATTTATTTGAATGTGTGTTTAGACAACATGAAGATTCTATTGATTTTCTATAAAATATTCTGTACCTACTTTTTTTTCTCAAGAATGGAAATCTAATTAAGTACAAATCAAACTGTCAATACACATAATTATAGCATAAGTATCACGGTCGGAAAGGGCGACCGCAAGGGGTGCAGAGGAATGCGGGATGTCAACACTCTTAGCCCGTACAGGAAGTGGCTCCAACATGACGGCAAGTAATTTTTTTTTTTTAATGAACTATGATTCCCAATTTGTCTTTCGCGAAGATAATTAACGTTTACGAAACATTTTTCCGTTCCTGGGTCCGAGTTGCAAAGTTTTTATCACCTGTCTTTGCTACCAATTATTGACAGGTTATTTGTTTTTGATAGGTGCCCCTTACTCCCCAGACGTGGTCGTAGGTACCTCGAAGGAAATTTAAATATAGTTGGTTCAATTATTTTTTTTTACGATTTTGCAAAAACATTTACAATTATGTTTATAAAAATGCAACAGATGCTACATCTAGAAAATTCGATAAAAACCAAGTTCTATATAGTAAACACTTATCGTTGAAAATGCATGCATTATTATTATCGGCGTACGGGCGCAGAACAGTGAAGTGAACTCCGAGTCAACAAGAATGACTTACAAAAATGTCTAAGCCATATTTTTCAAAACGAATCCCTTCAAATTATGTTTGATATAAGCGTATTTAATTTACGTTTAAGCGTTCATTTATATCGGGGGGTAGTTTATTAATTAAACGTGGTACGATGTATCGTGTAGTTCTCTCACCGAACGCGTTCACTGCGCGTGCCGTTGGCAACCGTTTCTGTGAGACTGCTCGTGTACATACAGAATGTTACACTTTATCACCTAAGTTATGTTTAAAGTAGTTTTCTATCAACAAACTATATTTTATTTTTAGGTGAATGGGTAAGACTTACAGTGTTTAAAAAGACCCAGGTCGTCGTTACTGTATTTTAAATTAATTTGTATAGATGTTATTATGTAATATTTTTTGTTGCAGTCTACATATGTATATTATTTATGTGAGTCTTGTAAGTCTGTCCACAGCTGGTGAGTACATACTGAATATGAGACTCGGCTAGGAAGTTATAGAGTAATAATTTAACATGAAAAGGGATACGACGATTTAAGATCTTAATGTTTGCCTGAAAACATCTTAGCTTATCACATACCTTATCAATGTGGGGTTTCTAGATTAGTTTGTCGTCAATCATGAGGCCCAGATATGTATTGGAGGTTGCAAGTTTAATAGTTGGACAACAGCAACCACCACTACCTGAGCTATGCAGGCATGCGTGTTCGTGAGTATTATATGTTTGTTGATTGTGCAGGCTTTAAGTATGGTGACTTGATGTATAATAATTTGGTTTTATTTGCATTTAGGACAAGCCCTGCATCATGACACCATTTGCAAAGGCTATGGAAATCTGACTGTAGGTAATCATATGCTTTATCTAGATCCCTCTTACTGACTAGTAAACACGTATCATCAGCAAATTGATAACAGGTGCTCTGTTGAAGACAATTGCTCATATCATTCACATATGTTAAGAAATGGGGAGGTCATACAACTGATCCTTTTGCCGTTCCGAAATAGCAATAGTATCACTTAACGCATCGTCGACCTTGACAGAATATGTGCGGTTAGAAAGATAGTTTTAAAACATCTAGTATGAGTCCTCGGATCCCAAAAGTGTCAAGTTTTTCTAGTAGCACGTCGTGATTAAGAGTATCGAAGGCACGAGAGAAGTCAATGAAGAGTGCTAGGGCATGCTTCCTTTCATTCATAGACTCGTAAAATTGGTCAGTAAACACACCGACAGTACCCTTTCCCTGTTGAAAGCCAAATTGGAAGTCTTAAATGATTTTCTTTTTTTTTATAAAATTGTTCACGTCATTACAAATATACTTTTCAACTATTTTGTCGATGGTAGAGAGAAGCGTGATAGGGCGATAGTTACTATATTCATTGCGATGACCTTTCTTAAGGATCAGTCTAACGCAGCCATTTTTTAATTCGTTAGGATAATCACCAGTTTCAACATTACAGTTAATAAGTTTGGCTGTTGCCTGAGAAATATCACTATTTACAATTTTAATGACAGAAACCGAAACAGCGTCGATACCTGGGGCTTTGTTAAAGCTTATTTTGTTTTATATATCTTCAATGTTATTATTAGTATTTTGGAATCGAATGCTAGAGTTTACAGGATTGTAAAACCCATTATTATCTAACAATGGAGTCTTACTTTGCGGAACATTTGTTTGACCTCCTAATCAAATTCCTTAACGAACCCGTCTGCCAGATTTTTTGTTGGAAGACCTTGCGATTCAAATGCTCTAATAGTGGCTTCATAGACGGATACTCTTAAGGTTATGCGGCCTAGCGTGTGATTTACAATGAGATGGCTATAGGATAGGATTTTTTTTATTATTATTAATAATTATTGCTAATGGTGTTTATATAATAAGAATTTCTACAATTGTCCAATATTTTATTACGTAATGATTTGGGAACTGCGTTTTTTTTGTATACTTGCTGCTCCGTCCACGGCTTTACCCGCGTGTATGTCAAAAGTAGCCATAGTCATATAAAAAGTAGCCTATGTCTGCCTTCCCCAGAGATCGAAGTATTACCATACCAAGGTAACAGATCGACTGAGTTACTTTTACATTTATAATATTAATACAGATTCAAAATTACTCCATCGAGTAATCCAATTTATCTTCTATCTGCCACTGCGTGATCCAGTTTAAGATTTAAATAAAACAAGAGATAAAAATATTGAGGCACGTCAGGTCCAGATATGTCAATAACAACGATATAAAAATGTCGTAATCAATTGAGTATACAATCAATATAAATATAAATTCTTCGCAAGTGAAATGGTTGAAAAACATATATACTGAACATAGCCACGATTTCAGAGCAGCGGACGGAGCACCTCCACTTTTACGTGTGTCTATAGATATAGGCTTATTTCACGACTGAGGGAGCAACGACCGGCCTGGAGTAACGTATAAGTGTGTGGCCGATAGGGTTGTCGAATGAGAGATAAAAAACACGATAGTCCTAAAGTAGATGCTATGAATTTAAATACACGTAATACATACAGTGCTCAGTTAAAGTGTGGGGTGTGGGAAGTAGGACCGGATTATAATTGGCAAAATGTGGGTGATTAATACGCCTTTACCGATCCCTTAGGGGATACAGGCGTATGTCGGTGTTTTTTTTATGCTATAGGGGGATAGACGAACAGACAGGTCACCTGATGGTAAGTGACAACTGCCGTCTATGGACACATACAGCACAAGAATCGCAAGTGCGCTGCCAGCCTTTGTGGGTGATGAGGGATGTGGGGAGGGAAATGAAGAGAGGGATGAGTAGATGGGAAAGAATGAAAACAATAGGTGTTTATTGTCCAATAACTTGAAAGTTAACAAAAGAATGGCTTCTTTAAATATTTGATATTAACAATAGAATATGCAGATGTGCATTTCTTTTACTTATCTTATGGGATTTTATTACAATTGATTGATAATTATGTTGTTTATGTACGGTCTTAAACTTTTGGCTGGCAGTGTTTGTACGATATTAGAATAATACTGTCGCGGCTGGACGACCTACTCCTTGTAAAAGGCCTCCTGTCGAGACCGAAATTAGTCGGGCATCCCCGATATACACACGTGAGTAAAACCGTATATTTAAATAAATATGAGTGTTTGTACGAATTTAAAAAAAATCAATAATTAATTTTAAATTTAGATTTGCCATAGAAGTTCCAATTACAAATATAACCCTTATACAAACAACAAATGATATACTTACTTCAGAAACACATTTTATATTTAGAAATTTACAATGTTTATTATAATTTACTGAACTTTATCGATTGTTATATTTAACCTTATGTATCATTATAAAAAAAAAAACAGTGACGTACGTAGTACAGTTCTATGTAAAGTGGCATGCCTATTGATATAGTCGTGTGGAAAGGCTAGTCACCGACTGAGGCATGCGAACGGTGAGACGGGGAGGGTGCAATTGACAAGACGCACACGAGATATTTGAGGACAGATAAATCTCCTGATAACCATATTAGAAACTGTCTTAATTAATGTAATGGGTAAATTATTACAATATATGTTTCTATTTCCGGTCTAAACAAAAATAAATACATTTTTTAATATGAGAATTAAGTTTTATATTATATGCTACAAAACAGTTTCACAAACAAACAACATTTCTGAATAAATAAAATTAAATTATTCATTTCACTATCATGGTATAATACAAAATTAATCCAAATATTCTTCTTCATTACTAGACATGTCCTCAATTTCCATATCCTCTTCAGAATCTAAACCGTTTCATAGGTTTATGATCAATTCGTCTATCACATTGTCAAACCTCATGTCATGGTCCCAATATATAAAACCTATTAGTGCTGGTTTTTTTTTCTTGAGTTCTTATGTTTTTGGCTAAAAACTCTGTGTAAACTACGACTTTGTTTACACAGAGTTTTTAGCCAACAAAGTCGTAGCTTAGAGTTTTTTCGGAGATCTATCTACATTTTCGAAAGATTTTACAGAAAGACAGATACATCAATCAACAAGCTGTTGTGTTGTAAAGAAGACCGTGTCTGTGTAAGTACACTTAGCAATTTGTGCAATCCTCATTTTCGTAATTTTTAATGACTACGCTTTAAATTCGAAGTTTCGCCATCGTGACAGCCCTGGCAACGACCCATGTTTATTGCCTGGCACTCGGCCAAGTAATACGGAGAAATTCTGTGACATTAATTGATTTACAAGATCTTCAAACATCGTTTTTATATTTCGAAATCGAGCAAAAAATAATGTGCCTTCTTATTGGCTGCGAATAGTTAAGTCTGTCAGATCTTGTGAAGGGATCAGATCAAGGTATTTGCTAGTAATGTCTGATGCAAAAGCCACGTTATGCGTCTTGACATTACAATATTTTTCATTTTGTTTACGCATTTCGATGAGACCTCCTCAGTTTTGGTCTATAAGATATTTTTTTTTAAGCATTAATAAACATATAATAGAAATAAACTCTTTGTTATTACATAACAATTGAAGACCACCAAAATATACGTCAGGTAAAAACGAGAGCGACTCAGAGAGACATTACTTACGACGAATTCTTTTGACGTAAGAACGACAAGAGGTCAAATATATATAGAAGAATAAATCATGGGGATTTAGTTAGTATTTTTCAGTTTGTTAAGTATTTACGTTGTAAAAGCGAATTAATTAGATCGATGTCATGTCATTTATAAACAGGTGCTAGTGGTTTAGTTGATGAGGCGTTGCATTACCAAATATTTATAAAATTGTCATTATTAATTCCCTTGGATCTAATAACGAGCTGTTGTTACATCGGAGCCTTTTTTTATACTATAGGGGGACAGACGAACAGACGGGTCACCTGATGGTAAGTGACAACCACCGTCTATGGATACCTGCAACTCAAGAGTCGCAAGTGCGTTACCCACTTTGAGGGTGATGAGGGATGGGGGGATGCGCTGAGCGAAAGAAGATTGGGGATGAGGAGATAGGGAATAGGAGAGGGGGGAGTGGGGAGTTGGGCCTCCGGAAACGAAGCTTGGCTCTACCACTCTATGCATGGCTCTACCACTCTATGCATGGCTCTTCCACTCTAAGCATGGCTCTACCACTCTAACTACCTCAGAGGTAATTAGTCATTGACTTTGTTTTAGAATTGAGATCTATAATTTGTATTACTTTCCACCAAATAGAGATCAAAGTGTCCTCAATGGTGACTGGCACTTGCGTTGTTTACTATTCTCGTTACCTATTTTATTTGAAATTTGATAGGCCCTACCCTTTAAGCTTGAGTACATATTGTGCAGACATTTTTTCAATTAAAATTGTATTTGTTTATAGAAGTAGTATCAATAACCTTACCAGCGTGAAAAGAAATAGGCCACCTCGTGAGGCCATTAACAAACAGTGTAATAATGGGGCTACAAAAAAGGCACCCAATACAACGACCCATCCAGTTAACAGCCTTTGCCCTCTCCTCGGTTTTTAGGGTGGTGTTCTAAATTCAGTTCGTTGCGATGTTATGTTGCTTTATTTCTAAACAATCTTTGTCACAAAGTGAATGATGTATTCAAACTCGAGAGGTTTATCAATAATTGAAAAGTTCAGGTGTCCATCTCTTGATTTTCTTATCAAACTATCGTTAATATCGTTACACAGCCTAAATTCCACTGGTTTAAAGTAGCATTTGAAAAGTTCCACTATACACCTCTTGGCTCCATATACATAAATAGTGACATTATATGTATACTCGTATAAATAGGCAGGTTAAAATTGATTTTCCAGATTTATTTAAAAAGTTAGTTCGTTAGAAGTAAATATAATGAAAGCGTGTTAACTTTTGGCACAACCAAAATTACAATAGATAATTATAATAAATTATGATACACTTAAACGTAAATCTCAAAAAGCAAACGCATTTCATCAAATTTTTAATAAAATACAATTTTAATTCTACTCACAACTTATAAATTCATTTAATAACTTTTTACACTACTTGCTTAGCACTAGAATTAATTCCCGTGTCGCGGGGGACTTCACAAACACTCAAACAACGAACACAAAAAACACCCAGACTCAGAACAATTTGAGGATTACACAAAGTGTTGTCGTGTCGTGGGATCGAACCCACAACACTCGGCGCGGCAGCGTAGTGGCGAGGTGACCACTTAAACCGCTACGCCATCCGTGCAGTATTTAAGGCTTCTATACTGAAGGTACCTGATACTTAATCGACTTAATTCTAATTGAAAAACCTGTGAAAACCTCGCGTACGGATGCACAGATTAAATAAATTAAGCTGAATTGCATCGTTTAGTATATGCGTTACGTGACTCGAAAATACTGTAATAAACTAATATATTAATTTATAGAATATGTGTTATATATGTATGTTTCACTCAAACTTTGTCGTCTGAAGTGAACTGAGGCTACTTATATATTCGCACCTGAATCGAGACGACACGGAATTGACCAATCGATTCAAGTATCCCTAAGGCTTTCACAAGCAATTAGTTATGAAGGATTTTCTATAGACTTAATAGTTTTTAAGTAGTTTCTAACGCTGTATTACTAACAAACTAGACGTCCTTGAAAGTATTCAAAGCCAGATGAGTAAATATACGAATAAAGTATATATATGAGAGTAGGCACATACGTATATATGATATACTCAAACCGTTTAAAAGTAAACGGTAGAATAGACAAACATACTTTAGGATTCAGTATCCCTCAGGGAATCCGAATTATTATTTGCCTTTCTTCATGTCTGTTTACTTATTAGAGGTTCACGGAAAATAAATCTTGTGTGTAGAATCTTGAATACTTGCAGTTTTCTACAATTCTAAAGATCTACGTCATCTTCAACAATCATAGTTGAGTGATTTTATAGACTTGGTTGAACGTTTTTAGAAAAGAAAAGAAATAATTTTTATTTCTTTTCGCAATAGTCTCGGTTCATTCTAAGTACCGTTGCAATGGATGGAACTTTGACTGAAGCAGAAAGCCCATTTAAATAATTTTCAATTTAATTAACTTTTAGTATTATCCACGTAAATATAGGAAAACGGTGTACAAATCCTTTTGATAGCTATCGCATTCAGACAGACAGGCACAGCGGGGAGGACATTGTTTTGCAGCATACTAGTCCACAGTTTCACCTGCGTTTATGTTCACTGCTCTGCCCCTAAGGGTCGCAGAGTGATGTTTTATAGTATATATTATACCTCAAGAAATACTCTATCCAATGCAATAAATAGTAATTAGAATCTGTATGATAGTTTCAGAGATACCCGCTTTTGAACATAGAGAATAGTTTGTTCGTTTGTTTGCTCAGTTATTAGTATCTAGTATACATATAGTAGTAGTAATCGTATATATGAGTGATTTAGAGAGAGTGCGTGAAGTTTCATTAATCGTTTGAGTAGCTACAGTAGATACAGTTCAGTTGATTCTAAGTTCAAGAGCACGTATGATTTCTTTAGAATTTTAAATGCCACACTGCATTGACACGACTTTTTACTCAATATGATATACTCATTCGTATAAAGAATTCTCTTTACGAGTCATATATACCTATTATGTGGTAATTTAAGTAAGATATTGTCAGTAAATTTAATTTTCGTCAGGTCTTTGTCCAGCTAATTACGTTTTGCAAGTCCTTTTGTAGTCCGATTAAAGATTCTCCGTCCGAGAGACGATTTAATCTATGCCAACAAGACTGTGCACCTACTTTTGTTTAATTTATCATTCGTTGGACTGACGTCTGATTCATTACGTGTATTTATCATTTGTATATTATATATAAACGGGTGACGTGGTTACAACATTTGTAAGGTACTATGAAAGTATTTTATTAAAAAAAAAAATGAAATAATTAAATTCAAAAAATCCGCTGTGTGTAAGAAATAATGACTAATGAAATTTTGACAATTTTTTTTTCGTGGTAGTGCTATGGTGCAATACGATGACCTCACAGAAAACTGGTTGTGAAACAATGGTTGTATTGCATTTCATTGAAATTTGTTCAACAGTGGTAGAGCCTTGCTTAGGCACGAATGGGCCGGCTCGATGGTGCGATACCACGGCCTCACAGAAAACCGGTTGTGAAGTAACGCTCACGTTGCATTTCCCCGAAATGAGTGAGGTATACGGAGGCCCAACTCCCCCTCTCCCCTCATCTCCTTTCTCCTCATCCCCATCCCTCATCACCCTCAAAGGCGGGCAGCGCACTTGCGATTCTTGAGATGCGGGTGTCCATGGACGGCGGTTGGCACTTATCATCAGGTAACCCGTCTGTTCGTCTATTCCCCTATAGTATAAAAAAAAGAAAAGGTTGTGAGGTTTCCGGAAGCCTAACTCCCGCTCTTCTCTTTCCCCTCTCCTATTTAACATCCGTCATCACCTTCAAAGTAGGGTAGCGCACTTACAACTCTTGACTTATATATATCTGGTATCATCTCACCCCTGTTGAGGGGGGTGGAGAGACTATTTGAAGCACTGGGCTCCTTATAGTGATTTTCCTCGCAGCTCACCACTGTGGGCCGGTCATTGGAGTTAGCTCACCGGCCTCGAGGTTTGCTCGCCGATCGCTCCTCTGAAGAGGGGTCCAGCGAGCCACCTGCGAGAGGTCGGTGGTTGGCTGTCTGCATCCGATGGCGAAGCCAATGCCCCGCTTGAAGGAACTGATATGAGCTCCCGAGCGGGGCGTTTGAGTCGCCTCCGGATGAGTGTTGTATCGTTTGGATGTGGGAGCGGAGCAATACCTACCAGGTGGGGAAGTTTCGAGCGGTCAGCCCGCTCAAACATCCCCGTGGCAAGTCTGCTCACAAACTCCTTTATTGGTTCCCACTTCAGGTCTCGGTGGATTGTTGCATTCCTGAGGTACCTGGGGGCGTCGACCACCATGCGAAGGCAGCTGTTCTGTCCCTGCTATCAAGTTGTACCAGGCCGGCCCACCGTAGGTGAGGCGCGACCTGATATATGTTTTGTAAATGCCTAGTTTGGCACTTACTGGTAGTCTGGAGGATAGCAGGGGACGCAGCTTCGTCCGCGCAGCTCTGGCCTTCGCTGTGATGGTCTCGACGTGGTGGTTCATCGACAGTGATCTGTCGATGGTGATTCCCAGGTACTTGACCTTTGGGGACCACGGGATGTCCTCTTCCATCAGACGTAGGTTTGGCGGGTAGTGTGCCATACCGGTTATCATCGCCTGGGTCTTCGACACGTTGCACTTGAGCCTCCATCGCTTCAGCCAGCCCGGAAGGGCTTCGAGTGTGGGGCGCAATTTCCGTGCAGCGTGTGCGGCGTTGCGTGAACTTGACAAGTACGCGGCATCGTCTGCAAACAGTGCCAGCTTGACGTCTCCGACTACAGGGATGTCATCCGTGTAGTGGGCGTACAAGGCCGGTGACAGACAGCTCCCTTGCGGGACTCCGGCACTGATGGTTTTGATTTCCGATGCGATGATCGCGACTACTTTTCGTGGTAGAGACGATGTCGACAGCTTGTGGATGAGACCTTCATGCCACACTCTGTCGAACGCCTTCTCCATGTCGAGCATCACGGTCACCGTGCTCCCGCCCTTGTTCAACCACGTAGCCATCTCGTCTAGGACACGAGTCAGCTGGAGCGTGGTGGAGTGCTCCTGACGAAATCCTAAATGTGGGGTTGAGCCCTTACTAGCAGTAAGCGCTCGAACACCTTGGACGACGTCGAGAGGAGTGTGATGGGCCGGTAGTTCTCCGGTTTTCTGAGGTCCTTGCCGGGCTTCGGAAGTACGATGACCCGACCCCGCTTCCAGATGTTAGGGAAGTGGCTGGTCCTCAGGATACCGTTGAACAGTTGTGTCAACGCTATGAGTGATTTCAGTGGAAGTCGCTGCAGTGCAGTGTTCGGTATTCCGTCTTCACCAGGTGCTTTCCGTGGGTTGGTTTTCCTGATCATCGCAGCAACCTCGCTCGGTGTTACGAGCAGTTCACCCTCAGACTGGGCGAGGGGCCTTGAGAGGTAGAGATGGGTTGCCGCCTCTATCTCCCGAGTGTGGTCCTCGTCTTGATTGTCGTGAGGTGTGAACTGTTTTTCGAGGCTATTCGCGATGATCTCGGCACGGTCTTGCGCTTTGTAGCGTATTTGCCCGTCCTCAGCGAACAGGGGGCGCGTGGGGTTTGGTTCTGCAGTCAGTTGCCTGCAGAGTCGGTGTACCGAGGGCTGTTCGTCCTCGATATCTGTAAGGAAGTTCTCCCATGCGTCACCTCTGTGCTCCCAAAGAGCAGCCTTGAACGAGTTGGTAAGGCGGTTGTATCGGGTCTTGTCTCGGGGGTGCCGAGTTCTCTGCCAGAGCTTCTTAGCCTCTCGCTTCTCCTCGAGCATTTTACGGAGTCGAGCGGGCAGAGGGTTCTGTCGCTCGATGCTCGGTCTAGTGCTCGAGGAGACTCGAAGTGCGGCTTGGATAGCTCCGGTGATTTCTTCGGCGGCTTCATCGACTTCCACTGGCGTTTTTACAACCGTAGGGCGGCTGTAACCCGCTAGGGATTCTTGGTAAGCCCTCCAGTCTGTGTGGACTGTGGGCTTCGGTGGGCCGACCGTAGCCGCGGGCTCCCTGAACACGAGTAGCACCGGCCTGTGGTCCGATGGTAGGTCCTCGAGCACTTCCTGTACTGGAGGTGCTCTTAGTCCTTTGAACACTATGATGTCCAGTACGCTATCACTATAGCCCGCTGGGTCCAATCTAGTGGGTTCTCTGGGGCCAGCGATTTCATAGTTATGCATATCGGAGTCTTGCATAAGGAGATTTCCCATTGCGTTGTTGGTGGTGTTGTGCCATGCTTGGTGCTTTGCGTTCAGGTCTCCCGCGATTATGGTCGGCGTCGTATGTTGGAGAAGGCTCCGAAATTCATCGACGCGGGCTCTCTGATTCGGAGCTCGATAGGCCGCGTAGAGGCGCATCTCCCGCCTGCCGATTTGGACGTCGATACCAAGCGCATACATGGTATCGAGTCTCTTCGGTTCGACGGGTTGATGCACTACTGTCCTCTTCACTAGGATAGCGAGTCCACGATATGCTTCGCCTCTTGGCGAGACCTCATCTTGGCGGTACACAATGTACCCTGGGATCTTGAGTGGCCTGTTGGCCTTCAGGTGAGTCTCGCTTATCAGCATGATATCGACCCGCTGTTCCTTGAGAAATAGGCGCAGTAGGCCTATCTTGGATTTCAGCGTCTCCGCGTTCCAGTGAACCACCCTGAGCGGCTTATCCATTGGTAGTGAGGTTTTGCAGCAGTCCTGTCGTGTTAATCTCGCCTGCCTTAACACGCTGTGCGAACAGCATGAGCAAGGCAGCGAGTTGGTCCCTCTCCGGGTCCTTGGCTGCTGGGCTGCAGTTTTTGGGTGCCGCCGTAGGTGTGGTTGGCTTTTCCTGGGCCGCCTTCTTTCTTCGGTGCCTTCTCCTCTTTTAAGTGGAGCTTGACCCCGGGTTTGCTTCGGCCATCAGTGTGATGGGTGCCGAGTCGACGACCACGTTTGGTTGGTCGATGACCTTAGGCGAGCCTGTTCTCGGCACGAGTCCCGCCTTCTTGTTGCGGGCTTCCCGCTTGTAGACGGGGCATGCCGCACTGCAGGCTGGGTGTGGGCCTTGGCAGTTGGCGCACGTGGGTGGCTCCTCTTTTGGTCGAGGGCAGTTGTGCGCCTGGTGCTCGCCACCGCATCGCACACAGGCTAGGCGCCTGTGACAGTTCTGTGAACTGTGGCGGAAGCCTTGGCAGCGGTGATATTGAGAGGGTCCTTTTTTGCCCCTCCAGGCCTCTATGACGACGCCTGGCATGAGCAAGACCTCGTCAATGTTGTATGCCTTGGTTGCGGTCGGGCTCTTCTCCACTTCTGCAAGAAGATGCATCCGGGTCTGCTAGTGCGAGCACGGATGTGCTTCGCAAACTTGACTGGCACTCCCTTGCTGGTCAAGTCCTCCACTATTTCTTCTGTGGGAGTGTCCGCAGGTAAGCCCCGGATAGCCATTTTCAGGGGCTTCTGGTGTGGTGGAGCGATGGCGTAGTAAGGCGCCTTGTCTTGTCCTAGGTCGTCCAGGTGAGCCTGAATGACTCTGAATTCGGCGTCCTCTTTGGGAGTGAATTTAAATCCCTTCCCAAAGGGCCTCACGCTGGGTGGGTGACCGATTTTGGCGGTCAACTCCTTCATGTGGGTCGTCCAGTTCTCCAGACGGTCCACTACAAGGATTGGTTGTCTCCTTGTGGACGTCTGGGTAGTGGGCGCCTTGGAAGGGCCTGGTGTTGTTATGGGCCTCGTTTTTGTTGTTATGGGCCTCTGAGTTGTTGTTATGGGTTTCTGGGGTGGTGGTGCGGCAAGTACAGCTGCTGCTGTCCTTGGCCTGGGTGTAGGCGTAGGTGCCCGTTCGACTTCCAGTATTACTGGAGTCGGTTCGGGCGAGGTGGAGAGGACTTGGACGTCCATCTCCTCGCTATCCCCTTCCTCGGAGTCCGAGGTTAGGGCAGCCGCTATGGTCGTCCGCTTCGCCGCTTGTGGCTCCGGGTCTTCTTCCCGCCTCCGTTTACCTGGTATAGGCAAAGGGGTAGGCGGCAGTGATGATCCCACCGCTGTCAGGATGTGAACATCCTGCGCAGTGAGGTCCTCCTTCCTCTTCTCTCCGATGTGAACTTCCATCACTCGGAAGTAGGCCTCCAACCAGCGCTGCAGACCCTGCGACATTTCTCCCTTCTCTCGAAGGGAGTTGAAAATACTCAGGTCGCCCTGGTATTTTTGTCGCTGGTCCTGCAGCGCTGCGTCGGTCGAGCCTTTCTCTTCGCTGCTGGTGTTCTTGATGTTGCTGGATCCGTCCTCGTGGCGCCTTGGCATGTTTGCCATCACCGTTGAGGTTAGGGTCGGAGACCCCACCCCGCGGCGAAGGTTTACACGCTGGCTTTCTCGGGGAAGGTATTCGCCTCCGAATGCACAAGTACAATTCGGGTGCAAATAATAATATTTAACAAATATTAAATATTAAAATAAGCAGTGTTAGGGGCGCCCGTACGATGGCGGTCGGAGCGCAAGCACGTCCGTTCGCCACGACAGTCCGAAACACTCTACTCTTGACTTGCAGGTGTCTATTTTAAGCTGCAAAAATGAATCTTCTATTAGATGAAACAATATATAAAATATTTCATAAGAATCATCCTAACAATTTTCATGTAATCATCATATTTTTTGAAATGTGCTAAAAGTATTTTTTTTTATGCGATAGGGGGCAAACGAACAGACGGGTCACCTGATGGTAAGTGACTACCGCCGCCCATGGACACCCGCAACTCAAGGGTCACAAGTGCGCTGCCGGCCTTTTAGGTAGGAGTACGCTCTTTTCTTGAAGGTTTGAAGGTCGTATCGGTTCGGAAATACAGCAGGCGACAATTTGTTCCATAAGCTGGTTGTGCGAGGCAAAAAGCTTCTGGAGAAGCGCACAGTGGTGGAGTGCCAATCGTCCAGGTGATGGGGATGGACGATGGCGGAAACCAGCAGCCGGTATAAGTCCGAACAATTCCTCTGAACACTCCCCATGATACAAGCGATAGAGGATGCAGAGTGAAGCTACATCTCTACGCAACGCTAAGGTGTCAAGTCGATCAGAAATGTCTTGGCAGTCGATGATGCGAGTCGCTCTCCGTTTAATGCGGTCAAGAGAGAGAAGTTGGTACTGAGGTGCACCTGCATAGAGATGAGAACATTATTCCATGTTCTATTCATCTCAAAGAATTGTTACAAGTGCAATAACTAAACACTAATGACAACTCATTTGTCACAACAAGCTGTAAGAGGTATCGACTTCAGTACAGTACGTACCACAAATTGAAATAACTTTTGAATGCAAAAAAAAAAAAAAAAAACTGATATTTAACACTGTAATTGTCGATAATATTACCAGCCATATAAATACAAAAATAATCCCTACCAAGCAAGGCGGTTAGAAAGTCGAATACATGCCTGCTTTTAAATATCTTTAATGTATAATGTACGAATATATAATACGACAAATATATATATGTATATATATATATATTTGTCGTATTATATATTCGTACTTACTTCATTTGCTGATGGTCTGGAGGGACCGATGATGATGGTGATGACTGATATGAACACAAAATCTGTTGTAAATATATTGTTATTATTATTTAGGCAATTATGTTATTAACAGCCCTTTGTTTGTGTTAATTGTGCTATTAATCAATTATTTTTATTTTATGTGCGTTTCATTATAAAGTATCTTTGTTTATGAATATAATGAGTTATTACACTTAAAAAATTACCTGAGACATACATTATTTAGAATGGCCTAGTTTTTCTTACAATCCGACTTTAATCTTAGAATTTGGAACCCACATTGGGAACAGACGTGTGTGAGATGTTTGAAGTATTATGATTGTTTTATATCGTTTTTTTTTTGTTTATAGCCAGTGGTCAAGGAGGGTTACCTGATGAAGCAGACGCGCAGCTTCCAGCGATGGCAGCGGCGCTATTTCAGGCTGCGGGGACGTACTTTGTACTACGCCAAGGAGAAGGACGTGAGTTTTCGCTAAAATTATGTTAGGTTTTGGAATAGATATGCTATTTTGTTCTTACATTGAACTTAACCGAGATGAGTAACTAAATCAAGTTTGGTTTTGACAAACTAAACTATAACTCAGTTGTCTAATATTTAATGAGAGTTATTATTTAGTGACCTTTTGAAAGGAGATAGAAAGAATTGTAACCAATAGCTTTATTGATACATGATTATTACGAGTAATTACCTAAACTATAGTATAGTAAGATAAGAAAATCACAATCCGAACGTAAACTAGACGGAGTATGTATCTTGGAGTTTAGTTTCTTCCATAAACTTAGATATAGGTAACTGACATGTGTCGTTTAACTCTTACAACTAACTAAACTATACTAAGCTAACACACACATAAAAAAAAATACGGGTTGTCTTTGGGGGCTGCCAATAGAAGTGGACTTGTGAACTGTATCGTCGAGCTATTAGATTATATACAGTATACATATAACTCAAAGGAAGCGTGCGGTGACGATGACGCGAGTTCCATGATTTTGTTCACCCAAAAAGTGCTCAACGCACCTAAAGAGCTTTTCACTTCAAAAATACAGGTGTGCAGAAAGGTGCGGTCATATTTTAGGGACGTGTAGTAACGCCGTGAATAACGTAAAAATACAATTGATTTTACAGCTATTATATTTTCATTCAAGGTCAGCCATTTTTCTAAGAAAAAGGGCTGAACTGAATGAAATTATAGGTATTTAATACAAAGAAAGGTAGTGGCATATGAGGATCTTTCAAAGATATATCTCTCCTTTAAATCGTGGATAAAAAAATACATATCTGAAATTGACAATACGCTGTTTGTAAATGTGTTCCCCGGGCCAGAAAAAGCATTTACAAAATCAAAATAATAATAACTTATTCTATTTTCTAGCTAAATGTACTTTAATATAACCATATATTTCTGAAACATCCGGTATAATTAAGTTTCAAATAATTTAAGGTAGGTAACAATGTAACATGCACAGATAGTGATTGGAGTGATTTTAAAATTCCAGATGCACCCTCGTGGCAAGACGAACAGACGGGTCACCTGATAGTGGTGATAACTATACTATAACTATATAACCAGTGATGAGGGGAGGGGAAAGAGGAAAGCGGAAAGTGGGCCTCCGGTACCCTCACTTGCTCGCCAATGCAATGCAAGCTTGTTTGTCTACCGGTTTTATGTGAGGCCGTGGTATTACTCCGGTAGAGCCGGCCTCACCACGGACCATACTTTCTGTATGAAGTTGTATAACGTTTATGCTGAATATCTCGGTTTATTAGTACAATGAGGTGAGCAGTCATGCAGACACTAACTAAATAAAAAAGTTTGTTTATCTACGTTCTTACGATTGACTTGTACCACGGTCAGTGACCTTATTTTCACGTGTAATAGATACTGAGTACATTGAAAGCTGAAAAATTATTAAGCCTTGGCATTGATGTTTGTACGTAACAAACACGTGACTATAGCTGTTAACTATCATATTCACTACATAACAGTAATCGCTATGTTATTCGTATCTCGATCCAAACCATGCTGTGGCAACTTAGAACAAAAGAATACATATTTTTTATTGAGTATCAATCGTCACCACAAGACGATAGACGATCTAAATCCCTGTGTTGTAATATGATTGTGATAAAGGAAAAAGATTTATTATCTGTATTTGTAAATAAAAGACCTGTAAAAATGAACAGTAAATATCAAAAACCGTTCAAAATTCTGTACAAAATTAAATTGTTCCGAAATTTTCGAGTCCACTGAAAATTTATTAACCATCCCAAAATAAAGACTGGCCTTACCGCACGCATACTATACACATACACACATGCACACACACACACTCACTC
Organism: Tyria jacobaeae; assembly: GCA_947561695.1. NCBI lineage: Eukaryota > Metazoa > Arthropoda > Insecta > Lepidoptera > Erebidae > Tyria > Tyria jacobaeae. The sequence continues at coordinate 22,552,799 of OX387208.1, read as the reverse complement.
ACACACAACGCATTCACACGCGCATCACACAAAATACCTGTAAGCAATTATTTCATTTAATATTAACCGTTTGCATTTGTGACTTTTATAATACTTACTTTGGTGTACAGGGGGCCTGGTAATCTGTGTTACAGGTTTTGCTAGTGCAGATGCCAGTCTCTCACAAAAGTACTATATTGAATATGTGTAGTATTGACAACCACAGACTTATCTATGGTTGTCAATACTACACATATTCAATATAATCCTTTGTCAAAAATAAAAAAAAATGTTATTATACTGTTATTATTATTGTACTATAATGTTGTATATGATATTTATATGTATCAATAGCTGTGGATATTATATTGATTTTGCATATCTGACCACCAGGTAAAATTTTGGCGTTGTCAATAAAAACTGGAGTGCTACCTGACTTTGCCCTACATACTATTGTAGTCTTTGATTTGAACTCATTTGCCTGTTATAAAAATTATAAAGTACGTCTCGACTTATCGCCCCACCATTCTGATACTTTCCAGGCACACCGATGGCTTAGCGCTTCCCTTGTAACTTGTCTTACGAGTATTTGTTAAATGATTATAATAAATACTGCATCGTTTTATGTATCTATTATAGTTACACCTATCTTTAATAGTTTATTTAATCTTTAATAGTAATTTACAATTTTTTTTTTCATGCGATAGGGGGCAAACGAGCAGACCACCTGATGGTAAGTGACTACCGCCGCCCATGGACACCCGCAACTCAAGAGTCACAAGTTCGTTGCCGGCCTTTAGGTAGGAGTACGCTCTTTTCTTGAAGGTTTGAAGGTCGTATCGGTTCGGAAATACGGCTTGCGACAATTTGTTCCATAAGCTGGTTGTGCGAGGCAAAAAGCTTCTGGAGAAGCGCACAGTGGTGGAGTGCCAATCGTACAGGTGATGGGGATGGATATTTTATACTATTTAAGTTAGTTGTTTGATTGTGTAAACGGGTACATCTCATGAACTAAAAGACGGAACAAAACTTTAACCTAATGACCTTAGGACCCCCAGGAGCGCAGCAGGCACCATAAACGTATTTAAAACTGCGGAGTATGACTAGTTCTGAATACATCATTGGAATATGTCATATCAAAATCCATCCCCAGTGGCCCTACAACGCAATTACTATGATTCACTTTATTATGCCATTTTACTTCGTTACGATAATTTGATTACAATATACTAAGTGCTAGGTTGATGGTTGTTTCATCTACATAATAGTTATGCAAGTACATACACATATATACGCTCACACCTGTATTCCCAAAAGGGTAGACAGAGGTGCATAAACACCCACCTTTTGCCAATTAGAATATGGGCTTGCAAGCCTATTACAGTCCATCTGAAAGAAAGAAAGTAACAAAGAAAAATAATTTATTCTTTGACGTTTGAGATACACGTGCAAATTAAAGGTGGGTGCAATAAATAAGTGCTAAGTAATAACAAATTCGTTTCCTTTTATCTACCTCGCACGCCAGCTGAAAAGGACCTAGTTCAGCATTTGGTAGACAGCTGTCTAGCGCTGGTTTTCAACCAGACCTTTATGGTTCACGGATGAAAATCGCTTTATTTTATTTAACAGGCACTTATATGGGTCTAATACTACAATTAAAACATTAAAAAAATAAAAAAAAGCCATCAACAACATTGTCCATCTACATCCTACCAACTCACACAACCTCTCATTGGTATGCCATAAATATATATTTAGTTTACAGTTATTATATTATATATTATACATACGTACCTTATTATATTTTACATAAATACCAACGAATGAAATCCGGCACTTTATGCATTACACACACACACACACTTAATTTACAAACCACACGGGATTTTTTCCTTCTTTTATTCTTTTTTTTTATTAAACTCTCGTACTTAGAATGATTCCTATGCACACAAAGAACACCCAGACTCGAGACAACTATTTCACATCACATAAATATTTCTCTCGTGTGGAAACCAACCTACCACCTCTGACTCAGCAGTTAGGATCTAGAGCCACTAAACCAACAGGCCAGTCTTTCATGCTAATTCCAATATTAGTTACACCAATATTGAAATAAATAAAAACGACAAAGTTGCCTCTACTAAGAATACAGCCGCAACACATTTTGCATTTAATTAAATAGTCTACTGTCACATTTAGCAGTTGAATTGATTTGACTCGTGCACGAATAACTAAAATAATTCTTAACGAGTTCACACACTCACATGTCGAAATCCATAAAGTCAATTAAAAAGATGGAAATACTTTGGTCGTTTCAATAATAGTAAATATAATTATTGAAATACTTAAAACCTGGCACAATTTAGTAACATTTGTATTTTTTCTCTTAATTGGTTTTTAATAGGATTCAGTACAATTCACACTCTTTAAGCATACTCAATTTAATCCACAGAAATATAACATTATATTTTGTACAATTCACTTACTTTCTTTGCTCAACCACGCTTGTCTAAGCCGTTGCGAGCAAAAGGTTTCACGTGGAGTGCTCATTAGAGCAGAACTGATGCTGTTTATTCCCTACAATATGCTCGAGATAAGTGCAACATAATACTCGTTTATGGCGTGTTTTGCAGTTTACGCTTAACAATGCAATTAAGGTGTTAGGGAATAGTAACGTCTATGGTTGCGGTTAGTTAAGAGTCTAGACAGCGCTACCAAATATTTATTTTTAATTTTATTTGGATAAACCAACAGTTATAATTTTTTTAGTGAGCTAGGACCCGGCACCGGCCAGTTTGTGTTATAAATATGCGACTCTCACTTGATTGAGTAATTACTCATACTCCCCAATCCAACTGTATAAGTAGTAATAATATCCTTTTCCCTCCCCTTCTATCCGTCATCCAGGCAGGCATCTAAGTCTATTGCCGTCATCCAGGCACTTTTGGGAATTGGATGGTAAAGTCGACAGGAAAGGGGTTTCCTGTAACCTACCCCTTCGGGTGATACAGACGGGAGGGTATCTTTGTATATGATAAACTCAATACAGCATACATATATTTTTAGTTGTTAGAATAAATTGATCATCGCTTACCAGAGCTTAAACTTAAAACGGTAATGCACTGTTCAATAGGTTACAACGATAAAAAGGGAAAAAGAAGTGTACAAACATAACAGTTAATAGTTACATTCATTAAATATTTCCAGATGATCAAGTTGTTGGACTGGTCTGTTGGTTACTTACGACTCTGGAGTTGCAGGTGTCCATGGGTGACAGTAGTCAGTTACCACCAAGTGACACGTCTATTCGTCTCTCCCCCTATACAACAATAATAATAAAACAACTTAAACACTTCGACACAGTTTGTTATACAATTTGATCATTTTAGTCATATTCATCACTAGCGGTTCCCCGCAGTTTCACCTGCATTTATGCTCCCTGCTCTGCTCCTAATATAAGCAGAGTAGTGTTATATAGTAGTAGTTTTATATGATTACTCAATAAACGGGCTATCTAAAACAAAAAAAAATTAAATTAGAATCAGTAGTTCCTTGGGCTAGCGCGTTCAAACAAACAAACTCTTCGGCTTGAATACATTAGTGTAGATATACGAATTGGAGTGTTTGAGAACAATAATAAGTCAAGTATAAATAAATGCAATTGACTCTTATAGCTACCACATAGAGTCTGAAATTGAGCGCTACAAGCTGGGTATTATATGGCTTGATGCAGATTCATCAAGCCACATAATCCCCAGCTGCGCACGAATGTCTATGATAGCAAAAATCCCAACGAAATTGCCATTTATCTTGATTGATGTATCTTAACATCATTCTGCCGATTGAATGAATCAAAAGAAATCGATCATGCATGCTTCAACAATCTTCTCAAAGGCACGCGACTTTGAATTTTTATATCTGATAATGTGGTAATTATGCGGTCGTACTAACCCAAAAAAAAAAATGCTTGACCTGTTGGTTCAGATTGTTCTGCCTGATTCCCGAGCCGGAAGTCGTACGTTCGATTCCGGTTTCTTCTGTTCTCTATATAGCGCGGGCTAATAAGTAATAAAGTATAATATTAGATGTAATAACAACGTAAATACTTCTCTTAAGGAGTGTATTTTTTTTAACTAGGTTTTTTTATTTATATGAGGTACCCCATATAAAATAATTTATTTTTTTATGATATATGGGGACAAACGAACATACGGATCACCTGATTGGTAAGTGACAATAACACCTGCAACTCAAGAGTCGTCAGTGCGCTGCCCGCCTTTTAGGTTGATTTGGGAATGGTGGAGATGAAAAAGGAGAATGTGGAGAAGGAAAGGTGTAGTTGGGCCTCTGGTACCCTCACTTGCTTGGCAAAACAATACAAACATTGTTTGTCTACCGGTTTTATATGAGGCCGTGGTATTACTACGATCCAGTGGGCCTTCTCGTGCCTGAATTAAATCAACTTAAACTATACCCATAAGTATTCTAAATTAATTATTAGTTGTTAGACTCCATGTATTAAACTTTATTTGCTTTTGTAGACCCTTAAGTTGAATTGCTACGAATTTTCGTAGCAGTGGGCTACGTGGACCATACAGCATTTAATGGTTGCTACGCATACTTAGTAACAATAAACAATTATTGACATTATTACAGTTTTATTTAATTATTACTAACAGTTAGCTTTTTCGCAGCTTCGTTCATATGAATGTAGTTTTTCTTTTGTATTTTATTTTGCTTATAAACCGGACCTTGTATTAAAACAACACAAGAGTTCTTGAAATCGGTCAAACCATTGACGAGTTTCAGTGAGGTGAATGAACTGCATTTCATTTTGATATAAAAATTCATTACAAATTTTCTGGGTTTTAACTGTGTCAGCCAGCTGCACGTGGGTGACACATTACTAATATTCTGTACCAATCCAGCCTCCGGCTAAGCTAAATGTTTTATTAGGAATGCGTTCAAGACGGTAGTGCACTTAGTGAGGTACGAACCCGCAACCACACGATCGCTGGGAGTTAAATAATTCTGATCTAAAGTTTAGTAGGTAGTCTTCAAAGATTAAAAATATCCTTTAATATATATATGGTATGTCTCTTTCAATAAAAAGAGACATTTGTCTCTCTCGTATACTTGCCGCGCTAGTGTGGCGATCTTTTAGAAAGCTGTTTAAATTTTACAAACAAACAATCCTATTGAATGCAGCTTGTGCTGCTTTTGCTGTAAATAAATCAGGTACTTCGATGCATAAGCAAAAAGAGTGCCATGTTATATAAAATCAGCAAGCCCTTTGCCGTCATCCGGGCCTTTATGAAATCAAATAAAAAAACTGGATATAAATATGCATTGCACTTCCCCGAAATAAGTAAGGTTTCCGGAGGCCTAACACCCCCACTTCTCTTTCCAATTCCTCATACGCTTTTTCCTTCCCGCATCCCCCCATGCCTCATCACTTCACTTCACTTCACTTCAGTTGTAGGTGTCCAAGGACGGAGGTTGTCGCTTTCCATCAGGTGACCCGTCTGTTCATCTGTCCTCCTATATTATAAAAAAACCTTGAAAGAAACGAACAAACTAGAATGGAGTGGACAAATAGGGATATTGCTTTATACGTGTGGATAGGGGAGTGTACGCAATAGCTCTGGCTATTGTCGGAGTTCGAGCCCAGCAAAACCTTTTGATAAATCCTGATTTAAAGTTCGTATACTTTGAATGTATGCATAAAACTTGAAGGATACAGTAATATTTCGTGTATTTAACAAACTTTTCTTAAACTTCGCTTTTTTTGCAAGAGCAGGTAAAGTATTAATAGCTGGATATTACAACACCTGAGACACAAGCGCATATCATCTTTATACACATATGTATATCAACGCACAATCCACATAAGAGTCACTTGAACTATTAATATTCATCAAAATACAAACCATAAAACTGAATTCAAAACAAAATACGTACTTTGTAGTGATCACTCAAAATACTTGAATAAGTTATGATGTTGACCTACAGCTTAAATAGTACCCTTTCAGTATGCTTAAATACACTTCAACATAAAATATTTAAGCACCAAGCCGAAGGAAACCGGGCCGTAAACGTAAACTAACATTAAACTAGATACGCTTACGCACTACGCCGATCTACTCGCTACCTGTCTTTGTCTAATGATGTTAACCTTAAATGCGAATAATGATGCGTGGGAATGAGACAAGCATATACCTTCATCGTGGTTTGTACTGGCTCATCCATTTGTGTGTATCTCAGTGGTGCACACCTTGCGGATCGAGACTGCTGGGCGCCGAGCTACACAGGCAGTCGCGCTTTAGGCGCTGCGGATGTCAGACGTCTTCACTGCGTCGGCCGCAACGACACATTGTGCGATAATAAAATAAAAAATCATTAATGAAAATACCTTTAAAACTTTCTACTTCTCAATAATATTACCTTTAATGTATACCTCCGTGTTGTCTTTACCTTTTATTGATGTTTTTAGTGTCCCTGTGTGTGTAACTCTTAGTGATACTGACCTGGTTTTTATTTAGATAACTCTTGCACAATTGTTGCTGTGCTGTGCTGTGCTGAATAACCGAAATTGTAATGTGAGTATCGTGAGATATTTTCAATTAGAGAATGAATATATACTTAATGCTGATTTTTTTATAACTGATCCTAGCTTCTTGTACTTACAGCACTAAAGTTTTTTTGTGTATTATCGTCATAATGAAGCCCTTTCACACCGAAATTTATAATGCAAGCATATGTAATACATACATTATTGATTCTTAAATTAAATAATAATTATGAAGTTCAAATAGAAAACATGTATCCTGTGGCAAAGATCACTTTTAAGGATCATTCCTCTTGCAGTAAAAAAATGCCTTAATCTCTAAAACCTTACAAACTTCTTGATCTTGACGGAATCAATAAACTTTTTTTTATATTATTACGCTAATGGACCTTTTCTTCGTCAGGGGTTAAAAACAATTTTGATTCTTAATTTTAATATTATCAAAACTTTCCTTTAAATATAGTTTAATACAATCAATCATATATATAGTTTAATACCCTAAAAACGTGTAGTGGAATTTATCTCGAATACTTTATTAAATTCGCCAAAGGATTTTACCCACATAACACTAGCTAACAGCACACAACACAGCACTTGTTAAACTGCTGCTTAATTTTAGATATGCCAATATGATTATTCTTTGTTATCACCTGTTTTTAAATCAATTCTGAATTTGAATGTAAAGTTTGGAAAAGTTAATTTTATGTGCAGCAGAAGAGCATAAAACATGAATGTTTTTAAATGTATTTAAAATAATAAGTTAAAAATAACTTAAGTCGAATCCCAGGGTTCAAAATATCCGTACACCAAATTTATTCAAAATCTGTTCAGTCATTTAGCCGTGAAAAATGTGGAGTCACTTTTGCTTTTATAATATTAGTATAGATATGGTAATCTGGTCGGAAAATCTGTATAATGACTGTTTACCTTATACTGGAAATATTTAGCTTTATTTATGTTAAAAATAGCTTAACTATTAAATAAATGTCAGACGTTCTCTAGCCATAATAATAACAATACGCAAAACCCATCAAAGTACAGAATTTTAAGTAAACGCTATTTCCTCAAACGTATGTCTAAAAGGGAACTTTTAGAATTTCAATAGTTTTCACATTTAATACACGTGCGTTGTGCCACTAATGTCGATGGTTCTAATTACCGATAGGGCCTTGAAACCTTCAAAAAAAGAGGGTACTCAAACCTAAAAGGCTGGCAACGCACTTGTGACTCTGGAGTTGCGGTTGTTCATGGGCGGTGGTCACTTACCATCAGATGACCCGTCTGCTAGTTTGCCCCCTAACCCATAAGAAATGGTTTAAAACATGACTAAATATAAGCAGTACAAAATATACATGTCAACCAATTTACCGCTAAAGGTAACACTTTTACAAGCTGTACGGCAATGTGGCTTACACTAATGAAGCTTGAGACTATTTTCTTTTTAGTATTTGGGGCAAACGAACGGACGGATCATCTAATGAGAAGTACCGGCAATGAACACCTGCCGCTCAAGAGTCGCAAGTTCTTTGTCGCACTTTGAGTGCCTCCCAAAATGGGGTTGGAAGTTTGGGCCAGTAACACTCACTTTCTGAAATACAACTCAATTATTACTTCGGTCGAGCCTGCTCATACACGCCTTAGCGTGCCTCACCTATGTTAATAATATGTATTTATTTATATACATTTGTGACACATAAATTATATGTTTTAATTGTGCAATTGTAACCGATGTTGGAGTGTCTAAAATAGGAATGATACATATGTAATACCTTTCCCACTCAAAACTCGTTTCGAGTGTAACGAGTTTTGAATAATTGAGTTTTAATATCTACATGTCGTCGTTTCGTGACCACGATGTCGCAGAAAAGTTTTAACGAATTAAAAAATGTGATGGGAGCCATAAGTATTATATGTGTATCATTTATACTGTTCCATTATTATTTACTTGTCAATCTCGAGTAAAAAAAGTTTAACGCAATTAACATTTAACCGTTGTTACAAAGAAGGTAAACAATTTTTGATTAGGTCTTAATATTAATTAAATATGAGTAATTAAATATTGTTTAAATTAAAATATACATTTTTTTTTAATATAAGCAGAAAGAGAAAACCACCGGTCGAACACGCAGAACATGCGCCGTTCAAATGTTCTGCAAAAAGGACATTCAGAATTAGGAAACTTATACAAAAGACACCGTATATATGTATAAGGATAGAGCTATTATCTCTGCCTACCCCGGTGAGAAAAAGGCGTGAGCTTATAAACGAGTATGTATGTAATTTATTTACTTAACATCCGAGCCTTGCTGATTTTTTTTATTTATTATTATTATTTTTTAAAGACAACTCCCGCACTAAGATTCATTCCTGTGTCGCGGGGGACTTCACAGACATTTAAACAACGGACACAAAGAACACCCAGACTCAGAACAACATTGAGGATTACACAAAGTGTTGTCCCGTGCGGGGATCGAACCCACAACACTCGACGCAGTAGTGTAGTGACGAGATGACCACTTAAACCGCTACGCCATCCGTGCAGTTGAGGCAGCAGTTAAAGACGATCACAAGTCACAATGTTAAAAAAGTCTGCTCTGCTATCATACTCTCTTCATCGTAAAACTTTAAACGATGGCGTTATTTACTTAAAAAAAAAAAAACATATAAAGGCAGCGAGCTTGATTCCCAAACGTACTAAACATATAGAAGTACCTACAGAAACCGGCTCGACCGGTGCGATACCAAGGCCTCACAGAAAACCGGTTGTGAAGTAACGCTTGCGTTGCATTTCCCCGAATTGAGTGAGGTTTCCGGAGGCCCAATTCCCCCTCCCCCCTTTTCTCTCCCCTCATCTCCTTTCTCCTTTTTTCCATCTCCTCATCCCTCCTCTCTTCTTTCCGCTCGCTGCATTCCCCATCCCTCATCACCCTCAAAGGCGGGCAGCGCACTTGCGACTCTTGAGTTGCAAGTGTCCATGGACGGCGGTGTCACTTACCATCAGGTGACCCGTCTGTTCCCCTATAGTATAAAAAAAAAAAAAAAAACAAAAAAAAACATAGACAAACGTCAGCCAGATAATAGCTTATTATCAATTTTACATGAAAACTTAAAATTTGTTGAACAAATACTGAACATGCAGTGTTTAAATTTTAATTCTGATATTTGAATTCTGTTGATTTATTCAAAAAACAATTTGCTCTAAGTATATATAACGAACGCGTCACGAAGTAACAAGGCTTTTAAGTTAAATGAATTTAATCAACGTAATAACTTACCGAAGTGTGTGATATGATAATGGCAACAAAGTTAGAATAAAATTGAAATGTTATATTAATAAATATGATATTATTTATTTAAGAAATGATTTTTGAAATGCAATAGTTAAACATTGGAGGTTAAAAAAAAAATATATGTATGTTTATGCATCATGTGTGTAAATTGTTAGTCTTTTATTTATTTCTATAACTCGCAGAATATTAACAAAATTTTAACAAGAGTTAAAAAGTTTTAAAAAATCTTTGAAAATTATAAAAGAATCTATCAGTTGATATGTTGAATTTCATGGTATATAAACGCTATACAATGGATGTTCAAGTTATGCTGAACAACAGAATAAAACAAAACCTTGCAAACTTAATTAATTATAATGAAAACTCATGTATGACTCAAGCCTGACACTGCCATAACTTTATAATGTAATGTATTTGTAAGTATAACGGTATTTAGTTACAGGACTTATACTACCTGGACTTATAGAGTTATACTCCCCAATACATCTTTATAAGCAATATCCCTATACTTCCCTTTTTATCCTCTCTTTCTTGTCAATATATTTCAAATCGTCCCAAAAAATTCCCAAAAGCGTATTGCCCTCTGTTACCTAAATGGGACTAAAATATAATCTGCATATTGATTTTTTTCGAAAATAAAATCCGAAGTAGTCTATGTTCCTTTCTAAGCACCGTCGCATGTGGTTGAACCACTCTTCTTTAGGGTTCTCTTCCGTGCCTTCTTTTAGGATTTATGAATAAGTTCTCCTAAATTCATCTTGTATTTTTGGAAATAAATAAAAGTTACAAGGTGCCAGGTCGGGTCTGTAAGGAGGATAACTCACTAACTCTACATCTTCGATCGACAAAATCGCTAGTCCGTCTGGCGGAGTGAACTGGAGCGTTGTCATAGTAGAGAAGGACCCTGTTTCTTGGGCGCTGCTGTGTAACACTTGCCAAAAAAATTGGTAAACCGATAATGACTGAGATACCAATCTGCAGTAACAGTCCAAAGAATGAGGCAATAATTTTTTTTTTGTCGGCAAATTTTCGAAAGTAAACATCTAATGCGCAGATTGTATTTTGGTTTGTGGTTCGTAATAGTACATCTAGTTTACATCACCAGTTGTAAACAGTGGCATGAGATGGGGCTTCGTATTGTAATGATTGGTTACGATGACAATGTGACGCAGTTAATCGTAATATTATTGTTGAGTAAGACCGCATCGAAAGTCGTAATAAATGATTCAACTAACATTTTCTCTAGTAAAATCTGTTTTGATACACAACAGACAGTTTAAATTGCTGTCATTTCTTTTTAATGCATATGTTATCTACTGATTCCCAAAGAGCTCCTAATTTGAAACTTTTTTTTTCATTGGCTACTTTTCTTACTGGCTAATTCTAAAAACTATAAGTGTGACCCACGTATTCCCTAATTCTTTGATACGAACCATCTCGCCAATAGAACTAAAAAAATGTAGTGGTTCTGTTATTGACATCATCTCATCAAGTGTTGAAAATATGAAGATTAACGTTTGTCCACCAAAAAATATTTGATGCTGAGTGATTACCGCCGCCCATGGGGATCTACAACTCATAGTCCCAAGTGCTCTGTTCGCCTGTGAGGCTGAGAATATAGAGGAGGACAAAGAAGGTAGGGAAAAGACGAGGGGGGTTGGGCCTCCGGTTACCTCCTTCGCTCATAGAAATGCAGAATTGAATTGTCAGTCAAAAGCAAAGACTCACCATTGTTCATTAAACACTGATACTAAAATACATTAGCCATGTATATTCACTATATTCACTAAATAAAAATGAAACTATTACTAACGATTTTATTTATTGTCACATAGCCCTGATACATATTTGCCTAACATCTCTCGCCCTCTGTTACCACATACACAATGTGAATTGGAATTCATCCTTCACTTTACCAGAATTTTGCACAACAGGTATTCACTATAATGAAATAGCCGAAGCATGTACCTTATTTGGTCTTCAATGTCGATTGTTAAAGTATGTTTTTATGTTACCACATTTAAGATATTTTTCTTTCTTTCTTTCTGTCTTTCTCTTCTCGATTGTCCAAGCAAAGTACACACTTGACACAATCGGATGTGTCTAAATGTTCTTCATTTAAACAGACCACGCTCATTCCGATCATAAATGGATTAATTCAGAACACAACACACAAGCGAGTATGTCCGTCCGTAGCAGTGTAGTGTACTGTAGTGTATTCGACACTAGAGAAGGAACACTTAATAGTCTCTTCCAATTTTCCATTCTCAAAAAATAAAAGAAAAAAATATATCATAAGCTATGTATACAACTGTACTTTTTCATGCTTGGATGAGATGGACACATTGTATTTTGGCTTTTTTTGTTAATAAGTAATAATAAAATAGTAATTATAATAATTCCATCTACGAGCTTCTACGAAGCAACAACTGCTTCTGAGACCAATATCGACCGTCTCATTTACATGGTTCTTGTAACTAACACTAATCGAAAGCGTTTTATTGCTATCAGAGGCCTTTCATTTCTTCTGCTATCTTGCTTGGATCAACTTGAGGGACTCATCACTATCTAAAACTAAATAAACAGAAAACTTAGTGGTACTGTAGCTTGCAGCTGCCACGTACAAGTAAGTTACCAAAATGTTTTCCACTGAATACATTAAAGATGTTTTTTTTAAATGCTATTATAGACCCATGCTTTGGCATTAATGGGCCGGATCGAACGGTGCGATACCACGACAATTAATTAGGTTTCCCGGGACCCAACTCCCCTCTCCTCTTTCCTATCACCTCACACTCCCCTTTACTATTTCTCGTCTCCCCATCTCCTTTCCTCTTGGCCCTACCGTGGTGACTCGTCTGTTCGTCTGTCCCCCTATATCATAAAAACAAAATACGTAAGGAAAAGACCCTTACGTAAGAGGCAAGAAGTATAGATAGTCCTACTTTATATTTAACAAGTGGAAATATGCCATGTAGAGTGATGTAACTTATATTTTCAGAACAAATGGTTAAGCAAGTCCAAAGTGACATCTTTTTTGTTATTTTTAATGCACACATTACACGAATAACGTTGACCGTTATTCGGAGCAGGAGACAGATATTTCGATGTAGCCACAGTTTTGGCTGATTTTGGCCGAGGTTTTGGATTTGTCCGAAAAAAAAATAATAATTGCAACTAGAAGTTTTAAAACTGATCCAAACCGAATCTGAATCTTTATTCGACTGTAATTCATGGTACCTTATTGCATACAAAACTACAAAAGGCGGTAAGTCACTTATAAAAAGTATTTTTGAAGCCGACTGTGAATGCCATCATATATAATTTTGCAATTTGACAAAATATCTTTATATTAGATCTCATGCAAAGCCTTGACTATATAAATATCGAGGCACCGATCTCCGTTTGTACATTGCTGTGTGAGATACACCAATTCAATCAATAGTTGATTGACTTATGCCGATTAAAGCTAAATTTAAACCACATTATTATCTAAATATTTTGTTATCTAAATAGTGTCATCCATATTTCCATTTGTACAAAATGCGACCGTTTCTGTCCGAGAGCTTGCGAATGCAACTGATTGAGTCCTTGGTACTATCAAAATTGAACTATGCGGATACTGTGTACGGGCCGCGCCTTCTAGCCTGCACGGATCGGCTTATTCAGAGAGTTCAAAATGCTTGCACTCGTTTTTGCTTTAAGATACCACCTAGAACTCACGTCACACCGTTCCTTAACGACAATTCAATATTAAAAATGAAGTCTAGGCGCAAGCTTCACTTCACGCATCCCTAATGTTTGGCATTGTTAAATACCGCGAACCAGTTTACCTGTTTCGTAAACTAGAATGGCTTTCCAACAAACGTCATTGTACCGTGAGACAGTGCTCGCAGCAAGTCTCTATATTACCTCATAAAACAGCCACTTTTAAAGGTAGTTTCCACTATGCGGCTTCTAAGATATGGAATAATTTACCCTCACATAAGCTCCTTAAATACTATTGGCACTTTTAAATATAGACTGCGGCAGTATCTTATAGAAGCACAGCGGAGACTAAATATGGCAACTGTTAACACATCGTTTATATACACATGAGCACCTTTTTTTTAAGTTATAAATAATAATATAAATTAATAAAAATAAAAATAAAAGTTTTATACAGAGAGTAGTGAAAGAATCAAAGTGACAGAAAACGGTTTAGATTTCAACGTTGAAAAGGGTTTAAAAAGGGCCTTGTCTACCTTTAGAGTGTCACGATCATTAATGCTGTACTTTTCTGTGCGATTCATAAAACTTTAATTATCGTCCATGGACTTGCTATTATTTTATGTGAGTTTTTAACTTCCTCTCTTTATTTGCTGACTATCACGAAATTTTATACCCTGTGGCACGCCTACTAAGACTATTTGTAGGATACCACACATTTCAAAATCCATCCAGCCGTCAAGGCTCTGGATAGTAACAAAGAATAATCATACACTCTTTCTTGCGCAGTCATATAAAACTGCGAATTATTTTGATCTTATAACGTAATACGTAAGTTAGTGCGTAAGTTGTAAGTTGAAAATATGGCGGATATTTTAAACTAACAATAACACTAATAGGTATATAACTATAAACATCGAGCATGCAGTATGTATCTTGTCTGTGTTGTGTACCTTTTAAATATTTGACTTTAATACCTACTATACAACGAGCAATTCTCGTATTGACGACTCCAATTTTGTTGATAAATCTTTGTGAGATACGACCGTTTGGCAAAATATTGAGAACCATATTCACGGTTGATTATACCTACCTTCTACATAGAACAGTCTCTGTGCGTTTCAAGGTTATGCTTTCGATGTTATAAATGATCGATTTTATAAACTTTGATTTGACGATTCGATGTAACAAAGTTAACGATGTCATGAATTCGATGTCAGGAGTTTTGATGTAGTGGCATTGTACATGGAAGTCAAAGCTGAAAAGTGTCTTTAGGGTTATTCGTACCTTATACAAACGTATATATATACGTTTCAAATTATATTATCATACAATCAAGCAACATTTTCATATGTCAGGTCACACAGGTGTTAGTGTACTCACAATACCACAGGCATTCCCTGTTACCATCACGTTACTAATTTATCGTGTGACTGTAGTAAATTTCAGAAGTTAATGCTGTCCAAATCCTCTGTAAAATGTAATGTGTGCATTAAAATAAATTACCTGGGTAACCGAGCTTTGCTCGGTATTTTTTGGTAAATCGTGTAAAACAATTAAAAAAAAAGTTAAATAAAATAATCATCAGGGCTCGAACCGGGGATATCTGGTTATGGGACCGCCTTATTTCCCACCTGACCTATTACAACCTTATAGATAGTGGCGAAATTTACCTTCGTATACTAATGATATTGTAGCAGTTTTTCATTGCCTAAAACACGGATAAAACGACGTTTTCTAAAACTGAAACCTAGCTAGATCGATTTACCGCCCCCGAAACCCCCTATATACTAAATTTCATGAAAATCGTTGGAGCCGATTCCGAGATTCCAAATATATATATACAAGAATTGCTCATTTAAAGATATAAGATACACGCGTTTCTGAGCAAAAAATAACAATCGACGTAGGTAAATTAGTCTTAGGCCCTAGTGCCCGAATATGGCAAATGCGTCTTTAGTGAGTTCAGCGTAAGTTTATTTATTAATTTTAGTATAAGAACATAATAATTAGGTATACTTATTTGAAAGGCTATATTATCAGCTCAATATAAAATCAATTGGATTAAGCTTCTGTAGTTGAATAAGGCCGTAGCTGTATTGCAACTGTTAGTGCCAAATCCCCAACAGTTTAGGAAAAAAACAAGAAAGTAGTGAACTAAAAAGTAAGTACTAAAAACAACTAGTTAACTAGAAAGTAATTAACGCTTGATATACAATATTAGATGAGACTTTGTTGCGTGTGTGCGTATCTTGTTTAAAAATTTAATTAATTTTATTAGCCGCTGATGAATAGATGTTAAAACTTTAATTAATTTTGTTATATGAGTTTACTTTACGTTGTTATATTCTCATTATCTTTGCTACTCTGAGAGTTTCTATTTGTAAAAAAATCTCAAGTAACGTGGTGTAAATTGTAGAAACGACACAAGAGACTAGCTGAATGTTCAGTCTTAGAAACACCCCAGAGCCAAAGTACCGTGAACTACGGTAACTAAATCCGTTTATCCTTCTAATAACAATACACATACTACACAGTTCCACTCCAATAGCTTTTATTCAATAATCAATGTACCATAAAGTTTACAGTACAAATACTCGTAAACGTGTAATCAATATGGCATGCATGCTCTTTGACGAACGCCATAAACAAGTTATAATCTCAATTTATTAGTTCTTGATGTTAGGGTTGTCAAAATGTTGCACATACTTCATCGTATTTGAAAGAGTGAGTACCTGAGCGCAAGCTGAGCATATTGATATCGAAATGTAAATAAGAAGAGCCGGATATGGAAAGAAAACGAAATTACTTGTACGGATGGTGTGTAAACAATAACTCAAGCAGATCAGGGTCAGATCTACCTCCTGTCACCCATTACATTTTTACTTGATAAAGAAAAAAAATAAAATAATTGATTCATATGGGTATCTGCAGTTACAGAAAGTATGCTAGGGGGTGTTTCTGGGGTAAAAGGTATGGGTATTGGTTTTTATTCAAAGTAAAATCTAACAGGAATCAAATAACACTCATGTAAAGAGTTTTATATACCCAATTACACTCAAGAACACAAACAAACACACTTAACTCTCATACTTTGATAGCTAAATATAATTTAAGAACACATTTTCATCTAGTCCTACAAACAATAACGCTCTTATCGTTTTCTTTATATACTAGCAGATATCTCACAACTCCAATTATATGTATTTGTTTTACTAATCTTATCAACAAAATAAACCACCACTACAACCTACCCACAGAGAATAC
Organism: Tyria jacobaeae; assembly: GCA_947561695.1. Lineage (NCBI taxonomy): Eukaryota > Metazoa > Arthropoda > Insecta > Lepidoptera > Erebidae > Tyria > Tyria jacobaeae. The sequence continues at coordinate 22,535,987 of OX387208.1, read as the reverse complement.
AGATAACCATAGACAACTTTTAATTTCTTTCATTTCTGCACACTGGGTCCATAATACTTGCTTACATTATATGGATCATTATCACTTTCACTTCTAATAACTTTCAGAACGTTCATGCCCTTTCATTTGGTACCCCGCTTAGATATGTTTGGAAACATACGATTGTTCATCCTCTCCGTCAATTTTGATCAAATAGACATGAAAGAACACTCATTTGAATTACCTTTCAAACAAAAAAAAAGCATCAAAATCGTTTTAGCCGTTTTTGAGCTACGATGCTATAGACACCCACAAACATAAAATCATTAGAACGTCCAAATTATAACATCCTTTTTTGCGTCATGGGGTTATAATTCTATGATTCATGACTGCATTTTTGCTATTTCGCTTACTATGAAAAAATATTTATTCGTTAATTCAATAGTAAATTATTGCAAAGTAAACGAAAATTCAACATAGTTTTTACACGAACAAAATACAATCAAGCGTATTCCTTGATATTAATAAGGCCTTATAACGTCTTCGTACTGACATCTACTTAACTTAAGAATACTAATTGAATCGTCCTTAGCCTAAAAGCTAAAAGCTTATAAGTTTCAAAAGTTGTAAAACGTTGTAATGCGAATAAAGTGAGACACATCCATTACACATAATTTGTATTCGAACAAAAGTATCGAACCAAACTTCACATTATTTATCTTTCTAAAATTTAGATTAGCAAAAGTACAAACTTTTTTTTATTGGGTACTGCTTTAAATATGTTATAAACTATATTGTCATATTGTTAAACTTAATGAGAAGAAATTTAAAAATTGCATAAAACGCAGACATTGCGCATATTGCAATGTGCGTCCACATTGCAATATGCGCAATTTTATTAATTTATTTGGGTGACAAAAATCTTGCTGCTCCGCAGCCACACTGTATAAATAAAAAAATCACTGGTCTATTCGTTTTTTTATTTTAAAATCTTTTTTTAAATATATTATTTGACTGTAATTATTTGTTGATATTTACAATTATTATTACTGACATATATACTGTTTATACGATAAGGATATAAATAAATTACATTCTAGGTATTTATGAATAATAAAAAAAATTGAGTTGTACATGTGAGAACTGTGTAGTCAATTATTTAGTTTTATGTCTCCTGGCCATTCTGAGTATGTCATGCTCGCCTAGAAGTCCTGCCAATGGTGGCGTATGTGTCGGGTAGTTGGATGGATGATGGCTGGCGCATGCGCCATGCTCAAGAACGAGTGCCGTTGATTTATATTAATTAATATTAACGTTATTTTAGAATGATGTATTGCATTGTGCTCACATATCTTATTTTATTTTAAAAACTTATGTAAAATATTTGAAAAAGAGTGTCCTTGGAGTTTCTTGCTTGTTCTTCTCCATCTGATCTATTGGAACAGGCAACTAGCTTCACGACTGAGTTAGTCTGACCGACTTCTTCTCTTGACAATTCAAAACACCTATGATGGGTTCAGTTGATATAAACGATTTTGATTTTGATATTCGTCTGCAAAATGTACTTAGTGTTTTTGTGTTAATTAGTGTTTTAATAGATTTAATTGTGCAAATCGTCAAATAGTTGATTTTCCTTAACCCATTACTTCCCAAGTATCGAAAACTTTGGATTTTTTTTATCAAATCTTGAAACTAAGTTCATAATACGCAAAGAAAAAATAATACGAACAAAAAAAAATATTACTTATAATGCTGAGTCAGCCTGTCCTATAAATATGACAGTGGGGACATGTGATCAGAAATAATAAAAGTAAACAATTATAAGAATATTAGCTGTATGTTCCATTAACTTATTTTGTATGGTTAGGTATAAAACAATCACTTCAGAGTGTTTTTTCACATTCAGCGCAAAAAGTAAGAGGTTTTTTTTACAACCTTGTCCCTGGCAACGCCTCTGTTTGTCCTTCTTCGTCATACAGTAACCAATATTATCAAACCTGACACGCTGTAAAAGGCGTTCTGATGTACTTGGTGTAGGTTTGAATTTGCCTTCCGATTTTTTCATCCAAGAATGACAACCAAGAATAATATTTTGAAAGATTACCACAAGTTTTTAAATTATGTTTTGTTTATATTTTAATTTTTTATATATTTGGTAAAGGTCTAAGAATCACTTTTATGTAAATTGGAGTTGGCAAGTTTTTTACATTATGGTATATAAAATCAGAATATGACGCTTATTTTTGAGGCAACAAAAATGATATTTTGAAAAAAATACATTAAAATTACGGATACACTTTTTACAGAAGAAAATAATTTATCAGAAAAACAGTGCAAGAATACGAATTTTGTCAGAAACAATAAAAATAAACGACCTAACATGTAAAAACAAATGTTGAATATGTTGTCCTAAAATAGGAAAGTGTAGAGGAATGCGTTAAAATATTACTCATGTCAGTAAATATTTGTATTCTTATGAAGAAATAAATTTCCCTCATACCCTACTCAATTGTTCTGTAATGATTTTTTAACATTCCTAATTCTATTGATAGAGTGAACCAAATACGTATTCCACATCTATAAACATAGTATACATGTATAAAATGGGTTAATAAAAAAAAATTAAGTGGTAGAGCCATGCTTAGGCACTAATGGGCCGGCTCGACCGGTGCGATACCACGGCCTCACAGAAAACCGGTTGTGAAGTAACGCTTGCGTTGCATTTCCCCGAATTGAGTGAGGTTTCCGGAAGCCCAATTCCCCCTCCCCCCTTTTCTCTCCCCTCATCTCCTTTCTCCGTTTTTCCATCTCCTCATCCCTCCTCTCTTCTTTCCGCTCCCTGCATCCCCCATCCCTCATCACCCTCAAAGGGGGGCGGCGCACTTGCGACTCTTGAGTTGCAAGTGTCCATGGACGGCGGTGTCATTTACCATCAGGTGACCCGCCTGTTCGTCTGTACCCCTACAGTATAAAAAAAAATGCAGAAATAAATATCTTGTAATATGTGACACATTGTTAAGTAGTGATACATTTTTTCTTGCATACATCTAAATAAGTTGTTGTAATATTAAATGGCAAGTTTATCAGTTTCAGTTTAGTTTAGTGAACTTAAATTTATTTTAAGAGTCAAACATTAACATAAATAAATGTTACTCCAGATTACACATCACATAAGATCATAAAAAGTTACTATATAAAATACAATTTCAATTGCGAACAAATAACTCAGATCTAAAGATTTATTATATATATATACATATATACTAGCGGACCCGACAGACGTTGTCCTGCATGATATTTCAAGCGATTAGGATCACTATAGATAAATAACCTAGATACCGACTGCAGCGCCATCTGCCGGGCTGATTTGTGAATCTAAACCATTCCCAAATCCCCTTGAACACACACAAAAAATTTCATCAAAATCCGTCCAGTCGTTTGAGAGTAGTTCAGTGACATACACACTCACAGAAGAATTATATATATAAAGATATAGATGCAAATTTAGTTAAAGAATATTGCAGTCATATTTTAATTGTCACGTTTATTATGTAAATAGACATATGGTTTATGATAGGAGAGGATTATACATTCTCCTACCTTCAATTTCCTTTTTGATCCCTCAAATCTCTACGGGCAATATGTATCTTTGAGGAGGAGATCAATGATATGCAGTCCAATATTTATCCATAGCATTCAATTCAAAGTCGTTCGATCCGTATTTTGATGAGCAGACCCGTCTACCCTGCACACTTATATTAAAAAGATTTCATGTTTGTGATATTGAACAGAATCATGTTTTTTTTTTGCTCTAATAAAAAAAACTTTTTTCTAATTATTTATCTTATTTTGATACGTAGGCATGGCTATTAAATCTGACATATTATGGCCGTTGTCTGTGGCTCCTTGACCTACGTTTGTGGTCACTGCTCCGCTTCTAAGAGTTGTAGGGTGATCTTTTCCGTCCTTTAACTAAAGAACCGTTAACTCTGCACGAATATATTTGTGATGTATAAAATTGAGTGAACCGCTATGTGATTTATTTTTGGGATTCGATCACTTAAAGGTGTTTTCAGCTTAATCTCTTTTTAGTTATATTATGGCAGTTTTATAGACTATAATATTTCTCAATATACATGTACATGCTCTATATAACCCAAGCATATTTTTTCTAATCAGACTAATAGTTCCAGAGCTTAGCCCGTTTAAACAAACCTACAAAAAACCCTTCAGTTCCATATCAAGAAAGAGATTTTCAAAAGCAATATATACTTTAGATAATTTTTTCTACGAGCATACTTTCTTTTTTTAATTATTTTTTTATGCGATAGGGGGCAAACGAGCCGACGGGTCACCTGATGGTAAGTGACTACCGCCGCCCATGGACACCCGCAACTCAAGGGTCACAAGTGCGCTACTGGCCTTTTAGGTAGGAGTACGCTCTTCTCTTGAAGGTTTGAAGGTCGTATCGTTTCGGAAATACGGCAGGCGACAATTTGTTCCATAAGCTGGTCGTGCGAGGCAAAAAGCTTCTGGAGAAGCGCACAGTGGTGGAGTGCCAATCGTCTAGGTGATGGGGATGGATATTTATAGTGCTCTCTTGATATTAACTCTTCGAACATATTTTATTGTCCGTTCCGATATTCATAAACTACACTTTAGCACTCAAATAACTTCATTATTTTAAAAAGACTTAGACTTATATGATGATAATGATTGCGATTGTAGTTTCAACTTGATACTTCCATGTATTCTAATGAATAGGGAAAAGTATCCAGACAAGATAGAGAGTAGCCAAATATTTAATTATTTAATCTCTTTAATAATATAATCACATTTAACAAAGCATCCTATTTTGCGGTGACGCTGTGTGTAATATCCATAACTTTAAATATTTCAAATACCCGTTAAGTAATTTTATGAAATAAAGATATTTAATTTTAATTTAAACAGAACAAATGGATCCTTAAGGTGAAACTTATGCACTACTATACATTCTAGATCTCTAATTGATCAAATAAATAAAAGGTTTTCAATGAGGTGAATGTCTTCAGCGTCATATATCTAAGCAGCTACAGGCTTTCTATAGACAGATAGTAGATGACAGTAATCTAACAATTTATTATTTTATGATATCATATTTAAGAATACAATTCTTGCGTTCCAAGGACTTTCATTTCATAGAAGATTTCTGGGTTCGGGGTAACCCGCTGTTAAACAATGCTAACAATGCAAGTGGTTCATGGGCCGAGGAAGTTTCTTACCGACAGATGACCCGTCTGCGGGTAGTCCCCCTATACCATAAAGAAAACGCTCTCTAAATGTTTGATCTTTAAAGCTAATCTAGGAGTCTTACTGAGAAGTGACCTCTGGCTCTAGAATAAAACACTGAAGAATTTGTTATTCAATATTACAATAACTTATTTAAAACTTTGAAGTTAACAACTTTGGTTCAAAAGCGAGGTAAACTTTAATTAAATATTTGTTTCGACTCAGATTACTTTCAAAGTAAATGTCGCGTCTCCTAAATTCACTGAATCTCAAAGTACGAAATTTGACCTAAACACAGTACTGCTCAAATGTTAGCTGTCCTGTCACTGTGATTTATAAATTCTGAGACAATTGGTCTTTTCCGAATAGTTTCCTCCATCGACGAGCAAAATTTAAAAACATCCCTGATCTGTGACTTCTGGTGTTCTCTCCTGTCCTCTGAAAATGTGGTCTCTAAATAATTTTGCCACTCTGTGCAATACACCTGCAACTCAAAGAGTCGTAAGCGTGCTGCCCGCCTTTGAAAGTGATGAGGGATTGGGGGATTCCGGGAGGGGAAATAGGAGAAAGAAAGGTGGGCCTCCGGAAACCTCACTAATTTCGGGGAAATGCAACGCAAGCGTTGCTTCACAACCGGTTTTCTGTGAAGCCATGGTATCGCACCGGTCGAGCCGGGCCCAAGACTAGACGGCTACAAGAAAAAATATACTTTTAATCGGCATTTTATTAAAGGTGAAATAAATTAGTATTTCACAAAGTAAAATATCGCGATAATCAATTATAAATATACATTTTACATGATGCTGTGGAGCATTGTGTTGATGAAACAGTTCCAATATAATGCTCTTATATGATGAGTCATTGTAACTTAACCTAAGTTGAATGGAGGATGGATCATTGTGTTCTGAGTTAAAAAACATTATGAAAATCGAATGTTTGCTACTAAGTATTATCGTGAAGTGAAGCAAAACCAAAATCATTTTTGCAAACTTTGTAAAAAAATATTATTCTATTCACTATTCACAGGTACATATGACTTTACCTTGAGTTTACTTCTATTTTTTTTTTCTATTATCCTCTATTCACTAGGTTTTTCAACGCGCCCAACGCGCTGGCAGAGACATAATGCCTTCCCCGTAGAAGTTTTTAGGTTGATAAAAAAAGCTGGTCTTTATTTTCAAATTTTTTATCTGCTAAGAAGAGAACGAAATAGATGATAATCTGAGGGCATAATGTCTTGAGAGTACGGTGGGTGAGGAAGGACAGCCCAGCCAAGCGAAAGTAATTTTTCACGAGTCGCTTTTGCTACAAGTGGTCGAGCATTATCGTGCAAAAAGTATACTTTATTTTGATTTTTCGGTAATGTCGCTGCTACTTTATCCAGTTGGTCACAATAAATATTGGCCGTGATTGTAGTGTTAGATGGCAACAGCTTCTAGTATATTATTCCGTTTTTTCCCCACTACACACTTTGAAGAATTTTTTTATTTGCCACTTGCACTTACGCGAAAAATTTTTGTACACAAACCACTTTTTATCCCCCATAATTACATCCCTCAGCCACTCATTGGTACGATGATAACTAAATAGTTCCATGCACACGTTAGCTCTCTTCTGAAGTAGAGACGGCGTCAACTCATGTGGCAACCAAACTGAATATTTCCAAGTCTTTTCTAAAGCGTGGAGTTGTTTTTCTACTGCAGTATGAGAACACTGAAGCTGCTCTGCCAGACAACGTGAAGTGAACCTGGGATCCATTTCTATGAGTCTTTTTAACTCATCTACATCTATTGTAGGAGGTCGTCCTGAATGAGGATAATCAGATAGGTCATAATTTCCATCCTTAAATCTTCTGAACCAATGTTTGGTGGTATCGTTGCACATATATTGCATTCGACGCCTTCGCCCATCGTTGCACATATTTTGCATTCAACAAACGAGACAATGATAGAATATGTAACACAAAAATAATTATTTCTCATGGTCAAACCTATCCAGATAAATAAAGCGTCTCAAATCATACTCATACTTTATCTTCCAAGATAAAATATGAGTATGACTTCAGATTGAGATTTCCTTCACGATAAACTAAGTTACTTCCTTTCATTCCTTAATTCAGATATAAATCTTTATTGGCAATATGTACATGTCAGTTTGATTATCTCGTTTGTGCTTGTAGTACATTACCAATCGTGGTCGTGACAGGCTGTTAATACGTCGGCTTCCAAACGTCAAATGCACTCGTTTTCACTGATATTTACATCGTCGACATATTAAAGAAATTGTGTTCTAGAGTTGCGATAAATATTGAAGTACTCTGCTTGTAACTAATTCGGAGTTTGTAAGCTTAGCTAAAGCTGTAATAATCTAAGAGTCCTTCTGAATTATAATCAATACGTACTAGTTTCGTAACGAAACTAAGCATGTAATTTTGTTTTTTGGTAAACTTTGTTGAAGTTATTTGGTAAAGTCAACAGTGCCCGCTCAGATATAGAAATTGGATCTTTATTTATTAAATCATTGGTAACAATAATACTTCTTTGAAAAAAATTACTGTATTATAAAAAAGGTTTACTGTTTTTAATAAATTGATAGATTACGTACATAAAAATAATTTGAGGAAAACACAAAGTGTTGTCCCGTGTGGGGATCGAACCCACAACACTCGGTGCGGCAGCATTGTGGCGAGGTGACCACTTAAACGCTCTACGCGATCCGGGCAGTCAGGAATTATAGGTATTGTCACAGTGTGCTCTACGTTAACACAAGGATAAACATTATAATATAAATATATTTTAAATACTTCTAATATAAATGTATGCACAAAATAAGTATTATAATTTTTTTAGGTTGAAGTATCATTACAGAACACAGTAATATAAATGTACTACATATGCGTGAAAGTTGTTCCCATAAAAAAATATATTCGTACCGCAATGCCGTTTTGTTCCCCAACATGACGTGTTAAATTTAAATGGGTGATATGACGACGCAGAATATTAAATAAGTTATACAGGGATTTTATTATACTGGGTAAGGTTTTTAATGAAATATGTATTTTTGTTCAATTAGTCTTGCATGACACCTGATATATATAAGTTATTATTATTATTTATTTATGGACTCTCTCTCGCATTACTATTCAACGCAGAGATTCTGCCAATGTCAAGTATTTCTAGAAAAAAAAAAAAACAGTCTAAAAATATAAGTTAGAGGGCTCGTACTTCCCGGCTCCAGTCATTACGAATTAAAGGTAGGCGAACCTGACTTACTTGAGCTATTATTTACACTCCCCAATTTCCCCAATCAAATATTTTTTTTTCGACCCATTCTATCGTCCTTTTCCTGTCAACATTCTCAAAATTTCTCCACTTTTGGAAATTGCTAATGATGAAATTAGGCTTGTCCCCTGTTACGTAAATGGGACTAAATTATAATAGGAAAAATGTGGACGTCAATTACGTCTCTGCCTGCTCTACCATTCGGGAGTGCAGGCGTGAGTATAAGTTTGTATTTATTTTTTTTTTTTTTATGCGATAGGGGGCAAACGAGCAGACGGGTGACCTGATGGTAAGTGACTACCGCCGCCCATGGACACCCGCAACTCAAGAGTCACAAGTGCGTTGCCGGCCTTTTAGGTAGAGGTACGCTCTCTTCTTGAATTATATTATTAATTTATAGATTATGTTGCACTATATAGTTCTTGTCTTCTTCAAACAGATCTGAAAGAGTAATCAATATTTAAATTTTAAAAGGATTTTTTCGGGGTCAATTACTCCCCGTGGGCAAATTCACTTAATACCAGTAACCGCAATTTTGTTCCTATCGTGATCCGCACACAGGGGACTGAACTTATATATACTTATAATCATCGTTTAGCCTTTCTCTCACCCCACCATTCCCTGCTATTTATCTGGCACTAATGGCATGTCGCATCCGGTGTAAATTATCATAATAATGTTTATTGACTTATATTATCAAATGCTGTTCTGTGTGGCGATAACAATTATATAAATTCAATATACATATAGATAGTAGGACGTCTCGAAACTGATTTTAAAGACTATAACATCAATGTCAGACCTTTCATTCCTTAACAGAAGCAATTAAACAATAACATACAACAACAATAATATTTTTTTTTATGTTTTAATTTTTAAAATACTAGTACACAAACCAATACTAGTCTTCTAAATGCCTAATTACATATTTTGTCTGTTACCTTTTCCACCTCTTAAGGCTGAACCGATTTTGATGAAATTGGATATGTGGATACTTTGAATCCTTGTACAGGATGGGTTACTTTTTATCGTCATACCACGCGAGAGAAACCGTGGGCATAAGATATTTCAATAAAAGTACGTTAACGTTCTCTTCTAGTATTTAATTTCTTACCTATGTATAGTCTCGTCTCTGATATACAATAATACTCTTCTTAAAATATGTCCCTTTCAATCAATTCCACAATAAGCGTTCTTAACCCACATCTACATATTTAACTCCACTTTAACTAGGTCGCCGGTTCATCTCGTGGGTGCACATCGCACGCTTCATTTTCCAGTTCGTCGTCACCACATGTCAACATTTCTTGTTTAACGTCTATCGTCCCGGACATATGCTCTGTCGACTGCCAATTGTCAACCGATAAATTAGGATTTTAACATGACTTACTTTGGAAATTACATTTTAAATGAAATGTTTTTTGCTACTAGAAGTATTGCTGCTAATTGGAAAGGCGCATTTAAAAAACGTTTTATCTTTAAAAGCCAATATGTATATATTTATAGATGTCATTTGAACGAGTCATATGTAGGTCAGTGTCCGTTTTCACGGTGTGGCACTGTGCTGTGCCACTTACAAGAGAGGCGTCCAAGATCTTTAGGGTGTTCTAGAAGCATCCTTCCTAGGGTATATGCAGATTATCATAGTTATGGGCAAGTCGAAGTGGTCGAAATTAGACCTACCTACTGTTATTTTCAAAAAACATTCAAATTTTTATCAGCCCTTTTTATTTTCTAATTTTTATTTTGATATTACTGAAGCTCGTCAATAGCAATTAAACAAAGAAACAATAAAGAAAAGCGATTCAAAGACTTAGGAAAAAAAAAAGTTCAAAATTTTTTGAACTCATTTGTCAAGCCACACTCGTCCGGTGACCTGTCATGATACGAAATTATATAAGTGAAAAATATATATCTCAACGCGATCTTAACGATGTTTTGGTGTTTGAATACTGAAAGGTCCAGATAAAGTAAGCACTATCGCACGGACTTAGAAATTGTGAAGTCTTTTAAATATTTTGCAAGACTGAGATATTTTGAAATGTTGTCTAGACGGTTCTTTCACTGTTCTAAATGAAAATAACTATATAAATATGTTCGGGAGCTTACTGCCATTCGTTGTACACCAGCCAACTTTAGTATAAATATATTTAGTAGCAAAGTTGCATAAAGCACTTTTCATGTACAGTATAATAACGCATTCCGACTCATGCTTTACTTGCCCTCGCGTTGTAGTACGACTTACGTATATGTTCGCTGACAACAGAGTTCCTGACTTCTTGGGGATGCTCAGAAAGCTTAAGGAAGGAAACATTTAGTAGCAAAGTTGCAAATATCACTCTTCATGTACAGTATAATAACGCATTCCGACTCACGCTTTACTTGCCCTGGCGTTGTAGTACGACTTACATATATGTTCGCTGACAGCAGAGTTCCTGACTTTTTGGGGATGCTCAGAAAGCTTAAGGAAGGAAACATTTAGTAGCAAAGTTGCATAAAGCACTCTTCATGTACAGTATAATAACGCATTCCGACTCATGCTTTACTTGCCCTCGCGTTGTAGTACGACTTACGTATATGTTCGCTGACAACAGAGTTCCTGACTTCTTGGGGATGCTCAGAAAGCTTAAGGAAGGAAACATTTAGTAGCAAAGTTGCATAAAGCACTCTTCATGTACAGTATAATAACGCATTCCGACTCATGCTTTACTTGCCCTCGCGTTGTAGTACGACTTACGTATATGTTCGCTGACAACAGAGTTCCTGACTTCTTGGGAATTGTCAGAAAGCTTAAGAATGCACGTCAGAGTTTATCGCTATCATATATGTAGTTTTTTTATTTTGTAATTTCTTTTTAATATGTAATATTTTTTTTCATCTAATGTGTTACTTATGGGTATTATATGTTTCTGAAAGAAATGAAAATAACTGATGAAATATACAAAAAAAAACCTAAGGAGTTATAGTTATCTCTAGTTATCTTACATGGTAGAGCCATGCATAGGCACGAATGGGCCGGCTCGACCGATGCGATACCACGGCCTCACAGAAAACCGGTTGTGAAGCAAAACTTGCGTTGCATTTCCCCGAAATTAGTAGTGAGGTGTCCGGAGGTGTCCGGAGGCCCAATTCCCCTCTCCTCATTCCTCTCCCCTGACCTCCCGCCCCTTTTCCCATCTCGTCATCCCCGCCTCTTTCCCCTCCCCGCATACCCTCATCCCTCTTCATCCTACAAGGCGGGCAGCGCACTTACGACTCTCCAGTTGCAGGTGTCCATGGACGGCGGTTGTCACTTACCATCAGGTGACCCCTCTGTTCGTCTGCCCCCCTATAATATAAAAAAAAAACCTTATTCTGTTTACATTTTGTACACATTGTGCGTCACAAATAACACCCAGGTATAGAGTTTTGCGTCACTTGTCAAGTCTGTCCGTAAGTAATGGCTCCCTCAAGAGACCACTTACTACCCGATGTACTGTTAGTTTTATAATACACTTTTATATATTTTTTTTTGAGACGGAATTTAGGTATAAAACAGATGTAACAAACATGTTTAAAGTATAATGCCAAACTTATTATTTGTTATGAGAGTTGGACGTCCCGGGACCAGCCAGTTCTAGTTATAGGTATACTACCCTGAATTGCTTCAGCTTTTGCTTTTACTCCCCAATCCATCTGTTGGTCTGGCGGTTAGCTAACCTGACTGCTTAATCGAGGTCGTGGGTTCGATTCCCACCCAGGACAAATATTTGTCTTATGAGCATGATCATTTGTTCTGTGTCTGGGTGTAATTTATCTATAATATGTATGTATTTAGAAATATATAAGTATGTTTATCAGCAGTCTGGTTACCAAAGTACAAGCTCTGCTTATTTTGGGATCAGACGGCCGTGTGTGAGACGTGTGGAGTATTTATTTATTTATTTATATCCCTTTCCTGCCCTTTCTATCCCCCCCACATACAACATACTCGTAATTTTCCCATCTAATTCCCAAAAGTGCTCGGATGACAGCATAAGCCTGCCCCTTATTACTTAAATAAGACAAGATTATATAATCGGCAAAATCTGGGCGTTATACATACCTCTGCCTACCATTTAGGAGATAAAGGCACGAGTGCTTGTTTAAATAATTTAAACTATCTACGAAATGGTACTTAAATTTAGTACAGTATCTAACTTAACACATTCTTTTTAACATATAGAGGGACCGGCGAACAGACTGGTCAACTGATGGTAAGTAACAACCACCACCTATGGACACGTTAAAGTAACATTTATGAGTACATAGTTAAAGTAACATTTATGAGCAAGACGTACATACATGATAGATAAGAATCCCGTTTCATTATTTATCTCGTGTTACTCTCCCAAAAGGAATGTTTTTGCTATAAATGATGAATGCGGCAGCTGTCAGCGTTTTTGGTAATCAATTATACTTTGGCGTGTTTTCCATGAAATACATATACTTTTTCATTTAGGTATCAAACTTATTAATTTTGCTTTTTTATGTTTGCTATGGTTGCCTGCAAGAGATCGCCTCGTGCGATAAGGTAATTGTACATTATGGCACTTGTACATTTCGTCTGTAGTTTTAAGTTTTTGTTGTATTTATTAACTGGTGTACAATAAAGAGTATTATTATTATTCCCTTTATTCAAGTCAATATACACACATAAATTGTATTTTTAAATATACCATATAAATAAGAAATACATTTAAAAATATAAAAAAATAGTAGACCACCGACATCGGATAAAGGAACCAAGACACTGGTGGTTAGGGCTCCAAAGACAGGAACCTCCTGACAATACGGGCCGTGTCAAGGAGAACTGCCTTCTGCATCAATCCCTTGATCCAACCATCTAACGAGAGCCTCTTAAGGTGTTGGTCGAGGCTCTTAGCTATTAATCCGTGAGCAGATATGACGATCGGAACAATGATCGCCGAATCGATATTCCAAATATTTTATTTGTCTATCTTTGTCAACTTTCACGACATTATCGTCATGAGGATAGCAATATCGACAATTATTGCGTGGCGCTCTAATCGGTCTATCACGACTATATCAGGCTTATTGGCAATAATAGTAGTAGCACGGACATTTTCGAGAACTGGGTCGGGCACATACCTGTAATATGGCACCTCTAAATTCACAAGATTGTATTTAATTGGTTATGTCTATGCAAACACTCACCGTTTGCAAAACGAGAACAACCAGAAATAATATGTCTGATAGATTCACCGGGACGATGGCATGCCCGACATATGTCGACCGTATCGTCTTTCAGAATAAATTTCCGATAGTTATTCGTCATAACAACTTCATCCATAATTGCAAAAAGAAAACCTTCAGTTTCTCCAAATTCAAATAACATCTAGTTCAGTCTGAGTCCATCTGATCATACCAAAGGAATACGTGAGAACTGGTATAACCCAACTACTGCAGGCACGTATCTCGCTACCGCCTGTTGAAAGACTTTTAAGTACTTTTTCGGGCGGCCAAAAAGTCGGTCCCGCAATGCCTGTTTCACACTAGACTCAGGTATTCCCAATAACTGTGATATACCCAGATACTTGTAGGTTTCAGCAGCAGAAAGAGATCTAAGTTTAGTTGAATCTGAAAGTTCAACTCCTTCAGATTTCACTACTACGCCTTTCTTTACGTGCATAACTGCACACTTGTCTACGCCAAATTCCATCTTGATAGAGTTACTAAATTTTTCAGTCACCTTTAGTAACGCTGTCAGTCGCAATTTATTATTATTATTATTACGAGCAAACGGCAAACGAGCATACGGGTCACTTGACAGTAAATGAGTAAGGCCGCCCACAGATCTTCAACTCAATAGTCGCACGTGAACTGCCCGCCTTTGAGGACAGGGGAAAGAGGATACGGGGTGGGTTGTCTCCGGTAATCTCGCACCTCTGTGCAACACAACGCACGCATTTCGTAACAACCGCTTTTTTTTAAGACCGCTTTTGTTACTCCGGTCGGTGCGTCTCGTGCATACTTACGTAAGCATGGGTCTTTATTTTTTTATAATATAGGAAGACAGTCGAACAGGCTGGTCACCTGATAACGCGTGATAGTTTCATGAAAATAATCAGTTTGTAGATAAGAGTACTGCTTGCATATATTTTAAGGACGTAAACGGCCAAGCAGCGTCACAAATTTTCACATGTAAAAACAAAAGTTCATCCCAAAACCTAGCCGTTCCTCCTAAACATTCTCCCATATATTAAACTTAAGATATGAACGCTTTTAACTACGTTTCCTCGAGAGCTATAATCAGCTATTTAACAAGCGATAAAATAATTACCAGACACAGAAAATAATATCTCCATAATATAGGTACTTATGATAGTTATCGTGTACCTACTATCTCATGTAACAAATGATTATATCCGTCTGATATAACGTACGAGTCCCTTTCGAGGAATAGAATAGAATTTTTAAATTCAAATTCTAAAGATTCCGGGTACGTAACACATGCACAACCTCACAAAATGCTATGCAAATAAACGGCATTCTCAACAATAGCATCGTTATCTCGCAAAGTGAGAAACTTCGAATGGTCTTGTTAAGAAAAATATTCTTACAAATTCTGCCACCTTCTGACTTGTCGGATGGGCCGTTTTGTTTCCAATTACAATCTGGCTCCTTGTTGCAATAATTGGAGTGGTGACACTAATGAGGACTGTAACGTTACACTTTTTTTTTTTCACTATCCTATCCAATTTCCTTAACCTTAACTAATCTTATTACTATTATAGATGCGACAGTTAAAATAGATATTTTTTACTCTAACACGCCAGAACAACTTAAGGGATCTTTATAAAATTTGGCACACAGATAGCTTATACTCGTAGTCTGGAAAAGCAACAATTTCCACTTGATCAAAGTCGCGGGCAACAGTTTACGTCTTAACAACTGAATCGATCATCATTATTCCCATAATCGTAGTCATTGGCACAGAGAAGGACATAGGGTATCTTTTATTAACTAAATCTGTTTACAAGGAATGAACAAAATTATTAACAGTGGTAGAGCCATGCTTAGGCACGCATGGGCCGGCCTTACAGAAAACCGGTTGTGAAGCAACGCTTGCCTTTCATTGCCCCCAAATAAGTAAGGTTTCCGGAATCCCCACTCCTCCTCTCCTCTTTCCTCTCCCCTCTTCAACTATCTTTCCCGTCTGATCCGCCTCCCTTTTTTCCCCTCCCCGCAACCCCCATCCCTCATCACATTCAAAGGCGGGCAGCGCACTTGCAACTCTTGAGTTGCAGGTGTCCAGGATGGCGGTTGTCACTTACCGTCAGGTGACCCGTCTGTAAAAAACTTACGCTGTCAGAGCTACGAACGATAGCTAGTTTAAAATATAAAGACGGAATACATACACGCATTTTATAGACAGATTACACTGTAATTAAGTATGTGTCTACGAATAAATAATAATATTAATGTTTAATTTAGGTTTACACCTTACTAGGAGAACAAAATAAAAGTTTTTAAATTTAATTAAAAATGTATTGAGTTCCACACTATGCTATATAATTCAGTTCGTACACACTATGTCTATATCACAAAGTCATATATTGATTGCCGAAATTGACGAAGGTCACTAACGTTGAATCACAATTCTATGTTTAAGTTAAGTGTTACCAATACCGACTCGCAAGCGACTAACTCTTTATAGAAATCATGGGAAAGATTCGTGTAAATGACACCTTACACAAAAATTGCCGGTTACATATACGCACTCAGCCTTGTGTGTGTCATTCATCCTTTTGCTGCTTGTAAATAATTGTCATAATCCTTTTATTTTATAGTATAGCGAGAAAGAGGAACTGAAGAGTTAGTTGATGGTTAGTGACAGCCGCCGCTCTGCAACTCAAGAGTCTTAAGTTCGCTGCCCACCTTTGAGGGTGATGGAAATGTATAGAGATGCGGGGAGGGGAAAGAGAATAGGGGGATGAGATGATTGGAAAAAGGAAAGGGGGAGTGGGGCCTCCTCGAAGGCTAACTAATTTCAGCGACACAACCGCTTTTCTGTGCGTACGTGGTATTGCACCTGTCGAGATGGCCCATTAGTGCCTAAGAATGGCTGTCCCAAGATAAACATATTATCTTCATTTTAAGTCAACAAAGTTTAGTTAATAAGCATACTACCTTGAAGTAAGTAACCCCATTAGTCGTCTAATATGAACTCGATGTAACCTTTAACTGCCAGAGTGCTGTGAGTTAACATCATTAATAGCAGATGTTGCTGGGCTCATCCTTGCATCGCTCCTACTTGGGATTAATCAATGCATGATAATAATAATTGCGGTTCATTAACTTTAACCATAGGGTTAAACAATTCATTTCGCAACATTTGCTAGAACATGTTACAAAAGGAAATAAAAGTGGTAACACAAAAAGAGACACGGTTAAAAAATTAAATGTTTTTTTATCAAAACTTTTTTTTTATAATTTACTTACAAATATTGTGTTAAATTTAATCTGCATTAAATTTTGATATTTAACTTATAAAACTCACTGAAAAACACAAAACTCAGTTCTTGCTTAGCAAAAAAAAAGTTTTAATACATAACGTAACTCGTAAAAAAAAACAAAAACCAACTACCAACTCCAAAATAATTAATATATAGTTTTTTTTACGGGGGGGGGGGGGCGCAAACGAGCAGACGGGTCACCTGATGGTAAATGACTACCGCCGCCCATGGACACCCGCAACTCAAGAGTCACAAGTGCGTTGCCGGCCTTAATATTAATGTGATATGTATTAATTAGCCTGTGACATAACTTGAAAATAACTTCACGTCACATGTAAATGTGGGCAAAGGAGAGGGGGGCAGGGGAGGGTATAAAAGAGAGGGGGAGTTCGGTCTCCGGACACCTAACAAATTTCGAGGAAATGAACCGCTAAGTTGCTGTACAACAGGTTTCCTGTGAGGCCGTGGTAACGCACCGGTTGAGCCGCTACATTCCTGCCTAAGCATAGCTCTACCTCTGTCTCGGCGATGCTATGGCCCTTTATCCAATGCGCACGTTTGATTCTTTTAAGATAAGAGGAGTAAATATACATACATCTAGTTTTCTTTAAGCTAATGATCATTCCATTACCGTGTGCGATATTAATAAAAGTAATTTTATAATATTAGAAAAATCTTCTTGTATTTTTTTCCTATAATACTTAATTCCTTATTTGTATATATTAAACGTTTGCATACATGTAACTTTGACAATCCTGAACTACATTACTGTATAAAAGTGTTTTATAATGTATGTATAGCAGAGAGTAAAAGTTTATCGGCTTGATTGATAGATGGCGTTGTGCCGGTATCCTTAATGGCAGTTTTAAGATTTTCTTATCGATAGGATATAAGATCAAGTGAAACATGTATTTAGTATTCGAAATAAAACCGCTCTAGAAAAGTACGTTCAGTTTATTAATAAACTACGACCTAGTGTTCCGAAGTAGATCAATCCCGCGCATCCCCTCCGTTCGCCAAGAAGTTGGGTGAACTATATATGTATGTATATACTATTGACATTAGAGGGCTAATTAATTTCGTTAAGTAATTGCATTGCAAATAAGTATTTTTTATATATATATAGTTATTATATACAATATATAAGAAAGATTTTATGCATTTTTTTATATATGTATTTTCATCACATAAATCTTTACAACAGTAAATGTGTAATGTAATGTGAAGCGATTTTATTGAAATTTGGGACAGTCATATTTTGAACCCTGAGGAATTACAACTTTTCGACATAGTACGAGAGCCAAGCTGCTTATAGAAACTATTTTTAATATCCTTTAGTCAGTTATATATCATAGAAACCAAGTCTCATTGCACTTCCATCTAGTCGATAAGGTTTTTACACTACGCGATCAAAGATACGATGACCTTGATATTTAGTGACCATTTCAGTGATGTCCCTTCAATATCATATTGATATATTGTTAGTACATTAAAGCGTTCCTTTTATAGCTCCTCTACGTAATAGACTTAAACTAGGGTAAAACTAATGGGCTTTCGCTTCGCGGTTCTGCGGTGTATTCGGCCCTATTTTGGTTCCTTAACCCACACCTACATTTTGCTTGTTATAATTTAGTCCCAAAATTAACAATAAGTTTATTACCATCATTCGTGCACTTTTGGGAATTATATGCGCAAATTTAGAGTATATTGAGAGGATAGGGAGGATAGAAAGGGAAGAAAAGGGATATTGCATAGGTATACAAATGGATTGGGAAGACAGGGTCGCTTACCTATAAAGTCCGAGCTCTCTAACTACATATTGACAGTACATCATAGCATATTGGGCTACAGAAATACAAACATATACTTACGCCTATATTGAAAGGGTAAGCAGTGACACATCAACGGTCCATATTTTACCAACCATAATATATGTAACTTAGTCCCACATAAGACAGAAGGCTGGTTAGCCTTACTAACCCACGGTAAGAGATGACATAGCGCTATTGTACTCCACCGAGGAACACACGGCACTTTTTATGTGCTAGTAAGGATGACTTGTATAAACGTATGCTATTATGCAATGGTGTCTTCCCCCTTTAAAAAAAAACCATCGATATTTCCATTAATTTTTTTAACGTGGGAGAGCCGTGCTTAGGCACATATGGGCGGGCTTAATAGGAGTTAGAAACACGGCCTCACAGAAAACGGGCTGTTAAACAATGCCTGCATTGTGTGACCGAGTGAGTGAGGTAACGAACTCTACCCGAAAGGCGGACAGCACTTTTGTGACTTTTGAGATACAAATGTCTATGGACGGTGGAAACCACTTACCATCAGGTGATCCGTCTGCTTTACGTACGTAGCTTTTTCTGTACCCTTAGCAACTTATATGGAAAATATCATGGTGATAGATTTAGTAGTTTCAGCATCAAAGCATAAAAAACAATCAAAAATTCACATTTAATATTTCTTTCTTTCTTTCTCTCTTTCTTTTTAAAAAGACAACTCCTGCACTAGGATTAATTCCTGTGTCACGGGGGACTTTACACACATTCAAGCAACGGACACAAAGAACACCCAGACTCAGAACAACAATTTGTGAATTACACAAAGTGTGGTCCCCCGTCCGGGGATCGAACCCACAACACTAGGCGCGGAAGCGTAATGGCGAGGTGACCACTTAAACCGCTACACCATCCGTGCATTCATATCAAAGATATAATAGAGCTATGGCACTACCTTAGTAACAATTTGAAACAGGTTTCGTATGTAGAGTTACTCATGCCAGACGGCTCCATTTCGAGTAGATATCACGTATCTTTTCTTATAGTAAGAACCCTAGCACTCTGATGGTAAGTGACTTACACCATCCATAGACATTTGTAACCTTTTCCTACCTTTGTGGGTGCCCGCTCTAGAGACGGGGAAAGGGGATTGGGCCTCTTTTAAACTCAATCACTCGGCGAAACACAATGCAAGCATTAATCACAACTGGTTTTCTGGGAGGCCGTGGTTTTACTCCGATCGATCCGTACGCGCCTAAGTATGGCTCTCCTACATAAGACTATGTACATTATAATGAAACCGTTATATGATGGCTTTAGTTATTCTTCGAATTGCCAAGTCTTTCATTGTTAATATGTGTTTACATGGGAAATTCGGTAACCGTGCCATGCGAGTCACCGTGTAATCGTTTACAAACATGCCGCCATTAAGCCCTGACACCCGTGCCTTCTAATATTATAAATGCTGAAATGTAAGGTGCGTGCGAGAGGGTTACTCACACACAATCGGCTTGATTGATTTCGATGAAATTTAACACACATAAATTTGGTCAAAGGTCAATTGTGAATACAGGCAACTATTAAAACATCATGCTATGGTCTCCACCGTGTTTTAGTTACGGTTAAAATATAAGTTTTAAGAATTGGGTAGTCCACTTGTTATGACGTGACCACGGTCGGTTCAACTCCTTTTTTCTTATAAATATTATCTGGTGCTATTAATAAAAACTAAATTTTAAAAAGATAAACCAAACTATTTCTTTACCCCCGACGCAAAAAGGTTGTTGGTTGGTTTGGATTGGTTGTTGATGTTACAAGTTTGACATGTGTATTTGTGTGTCTGCCTGTAGCATCATAGCTTCTATGCAGATGGACCAATTTTGATTTATAGTTTTGTTTAGTAGTCGACTTGAGTTTTAGTATAAGGATTCTTAGCTATAATTTAGAACAATCGCTCAGCCGTTCGAAGGTCATCAGCTTTATTCTAATCGATTTTTGAGGCAGGATTTTTTATTTTTTATATATACTGTTTTACACAGTTCTCACTTCATCTCAGAAATCTGACTGACATGACATTCCACTTTTGACATTTCACTTAAGATGAGAATCTAAGGACCTAATACAAGAACTATGATGTAAGCTATCGAGGCCGGATTTTGTATGTATATGTTCATATATACGAGCAGGCCAGTCAAAATGTAACTTTTTTAACTCTTAACTACTAACTAACTTAATATTATTAATATTGTTTAAGCTTAGTTGCTTAGTTTCCTTCTTATCGTTACAAGATTATACGTGAGTCACATTGACAGTTTTTAGAAAAGGCCAGTAAAAGCAGGCGATGAAAAAAATATTTAAATTTCAAATTGGGAACTCTTTGGGTAGCCGTAGATGTGTAATAAATTTATATATCATTTGTTTTTACTAATTGTCGGCAATTTAAAAAATGTATCTCTTGAATCGAATTGGATATGAACTGAAAAAGGTTTCGCTCTATGATTAAAACGACTCTCGTTGCGGTCTTACTGAATGACAATGTTACGATAGACTTCGATTGGCATTTCATTAAGAAACTCCATCTCGTGCCACTGATTATAACGTTTTAAAGTTTCTGATGATTCTCGATTTTTTTACGATTATTCTACGGTGACTTCTGAAGATAACGTGAAAGACAATCTGCACAATAGGTGTTTCCATTCGAAAGTCACGACAAAAGTAAAGAACAAGGAGGTCTAGGGAAAATGTTGATTGCCTCATTCTGGAAGATAAGAAGATAAGAACTGTTGTAGATTGATATGTCAGTTGTCTTGGAAAATGTTAGACAGCAGCCCAAGAAGCAGGATCCTTTTCTACCACGACACTGCTCCAGCTGACTCCGCCAGTCGGACTATCGAAGGTGTGACGTTAGTGAGTCATCCTCCTTACAGTCCCGACCTGGTACGTTCCAAATATTTTCAAAATAAAAGATAAACTTAGAGGAATTCGTTTTACAACCCTGAAAATACAGTAGCTGCTTTTGAAAAAGGCTTTGAAGAGATCCCTTAAAAAGAGTGGACTCACTGCTGTAGTCATTAGTTCCATCGCATGTGACGGTGCTTAAAACGGAAAGGAGACAACGTACAAGCTGTGTTTATCTGTATGTAATGAACTAATGAATGTAATGATGTATGCAAATACTTGTGAACCTAATAAATGAACACAATGCAAGATATTCAGTTATCACACGGCTTGCCTTCCCTACATAGCACTAAAGTATATTTTTACTGTACATTGATGTCACCACTGCTTTAATAGGTCGTCCAGTGATAGCACAAAATTTTACGTTATATTTAACTGCTGACGACAAATATGTTATAAGCTTTTGTACATCACTGTCTGTCGTTATGTGCTGTTGAGTTGCTATACTCATTTAATTCAATCAAGTCCAATGCTGGACATAGGCCTACCCTAATGTGCATCACAGCACCCGGTCCTCCGCCTTCCGCATCCAGTTTATCCCAGCTACCTCCTTTAGGTCGTCGTTTAAGTCCTAGCTTTCATTTACTGATTCTCTGTCTCCAACAGATTTGGCCAGCATATTGCCACTTCATCGTATTAATTCTGATAATAGTCATAATATAATTTTTAATTACTTCATTTATTAAATTCGTGGTAAAGACCATTTGCCTTTGTTATCTCTTGATTACAAAGGACTGATTAAAAAATGTGTCGGACCACAATGGCGTCTATTGTGGTTTTGATCTTCTTGTTTTGTAAAACGATTCGCCGGATACGGTGATTTCTGAGAATAAAGAGCATTAAACTTTGAGATATTTACTTATTTATGCGTTTTGTGTAAATCTGATGTAAAGTCTCATGAAGAATGTTCGATTAATCTATTGAAAGTCTAGTATCTCCATAAGCGTGTAGTATTATATCTGTATTTGTTTGATTCAAATCAAGCAAGTTGTTTTGATATTATGATAATTTAAATTTTACCTTTTACAAATCCACGTGTAACGTCACTTTACAATACTCGCCGTTCTCACTGTAATTACGCTGATTCAATGCTATCGAATATTCCCTATGTTTAATCACACTAACATTTTCAATTTGTGGCGTCAATATTTTAACCCATTTTCGACCAAAGTTCATAAACGCTAACCAGCGATCGTATGATCGAATGATATTTGGCATAGATTATAGTCTGGAATGGCATATGGAGTACTTTTTTTTATTTTTATTTTTTTAATTGTGTATAATAATAATAATTATGAAGTGAGGTTGTCGGTAGAGTAGAATAAAGCCATCCCATTTCTTCCCGTGGGTGTCGTAATTGGCGACTAAGGGATCGGACTGTTATATATTATTATATACAGTTATACAATGCCTGAATGACGGCAATAGGGTTATCCTCTATTTATTACGTAAATAGGACCAAATTATGGCTTTAAAAAAAATGCAGTTAAGACATATATGCATGTATGTATGTTATAATAATTATTCAAATATTATTATAGAGAATAAATAATATAAATAAATGAATATTACGTTTTTTCACTCGTGTTTTTTCATGAAAAATAATGCTGACCACTTTTAAATACATATCCGCGGAGGTAAGGTTTTACGTTAGCCATTAGAAACCTAAAACATTTTTAAGTTTTAAAGTAAATATTGAATTCTATTTTTAAATCCTTGCTTTAAAGCAAAACGGCCTTTGAAATTTAATAACGGTCGGCCATAGTAGCAGCGAGGCAAAAACCGAGAGCCCAGTTTCAACCACAATAGCACGCATTACTGGCACTCAACAATGCTTAAAAGCCGTGATTCGAAACAATCCCACAAGCGGCAACGTGACCTAGTTTCAAATTAAAAAAGAATAAAGGCGTGGAATTTTATTCGGTTTTTCTACGTAGGTATTAGTACCACGAAGGTACGTTTGTAGGTATAATGGTATGGTAAAAAGGCATGCGCAGCTGTAAGGGCTATAACGCTATTAAACTAAGCGGCCCCAAAACTGAACAAGGCGGAGGTTCTAAGTTATTTCCTACGGGCATTTTTTTGTTAAAAGGATCAATGATCAATATAATAATTATATTTTTGCGCTGAAGGTATTGCTGTACTGCGGTCAAAACCGTATATATTGACTATTTGCTCACAGGAATTACTAGAAGAAATCAGATGTTGATGTTATTTGTGTCACCGTCATTCGACCGTCATTCTTCAAAATGTCTGGGGGTGATAATCAGGCAAAATTCAAATACCATGGAGGCCAAATGACATTTGCGTATATTTATTTAGTTGTGATCCAAACGTAGTATATAATATTTTCTTTGATACATTTAAGTTACTTTATGACGTGTGCTTTCTTCAAAGGGGGTTTCATCGAGTATTAAGACTTGTAGTGCTAAGAAACGTAACAAGAACTGTATAAAAAATAATGCTATACACCAAAATACTAAACAATATTGTTTCTATAACCCAACGAACGCAAAACCATTACAATATTATAAATTCAAGTAATAAAGCAAAAGCTGTATGGTTATGAATAATCATGATATCATTAAATGGCGAGACCTTAATAATCTGAAGGTAAACAAAGGAAAAATAAAATAATGAATTTTAATCATCGTGTGAATGCAATTATGGGTCTCCCAAAAATTGCTGAATAAATAGCTAGGTTCAGAATTCATAGTAAAAATGTGTAAAATATGATCGAATTTCAGCCATCATGCATTAACTGTAAATATTTTGTTTTATATTGTTGACCAGTATTTTTGTAATTTGAACTTTCAATGTACAGACAATAAAATATTATGTACATATATATATATATACTGACCTCCACACTGGTTTCACATTTATAAGATATTCTTTATATAGATAAGTAATCTATTCTATGATTTAAAAAATGCCTTTTTCTACTTTAAAGTGTTTAAAAGACAGTTCACGATAACACTGAGCGGAACCTAAGCT
Organism: Tyria jacobaeae; assembly: GCA_947561695.1. NCBI lineage: Eukaryota > Metazoa > Arthropoda > Insecta > Lepidoptera > Erebidae > Tyria > Tyria jacobaeae. The sequence continues at coordinate 22,511,216 of OX387208.1, read as the reverse complement.
TTTTTTTTTGTTTTTTCATTTATAAAAATATAATATTGGTCAATCAAATTAATATTACAATTATGTGTATAGTATATACAATTTAATACGACTATATTTGGCCCTGTCAATATGTTGATCACGTAATTTAAAAATGCCTCATAAAATATTAAGCCGAATCAATCACTGGAAGTGGTACTTATAACGGGTGGCACTCAAAAATTCTCGCTCTTTAATCTACACCCAATTGTTCACAGTTCATTTACGTCAGAAATGAACGAACAAATATAATATATTATGTTTGTTATGATTGATATATTAATATTACGTACGTCGGTAGAATGATCGATTTTTTCCGTAACTTGTAAAATTTTCTTTATTCTTTAAAATGGGAAAGTTCATTTTATATTTCTTTTACACTTAAATTATTCAAATGATCAATATGACCGTGATAACATTAGGAGAGCATGCTTAAGGAATGGACCGGCTCGACCGGAGTATATTTGAACAGAAGTAGTAGTAGTAGAAAAGAGATTGAAGCTGTCTTTAAAAACATCTAAGATCGATGTATCGACGTAGTATTTTAATTTTTATACATTTACGGGATTCACATTGAAAGTTTTTACAATATAAAAAACGAAAAGATACAGAAGTCTGTTAATATTTTGATTGCTTTTCGAAGCAGTCTCCGTTCTTTTCTATGCACTGTCGCATACGATGGAACAATTGACTGAAGCAGTGAGTCCACTCTTCTTTATGGATCTCTTCCACGCCTTTTTAGCTATTGTAGCCGTATCTTTAGGGTTCATAAAACGAATTCCTGAAACTAACCTTACACGAAACTTCAATTCATAAAGTGAGCTGGAGCGTTGTCTTGGTGGAATAGGATCCTGCTTCTTGAGTGCTGCTATCTAAATATTTTCTAAGGCAACTGATAAACAATGAACGACATACCAATCTGCATTAACAGTCCTTATCTTCTTATCTTCAAGAATAATTCTATCAATCATTGCGAAATTACCCGTCCGTCCAAAGAATCAGGTAATCATCTTTTTCCCTTGACTTTTGCCCTTTTTACTTTTGTCGGCAAATCTTCGAATCTAAATAAAAGAGGTGATCTGCGCATCCATTGCGCAGATTGTCTTTTGTTTTTGGGTTTGTAACAATTTATCCAGCTTTCATCACGTGTGACGTATCATATACAGCATTCGAGTCACCTCTTCCATCATTACTACTTTTCAAGCATTAAGCGGCACCAATCCAAACTGTGGCGTTTTTGTTCTTCCACCGCATTATGAGTTATCCATCCAGTACAAAGCCTATGATGTCTAAATATTTAATGTAAGATGTTTTGTACTTGACTTATACCAATGCCTAAAGGTGCCCGTACAGCACTTTCGTTGTCTCCAGTAAACGCTGTAGAAGGGCGTCCTTCTCGAGAATTATCAATGAGTTTACTTCGACATCGTTTAAACTCATTAAACCAGATGTAAACAGTGGCACAAGATGGGACTTCGTAATGTAATGCGTAACTAAGAATAGTCCCAATAGTCACATTTTAAATAACATTAAAAAAAACTTTGCATGTTTGACGCCACACATCTCATGTAATTTAAAAATAATTAGCAAATTATGAAATTGCGGCGTGGCACACGTTATAAGTAACATATGTACATAGGTCAACAAAAGGGTCGATCGCTTTGTGCCACACAGATTACATGCGCTGTATAAAGCTATGCATAATTGAATAAACTTATAATGAGTTTAATGAGTGTACATCTTTTATTTATTTACGTGCACACACGTTGGCTGTTTCAATAACCCCTATTTGTAAATATTTTTAACCTTGCAACCTTCGGGGATTGCTAGTTTAAAGTAATAAGAGTATTCTTTCTGTGGCTTGAACATTTTCTAAGTAACAACGATTTATAGATTTTTAATTTAACTTTCTAAGTTATACAGCCAGAGGACAGACGGGACAAAATAGAAACTATGTATATTATAAAATATAAGTACTTCTATATTTTCTATAAAAAAGTTCGTAATTAAAACTCAATTATACTGCAAAAAAACGAATAATGCGCTATACACCTGCCATATTGATTTTTTTTATAAATGTTTAACTAGTGTTCAAATTAAATATGTTAGTTATGTTGGAATAAAAAAAAACTTATATTGTATTGTGTCCATTACATTTATAGGCAGTTGATCGTTATAATATTTATAAAGTACGATACCTTTTTGTTTATGCGACATTTTGATGGATTTGCACCGATTGTGGTCATGGCTGGACTGTTGTGGGTTGTTGTCCCTTTCGTGAGTTACTTTTCCTTTGTAAGTTAGCGATTGATATTTCAAATCCTCAGTTATGTATTTAATATACTTTATTTTGTTAGTATTTGCATAAATGTTTTTTATATTCGGCAAAAAAAAACTAATAAAAAGACGAATTTGGGTATCTTTTCTAGAAAATATTGGTAATAGTCCAAATAATTATTTTAAAGGATGATAGAATGATATAAATGGATGACAAAAGGTGTTAACATTTCTAGAAAAATCTTATTTTTTTTAAATTATCTGCCGGTTGAAACTCAAAATAAAAATTAAATAAATTGAAACTCGTCCAGGTGAACTGGACTCATGAGCAAGAATGGACTAGTCTTCTACCTAAGATGTTTATGGTGTTAACATTTTATTAGTGCAAAATGAGAATGTCACCTTTACCTTGAACGTTATTGTGCATTTATTATGCAGTCTCCACTCAACCGACTATTTAATGTTGTCAGTTTAACAATTTAATGTTGAATAAATGTGAAGGCTTTTACCGTGGTAAATTCATAGTTAGGCATGAATAGGCCGGCTCTAACTGTATGATACCTCGGCCTCACAGAAAAACGGTTGTGAAGCAACGCTTGCATTTAATTTCCCCGCAATTAGTGAGGTTTCCGGCGGACAGACACCCCCTCTCCTGGGAAGAGGACCTCCCCTCACAACCACTCTCCTCTTTCCCACCTCCTTATCCCCCTCTCTTCTTTCCCCTCCTCGAATCCCTCCATCCCTCATTTGCTAAAAGCCGGGCAGCGCACTTTGAGTGAACGACTGTTGAGTTGCACGGAGGTGGTCCCTTACGATCAGGTGACATTTCGTAAATATGTATACATATTATAAAAAAAGTAAATGTTTCCTTGTTTGCGTCATTATTTGTTTGTTCTATTTTTAAAAAGTTATTTTGACTCTACCACATACACATACATGCACTCACGTTTGTCTCCACATAGGCAGGCAGTGGCGTAATCAACGTCCACATTTTGACAATTATAAATTAGTCCAAATTTTTATTAACAAAATGTGGGTTGTTTACACACCTCTGCCTACCCCTTAGGGGATACGGGCGTGAGCGTATGTATGAATGTAGCAAACGTACAAGTAGTCTACTCGATAGGTTAGACAATTTTTTTGGAAACATCTTTTACGTACATAATATCCGCTAGTAACCTTCTTTATATTTCATAGAGTCTGTATAAGATCTTTATTCAGTAGTTAGGTGCAGGTAAGATCAATCAAAGGGTTCTACTTGACAGCTGTCAAAAGAAAATCATGAATGTCAATGTCAATATTTATTGAAATCAGCCGTTTTCAAGTTATTTATTAAAATGAAGTTCACGTCATGTATACTTACTTATATTGGTCAAAGATGCCTTTGGTAAACGTTATATTATAAACTTATATATTTTTTTGTTTCAGGTAAGTCATTGATATAATTGCTTTCTGATTGCATTGCCTACAAAATGGATCTCATATTAAACGGTAAGTATGAAGGGCTTCAAATGCATGTTACATAATATTTTAATTATGCAACGTATATAAGAATAGGTTTTGCTGCAGCCTTGATGTACAAAACAAATCACAGAGTTTTTTTTTACATTTTAATGTTATTGTATGTGCCGGAACACTGCGATCGCGGTTATATGATCGGCATTGTACTACCTCTTAGGTAATTAAAAAGCTGAAATAAGTACTAAACACACCATGAAATCATTTGAACTCTTTACTCAAAGATAAACATCTTGGAAAAGATGAAAATTGTTTAAACACACACAATATATGCAGACATCAAAATAGTTAAAAGAAATTATAAAAAACATCGTTATCCTAATATATTTTATTAAAAAAACAACCAAAATCCAGATAGCGTCATTCTATCGTAATAAGTGATCGATGCTGTCGCTGAATTGATTACATAAAAAATTCATTGTGTGCATCTGCTGGCACTTTCACATTGAAATTGATAATAACTGTTATAATTATTATTGCAAACGAATAATCTTTGAATTATTCGTGTGCAGTGAAAATAACTGAAAATAGTTTTAAATGTTATAGTTTAAAGAATAGACCTTTTTTTTGTGTGGATTACCTAAGGTTCATCACCTCGCCGGTCAGCTCCGTGAAGTGAAGTGGTATGTCGGAATCTAACCGACTAAAACCACACGGTGTCCTGTCACAAGTGGGTGTATGGCAAGGGACCTGGGTATGCCCTAGGAGGGATGCTTCCAGGAACCCTGCAGACCTTGGCCGCCTCTTGCACCACCACCATTGAGTAAGGGGGGCCTAGCCCTCCTCATGTTTGAGAGGCGACCGTGCACCACGTCGCACCACCATCTTAGGCCTGCTTCTGTTAGGGTAAGGGCAGCCCTACTCGTTACCTCCAGGCCAGAGATCATTTTGTGCTCTCCAGCGCCTAGTGCGTCTTCTGCGGGATGGGAGGGTACTTACCCTCTCCCGTATCCTCTCCGCCGCCTCTCTATCCAACATGACCTCCTCGCAAAATGAGGCGCCGGAGTCCCTCGCGCTCTGGCTTTGGACCATGGACAGAACCATGGTCTCTAGCGAGAGACAGAAACATGGTCTCTAGCGAGAGACAGAAACACGTCTCTTTCCACACCAATAGCCGTCGCGAGGTTATGGCGCTGGTGCTCCCACGCTGTGCACTCCAGTAAAGTGTTAAGTGCATTTAAAGAGAGTTCACTTAAACACACTTCCCACTTAATAATTTTAAAGCGTAGGTACTTAACTCAAAGATAAAATGCTCATAAATTGCTTTTTTTTTATTCCAAGCAGTATATTGCAAAGCTGGCGTCCTATATAGTTCTAAGATTATTGCGTGCCTGAGTCGTCTCCTAAGAAAGATCGAAAAATAACGGTTCCAAGTGCTCCAAATGTTTAATATATTATATTATTTAACAAGAGAATAACATTGAACGAAAACTAAATAAAAAAAACGAACATAAACTAAAAATAATTTACAAACGATTGACGCCAGTGTTATATAAACTGATATTTACGGCCTGTATCTGCATAACCTTCAATTGTCGTTCAATCAGCTTCTTTCAGTACAGTCTTGACGAGTTTATGGTAAATGTATAAAAGTGTAGTAAAAGTGTTGTATTTTATTTTAATAGTGATGTGCTATTTTTTTTTAAATAGCAGTGTTTATCGATAAAGATTAAAATTATACCGAAACCACCTAGATGTTGTTACTGAGTTGTTCAGTAGTTTAAGTGAACGGCCCAGGCGATGGACACTTCGTCAAAATTAATATGTTCAAGTCTATACGGAAACGTTTCCTTGAATAATAAATAGTTTACTTTTGTAAAAAGACTATGATTAACGTGAAGTAAATGATTAAGATTGTATAAATTAAAACCAGGACTAATACAGTGACTTTGTTTTTTTATGGGATAAGGAGTAAACGAGTACTCGGGTCACCTGATGGTAACTGACTACCTCCGCCCACCGAGTCGCAACTGCGTTTCTGACCTTTTAGGTAGGAGTACGCTTTTTTTCTGAAGGTTTGAATGTGGTATCGGTCCGAAAATACGGCAGGCGACAATTTGTTTTACAGTCTGGTTGTTCAAGGCAAAAGGCTTCTGGAGAAGCTGACAGTGGCAGAGGGCTGGAAATTTTGTCGTGTAGGGCAATGCCGGAAACCTGCGTCTGGTGCTGGTCCGAATAATTCCCCTGAGCACTCCCCCACGATACAAGCGATAGAGAATGCAGAGTGAAGCTATATCTCTATATGTCAAACTATATGTCAAACCGATTAGAAATGTCTTGGCAATCAATGATGCGAGTCGATCTCCGTTGAATGCGGTCAAGAAGGAGAAGCTGGTACTGGAGTGCACCTGCATAGAGATGAGAACAGTACTCCATGTTGAACCTGCGCCTTATAAAGTGGCTGGTTGGCTGGCGTCAAATATATCTCGATCTATTTAGCACACCGAGCTTCTTCCAGGCTCTTTTGGCCTTCTAAGTGACCACGAAACTGGACTTCACCGGATATATTGACGCCAAAGATTAAGATGCCATGAACTCGCAAACCTGTATCTTAATTTGGCTAGCTTAAATTGGTGTAAGTCACGATAAAAATTGCTTTGACCATGTTGACTTTTGCCACTGACATGTTTCATGAATTATTTAATCATCCAGATCAGAAAATTGACCTTTTTAATATAATTATGAAATCATAGGATATCTATTTTAAATAGCAGTAAATTTATTATATTTCTATTGTCACTATAACTTTGCGTATTAACGCCTACAGTAAAATTACACATCTACACTACTACTACTACACATCTTACAAAATATTACGTAATGAATCAGCGTAGCGTCATTCGATTTCCAGTTGAGTTCCCGTGCCAATACTTCCTCATTTTCAACAGCAAAACTAAATTTCAGTCTACTCCGTTGGGTCCTATATATATTATATAAATATTTTTATCAGGAAAATCCATCATAGTTGCCGTAATAACTAATAATAATTTTATATTAGAAACGATTTTTTTACCGCTGTTTTGCACTCATTTGTTGGGTTTTCTGTGAGGCCGTGGTATCGCACCGGCAGCGCCGGCACTACCACAGTTAAATTGATTTCTATCAAATTAGGGTGACGATTGTCTCAAAGTTCCTTTCGTATATAGAAACTGTAAATTTACTTTCTTTAGAATGGCATCTTTTTCTGTATCATTTTAGTTATCGTATGCAAAACGTATAGTAATAAGATAACGTTAACGACTCTTGTTAAAAATATTTCACTATATTTTCATTCAATTCTAGTTTGACGTGGTTCTATATCATCCATTTCATAGTATTAATTGCTTTGGTTCGAGACTTTAAATACTATTCTAATTTATTAGTAAGCGTTTGACGATTCATAGTCAGTAGTAAGAATCCTTTTTTTTTGAAAGACAGCTTTTGAGCTTTATGTAGCCATTTTCACGTAAATATTGGATTTCTAATAAATGTTGTTTTAATTTTCTCGAAAATGTGTGCAACGCATTCTCATCATCGTCACAATGGTTTAATGGCAGGTAATCCTGAATGCTAAGCCAGAGATCGTGGGTTTGATTCCCACCCAAGACAAACGATTATATAATGAGCATGATCGTTTGTTTTGTGTCTGGGTATAATTAATCTAGTACATTAATATTTTTATCATTACTCTGTTATTAGACGACCATGTGTAGGGTGGTAATATTATTAAAACTAATAAATTATAATACTAAACCTCGCTACTAAAATGTTGTTATTGATAATATAAAATCATCTCAGTTCGTGCGGAACTCTAGAACCCCTAGAGTGTATCGGTGTGAAATCAATTCAGTAATCGTACAACATCGCCGCGAATCACGTTCTCAGGTAAGTACGTAAATCAACTTAGAGCTTGAAGCTTTACCTTTCTTAACATATTATTTTCGATACAATAACAATAAGTACTAGTAACATATTATATTGTACATGTAGGTATACTAATATACGTGATGAAGTTGAAGTTATATTTTTTTTTTATTATTTTTTTTTTATGTAATTTTTACAAACATTCAATTAACACACACAAAGAACACTCAGCATCTTGACAACTATTTGTGAACCGCACAATTTTTTGTCCCGTGTGAGAATCGAACCTATGGTTCAGCACTCAGGGTCTAATGACCCTGATTGCTGAACCATAGGTTTAGTTTTGCTGTTGAAATAGCCTTAGATCAACAGGCCCGTCAGGCCAATTTGGTTGTTAGTTTGTTTCCTCCAGTCGGATCCAAATAGTTATTTTTGTGTTTAATAGAGTATTTGTTGTGGATTACGTTATGACTCTTAGGAGCGGAGTAGTGACCATATACACAGCTAAAACTGCAGGAAACCATAAGCTTTCCTGTTGGTCTAGTGGTTCATGACTCTGACTGTAAATATTCGTGTGATGAGCACGAGTATTTGTCTTATGTTTGTATGTATTAATACACATCTGTCAGGGTAGTTGTGTATTAAGGATTAAGGAATATTGGCGTGAGGGTGTATATGTAAATAAGGCCGTCATCATCATCATCATCATCAGCCTATCGCAGTCCACTGCTGGACATAGGCCTCTCCCATTGCACGCCACTTCGATCTATTTTCGGCTTCTCGCATCCAGCTCCTGCCAGCCATCTTGCGCAAATCGTCACTCCACTTGGCCTGTGGGCGTCCTACGCTACGTTTATTAATAAGGCCATATTCAAACCTTATAATTTATGACTTTTTATATGTACAAATGGGCTTAATGTTCTTCTTTCAGAATGGTTTTATTTTTAATTAAGGTAGCTAAGTACTAAGGTACTTATAATAACTAACTATATCCTATAATTTTTAGTTGGCACTTTTATTTTATGTTAGTCTAGCAGCGTAACTCACGTAACTATTTATATCCCCTATACAAGTATTTAATCAAGCATAATGAAATTTCTACGTAGTAAGGGTGGCAGTAATCCCTGGTTTACTGCCGTCGTTCAAATAAACGATAAAATTTAACGATTTCGATACAGTTGACGTAAACCGCTGAGGCGCATCTGTTAGCGCGGCACTCTATCATTAAAAAAACAATCCTCAGTGTGAAAACTTTCCTCTCAATATTATTTTATAATATTTCTTTCAAAAAGCTATACTATTGCAGTCCCTTATCCGTCCTATAATCGACAATGTTGCATGCAGACCTTCCCAATAAACTAGACCGTCGCGTCGTCTTAATGACTAAATTTGATTTATTTTCAATCTTCGCAAGTATGGCCACGCCATGACCATGTGTGAACTCTGCCTTCTATGTCCAATCAGTTCTCTCTTCTTTATTATTAATTATTTTTAATTTTAAGAAGGTGGCACGTTACCTCCTGTATAATGAGTTGGCAGAAATGTCACAGCGCTAGTTCATACTTGCCAGACTTTTAAATAGTGATTATCGTAATAATATGTATTGTATGTATATGTACCTATTAATGGTTATAAATATATATACATATATTATATATATTATGTATCCAAATATAATCAGATTATATAACAATAAATAAAGTAGCCAGCACCATGTTTTTCAACCTTATACTTTTCTGCCACTCAGCAAGTTTGTCTTGGAAGAGAATGCCTCGAGCATTATGTCCGCCTTTTTACATGACAATTTTGCACATAGTGTACATGTGCAAAATTGTCATGTAACGGTTAACTAAGTTTGTATGTCTAGAAATATATTACTGCTAATAACAGTTACAGAATATTACAGAATATTTTTAACTTTTTAATTGAAGGTCCTGCTAAAAAGTAAAAATTTACCGTTTGTCAGGAGGGTCAATCGACTTTTAAGTTAAAGTATTATTCTTTTTATTTATTTATTTAAGTTTTATGTACTTATTAGACAGAGGCGAACTTAATGCCTAAATGCATTCTCTGCTAGTGAACCTTCGAGTTGTACAGAAAAGAGAGGTCGGTAGGTGTATTTATTAATTAAATAAATTAAAAATAAAATCTGAAACTAGAGCCAGAGTGTAAACGAAAAAACATTGTAATTACAGCCAGTTCGAGTTATAGGTATGCTACTCTGTCTTGCTTGAGCTATTGCTGATTTTCGCCAATCCATCTGTATAAGTTGTATATTTTTCCTATTACTTTTTGACATCCCCTTACTGTCAATATACTTCAAATTGTCCCATCTAGTTCCCAAAGGTGCCGCGTTGACGGGGATATAATGGTGGGTGTGTGTATGTATGTATATTACAATAAATTAACATTAAAATTAACTACGAGCGATAAGACCGCCGTTTGTACCATGATGTGTTTGTTTGAAATACTGTGAACTATCCTTAATTGTGTACAATAAAGTGTATTGTATTGTGTTGTAAAGATAATTTTATTGAGATTATATAAGTTTGTTTTACCCGTTTACCCGTTCAATAAAGATTAGGAACTTCGCAAGTCAAAAGGCTCAGCGTCCATTAACGCTTGCTTCACAGTCACTTCGTTAGAATTTAGTTGTTGTAGTGTTTATCATTACACTTACAAATATCGCTGTTAGAATCTTAAATGGGATGAAGATTTGCAGTGTATAATAATGATAACTGCACACATTTAACTCAGAGCCGTTTGATACCTAACTACTATTACAAGCGTAGCGTTACATACGTAACTAACTTCAGACTGAACTCACTCTTTAGGGGGCAAACGAGTAGATAGGGCATCTCATGGTAAGTGACTACCGATGCCCATGGACATCTAAAAGTCAAGCGTCGCAAGTTAACTTTCCTCCTTTAAGGGGAAGGGGGGGGGGAGGTTGGAGAAAGAGGAGAACTTGAGCCTCTTTTAACCTCACTCCCTCGTTCAAACACAAACATTGCTTAAGCACCGGTTTACGACTATGTCTATAAAATAATTATTTATTTAAATCATAGAGAACTGCTTTGTTGACAAAGTATTCAGCTTAGTGGTTTATGCTCCTAGCGCTATGATATAAGTATCGATATCATTTTAGTGGAGCTGGTTTACGCCGCCGCGGCCGTTGGTCTACATATTCTCTGTGGTCTGGCTGTTGATTGATTGTGTTATTTATGTGGTTAATACCACACAATAAGCAATTTCGTGGTAAGTACGTCGAATTGTACCCATGGAGTATCTTATTTATTGTAGTTTGTTAATTATTAACATTTTTTTTTTATGTCTTTTATAAACATAAAAAAAATCTGCATTATTAATAATCCTTCTGTAGTGGGAGGCTTTACAAATATTCAATTAAAGGACACTCAGACTTGGGACTACTATTTGTGGTTTACACAATTTTTTGTCCCGTGTAGGAATCGAACCCACGATCCGATTTAGCAGTCAGGGTCACTAACCGCTAGACCACCAGGCCAACAGGCCTGTTGGCCTGGTGGTTGAGCATCTATTAGAAATGATGGAAGGGAAAAATATTGGTACATGGATTGTGGCAACTGGAGCTCTATTGACTGTCTCTGCTGATACCGGACTGGAATAGAGCGTGGATGTACAAAATTTGCAGTACCTTTTAGTCCCTTATTTGCAACCTTTTTTTTATTTTTCCATGAAACTTTTTTTGTTCTACAAAAATATAAATTTAAAATGAAGTTTCGATCACTGAATGATAAAAAAAAAATAATGATACTACGGAACATACATACGTAAGAAAGTAAGAGAAAGCATTTATTTAGGAAGTGACGTAAAACAAAAAATCAAATAAAAGAAAAGTTCACGGTCACCGCTCAGCAATTATGCTGAATGGCAACGTGACAATAACGTTCATTTAGTTCATTGCTAGGAGTTATTTCAAGATAGTCTTACATAATTCACTTTTAAAAAACTTGATAACCGCCAACAATACAACCGAATTAAGTGTGACATTACACATACATTCAAGCCTGTGTCCCCTAAGGGGTTGACAGAGGTGTCTAAAGCACCCACATTGTGCAAATTAGAATTGGGTCCCAATAACGGAATAGGAGGCAAGCTTATTGGTTTAAATCTGGCACTTCATGAATACCCCGATCCAGTTCCGATCTCTTGGTCGCCTTTTACTTTTACGAAAGCCACGGGAAGTAATCGGATGATTCTACTTCAGGGAGAACCACGCGGAATTGAGAATGTCGTCCTTTCTGGAAAGAAGTTCCTTATGGGGCGTTGCGAAGGGGCGGCCGGCGAAAACGTCCGTAACGTTAAAAAAAAAGCGTAAGATTCTTATGTACAGTCTACGTATAATTGCTATACAGTATGTTATGTATAGTCTACGTGATGTCTGATATTATTATTGCAGTTTTCTATTATTTTTTATAAATCATTGTAAATAAAGGTGTAAAGATAATTTTGTAAAGTAGTTTTCTTTTTTTTATTGATCAAAAATCATAATAAACAATGTATACCCGAATATTTATTTTCTTCATACCTCGAAAAGAACTGTGAGTTAATATTTTTATAATAAGGCACTTCATTCCTATCTGGTGTCGCGCGACACCACACTTTTTTTTTTTAATTCGGTTAAAAGGAACAAAAGATCAAGCCTGAGAGTACCTAGTTTAGTTAAGTAAGAGTTTAAATCTAATTTAGTATGCAGTTTTCTACTACTTATCCTCTCCTGGTGTTCCATCGAAAGGTTAGCTGGAAGACATCGCTTGTGATGATAAGACTGCTTATAGTAATTACCACCTGAGGATATCAATTATATGTATTGATTTAATGATGTCGTGTTCCAAAAACGTCATTTTATCCATCTATCTATTTTGCTGAAGAGGGTTGGCTATTATCGCACAGGTTCTATAAGTGTTTCCATTAAAATCATTATTCATTTCATGTTTGTAACGTTTAATTTGTTAAAAATAGCAGGTGTTTAAAAGTTTAAATAAGTACGGAGAATTAAGTTGATTTCGGGTTTTATTCTTAAATACATAAGTTCTAGTTATGTTATCTATAATCCAGGGCTTGTAATGGAAAGGAACGTCAGCTATCAGAGTCATAGTGCTCCTGGCTGTGGGACAAAATCAGACAGTCATTTGAACTCTTATAGTTATATTTGAAATTAGCTTATGAACGACTCGACCTTTGCTTCGCAAGATATCGGACACATATCTGAAGAGGAGGTAGAAGAGGAGAGGTGTATTAAAAGCTGAATGTATTATTTTAAAATTTCCATCCCCATCACCTGGATGGCCATTGTGCGATTCTCAGGAAGCTTTTTGCCTCACACAACCAGCCTCCGGAACAAAATTTTGCCTGACGTATTTCCGTACCGATGCGACCTTTAAACCTTCAAGAAAGGAGTGTACTTTTACCTAAAAGGCCGGCTACGCACTTGTGACTCTTGAGTTGTGGGTGTCGTTGCGCGGTGGTCACTTACCATCGGGTGATCTGTTTGCTTGTTTTCCCAATATCCTAGACTATTATTAAGTGTGTACGTAATAGCGGCAAAGCCTAACTGGGCACTTTGGGAATTGTAAATTTGAATCTAATGAAAGAGCAAGGAAAGAATTGGAAATTATATATTTGGATGGGTTTGGAAGTATAAGCTACATTTCGAGCAGATCAAGGTCGCATACCTGCAACTCTATCTGAAGGAATTAAAGAAGGGAAGTGAAAGAAGTAAGTTCCTTGAGGCCTTTAGCTATATGGGTCAAATACCTATACCTATGGTATGTTATGGGTTATGTATTTATATCGTTAAAACACCATCCCTCTTAAAATCACAGGTTAGTGTTATTTCGTCACAGTGAAAGTTCGTCACACTAAAAAAATCGTGTTCTTTGGTCACACTTTATAAAATTTAGAAAATGTAGTTTCGTTACAGGCAGGTACAATTTTTATAGTCAAAGTATACGGTATAGTACGGTCACCACACTCAATTATCAAATTCAAGAATTAAAAAGTATATCACAGTTTTATTAAATTATTTAGAAGTGTGTTAGTAAAAAATGTCCGCTAAAACTTTATGTCCGCTAAGACAGGGGGTTTTCTAGATTGGATAGGAAGGTTTTTAGTACGTTAAGGCAAGTAATTTAGAGGTTTTAATGAGTGTCACTCTGTCTATCATTAAAACACAGTCTGATAAATAAACATTTAATGAAAATATGGATTTTTTTAATTCAATATGGCCGAATGCGATGTATGTTGTATTGCGGTACGGTATTATTGGCACGGCAGTTGCTTTTTTTTGTTATTTTTTAATGACCTACTTGCTTTCGTACATAGGTTAATATTTTACATACAAATCTCAGACGATTCACGTATATTATTCAGGCATCAAAGTATTTTGACTGACCAGAAACTCACCGGCTCGTTTGACGTAAGAATAGATATTATCCAATTCTATTTGAGTTAGTTACTTTTATTATTCATCTCAAGTACAAACCCTGGACATCTAGCGACCCTTTTCGCTGGTAAAAGGTCTTTAAGGTGATCCTAAACTGACAAACGATAGCCAGAAGTGTGATTCAAAAGTTTTCTAAACCTCCTTTGTCTTTGTAAGAAAATTAAACTCGATCAATCACAGGACCAAATTTAATACGTAACGCGTTACTAAGCATATCTTTAGTGTCTTGTATTAAGACAAGCCTGACAGTAATCGAGGGAAACAAATTGGTTTCGCACAGGCTTTTAAATAGAGCGCTCAGCCGAAGCTATCTCTCCATTTGGTCCATTTTCCGATTTGAAATTTATCATTACATGAATCGATCAGAAAAATGTTATATACATACATACATTCACGCCTCTGTCCCCCAAGAGGTAGTCAGTTGCGTATTACTTACCTACCTTTGACCAAATATAATTAAGTACCATTTATGTAAAAGGGAACAAGCCTATTGCGTTCTCTGGGTACGTTGGGTATTAAATGGGAAAACTGTTAGCATATTATAAGGTAAACGAAGGTTAGAACGGAACGCAAGGGACGTTGTTCAAAGAATAGCTTATGTAGTTCATAGTCGCCCACTAACTGCATCTGGGAAGGTAGGTACGTTCGACCCCTTTAACTAAAAGATAAATATACCGTCAGTCTTTGGAGACTGCCGATAGAAGTGAAAACTAAGTAAGTTATGAATTGAATGTCGAGCTATTAGATTTATACACAGTATACTTATAGCTCATGGGAAGCGTGCGGTGACGATGACTCGAGTTACATGTTTTTGTTTACACAATAATTGCTCAAAGCGCCTAAAGAAGTTTTCACTACAAAAAAAAATTAGATAGAAATTGTACTTAAAAGATATAGTTACAGAATTAATTAAGATGATTTAATGAATATATAAAACTAACAGATATACCCACACAATAATTTTGTATAATGTAATGTAATACCAATTATACCTGTACCTAAATATATTCATTGAAAATAAAGTATTTAAATGAAGAGTATAAAATGCGAACAAAACCCAATTGGCGTTCGTAATATATAAACATTTACATTTTATTCATTAACAAACATTTTTAATATTCTACTCTTATTTTCTATATTACAGCTCCTAATTGCCTGGAATTAATATAATAAAGGCGGACAGACGAACAGACGGGTCAGCTGATGGGAAGTGACAACTGCCGTCCATCTCACCTGGAACTCGAGTCGTAAGTGCGCTGCCCCCTTAGAGGGTGATGAGGGATGAGGGTATGAAGGGAGGGGAAAGAGAAAAGAGGAAGCATATTTAAAAATATATTACTAATAAATATATGACTGCACTGATGGCGTAGCGGTTTATGTGGTCACCTCGCTACTACACCACCTCGCCGAGTGTTGTGGGTTCGATCCCCGCGACACAGGAATTAATCCTAATGCGGGAGTTGTCATTAAAAATGAGAAAAAAAAAATACTCCCTTTTAGAGCAATTATTGTGCATAGATCGATCGCGTTGATTTATTTTAATTTTTATTTGTCAGAAAAATTTTGTGTGTCAGAAATTGCGTTTAGCGATAAGGCCACCCTTTGTACATGTGTTTTTAAACTCTGTGTAACATATTTAACATGTACACACTTGCGCTTTTATCCCTGAAGGGGTGGATAGGTGCGTAATTAATGCCCACATTTTGCCTAATCAGTCCCGTTTACGTAATAGGGGCAAGAATATTGCCGTCATGACGTCACACATTTTCACACTGATCGTCCGGTGGTACCCGTGGACCATAATTAAATAAATTATTGTCCATATATTTATTTAATTTTCGTTTATTTGTTGTGTTACGATGGCAACTTTTTGTATATATACATAGGGGGCAAACGAGCAGACGGCCCACTTGATAACCGCCGCCCATAACACCTCCAACTCAAGAGTTGGTGGGAGGGATGAGTGATGAAGAAAGAGTGAGGCTTCCAGTTCCCTCACTCGCTCGGTAAATGTAGCGCAAGCGTTGTTTCACAACCGGTTTTCTGTGAGGCCGTGGTATATTCCGGTTGAGCTGGCCCATTAGTGCCTATGCGTGCCTCTCGCATGGTACAAAATTAAGTATTAAACATTTCGTAGGAAATTTAAATATTTATTAGGAATTGTTTACTTATTTAATTTTTACTTAAATTTAACGCTTAAAAGCCGTGCACACGTGTGACTCTTGAGTTCCAGGAGTCCATGGGTGACGGTAGTCGCTTACCATTGGGTGACCCGTTTGCTCGTTGGTCCCTTTAAAATAAAAAAGAGTGAAAGTATTTAAGTCTATATTTAAATTCCAATTTCTTTCTTAATTCTTTGAATATCGCGTCTCCTCGCGTCATAGTGAAAACTGAAACTAAGAAGCTAATAATAACGTGTAGTTTGTACGGCATTTCTATTAAAAGTTATCTAGTTATCAACGTTGTGGTGAGTACCGGGACCCTGTGCTTTCTTCACTTCGTATCCAATTAAGACTAAGCTCATACAGACCGTAAATGCTGCTGTGAAGCTGCTGCTATTTCGACCAGAACGCAGATAGTTCAAATTTAACGGTCTTCGTCTTAGAAAGCTAGCAGTAGCATTCATTTCATATATAAGGTCGCTATACTGATTGCTTCGTAATAAAATTGATCATATTGTGGTTCATGTATAGTATTAACAATAGAATGAACGAATGTACTGGCACAAAATCGAAAATCCGAAAGTACATACTTTATAATAAATTAGATATGCCCCCAAGTGAAGCGAGATCGAATCCTCCTTTCAAATGTGTAGTTAGTTATCTGTAAACCAGGGCAGTCAATGCAGTTTAAAAACCATTAAAAGCGTGTTGTTAACCAGCCCTCATAGTTTTTTTTTTTTATATGTCTGTTAGCAATTATTCGGCCTACTCCAAACGACGACTCCAAAAACAACTGATTATAAATTGTAAATAGGTACATAAGTATGAATGATTTTGTTGATGGTCCTCTAATGCTCTTACTTTGAAGTAATTAAAATATTATAATATAATCCAACAAATGTTATCAAGCTGTAGATATTATCATACAGTTGATATAATTTGTAACCAAAATATAATACAACTAAAATCGAAAGATTACATTAGGGTCGATATTTATTGGATAAATTTTTAAGATTAGTTATCTTATTTTTTTTAAATAGTAGTAAGTACCTGGATGACCGAACTTTGCTCGGTTTCTTTTTGGTAAATCATGTTTTTTGGAAATTATATTTAGAACGAATTACTTACTGATGAAATATGAATAATATTTTTCTATCTTACCGACATAATAATAAGGAAATATGAACTGGTTATTTAAATAATAAATCACGTATGCAATTCGTTTAACATTTAAAAAAAGGGAAAAAATAAACACCTGGACTCGATACCGGGGTCTCCTGGTTTTGGGACCTCCTGATTTCCCACCTGAGCTATTATAAACTAGTAAATAGGGGAGAAATTTATCTTTGTATTCTAATGATATTGTAACAGATTTTCATCGCCTGAAAACACGGATAAATAATCTAGCCAAGGTCGATATATCGCCCACGGAACCCCCTGCCTACTAAATTTAATGAAAATCGTTGGAGCCGTTTCCGAGAATCAGATTAAATATAGTACCTGGATGACCGAGCTTTACTCGTTATTTAATTTTTTATCATATACATTTTTATATATTATTAAATCGTCTAAAAGAACAAAAAAAAAAGTAAAATAAAGTAATCGTTAGGACTCGAACCGGGGTAATCTGGTTACGGGACCGCCTTATTTCCCGCCTGACCTATTACAACCTTGTAGATGGCGGCGAAATTTACCTTAGTATTCTAATGATATTGTAGCAGTTTTTCGTTGCCTGAAAACACGGATAAAACGACGTTTTTTAAAAATGAAACCTAGCTAGATCGATTTATCGCCCCCGAAACCCCCTATATACTAAATTTCATGAAAATCGTTGGAGCCGATTCCGAGATTCCAATTATGTATATATGTATATACAAGAATTGCTCTTTTAAAGATATAAGATACATATATACAAGAATTGTTCGTTTAAAGGTATCAGCTATTATGTTACCTGCTGATACCTGCGTATTGCATTCTTTAAAATTATTTTTATTGTATCTGAATTAAGGGATACATAGGCACCGAAAAACAGTAACTTCGAAGTAGCTTCATTTACTCCGTTGAAACCTGTTTGTGCATATAAACCATCCTATATACAATTTTCCTGTATCGCGGTTGACGTTACAAACGTCAGGAATAATTCCTAGTGCCAGAGTTGTCTTTTTAAACAAAAAAGAAAATCTTTTCGTAAGGTTTGTAAAAAGACTAGATTTAAATAAAAAGGTTTGTAATATTCCAGCAATGCAACTTGATGAAATTATGTTTTAACATCAAACGAATGTTAAACAAGTTTTTAACTGACTTCACAAACGTATGTATCTTTTTTATCATATATATATAAAGCAAAATGTTTGGTTTATATGTTTGATAATTTAGAGGGACGCTTTTCCGGCGTCAACGGAAAAGGCGGTATTACGTGCCGAGATAAAGATGACATGACGACGATTGAGGGAACGATCTCGGTGTGTGCCTAAACAAACTCAATATGATTGAAGTAAAAAAAATAAGACTATATATTAAAAATATAATATTGCTTATACTCCATTTCTTACGTTTCTAGCCACCCTTTCCTGTCAATATCCTCCAAATATTCCCATCTGAAAAAAAATATTTCGAGAGCCATGCTTATGCCGGCTCTACCGGTCCAAGTGTGAAGCAGCTCTCCTCTTTCCCCTCTCCGTATCTCTGCACCCCTTATCAACCTCTAAGGCGGGTCATACACTTAAAACTCTGCAGTTCCAGGTGTCCATAGACGGCAGATGTCTCTTACCATCAACTCGAGAAATCGATTATTTTGTTAAAAAGAAACTCGAATGCTGAAAGTCTACTATGAGTATAATATTGATATATTATTCCCTAAGCTCTAAGTAGACCTCCATTCCGAATTTTATGTAAGAATGTGATTTTCCCGTAGGATCACATTTATCACGTGCTTGGAGAGTAAAGATAACCTTTTGTTTTTTGTTAAAAAACGAAATTCTTATCCCCAGTAATATTGTAAATGCTCATGAAATATGAACGTGAAATTCATCCTCCTTTTACCAGAGGATTCTAGGAAAGGATAGAAGGTATCTGTCATCCTAGAATTGGAGGTGGCAGTGACTGCGGTAGACGCTTACTAATCAAGTAACCCGTCTGCTCGTTTTCCCCATCCCATAAAAAAAAAACCTACATATGCACATGTATATCTTTAACGCTAGCTGAACCACAAGCTTGCAAATTCAGGCCTACATTTGCAAATATAATATATAATGTTCCCAAAACAATTATTACTAAGAGTAACTTCTTGTTTCCATTTTTTTTTATGTCTAATGACGAATATGAATGCAATAGGTAGACGTAAAATCTAAAGACTGTACAGTAGTATCATGTTGTATTCAATTCTTTATAAAACGTAAATATAGTGTGGATGAAAGCCACACATTATTACACGAAAAAAATACAGACAGTATTTAAATACAAGAGCGTATAGTGTATACGTATTGTTGAATTTATAAACAAACTGTTCACTAACAATACACGAGCAGGTCCCGTTAGAAATAGCTTCGTACGTATGTAGTTGTTCCTCTCGAAGTCATGAACTCTGTTTTAATTACAACTACACATGTATATTGGAGCTGTTCTACAAAGCTGTGCTATGTGCTATGCTATGTATAGACGATGACATCTTATTATTAACATGCTTAATAGTATGATCAGTTTATAGGAATTGTATGTTTACGAGAATATATAAATACTTACAAGTAATATTATTATAGAATCAGACTGCTTAAATGAACTGCCACATTCTTTTTTCGATGAAGTTATCCTGACATGTTTTTTTTTCTTTTTATTTTTTTAGTTAAATGCCCTATATATTTTTTTTATATATAACGTAGTAGTAGTGCCAAAAACAATAGGTTACCTGGAAAGTTTTTTAGAAGTTTTAAACATTTGTAATATGTGTTGGTCATATTGGGAAAAAAACGACTCGGTTTATCGGCAGTATTTGATTTCACACAAATTTTACTATAAAAATAGTAAAGAGAAAATGAAACTTAAAAAATATCAGGTACTTGAAAAACATAACCCTTGTTGGTGTGCAGCCGTTTAAATATGAGGTTGATCGAGTGTTGTGTTTGAAAAAAAATAATATTTTAAAGTAACTTTATCAAAATAGGTTTTGTACATTGCTAAGAATTTCTCTTTTTGATGGAACGTTTGCACCTACATTGCCACTCCAGTACCGCAAAACTAATTACTAGCAGCTTTTCAAAACGATTTATATAACATATTTCTTAGCAGTCAAAGTTACCTAATCTTCTTAGTATTTCAGATGTTTCCCTCGTTCTCAGTTTTAAATATCCTCCATTAGAGTATGATTGCATATAAATTCTCCTAGCGAGCAATAACCTCAAGTACCTGGACAGGAGTATTTGTATTTACCATAAAACTCAGTATACTTTACATATATACTTCTTCAAGCTGTGTAGTTCCCGGTAGAGTAGATTTTTTGGAACGAAGTTGCAGAGTTGTGCCCCAGCCGGCAAAAAACGTCCGTAACGTTAAAATTTATTTTATTAATAATACTGCCATCTAGTGTTTCTATTAGGAACAGCAATAAGTTTATGGATTTTGTTTAAAAAAAAGCATGGTGTAACACTGCCACCTAGTAAAAGTATTACACACAACGGAAACTTGAATCTGTCCTATATAGTGTATAATAAGGAACTACGTTCCTATCTGGTGTCCCACGACACCACACGGCTTTTTTTATGATAAATATGGACAGATGAACAGACGGATCACCTGATGGTAAGTGACACCCGCCGTCCATGTACACCTGAGAGTTGGACCTCTGGAAACCTCACTAATTGCTCCACAACCGGCTTTCTGTGAGGCCGGCCGGTGTTAGAAGACATATATTCGCGTATGCCCTTAGATAACCCCATATTGTTGTAATTACATGAATGTTTGTTGGTTTTAAGATTCATGCTAACATTGCTCTTTACCACCGCATTTCGCTCGTGAGCTACAAGCTATATCTGTCAGGGCATAGACCTGCGCATGTTGTATTATTAGATACATTGTTTGTTTTCAGACTCAACAAAACGTATACACTAAACGATACGGTACCTTGTTGTTCATATACACAAACTAATTAGTTATTCACTCTTTTGGTTTATTGTGAAATTGTGCATTATGCATGCATGCATGCATTATTATTGCATGCATTATTTTATTTATACCTTCAAAGCAATGGTTTAAACTGGATTATACTAGTATAATGTTATTATGTCATTTTTTTTATATTATTTTGTATTTAACGGACCGTATTTTGCCGGACCTATTGGTCTAGTTGTAGACCTTGACTGCTGGACCGGAGGTCGTGGGTTCAATTCAAACACGGGTTCGATCCCCGCACGGGACAACACTCTGTGTAATCCTCAAATTTTTGTTCTGAGTCTGGGTGTTCTTAGTATTCGTTGTTTGAATTTTTGTGAATTCCCCTGCGACACAGGAATTAATAGTACGGAGTATTCTTAAAAAAAAAACGGGAAAGAAATTGTTTTGTCTTTAAATCTATTACTCGGTCGGTTAACGTCGGCTGACTAAACTACTGTCAAAAACGGCAAATAACACTTCTGTTTTCGCCAAAATGCAACATCCCTACAGCTCATTGTATTTTAAATGATGTTACTCCATGACGTAAAAAATGTTTCAAAATTCAATTTCATCACAAACTATTCAAACTTATGTTAAAATTACGAAATAAAGGCTAAATAATAAATTTTAAATGGCAAAAAAACGCACCTAATTTGAACAAAATTCGCTTTTTATTTAATCAAACATCAAAATTGTGTATATGAACTGTACCAATCATTAGGTATGTTTGAATCGTCAAGAGAGGAAGTCGGTCAGGCTAAGTCAGTCATGAAGCTAGTTCCCTGTTCCCATACTCACATACTGTAAATCCAAGCAAGAAACTCCATGGACAGTCTTTTTCAAATATTTTACATAAGTTTTTAAAATAAAATAAGATATGTGAGCACAATGCAATACATCATTCTAAAATAACGTTTATAATAATTACTATTCTATGTTAAGTAAAAGCAATCTTGAGATCACCAGCCCCGATCAACGGCACTCGTTCATGAGCATGGCGCATGCGCCAGCCATCATCCATCCAACGACCCGACACATACGCCACCGTAGGCGAGCATGACATACTCAGAACTGCCAGGAGACATAAAACATAAACCTAAATAATTGACTACACAGTTCTCACATGTACAACTTATAAGTTTATATTATTCATAAAATACCTAGAATGTAAATTACTTATGTCCATATAAGTTTTTTATAACCACTGTCTGGTTATAAAAAAGGTTTAGTATGTTATGAACAAAAAAGTTTACATATCGGCCTGCCTTTGATAAGAAACTATACAATAATTGATTAATATACCTACTTACCCTGACTGCTGAACTGGAGATAGTTGTCTCGAGGCTGAGTGTTCTTACTTATCACTATGAGTCTTTAAAAAAAATGGAAGAATTTGTAACGTGATGCATGCTGCTTTTTTATGTGTGTATTATAAATGTGATTTATTAGTAAACTTTTTTAACTCCTTGAACCGCTGAATGGATTTGGATGAAATTTGGCACGTCGATAGATTTAGGTCTGGAATATAACATAATATGTTAAATGATATATTATGTACCACCAAAAGTTATTGTTCAGTTCGCTGTATTTAAGAAATACCTATACTAATTTTAATGAAATTCTTCTTTTAATAGAATATTATAAAATTTTAATTGGTTTTAATTTTTTTCGTGAGGTCCTATTTTTTTTCTAAATCAAAAGGAGCCTAACTTACTTCTTGTTACATCAGCTCTGCCCGTGAAAGTCCCGCCAAAATCGGTCCAGCCATATCAGAGATTAGCCGGAACAAACAGACAGACAGACAGCCAAATTGTACAAAATGTTGTTTTGGTATATGTACCGTGTATACATCTATACGCAATTAGTAAAAAGCGGGTATTTTAATATTACAAACAGACACTCCAATTTTATTTATTTGTATAGATTTATAATTATATACATATATCCGGTAAAATTAAAGGTATTTTTTTTTTTAAATAGGTTGAAATAAAAACAGCTGCTGGTATTACATATGTATATTATAATTAAAACCTACACACTTCAAAGCTTTTTTAATTACTAATCAACGAGGGTATATATAAATAAATAAATAATGTTGGCCTCGTTTATCAATTCATCATAAAGAAAATAATTGCCTATCATTAACATTTTATAGGATACTATAGGTATATTAAAATAAACGGTTTTACTCACGTGTGTAGTTCGAGGGAGTCCGACTAATGTCGGTCCCGACAGGGGGCCTTTAACAAGGAGTGAACCGTCCTGCCGCTACGAAACCGATACTATTGGGTATTGTACAATTTACCAGTAGCATTCTCTTTCTTATACATAAATGGTCCTTGTTGATATATGTAAAGAATGCAGGTATACTTGAATCCAGATTATAAACTGTCTGTGGCGCAAATGTCAAGAATTGAGCTATTCTTGGTGAAAGAGTAAGCTACAAATATACGCATTTGTAGTATTTTAAACCGACTGAGCGCAATAAGGTGGTTTATGTTTTATGTTCTTAGGAAGAAATTGAGGTGCCCTATTCTACTACAGTCTTATTTTAGTTATTAGTTTTATTTTTAATTCTAGATGTATGAATGTTATAAAGTTATGAAAGCTTAATGTGGGAGAGCCATTCTTAGGCCGGCCCGACCGGAGTATTACCACGGCCTCACATAATCCGTACTTATGGAGGCCAGAAATACAGTTTTCCCTACATTATCGGCACAGCACATATGTACATACATCCGGCAATCCTATTAGGCTGTGGTAATCACTTACACAATTTGGTAACTTTAAGATATTAAATTAAAATTAGGGAATATGCGGCGTACAATATTTAAACCGCCACCTTATGTTTTGATTGCTTATAAACACTACTCCACCAGCATTAAATAATCCTTCTATTACACACCGAACGAAATTAACAGCGTCTACTGCAGAGGACGTTTAAAGAACATGCGCCGGCCACATACACTATCGGATTAAACGTGCGTGTGTGTGCTGTGCTCCTAGTTATTATTTATTCGCTTGTACTATATAGAGTTAACACTTTTACATTACACAATAATATTCGTTCATATCTTCTATCAACCGTCGTACTTCTTTCTTCTACCGGCTTATACTTACATAGCGTCAGTGCTTATACGATAAGTTGTTTTTATTTAGTGCTTGTGCAACATAAACATTTAGCGTAGCGGTCCCCCGCGGCACAGGAATTAACCCTAGTGTGCGGAAAAGAAAGATTACTTTATTATTACTTATATAATTAAATATAATCCATTATACTTACCAGTCACATACGATTAAAACAATTAAAAAACCTGTTTGTCACCCATGGCACCAGACGTGGACTTATTAATTAACTGATATCTTTAACCACGCTTCTATTTGCTTTACTTGTAACTTACAAACTCATTAAGTAAACATATCTGTAACTTAATTATTTTCCTACTTCTAATTGTCGTATATGTAGTTGTACGTATATGTATGTAGTTTGGTTGACAATACTATAATCTATACAGTCTGGCAGAAAGTTAATCACACTTTTTTTTTTATACTATAGGGGGACAGACGAACAGACGGGTCACCTGATGGTAAGTGACAGCGCCGTCCATGGACACTTGCTACTCAAGAGTCGCAAGTGCGCTGCCCGCCTTTGAGGGTGATGAGGGATGGGGGATGCAGGGAGCGGAAAGAAGAAAGGTGGGATGATGTGAGATGGAAAAAAGGAGAAAGGAGATGAGGGGAGAGAAAAGGAGGGAGGGGGAATTGGGCCTCCGGACACCTCACTCAATTCGGGGAAATGCAACGCAAGCGTTACTTCACAACCGGTTTTCTGTGAGGCCGTGGTATCGCACCGGTCGAGCCGGCCCATTCGTGCCTAAGCATGGCTCTACCACTGTTAATTAAATAAATGTTAACTAACTAAAGGACATGTAAACTATTTACAGTCAAAGACCTTTACGAGGTACAACATAAAACAAGCAACAATTTCAACTACAAAATAGCACAAGTAACAATTTCTTCAAAACAAAATCAATAATATTGTAAAAAGCATAAGGATGATTTATGACCTGTTTTAAAAAAATAAGATTACTTTTTCGGCGCTATCATAAATATTTATAAAAAAAAGAATTCTATCTACTTCTGTCCATTATAAACTTTGAAAATCCATCCAAATCTGAGCTCCAAACGGGTTTCATTAGAAAGGCAATAATGAGAAGATGGTTTGAGACAGCTAAAAAAGCACTAGAAATATTTCTTTTTCTAAAGAAAGAGGGTATCCGCTACTTTAGTATATTGAGCTGAACCGATGATGGAGAATAGAACTGGATAGTAGAAATCTTCAGTGGCTACTCGGAAATCACTCGAGTTACGGCTGAATTGGTGTGTGTGGTCTATTTTAATGAGTCGAGTGGGCGAATAAGCTCGTTTTTTATCTTTGTATCCATTAGGCAGAGGTATATTAAATGAACACATTTAACCAATTAGAATTCTGCCCCACTAAGGTATTAATAGGCAGGCCTATTGCCATCAAGCAGACACTGTATGTCTTTATATAATAATCCAATCACGTTTGCCAACACTGTCCTTAAATTTGTCTTAACCACAGACTACAAATCTCGTGATTAAAGCGGAAGGGACCTAATGAATTATTCATTTACTCAATTGAATTTTGCTTTAACAAGTAGCATATTTATACTTTGCTATTTAGTATATTATGTATAATATGCAAGCAACAAAAGTGCGGTCTCGCGGTAACAGTGTTAACATAAGTACGTTTATATAATTTTCAATAGAAGTAACACAAGACAAAAGTACCTAAGATACATATACAATAGAGATGTTTACTTGATACGCAATCACGCCAGAACGGCTGGACGTATCTTGATGAAGTTTAGCACAGATATAGATTGTAGTCTGAAATAGCAGCAAAAATAACAGTTCAATATTTCCATGAAAACAAGGTCGCGGGGCAACATCTAGTATTGGATAATATATAGAATCTCCGCCGTCTCATTCAGCGAGGAGGTGATGTTTGTCAAAGAGGAGAATGAGTACTCTCTCGTACGCACCAGGCACCGAAGAGCACTTAACGAACTCCGGCTTCTATGAGCGTTCGCTTAAAAAAAGTGGGTTCATCAGCATGGGCTGCCAGTGAGGCAAAGTCGGTCGGGAGTTGAGTGGTAATCCTTCTATGGCATACCTTGACTCCCGACTATAGCCTATATGACGTAACAGTCCGACATAACGGCGTCATCGTTCGCACCATGAAGTGATCCCCATGGGGGTTTCCACACTTAAAAAAAAATGTATATAGATTCTATTTCGTAATGAATATAAACTTTAAATAATAAATAAATTTAATTAATATTTGCCTATGCAGTACTTAAGCGGCCTAGATAAAATAATCGATATTGCGGTGGGTAGGGAACGACGCGATGTTAGCTGCGGTGTGATGCGATTGCGTTTTGCATACCGTATTTGCAAACTTATGTTTGCTTGCTTTTCCATGTGTTATTTGTAAATAGACAGAAACTGTTAGGCCTAATTTACATTACAAAATTAGTGGCATACATTTAGTGTGTCAATTGACTGCACGAATGGCGTAGCGGTTTAAGTGGTCAACTCGCCATTACGCTGCCGCGCCGAATGTTGTGGGTTCAATCGCACGGGACGACACTTTATTTTATTTATTTCTATTGATCCTAGTGCGGGAGTTCTCTTTACAAAAACAAAAAAAAATCAGCGACGGTAGCGTTATAGTAAAGACTAGAGATCTCGCGCTATCGTCGTAAAGCTAGGTGTTAACGACAGTACTAGTAATGTATGCCCCACGTAGCTTTTATTCCCATAAAAGAGACACGTGTAAACATAAAGCTTTAAAACGCGTGTATTAATTTTATGATATGCGAATTATTTTGTTAAAACTAGTATTTTTTTATGCGGTAGGGGACAAGCGAGTACACGGGTCATCTGATGGTAAGTGACTGCCGCCGCCCATGGACACCCGCAATTCAAGAGTCACATAGGACGATGCCGGAAACCTGCGTCCGGTACAAGTCCAAACAATTCCTCTGAACACTCCCCATGATACAAACGATAGAGGATGGAGCTGAAGTGAGCTATATCTCTACGCAACGCCAAGGTGTCAATCCGATCAGAAATATCCTAACAATGGATGATGCAAGTTTAGTAGATCCATACTAATTTCACGACTACAGATGTTATTATCAGAATCATATTCCTTAAAAATATATACATATACAAAGTGGATATGTGGTCTTATCGCTAAAAGCGATCTTTTACAGACAACCTTTAGCTGAACAAGATTGATAGTGGTTCCAAAAAATAATGAGGAGATTTGGTGTCAATTTAAAACGAACGGATAAACCCATCACTCCAGGCCAGCGTTTATGCGTCTTCTTCGGGACGGAGTCGTCTTCTGTTCCCTTTCCGTCACCTCGTTGGCCATTATCACCTCCCACAAAACGAGGTGGCAGGAGGTACATTATACCTATAAACATATATCTGCAGTAAAAAATTCATGTAAGCTCAACTTTTGATTTGAACACATGTATATATTTACAATTATAAATTCGAATAAACTAACACTAAAATAAACTGCAGAAAGTAAAAAATTAAACAAATTGAGGACGTCTAAAGCTCCGCAGAATGAATGGGTACTGACTGGATACTGAAATTAATTTTGGTATGTTGTAAATTGGACTTACAATCTAAGGGAAGTCACTTCACTTCAAGTATACGTAAATGATCAAGTGGAATAGCTAGACGAAACTCTCAATGTACGGTTTTGAGTAACTTAAAATCTGATATATACTTACTTATTGTCGACCACCTGTTGGTTAGTTATCGAAGTATTCATTGTATTGTTAAAATTTAAAATTATAATTCAGCAATTGTGTGTACTTTTAACTTCGTAGGTACCGTACTCCCGGAGTTCATTTAACTTTAATGTATGTATGTACCTTCTGTGTGTCTGGCAGTTGCATTTGATCGTAAATCAGAACATATGTTATTACAGAAATGCTCCTACAATGCAAAAGATAAATAGGCTAGGATAGGTTTTTCTAGGCTACGTTTTTACAATTATAAGCTATACGTTCTGTGTTAAAACATTGTGTTCTCGGCTACTTCTTCCGTGCATCCGTCGTACCGTGGACCAATAATTGTAACTTTATTTGTTACTTAAGAACCTATTATAAAACTTTATGGAGTGTGAATTGAATTGAATTAAACGAATGGCTGATATTGATTTTATTTATGTTTACGTGTGAGAAGTTACTTGATGAAAAGTAAAAATATATTTTAATTTTTAGTTTGTAATAACTTGTTAAAACGATGCACAAAGAATAAACAAAGCTTTATATCAAGATTTAGTATAAAATACAAATGAAAATATGAAATTTAAAAATGATATAATATAATAAAAATATATATATGTATATTTAACCAAAATAAACATGAATTTCTTATAATCTAGATGGTAGATAAATAATATTCAGATATACCACAACTCGCAGTGCGGATCACGGTTCCATTAAGTGATCACACTAAGAAGAGAGCTAAGAGCTATGACGTAAGAAATTCCGTTAAGCCGTAGCTTAGATCGATGATCAGCGGTTTTGCAATTGTTATATTATTTTTTGAGTCAGGAGTTTTTTTTTTTTTTAATATACACCACTATTATTGTATAATCTTGAGAAACTGGTGACTTCTAGCGAAGAGACAGGAACGGACGGATGGTAAGTGACAACCGCCGATCATGGATACCTACAACTCAAGAGTCGTAAGTGCGCTGCCTACCTTTAAGGGTGATGAGAGTTGAGGAGATGCGGGAAGGGGAAATAGAAGAGAGGGCAAGAGAAGAAAAGAGGAGAGGGGGCGTTGGGCATGTGTTACATTTAGATAAGATTTTGCTATTTACCCGACGGTGCTAGACAGAGGGATGTGTTTTCTAGATTATATGTATGTTATACATGTTTTTTTTTATATTCTAGGGGGACAGACGAACAGACGGGTCACCTGATGGTAAGTGACAACCGCCGTCCATATGGTTTCATTTGAATTGTCAAAATAGTTATAGTGAAAGTATAAGTTTTTAACGAATGGCGTGTAGTTCTCTTTTTTGTTTCTTTTTAACGTCTGGATACCCCCAAGGGTACTTCAACGTGTGAACGATGACGTGGTTATGTTGGACTCGAAAGGGTTGGCCAAAAAGTCTGGCTGTACATAAAAATTGATACTCGGTGCCACACGAGCTCACTGAAAGAAACCTAATAAATCGTTTACTCATTGCATTTGCGATTCTCTATTGAAGCGTAATGAACCGAACCCTTCGAAAAAAAGATTGATCACTGCCACTTAGCAAAAATTGAAAAAGCTTGGTTGGTTGGTGTTAATGCATCCACCATATTATACCGACCTTGCACGCTCAGATTTTCACCTGTTTCGGTCTCTTCAGAATTGGTAGGATTAAATAAACGTCAAGAGAGGAAAAGTACTTGTCGCATTTTTTTATAAAAAATAACAAAAATTCTGCAGCGACGGGATTATGTCACTACCTACAAAATGGCAACAAGTTATCGAAAAAAAATGGCACATATATATTGTAATTAAATATACGTGTATGTAAACACGAAGGAACTTATTCCCCGACTGTATATACAGTATCAGGTTGACGATAGAAGGCATATTCGGGGATGGAAAAATACTTTCCAAAAGAAATGCTTCCAACATCTGGGTAGGGTGTTTGACTTTTAACTGCAATCTCTATTAGATTCTGTGTATTTCCTCACTCACTCGTTAGCAGAACCTTTATGAGTCCTCAACAGTTTTTTTTTTAATTTTATTTATTTATTTATTTAAGGCAACCAACAACGCATACGCCAAAATACATGTTAACGTGACCATATTTTACATTTTATAGTGTAGCCTTAATTAAAAGCTGCCACGGCATACATTAAACTTAGAGGTAGGAAATGCAGTTACAAAACAGATTTTGCTTGCCTAAATAGATTGTAACATATATGCAGCTACTTGCTAGTAATAGAAACGTATCGTACTTACATAAATATATTAACATTTTGTTCAAACATCAAAATCTTTATGTAGGTAGAAAAGGCAATAGAAACCACAATATTCTCTTTTTACCCTCGTGACAATGTTCTATGCAAGACAGACTTGACTTTATGTAAAGAGTAGGATATATCCACATCTGCAGTCTGTGACCGTGACAGCTTTGGTTTAAAACCAACCAGGTTGGTTTTAAAGCCCTTAGCACAAAGCAACTGATACCTAGACATACGAGCAAATTTGTAAGGCACGTTTATATTTATCTGACTGAGAAACCGCAGACAATCAATGTGACTGTTTATTAATTTGCAAAGGAACAAATGATCGAAGATCATTCGCCGATTTTCTAGACTCAAAAGTTTGAAATGTTCCAAGCGTTGTAACTATTTAATTTTCTAACCAAATTGCAGTGATAGGAAAAGTGCCAAATAATCTTTTTTGCACTGATTCTAAGCGACTTTTATGTATTTTGTAGAATGGAGTCCGAACTATGCTGCAATATTCTAAGCTTGACCTGACTATTGAGTTAAAGATTGCAATTTTAGATGAGGCGCGTTTAAAATTGTTACTATTCCGTAGAATGAAACCAAACATCCTAAACCCTTTAGCAGCAATTTTATCAACGTAAATATTAAACCGAAGCTGATTGTCAGAACGTTTATAATTAGAACCCTTATCACAGTCAAATAGGTTTAGATGAGTACCTATAAAAGCATTGTAAGTGATTTTATCCCAATTTCAGCATTATTTTGGTGTTGTGTAGAGATTTTAGCGACTCGAGTCTTTACTAAATGGTAAATATTGATCTAAAAATTAAATTCCGGGAATTAACGCGCCCAAGTATTATTATATCGTGGGAAAGCCATACTCAAGGATGAATGAGTTGGCTCTACCGGTGCGATACCACGGCCGTACATAAATCCGGTTGTGTAGTTTGCATGCATTGCTTTTCGCCGAAATTAGTGAAGTTTCCGGAGGTCCAACTCGCCCTCTCCTCTTTCCCATCTCCTTATCCCGCGTTTCCTCTTTCTCCCTTGAGTTGCAGATGTCCATGGACGGTGGTTGTCACTTAACTCTATGTGACCCGTCTGTACCCTTATATTAAAAAAATAAGAGGGCTCGGCCTAGCCGGCTGTTGCCAGTTTAAGTGAGCGACCCTGAGATGTTTGATTTATTGCTACCATAAATTCTTCTTTTTTATTTATGTATTTATATCAGCCTACTATAGTGACTCGACTCTGGCTGATGGAAAGCTATAAGTGGACTCCAAGAGTGGTGGTCACCATCCTCATTGCATGTCTAGTCAATGCAGCTTGGTGACCCACACTATGGCGGCCTGGTGAAATGCTTCTTCACGCCCCGTTTAAAAGACCCGGGATCAAAGTGCGAAGGAAACACGTGCGCTGGTAGGGAATTCCAGGCTTTCACCGATCGGCACAGGAAAGAAGAGCCAAACCGTTTAGTTCGGGATCGCATAGTTTTCGACTCTCAAATGGTGACTCCAGCATGTGTAGTCTTGTAGAGGTAGTATCAATTCCCCTGGTTTGCCCTTTCGTCTCTCTTTTGTACTGCCAATCTTCAATTTTCAATATGCTGGCCCATAAGTGAGACCAAAGTATTTGTTACAAAATATGAGTTTTAATACACCTCTGCCTACCCAATTAAGGATACAGATTATGAGGTTATGTAAATATAAAATGTTATTGTTTTAATACGATGTCCACCTTTGGGGTAAGCAGTACTAGTATTATATATATATATATATATATACTATAAGTCCTACTTGTAATATAATTTGTATAACTCAGATGAAGTACATTTAAAAGTTGTAAAATGGTATACCATTTATGATCGAAGTGGCGTGCAATGGGAGAGGCTTTTTTTTTTTTTTTTTTTTTTTTTTTTTAAGCGTGTGGAAATCCCCTCGGACCGTCACCCCGCCGGGGTTTGCGGCGGGGCGGTGTGTCGGAATCGAACCGACTAAAACCACACGGTGTGCCACTCTGCGCCTGAGACGGAAGGGATCCGGGAACTGCTGATATTAAGACATTCGGACCCCTCCCAGCGCTTGCCCGCACTGAAGCGGGCACCGTCTGCTGTTAAACTCTCTTATTAGGCGACGCACGGCACACGCGTACGTCACCTCCTCGCGGGTGGCTACTAGAGCGGATGGAGGGGAAAACCCGTCCCGACCATCCGCAGCCACACTCAGGGCGGCATGAGGCGCTGATAGGCGCGCCTACGCCTACTAATCGCCGGCGGCGGATTGGGTCCGAGTGGATATCGTCCTCCCGGGCCTTCTCCGCCGCCTCCTTCTGCGAGATGACATCTTCACAGAAGGTTGCGACCGCGGTAAAACTGCTATCGCTACCGGCCATGGAGCGTATGACGGCCGGTAGCGAGAGATCTCCTCCGATGACTGCAGTGAGGGTCCGGCGCTGCGACTCCCAAGCGGGGCAGATCGCCAGCGTGTGCTGGGCCGAGTCTTCACTGCAGTCGCAGTGGTGGCAGGCGGGACTCAGTTCCCTCCTGGCGACCGAGTGCAGGTACTTCCCGAAGCAGCCATGCCCGGAAAGCACCTGCGTCAGCCGGAAGGAAAGGGTCCCGTGCTGCCGCCCTGCCCACTCGAGGATGACCGGCTGGAGAGCCTCCACGGCGGCAAAGCCAGCGCGCGGAGTCTCCAGCCGGAACGACCAACTAGCCATCGTGGCTCGACGGGCGGCTTCACGCCACTCGCGTACCTCTTCGGGCGGAGGGCGAAAGCCATACTCCGCCCGATATTCAGCCACCCGTCGATAAACTTCGGCGAGCACTTCCGCCTCCAAATCCCACGGGGGTGTTCCAGCCAAGGCGCACGCCGCCTCGGTGGACACCGTGCGGTATCCGCGTATGGCTCTGACCGCCAATACCCTTTGAGGCCGCCAGAGGCGCGCCTTATTCTGGGCGGTCAGAGCCGCCACCCACACCGGTGCCCCATACAGCGCCATCGACCGGACCACCCCCGTGTAGAGGTGTCGCGTTGCGACGCTGGCTCCACCCAAGTTGGGCAAAAGTCGCCCAAGGGCAGAGGCAGCGTCGACCAGCTTCGGACCAAGCTGTCGGAAGTGCTCGTCGAAGAGCCACCTACCGTCGAGTATCAGGCCCAGATACCTCATCTGGGCCCGAACCGGGACGAGGATCGAGTTGACCTCGATGGAGGCACCGGCGGGTGGACCACGACGGGGCCCATGGAACAAAAGGGCCTCCGTCTTGTCCAGGGCCACCCGTAAGCCCAGTGCCTCGATGCGCCCGACCACCAAAAAAACACCCCTGGTGGCCAGGCGCGCCGCCTCTTGGAAGTTCGCCCCCCGGGCTGTGACCAATGTGTCATCAGCGTAGCAGCAATGGGAGAGGCCTATGTCATGCAATGGACTGCGATAGGCTGATGATGATGATGATGATGATTTATTTTGGGAGTACCTTAATTAAATCAAATAAAACTTCCGGAGATTCCGTTCCGAGTATAGAAATGTACAGAGAAAAATGTTTAAATATCTGTATAGTAAACATTATTTTCTGAACTTGATTTATTTTTGTTTCGTAGCATATCTCTGTTAAACTAACTAACATGAAGTAGAACTTATAAAATAACTATAAATTAAAACACTTGAAAACCTGTGCAAATGTTAAAAAAACAGCTAAGATAATCTTCAAAAGGCTTTCTTTTCTTTTTTTATGATATTGGTGGACAGACGTACAGACGGGTCACGTGATGGTAAGTGCCAACTGCCGCCAAGAACACTTGCAACTCAAGACTGGTAATTGCGTTGCCCGCCTCTGAAGATGATATAGTGGGTAAGGGGTAGATGAAAGGGGAGAGAGGTAGTTGGTCGTCCGGTACCCTCACTCACTCGGCAATACAATGCAAGTATTGAAAGTTCAAGCAGTGCAAATAATCTGGTCGAGCCGGCCTATTTGTGCTTAGACACATAGCATAGAGTAGCTCTCCCATTGAAATCGTTCTCAAAAATCGGTCAAGTATTTCCGACAGACACACAGCCAGGCAAATTCAAACTTATAACCCCCCCCCCCCCCCACTGGTTTTTGCGCCACGATTATAACAAAAAAAAGAAGATAAAATAACACTTGTCTTTAAATAATATACTAGGGAGCGCAACAAAGTACATTAATTTAAATTACATAATTCTGCTGTTTTAATCCATCCTATTCGCAATGTTCCTGAAAGGGTAATGGTTTAAAGGACAGCGAGTACCCAATGAGGTGAATGAGAAATAAATGGTCGAAAGAATGTCTTTTATAACTTAGTCACATCAAATATTCCTCTTACCTTTTATTATTTTTGTGATCGATACAATTTGATTACTTCTGTAATTTTAATTATCGTTATTTCATTGCTGTCAGTTTAACCCTAAATATAGTCTTTGGTCGCCCTCTACTCTCGTGCCTGTCAACTTCCATAATTAAGCTGCT
Organism: Tyria jacobaeae; assembly: GCA_947561695.1. Lineage (NCBI taxonomy): Eukaryota > Metazoa > Arthropoda > Insecta > Lepidoptera > Erebidae > Tyria > Tyria jacobaeae. Next base: position 22,476,206 of record OX387208.1, on the reverse strand, counting down.
CTTCTTTCTTTTTCGTAGCATATGTTCTATGTCGATAACACGATATTCTAATCATCCGCAACTTCGCAACCCCTGACTCCATTGTCAGGCTCCCTGTAATGTATTAATTGTTCACCTTGTTCATCATAGTAACACATATCGATTCTGATCGACACTTCTCATGACCAGAAGACTGGCCTATTTCCTGCACAGCGGATAAGCATTGCCATTCAACGTGGTAATGCCCCATTTGAACGCTACCAGTAGGCTACGATGCGGACCGGATTCCTCCTATGTCAGGCGCAGTATAGCACTTTTTAGTCGGTCCGATTAAAGTCCGTAAAGAAAAAGCGACGATGCGGAGTCCCTATTTTTATCTCACTGTTTTTCTTTTCAGTTTTCGTCAAATGTAAATATTAATGATAAGGAACATTATTGAAGTATGAGATTATGAAGAAAAATAAAATAAAACAAACAAGTGGCAAAAATTAATTTATTATTACTTTAATACGGGGTATAATGGGTTTAACAAAAGGGTATTTTAGGGTCGGATAATTAATTTGTATCCTCACACTATTCTTTTTTCTTTACATAACGTTCCTAAAATTTGACCACATCTTTCTGTAAAAGCCTGTATAAAAATTGGTACATATATATACGTCTATGTTAAGAAAAAACCGTAAAGATTTTATTTTGATATCTTCAAGGGACTGGTCACAATCAAATTAAATTATACAGATAAGAGTACAATAGGTTTCCTACCCGCAGCGGTCCGTAGATAACCTACAACCGCTCGCGAATAGTTTTAAGATAAAAGGAGTAATTTTCCAAGGTCCGGAGCCGATAACAGCGAGAGAAAGGTCCAGAGATGTTTTAGTGTGTACTTCACCTATATTTACTTATTACTTAGTTAACTAGAAATAGTCTTACTACTAATACTACTACATATCAATAACATACACATACATACACATCCCCAAAAGGGTACGCAGAGGTGTCTCAGATATCCATCTTTTGCAAATCATAATTTAGGACCAATTACGTGATTGGAAGACTATTGCCGTCACTGTATCACTGTATGTATACTGCAGACATTATACATACAGTTATACTGAAATGGACTGTTATCTATCAAAATAGATAACAGTCCATTTCCTTAGTCACCTTTTGCGACACTTACTGGAAGAGGTGGGGTGTAGACCCACCCTATCCACCCCATATTTTACTATTGCCCCGAGAACCATGGTAATATTCTTCACAGCTAAACGTCTACGAATTGTCTACAAGACAGTTAACTGTCGAAACAAACTTCCTCATAAATGTTAGTCCCTCCCTCCTTCTCTTCCCTTCCGTAACAGTTTTAATATTATTTATTTGAATTAAAGTTCTTGTAGAAAAAATACTGAGTTCACAAACTTTAAATGACTTAGTATGTGAAGCTGAAGAGCCGTTGAAACCGTGGAATGAATTTTAATTAATGCTTTAGTTTTTGTTACAACCTCTTTTATGAATAATTGTGTACATTATAAAGTAACTGTATGTACACACGTGTAGTTAACCTATTCAGCATTCATTGGCTTGATCTAGCCTAGACGCTCCAAAAGATCCTCTGTTTGATTGTGGAGGAACAACACCCATACCTACATGTTAACACTATTTTTTTTTATTTATTACCCTACCATAGTGACTCCACTTTGCCTGATGGAAAGCAATAGGTGGAGTCAAAGAGTAGTGGTCACCATCCTCATTGCATGTCTAGTCAATGCAGCATGGTGACCCACACTATGGCGGCCTGGTGAGATGCTTTTTCACGCCCCGCTTAAAAGACCCGGGATCGAAGTGGGAAGGAAACACGTGCGCTGGTAGAGAATTCCAGGCTTTTACCGATCGGCACAGGAAAGAAGAGCCAAACCGAGAACTAAACCAGTTTAGTTCGGGTACGTATATTTTCGACGCTCAAACGGTGACTCCTCAGGAGAGCTCATCAGCTCACTAATACATTTCTACATGGTCAACACTAAGCTACAAATTTGTCTATATTTAGTAACGCTGATCATTAAATAGATTTTTTACCATTATGTTTATACCTACAAAAATAATATTTGTAGGTAAATAGTGCTGAAACCAATTTAGTAAAGGAGGTCCTACGTTACAAAATATACCTACTTACATGCATAAGCTCAAAACTTTCTCTCATCGGGGTAGGCAGAGACAACAGTCCGCCGCTTGCTTGCTTCCTCACTATTATTAAACATCAATTTACGTAAGCATTCATACAAGCCCGTCGATTTCGGGTACTTCTGAGCTGTCCTTTCTGCAGAACATCACCAATTTCATTGCTGGCATTCCCATTCACGTTTCCTTATATACCCGATTTTTCATTCGTTCTACTTCCATTCGTTCTACGTTCCCATACCAAATCAGTACACCATTTTGTTTGTTTGTCACTGCTACTTCTTTCTAGCTACACTTCTTCCGAATTCTACGTCTACATTCCTCTACCAGTCTTACTCCACACATTCTTTCCTGTGCCGATCGGTAAAAGCCTGGAATTCTCTACCAGCGCACGTGTTTCCTTTCCACTTTGATCCCGGGTCTTTTAAGAGGGGCGTGAAAAAGCATTTCACCAGGCCGCCATAGTGTGGGTCACCATGCTGCATTGACTAGACATGCAATGAGGATGGTGACCACCACTCTTTGACTCCACCTATTGCTTTCCATCAGGCAAAGTGGAGTCACTATGGTAGGCTAATATAAAAAAAAAAAAAAAACAAAAAAATATACTTGTCAGAGAGCTCATATACAACAGTATTTATTCCACTATCATAATTCATAATTTTTTTACCATACCCAACTTTCACTACCATACATTAAAGAGCAATTATGAACTGAGGTTTGATATCACAGTTTCTCTAGGTAGTCACGTGTTAGGGTTGGAATTTAAACACACTTTGTTAGGAGTAAAGATTGCACGAATTGTACTAGACTAAGAAATAATGTTCATCTTTCATCAAAGACGGGGAGTCAATTTAAATTTATAGCTCCTGTGGGACAATTCAGAGCTCATTCCAGTTAAATAGTTCCTAGTCCCTTGTCTCATTTTGATCCGTTGAGCAGTAGTTCAAATGTCCATATAACAACTTTGAAGAGTCTTTACTAATCCGCAAAAAATCTTATCTCCGACTTGCACTTCTAAGCTGTAGGTAATCCTTGTAAGACTCTAAGAAACTTTTAAAAATTCAAAGATTAAAAGCCTCTAACATAAAATAAGCGTTTAGTGAAAGTAAACTTCAGAATAAGTTGAAAAGTAATTAAAAGTCAAAAAAGTTGTTAATGTTGATTCAAGATTCCGGCCTAACTTCCTAAAAATTGACGAGACGCAACCAGTTTTGAAAATACACAATGAATTGAAACTGGACATTTTTAACACCCTATTAATTATCCTGAAATATATTTTACTTGCCAGTATTATACACTGCCTGTGGATTAATTCTTCAACCGTATTTCTATATTTTGTTAAGATATTCGTACATACATTCACGCCTGTATTTACGAAAGGTTAAGCAAAGCCGCTACATATGCCTTCTTCCTTCTAACTAAAATTATATAGTTATTATTTATTATATAGTTAATCTAAGGGTAATCTCTAAATCTAATCTAATCTAGGGCTATAATGAAGAAATCTTAATTAGCGGTAACGGCACAAGGATTTACTTTCAAGGGTACACCATGTGGTCTTAGTTGGTTCAAGTTCAACATACCTGCAGTACCGAATAACCACTCTGCTTGTTAATAAAAGAGTAGAAATCAGAGTGGAATATAGGTAAATAGTGAATATGTTACAACCATTGGGCGATTATATTGTGTATGTAGCAGTTCCGATCTTTAGTTTCAAAATGAATCAAAACTATTAATTATATAATTATTACAAAAAGTAATAATCGTCACTTCGCAGTGACAATATTGCGGTGAAGCGACGTTTAATGACTAAAGCGACGAACTCGTGGTCAAGTGGTTGCGGGTTCGAACATTTAACACGAGCATTTAGCTTAGATTGAACAGAACTTTGACAAGAATACTAGTAATGTGTGACCCACCTTGTTAGTATTACATATTTAAAAAAAAACCTAGAACTTCGTTGTACCGCTCAAGTAGGGTTTCTAAGTTCAACATACATACTATAGTATACTGATATTATTTTATTTATGTGCCATATTAAAATCTATTCGGTAAGGGAGTTTTCCTGGGTAGCGTGTAGAAAAGTTAATCTATAAAAAAATGTCTTTTGTCGTTTTATTTTAAATTACATAAATAATAGAATAGAAAAAGGAGAGATTTTGACTTTGGAGCGCAACTGTCAAAAGTCAGTATTAGCTAACTTTTGTTGGCTCAGTTGCCACAATGAAAAAATAAGAAGTTTTTTTTATGGGATAGGGGGCAAAACGAATAAACCTGATGGTAAGTGACTACCGCCGCCCATGGACCTCCACAACTCAAAAGTCACAAGTGGTGGAGTGCCAATCATCCAGGCGATGGGGATGGGAATTTGTCGGTTAGGTCGATGGTGGAAAAGAGTCTGAACAATTCCTCTGAACGCTCCCCATAGTACTGCGGTCAACTGTGAAAAGCTGGTACTGGGGTGCACCTGCATAGAGATTGGAACAGCATTCCATGTGCGGCCGAACCTGCGCCTTGCGTTATAAAGTTGCAGGCGGTGGGCCGGAGTAAGGTACTGTCTCGATCTGTTTAGCACACTTAGCTTATTTTTCTTTTTATTTTTATTATTGCAATACATTAATAATTGGTGGGTCCAATATCCCAGTAATATATGTATAAGAAAACAATCATCATAATAGCTCGCTATACAGCAAGCTAAGCGAATTCTTATGCTATAAGGATATATCAAAGTTGGTACAATATATAAACACAAATATATACACACGCTCACGCCAGTATCATTCATCATCTACCATCTCATCTACATCTAAATATTATCATCAACTACTACAATTTGGCAGAGATATGAAAATTGGGAATATATTGAAAAGGGAAGATAAGAACATGGGAAGGCAATCTAAGGAAAACTTTCCAATCTATCAGAATAAGCTATAGGATTTGAAACTTTACCCAATACCTCAAGGACGTCATCGTCTTATACCTATAACTCAAACTGGCTATTGCCGGGAAGCTCAAGCCGTACCCTTAAAGTTAAAACTGCCTAAATCCTTTTAGGACATTCTTAGTGACGTTAGTAGCGTTCTGACATTTAATTTATTCCATCTTTAGTTATATAAAAAAGGGAGCAGGCCATACAGGACTAATACCGGCTGCAGGTTTCCGCCATCGTCCAACGCGACAAAATATCCATCTCCATCACCTGGACGACTGGCACTCCACCACTGTGCGTTTCTCCAGAAGCTTTTTGGCTCGCACAAGCAACTTATGGAACAAATTGTCGCCTGCCGTATTTCCGAACCGATACGACCTTCAAACCTTCAAGAAAAGAGCGTACTCCTACCTAAAAGGCCGGCATCGCACTTTTGTCTCTTGAGTTGCGGTTGTCCATGGGCGGTGGTAGGCACTTACCATCAGGTGACCCAGGACCATTTTCTGAAATGAATCGCTAACGAATGTAACGTCTGTATTCGCTCTAATTGAAAGTACCGGGAAGTATTTACGTTAACATTCCTTAAAACGATATGCGTACGTGTTTTTAAGAAAATGTCATAAATACAGGGACGTGTTATTTTGAATATCAATTTGAAGTTTATATGAGTTTCTCCGGGTCGAGTTTTCTTTGAAGCTCGCTACCAACTCGCGTTAATTATTATATTAGTATAGTTGGTTATTACTGTGACGCCACGCTTACGTCACCGCGCAGACAAACAATGCATAAAAGTTTTTCGAAGAAAAATTTACAAGTTATGGTAGCTAAGCGGTAGTGGCTACGGTTGCGAGCCAAATGCCGTGATTTGAAACCCTGGCGGTCTCGGTGGGTTTTTGTTTGTGATTTCGGTGTTTTGTAGAAAATTCCCGTAAGTAGAGTGGTTTCTTCAGAAAATTCGAATAAAATGGAAAGTACTACATCAACCAAAATAAATAAATAAATAAAGTTTTAGAGGACTATCGAAAAGAATAACGAAATGACAGTCGAAATTCAAAAAAATGACAGTCGAAATTCAAGAAATGACAATCGAAAATAGGGGTATATAAAGAGCTTCAGAAGCGCCTACAGGTAGTTTAGTGGAAAGTAATACAGTGAAGTGAACAGTAAAAGTGAAAGTGCTCCCGTTGGACTGGGCTACGTGTAGTCCGCGGGGACAGTGTTGAACAGTGCTACGCGGTTCGTGCAGTGCTACGCGTTCGGTGCAGTGCTGCGCGTTCGGTGCAAGACTGTGAAACGCAAATTAATTGCTACTCTCGTCAGAGAAATTAGTTTCTTTCCAATTCCTGTACTCACTTCCGTAACATGTCCCTTACATATTTTTTTTTTGCGAAGAGGTCCATGTTCCTGTCATCACTGACACAGTGCTGTGGTTCTCTCCTTTCTTGGATCTTCTATTTTTACTCATTGATTACAAATGTGATTTTTGGTTGCTGCATTATTTATGCCTGGTTCTATGATGACTAAGATGATGGACTAAGAAAGCGGAGTTGAGCTTTTTCTCAGAACCATATCTAGTATTAACATATTGGCCTCTGACTTCGTTTCTAAGAGTGTATGTACACAATGTACACGTATAACCAATGAGACCATTTAGATATAATGACTGATATAATGTTTTTGTATTCCTCTACTGAACAAGCAAGAACATGTAGTACAAATTTGTTAAGATCTTAAGCTTGAAATTCTCCTCGTCACTCACTGACTAAACCAACTCGTATAATGATAAAATGAAAAGGTTTTGCTCGGTGTTTTGGGATCAGTAAGCCCAGAACCATATTTCGAGTAGACTAATAACAAAAATAATGCGTTGCATTTCCCCGAAATGAGTAAGGTTTCCGGCCCAACTCCCCCTCTCCCCTTTCCTCTCCCCTCATCCCCTTGTCTTCTTTCCGCTCCCTGCATCCCCCATCCCTCATCACCATCAAAGGCGGGCAGCGCACTTGTGACTCCTGAGATGCGGGTGTCCATGGACGGCGGTTGTCACTTACCATCAGGTGACCCGTCTGTTTGTCTGTCCCCCTATAGTATAAAAAAACTAATAAGTTTTGGAATTAGTTGCTAGTAGAAGTCCCTTCACATAATGGTGGTGACTCGCAAGTCTTCCGCTTTTCGCGTATCGGTTCGGAAATACGGCAGGCGACAATTTGTTCCATAAGCTGGTTGTGCGAGGCAAAAAGCTTCTGAAGAAGCGCACAGTGGTGGAGTGTCAATCGTCCAGGTGATGGGAATGGATATTTTGTCGCGTAGGACGATGGCGGAAACCAGCAGCCGGTATAAGTCCAAACAATTCCTCAGAACACTCCCCATGATAAAAGCGATAGAGGATGCAGAGTGAAGCTACATCTCTACGCAACGCCAAGGTGTCAAGTCGATCAGAAATATCTTGGCAGTCGATGATGCGAGTCGCTCTCCGTTGAATGCGGTCAAGAGGGAGAAGTTGGTACTGGGGTGCACCTGCATAGAGATGAGAACAGTATTCCATGTGCGGCCGAACCTGCGCCTAAGTGACAGCGAAACTGGACTTCGCTTGATATATCGACGCCAAGGATTCCGATACTGGCTGATGCAGTTAGGGAAGTGCTCTCAAATTGAGGTGATACGGCCAATGGCATCTTTTTAGCGGTGAACGCGCAAACCTGTGTCTTCGTGGGGTTAAACTGGACTAGGTTAAGTCGACCCCAATCTGAAACTTTTGATAAGGAAGTTTTGATTTCAGATACAAGTTTGGATCGGCTTTTGATGACGTTTACCCGAGAAATGTTAGCGCGGCCGGTGTAAAGGGTATCACTCATGCTATCGTCTGCATAGCAATGGATGCTGCTAATCTGCAGCATGTCATTGATATGCAGAAGAAACACTCACACACACTTGGTCTCGATCGCCTGTGCCCACCGGTGAGTCAAGTAAACAAGAAGATCACCAGCTGAACGACCCCGACGGAAGCCGTATTGTCGATCATTGAGAAGCTGGTGGTCTTCTAAGTACCGCAGGAGCTGCCAGTTAATAATGGATTCCATTATCTCGGAGAACAAGGAGGTGATGGCTATGGGTCTGTAGTTGGACGGATCCCAGTGATCTCCTTTTTTAGGGATTGGGTGCACCAGAGCTGTCTTCCATGAGTTCGGGACTACGCGAAGAGAATAGGAAAGCCGATAAAGGCGCGTTAAAACCGGTGCCAACTCTGGAGCACACGTCTTCAGCACGATAGGAGAGATTCTATCGGGCCCACTCGACTTAAGAACGTCTAGGGTAAGAAGCGCTTTACGCACTGTCCTTTGTGTAAACCGGACTTCCGGCATGTGGCTCTCGCACTGCGGTATGGTCGGCGGTGCGTTTCCCCCGTCGTCCAGGGTCGAGTTGGACGCAAAGAGTTTGCCCAGAAGATCGGCTTTATCTGAGTAAATTTCTGCCTACGTTTATGTGAGAGTAGGTTGGCTAGGTTTTGTTCCCACGAGTATAGGTTTAGTGGCTTTAGACTGGATCTACCTTCCAGCCAATGTGTCCTGTTGGCACGTACCTTCATACGATTAGGGGGTTTTTTCAGAGGTTAGTTACTTCCTCGCAGTCCAAGTGGCGAAGCTCAAGCCCCCGTTCCTGCAAGCCATTCACACAGTGTTACGGTTTCAGGGAACCTTTTTGGTTGGTTTTAAGGCGCCGAGAGCTCGCCTATCCCTTCATACTCAGCTGTCCTAGTCTCAAAGCTGGTTGTAGAATTCAACATTACACGGGATTGACGACCCATAAAGTGTGAGTCCACCACTATCCTGTACGTCGGCAGGATTAATTAGTGGTGCTACTATCTCCGATTATCATATTTAAGTATCTTCTAGATAAATAGTCGCCACCTAGGCCTAACATCATCTTAATTCGACCAACAATCAATTGCAAAAAAAAAAATATTTTTTAAATGAAATAAAAGCACATCTTTTTCGCTTTCACAAGAAACACAATATTTTTTTTATATATGGGTATAGATTTAGATTTTCGATTAGACAAGGACCAAGGGGAACTGGCAGCCTACTTTCTCGCACGCAATTCGAAAGTTTTGACCCTTGGCGTGCTCTATTCTAGTGTCTCTATGGTTAAAATCTTCATTTTGTATTATTTTCTCTTTCAAAGCAAGATTCCGTCTACATTTGATGAAAAGCCCCAACATTAACATAATATAGGTACTATAAGAAATAAACGAACGAAAACATAACCAAGATAAGTCAACACTACAAAAATTAAATATTATTTATTTAAGATATTGTTTCGGGAATGCTCAGATATTCCCCATCGTAGCGTTTCACTTTATTGGAGTAGTAATGAAATCCTTCGTACTATGTTTGACTATTATGCGTGAGGCGTAAGTTATTAGATGAAGCGAGTACTTAATATAAGATTTTTTTAACATCATTACTAAGCTTGTTGCACGAATGGGCCGGCTCGACCGGTGCGATACCACGGCCTCACAGAAAACCGGTTGTGAAGTAACGCTTGCGTTGCATTTCCCCGAATTGAGTGAGGTTTCTCATCTTGAAACGCGAATGTTCATAGCGGAATATGATAATTAACTTTTTATTAAAAATCTTTCGAAAAATTAAATTTCTGAAATTTTTGAATGTGAGATGACCCAAGATAAGATGATTTACTTAAATAAAAGTTAATATCCGATTCAAATGCGCCGCGCAGTCAAAAGCTAAGTTCATTTATTTTATTTACAATAATTTATAAATATATTTTTATATAATAATATACAAAGAAACAGCTATTTACATGAATAATTATAGCAAACTGCAATAATAATAACAGTCTTCACGTGGACATTAGACACTGTACAGCCATCATACATAGACTATACATTAAAATCTTTTGCTTTTTTATAACGTTACGGACGTTTTTGCCGGGTACCTCCTCCGCAACGCCCCATAAGGAACTTCGTTCCAAAAAAAATGTTTTTTGTTGCAACTCACTGTATGTACATGTACGAGTATATGCGATGTCATACATTATTCCGCTGTAAGCTTTTAAATCGCTCTTCTCATTTCTAGGCGCTTGGGACAGATTCTCAGTTGCGGTACGAATGTCAAGGTCAATATTTGTGGCCTTGAGAAATCATGCTCGGAATAATGAAACTTCGTGAAATATAATGGCCTAGTTTACACTTAACACTACGCGTAGTTTACACAACTGGCACGTTTTTATGTTGTTATTCATAAACTGCCCTATATATCGGCAATTTTACTTAGAACTGAGCAGTTGCCAATGAAATTATTTCTATTCTTGCAGCTTTGGTACTGCTATATTGTTTAGCAATGTGTATAGTAAATAACACAAAATAAACTAAATACTTTTTTTTTCTGATTGGTAAAAGTAAAAAATGTATTTATGTATATACAATCTACGTTAAATTCATTAATAGACTACTTTCTGATTAATTTGTACACACATAAATACATAAACCCACTCGTGTATATTCAAGGCACACAAGGCAAGGTCGTATTAAAAACCCACAATTTGCCGACGTATCCCACATGACATGCCCTTAAACTTTGTAAACATAATTTATCGACGACTGGAAAAAAGCACACAACTTATTAATTTTTATATCTAAAGAAAAATGCTTTGTTCTGTTGTAGCATGTACCCTCAAGCTATTTAACCTTTCAACTAAGTATAATGAGGCTGCAAAGAGAATTAAACTTTATAAAACTTGTTCATTTATTTCAAACACAAAAGTCTGAAATATTGTAGCTGTAGGTACATTATTCTACCTTTGAACACAGTGACTAGACATTTTATTCTTTATGAATATCAAAGTGAACTTACACTCACGCCAATATCCCCGAAAGGGTAAGCAGCAGATGCAGAGGCGTTTTAACACCCCCATTTTACCCAATAAAGAAAAGTAGATAGTCCCACTCGCATATTAGGGGGCAAGGCACTTTCGCAGCTGTTTGACACATTATTCATTTTATGGGCAGGATACTTATAGGTATTCGTTTTGAATTAGTAACGTGTTCTTATTTATATTTTAGGGACTTTGAGCCATAACTAACTGTGTCAGACCCATAAACATCTTAAAAGTAATACAAATATAAACCGGCCAGGTGCGAGTCGGACGCGCGCACGAAGGGTTTCCTTACATTATCTATAAAAACGGCAAAAAAAACATGTTTGTTGTAATGGAGCCCCCCTTAATATTTTTTTTTATTTCAACTTAATTATTTATTTTTAAAGTGAGTATATAACTAAATATTCTGTGAATATTTCAAGCGTCTACCTTTTTTTTTTTCTTTTTCGTGTTTAAAGCCCCACGGGTCATCACCTCACCGGAGCTGACGGTGAAGGGGTATATCGGACTCGAACCGACTAAAACCACACCGTGTTCCGTCACAAGTGGGTCTATGGCAAGGGACCTAGGTATACCCTAGGAGGGATGCTTCCCAGAACCCTGCAGACCTTGGCCACCTCTTTTGCAAGAGGCACCACCACCATTGAATGCGAGGGGCCAAGCCCCCCTCCAGTTTGAGAGGCGAGCTTGGAACACGTCGCACCACCGTCTCAGGCCTGCTTCTGCTAAGGGTAAGGGCAGCCGTACCCGTTACCCCCAGGCCAGCGCTCATGGAGGCTGGAGATCGTTATGTGCTCTCCGACGCCTGCTGCGTGTTCTGCGGGACGGGAGAGTACTTGACCTCAGTCTAGCGAGAGACTTCCCGAAACAATAGCTGTCGCGAGGTTGACGCGCTGGTGCGCCCACGCTATGCACTCCACTAAAGTGTGAAGTGCAGTGTCCTCGTGAAAGCTTCCGCAGTGATGGCACGCAGACGTTGGCTCCCGGCCTATACGACACAGATACTTACGGAAGCAGCCGTGCCCGGTGAGTATCTGTGTCAACCGGTAGGAGAGGCTGCCATATCGCCTCTCTAGCCAATCCTCCATGACGGGCCTTACCGCCGCAATTGTGGCGTGCCATGCGCTAGGTCGCTCAAGTCGTTCTTTCCACTTGACCAAAAAGACCTGGCGGAGCTGGGACCGTTGTGCATCGACTTCACAAGGCATGGGTCGCAGCCCTCTCTCCAGCGCTTCCTTGCACCAGCTTTATAGCGACGCAAGGACTTTCGCTTCCAGGTCCAATGGTGCAGATCCGGCTAGGAGACTCGCTGCTTCGAAGGACAACGTGCGGTACCCTCTTATAATCCTAACGGCTATCACCCGTTGATAGCGCCGTAATATAGCGGCATTGAGGGCCGTTAGTTTTTCCGCCCATATAGGAGTCCCGTAAAGGGCCATTGAACGCACGATTCCGATGTAGAGTCTTCTACAGGAGGTGTCGGGCCCTCTTAAGTTAGCAGCCGCAGTCCCAATGAGTTTAGGGGCCAGACTCCGAAAGTGATATCCGAAGTCCCATCTATCTACCTCTTGCCGTTATCAACATCGAGTAAAAATTAACAAATAAATCACGTTTGTTGTATGGGAGCCTCTTTAAATATTAATTTTATTCTGTTTTTTAGTATTTGTTGTAATAGCGGCCACAGAAATACATAATCTGTAAAGATTTCTTATCTGCAATCTGTACAGATTATGTATTCTGTAATCTGTAAAGATTTTTTATCACGGTTCATAAGATACACCCTGGTGACAGACGGACAAACGGACAGCGGAGTCTTAGTAATAGGGTCCCGTTTTACTCTTTGGGTACGGAACCCTAAAAAGGCTTATATTGCAGGTAAATTATATTTACATTTATTACGTATGTTATCACTACTCGAACTTTTCAATTAGAGGATTTTAGTTTTGTCAATATTGTACATACATTTGTCATACATATGTTCACGCCTGTATCCCCAATGAGGTAAGTAGAGGTGTATGAAACACCCACATTTTGCTAATAAAAATTTTTTTAGGGTATTTTTTTTTGGGAATTTTTCATTCGCCAGAACATAATATATTTTATTATAAAAAAATAATAAAAAAAATCAATTCTTCAATTATCAATTTTTAAAATAACATGTGCAATGTATATACTATATATACATGTAGTCATACATAGTAGCACATACATACAGTCAGATTATTATTTCTTATGTATACTATATATAAAAAAAATCTAACTGGTTTTTAAATAATTTCATTTTTAGTTTTAGGGGGTTTTGTTTTTAATTTAGGGGCTTCTGTTAAAAGCTTTAGGGAAAAGAGTTGGGGACACTGATCAAGTCGGAACTTCCAGATATTGACCTCTTTAAACAAACCAGCTTATGGAACAAATTGTCGCCTGCCGTATTACCGAACCGATACGACCTTCAAACCTTCAAGAAAAGAGCGTACTCCTACCTAAAAGGCCGGCAACGCACTTGTGACTCTTGAGTTGCGGGTGTCCATGGGCGGCGGTAGTCACTTACTTTTCGGCTTTATTATATTAGCATAGACAAGTTAGTAAACATAACATTCGCAGCCATTACAACTTCGTCCCTCTTAGTAATAAAATATATATTGTAGTGTTCGTTGTATTTCGATATATTCGTAAAATATATATGAGTTTATATTGTTATGAAGTACCCATCGACTCACGCCTGAGGTTACATATGCGTGCTTTCAAAGGAAAACAGAAAACACATTTCTGTATTAAACTATTAAAATCCTTTGAGCCCTTGTATTTTTTTTTATACTATAAGGGGACAGGCGAACAGACGGGTCACGTGATAGTAAGGGACAACCGCCGTCCATGGACACCTGCAACTCAAGAGTCGAAAGTGCACTGACCGCCTTTAAGGGTGATGAGGGATGGGGGGATGCGAAAGAAGAGAGTAAGGATGAGGAGATGGAAACTATTAGAGGTGGGGGAGAGGGAAAGTTGGGCCTCCGGAAACCTCACTAATTTCGGGGAATTGCTTCACAACTGGTTTTCTGTGAGGCCGTAGTATCGCACCGGTCGAGCCGGCCCATTCGTGCCTAAGCATGGCTCTACCACTGTATAATTATAAGTATCCCTTTCTTTCTCCGAGATCAATTTTTTGATGGTTCAGTAGCTATTATTTCAATTTAGTTAAGACCGTTAGCTGAGGGTGTACATATCCAATAATGTCTCATAATCAGATCGACCATGAGTAACTGACTCTCATTACCGTTGCTAGCTATCTCTAGACTTTCTACTACACCGTAACGGTTAATTCGTCAAGCTGCGGTCTGTCTCCTGTCGGAACCGAAACTAGTCGGGCATCCCCGAATTACACAGGTGTTTTACACATCAAATATTGCGATAAATCCGAAATTAACGTTGCCTCCTTTACTATTATTATCTCCAAGAGAGTTTTCGAAATATGTTAATTGTTTACGTATCCGTACCGTATCGTACTTTAAGTTCTGAAGTATTTGCAGTCTATATAGGATTATTAATGAAACTTCAATCCTCTTGTATGAAATTTAATTAAATCAAATGAATTTTAAACATTTATTATTTACATGTTTTTATGGTAGGTACCTATAAGTAAAAGTAAACTTGATTGTAAGTTACTACCGAGCCTATGAACAGCTGCTACTCAAGAGCCGCAAGAACGTTACCTGCCTATGAGGATACCCCCCCTGTTGGCGGTGGTTAGGACTCCGGTAACCTAACTCACTTACTGGTAATACTTCTGTCTAGCCGGCCCATACGTGCCCACACATGACTCTCCAGTTAATACTTGTAAAATGATTTATCTTGAAATCAAATATCGTTGCATTTAGTCATATTACCTGGAGCTAAAGCTTTTCAAAATTTAATGTGTAGGCCGTAGGGTTACATGTAAAGGGTTTATTTCGGGAGCAGCCCTGTAGTCTGTACCCTTTGTACAACAAACTTACAAGCGTGTTGCCTAGAGCTATTATTAATTTAACATGTAAATGCCAAAACAAAACATGACTTTGGGATTCTGAGCCAGTGCACAATTATATTCCAAATACTTGAAACTTTCGGAGGTCGATTTTTATGCTGGTTTGGAAGAAAAATGGGTCAGGGTTTAGAAAGAAAATGATAATTTTTAAAATGTTCTAGCAATACAACAAAATACACACAAAAAGTAAGTTATAAATTTTAAAACAAAGATAGGGGGCTAACGAGCAGATGAATCATCTGATGATAAGTGATTACATCCGCCCACGGACACCTGCGACATAAGTGCGTTGCAGGTTTCAGAGGTGGGTTTCTCGCTGTTTTCGAATATTTGAGGGTCGATTCGGTCCAGTAATACGACAGGAGAAAATAAAATGAAGTATTATTTGTGTTTTTTCTTTTTTAGTAATTAGGTATTGCTGGTGCGTAAAATGTCTGATTCTGTGAAGACACAAGGCACTTAATTCTAGATTCTGAGAAAATACTGCCGCGCATTTCATATACTAAATGAAATTGCGTATTACATTATTACGCAAGTTATTATACTTAGGCTACAATCGTGTCTTTCAAAACCTTTAAATATTTAAAAATAAATATGCTGTACAATATTACAAAGGTAATTCATAAAAGGATGATAGCATAATTATTAAAAAAACTGAATTTCCTATTTTAAACAAAAACAACAACAACAAAGGTCGAATCTGATATTTTATCAGCATGGCGACGGTGAAAAGCATCCTTTTCAACGAACCTTAATTAATAGTCTGCAAACGAAGCGGGACCGTGTTATTGTTATGACTTTTTTATTTATTTATTTTTGGACATTAAACTTAGGAGGCCCGAATTTTTATTTTTAAATTCTTGTTACAATAGACTTCTGAAATTAGCAGTTAAATTCCCGGCAACAACCAGTTCGAGTTTCAGGTATGCGACTTGCACGAGCAATTGTTTTATCCTCCCCAATCAAGCTTTATAAACAATTTCCCATTCCTTCTACTGCCTTCCCTTCTTATGCAGCTTTCCCTTACCTAAAGAGGAGAGAAAATTCTTACAATTTTTCCCATGTGTAAGTCCCTGATATGCGTTCTGAGCGTGGTCATTTCGACTTGACCTCAAATAGTCTCTCTATTCTATTTTAATTTTGTAACATTTCAACACTTGTAAGTTATAGGAGAAAACAAACCTTGAGGTTTTCGTTTGACTAAAATAGGGCCTAATCTTCCAGTGGTTGCCGTAATGGGGATTTAGAGATTTGACCGTTATCTATCAGACGGTATATACTAATGCAGTTGCCCCGCTCACGGCATATTGGCGTCGCTAACCCCATATTACGTTATCGGGACTGAATTGGGTGTTTGTGCTGTGTTTGAAATGCCTCTGTCCATGCGTAAGTTTATGTATGTACATATGTATATACAAAATGTCTTTGTACGAAGCTGCCTCAATTGGAATAGTTCTAGAAGTATCATTTATAGAGGTGTAAAGTTTCCGACTAACTTAAGAGTCCCAGTCGACGGCATACCCTTTGCAAATTAAATACTTGTTACGTTGTGGATTAGAAAGCTTTACAACTAAGTTTAATATAATGTCAATATATTGGTATTTAAAATGTTTTATCTTTATATGTATTTACAGCAGAGTGTGGTCCATTTCAAGACTTACTTATACGTTGCCGTTACTTTGGTTATTTTTACTTTTTTTTTTTTTTACTGTTACATTTTTTTTTCTATCGTGGGTGCTAATTACGTATTGTGCTGCCGGAGATTTAAAAAAAGTTACTTATAATGACTTACATACGCTTACTCCTGTATCTAAGTTGTAGGCAGAGCTGTACTTACTACCCACATTTTGGCAGATTTTTGCGGGCACTGTGTGATTGTATACATACTGTCTGATAGATAACCGTACGATCCTTTAGTCACCCCTTAAGACCCCACCGGTAACAGATAGGGTGGCCCTATTCTACTCCACTGTGAACCACACGGCTAACCTATAGTTAATTACTTATAATATATTATTTTTCTATAAAAGAAAGCTCTATCTCCCCGACTATAGCCGGTTCGATTTACAGGTATTGTGACCCCAATGTCCTCGAGCTATTGCTTAGACTTCATATCCTCTCCCTTCCCTTTTTATCCCCCCTTCTATATACTTCTAGTGACCCTATGTTTAACTCCTGAAGCGCCCGGTTGATGGCAGTGGGGTTACCTCCTATTACGTTAGTATGACCAAATTCTGATTGGTGAAATGTTGCTGTTTAATACACCTCTGCTTGCTCCTTCAGGGATACAGGCGTGAGTGTATTTATATATAGTTCTATGATTCAAACTGGACGTAGTATTTTTTACAATAAATTCTATTCCCTCTAAACAACTCTATAAATCCTTATACTTTTATTTTAACCCGCAATAGTAAACTTTGCGAAGAGGATTTACAATAAGTAAAATAAAGTAACCATGTCGTAAGTCAGTCGTGGATAAAAGCCATTACGAGGGTTAACTTGGCGTAGTGACAGTCTCTAACGGATTATATAGGCAAGAGCACAGTAAATCTGAAATTATTTTATTTTTAGAATTATCTCTTATACCTAAAATAAAAATCAACCAATGGCGTCAACACACAGAAAACTTCAAAGATATCTATTGAAGATGCGATCAACTATGTGGTAGCTACTGATCCTGTATCGCGAAATAAAACTAACTCTCACACTAATTAAAATGAAATAATACAAGATCCCAACTTCAATTTTTGGGGCGTGATTCGCCAGGAACGGTCACCTCGCCTGCTCGGAGGACCCTCCCTTTGTGTTTGATGGACATAATAACCGTTCCTTCACAATTAGTTTGTATTTTAATTGTTGCCGTACAGATTATCCGATTATCATGTAATTGCATCATGTTACCGCTTGCTACGGATATCGAAAAGGAGATAGCTACCAACCCCTCTTTTCTCCAGAAATAGGTTCAATTTCTAAGCGATAGAATCATTGTACCCCAACCGGTGCGATACTACGGTCAAACAGAAAACCGGTTGTGAAGCAACATTTTGCTTAACCACCTTCTCAAGGTGTCTTGATACACAAGTGATACCGATGTTTTGACACCTTTCGCACAAAAATATGGCTCGGTCACTCCTTGATAGCTAACACCCTACCAAACCATCACTGAACTAATATGATACCCACGTTGTACTCTGCTGACTAATTGCGAAGCTTCTGTAGAGCTTTGAACATAAACTTTTTTTTTTTTTTTTTTAAAAAGCTTATGGAACAAATTGTCGCCTGCCGTATTTCCGAACCCATACGACCTTCAAACCTTCAAGAAGAGAGCGTACCTCTACCTAAAAGGCCGGCAACGCACTTGTGACTCTTGAGTTGCGGGTGTCCATGGGCGGCGGTAGTCACTTACCATCAGGTGACCCGTCTGCTCGTTTGCCCCCTATCGCATAAAATAAAAAAAAAAAAAAAAACTTGGTCGTTTTGCTTGTTAAATATTGCTCAAAAGTAAAAAAAATCCCATCAGTAATTGTAAAAGAAATTGTGACCTCCCTTTTGCATACCGCTTAAAAGGTTACAATATTTATAACTATTGAAAAAATATATACAGGCTGCAAGTCCTAATACGCAATTCTGCTAATTCATAAAATACGCGATATCGTTCTAGGTGCTATATTCATTTCCAAGATAAAATCTTTTACTTTCGGAGAGGATTTCTTCTATTCTTCCCTTTACTGCTTTAATCGCATTTTTGGTACGAATACTACGCTAACAGCCAGATCTTTTTCTGTTACAAACAGATATGTTTCATTGTACCCATCACTAGCCCGGTACATAAAAAAATTGCATTTGGCTCCAAACCTACTTTGTGTAATGCCATCACAGCAATTCAGTTCTATTTATCGCCAAACTCCATTTTAATATCACAAAAAAAAAAATAACACCTATTAGCGCAACAATTAGAAGACAAAATGAATATTCATATAACAATGACAGATTCCATATTCTTTTCTTTTTATTGTAAGAGTATTTATGGCCACACTAAGTATGTTCTATGGTCTGAACTCCATTGTTCAGAAGGTCGAATGATTTATAATACCCCTCATTCCACAGTGATTAATGAAGTGCTGTATAGGGTTAATTTCATACAATATTGTTTAGTAACAGGTTCCAGATATAGTGCTTTCCGAATCTATGCTTATATAATGAAGGTTAAAAGTTGCTTTTGTCCAAGTAACTTTGATAAAAAACATTGGTAAGTTTACAATGATCTGCATAGAGTTAAACATTGATATATTAGAAATACCAGCATAAATGTAACTTATAAAATACCCATCGATTAGCGTGGGAGAGCCATGCTTCGATACGTATGGGCCCCTCTTTTCCCTTCCCCTCTGTCTCCTGCTCCCTTTTACCTACCCTAAAAGGCGGACAGTACTTGTGACTCTTGACTTGCAAGTGTTCATGGTCGGCGGAGGTCACTACTAACCAATAGGTGACTCGTCTGCTCGTTTGTTGTCCTATACTATATAAAAAAAGGATTCAAAATCAGTTTTTTAAGGTCAAAGTGCGCAAGTATGTTTTTTATGTTTTCGGTAACAATACCTTACATAATAAACTAGTTGCAATTATCTAGTTATATACTAATATAAAAAGGATTAAAAAGTACATGCCTTGTTCTCATTGAGCTATAGGCATCCACTGTCTACAAAGCTAGAGCTTGTATCGTTAAATTAAATATAGGTAAAAAACATAATCAACTATAATACAAAATAAATACATCAAAGTGATATAATAATCAATTCTTCATAAGATATGAGATTCTAGTCAAATCGTAGTAAGTAAATTATAACCCAATTTAAACGTTTTTTCGTCTAATTTAGTTTTTCAAGAGTCGTAAGTGCGCTTACTGGTTACTGCCCCGCTCTTAATGATAGTTACACCCACCCGCCTTTAAAAATATGGTAAATTGTCACTAAAATATCTAACTCAATTATTCGAGAAAGGCAGTATCTTTTAAAATTGTATTTATATCTCTGTGATTGTCTTTAAAAAAATAAAATGTCGCGTTCTCTATAGTACATCCTATTTAACATAATGCTACTCTCATATAGAGCGGGGCAGTAACCATAAGCGCAGCCGTAACTGCGGTAAATGGCTAGTCTAGCAGTGAAATTAAACGTATCTCGAGAGTAATATTGCAAGAGTGTTGCTATCTGTAGAGAATTTTAAAAACTTTAAACATTTTTAAAGCTTTAACGTTGTCTGTTACAGTTTTTACATGAACGCTTACACGTGTTACCTTTAAGGGTCAGACAGCCGCTTATTAAATTTTACTAATCAGAATTTGTTCCCACTAACGTAACAGGTTCTGTATGGCTGTATATCGTGTCTGATAGATAACAATCCGATCCTTAAGTCGCCTTTTCGAGACACTCCAACTCTTCCAGGCCAAGACGCAGCCACGGGAAGCAAAAGACTCGCCCTAATCTAACCTAAAGTGAATCACAAGGCTTTAGTAATTATAATGTTTTTATAATTGGGCTACTTGTTGCTTACTTTACTTACCACTTTATAGGCACTGTGTTCCTTTTGGGTGTCTATAAATATTATAGGACGTACGTAATACTTATGTAAATAAAATTACTACTATGCATTTCAAATTTATTTTTAATTTGTCAAAAAAGTACCAATAACAAAACCTTATACATGTAAACGACAAATCCTATATTTAGCTAAAAAAATAATAATACCTAAGATTTAAAATGAAATGTGTGACCGTATGTTTCCAAACGATGTTTCCTGCCAATAATGAATATGGCGGTTTGACAGTTATATTCTTATATAAAGCGGCGTTAGCATGATGGCTGAGGCGTTGGACTTACGATCAAGTGGTTGCGGGTTCAAACCCCGCCCACTACACTACCGACGTAAACCCACCTCTAAGCTTAACTTAGCTTAGCTGGGGGTGTAACAAGAATACTAGTAATGTGTGATACACGTTGCTAGTATTGTTTATAAAAAAAAACATATAACACAATTTTTTTTTTTTGTATATTCAACTATACGGTATCGTTCAGCAAGATCTTTATTCAAAACATGATACACAAACGAGGTCTGAACTGAATTATATTCGACCTACATAGAGTTTCCGACGTTCGAGTTTTTGGGTGGCGTCAGGAAATGACGATTATATTTCACTGTTTAACGTTTTACCTGTATAGCTGAGGTACCTAGATAATATACTTTGAAAATTTCGCAGTTATTGATACATACATCAGATTACGTTTTTTCCCCGAAGGGGTAGAGGCAGGGGCGCTTCAAAAGCCAACTTTTTGGCAAGCATAATTTAGTTCAGCTTACGTAATAGGAGTTATTTATTTATAAATTAATTATTTCTTTGGGAGTTTAGATTAGGTAACGGAATAGGTCTTAGGAACATAGCTATTGCCTGAATGATATTTCGATCGGGTGGCCCTTGCGTGTTGTGTGCGAATGTTGCGATTTGTTTTTTTATTAAACCAACTTATCCGAAGATATGAAAAAAAGTAGGGTGCAAACGTGGAACATACCGTCATTTATTTACGTAATTACAATCACACCTATATCACTGAAAGGATAGGCAGAGACACACATAAAGCCTATAATTTGCCTACCATCATTTGGTTCAAAGTTTCTCAGCTTGAATTGCCAAGAGGCCCGGTTGGTGGCAATAGACGTCCCTTATTACATGGGATTGATTAAATCATAGTATATATAGTAAATATAAAGGTTTTTGAATCACTTCTGATTTTCCCTTCGTGAATGCACGTAGATAAATTTTCCCTACCTCTGTGCTCTAAGTAGGGCGACATCCATTGTTTTCTGCAATATTTGCGAAGATACGGCGACCTACTTTCTGTTCTGGCAACCGCGTCATCCCACTTACTGGGTCGATTTTATATTGTGCGTGAACCTTCCTAAGCATTGTACTTATAATGTAGGATGTTCTACGACTATCAAACTAGGGCATGTTGTTTGAGTAATACGACACTGACTGATTCTATATAATAATATAATCTGATAAGTAACAAAGTGTAGGAATCAATAGCGACTATACTGGTAGGTAAAGCGTTATCCTAATAGCTAAGATATCTAGCCAGTGCACTACCGTCATGAACAAACTCCTTACGTAAAAGCTAATACTAATTAAAAATATGTTTGTTATTCAAGCACACTTTTACCTTTTTCCAGAAGGTATTCGATGAGTGGCATCAAAGTGAATACTTCTAGTCATACACTTGAAATTTAATTTAGCTGTTCAACCACCATTTACAAATTATTTTTTGTTTGACAAACCAGTCTAAATTATACCTTCTCCAGCAAAAATATAATCATGTAATGTAGATATGGCGTAAGATACACAAAAAAACATACTACAGTCGAAAAGAAAAGGTCCGCTTTGAAGTTTGTTAAAAGAAAAGTTTCATATTTATTGTAAGCGAACCCAAACTCACAATCCGTAAAGAATGTTAAGAGCTACGGGTTCAAATTAAAATTTAAAAAGAGAGTTCTGCCCTTTTGTATGTCATTTTATTCTGAATCTGTACTTCGTTCCCGTCTTTAACCGCCCCTCTTTCCCCTCCTCTCAAAGGCGGCCCGAGTAGCAGGTGGAAACGGGCAGCGGTAATCACTTACCATCAAATGACCAGTCATCACGTTAACCTTTTTCTATACTTACTTTGAATATTATCGCTCACCATCGTTATTGGTTTAAGTTTTAAACTATATTTTCTTAAACAGAGTAGTAAGCAGAGTATTCTAGATGTACCTGGTTTATCAAACAGGTTGTATACTTATTAACGAATACATACAGTTTTTATTCAAATAAATACCTGTTTGTTATTATTTTTATTCAACCTACCACTGGTGGAATATTCATAACATTCAAAGCGAGTAGCGACTATACAATCAATTTGCTGCCGAACATATCGAAACAATAACGAGTAATAAAACAAACAGAAACGCATTTTCACGGTCGCGCACTGCATCACACAAAAGATTCTACGAATCGAATACGATCCTTTGTCGTTTGAAGTGGTTCCAATAAACGTTATTACAGATTTGATTTATTGCAACAAAAGAGTTTTTAAGCAAAACGAGAACATGACTTACTAATTCTGAATTTGAATTGTTCTGGAATCTAAGAATTTGAGCTGCCGCTTGGTCAAGGTGTTGGTCACCCTGACTGCCAAACCAGAGGTCATGGCTTTGATTCGTACACAGGATAAAAAAAAATGTGATCCACAAATAGCTATGCCGATTGTGTATGATCTTTGTTTGCGTCACAGTCAGTTGACTTTTAAAAAAGAAATAAAGCAATGGAGAGCGATGCATTCCCCGTAGAGTAGGAATTGCAGTGTCTTCGCTTCAGCATGGCACCCATGCATTGTCTCTCAAGTACTCCCGACCTACGAGTATACCATACATATCATACTTTCTGAAGCTACTAAGCCATGCTAGTACCTGTTAGTTAGTGTTCGTTTTTTCCATATTTTTTCTAATGGAGACGCAGGGACATAGACCGTTGATTATAGAAGCTTTTAACCTGTGCAGTCAGGTATACGTATATTGACCACTCGTCAATATACGTATAACTGACTGCACAAGAGCGCATATTACTGCGCAAGAGCCTACCTGATGCACGAATAAGTCGACTCGACCGCAATATAACCACGGCCTCATGGAAAAACCAGTATACAAACAATGTTTGTATTGTATTACCTGAGCAAGAGTACTGGAGGCCCAACGTCCCATCTCAAGTTTTATATGTTACGATCGAGAACTCCATTTGAGTTCTCGTTTTAATGGATTTCGACCTGACAAGTAACGTTGGAATCGTTTGAACCTAGTGACGCAAGGTGTTAGATTTCGAGCATAATAATACCGTTCGTGAGTGTAGTGAGAGTGTAACTGTGAGAGCTACTGTATATCTCTTGTAGGATGGTGGTGTCCTGATTTGGATATATTCGCAAACAATACATTGGAGGCGGTATATAACGCACTGTATTGGGCGAGAGCCTTGTTGCACCACATTTACAATATTACCACCGTATTAAATTAATATTTTAGTATTACAATCATTTATCTTAAATATCTCAAATTAGTTTAAACAGCTTTATTCATAATTTGGATAATAGTTATTTAGATAATGTACTAAACTCTACAGAGTACTTCGGTCGCTCCTAGGTACAAATCATCACACCACTCTCCTCAGCAATTTAGGGCGAAATCAGATCAATCAGACATAAAAATAAAATCGTGAAATTTCTAGCAACAGTCAACGGCTCATATAATTATAAATGCTATTTACATACATATGTAATATATTTAGTTATATAGTCACCAGAACTAAAGGTGTGCACCAAATATCAGATCAATCTGTCAACAGAAAGGGGTTAAAATTTCAATTACTAAATTTGACCCAAAAAAGTAAATAACACACGGCAAGGTTATTAAAACTGTTTAGAAGAAACATTTAATAGATTTTACGTATGAACGAACACTACCTACATACTTCATTACTCTATGTATTTTTTATTCAAACTACAATTGTTGTTCTGCACTGGAAGTTGAAATTCAGATGAACTTTTTAAGCCGTACACGAGTTATGTCCATGTAATCATGGACCCTACACAATGGATCCATTCTTAATTAGGTCCTTTGTATTACACTCGTATAAATATAAGAAATGGGAAATAAAGTTTAGTCTTGATCACAGCTCCGTTTGGAGCAAACGTCTTTCTTGTCTTTTTAAAAGCCTCTAGCCCTCACCCACAACCTAACTCAAGTACGTAAATATTCATCTCATCAACCGCTTCTTGTTCTCTTTTAGTGAACTCTTTCATTACCCTATGTGGGTCAGGGTTCTGTCTCACCGTATAACCTTTACGTTACATACATGTCTTCATGTCATCTATCATTAAATATTCGACAGTGGTAGAGCCATGCTGAGGCACGAATGGGCCGGCTCGACCGGTGCGATACCACGGCCTCACAGAAAACCGGTTGTGAAGTAACGCTTGCGTTGCATTTCCCCGAATTGAGTGAGGTTTCCGGAGGCCCAATTCCCCCTCCCCCCTTTTCTCTCCCCTCTTCTCCTTTCTCCTTTTTACCATCTCCTCATCCCTCCTCTCTTCTTTCCACTCCCTGCATTCCCCATCCCTCATCACCCTCAAAGGCGGGCAGCGCACTTGAGTTGCAAGTGTCCATGGACGGCGGTGTCACTTACCATCCCCCTATAGTATAAAAAAAAAAATATATATATATATATAAACCGAATACTCAAGATATACTGTTGCTATACTTATACTATTGACTGGCCGGTTGGTCTGATGTTTAGTGGCTCTGACTGCTTTTGAGGGGTCGTGGGTTCTATTCCCACACGGTACAAACATTTATGTGATCCACTAATAGGTGTACTGAGTGTGGTTATTTTGTGTTTCTGTTGTCTGTTTGAGTTTGTAAATAAAGGAATTCCCATCCCTATTTTTATATGCTCACTTGTCAGTTCACTTCGTTTCTTTCATGCACCAACGGATAACTTGGAGTTATAACGTGCCTTGAGTTATAAAAATAGCTTGTTTAATAAGCTTAAAGGATTTCTAGTTAATTTTAATGAGCAACCCTTTCTGCGCAGGTAAATGTTTTCCTTGAGAAAATCAATTTCATTATTATTCAAGTTTAAACTTTATACACAGAGAAACTCACTTTCTACCCGATTGCCCAAGAAGGACGGTGATGCTATTATATGTATGTTTCTTTATCACGCCCTAGGGTCGAAATGGATTGATGGATTGGATTGATGATGGCGTCTCCAAAAAACAATAGAGAAGAAGTTAAATAGAAAATTGTGTAAGGCACTCAATGTTTTATATAATCTATACTAATATACTAATTTCTATACTCATATAATAAAGCTGAAGGGTGTGGAAATGTCTTTGTTTGTTTGAATGCTCTTATCTCAGGAACTACTGATTCGAATTTATATTATTTTTTGTGTTAGATAGCCTGCTTATTGAGGAAGGCTATAGGATGAAAACATCACGCTGCGACTCTTAGGAGCGGAGTAGTGAACATAAACGGCTAGTGTTTTCATAATTATACTTGATAACCATTTGTCTTTTCTGGCGTGCCAGCTCAAATTATTTTATTGTTGCCAGTTATAGTAAAGATTTTTTTCGTTGCCGTGAGTAAGAAAACCTTTGTAGGGGTTTTTACAGTATAGGTAAGAAAAGGTAAGGGCGAAAGAGGTTTAAAACTTCGGTAACTTCACACACTCGGTGAAATACAATGCAAACATTATTAAACAACCAGTGTTCTGTGAGGCCGTGGTAATACTCCGGTCGAGCTGGCATATACATACGTGGCTAATAAGGCTCTTCCACGTTAAACGTTAGGTTTTAAATTATGATAATAAAACAGATTGTGGTGCTTTCCTGTCGTTAACAGCTTGTGTGATGGCTGTTAATCATAGTGGTCGTTCGCGGGCTGGGGGTGCGTGTAAAAGGGAGCTCTATGTCGGTCAGTCGGGCACGATGTTAACAGCGTGACTACACACCACACATACGTAATGTTTATATACTGGTATATTTAATGTATAAAAATAATAATATAAAAATGTCAACATATTTCTTAATATAGTATCAGAATAACCTTCCCTGGTACTTCTTCATTTGTATACCTACAAACTGCCCTATGTACTAATCTATTGCACTTGTTCATTACAAAGGTTGTCTGGAAGAAATCGCAGCTAGCGATAATACCGCCAGTTGTACCAGTTGCCCGTATATTATTTGTTTTATATTGTATATGGAAATTGCTCATACAGATGGATATAAGCAATAGCTCAAGCAACTCAGGGTTGCGTACCTATAAATCGGACTGACTGGTGGGCGCAAAGTCCGAGCACTCTTAACTAAATTATTTTAATTAGAGTAACTACATATGTATATTCACAATAGGAAATTGACAAAAAAAATTGTGATTAACAATAAAGAATATTGTATTTTGTATGGTAAGTAACATCGTGAATTTTCCTATCGAGAATATACATGGTTACTTTAGTTAAAATAATTTAGTTAAGAGTGCTCGGCCTTTGCGTCCATCAGTCACTTTGATTCACTTTTTGATTTGACTTTGATCAGGTCTTTGAGAATGGTAAAAGTAAAGGTGGAAAAAAATAATAATAGTAGGATGAAACCCATTGGAAAAGGAAGAGAATATAATAAAAATGAATGGAAAAATAATTTAGAAGCGATCTGAGGTCGGGAAGGGAAGGGGTGAGTTTTTAAGGGTTATAAACGGTTTAAATAGCAAAGTTGTAGGTAATAAAAAGATCTACAACTTTTGTATTTACACTTTTTTCACATAAACTCAAAATTTATATGAAAAATTTTAATAATATATTTTTTTGGTGTTTTATATTTATCTTGTAAAAAACGTTTTTCCAGGAAAATTGGTGAAAACTTACCATTATATGTTCCAAACGCACTGTAATTTTTTATTATTTAAAATATTTATTTTATTCACCTTGTTTTGACTTAATACCGAAAAAGCACCCACATTTTCAATCGAGAACTTTCACGTCAAAATATCAGCTTTTTTAAAAAAAGTCGGTAGGCTTTATGTTCGTTGAAATCTCTTCTTTCTGATGGTGTAAAAAACATATACATTGTAAATGTTCTCAGAAAATGCAAAATACAGGTAGTATTAACCTTGCTATGTAGATTCCAAAAGTTATTTTTAAGTATATTTGTCACAATTCTCTTAAACTAACTCAGCCTGCACGTGTATTTTTATGAACGATGTTGTTCACTCTCTATCTCGAATTCTGGCTAACGGTTTTTGCAGCTGCTACGAAATAACAGGTAGTAAGAGTCAGACCTTCCTAGCCCCTTCCCCACTTCTCTATGAAATTCCTTTTTTTTATGCGATAGGTGGCAAACGAGCAGACGGATCACCTGATGGTAAGTTACTACCGCCGCCTATGGACACCCGCAACTCAAGAGTCACAAGTGCGTTGCTGGCCTTTTAGGTAGGAGTACGCTCTTTTCTTGAAGGTTTGAAGGTCGTATCGGTCCGGAAATACTAGCCTTTGCCTTTACTTTACCTTTTGATGGGCTAATATTTTCGGTAGGTCACTCAGGTATATAAGTTATCTTAAAATAGCAATACATAGGCATCTACGCATATAATTTAAAGAAGATTTTACAACTTTCTCAAAATTATGTAAAGTTTTTGTATTGTTCCAGAGCCAGCTGTGGGACGAGTTCGAGTTAGAGGACGCCACCTTCGCAGAGTGCAGCATCAACAACGCGAACCACAGTTTTCAGGTTAGAAACCACTTACTAATAGGAACTATGACTAAAGATCATCACGGGCGAGCAATTATTTGTGGATCACATAACTATCTGTCACGAATGGGAGTCGAACCCCTTTTGCCTCAACAGTCAGGATCGCTAACCACTAGACAAACATGCGTTATTATTAACATGTTATGTTTATACTGTTGATTGTTGGAACTCACTTGGTGAGACCTGCTACACATTTTGGGTAAAATAACTTGTACTGTTCCGCAATATTTATTTAATAAACATTTTTAACAGCTACACTACGCATCTGGCATCTAATTTAATATATACGTGCTGCATTTACTTCCAAAACAATCAGAAACCTTTGGAAATGCCATAAGTTGAAAAGGTTTAATAAATGAAAATTGTGGAGCAGTACAAGTAATGTTGCTCAAGATATACATATATGCTACAGCACATTATACTTCTCTTAAGCGAAATTGACAATTCCCAAACATTTTAATATCTCATTTTCATTACGATACGTTTACAATTCCCATACAAATAAATCAAGCATTTAACTGCCCAGTGCTTAATAACGAAACGATCATATAATGACGATAAAACTTGGATTTACTCTATCGTAAATGGGCGAGACATCTAATTAACGCCTCACATGACGAATACCTACAGGTTGAAAATAGAATAAGTAAAGATCCGAAAATTAAACATCGTTAGGTAACAGTTTGAATATTGATTTTATAACATTTAAAATATAAAACCAATTATCGTTAGTTACTTGTCTAAGGAGTATCGCCGATATATTTTTTAACTGTGGTAAAATAAGGAGAGAGAGAGTTAAATAAATAGGTCATACCACAATAGGGAGCAGACAGCATGCACCTTTTTTTGTGGAAACCCCTACGGGTTATTCCCTTAATAGGGTTAATGGGTAAGGACTCGAACCAACTAAAGCCAGACAGTGTTCCGTCATCGGGTCTTATAGCCGGGGCCTCAGGTGTAAGCTAGAAAGAAAGTCATACCCTTACGATGACAGTACCTAAGAAGTATATAGATTAGCCCATTAGTCTATGAAAAGAATTATAAATAAGAGGAGTTGTCCACTCCCGTCTATTTATGTCGTACCTGTCATGGGGCGAAGAGTCATACGTTAACAGCTCAAGTTATGCTGGCCACTAAAGTTTTAAAACAATTATTATGATCGAAATGGGACCATCAGACGACCTCTGGTATTTCTTTACATGTAAGTTGATATTCTTGATCAACATATGTTTGTGAAACTTTTAAACCTACTTAAAAAAAAGGAGGAAGTTCTATGTTCGACTGTATATCGAGCGAGTTGATGGCATCCATACTATTATCCGCAAGCGTGTGGCCTCACTGAGTGAGAGAGTGAGGTACAGCATTAACAACATACTAAAAGTCATTGCGGAAAAGTATGACTGTAGTAATGAGGGAGTTCATCAAAGTCTTACTCAAATAGTTGATTTGCGATCCCAAGTCAATCGTTACTACTAAGGTTTTTCAAATACTTTTCAAAACTATCAAGGTATTTGCGTCTTATGTTGCTGAACTGATAGTGGAAGGTACAACTCCTTAACGGTTAGGAATAATTGAATATTTATTTAAATTACCTTACGCATGAGTAAATCGTGATTTACGATTTATCAACTCATTAAAGATTATCTATTTCTTGTTAAAGTCAAATAACTTAGTTGGTGAGACACCAGTAGTTAATTAATCTAAAACAAACTACGATTCCTTTGTCTTAGATAACTGTTATATGTTTTAACATTAAAGTTTTCATATCAAATCCTTTTAATAAACCCAATTAGGTAAATATGATGCAAACCTAACAAAAAATATTGTAATAAATACTTGTTAATGTAGACATCAGAACTATTTTTTTTTCCCCAGTTACAAAACAGATTTTCAAGGTTGTACCCAATACTCTAACCTTACCCTTTTTTGGATTTAATCAAATTTTATTCTTCATTACTATATTAACTTCAAAATGTATTTATTAACGAGTCAACTAACATTGAAGTAGGGAAGTTATTTAAGTGTAATGTTTTATATACTTTTGATAACCTACAAACCTAAATAAAAATCATTAATCACATTATTCGCGATGGTATTCTATGTAAAAATACAGCTAAGATATTAATATTTCAAGTGGTAGAGCCTTGCTTAGGCATGAATGGGCCGGCTTGACCGGAGTAATACCACGGCCAACTGCTTACAACTATTTGTCGGCTTCTCATAAAGCTCCTAAAACTTGATCACACTATTATGAAACCGCTGTAAAAACCCCCATATATGCACACTTACCCATATGCCTCATACTTAATATAGCAGCATAGTTAATTTGATAGAGATGACACCATCCCCACCACTCATGGCTCAGCACCTGGGAACACTAATCACTATACCAACAGGCCAGACAACAAAACAAATTTTATTTTTTATTTTTATTATTTTCCGGTAAACGCTTTTTTACCCAAAGGAAAGTGAAAACCGCCGCCTGTAACTTAAGAGTCGTGTTCGGGTGTATTGGGGGAGCGGGAATGAGGAGGAGGGACTCTCTTACAAGAGGAGAGGGGGATTATTTGAGGGGAAAGTATAAAGGGGGATAAGAGGAGGTGAGAAACGAGGGGGAGAGATTATTTTTTTTTATTTAAGGAAACAACAGCTTTTTAATACACACATTTAATTAACATGCATTTATGTAAATGTTAGGCAATTAAAGAATTCCTCATTGTTTTTTAAGAGGCGCACATATTATTATAAAGATATAATAATATAAATTTCAAATTAAATATAGTTTATTAATGGATGCGATATTGAACTACAGGCAGTTTTTATTCCACGTTTTACAAATAAGTAATAAATATTTATTATTATACATAAGAAGAAAATAAGATGAAAATCCAGTACCCTCACTCACTCGCCAATACAATGCAAGCATTGATTCTATAGCGGTTTTCTGTAAGGTACTCCAGTCGAGTCGGCCTAGTCGTGCCTATGTATGGCTTTCCCATGGATTAAAGTTTGGTTAATATCTCTCTCAATGCGTTGCAAGTTATTATTAGACTTTATTATCTAACGCTAAGTCAAGTTTTACAGAACTTAAATAATAACTATTCATATATTAAGGCTTGAGACGAAACTGTTTCGAATGAGATTCAGTAATTTTTATTAAACTGACACAACTGCCACAAATTAATTTTAATGGCATGCCGGTACCGATTAACGTCAAAAATTTGGGGATATTAATAGATAAAACTTTGTCATGGGGCCCACAACTCAAAGAGGTAAGTCGCAAATTGTTTGCATCTGCAGGCTCCTTACGAAGATTGCGTAACTTTCTTCCGACTGCTACAAAGATTTCGCTTGCACAGAAGCTCCTGCTCCCAATACTGGACTACGCCGATGCCAGCTATCTTGATCTCACAGGGGAGCAACTCGATAAGCTTGAGCGCCTTCAAAATTTTTGTATAAGGTTTATATTTGGCCTACGCAAATATGACCATGAATCCGAATACCGCAATTTGCTCAAGTGGCTCCCGATTCGCCTTCGTCGGAATACTCATATTCTTTCTCTACTTTATAACATATTGTTCCATCCCCTTACTCCACCTTATCTCAAGCAACGTTTTAATTTCCTATGTGACACACATTCGAGGTTGTTGCGATCATCGGAAAGCTTAAAACTGCAAATACCAGTGCATTCGACAAAGTTTGCTGACAAATCATACACAGTTGAAGCAGCACGGCTCTGGAATGCCCTACCTTTACCTATCAGATGAGCTCAATCATAAGGATCCTTCAAAAAAATGTTAAAAGACTACTATTTGCAAGGTAATGTCTAAGATAACTATAGGTATATATTTACTTGTATGTGTAGTTATATGTATGTATGTTTCTATATATATGTATTTATATCTATGTACTTATATTGGGTATTTATATATATTTGGCATTAAACTAGCATACATTACATGACTGTACACCACAGCCACCCATAAGAGATCATTAAAGTCCTGTCCATCCAAAGGTTGCCTGTAAGATATTGCTTATTGTGATAAGGCCGCCCATTGTACATTTTATGTGAAAATATCAGACGTATTTTATATGTATATTTGGTGTACAATAAAGAGTACTTACTTACTTACTTACTTACTTAATTATTCTAGACTAGACATTCCCAATAGTTACACCTGCGTTCATAGTTACTGCTCCATTCCTTAAGGTTGCTGAGATAGGTTTTATAGTCTATATTATTCGTCAATGTCAATGAATATTCTGTCTAATATCTTTATAATATAATTGAAATCTGACTGATTGTTCCAGACACCCATTTACGCGTTTAAACAAACAAGTAAAACCCAAATTAAAATTATTAAATTCTTTATTTCATAAAACTGATCAATGCTCACAGCGTCTCCGCAGCTATAGGTAGATAAAACCATTAAATACTTGCCCGTGTTAATTTATAACCCCCCTTTTCCAAATGGCCTTATGAGAAGAAATGGGGCAAACAAATTCATGGCCATTCTCTTCAATCACCAGATAGGTATTACGAAATTTAGTGTACAACATATACCATACAATGAAACACTTTTTTGTCGTCTCTGTTTTTCTAATCAGCTTTTATTATTAGTGTATATTACATTACTTTTAAGTCGATAACTGGCGTGCGTATGTACACGTTTTAGTTTTAAATAATTGTTTTTAATAATTTCGCTAACTGTATCAAAACTTTGCTCTTATTCCACCCTAAACTAGAGCGGTTCACACCTCATGCTTAAAAGTTCAAAAATAAATAATGCATTCGGAACTTTAAACATTCCACTTTATTCCGTCATGAATTTGTTACTTGACTGTTACACGACTTATGAAGCAAAAGTTCACAAAGACTTTCCATTCATTTGTTTTAAACTGCAGAATCTCGTTCCAAGCTTGTATTATCACAGATAGTCGAGTCTTTACCGTGGCAATTTTCAATATCTGGTTCACACTAGGTACAATTAGTTCACTTTACGACTTTCCGTAGTTTAGTTTTTGACCAAACCTATTTCATCGTTTTGGAGTTAAAAACTTACATACATATGTACATGCATACATTTTACATACACTCACGCGTAAATCCCCGATGGAATAGGCATAGGCGTTTGGAACTCCCACTTTTTGTTAACAATCATTAAATCCCAGTTTTGAACAGGATTCAAGCCTTGATGTCAGCAATACTGTCATCTATCCACTGTAGGACTGTAAATATTTATATATACTTGCACTCGTCTTTTACAAGACCCACGGGAAGAGACGAGGTGGCACTATGAAAGCTACCTCAGCCTACCTACTTTTGAGATTTTAGAAGCTTGGATTTAACGTGCAATGTACATACGAACCAGTATGTTCGGGTCAAGTTTTGTACATTCAATGAACTGAAATTTGCATGGCATACACATTCAGTTCTGATAACAATCCAGCTTTACGATACAAGTGACCTGGTCTTTAAAAATATATCTCTTTTGCCTTCCAGCTTTGCTAAAGTGTATTGATATTATTTTCTAACTCTTCCTTAAATAGAAAAAGCTAGAAAATGACATGAATTAAAACATTGAATTTGTTCTCAACCTGTTCTTAAAGTCTCACAGCTGTATGAATGTGGGATGAAAAGCTTTGTGTAGTTGACCAACGTTGGTCACAACAACTGCGTGCTATGTCAAACAATTAATAAATGGAATTGAATTAATTGATTGAGTTAATTAATTATTTATTATTGTGTTAAAGCCACCGAGAAGGTACTCAAACAATGAGCCCGCATCAGCAAACAGTTACTGACTGTAATATGTGATAAAGAACAAATAGATTTGTCTGACAACTACATGACAGCTCAGGTGTATATAGACGTTTAGAATATATTTGAGAACAATGAATCGCTAGTAGACTATATATTTTTTTTTATGCGATAGGGGGCAAACGACCAGACGGGTCACCTGATGGTAAATGACTACCGCCGCCCATGGACACCCGCAACTCAAGAGTCACAAGTGCGTTGCCGGCCTTTTAGGTAGGAGTACGCTCTTTTCTTGAAGGTTTGAAGGTCGTATCGGTTCGGAAATACGGCAGGCCACAATTTGTTCCATAAGCTGGTTGTGCGAGGCAAAAAGCTTCTGGAGAAGCGCACAGTGGTGGAGTGCCAATCGTCCAGTTGATGGGGATGGATATTTTGTCGCGTTTAACATACTTTCTTAAATGACGCTAGTTTTATTCCCGCTGAATAATCCTATAATTATTGTTAATTACATTTTAACCTTTTTTTTTGTGTGTAAACCCCAACAGCTCATAACATCACCAGACCGAACGGAGAGGTGGTATATAGGCCTCGAACCAACTAAAACCACACGTCTTCCGTCACAAATGGGTCTATAACAACGAGCCTGGGAATACCCTAACAAGGAAGCCTCCGGGAACCCCTGCAGGTCACACCGTGTAGAGGGCCTGTCTCCTCTTCAGTTTATAGAGGCACGCACGGAACCTGCGTGCCACCGTCTCAGGCCCACTTCTGCTAAGATAACAGACAGCTCTCCCGTTAGGCCCGGGCCAGCGCTCATGGAGTCTGAAGATCGGTCGGCGCTCTCCGGCGCCTGGTGCGTTTTCTGTGTATTACATTTTAACCTACAAAATTAATATAATTATCAATTACAATATTAATTATCAAATATTCAAATTATTAGAGAGACTATTCTATTTGAAAATATCAACCAATACATACACCAGTACACTCTTACACCAGTACCGCGAAGGGATAGAGAGAACCGTCTCAAGCGCCAACTCTTTGCCAACTGTAATTAAGTCCCACTTACGTAAAATGGGCCAAGCGGATTGCCGTTATTTTTGCACTGTATGACTTTATATATACATACCGTTTAAATACATAACAGTCTCTTTTTACCCCTTATTCACTTTTTACGACATCCACGGGTAGAGATAGGGTGGCACTATTCTCATATACACACCTGCAATTCAAGAGTCGTAAGTAGGCTTCTCGCCTTTGAGGGAGGCAGAGGAAAGCTTGCTTGGCTTTTGATAAGCGCGTGTGTGACATTTTCTTTCGAACTAAATAGCACTACATTGAGTATTGAAGCGTTTCCTATTGTTTGGCTCGTTCACGAAATTGATTTCAATTGGCAGTCGACTATCGTATTGATTAACAAACAACTTCTGACATTTATCAGTTCTCATTGTGCTGTCATTGACAGGCCTGCCTTCAATAAACGATTAAGAGCTCTCTTCTACCGGTGCCACTTGAATTTGTCAAGTGTTCTGCGCTCGATGTTGTTTGTTTATCTGTTTATCTAGCCAAGTATTTCAACTCGCTCGATTTAAAAGCGATTTCAAACCCGTTTAAGTTGGATGGTTGGTTTTTGTTGTTATCTTAGACCAGTTTTCTTTTAGTTTGTGATTTGGCTAAATAATATAGATTTTTATTATACTAATCTAGGAAAAAACTTGTTATTTACATAGATGAATTTATAAAAAAATATTTGAAGTTTCAAACATTTTTTAGTTTCTTCCTTACAGCCTCTAACAGCCCGTTCCTGTTCAGCAATGGACTATGGTTAAGTGATTGTATTTTGTCAAACCATGTCCACTGCCTACACAGGCATTAGCCACTACTTAGTAAACACACACACACCCCTACTGCACATTATTTTATCAGTTTACTTTGTAACAACTTCAAAACAAGAGTCACCGTTCCAATCCAGTTCCTAGATCAGGTCTACTTCGGTCAATGAATCAACCATACGGACCAATAAACGAAAAGACTTAATGTAAAGGCACCCCAAAACAATTTGAAGGATCTCTCAAAGAATGTCATCTAAAGCACATCGCATTTAATAGTTCAGCAAGGGCCCTATAAAATTGTTCCAAAATTAAAATTTACAAATTTCCTTCTCGCCCCCGACCGCGGAGTACTGAAATATTTTGCGGTATTTTAT
Organism: Tyria jacobaeae; assembly: GCA_947561695.1. Taxonomy (NCBI): domain Eukaryota; kingdom Metazoa; phylum Arthropoda; class Insecta; order Lepidoptera; family Erebidae; genus Tyria; species Tyria jacobaeae. Next base: position 22,439,852 of record OX387208.1, on the reverse strand, counting down.
CACAAACAGTGCCGTCAGAAGCTAAAATATGCAATTTCACTACAGACAGATTAAAGAAAGAGTACCTGTGATATAGACGGCGTTTTATATACGTATAATATTCTGTTGTAAATGTATTTCTATGTGTTTACTAGTAAGTAATGTAGTTAAATATTTTTTACATACCTACTTACACCGGGTTTAAAAACTTATATTTCACCCTTAAGGATTCATCCCACTCACAATAGGGGGCAAAATATTACCTGATCGAGCTATTGCTTAAACTCCACAAACCATTCGTATAAGCACTGTCGCTTTCCTGCCGTTGCGTTCCCTTCATACCTACATTTCCTTTTAATTTCCCATGTACTTCCCAAAATGTCCGGATTGATTAATATGTTTGCTTTAACTCAAGGGTGACTGAATTACAGTTTTCAAAATGTGGAGATTTAATATGACTTCCATACCATCTTCGATACAAGTGGGAGTGTGTGAACGTATCAATTATGTGACGTCGTGCTATATGCTTTTCAACCGTCATCAAAAAGGAAGAGGTTCTCAATTCGGCTGTTTTTTTTATGTTTGTTACCTCAGAACTTTCGAATGATTTTTTTTATTTGAAAGCTGGTGCTTCCCGCGTGGTCCCATTTTAATTTGGTCCAGTTCTCACAACGGCATCCATGAGAAAACTATATAAGTTTTAAATTTGCATTAAGCACGTGCGCGACAAATACACGAATAACTCAATTTCACGATAACCGATTTCAATTATTCTTTTTTTATTTGAAAGAATGTACTTCAAGGGTAGTTAGATGAGAGTTTGGTCCAGTTCTGACAGTGGCATTCATGAGAAACCATATAAGTCTTAAATTTTATGATAATCGCATTGAAGTCGGCTGTCTACTTTTTTAAAGTCCGATTATTATTCTAAATAGCGGTTCCATACAGTTTCCCCTGCGTTTATATTCACTGCTCCTCTTAAGAGTCGCAGCGTGATGTTCCAAAACCCTGTAAAGCCTTCCTTAATAAATAGCCTATCTAATTCAAAAATGTTTTTTTTTTTAAATCGGTTCAGTAGTTCCTGAGATTAGCTAGTTCAAACAAGCAAAACAACACTGCAAGTTTATAAAATTAGTACAGATTAAGAAAGAAAGTATTGCTTATACATGTCTTATGTTAAGCTAACACGGCTGTTGACAATTTTTGAGCGATTGTGGAACAGTTATCTAAACAATAGATTAGATTAGAATATTCTTTATATTTTATTTTTAATAAATTAAATCTTTCTAGAGAGATGCTGTCATAGGTATACCTCATATATAGATATATAGAAAATAAAAACTATAATATATATACATGCTTTGATATATTTGTACTACAAAGCAGAATACATGTACATAACAACACATATTACAGCAAGATTAAATTCAATAAGCAGTCGTGGTACGCCACTGTGCGGTTTGATTTCATATAATCTCTTTGACAGAGTTTAAAGCGATGCGACTATGTCTGCGTGTAACGATATTACGTAAGTGTCGGCTAATCGGATTGTTTTATTTATATTTAAGATATGTTTTCTAAATAAAACCAATTAGTTTATAAAGATAAATATACTGCCTTATTTAGAGAGTACTGAAGCATTACTGTGCAAAATTCCTTTGTCGGTTTTTGTTGTTTAATCGTTACAAGAAAGTCTTTTTAAAATAGTATCATCAACTTTATTGCGCGTAAATCAAGATAAATTGTAATAAACTGTATGCATACATACACTCACGCCTGAGTTACCATAATTTAGTCCCATTTTGAATAGTGGATAATCCTCCCACTTTTGGGAACTATATGGGAAAATTTGGACTATATATTGAAAGGAAGGGAGGATAGAAAGGGAAGATAAAGAATAGTGCTTATGTAGATGGATAAGGAAGTATAAACAATAGCTCAAGCAAGTCAGGGACGCGTACCTATAACTCGAACTGGCTGGTGTCCGGAAATCCGATTCGTCTAACTATGAAATAAGCTGTATGTATTACTTCATCGCTAAGAGGTAAAATGTTTCTTCTTTATCTTTCCTGGAAGCATCCCTCCTAGGGTAGAACGGTTTTGTGGGTCGATTTGTAATTGATCTAAGTTACAGTAGCGTAACGTCAACTGCTCATCGCCATCATGAGTTCTTATATTTCAACATATGAGCTTAAATGGCTTTGCAACGATATTCTTATATATCTGTGGTCCTTATCATCAATTCCACTTCATCAAGTTGAGACATCTTACAGAAAATGCACAATAATACCCAGGTACAATATAGGGATGCAATATATATATTTTAAGATTCCTTCATTTTAACCGATTCCCATAATCAAAACACCCTTGCAATAAAAAATATATTTCAATTTGTCCGGCCATTTCGAGTAATCGGATAACATACGTTATCAAATCGCTATACTCGTATATAAACCAAATCGCCACCAATCGCCACGAGTTGAGAACTTACTTGTTGTATAAAAATTTAATATATTGTTTGAAGATAAAACAGAAACACGTTCTGAAACTCCATTTTTAGTTGGAGCCCAACTAATTTTATTATTATTATTTTAAACTAACTTTCGACGTAATTTTTTTTAAACATGTGGAAACCCCTCGGGCCGTCACTCCACCGGGATTTTGGTTTTAACGTTGTGGAATCGGACCATCTAAAATCACATGTACATGTACAAACATTATGTAATTTATATGTCTACACTGTAATTCGCATGGCTTAGTTTGTTTTCAAGGCTAGTGCGGGGTGTTTTCTTTAAAAAACAAAGCGATAACAACGTTTCTTATACTATTGTAATTATTTTCTATATGCACTCCATATCTTTTTCTGTACATACTTCTGGCAACGTGTGTATGAAACAAAGGGACACTTGCATTTAAGTTTTCATAAATAGGACTAGCCATTTCCCTTTTAAACGTATTACACGTCCATAACATGAAAACTAAAGACATAACAAAGACAGCGACGTTCAATATTAAAGGGTTTATTATTAGATTATTATCAGTTTTAAATCACCTACCTCGGTCACCTATCCTGATTGAGTATCGATTACTGACCGCTGGGAAATTAATACCAAGAGGTGGTTCAGATGCACAAATATTTATTGTAAGTAAAAATAGGAGAACCAAATTCATATTGTGTGCCGAAATGTGGATCTTTTATACACTTCTGCCTACCAATTACGGGAATACAGGCGTGAGTGTATTATATTTTTTTCTTTCTACGATTACAATTTACTTTTAAATTTGTTAAAACTAAAATGATTTACTGACATACCAATTATGAGTTTATTTTTATAGTTTATATAGCCTGACAAGGATAATGAAATACCTATGAAACCTTAATTGCTATGAAGGTTGCGAAACTTTCCTCAGATTCATGAATTCTTACTTGCAAACTCATTATTTCTACCCATTCTTGACTATGCAGATGATGAATAAATCTCTCCGAAAATATATTAGATAAGTAGTTGTAAGGCTTTATAATATCTGTATGAATGTGTCTAATTTGTATTGTATTGTGTAACGTATGATTTATACTTACTTGGTTCGTTTGTGCTAGATTAAATGTATTCTATGGCCTTGAATCATGAAGTTTAAATATATACCTTGTCTGAGGGACGACTTAAATGAAAATTTCATGATGACAAGTAAAGTAGTGAGAACGTAAAACCTATCACACACCTACACCACTTTGCCTTTCATCTAGAAAAAAAGTTCAGGTGCGAGATAGTCAGTATAACTGTCAACCCGAGCTAGGTTGAATGAATTGGTTTTTGTGTTAATGGTTTTTTGAATTATATAATTATTCTTAAAAAAAAAACTATTGTAAGCATCAAAAGCAGCTGACAAACACGACAATAATGGGTCAAAGATCCGAACTTGTACTCTTAGATCCATTTATAAACGCATAAAGAAGTCCTTTCACTTCAGTGACTTCTACAACAACTTGAAGGACCTCTAGTGGTTAGTGACCCTGACTGCTAGATGATCCACAAATAATGGTCCCGAGTCTGGGTGTTCTTTGTGTTGATTGAATGTTTGAAAAGCCCCCAGCTACACTACACAGGAATTATTCCGAACGACGGAGTTTTCTTAGCAAACAAAGAATGATATTAAACCCAACTGTACTCGTATTATTACCAACCTCTCTATTTAGCTTCGGTTATCTCCGTCTAAGCTCTAGCGCGCCACAAATAAACATCAAACTTACATATACATGTATATAACATACATATGACTGTATACATACATACATAAACGTTAAATACAAGACGCTAACAACCCGACTTTCCTTCATCAGGTTATAACGGCAAGCCGTTGTCTTGTGCTGTGCGCAGACAGTCGCAACGAAATGGAGGCATGGGCAGGGGCACTACGCGGCGCCCTACACGGAGGCGCCGATGTTGCCGATCTGGTTGCACGATTTTCATCGGGAGACCACCACTGGTAAGAAACAGAAGTGTCTTTATGATACTTCGAAGTATTTTTCCGATATAAGCAAATATTGTTAAATTAAATTATTAAATTTAGAATAAATTCTATTTGTTTTGAGTTCAATATAGACGTAGGTAGACCATACTGACGGTTTTATGTAGATGCCGTAGCTAAACGACAAACAGGCTACTAATTTTAACATTTAACAAGTACAATAAAAAACTCAACTACGCTGACACAAGATGGATGTTTGGTGGAAAAAAGTAACTTATTTACATACACGTACATACCCTCATGCCTGTTTACACGAAAGGGTAGATATAGACGTATTAACGCCCACCATTTTGCCGAAAATAATTTAGTGCCATTAACGTAATGGGGGCAAACCAATTACCGTCATCCGGACCTTTAAGAATAAGATGGGAGAATTTAAGGTATATTGACAGGAATGGGAGGACAGAAAGGGCAGGAAATGGATATTGTTTATACAAAATGATTGGGGAGTATAAGCAGTAGCTCAAGCAAGTCAGGGTCTCATACCTATAACTGGAACTGGCTGGCGCCGTGAAGTACGGGTCCTCTAACTTCTTTTAGCGCGGTACGGATATTTTTAGATGAGATAAAATCTATGGACTCGCGACACCGTTACGAGACGCATATGTCCAATCAACGCGATATTAGCACAACGAGATATAAAAGTACAATCGATGTGGTATTCACGAGATATTTAAATAACTTCAAATCAAAATTGTTTATTTACTATTTTAGTTACCATGAACCTATAGTTTCTATTTTAGATTGTAATAATTTTAATGATAATTATGATGATACAAGAGTTGTCGAAATTGTCAACGGTGATTCATAAAAGAATATTAAATGTATTTTAAAGTTTCTAATAATTAATGAAATACAATACATAAATAAAATGCAATTCATTACCCAATAACCCTAGCAACTATCTTAAAAATGTCTAACGCTCCAAAATAAGTTTTCGCTCCCGGAGTGCATTTTTTTATTATTGTATTACTTCATATATTTGAAAAAGAGTAATAAATTATATATAATAACTATATTAATTTACTCATGTTCATATAGGTATATACAGAGCAAATTAATATAACGTACCTCAATATAACGACTTCATTGATTTAACAAATTCTTCGTAATCCCCTTGAATTGTCTTTGGCTATATAAGCCAATTAAAGATACACCTTTACATTGCGTTTTTTTTTTGCGAACAACCTCTTTATAACGAATTTTCAACTAATCAAAAAAGAGTATAACCTTTATATAACGTTCCCACCAATATAACCCTTACTCCCATAGTATGTGATTCAGTCGAGACATAATTTGATAAAAATGTGTTATCATTTATTAGTAGAAGTTGTTCGCTGTAACAAGATGAGTACGTAATGTAGAGGTAAGTAAAACTATTTTTATACCTCTTTATACCAGATTTTAGACCAACCTAACCTCAATATAACAAACCTTAGTTTAACGAATTACTTCGAGTAGAGAAGAATTGAGGTTGCACTGTAGATACAGAAACACCACTCATATATATATACTAGCGGACCCGACAGACGTTGTCCTGCATAATATTTCAAGCGATTAGGATCAATATAGATAAATAACCTAGATACCGACTGCAGCGCCATCTGCCGGGCTGATTTGTGAATCTAAACCATTCCCAGATCCCCTTGAACACACACAAAAAATTTCATCAAAATCCGTCCAGCCGTTTGAGAGTAGTTCAGTGACATACACACTCACAGAAGAATTATATATATAAATATAGGCACATAAACACTGAAAAGTTACACTCCTTATTTGGTCAGTCGCTTAAAAAGACCTTTACCTGACCTGACTTTTCCCCAGGTATGCTGCCACACATGCTCGGCCAACATTCTGCAACGTGTGCCGCGAGCCGCTCGGCGCTCTTGGCACAGCACATGCTCTCGCCTGCGAACTGTGCAAGTTCAAAGCCCACAAGAGATGCGCCTCGCGGGCACCGCCATCTTGCAAATGGAGTACTCTAGCGTCGCTCGGACCTCATGTTGTGGAAGACGCTGATGGGGTGAGATGTTAATAACAATGTTTATATACGTTAGTCCGTGAATCCGTAGGTTTGCTGCCATATATACAGTGTTACCTACATACATCCTAAAGACAAGGCTGAGGTGTATGAAACTCCCACATGTATTACAAACCATTATCTAATAAAATTATGCAATTATATACAGGGGGACAGACGAACAGGCTAGCAACACAACAGTGGTAGAGCCATGCTTAGACACGAATGGGCCTGCTCGACGGGTGCGATACCACGGCCTCACAAAAAACCGGTTGTGAAGTAACGCTTGTGTTGCATTTCCCCGAAATGAGTGATATTTTCGTAGGCCCAATTCCCCCTTCCCTCTTTCCTTTCCCCTCATCCCCCTCTCCTCTTCCCCATATCCTCACCCCCCTCCCTTCTTTCCCCTCCCCGTATACCCCTATCCCTCATCACCCTCAAAGATGGGCAGTGCACATATGACTCTTGAATTGCAGGCCGCCGTCCAGGCGGTTGTCACTTACCTATGTATTAGTATAGTAGTAAGATTTAAATAATTTCTTTGTGTTTTTTTAAACTATAGGGGTACACAGGAACAAACAGGTCACCCGATGGTGACAACCGCCGCCCTTGGACACCTGCAGCACAATTCTAAAACTATGGCAGCAGTGTGGGGCCGAGCATTACATCACGAACGGCATCATAATTTGTTTTAAGATGGTCGTTTTGTATCGTGCCGCTTTCAGAGACCCATCGTCCACGATGTGTAGATAGATCTGTGTGCTCCTAAGCAAATGCCGGCCCATACCTTAACTGACCCACCACCGTAAGGTTCTCTGCGTCTCGTATATGTCTCCTGTCTGCCGGCTATTTCATATCACGAAAAAAAACAGACTTGGAAACTAGCAACATTTGAGCCATTTCATTGTAAAAGTAACCGTGATGGTATAGATACTTGAACTATGCCGAGATCCGGCATTATCACTGGAATATTGTAAATGGTCTGTAAGTAACACCACAATGAATTTTTATATGAAATTGTTAAATGCAAATAAATCTGTTCATTATCTTACAATGCACAATTATTATATTCACGTACCCAAAAAGAAACCAAACATATCTGGGAAATAAAAGACGATTAAAATCTTCTTTTATCAAATTACATAACGATCATATATTATAGTGGCCAGTGCGTAGGGAGACCATGATCAACATAATCGAACCTTTTATTCGTTTTAATCTAACTACGTTCATGTGTAGTCAGTGTAGTTCAAGGGACTGTCGTATATAAACGAAAAATAACTCTTTACCTTTATTATAGAAGTATAATATATAAGTATGTATAGTCCTACAGCCGCGCGCCAGAGGTCGTCCAATATAACAAATAACAACTCATTTTGTTTCAGTTATGATTTAATTTAAATCCGGTACCTTGCGGAGCGTTCTCATAAATATACATTTAGGAATAACAGTAGCGCAATTAACCATTTTAATTTGTTTTTTTCTCGTGAACAATTAACAGAGTGCTGAATTTTTCCCGAGATACTTTTTTTGTGATAACATTTTCTTGAAATAAGTACGAGTATTACAGATTTTAATGTCTATAAAATGAAAAAATTACAAGCGAGGTGACCACTTAAACCACTACGCTATCCGTGTAGTCGCTTATGTTGCAATTGTATTGCATTAATCAAATCTATACCTAACCATAAACTCAAATCAATTTACCTCATTAAGACTGTAGCCCCCTGTTGAGTGAGATTTTAAAAGCGCCCCTGCTGCGAAGTAGATTGCGTCACGATTATATTGCACGTCTCCTGACAGACTTTTATGACACTTAATTAAGTGCAATCGTATCTGTTTCTTTTTTCTATAAGAAACTAGCTGGTGGTGCTCGCGACTTGGTTTGTTTAGAAATACAAAATCTCCTGTTTTGCCACTTCTAAGTTGTTTACTTCTCAGGTGTCGGGGCCTTCGCAAAGAGGTTGTTTATCTTTGTAACGAAATTAACTTGATATATGATTCGTCTCGCACACAAACTTTGGTTCCCTGTTTTGGGACTTTCAAAGGTTTTTTTGATACAAAACTTTTTTGATCTCCAAAATCTTTATACCAAATTTCATCCAGAGTCAAGACAGTCGTGAAGTAACTCTGTCTATCTAGTACGCAATAAGCGCACTAGATAGCCAGCGTTACTTTGAGTTAATGATATTAGTATGGATTGTATCTTATCGTTTCTAACTCCCGACCCAAAAAGGATTTCTGTCTTTTAACAGCGAATTCGTGGTAGGAGGTATTTTATTTTTTTAATTTTATGCTGGTATTCTACAGAGGTGGCAAAATTAAAATTATCTTGTTAATTAATGACGTTTATATTTTCTGCTAAAAGCTGCTCCCTGTATCGAAGAGTATTTTGTATACTCTCTATTTGAGTGACAACAATATTGTCGCAGCTGTCACTACCAAACCACTCAATACTTAAAAAACATTTTAGAAGAAATACTTAACGGTTCTCTTGATAAATTTGCTTCAATTTCTGTCATTTAAAACTTTCTGTAGCCCGTAGCTTCGCCTGCGTAGCTTTGTATATCCTTCGGCAACAAGATTTTTTTCTGTAGAGAGAATACCGTATGTCAAACGTTAACGTCTGCCAACGTCTATACAAAGTTTCAAAATTATCTTTTCTGTAGTTTAAACGACAGTAAGCATTTAGAAAATTAATTAAGATTAAATTTTAACATTTCAGCCCATAACAGTCGGATGATTTGATTTATATAATAATTTGTATACCTCTAGTTGTAGCATGTAACTATCTCTCCTAACTAGAAACATTTAGAATGCAAATAACTCAAGAAACTTACAAAAAGTATTTCCTACTTCTATTGATCTACCTCTTTGGTTCTCGTTCACATTTTTTTAATGATCTATCTACTTATATCTATGCCTATTACAGGAGATATATATGTCGACTATGAAACAGAGAGTATGTTTATATTGCCACATGCAAAAAGTGGTAATCATGTTTATTCTTAATATTTTTTCTTTTTTTTTTTCTTTTTCAAATAAGATAATATCTTTAGAACAAACCAAAGAATTTACTTAATCAAAGTGTAAGCGAGAGTCTGTTTACTAATAAAATAACTAAGTAATTACAATTACTTTAAACAATAACACTGTGATATCTCTGTGATTATTTTAGTTAATTAAACTATGTTTGAACTATAAGTTTGTTCTGCAGCTAAAGTTGGTGGCGATGAATTAATAACCACATACAACTTTGCTAACGTATGGCTGTAAGTCTCTTTTTGAGAGTCATTTCAGTCTTCAATGTATATGAATTTCATTATTTATTGTATATGTATACAGGCTGCTTCAGAAAGATGTGGTCATATTTTAGGACCCCAAAAATAACTTTCAGTTATTAAAATTTGGAAATCCTGTTTTATTTATTTCTTTTTTTTTTTGTTTAAGGGGTGGATGGTCCTTCGCCCATTGGGGAGGGCGAAGGCGTCTGTCTGTCCGACTAAAAACCACTCCAGTGTTCCTCTTCTTGCCAATTATCGGGGGAGGGGATAATCACATCTGCATTCTTCCTCCACCCCCGACATTGACCCGTCTCACCCAAGACGAGTCTCGTCACCCGGTGCGACCGCCACCCTTCGAACGTAGAGGGCTGTCATAAATGAATCTATATAAATGTAACACCTAGGGTGTTAGTTGCGTTCCGGGTTTTTTTTTTCATATGTACTCAATAAAAATAAAAATACTTTTGTAATTGAAAGAACAATTCAAAATTTGTGTCTTAGATATGTGCCCCAGAAAATTATTTTCAAAAGATTTTTGTGTCAAAAACAGTTTTTTTTATTCAAGCTAATCACCTATTTGATCGCTACACATAACGCTGCTTAAATTTAATCAAACCACACACCACCACCTCTTTTCTCTTTTCTCTTTAAATGTTTTTAAAGTTATTTTGATAATTAAATTCGTAGAACCAAAATTCGTAGAACTCGTAGAACTAATTCGTAGAACTAAAAAAGAAAATTATTTTTACTTTTTACTGTTACTTTAAATATGAACATTGTTAAAACCATTTAAACATGAAACGGTATTTTTCTTACAATTGTAAATGTTCTCAATAGAGTTACGGGACCTGTTGTATTAAGCCGAGGACAGAAAGTATATGAACTGTATTCGTCAATCACTTTAATATAACCTAATACCCTAAATCTTAGATCTTCAAACAACCGGCTTCTCCATTGTTCCACTCACCGCTCCGACTTCGTACACTCTACTTTTTTCGTTCAATCTGTCCTTCTATGGAACGCGCTTCCTCTCGAGATCAGGATGGCTAAAACTCGGAGTACTTTTAAATACATGTTACGGAAACATGCCTTATCAGATTCTTTTAAATCTTAAACTCTCCTCTACGAAGTAATAATATATATTATATGTATGTACATGTATTTATGAATATTTATGTATTATATGTACACGTGTATGTAAAATATTATATTATAATAAAGTATGTATATAATAAAGTACTCCTGGTACTTATACAATATTTTAATATAAAAACATATCTACTTGCTATACTACTACTACCTATACTTCTTAACCTCTGTGCACCTACCTTGTTTTGTCTCTGCATCGCCCTAAGGTCGGCTGGCAGAAAATGCCTACGGCATTAAGTCCACCTTTGTCACATATTGTGCATAAAGTATAAAAATAAATGATGATGAAAATAAATTAATTTGCATATATAATTTAATTTTTAACAATAAACAATGTCAAATGGACCGCCGTGGAAATAACATGGGGATAACATATCAAAATAACATCGCGTTGGGTTCGTGGTTAGTGAACCTGTCGAGTTCACAATTCCGAGTCTAGGTGTTCTTTGTGTCCGTTGTTTGTGTGGTTGTAAAATCCCTCGCGACACAGAAATAATACTTAGTTGAAGCAGTTGCTTGTTTTTAAAAGAAAAGGAAAGGAATTACTTGGTTATTTTTATCAGTGGTAGAGCCATGCTTAGGCACGAATGGGCCGGCTCGAGCGGTGCGACACCACGGCCTCACAGAAAACCAGTTTTAAAATAACGCTTGCGTTACATTTCCTTGAAATTATTGCAGTTTCCAGTGGAACAACTCCCCCTCTCTTCTGTTCCATATCCTCACTCCCCTCTTTTCTTTCCCCTCCTCGCCCCACCCCTCATCATCGTCAAAGGCGGGCAGTGCAATTACGACTCTTGAGTTGCAGGTGTCCATGAGACGGCGTTGTCACTTGTATAAATAAAATTTTAGAAATGGATGCTATTTTTTTTTTTATTAACACACAACTTGTAACGCAAAACGTAACGAATACACAACGTACACGTAATACTATCTGTGTTATCTGGATTACAGCTACTCTGAACTGAAGCTCGACGTAATGAAATATTTGTTAGGACTGCACCAAACTTCTACAAGATTAAACAAAATCGATTTTCTTCCACAAACCTCGAAGCTTAGAGCTTATATATACAATACTAAGACAATTTATCTAGACTGAAGGTCGTCTAGACATAATATACAAAACCAACAACTTCAATGAAAGGATTAGGTCCAAATGCATTGTGTGTTGCGCTTCGCATTCGATGATTTATTACCCCATGCATTTTGCAACGCGTCAACGTACTTTACATTTTAACCAAGTCTGGTTTAGTGTAGTGTAGTGTAGTCATCTCACATTACAAGCTCTATATATAACTCAAAATTAGTTTTTTGTAATATATATAGAGATTGTAATCCTGATCGCGATTACATGTCATCATGAAATGATGATTAATAATTAACTTAAAAAAATGTACAGTTTCTATTTACAATTGTGTGTATCTTTCGCTGCCAGTGTCCATCGATTTTATTTTTATTAGTTCGTAATGTATACTCCTACTGTGGTCTCAATGTAACCTAAATCAGGATTAGATCCTGGGATCGCTGCGAAATCGAGGTAAACCCTCAAATTATGTAGGCAGTAACAAGGATTTTACGTTTACATCTAAAGCGATCTGAATCCTCGTTCGAAGTCAACGCTCTTTTTACTCTTTTTTTTATCGTACTCTTCTTTATAATATAGAAGATATATTAGATTATTAAAGTCATTTGTTTGTTGCAGAATATAATAATGCCTCACCAGTGGTTGGAAGGAAATTTGCCAGTTGCAGCGAAGTGTGATGTATGCGAAAAAACCTGCGGCTCCGTGCTGAGGTGAGTGCAGAAATAGTTCATACGGTGACTTGATTTACTTATTTTGATATAACGTCAATAAAAATGTTACCGTAATACTCCTTCGGTTGAGCGAATCCGATAATGACTTACCTGTAGTAGTTACAGTAAATAACGCATCGGGCTTTATATATTTTTTTAATAATCTAATTGTAAACATTTCAATTTGTTGAACATAGAGCATAGAGTATAGTGTAATTTACGTGGTAGAGCCATGCTTAGGCACGAATAGGCCTGCTCGACCGGTGCGATACCACGGCCTCACAGAAAAATCGGTTGTGAAGCAACAGTTGCGTTGTATTTCCCCAAAATTAGTGAGGTTTCCGGAGGCCCAACTCCCCACCCCTTTTTCTTCTCCCCTGACCCCCACCCCCTTTTCCCATCTCCTCATCCCCCTCTCTTTCCCCTCCCCGCATCCCCCATCCCTCATCACCCTCAAAGGCGGGCAGCGCACTTACGACTCTCGAGTTGCAGGTGTCTATGGACGGTGGTTGTCACTTACCATCAGATGACCCGTCTGTTCGTCTGTCCCCCTATGAAAAAAAGTATAATTTTTATTTTCAAAATGATTTTACTTTCGTCGTACACACTCATATAAAGCCATGCGAAGCGTATTAAATCCAAAAAAGTCAGCTTTGTCATTAAAAATTTATACCAGAAATTTTATTTCTTAAAATAAATTGAAACACCGGTAGAAGGTGCGTTAGTAGTTCTAAATTTCGAAAGCAGTATTTTAGTAGCATAATAGTTATTTTAAGCTATGTCATAACAATAACCATTCCGATTTTTTTCTATTCTATTACTAAAATAAATAAATTTTGTTAACCACACAAGCGTTATTTTTTTGTTATTTTTATGACATAGAGTAAAATTTAACAGACGGTTTGCCTGATAGTAAGTGACAATCTCCACCCACACATGCAACTCAAGAGTTCGCTGATGAGGGATGTAAGGGGAAAGGTCGTTGGGCTTCCAGTAACCTCACTCACTCGACAATACAATGCAATCATTGTTTGTCTATCGATTTTCTGTGAGGCCGTGGTATTATTCCGGTCGAGCCGGTCCATTCGTGCCTAAGCATTATCCTCCCACGGTAAATAAACGGTCTAAAATATAATTTCATTTTTTTCTGTATAAGTAAACAACGTGTTTTCAAAAGTTAACTCCCGCACGAATTATTCTTTTGTCGTGGGGGACTTTTCTCAAGTCCACACACAACAACTATTTAACGATCACACGAATTTATGTTAAAATTGTGTGATCGTTAAATAATATAAGTAGTTATATAAAGTAGTTAATATAAATAGTTAATAAAAATATTAAAGTCGTTAAAACTTATCAAAAAAACAAACACAGTTAACTTCCACAATCTCGTAAATGTTTAACTATAGTTTTTTCGGTATAGAATGCATATTTACTATTCTGGATTATAATCTATCTCTGTGCAAAGTTTTATCCTGATGCGTTCGAGCGTTATTGAGTAACAAACATCCAACAAAACTGGGGTTTCCTTCCAAGGTTATACACCATAAAATACCTATTAAAAATTTATGAGTTTGCTAGACTTCTAGTTAGGTATTACTGATAAATGACGACGCGAAACAGAGAAGGAACAAGATAATCTCAATATCCTACGGATCATCCGCAGCGTGATTATTTCGCGTGAAATGCGCGATATAATCTCACAGCGACGAGATTTGAAATTCATAAATCATACCTTCCCATCTCGAATGAGTGTGATTAGAGTACTACTTATCTATATTTACGTATGTTTGTTTGTAATTTAGCATTTGATGTCGTCGTAATTTGGAGCCTTCGGAGTGATTGTAATGGAATTGTAGTAACGTGAGGGATGTAATCTTCTTTTTTGAACCGAATGCTATATGTAATTTACTGTCATCGAAAATTCGTAATAACAAAATGAAAATGAAATGGGATGAGTATAGTCTTTAGTTACAATAAATTATTAAGTATGTAGTGTTAATTGTGTGTGTTACAATACCTGCGTTATTTGAAAAACTAGAGTTAGTGTTTAAGTTAAATAAAAAAAAAATAACAAATCACATATTTTTAGTTACACTCTATTTACAATTGATGTGTACTAAGTGTGTGTGTTTAAAAACAATGAGCCATCATATTTGTGTAAAGAAAATTTTCACATAAACTACTTTTAGTCACATACACATATACATACATAGATAAATAAACTTAGGCCTGACTCTCTTCGGTTCAACCCACCCAAAGCTGGTGGTTTGGGTGGGTTGAAAGAATGAGACAAATCATTATCATCATTTAGGTATGTATGCTGAGGTTAGCATACATACCTAAATGACGATGATATGTCATGAGGTAAAAAGCCGTAAGGGCCTAATAATAATTTATATATCTGTCGGGGCATTTTCTTTTTCGTATTTTGATAAAATTTAAGAATAATCTCTTTGGTCGTGCTGTTTATATCTGGCTGGTATTACATAAACATATGACATTAAAAAAAAGAAAAATAGAAATTAAAAAAACACTTTCCCGCCAGTATTTGTTTTTGTGTCCGCCAAAATGAGTGAATCTCACGAAAAAATTCGATACATTCTGAAGTTTTATTACAAAAAAGGGAAAAATGCGACTCAAGCCGTGAAAAAAGAAACATAAGTCCTTAGGGTACAAGCGTTTTTATTTCGAAAATTTTGACGTCAAAGATGCAGCTCGCTCTGGTCTCTCGATGCCATTTTTGAAAAAGTGGAGCAAAATCGGTATATCAGTGGTTACGACATATGCGAGGAACTGAGGACCACAAAACAGTTTTGACCCATTTGAAACACCTGGCTATAGAAAAAAAAACGATATTTAGGTGCCACACGACCTCACTGAAAGAAACCTAATGAATCGTCTACTCATTTGTGATTCTCTATTAAAACGTAATGAAGCCGAACCATTTTTGAAAAGTTTGAAGACTGACAAGAGCGTGCGACAAAGATCATACTTTGGTACAGCTCAACAGACTGTAGCGAATTAAAGCGGATTAAAGCGCAATAAGGTTATACTGTGTGTATGAAGGGATTGGAAGGGCATCCATCACTATGAGCTTTTACCGCAAAGCAAAACGATCGATTCAGATCTCTACTGCCATCAACTTATGAGACTCATCTTTCACCACTCAGCAAAAATTGAGAATGCTTGGTTGGGCAGTGTTAAAGCATCCACCATATTGTTCCAACCTTGCACGCTCAGGTCTTCACCTGTTTCGTTCTCTCTTTTTTATAGTATAGGGGGACAGACGGGTCACTAGATGGTAAGTGACAACCGCCATCCATAGACACCTAGAACTCGAGAGTCGTAAGTGCGCTTCCCGCCTTTGAGGGTGATGAGGGATGAGGGATGCGGGGAGGGGAAAGAAGAGGGGGAGTTGGGCCTCCGGAAAGCTCACACATTTCGGGGAAATGCAACGCAAGCGTAACATCATAACAGTTTCTGTAAGGCCGTGGTATCACACCGGTCAAGCCAGCCCATTCGTGCCAAAGCATGGCTCTACCACTGACTAAACCAGGGAACCAAGGTTTCTTCTGAATTGTTTAGGTAGTGTTAGGTTAACATCAAGAGAGGACTGGCAAATTTTTTATCAAAAGTGCTAAGAATCAATTATCAAACAAAATGGCTCATATATGTATATTATAATTAAACGTAAATGAACTTTGAAAAAAAATGAAGAATTTTTGAAAAATTAAGAAACTTTTTTTCCGACCTTATGCGTCCGTAAAAGTAACGCAATTTCTTAATACCTTTTTAACACGGTGATATGCGTCTATACTAAGTATACCTATACTGGGTAAGGATAAGGGTGGTGGCACATAAGAAATAAATAAATAGACACCTACAACTCGAGAGTCGTAAGTGCGCTTCCCGCCTTTGAGGGTGATGAGGGATGAGGGATGCGGGGAGGGGAAAGAAGAGGGGGAGTTGGGCCTCCGGAAAGCTCACACATTTCGGGGAAATGCAACGCAAGCGTAACATCATAACAGTTTCTGTAAGGCCGTGGTATCACACCGGTCAAGCCAGCCCATTCGTGCCAAAGCATGGCTCTACCACTGACTAAACCAGGGAACCAAGGTTTCTTCTGAATTGTTTAGGTAGTGTTAGGTTAACATCAAGAGAGGACTGGCAAATTTTTTATCAAAAGTGCTAAGAATCAATTATCAAACAAAATGGCTCATATATATTATAATTAAACGTAAATGAACTTTGAAAAAAAATGAAGAATTTTTGAAAAATTAAGAAACTTTTTTTCCGACCTTATGCGTCCGTAAAAGTAACGCAATTTCTTAATACCTTTTTAACACGGTGATATGCGTCTATACTAAGTATACCTATACTGGGTAAGGATAAGGGTGGTGGCACATAAGAAATAAATAAATAGAGACCTTGAATCCAGTCCCTAATACCCCCCTCCCCCCCCCCAATCCTGACAACAGTGATGGATAAGGCGTCGAACACTTCGCGCATAATATCGCTGCAAAGGCTTCACACGTATGAATCTGTTTAAATCATACATATCTATATTATATATTTAGCAGGGATATTTTTGTTTTTTTTTTGTTTTTTTTTTTTTTTTACCAAATAGAATTTGATGCTATTATAGGAGGCTACCCTATTGCCGTCAATCAAGCACTTTAGGAGTGGAGAATTGGAGTATTTTGTAAGAGAAAGGAATGATAATGGAATGATAGACAGACTGCTTGTACGGATGGATTGGAACGTGTAAACAGTACATTTAAGTCGTCGGGGTTGTATACCTTTAACTCGGACACGAGTGAGTATACCCTTTAGTTCTTCTGTTTAAGTCACATAAACCAGCCTGTTGGTCTAGCGGTTAGCGTGACCCTGACTGCTTAGTCGAGGTCGTGGGTTCGATCCCCACCCAGGACAAATATTTGTGTGATGAGCACGATCATTTGTTCTGTGTGTGGATGTTATTTATCTATAACATGTATGTATTTAGAAGTATATAAGTATGTTTATCAGCTGTCTGGTTACCTTAGTACAAGCTCTGCTTAGTTTGTGATCAGACGGCCGTGTGTGAGATGTGTGGAGTATTTATTTATATAATTTCCAGTAAAAAGCTCTAGTCCAGCAAAATATATATTTTAGCAGTGGTGTAGCCATGGTTAGACGAATGGGCCTGCTCGACTGGTACGCTACCACATCTCACAGAAAACCGGTTGTGAAGCAACGCTTGCGCTCAACTCCTCTTCTCCTCTTTGCTCTCCCCTCATCCCATCTGCGAAGGACGAAAGGTGAGAAAGGCGCATCGGGGTATGTGGAGATCCACATCCCCCCTCTTCTTTTCCCTCCCCGCATCGCCCATCCCTCATCACCCTCAAAGACGGGCAGCGCACTTACGACTTTTGGATTGCAGGTGTCCATGGACGGCGGTTTTCGCTTAACATCAGGTGACCCGTCTGTTCGTCTGTCTGTGTGTCTATTTTGTTTTTATAATGTAGAGGTACATTATAAAAACAAACAAAAAATAAGATTTTTGCGTATTTTCAAAGTCGTTTCGTGTTTTAATTGTAGTTGGTAGTGATATATTACGACTGTAAGTCAAGTTGGCAACCTTCTAAAACAAATGAGAATAATTTGTTAAATAAATTCCTACCACGGTGTCTATTCAGCTTTTTAGTTGGTAGTTATCTACTGGAGTGATATATTATATAGATACTAATGGCAAAATGTAGATAGAAGGCAAAAAGCAATTTCAACCTTCCGAAATATTGACTTAATGGTCAGTGCTTCTGGCTGCTGAGCCAGAGTCAGAGAGCCAGAGACAAACATTTGTGTAATGCACAAACAGTTGTTCCCCGTCCAGGAGTTCATTGTGTACGTTGTTTGAAGTTTGAATACTTGTAATATTCAAGCGACCAAGGCAACATTCCAAATTTGAGAATTCTAAACGTCAAAAATAAGTGTTCTTTATAACTGTCAACGTAACAAATAGTTAATCAGACTCTTTTGTCACAAAAACTGCCAGTACATCTAATTATAATTAAATAAGTAAGTACTCTTTATATAAAATCATCTTTTACCAAATACAACCGTTTAACG
The DNA here is from genome assembly GCA_947561695.1 of Tyria jacobaeae. NCBI lineage: Eukaryota > Metazoa > Arthropoda > Insecta > Lepidoptera > Erebidae > Tyria > Tyria jacobaeae. Next base: position 22,420,991 of record OX387208.1, on the reverse strand, counting down.
TTAAAGTACAGGTTATAAAAAAATAATGTAATTGGTTACTTCATTGTTAAATTAGAAGCGGCTCTTATGTCAGATTTACTTCAAAGAAATCCTTAGAAAAATGTTTGTGAAAATGTTGTTATGAAGAAAATCTCTTTGATTATTATATATCAGTTATTTAAATTAAGTGTGATTTTGTGTCTCTGAGGCGGCTGGAAGAAGCGATTTAGTACAATTAACGGACATATCACAATTAATAGTACAATTACCATTAACGTTTTATCCCGGTTCGACCTGAGTAATAACACAGCCTCACAAAAAACCGGTATTCAAACATTGTAATGTCGAGTGAGTAAGAGTACCGGAGGCCCAACGTACCCTCTCCGCTTTTCCCTCCCCTCATCCCCTTCTCCTTATACCCTTCCACTCATCACCTTCAAAGGCAAGCAGCGCACTGACGACGAGTTTGCAGGTGTCCATGGGCGGCGGTTGTCACCCATACGGCGGTGTATAGTTTTAGGGTAAATAAAAACGAACAAAAATATATTTTGGCCTGTATCTTTGTAATTATTGCATTAAAGTGCCGAAATGAATCGGAACCAAGGTGCATTTCTCGCAGTCTTTAGCTAGGCTGACTAAAGGCTACGTTTGCTTGTCCCCCATATATTTATGTCCACTTATAAGTTCTTGTGCGTCCCAGTTTATACACCACATATTAAATTATTAAAACATTGCTCATAACGTTTATTTTAATAAAGTATGACGTGGCAAGTGAAGTGTGACGTTGCAAAATGGCGTCTGTCAAGTCATTAGGCGCGCTTCAAGTAAAAGAGCTCTTGCTCGACCTGAGCGGGTAAGAGTGACAATTAGGGTATCGTAAGTTTCATTCTTTACGAGGTCCGACTGCCATTTCTCGTGGAAGTAAATAACGAACAGCTTTAAGTAAAGGTTTTACCATATTTTCTGTTTTAAAACATCGAAATAAAGTAACTAGTTTGTAGTGCGTGTTTCAGAACTGGTTATCTTAATTTCTCGCTATCACATTTTAGCTTTAGCGTCGACATAATACGGTAGATATGGAGGTCATACACTATATAAACTAAATGTTTTCATTTCACTTTTTTTAATATGACTAGGAATGGAATAATTGACTTTTAAAAAAGTATATCATAGCCGTCAATGCTCTTTTCACGATAAAGCTTAAAACTCGTTCGTAACGAAGTTCAGATCAGACTTTCTAACGGCTAATTCTTTAGAATTAGCCGTTAGAAAGTCTGATCTTCAACCAGCAGCTCAGTAGCACGAGACGCAAATATTTTATTATTTTTAGAAACTATATGAAAAAAGTATTATTAGCGCTCATAAATTTGTGGGTTCGATTTCTCTTGGCTTCCATCATTAAATATTTATCTTTCGACCAAAAGAAATATTTAAAAATCGAATAAAATTTTTGGGAAAATCGATTAACTATAATGAAAAGTCGAAAACAGACGAGCATACGAGCTCCTTTTTAATGGAAAGGGGCAGACGAGCAGACGGGTCACTTGATGGTAAGTGACTGCCGCTGCCCATGGACACTCGCAACTCAGGATTCAAGTGCTTTCCCAACCTTTTTTGAAGCATATTTTTAATAGCATAGAGGGACAGACGAACAGAGGGGTAATCTAATGGTAAATGATAACCAGCGTCCATGGACACCTGCAACTCGAGAGTCGTAAATGCGCAGCCCGCCTTTGTGGGTTATGAGGGATAGGGGGGTGCGGGGAGGGGAAAGAAGAGAGTGCAGATGATGAGACGGGAAAAAGGAGAGATGGATGAGGGAAGAGAAAAGAGGAGAGGAAGAGCTGGGCCTCCAAAAACCTCTAACCTGCCCATTCGTGCCTAAGCATGGCTCTACCGCTGCTTGAAATTAAAAACCTGTGCGTAGACCTTTAAAAAAGAATAGACTATAATGTTGTATTATCTTATATATACAATTCTCGTGTCACAATGTTAGTTACCATGCTCCTTCGAAACGGCTGGACCGATTTTTATGAAATTTTGTATGCATGTTCAGTAGGTCTGAGAATCGGCCTACATCTATTTTTCATACCCCTAAATGATAAGGGTGACCCTATACAGATTTTTTATGGCAGAACATCGTTTGCCGGGTCAGCTAGTGATATATAAAATTGTAACTTATTTCAAATCTCAATGCACTATTTGCCCAAAGGAGTTTTATTATTTACATACAGCATTATAATGGATAGAATGACCCAAGTATGTGAGTAATAAAATATGTAATCCTTTTATCGAAACCTTTTACTTTTACTCAGGGATTGATGACAAACTTGTGTAGGTATATATAAATACTTAACTAGTAGGACTAATCAGCTAGATTCGATAGGAGAATTCAAAAGGTTATATCAATATAATCAATTTGATTTTACATCAGATGACAAAGATTTAGTTGCTTTTAAAAGCTATTTATATGTTTATATTTTAAATCTTTTTAAGTGGAATGTTGAGACGTAATAAAAGATAATAGACTCTCTAGCTCGACTTTATTGAATTTTAATATTTTAGCTGTGCCTTCGCTTCACCTACGCTCGTAGTGTACATTTTTGTGTGGAATCCTTATTCTTTTTTCAGAATAAAAGTATCTTAAGTTACGCCTCATGACAAGCTATCTGCATGTAAAAAGCCCATATAAAAAAGCCCACCTATTCGGGAGATTATCCGCAACAAACTGACAGACAGACTAAAAGTAAAAATCTAAGTTTATGTGTTCTAAACAGTCATATGCACTTAGTAAAAATCTATTATTTTGTTATTACAAACAGACAATTTTTATATATTTGTTTTTTTTTTATACTATAGGGGGACAGAAGAACAGACGGGTCACCTGATGGTAAGTGACAACCTCCGTCCATAGACACCCGCATCTCAAGAGTCGCAAGTGCGCTGCCCGCCTTTGAGGGTGATGAGGGATTGGGGATGCAGGGAGCGGAAAGAAGAGAGGGGGGATGAGGAGAAAGGAGATGAGGGGAGAGGAAAGGGGAGAAGGGGAGTTGGGCCTCCGGAAACCTCACTCATTTCGGGGAAATGCAACGCAAGCGTTACTTCACTACCGGCTTTCTGTGAGGCCGTGGTATCGCACCAGTCGAGCCGGCCCATTCGTGCCTAAGCATGGCTCTACCACTGTTAAAATCTACTTGTGTAGGAATTGATGTAATGTTAAGTTACGTAGTAGTACATGTTAAGACAATGTAAATAGAGCTGATAAATAATTGAATTTTGTCTTCTGTTTTTACTTAAAATATTATACTAGTATGTGTATATATATATGTATATCTATGTGTGTATATATAAAGATGACGTAACTACTAAGACAAATTGAAGTACGCGCGTAACTTTATATAAAATTGTAGTTTAATCACATATTTTTTTTCAAGACTTCATTAAATTAATAATCAATATTCCGACTGCTGAGACGGTCTTGGATCCGATTTCCACATGGGATAAGACATTTGTGCCATTCTCAGTTAGTTATCCCGTGTATATATATGTTTAATATTACAGAATGACACTCTGAAGCAATCAATACTATTTTTTTATCTGTACTTAATTAATATCTTTTCAAACCTAACTTAAGAAATTATGTGTAATTCGTGACGTGGCAACATGCATTAGTAATTACGTTTATATGTACTAGTACAGTAATATCTTGCAATGTTGGATGGACACTCAGTAGACACTACAATCACACTATAATCATTTTGATGTTTGAGCCGGCTTGACTGGAGTAATACCACGGGCCTCTCAGAAAACCGGTTCTGAAGCAACTGTCGTTTCGTGGTTCACCACGTAAGTGAAGTTACCGGAGGCCCAACCCTCTAGTCTTTCCCGCTTACTCCACCAAAAGGCAGCAGCGCACTTTCGACTATTGAGTTGCATTGCGGCGGTAGGCGCTCGTTTACTCCCTATAACATAAATAGAAATGACTGTAACAAAGAATTTTACATTGAGAAATACATTGAGAAGGTATTATATTACATTGAGAAGGTATTATATTTTTCAATATGTAGGTTCATAGGAAACTTAAAAATACGGAATATTATCCTTTAACATAATAGATCTTGACTTCAAAATATGTTATACACTGGTCTGTTGGTCTAGTTGTTAGGGATCCTGTCTGCAAATCTGGAAGTCCTGGGTTCGATTCCCACACTGGACAAAAGCTGTGATCCACAAAGAGTTGTCCCGAGTCTGGGTGTTCTTTGTGTCCGTCTTTTGTATGTTTGTAAAGTCTGCGATACATAAATACTTCCTAGAGCGGGAGTTGGCTTTTAAAAAGAAATAAAACAACACTTTTTGTACTGTTATACTTATTACAACAATTTAAATAATTCTGCTCTAAAGCACACAGACATGGGAGGTTCCAAATCTAAAATAATTTGGTTCCACTACAGATTATATTAAAATATTTTTAGAAACCAGGAGTTAGGATTAAATATAAAAAAATGTAGGTAGGCTAACCTCGGTTCTATATTTTTCTTATAACAATTAAAACAGTTCACATCAAACGATTTTAGAATTCGAAATATGTTTACAGGCAATTCACTAAATATATAACAGATCAACAGTAAAACGATAAAGAAACAGATTTACAACAAAATAAAATTAAATGACTGACGTATAGCTCACGACCCATCAAGACACGTCCTTACCGAGCGCTGTCCGAACAGCAAGAGAGCGAACATAGCCAAATTAGCCAAACACCGTGTCTTTATAGGTGCGCACTGCATAGTGTATTCGTAAAGTACATCTAATTATATCATTAATTCCGATTTTTATATATATTTCATACGAACCCTCACTATGTAATCTATATTATTACTGACATATAATTTAATATAATCGTTCTGCAGTAACTTCCATAACAATTAGAAACCTTTGAAACTGCCGTAACGCAAAACCGGTCAAGTTTATTTAATAAATATTGTGGAACAGTGCAAGTGATTTTTCTCAAGAAATATAAACAATTTTCTCGGCCTTATGATCTCTGTGTTGATTCTCTATTTTCACTCAGATTACAGGACTTCAGATGTGTGTGGTGTCGCAAATGCGTGCACGCAGCATGCAAGCCAAGTTGGCGGGCATCATGTACTCTTGGTCCAGCACGAGCTTCAGTGGTGCCGCCTACCAGACTCCACTCCGTGGGACCTGACGATGCCTGGCAGCCGGACAGACCGGCAAATGCCTCCCCACTTATTGTGTTTGTTAATTCTAGATCAGGTATGTTAAAATTTAAGTTTGTTTTTAATTTATATACTGCACCAAGTTATGAATCCGAACTTATGGTGTTGTTTTAACAGGCGATAATCAAGGTGTGAAATTTCTCCGACGCTTTAAGCAGCTCCTAAACCCGGCGCAGGTGTTTGAATTAAGTGGAGCTGGTCCTCGCTTGGGATTGAGATTGTTCAGACATTTTGCGCCGCTAAGGGTACTTGTGTGTTCAGGAGACGGATCTGTCGGATGGGTTTTGCAGGAGATCGACAAACTGGATATGCACGTAAGTAAATCCTTAGTTACAGCCATTTCAAGTTTTGAAACTAATTTCACTGGAACTCGCATTAATGTAATAGAAATTATGTATAAGTTTTCCTTATTGGGGGTTGTCTAACTATAAGTAAGTAGACCATAGAATCTGCCTGAGACGTGCTCGTGCCTCTCTAAACTGAAGAGGAGGCCAGGCCCCCTTTTCAGTTTAGAGAGGCACAAGCACACAGTGTGGCCACCTATTGAGATGACCATGATGATTGATGATGATGCAGACCTTCTGCAGGGGTTCCCGGAGGCTTCCTTGCTAGGGTATTCCCGGGTCCCTTGCAATAGACTCTTTGTGACGGAACACCGTGTGGTTTTATCGGTTCGAGTCCGACATACCACTTCTCCTTTGGCTCCGGTGAGGTTTACACACAAAAAAAAAGACTAAAGAGTCTAATTCCAAACTAAGCAGAGCTTGAACTACGAGTATAATAATGGATATTACGTCAGAAGTTATAAAAAAAACGACAATTTTAATTTTTAATGCCACAAACTTGCTTTTATATTCACTCAACTATTCCACTCATTACTTTCTGTAACCAGCGTCAAGTCCAAACAGCAGTACTCCCGCTGGGTACAGGGAACGACCTGGCAAGGGTGTTGGGCTGGGGAGCCTCTTGTGACGATGCTGCTAACTTGCAACAGCTCATAGAACGATACGAGAGAGCGTCTACGAAGATGCTGGACAGGTGAGACATCGCCCATCATTTAAATACGCAAAACATTAGTTTGAAAATAATTTTAGCATTTTTAGCTAAAAATGTTTTCTTTCTAGATAACGCTTATATATGAATAAGCTTATCTTATTTGCTTCAACAAAACAGTCAGGTTCTACGAATGTTTTGTGAATATTATTTTTTTTTAAATTTAATGTAGGTTTTAAAGTAGAAAGATTATCAAGTATTCAATCAAACAAGTAAAATAAAAAAAAAAAAACAAATACCGACTGCATTTGTTATCTCGAAATTTAATGACACGCCCACCATTAAAATGATTGAAATAATACACACGTTGAAATCTATCAAGCCGTTTAGACTCTAGGCCGTGACAAACATACATAGTCCATGCCTACACTCGACAAACTTAACCCTAATTTTTGCGCAGTCGGGTAAAATAATCTATCATTCAGAGAAATCATCAACATAATCAGTCGTATGCAGAAATGAACCTATACCTAATATTAAATCGTGCCAAATCGGCTTAACACAAACACCGATTTTTTTAGTACAAAGGTAGATTTAAAGATTGTATTTATATATTGTTTCAATTGTAGGTGGTCAATAATGACGTTCGAGCGTGCACTGACGGCTCCTCCGCCTCCGCCGGTACCTCCGGATCTCTTAGACGAAAACTCGCTGCTTAAAAATTTACAAGACATTATGCAGGTAACATTTTACTGCTAGTATTGCTTTTAAAACTTTTGACGTGACAACGTCTTATTATTCGATAGGGCCGGCTGCACGCACGAAAAAACATGACTCATGCAGCGTTACCTCGCTCTGAGGCGTTCCATTTAAGGCTTGAAGTGCAAGCGAGAGTGCGGAACGAGCGACAGAGAGGCACAATCGGTCTCCGCGTCCGGCAGCGTTACGATGTCACGTTCAACTATCGTCAGTAAACCGACTTTACAGACAACCGTTTCTTTTTTTTTTAATGAAATTACTTTGCTAATTGTTCGCAAAGAGACGCTACTCACATCATCAACTTGATGTTTGGGATTATAATAAATATTATTTGAAAATTAATTAAAGTAATATTTTCTCATTTTGCTATCATAACCTAAAACAATTGAACATAAAAACCATATAAGACATTCTTAGATAGTTATATGCTTATTTAAACTTTATACACTTCTAGTAAATGATAACCGTTTTCAGACTTAATGCCTAACGTATTTCCTACCAGTCAACCTTGAGGTGATTTGTCAGCGCATCACGTAAAGACTGGAATATTATAGTGTTACAGGAGTTAAATAAGTAAAGTTATTTAAAAAAATGTTGAATAAACAGGCTGGTGAAGTGAACAGCACAGCAAGTTCAACCCTCCGAGCGGGGTGTCTGCAGTTGGCTGCGGTCGGAGAAAGGGCTGGAGGGGGCGCGGCGCGAGCGGCACATCGCTTGCGGCGAGCGGTCTCGTTACTGCTGCACGCTAGAGTGCACCTCGCCCACGACCATATACGGTGCAAGTTAGTATATCGTCCTATGTTTTAGTTTGTAATTTTAGTGCTTAGACATTCTGTAACTTTCACATTTGTCTTAGATCCTGGGAGCCACTTGAGACGAGTGATAGTGAGCCTGAAGCACAACCAATTGCTGAAAAGGGTAGCATCGAAAAGACTGAAAAGGTAATTCTACGATGTTTTTTTTATAATAAATCGGGAAAGTAAAATTGGTTCACTGAAAAGGGTATATTAATATTCGGTTGCAGTATGCCTTGAAAGAGAACATGTGAAAACAAGTATATAAGGCGAACGATAGAAATGGTATGTCAGAAGTACCTGAAGCCGGAGGGTTTGTATGAAATGATAAAATGGAGCATTTTAATGTGGTGGAGAGAGGTGGTGGTGGAATTTTATTCGAGCATTTAAATTTTAATGCTACAGAATGTATGGGTCAGCTGGACCGCCCCTTACAACGGCCTTACAGAAAACATTTTGCGTTGCGTGGAGATGTAGCTTCACTCTGCAACCTCTATCGCTTGTATCATGGGGAGTGTTCAGAGGAATTGTTCGGACTTATACCGGCTGCAGGTTTCCGACATCGTTCTTCGCGACAAAATATCCATCCCCATCACCTGGACGATTGGCAGTCCACCACCATGCGCTTCTCCAGAAGCTTTTTGCCTCACACAATCAGCTTATGGAACAAATTATCGCCTGCCGTATTTCCGAACTGATACGACCTTTAAACCTTCAAGAAAAGAGCGTACTCTTACCTAAAAGGCTGGCAACGCACTTGTGACTCTTGATTTGCGGGTGTCCATGGGCGGCGGTAGTCACTTACCATCAGGTGACCCGTCTGCTCGTTTGCCCCCTATAGCATAAAAAAAAAACTGGCTGTTAAACAATGCTTGTAACCTCACTCACGCGATCACGTGATCGTGTGAGTGAAGTTACCGAAGGCCCAACCTCTTTTCCTGTTCCTCTTTCTCCCCCTCCCTTTCCCCTACCCTCTGTCCCCTCACCCCTTTCCCTTCCCCACTTTCGTCTCAACTAAAAGGCGGATAGAACTCCTGTGACTCTTGAGTTGCAAGTGTTCATGTGTCTCGAAAGTTACTTACCATCATGTGACCCGTCTGCTCGTTTGCCCTCCTCTAAATAAAAAAAAAATACAGTGAGTTATGTAATTATATGCAGAAACTAGAAGCAATTTGTTCACAGACTTGGCCTTCCGTGACAGGAGGAAGGCCTGACTTCTTACAATAATATGTGCATATTATTTTAAAATCAAACACGTTTCCAACACCTGATTTGAGATAACTTGTTTGACTGTTTGAAGCACTAATTACTTAAAAAGTACCATAATAATAATATTTCAGAGCCTCAGAATGAATATGCTTGTTTGTATATTACCTAAGTTAGCTACTAACAAAATACACTTTATTGTACACCAAATATATATATTGAAAAAACTAATATTGTTAAAAGTAAAACGTACAATTGGCGGGCTTATCACAACAAGCAATATCTTATAGGCAACCTTTGGTTAGACAGGTCTGCAATGAATTATTATGGGTGGCTATGATGTTGAATTATGAAATGTGTTAAAGTTCAATCGCACAAACATATGTTTATATATAAACATCTAATATACAAAATTCTCGTGTCGCGGTGTTTATTACAAAACTCCTCTGAAAATGCTGGACCAATATTTATAAAATTTTGTGTGCATATAGAGTAGGTCTGAGAATCGGCCAACATCTATTTTTCATACCCCTTAATGATAAGACCCTACACAGATTTTTTATAAAGAAAAGATATAATTATAGTTATCTTAGACATAACTTTGCTAATAATAAATACTCTTTTAATTTTTGGAAAGATCGTAATGATTGAGCTAATTTGATAGATACTGGTAAGGAATTCCACAGACGTGCTGCTTCAATTATATAAGAGTTATCAGGAAACTTTGTCGAATGACTGAAATGCCTTTGTATATATAGCATCGAGGTCAATGTTTTAGTGCTACTAATAAACATATAATTTATATTTCTGTATTCTGTATATCAACTATGTACTTAACCATAAATTTAAAAACGTTTATAAATGTATTGTTTGACTTTCTGTGAGATTAAATAAAAGTATCTGAGTAACCTCATCTAAATCAAAATTGTATCCAAAATTGTTGAAGCGACTCCCGACACAAAAAATAAATGTACAATACATGCTCGTTTAAAGTTATTACGCAGATATAGCTCTCTTACGGAGCTCATAAAAAAAAGAGTGGTGTGTGACTGGCGCGGCGTCATGAATCTTATGTTGGTTTACGATTTAACTTAGGCTTTTATTTGTCAGGAGCAGCTAAACTGGGCAGCCCGTGAATGCGCGCTGGCCAGCCGGGCGGATAGTGTACGCAAGGCACTGAGATCACTTGTACGGACGCTTTCGCAAATATACCCTCAGGTAATATATCAGAAATAAATTTTCCTATCGATGTAAGTAGCTGAGCTTTTCCAAAATAAAGGCTAAAGCTATTTGAAATGTGAAAAAAAACTTTTAAGCAAAAGGATTATTTTTTCGTATCTGCGAAAAACAACCATTTTCAATCCGTAGAGAGCCATAGACACGAATGGGCCGGATCGACTGGAGCAAGGACCTTACATTGTATTGCCGAGTGAGTGGGTATCGGTGGCCCAATTCCCCCTTTCTCAACACTCTCAACGGCGGGCAGCGTACTTAGGACTCATGAGTTGCAGATGTCTATGGGCGGCGGTTCTCACTTACCATCAGGTGCGACCCGTCTGTTCGTCTGTCAAAAAAACTTTTCTTTTTAAACGCTACTTTTGTGTCTCCAATATTAAAACAAGTCTATGTTTATAGTAAGCATAATAATTTATTGTAATACGAATCGATGATCAGCAAAAATACAATCGAGACGCTGCTTACACTGTTACTAATGCCCGTGCTTCACTTACATATTTCAGTTCTTTGAAAGTCAGTTTCCTTTCAGGGTGTGTCTCATGACGTAGACTCCTGTGATACCTATGATAGTTCGGGTACAAACACAGTAGCTGGCAATTACGCAGTAGAAGGTGCTGAAATGCCTGCACCTGCTTCTGAAATGTCGGCACTACCTGTACCACGAGCTTTTGCTGATAGTAGGAGGTCTTCGGCAGCGTCCGCCGTGTCAGCCGCTTCATTGCATCCCGACAAGTAAGGTCGTAATCTAAGAAATATAAAAGTTCACATTGACATTATCTTGGCACCTGATCTTAATTTGTCCCATCTTCACAGCATTCCAGATGTAGATGAAGACATAGTTAAATTAATTAGCTCAAACCCACCGGGCACTCTAAACTTAGATGTGAATAAACCAGAGCAAAGCAAGACTAGTTCCACTTCACCTCAAGATAGGCTCTCACTCTCCAACCTCTCCTCTTATGATACAAGCTCCTGTAAAAACCTTACAAGACTCGATCTTGATCACGTCACATTTAGCAGTAGTCTCACTATACCTAACTTAATAGTCTCCGATGATAGTGATAAGAGAGATTCGATAATACAGGGAGAAAAATATGAATCGGACCAATTGACTATTATAGACGTCGATAAGCCGTATACTGATGACGCGCATTATGAAGTTAGAGCAAGGGCTACCCCAGCTAGTGGTGAAGGTACCCCAGATAGACGTTTCTCAAGTATAGACTTGGAGATCGAAGCTAGTAGTTCTGAAGGGTCCAATATTAGCGATGATTTTAGTTTAATATCAGAAATTATTGAAACAAAACCTGAAGAGGCTGAAGAATCAGGGTGCATCGGACACATTGATTCGCCCGAAGTATCTGACACAACTTGTATCAATTCTGAGACCTTGCATGGAGAGTCAATTATGGATGATATTAGTTCAATGCTTGGACAAGAGGTTCTATTGGCAATGATGGGAAAAAATGGAGAAAATGAAACGTATACCGATGATACAACTTTATTCACATCGGACACTGTGTCAGATATAGCAATGGATAGCAGAAATCCGAGCTTGGAGAAAAACAACGAAACGAAAATCAAATACATATCGAAAGTGAAGAAACCGAAGGAAGGAGAGGTTGAGAAGTTCGGCTTTGAAAATAGGGTATTCTACATCGAAAACGCAACGAAAGTAGAGGATCAGATTAAGTATTGCAGCTTAGCACATTTCGAAGAAGGGAATGACATTACACGAAAATCATTTAAAAAGCAACTTAGGAAAAGTTTAAAGAAACGAGTACTTGAAGACGTCAGTTTAATACACATTATACCAAAGGTCCACGAGGAAACTTTAACAATGAAATGTGATAATACTCACAATAATATTCAAACACCAGGGCTTCTAGTTCAAAATCATGACATGTCGCCGTTTCCTCAAGTTAGTGTGGTTGTAGAACCGCCTTCGCCATCACATAGCGATGATAAGAAAAGTTTGAAGACTTGTCCCAGCCGAATGGCATCAGTACTAAGTGACATATTTGATCAGGGAACAGATACACTAAGTGTCAACTCTCCAGAACCAAGCGTAGGAACCACTAGAGAAAGGCGACAGTCTGATAACCCGAAGCTGTTAGGCTCAGATTCTGAGTACGGTAAATTTTTAAGCTGCTCCCCTGCAGCTACCAGGCGAATATCATGCGGCAGCCTTTTCAAGCCTGGAGAACCTGACAAGTAAGTTCAATGTTTCATTTATTTCTATAAATTTTCTATGATTAGAATCGGTCTTGTAATTTTTTTTTCTAGTTATGATAAATTTTTGATGGTTACTGCGAGAGTAAGGTTTTTGTTATAGTGTCGTGACTTGTAAAATTGCATTGATAACTGAGTACCAATATAAATGGGGTTTCAAATAAAAAAGATTCTCAACAATTTTGCTTAAAGATACCTTCGTCTTTCTATCATTGATACTATTACTATTTATCATTGATTGGTATAATCTCACTTCTGTATAAATTTTCAGAAAGATAGATAATATCGTCTTACAAATTTTAATACAAATAAAAAATATACGTAGTATACCAGACACATTTTTTTTCTATTATTCTAATAAAAATAGTGCGTTACATACATTTATAAATATTATAAAAATATATTATATATAGTATAACATATCCAACCTCATTTATAGATTATCAACATCAGTATCATCAATATGGGGGGACGGTGTAAACCAGACTATTGGTTCCAAGTCTGACTTTAGTGACAAAGAACCAAACAAGAAACTGCCGATCATCAACCCCTTGGTCCAACTGCCTGCTTGGCCCCATGTCACCCAAGGTTTCATCAGCCAATGCCTTCTAGCCAATGCTGATGCACTTTGCGCTGCAGTAAGCCCTCTTATGGATCCTGATGAGACGCTTCTGGAAGGCTTCTATGAGAGAGCAGTAATGAATAATTATTTTGGTATTGGAATTGATGCTAAAATCACTTTGGACTTTCACAATAAGAGAGAGGAACATCCAGAGAAGTGTCGGTCCAGGGCAAGGAATTATATGTGGTATGGGGTGCTTGGCTCCAAGGAGTGGGTGAACAGGACATACAGGTAAATGCTTGAAATTTAAACATTAACGTTAAGTGTTGATTCAAAGTACCTAAAAGGATTGCTGAGACCGAAGGGCGTGGGTTCTATTCCCACACGGGCCTAAAAATTGTGTGAGCCAATACTAGTTGTCTCGAGAGTCGTGTTCATGTCCTTTATTTGTATGTTGTTCCCTGGCGACACAGGAATAAGTCCAACTAAATGAAAAAGCCAATAATGTTATTGTTAAAGTGTACTGTAACATTGGCAACCACAAAATACTATGTGACTGGCCTGTTGGTCTAGTGGTTAATGACCTTGACTGCTAAGCTAGAATTCGTGGGTTCCCACCCAGGATAAATATTTGTGTGATGAACATGATCATTTGTTCTGTGTCTGGGTGTAATTTATCTATAATATGTATGTATTTAGAGGTATATAAGTATGTTTATCAGCTGCCTGGTTACCACAGTACAAGCTCTGCTTAGTTTGGGATCAGACGGCTGTGCGTGAGATGTGTCAAGTTATTACTGTTATAAAAATGTTGTTTTACGTTTTAAATAAATAACAGAATTATTACAGAATTATCTTTACACCTTTATTTTATTTATAAAAAAGAAGTTGTGTCTTGGAACACCAGGTAGGAACGAAGTTCCTTCGGATTCGGATATCAGAAAGAGAAGGGATGAGAGAACAGAAAGAAAGAGGGAGAAAGAGAAAGGTATTATACACTATTCGCTTGTGTATACGACTATAGCACTTTCGTTATATGTTTTTCTTACGGTTTTGGTCTCACATTTTTTTAGTTTGGTCGCGCAGCAAAATCCCTATCTCATCCAAGCCTGCCGTAAGGAGCTTCGTTCCAATATAGAACATATATACCAGCTACATAATATTGTCTTTACATCAATAAATACTCTATCCAATACGAAAAGAATCATTCAAATCCGACTGATAGTTCCATATATTAGCTCGTTTATACAAACAAAAAATTCTGACACTTCATCAATACAGATAGTAGAGATAATCCGGGTTGAATTAAGAACCTCCTTGTGTGGCCTTGAATATTGTTTATACTACTACCACTATTTTACAAATACCGGTTACCCTATTTCTTCTCCCTTCTTTTCCCTCCCCTCAGCTGTCCATGGGCGGCGAGTATCAGTTATCACTTACAAACAGGTGACTGTCAAGTCGGACAGGTTCGTTTGTTAGCCTTACATACATATATAAAAGAATAAACCGACCAAGTGCAAGTTGGACTCGCGCACGAAAGGTTCCGTACCATTATCTATAAAAACGGCAAAAAATATCACGTTTGTTGTATGTAAGTAAGTAAAAAATAAAATAAATATTTAAACGAGGGGTCCTTTCAATATTTATTTTATTTTAATTTAATGATATATTTTTAAAGTGAATATATAACTAAATATTTTCTAATAATTTTTAACGTCTTCCCATAACCGTTATCAATATCGAGCAAAAACGAGCCAAAAAATCACGGTTGTTGTATGTTAGCCCCCTTAAATATTCTATTTTATTCTGTTTTTTAGTATTTTTTATTATAGCGGCAACAGAATTACATCATCTGTGAAAATTTTAACTGTCTAACTATCACCTTTCATAAAACACAGTGGACAGACGGACAGCGAAGTCTCAGTAATAGGGTCCCGTTTTCCCCTTTGGATACGTTACCCCAAAAGACCTATCAATGAACTTTCTTTTAGGCACCTAGGTCAGCGCGTTCAACTGGAGTGTGACGGACAAAGGATACCATTGCCAGAGCTTCAAGGTATCGTGGTGCTGAATATCCCTTCGTTCATGGGAGGCACCAATTTTTGGGGAGGCACGAGAGGTGATGATTTATTTTTGGCGCCATCTTTTGATGATCGGATACTTGAGGTGAGTGAAAACATCTACTTATTATAACCAAAGGTTAAAGGTCGCAAAACCATCGTCAACTTATAATGAAATCTCAAACCAATATTATTATGGTGATAATCTAAATGTGTTTGATATAGATGCCATAAGATCATTGTATGAGTTTCACATTAACAACACATTAACATTAATATACGGTTACTTATCTATAGTTGCTTATGTAAAGTGGTAAATTTATACACGACTTATAATCTTAGCTTAAATCTTTCCTAAGACTCACGAAAATGAAACGGTTTTTGTTATCAAGAATTTGGTAAGCACACATGAGAATCAAACAAAATTAAAAAGGCCTGAGAATCAACAATGTTTCCAGGAATTCCTAAGAACACAGCTTTAACTTTTTATGATTATTGTTTTATTAATATAAAAGTTATTAACATTCTATAGTCATTGAAAATGTTAAATTGTCTATCTGTTATCTAAATCTATGTTTTATGATATGACTGTCATGTCAAATTGGGATCTTTTTAGTAAACGAAAAAACTGTAGGTTTGGTACATTTTTCTACAAATCTGACAAGTCATTCCACTTTAATGTTAATGTCATGAATAAAAAATTAATTGAAAACGTTACAGTAAAACAGAACGACAACTATTTGTTAGTAATGTTATTGACCGATTTAGTGAAATAATTTAATTTAAACATCTACTCAATTGTAACACGTGTTTACAGATAAATAAATTTATTTATTGATTGAGTTTGATCACACACATCACATCAACATCACAGACATCACATCAACATCACACACATCACATCAACATCACACACATCACACACATCACATCAACATCACACACACCACATCAACAGTTTGACTTTCAGTTGCCACCGGCTTAAAAGCTTAATATCAACATTTTCCTGTAACGATATTGCAATTTAATATTCGCCTCAATAATTTTAAATCTATATAATGAACTTTAGGTTGTAGCAGTTTTCGGCTCAGCGCAAATGGCTGCTTCCCGCCTAATCAACTTGCAAAAGCACAGAATTGCTCAATGCAGAGCTGTTCAAATCAACATCTTGGGCGAAGAATGCGTACCAGTTCAAGTCGACGGAGAGGCCTGGTTACAACCGCCTGGATGTGTTCGAATCATACACAAGAATAGAGCCCAAATGCTTTGCAGGTCCAGAGCACTTGAGACTAGTCTTAGGTTAGTGAACTTTAGGTTAGTGCTGGTTGTTTTATATTGGTAGATGGAAAGTAGAAGCTGTAGAGACTGTATTAGAAAAAAAATATATCAATAAGAAGTAGTCAGCTTGCACCGCTTAGCCCTTGAGTCAGTGGGAAGTCTGCTATCACAAACACACCGGCGGGTTGTGATGTACATCAGGGGTTACGAGTACTAGTACAGGACATTTAACTTTCGTGGTCAAACTTACGTTAGTAAAAAATCTCTCAAATTGAGCTGGCTTTAATCTTTTAATTAAAAAGAGAGAAATAATGTGTCCATGTCACCCTTTTAAAAGTAAATTCTCTTAAAAGTAGAAAGTTATGATGACTGGGTATTGGGGAAATTTCTTATTCAATCGTAACATGTATGTTAGGTAAAGTAAAGTCTGAGAACTCCTATAAATGCCTTCTTACTAAGCTTAGGAGTAGGATTATTGGGTATTCCCAAGGGCCTAGCATAGATTTTTTTTTGCACCACTACCAGGTTGCCATAAAAAGTCTATAATAATCGGAATTGTTTATTGGAATTATAATTTGACTTATAAATGTAGATAACGAAGATCGCCTTAAAA
This sequence comes from Tyria jacobaeae, assembly GCA_947561695.1. Classification (NCBI taxonomy): domain Eukaryota; kingdom Metazoa; phylum Arthropoda; class Insecta; order Lepidoptera; family Erebidae; genus Tyria; species Tyria jacobaeae. The sequence goes on along the minus strand of OX387208.1, from coordinate 22,404,036 downwards.
AGGGAGTTTTAATAATTATTAACTTAAATAGAACTTGGGATGAGAAACAACAGCAGAAGAATGCGTCGGCCGGCGGGCCGGGCAGTCCGCGGGTCGCGCTCTCGCCGGCCGAGAGCTCTCAGCTACTTGCGCTGCTCGATGACGTCAACACGCTTGTCAAGCAAGTAAGTATCTTACATCAAGTATTAGAGCCATAATTACGAATAGGCTGGCCCGACCGAAGCAATACAAAGGCTTTCAGAAAATCGGTTGTCAAAAAATGCGTGTGTTGTAATTACCGGCTAAGGAAGGGTGCCGGTACCGCAACCCCCAATCTCCTCGTTCCCCTCCCCACAGCCCCTTATCACCCTCAAAAGCAAGTTTGAGTAGGAGGTGTTCATTGGCTGCAGTTGTCACCATACGGTGACCCGTCTGCACATTTGCCCAATATGCCATAACAAAAATTAACATAGAATATAAATATATTCAATATTTATTTAAATAATAGCTTCCGCCCTCGGTTTCGTCCACGTGGTATGTCAATAAGGAGTAGCCTATATGTTGTTGGAGCCATAAGAGCGTGAAAAATTAACATTCTTATCAATTATATCACTCATCATTATATGTGCATCACAAATTTTTGTATTGTGTGGAAATCGAGCCATCGGCCTACGGCTCAGCAGTCAGGATCAACCACTAGAGCATACACCAGCACAGATCTACGACTGAAGGTATTCGTCCGTAGGTGAAGCTGTCATGTATAAGTGAGAGGTCAGCGTGCGGCGCTGTGTCGACGAACGTGCAAGTGGCGCGTCGCGTGGCGGCGCAAGCAGACGCGCTGCAGGACGCCGACGGAAAGTTACTGCCTGCACCGCAACTCAGGCGACTGCTTGCTACACTGGTAAAACTTTATTGCTTTGTGATTGATGCAATTTTTTTTTTTTTTTTTTTTATATTATAGGGGGACAGACGAACAGACGGGTCACCTGATGGTAAGTGACACCGCCATCCATGGACACTTGCAAAACTCAAGAGTCGCAAGTGCGCAGCTCGCCTTTGAGGGTGATGAGGGATGGGGGATGCAGGGAGCGGAAAGAAGAGAGGAGGGATGAGGAGATGGAAAAAAGGAGAAAGGAGATATGGGAGAGAAAAGGGGGGAGGAGGAATTGGGCTTCCGGGAAACTCACTCAATTCGGGGAAATGCAACGCAAGCGTTACTTCACAATCGGTTTTCTGTGACGCCGTGGTATCGCACCGGTCGAGCCGGGCCATTCGTGCCTAAGCATGGTCTACCACTGAATACTGTTCATCTTGGTCTTATATACTATATCATCTGATTGGATTTCATAACTTTTTTGTCAAAAAGCGGGCCAAAGAAGAGTCGGGCTCGAAATACGAAGGGTTTTCTATCGAGTTTCATGTATTGCCTGCCCTTTTATTACGGTCCCTCCGTTTGTTAGTCTGACTATTGTTGTAGCTTAGGTACCTACTGCTAGAGGTAGGTAGTTTAAATATTTGCAGTGTTCATATTGCCGTCCTAGTACACAACAATTAAATAAACAAAACAAGAACATTCCAGAATCATGATTTTTAACATCCGTCTGTCTGTTAGCGTGTACAACTATAGTTGGTAGACGACTAAAGTTTTTACTGACATTTATAGGATTGTAAAGCGTTTGTTGAGCTGCCTGGTGTCACAGTTTTCTTTTTTTTTTTATTTGTAAGCCTACCATAATGACTCCACTTTGCCTGATGGTAAGCAATAAATGGAGTCCAAGAGGGGTGGTCACCATCCTCATTGCATGTCTAGTCAATGTAGTATGGTGACCCACACTATGGCGGCCTGGTGAGATTGAGAGTATCTCTGCTGTTTTTCGCGAACTAAGTAAATGTCGGTCACAATAGAGCTTGCTGTTGAGCTGTCTGCTGGTTGTCAGGTGGAGAGTTGCCATGAGTTGGTGGAGAGTGTCTCTGCGACGGGCGCGAGTGCTTCGGCCGCGGCGGCCCTGCGCGCGCACCTGGCGCGGGCGCACCTACAACATGGCTACGCCTTCCTACACACCGATGAGGTATTATACTTTACTTAACTGATGGAGGCCTGCATTTAAGTGATTTAAAAAAAGAACGTTCTCAATTTGATATCGATTCGAATTCTTTGTGTTTATGTTACTATAAATGTTTTTTTTCTAATTGAAAGTTGTACTCAAGCGTTTGACTCTATTTCATTTGACGAAAATGTTAAAAAGTACTGTTCACAAATGGTATCTTTGTCCATCTCCAAGATATAATTTGTAAACAGTATCATATCATATATACGTGGAGAAAAAAAAAAAGATTAATAAACCTTCTCTCCTCTTTGTTATTTCGTCCTCCCCAGTCTTCGGCCCCAGTTAGAATCCCCAAACCTTATCGTAGGATGTCGTTGGATGGCATCCGATTATACTCTTAAACCCTCCTTCCATATTAAATAAGAATATTTGTATATTTAGCAAAACACTGGCAAAATAATCACAATAATGAATAAACGAAAACAGTATTGTGTATAAATGTTATATATTCCTGAATGTTTTTAATTTTACAATTGCCTACCAAATCATATAAAAACTTTTCACTAATATTCATAATCCTGGTAGTCTATGTACTGCATGCTAAACTCCTATCGATGCTCATTTCTCCTCTTTCTCATGCCCCCTCTTCCCCTTAGGTGCAAAAGAAAGGGGGAGCCAGCCGCTGGCTGCGTGGTCGACGAAGTGTTTCTGAAGGCCCCACAACAACATATACCGCGGCTCAAGTCCGCTCCTGGGGCGTCAAGGAAGTCCAAGCATGGCTGGAGTCGCTCCAACTAGGGGAATATGCAGAAGCCTTCGCAAAACACGATGTCACCGGCCGCGAACTGCTTTCCCTCGCTCGCAGAGACTTAAAGGACTTAGGAGTCACTAAGGTAGGACATGTAAAGAGGATTCTGCAAGCGGTCAAGGAGCTGCAGTGACGACGGCGAGGCCACTCCGAGGGAGATGGCCATTGCTGAATTATGATGATGGTAGTGATTTGGTCTTTCTTTCAAGTACGTTTTGAACTTATAATTAATTAAAAATACTATTTCTTTACTGAAAATTTACCTAACTACCTATACCTAATCGCATTTAATAATAAGTTGGTTTCAATATATATATATATATATATATATACAGTCGTGGTCAACTAATTAAGGACATTCAAGATAGTGGACAGCAATAACCGGCTATGTACATATAAATATAAAACCCTGTTGATTTCTCAGTAACTATTATTTGCATAATTTGATCCGATTATTATACTATAAATGGCTGTAAATAAAAGATTAAATAAATATAAAAAAGTGTTTAATATCAAAGGTTAACCATGTATTCAATTTAAGGTACAATTCTGTAGCTGGACATTTAATTAAGAACAGTAAAGTAAAATGAAAAATAGAGTTAAACAGAACTAATAATCTGCAGTATTTTAATTTCTTTAACAACTTCATTTTATTACGGGTAAAATCAGTACCCAGTAGCAAAACCTTTGTTAGTAATTACCGCTTGACACCGATGTGGCATAGACATTATCAGTTTCTGACATATTTCAACAGGAATGTTTGCCCATGCCTCACAAAAAGCTTCATTAAGTTCATCTAAAGTTGTGGTACGATAAATGGCAACCTTTTTCTTAATTTCGTGCCAAAGGTGCTCGATTGGGTTGAGGTCGGGGCTATTTGCTGGCCAATCTAGCACTGATACCGACTGTCTGTTAAGAAACGACTTGACTGAACGGGCTGTATGTTTTGGGTCGTTATCATGCTGAAAAGTGCATATAATAGGAAGATGTTCCTCAGCATAGGGAAGCATAGTTTCTTCTAATATTGCCTTGTATTGATGTTGGTCTAAGTTACCCTGAACTTTCCTCACAGGTCCCACTCCACGTCCAGAAAATGATCCCCACATTTTAATGTTTCCTCCGCCATGTTTCACCTGCTTTTTTGTGAATCTTGGATTCATTTCCGCTTTTACAGGACGCCGTACGTATTGCCTTCCATCTGAAGAAATCAAATTAACCTTGGTCTCGTCAGAGAATAATACATGTTGCCATTGGTCGTAGGTCCAATGTCCATATTTACGTGCAAACGCAAAACGTGCATTTCTATGCTCTTTCTTTAACAACGGTACTTTGCGAGCCACTCTACCGAACAACCCTGCTTCTACCAGACGTCGTCGAACTGTCCTCGCTGATACACTGACTCTTTCGTCTGCCCCAAACACTTCATGTTTAATTAAAATAGAGCCTAGAAACGGATCTTTCTTAGCTAACTTGGTTATCATTCTATCTTCTTGCGGAGTTGTTTTTCTCGATCTTTTTTTTCTGGGCACATTTAAAGTTGTGTTATTGCGCCTGAAATGTTGCACTGCATTGCATACCATAGTTTTTGAACAATTTAAATATCCTGCTATCCTTCGGTATGACCAACCACGCTCGACAAACTTCATGATAATTTTTCGTAGTGTTGCATCGCAACTTTTATTTTTGCCCATTGTTCTTCAAAATAACTCTCAAAACTTGAAATTACAAATCTAGATTGCCGCCAAAACTACCACAAAGAATAGGAGAAGAAAGAAAATAATAATTGAGATTCAGATTTTGAAACTAGAACGCAATATCTCAGTGTCCCTAATTAAATGGCCAGCCAGCATTCTTTGAACAAATAGCACTGTGATCATCTATCAGCTATACTGTAAAGAGGTTTAATGTTTAAGAAGTTGTTATTGTTTGTATAATTAGGCACATAAATGACTAATTATACTTACATGTAAAAGATGTGGAATATTGTTTAGACTCGTTGGAAAATAAAATATAAATTCACAATTTGGATTAACTAGAGAGTGTCCCTAATTAGTTGACCACGACTGTATATATGTATATATATATATATATACATATATATATATATATTAATAAACTTAGGAATGCCATTTTAACGAGTAATATTATATAGTCGGTTCAATTGGAGCACCTTGAAAGAAAAGTCAAATCACAGGTATGATGAGAGACTAAGCAATCGGAATCTCGAATGTTCCTTCTGTTCTAAATTTGAAATGCGATCCGCAATGGTTAACTTGCTTGTCGGTGTTACCAACAACATTAATTCAATGACTGGCCATCGTGGTGATAAGGAATCACGTCGTTTACATATATCTATGTTTAGTTCTTGCCACAAATTATGTATATATGTAAATGAAAAGATCAATACAAAAATACCAGTTGCGCTGGCAAAGAAATACGTGTTGGGAATCCTATACATAGAAGACTGAAAATTGAAGGATCACTGCAAAATATACAGACGACGAAAATATTTACAATCAAGGTCTTAGATTACGTTCATATAACTGTAGTAAAAACCGAATTGTTTAAGAATTATAACCTAAATAATTTTCTACTTCTATTGAGTCAGTCATCTGAACAACCCCCAAAATAACTAGCATATTTCGTATTAACAGGTATTTGAATATAAAATATAACAATCAAAATAATCATTTATAATTCAAGTTTCGAATTAATGTAGTATACAATTCCAACATATGATTTAAATAATAAATGAGGACGCATTCTGAGGAAGGTTATATGGCAAGTTCCTGATGCACTAAAATGATATATATTTATTAGATATGTATATTGTATACTTTTAAGTTTCCGAACTTTAAAAAATAAACGTAATATATCTTCATATATATAACTATAGACGGCACGGGTAAGGAGAACAGTCTCTGTGTATGAAAAAGTGTCCGACAAATGCTTTAAATTAGGGTGGCGCTACAGTAGCAACACTGTACATTTCAAAGAAAATGAAATCCCCATCTTATTAGAGTAGGATAGCATTATAAACAAGGATAGAAGAACTTCTGCTGTTATGGTTCACTTTTCAAAATAAGCATAACATATGATAGAGAGGTATGTGATACATTTTTTGATGATTGACTCAAAAAGTTGTAAAAATAAACAATCGTAAAAAAAGTGAATACTTGAATAATACCACGGCTCACAGAAAACCGGTACACTAACAAATCTTGCATTGTATTTCCAAGTGAGTGAAGGTAACCGGAGGCCCAACCCATCTCTTCTTTCCCCTATCCTCACCCCCCTCTCCTCCTGCCCCCCTCTCATCACCTATCTTATTTCCAATCCCATCGCCTTTTTCCCCTCCCTGCATCACCCTCAAGGGCGGGCAGCGCACTTACGACTCTTGAGTTGCAGATGTAAATGGGCGGCTGTCGTCACTTACCATCAGATGACCCTTCTGTTCGTCTGTCAAAAATGTTCATACAAGCTGTTGGTTGGAAATAAGACAGAGCCTGAGGCCAAACATTTCTTATATTTTTCAATTTACAATTTACCCACTAGGACAACTAAACTAACCCAACAAAACCTTTGAACATTTATTTACTGCTTCCATCTGGACACTTTTACAATCTTCGATATGAGACGGTTCTCCTTTCCTCTACCCTTCATACATATAACTGGTATGTCATAAAGATAAATGGACATATGATGTTCCGTTTGGAAACTTAAAATTCATCCTAAATATGTTACTTACTTAATAAAATATAACTAACTAAATCTAATTTTAACATGCATGGTTTTTTAACATTTATGGTTTGGGAACAGACTGCGAATTTATTAGCCAAACGTCAATATATGTACTTAACTATAAATATTTTTACCGTAAAGTAAAATTCTTGAAAATATTTAAAAAATTTACGAAGAGCGGGAGACATAAACTCACGCCTACATGAAAAAGAAAACGTAATTGCCTTCTAAATTCAGATATAACTAATTAAGTAATCGCAATCGGGACCACGGTTAAAGTAACACCTACTATTTGGCGCCACTGGTAAATGAGGTTATTTTTATGTCATGTACTTTTATTAGTCTTCATATAAACAATATATATATATATAAACAACGTTTATAAATTTATGTATTTTACAATAACAACGAATATGAATTGGGCTTCAACTCAATGCAAAATGGTATTAGTAGTTTTTAAAACAAGTAAAATAATAAAATAAATATGACCCAACTGCATAATAAACATGCTCCTTCTCTTGCTGACTTTATTTAAAAATCTTATACCTATCAATGCCACAATAGGCTAAATGACTCTTTTTGGAAAACTTTTTGTAACTATTCCTTATTACTTAATAAGCACTTCAAGTTGATATTTCGGAAAAAATATATGTATTTCATAAAAAAAAAAGACAAAGTTTTGTCAAAACCGATGTTGATGAAATGGCGTTGGTCACGTGATGCTTGTGACGTCACACGCTAGTAAACATTTAGTAAAACAGTGAAGCTAAAATAAACTTCGTAAATTTTCTTCAGTTTTAGAGGTTAAAATGGTGTTTTAATGGTATGTAGTGCCACAGGGTACAAATACGTCTACAAATAACCCACAAAAATTGTTGCTTTCTGTTCCAACAAATCCCAAAAAATAAAAACTAACCTAACCTAAAATAAATATTATATGAGGATCACAAGTAAAGGTTTGAAAATAAATAAGTCCTACATACTATGCTGTTTTTACATTTTTAAATTCAGCAGCACAGTAATCAGCGTTGTTCTTAAAGAAAAGAGCAAACATAAATGCGTCTATTTGAGGCAAGTTGCTGTTATCAGCTCGTGCATAATTTGTCTCCATTTTCAGGTTGGAAACGAATATTATGAAAATAGTTGTAACATTAATCAAAATTTATCAGAAAAAAAAACAGTAAAAATAGCCCAAAGAACGATTAAAACGGGTTGTAACGGAGGCCTTCTTAGCGGAGCTAAACGGAGGCGGAGGTGAAAGTGGATGTAAAAAAAAATTATAATTTGTTGTTCATTAAAACTACAAATCTTTATTTAAAGTAAGTACATTTATAGTCCACTTAAGTAAAGAAACATATACATATATAGAATAAACATTACCTTCTAGTAATCAAAATTAAGGAGAAACATTTGACAAACAATAGTTCGTACGTTACGTCCAACTTGTCCAAGCAATTCGAGAGGTTGATTTCCTATCGTGTATCATTTGACAAATGACATACGCCCCACCCCAACCGCGTTCCCGCCGCGCACTCGTTGATTCCTGACCATTTCGCTCGCAAAACGCGGCCAGATAGCTATTTAAGTGGTCGTCGACTTTTTTGCTGCACGCGCGTTATTGTTCAATAATTCGTAAACAATCCTCCGTTAGAACTCCGCAAAAGTTGTACAGAGGCGGAAGCGAATACACGATTTCTTGCGGAACTTGGAGGCGAAGTTCCGTTACAACCCTAATTAAAACACTTAATAAATTAAACGCTCATACTATATATATATGTATACTCAGTGATGGATGCCGTGTTTACTTGCGTGTGACGTCACCAGCGTTGTAATCAATCACAAGTCGTTCTCGTTAAAGATAAAAGTTCAATAATTATCACATATTTATCTATGAAATTTTCAAAAATATACGTATTTTAGTTTAAATTATAGTTTAATATGTTTTTTATGCTATTATCTGATAGGATGACCACAATTTGTAGTATATTTTCAATGTTATCAAATAGCCTATTTCGGCGATTCAAATGACACCTCACACCTCATGCCATTTAGGCTCTAGGGCGTTAAATAATATCAAAGAATATACATACACACATGCACTCATACACTCAAAAAACGTAACCTTCCTGGTGCAGTCGGGTAAATATACCAAATTCTTAGAGGCCCGTTATTTATTTTATTTTTTTTAAACATTATACTACAAAAAGTGTAGGTAATTTGTGAATTATTAAACCTGTAGAAAATAATGAAAAGTATAATCTTGTTTTTTTGTTAAATTTTATTATGGTTATTCTATTCACTATTTTAATAATCAAATAAGCTGCCAAAACACTGTTTTGTTGTCATTTAACAGTTTTTAATTAAAACATCAAACAGTTGAAGTAATTGCGTAATTTAGACAAGCATATTGGACAAGCATCAGAATTACAAATACATATTCCAACTTTTCAGCACAAGTTAAATAGTATTGCATGGTATAATAGACAAATGCTCGTATAGACGTGTCCTCGTAGTAATTAGTTAAGAACATAGTATAGTTTCAGTTATCAGTAGACATACATATACAGCAATACAAGTCTTATGCTACATATTAATGTACGTCAAGTATATAATTAAAAAAATAAGTGACTTCTTAACAAGCGTATTTCGTAGCCAGAATAGAAAAACTCTTCAATTATAACAGTCAGATATTTGTATCTAGCAACTTCCATATGCCACATTTAAGGCGACGTTTTAGTGTAAGTTTGCATAGGGTGGAAGAAAACACGGCTCGATGAGACGGTCAAGTAGATTTTAGACAACCATTGTAGGTGTCTTATTGTAAACACAAGCAATTTCATAATGTCTGCCCTTCTGAGGCAGGCAAACTACTTTTATACTGTTAAGACTATCTATAAAATGTGATCTCTTATTTTTGTTATACCTTTTAGATAAAAAGCTACGATCGCGTGGGATGAATGCTACCTTTTTGGTTGACAATGAATTTATTGAAATGACATAACTGTTTGATCCATTGAGATGAAACAATCTTAGTTCGATCGTATTCATGTTGACTCAAGTTTCCTTAAAATTTATCTACTATTTTATTATTGTGGCTTAATATCCTTTCACGCGATCGCCTCTTCTTGTATGATCTGCCTTATAAGTGTTTTTATATAATGTATCTCTACAGATTATCCAGTCGTACATATGTACTATTAAGTACATAATCGTGTGTATACTTATATTTATATTGAATACTTATTATAATACTTTTATAAACTCGAACTAAACTAGTAAGTATTTCCTCTTCGGACTATAAGGGAAGTTTTATGCCTTAACTGAGTTAGAAATATTCCATATGATAACAGAAGATGCGTTTTTATATGATGTTGTCCCTCTAATAAAAAAAAAAACAAATTCTTCGTCTAAAAACGCATTATTATACATAAGTACTTATGTTTTTAATATTATATTATATAGGTATTGTATCAATTGTATTAATAATCTCCTCGACGAATGCTCATAGTTTTCTTTAATGAAAATACAAAAAAAAATGTATATTATGTTTATTGACACCTTATTGGATGTATTTGACGAATATTTACTGAATTTCTAATAATAAATTTATATTCAACATCTTAAATCGCATAATATGGAATTTCAAGTTTATATTTAGACTTTTTCTTTTATTGATATAAATTTAAAAAAACAGTGTACATACCAAAAACCATTGTTTACTGGGTACAAAGGTTATCTCTGTCTTAATTTGAAATTGATATTCAGTACATTCGGTACATTAAATATATAGTATAAATCGATAAATAATAATCGATATATATGTTTCTCATAGACATTTCGATAGACTGTTAATTTACTAGAATTTACCATAATAATAATTGTTGTTATTAAATTTGAAAGCAACTACACAAACAACTGATTTCAATAAATTGTTACACTAAGATCTTACGAGGAAACTGACATGTCTCCATTTTTTTTATTTACAGATGTACCACTTATTTATCGCCTGTGTTATAACTTCTTCAGCTAATCTGTGGTATTTATAGATACTTAATCTATACACTAAAGCTGAGATAGCCTGTTTAGAGCTTAAAAAAATTATCTGTGACATCATTTCAATGAATTTTTAAAAACGACAAAATACTGTTTAAAATATCTTGAAATAGTTCTAACAATCAAATCGATTTTTTTAAATGCAATATAGTCTTTACAATTAAATGTTTATAATGTAATTGTTGTAATATGTAAACTAGTTTCCCCAGTTTTTGTACCCAGTAGTCGGCCGATGAGTTTTCCCAGTGTTTGTACCCAGGATTTGGCCGATGTAAAAGATTTTTCATATAAATGTAATCATATCAATATATTTAAGTCTCTTTGTAAATTTACGATTTCCATTAAGCAATAGGTAATCATCGATTTTTCGCTTCGATTTTTCTATTTAGGTGTTGTACTTACTTTATAGACTTATTTTAATCTTGGTGGCCAAAACAACACGAACAGTTATATAATCCTCGGTATATATTATAAATGCAATGTTTATGTTGTCTTTGTCTCATTCTTCTTTTGATATTATCTTAATAATTAAAAAAAATATATCACAGTTTGTGGTTGTCAGCCAACATTAAAATAATATTTTAAAAGTTTAAGTTATCTAGTCATTGCAATTTCAGTAAGTTCCTTATGCAAGTTGTGAGATAAAGTACAGGAGGCTATAAATAGGTATTGGTTTAGTTATTTTTTTAATAGCTCTAGTCCGTTATTTAAATTAAATATGTGGTGTTTTAACTGTCAAGGTGACGTCGTACAGACTTATTAAGACATTGGAGACGTTCAACTTTTTTATTTAAATTTATAAATGGCTTACAAATTGAAAATATTAATTTAAAATATTTAATAACCTTTCTTCTACTGTAGTGAAGGCCGTTACAGCTCTTAGCATATTGCTTGTAAGAAACTGTATCAGTCATTAATATTATTGTATTGATTCTAAGTTTCTTATTGTGTTAATTCAATAACGCTATTCAATTATGTTCTGCCTAAATGATATTTATTTAAACATTCTCATCCTTATTAAAACATTCAAATAAATTACACAGTTACATCTTTATTTTATTTTATGCGATACAGTGACACAACTTTTTTTTTAAATAATAAAATTAATTTTTGAATCAATATTTCGTAACTTCGTCGCATTTTTTTTTAATTCTACCGAGTTGAAATGTTCAACAGGGTGTTTTGAATTTTAGTTATTAATACCTACCTTTTTTAGTTGGAAAAGGTTGTCTGTGGGAGAAACCTATATTCAGCAAGTCTACGTCCTACGATAAAGACGATGATGGTGATGATGATAATGACAATGATTGTGGCATATTTATGATTCACATATTACCGCAGTTCGAAGGGAAAGCCTAAAGACAAATCATCATTTGTATTGTACCTAAAAATATGATTTGGTGAATCACCAAGTTCTGTATACGAATTTTTGAATGGTAGCAATTAGTTAATGAATATTTTGTTATTTAATTTAGTGTTTATTTTTGTGATTATTTAAGACTGTATTGTAGATTTGTATTTCAAAGATATTATTTCAATTAATTTTATGTGTGATGTTTTATTGGCTGAAGAGGAAAAGTCATTATTAATGCCTTTGTCGGTCATGTTATTACTTCAGTAGGTATGTATATTAATATACGTTCGTGGTTATTTTTTGCACATTTAGGTTTATAAAATTTTGCTCAAACTATTTTAAGTTTAATTTATTGGCCGACACCGTAATCAAAGAGGTTGCACATCAAAAATCGATTATGTCTTTATTATTATGAACGAAGCTTGATTAGAGGTAATCTACGGCATTTACGCAAACTAGAAACCGATACGATACGAATTACAACGATAATGTGTCTAGAACTAGGGGTGCATTACCTCCAACTAAGGTACCGGACAAAATACCATGTCAATAAACAAACATATTCCTATATATAATATATCTTGTCGATGCTATTTCACTAAATAATATTTTTAATATAAAGCTATTTGGGCTTAAACCCTGAAGAAAAATAAAGAAAAAGAAGTGGTGTCATGGGACACCAGGTAGGAACGAGGTTCCTTCGGATTCGGATATCAGAAAGAGAAGGAATGAGAGAACAGAAAGAAAGAGGGAGAAAGAGAAAGGTATTATGCACTATTCGCTTGTGTATACGGACACCAGGTAGGAACGAGGTTCCTTCGGATTCGGATATCAGAAAGAGAAGGAATGAGAACAGAAAGAAAGAGGGAGAAAGAGAAAGGTATTATGGCACTTTCGTTATATGTTTTTCTTACGGTTTTAATCTCAGATTTTTTCAGTTTGGTCGCGCAGCAAAATCCCTATCTCATCCAAGGAAGTTCGTTCCAAAAATTATACCTATTTTTTTAATCACGTCATCGTTACATGATTCAAATTGGTAAGTCTTAAAGCACCTTAGAAATGTTGTTTTTTTTTAATTTAGTTATTGTTCACCTAAAAGTTCGACGGGTAGCGACACGAAATTACTTTCTTTTCACTATTGCTATTCAGGAATTAGGCGCTATCGACTTTAAGTGTATTTAAACTACAAAAGAATCAATGTTACTTAAATAAGAACAGAAAAACTAATGTTTAAATAATATAGGACGGAACAGAAAGTAATATAAAAATATTACTCATAGTACAGAAAGGCTGACGCGGAATAAAAAATGCGGGAATCGTTGGTGAAAATTGGAAATTTACTTTAGTTTTTTTTTATTTTTCTTAGCTTGTCTCGCGATGTGCTACTAACAAAATTAAAATATGACAATTGTTCCAAAAAAGAACGTATTTGAATATTTACAAAAATAGTTCATTGACGTTGAAATTTGATATGCAACCTTTTTCTAACAATTAGAAAAATAATTCGGAGTAGTTAAAGGTCGGTGACCCTAATATGTCATTATTGTATATTTATATTTCCTTAAAGGGACTTGATATTTTCTCTCAATATTTATATTTGGCATTCAATCAATTATATTGTTACTCACACCAGTTTGTTTTATTAATACCACTTACTGAAATAGACAACCTTTTCAGTTTTGTGTCATAATCATAGTTCGGCCTATATATGTATATATGATACTTAAACGCAAATAGAAAATCAAATACCCGGAGTATTTGTTTTATCATTTATAGGTATATTAATGGGTGATGAACTGTTATGAATAACAGTAACCAGTAAAAATATATGTATATTACAGTTGGCTTACTAGCCTCTTGATCGCTGCATAAAGGTTATTCAACCTTTTTTGTTGTTTTTTTATGCGATAGGGAGCAAACGAGCAGACGGGTCACCTGATGGTAAGTGGCTACCGCTGCCCATTTACACCTCACAAGTGTGTTTTCACAATATTTATAAGATGCGAGTAAGAATGGTGTCAATGACACGAACCTGTTTCTACATTTCGTATGATCAACGCTCTCCATATTCAAACAAAACGTACACAGACAAAAATGCGAAAATTTAACTAAAAGACCCAAATGATTAATTATTGATTTCTCTATGCTATGGTCATATTTCAAAAAAATATTAATTCTACGATGTATAATTAAAGAGTTATGATCCTATAAGCCACCACCAGTAGGTATGTCAGTCGTCATAAAAGTTATTCCGTTACTTAGGTCATTAAGCATTCGTCGTTTGGCTCTGTTTTATGAGCCGCAGGTGAACAGAACAGAGCAGAGTGAGAGCAGGAGACCGGCAATAATCCTTAATTTCACTGTAGTAAAAGTAGTTTGAGGGAAACGGTCAAGAGAAATGACTCATCAACAAACCTACCTATAAAGTACCTATCCATCATCGCCACTCGTCCGCCATCACATCTTCTAACATAAGTACATACAGCTGGGTATGCCGGTGCTGCTACTGGATCCGCAGAGAGATCCTCAAACGGCGTAAACAGAAATTTAATGGTAATTTTGTTTTTGAAGCGTTTAGGGCGGAGCCGCTAGGGTCCAAGTGCTCGTTCCATTTACAAGGAACAAGGATCGACACTTCTCGAGTTTGTATAATCCAAAGTTTGTATAACAATATTTAAGTAAAAATAGCAATAAAAGTACCAATAATTTGGTAAACTTTGCATGATTAAATGACACACGTAAGTAAATCATGTTTTTTATGGTATAAGGAGCAAAACAACGGGGCAACCTGATGGTAGCAAAGTGTCGAAGCCACGAACGCCTGCCGCTATCATTAAATTCCTTTTATTTTTAATCATTAATATTTAACCGAAGGTTATTTTAAAGCAATGGTAAAATAATGAAGTTCAGTGTCTTTTAGCTAGTGACTAAGTATATAATATTATTAATGAAATCGCTAATTAACATTATTTTACAGTCGAACTTCACTCATCCTTTCCACATGAAAAAAACAAAGCAGCATTCCTTTCTCGTCACTAAATCAACCCACACCGGTTTTTTAAATCATTCCACACTCTGTCAATCAACCTAACATTACACACTTGGTGAAGATATTGCACTCATATTTTCACCTAAGGAGCCGGCCCTGAAGTAATACATCGGCCTCAAAGAAAACCGTCTACACAAAACAAGAACTTCTATCATTAACACCCCTCCTCTTTCAAATCCCCTCAACCCATCTCTTCTTTCTTCTCCCCTCGACCCTCAAAGACGGACATCGCACTTACGACTCTTAAGTTGCAGGTGTTCATGGGCTACGTTTGACACTTACCATCAGGTGAACACTACCAAGTCTACATTGTATTTAAAAAAAATCAAAAGGAAAAATATAAGATGATTCTATCGGACAATGGCTTTAATTCTCTCTAAAGATTGACTTTTACCCAACAAGTTCATCATTTCTGCAACTCCAGGCCCCTCATCCAGCCCACTAAGAGTAGACCTGAGCATCTTCATTAAAACTGGAAAATTAACGTCATTGGTTTTCGAAAAACTCTTCAAATTCTGTTTTAAAGTATTCTGATCAAATTTCTCCAGATCTTCCAAATTTTTTATAAGCTTTTTCAGAAGAGGTTGGTCAACCTCCATTCTTGTAGTGGGTAAAATCCAGAGGAAACCGAATTTGTTTGATACCAAATCTTCTATCCTAGTTATCCGTGAGACTGCCCAATTCAGAACACCTGTTATATGCTCATCTGATAAATATAATTTGTGTTCCGGGTAAGTTTTCGTGATTAGGTCTTTCAGACTGGTTACAAGATCTTTGGCCAGGGCGCTATCATTAAGTCTTCGTTTAATTTCTAATCTGTTACATTCTTCAAGTAAATCAGAGTTTAGGCGGCTTGGATGTGATGAAATTTTATTAATCTGGAACTAAAAAAGCGAGGCTATACTTTTAAGATCATATTCTCAATTTAAAATCACCTTAATGTTGCTATATGAAAATATTGACAACTAGATTTTTATAACAGCATTAATAAATCGAAATACATTCAACTATACAAATTTGCCGATTTTATATGTATACTAGCACACCTGTTGACACCCCGCAACACCCCTTGTGGGTGGAATTTCGTAAAATCCGTTCTTAGCTGACCTCTACTCGGCGAAAGGAATATTTCTACTAAATTTCAAGTCTCTACGCCTTATGGTTCCAGAGATATCGTGATGAGTCATTATATCGGTGGACATCTCTAATTTATATTTATATAGATTACCTACAAGTTTTATCCACCGCTTCACTAGCATTACATTTTTTTTTACTATACTTTGAAAACAGTAGTAAAAGCAAGGAAGCATACCAAACAAATTCTCTTTGCATTTATTATGTTCGTTAGAATGTAGGCACTTACTAGGATTATTTTTTAAATAACTTAATTAATTAAATCATACCTCTTCAGCTAACTCCTCCATCGTTTTAAATCTTACTCCAGCCCCTGGAACGTGATCGAACCCGCCCCCGGACAGAGTGATATAATTCACCAGAGCCAGTGGGTATATGCCTGAAAATGATGATCTTTAACGGTACGGACTAATTAGACAATAAAAAAATTAAATCTATGTCGAATTTATCAATATTTATTTGCTCGAATATTGTATTAAAATATAAATAAATGAATGTACACACACACACACCTATATAAAATGGGTAAACAGAGACCTATTAAACAAAATCAAAATCGATACATCCGTCTATGGTTAAAATAGGTTTTGTTTGGCCTTGCCAGAATAAATAATAAATGGTGCGGCCGAACAGTCAAACTCATATGCAGTATCATGTGAGTTTGACAGTTTGCCAGCACCAGCTTGTGTACTATTTTAAGTAACTAAACGACGGCTCACCATTTTTTCTATAATCCTCAACTTTTACGTCACTTTGCCTCTTGCTTAGTTTAGTACCATCAGCGTTCACGATCAGCGGCATGTGACCAAACTTTGGTGGAATCCAGCCGAAAGCTCTAGAATAAATTAGCTCAAAAGAGTCACCCATATACGTATTTTTATAGATTGGTTTGAAGAGAATAGTTCACTAACTTTTTGCCTATCTAGACAAATAAAAGATATATATTAAAAACCACAACAGTAAGGCCGGCAACGCACTTGTGTCCCTTGAGTTGTGGGTGTCCAGGTCTTATCAGGTGACCCGTCTGCTCGTTCGCCACCTATCGCATAAAAAAAAAATACACGACGCAGGAGCACTTTAGGTGAACCCGAACTCCAAAAAACGTGGACTGGCTACAGCGATCGTAGCTATATATGATTTTGCTTATGTTAAAGTTATAATTTTAGTACTGTATGGTACACCCGGAATATTTTTATGTCACGGAAACATACAAACATACAAACAACGAACACACAATCTAAACAACTATTTGCTGGACACTGACGCGTCTGTATGTTAGAATATTTTACTATTTCCTAAGAAAATAAATACACAAGATCATTGCAAGTCATTTCCACGTACCTGTATATCAACAAATGTTTAGTAGTCGATATCTGCCATTCCACCCCTCTCAACACATGCGTTATCTTCATCAGATGATCATCAACGACATTAGCGAAGTGGTATGTCGGGAACCCATCTGACTTCATCAAAACTGGGTCACCTTCGTTCAGCGACACGTCGTACGCTATGTTACCGAAGATCAGGTCCTCAAACACCTGGCAATCTGCTGTAAGCTGGTGGTTATGACGTTTTGTTTATAAAAATTGTCATCACTTTTGTACAATATTTATTGACATTAGTAATGATTTAATTTAAAATACTTTTAAACTGACTTTAAATCATGGTTTTACTATGTTCTTAAAATGAAAGTGTTGGCTCTGACAACATACACTCACGCCCGTATCCCCGAAGGGTAGGTAGAAACGTATTTAACGCCCACGTTTTGCCGATTATAATCAAGTCAAGTATGTCGCATTAACAAAACCCGTACTGACTGGTGCCCAAGAAGTCCAAACCCTTTAACTAACGACGCCTCGGACATATATAAGAAAGTGTGATTTATAGTTTATTATTATACACATATGCTATTCTCACAATCTCACACACGCATGCACGCACAGCATATACGCGAACTCACTAAAAATATATACCCAAACAAACGCACACAACCACCCACACACACACTCTCACTTATAAACGTACACATACTTCATTTTACACACCCTCAACAATGTCACTTACCCGACATATTGTACTGTATAAATCCAGAGCTGGGAGAGGCTCGTAATCTGTCATACAGGCCTGTACTAATACAGATACCAGTCTCTCACATAGAAGCAAAACAGTGTGTCTACTGTAAGTTTGTTTTTGTAATGACTAATGTATTGTTGTAATATGTGAGAGAAACAATAAATTATTATTACTATTATAGATTGTTAAAGAGCCACTAAAAGGCAGATAGTATATATTTTAACAAATCTCAAATTTTGTCTTTCTATTCGTTTATGTCAACTGTACTTAAGATGAGGACTCTGTATCAGGTAGAGGTGTGCAACAGGTCTTGTTACACCTGGCAATTTATTATAACTAAGGAAAACGTGACAAATATACCTGATCATACTTTTAAGGCTAAGATATTCATTGTTCCAGTTTGTTAAAATACTGTTAAATGAAGTTTCAAAAGTGTTTGCCGTAACGTTACAGCCATCACAATCATTTGCCGTATTAATTTTTCAATAGCAATATATATATAAAATGTAGTAATTTTGAAATACCTAAAAATAAGTTGAACTTACTCCAAAGTATTTCAAAAAAGCTGCCATTTGAATATTTTAAAATGTACTATTGCTATTGAAAAGTCACACCAAAGTATTGCTTAATCTACTGCAACCAGGCTTAGTTAGAACCCATGAGAATAAATAAATTGAAATATATCTATCTACCTTTAGATAGTAGCTCTTTAGCTTCATGGGGAAGTAATATATGAATATAAAACAATTTGCTGTTATACAATCCTATCTCAACTAAAATCATAAGACACTGTTCTAAAATATAATATAAACAATAAATTACCTTAAACCTAACACAATAAGGTGCACCTGATTCCATTTTCTCCTTTAGTTCTTCATGGGATAAATTTCTGCAACGATTATCATACTTGGGTATCCTTTGTGACCGTATGGCATCTCTACGGAGAATGTTCAGTCTTCTCTCACTACAGAAACATCTGTATGCTGTGCCATTATCTAGGAGTGTAGATATATGTTCCCTGAAAAATAATTATCATTATGAAAAATCATTAATGGGTGACCACTTGTGAGGACATATTACTCATTAGTTGCATAAGCTAGCCGTTAGCCATGGACAGTGTCATAAATTTCACATTCAAGTTCAAAGTGATATAGTAGATAGTTATTTCTATATAGTTCTTTCAATGTTAGAGCCATGCTTAGGCACAAATGGGCCGGCTCGACCAGTGCGATACCACGGCCTCACAGAAAACCGGTTGTGAAGTAATGCTTTTGTTGCATTTCCCCGAATTGAGTGAGGTTTCCGGAGGCTCACTTCCCTCCCCCCTTTTCTCTCCCTCATCTCCTTTCTCCTCTTTCCCATCTCCTCATCCCTCCTCTCTTCTTTCCGCTCCCTGCATCCCCCATCCCTCATTACCCTCAAAGGCGGGCAGCACATTTGCGACTCTTGAGTTGCAAGTGTCCATGGACGGCAGTGTCACTTACCATCAGGTGACCAGTTTGTTTGTCTGTCCCCCATAGTATAAAAAAAAAAAAAAAGTCTCCTTGAACCCTAGTGTCTATTCCTTTTTTCAAGCACCACGGAGAGCACTACTTATTGAGAATTTTATTTTTGTTGAAGATTATTTAGTATTTACAGTTTTTTAAGCAATGATTTCATGAAATAAGGTTCTAAAGTGATACCTCCTGATAATAATTTAAATTTGTGTATTTCATAGGTATAATAATGATCTAATGAAATCTAACTTTGCCACACATCAAGATAGTTGAAAAAACATTATAAAACATAAATAGCTCTTTGGCATCTCATCAATAAATATTTTTTTTTATAACACTGAATGAACACAATACATATACGATTTTCTACTTACTTATAAAAGTCCAATCTCTCACTTTGAACATAGGGTCTACAATCACCATTTAAGCCAGGCCCTTCATGGCACTCAATGCCTGCCCACTCCAAGTCTCTTTTAAGAGCTTCCACAGAGCCTTCCACTTTTCGATTCTGATCCGTATCTTCAATACGCAATATAAAAGAACCTCCCCTAGATTTAGCAAATAAATAATTGTACAGAGCAGTCCGTAGTCCACCTAGATGTAAATATCCGGTGGGACTAGGAGCAAATCGCACTCTGGGACGATCAGTATTTAATGACCTAACTAAATAACGATTTGTACAATAAAATAACACTCTAGGCAACGCGGAATGCATTTTAATTAGATACGGATGCTAATCATAAAAATTTTGGTTGAATATTTATTTATTTACAATAATAATAGCCTAAGAATAGGGTTAAACGTGACAATCAGCTGTTTTTGACAGAGTAAAGAGTTCGTTGTGAAATAATTATCTGAACCCCCATTTCACAACACAAAATTCTTCCACTTATTGCAACTGAATGTGAGGTCGTTCACTTTATAATTATAACTAAGAACTCCCAATCAGCAAATGTTGAATTTCAGTGGTTAATCAGCATCAAAATTTTCATCAACAGGGTACACAGGGTCTGCAGTATATTATCAAAACTCCCACTTTGCTCTTCAGTTTCAGTGTCCCCCGTAGTCATCTGTATTTACGGGTGAATGCATAGCTATTCTGGAGGCTGTTTTATATACAGACTCCCTTAACATAAAGGATTCGATTATATTTTCTGATCTCTTATGGTCTCTATTGGCATTAAATGAAAATCAATTAAAAAGTAAAATACGTAGCAAGTTTATTATTGATATTAGAACTGCCTTATTTCGATGTTCAAAAAAGGACTTAAATGTGACTCTGGTTTGGATTCCTAGCCATTCAGACATAATTGGCAATGTGTGTGCTGATGCTGTTGCTAAATATGCCACCTGCAATAATGTAGATAGGAAAAATTAGTTTATTCAAGGATACGATCTCTAATTGCGCCTAACAAAAATTATTTACTTACTGGAATTTGGAATGGGAGCATAGTTCAAAACGAGCTATACATAAAAATTCTATCTACGCTGCGGTCCAACCTGTTATCCCCCCAAAACCATGTTTTTTAATAAAGAAAATGCTCCCTAAAAGAACGGTATCTGTGTTGTGTTATATTTGTAAAAGCGGACTTGAAGATGTTTCACTAAATCATATTTTCTTTGCGTGCCAAAATAATCAAAAATCATTCTCTCTGTACACTAAACAATCCAAATTAAATATACCTCTTCCTATCAATTTTTTTCAATACAAATTTATAATCCATATATATATATATAAGTTTTAATTTATATCTATAGATATGTGGGTTCTGATATGAAAATTTAATGATTTTACACATTATCAATGCTTCTTTATCTTTGTTCGTCACGATCTCCTACAGCAAAGATTTAGACGTATTTATTTAAGAATTGCATGAAAGTAGTTACTCGCCGATTAAATTCCAAAAAAAAAACTTACTCGACGATGGCAATATTAGCTAACTAACTGCTGGGTCAGTTGCCATAATGAAAAAAAGAAGAAGAAAGAAGAAGTAATTATCTCATTCTAATGCTACATTTACACCCTCGCCATTTATATACATTACATTCATAACAAAAAATAATATAAGTTAATGTAACATTCAGGTGATAAATTAAATTGAAATATTAATAAAATAGGTAAGACATGCGTTAATCCCTTAACTGAACAAAATTAGATGAATAAATCATTTTGTACAAGTATTTTCATTTTTACTTACGATTACGACTGATGTCACCATAATCTGTAAAATTATCTTTTTCATACAAAAAAGCCAAGACTTACTTTTCAATTTAGGATTAGAAAGTTGTCTATGGTTATTATTTCACTTTGGTTCCGATGTCGAAATAACAGTGAAAGTCATTTGAAACAAATAAAATTTCACGAAAATGGTGAGTAATCGTGTTAAATATATACGAAGCCACTAAAAAAATCAAGCTTTGTCAAAAATAATATAAGTGAATTGTTTTCTCATTCGTAACGTAAATGACAGGTATCTAGTAATCAGGTTATAAATATGACGTTCATATGACTCTCTTACAGAATAAATTAAAATCGTCACAGAGAGACAAAGTAAAAAAGTTCGTCGCGTTTACTCAGACGAGCGAAAGCACGGCGATATACTGTTTGTCTCAGAACGATTGGAAACTGGACCTCGCAAGCGACAACTATTTTCAGAATCCTGAAGCGTACTACAAGGACTCTGCAAAGGCGACTGTTGATAGGAAAAAAATAGAACAGCTATTCACTAAGTATAAAGACCAACAAGAGAATGACAAGATCACAGTAGATGGTGTTATGAAGTTTTTAGAAGACCTCAATCTAAGTCCTGAATCAATTCTAGTTCTTATTATAGCATGGAAATGCAAAGCTGCAGTCCAATGCGAGTTTACAAAAGAGGAATTTACAACAGGACTCATAGAACTAGGGGCTGATAGTATAGAAAAATTAAAAATCAAGTTACCAACATTTGAGGCAGAGATAAAGGACCAGAATAAGTTTAAAGACTTTTATCATTTTACATTCAATTATGCAAAGAATCCTGGCCAGAAAGGACTTGAACTGGATATGGCCATAGCTTATTGGAACATTGTGCTCCATGGAAGATTTAAATTCCTAGATGCATGGTGTAAATTTCTTATGGTATGTATAAGTAACCTTTTATATAATTTTATAATAAAACCCAACAATTACAATTATGAAAAAATACTAGATAAATGTCATGAAGGGGATATATTTTATTATACTACAAGTGGTTGATATCTATGGTTGGTTATGGATAGTAATATAATTATGCCTCAAATCTATTGTAGATATTTATAAGATAAAAATATCTGTTATTCATGTATCAGTAGCATCTTTGATACACGTACAAAGTTACGGACATTTTTTGCCGGCTAGGGTACCCCTCCGCAACGCCCCATAAGGAACTTCATTCCAAAAGCACAGTATAGTGTGGATACAAGTTATAAGTATAATAGGTGGTTCGTTTGGTATGAAGTTATATGCATAATCTTATTAAATAAGTACCTCTGGAACTGCAACAGACAAGAAGATACTATATAGAATTTTAATTCCAAATTCAGTTTGAGTATTTAAAGTAGCTTATCTCTGGACCTACCCGTTGGTTCTAAAATAATTTTTGATTGAATAATATTACTTTGTGAATGAATATGAGATTTTTTGTGAATCATTGAGTATAGGCTATAAAACATAACAGTATGATTCTTAGGAGCAGAGCAGTGACCGTAAATGCAAATGAAATTGTAGAGAATGGCAAATGCTTAAAGAATGACTTAAGATGACAAATGTCTCATATAAACTATCTCATACTTTTGCTTATGACACAGTAAGCCTATGTCAGCTACAACATTTTAAGTTTATGTGGGTGAATATTAACAGTGAGAAAGACTGACAAGGCCTAACAAAGTTTTGAATTCTTAGTATCATGTAAAAGTAAATGGAGGGTAGGAACTAGGAATACTCATTGTAAGGTAACATTGATATTAATCTGTGGCCACCTTCACATACAGAAAAACACACAACAACATTAAGTACCTCATAACCTTGTCTGGTTGGAGAATCCTCCCTTTGTGTGGGAGTTACATAACACTAGTCCGTCCAAATAGTGACCCCGACGGGATCTGAACACACAACCTTCTAAATCTAGAGTCAGAGAGTTCTTCAGTATTTGGAGATCGCCACAAATCTATCTTGAGCCAAAGTTTAAGAAAATTGTTTTATTACTACATATGCACTCTTAATCCAAATGAAAAGAATGTATGGAAACATGTTCAATATCCAATAAATATTTTTTACAAGTAGTCATAGCAGTCACATTCAAAATTAAGCCTAGATCCTCTGTATTTGGAGCAAACTAATTTGGTCTTGATAAATATGTTGTATTATTATTATTAGATGCTGAAAATCTGTAAAATATTAGATGGGTACCTTTGTTGTTTGTAATATCTTTTGGATTACTTAACAGCACTTGTAAGACATTGTATACATTAAATATCTGAAGAATTCTTTCGATTTTGTAATAATTAATTGCCAGTTCATGAAGTGATAATTTCCGTTTTCAAATAAAACATGCATTCTGGCATGGAGGGGAGGCTTTCGTCAGTGGACGGCTGTAAGTACATATGTACATCTGTCACAAAATATTTGACAACTAAGCAATTTAAATTCCAGGAGCATCACAAAAGATCAATACCCAAGGACACATGGAACCTGCTGCTAGACTTCGCAACACAGATCGACGACGGTATGAGCAACTATGACGCGGAGGGCGCGTGGCCTGTGCTCATCGACGACTTCGTGGAGTGGTGCCAGAAGCAGGGCCTGACGGCAGACGCGCTCAAGGCACTAGAGCCAGCGTCGGGCTAGCCGCGCCCTCGCCCGCGCCCGCTCCCGCCGCCTGCCGAGCCGGACGCGGAGCCACCGCCGCACCTCGCGCGACTCGCCCGCTTCGCCTTGTACGGCCTCGGGCTGTGTACAGTCGAGTGGCTCGCCATCCTCATACTCCTGGAGTTGTGTAGCTGACTAAATTGTGATGTCTACAGTGATGTGCTCAACCACTCCCGTGGGAATTTCATTTGGCACGCGGCAACTCTAGTCTAATGTGTGTTGAGTAATAGTGGTATTTAAATAGTTTTCATTCAATAGTTTTATTGTTCAATGGACTCTTTCACTTCAAAACACTCTTGCCGGTTGAAATTTCCATGCTTAAACCTTCACTCAACTGTATATAGCTCTAAACTATTCGTCCGTTAGGTAAAATTTGTTGTTAGCCCGTTTCATATTACCCCATAAGGTATAAAACGATAGGGTGATCTTTTCCAATTTTAAAGATATTTATACTAAGAGTTATTCTGAACATTATCTCTTTGAACATTTCAATGTGGTTCTCTTATGTTATAGAATAGTATGGCGTTTAAAATTTAAGATGTAAATATGTATATACCCATTAATGATACTCTTTTTAATTATGACAAGCTTAGATTTTTCAGTTTTAGTTCTTTGTAGCTATACAGCTTTGCCAGGGCTAGTGTGTGGAAATCGGCATAATTTAATTAACCAATTTCATAATAGTGTACCAGGTTTTTCTATGTGTGCGATATCATCTTTGGTGTCTATCCTCACTTGCAGAATGGTGTTAATCAGAATCAACAATTTTTAATGTTCATACTTATTCAAGAGTTGAACCATAGATGAAACTCTAGCTTACAACTTTAAAAAAAACTTTGCACATGAGTTGGATATAGTACTTTAGAATTTTAAACATGTCATAAAAGTAACTTATAGTTTTCACATATAATTTGAAACTTGTAAATATAACTATTTCACTTAGATTATAGACAAACGGCACTTACCCTCGGCAATAGAAACTAGTACACAAGTTACACTATAAAATAGACTACTTGTCATCTTTGAAGGTCTTGGCCTAAGAATACTAAAAATTGTTCAGTAAATACTCAATACTAGACAAAAACCTTTAAAAAAAATTAAAAATCTTTATTGTTACTTTAATCTTAACATTGTATCTATTAAATCGGGTCAATTAACCCAAAAACTCTACTCTTCTATTCTAAAAAGTTTCTTAAAATTCAGATCATTGATAATTAATTTATATCAGTTTTCAAGTACTTGACGTAAGCCACGTAAAAGTTTTTTTAAGACAAATAGATTCAGTTTGTACAGTCCCAGAGTTTATAACCTTCGATTACAAATCAACCAAAGTTTTATAATGTACTGACGTATGATATTCATTTTATACATATTTATATATTCAATCTTTCTAACTTCGTCTTAAGTTGAAGAGGGAAAATTCATTGTTTATCTTCTATTACTCCTAATGTTCTGAATTTATTAACATCTCTTCATAGGATCTTGATCTTGATAAGGATACACTTTATATTGATTGGATAAAGAAATCTCAGAATAATGCACCTCCAATACAAATTTAACGGGTTTTATCCTGTTTGTACTTAGTAGCAGTTATCACAGTGTGCACTCAACAACCGTAATCTGAATGTTCTAATAAAAGTCTACTGTAAAGTCGAAATCAGTCATCAGTTTCAAAGTATTGGAAAAAGGTTTGATTGACCCAATACAGAATTAGTGGCTTATGGTATACTTGTAATAATTATTATCTTATACAATATGGGACATGGTACCATCAGTCCTTAGGTAGGTTCCTAGTCGTCTTTGAATTAAATGATATCCGTTTGGACACCAAATAAAAGATTTACTGAGAAGACAAGACAAGTCCTGATATCGTTTGTTCCGAAGAGCCCTCAGAGTAGTGGCCCGCCATCTAGTGGTTCATTAGTGTAGAGTACTAAAAGTCGGACGCTAGATGTACTTTATGCCGTGTATTAGGCTTAATTGTATCTCAAGGACTTATTTAGATTCTGTTGTTTTTTGCTTTATTAAATATATACAATATGCTGCGTTTAGAAATGTAATAATATTGTAACGACAGTATAAGCATGATCTGTGATTAATGAATTTCTTATACTATATTGCTATTCAAAATTTAAATAAAAATGCAGTATGTTAACAAAAAGTTCTATTTAATAATCCATACTCATTGTATCGTTAAGTAATATAAAAATATGGCTATTAGGGTCACGCTAAGGTTGCCACTTTTAATAAATAAGTCATATTAACAATTATACTTTCAGTTTTCATAATTGTTTCGCGTCACTAAGAAAGTCCTGTTGCTTCTAGCGTAACATTAAAATCGTCATTGAAGTGTTTCGTACTTAGTTTTTAATGTACAAAGGATGAAATTGATGTATTGAGTATTACATTAAATTGTTAAATAAATAGTTCGTTTTCTTGTAACACTAACGTCGTATTTAATCTGACTTTTTAAATAATAGTCATCCAACGTGTTTTCTGTTTAATATTCCAATATTTGACGGGCCTGTTTGTCTAGTGGTTAGTAACCCTGTCTACTGAACCGGAGGTCGTGGGTTCGAGGGCCACATGGGACAAACATTTGTATATACAAACGCTCACGCCAGTAGGCAGAGGTGTATAAAACACACACATTTTGCCAATAAGAATTTGGTCCCATTAACGTAATACATACTGTCTCATAGATAACAGTCCGATCCCTTAGTCGCCTTTTACGACACCCTCGGGAATAAATGGAGTGGCCCTATGCTACTCCACCGAAAACCACACCACATTGCAAGAATTTGTGTGATCCACAAATAGTTGTCCCGATTCTGGGTGTTCTTTTTGTCCGATTTAATGTTTGTATAGCCCCCCGCGACATAACAATTACTCCTAATTCGGGAGTTGTCTATAAACAGAAAGAAATATACCATCACTTTACGTTCTATCCTCGTACTTGCATTAAACGTAACTTTATAAGAGAAAAAATGTAAATCAAATAATGCTTGCATTGAAATGTCGAGCGTGTGTGGCCCAGACAAAGAGAAAAATTATACATAAATACACTTGAAAACATAACCCTCCTGCTGACCTGACCCCCAGGTCGAGTAACAATAATAGGTTTCAAGCTTTGATTATAATTTAATCAAAGGTTTCTGAACATTTCGAACGAATGTCAGCATATGAACGAGAACAAACAAACAGTGTTGAACAGTGTGAACAACAAACAACCGTAATATAGGTAAGACTGGTAAGTTTTCATTAACGAATCGCACACTCAGCGTTGTCACCAGATATTCTACTAAAAACTGTAAAATTTTACCTTACTCAACTTTAATTTTGAGTTTAAACTCAATTGAATGCTGATATTCATCAAAAATAGGTTATACTACTATTATTCCCAGTTGACATATTCAAACGTATCTTATTTTTTTTTGTCATATTATAATTATGTTTTGTAAAACAATATAGAGATTTCAGCTGTCCTTTAAACTAAATATAAAATAGGGTGAAAGCTTCTCGGGACATTGACTAATCTTGACCTGGCAATTCTGGTTGATTCTGCTGTCAAATAGCATTTTTGACATCTATTAATATTAAGTAATATTGCCTTTCGTATTTTTCGATCTTCAAAAACAAGAGAAATGTCTATTAAGTTCCGCGCTGCCCTCAAGGAGTTGAGGATTCATTTGTGCCAGACAAGCAAGCAATCGCAAGGCGTTAGGTAAAGACATTTGATTATATAAACAGTGAAATAACCTATAATTTTATAAAAAAAACTGTTTTTCAGAGATTTTATAAAAGAAAATTATGTGGCCATCAAGAAAGAAAATCCTAACATCCCAATACTGATCCGTGAATGCAGCGGAGTTCAACCGCGTCTGTGGGCTCGTTATGGTATGTTGTAAATTTATACATGTACTGGTGCATTTGTCTATTACCTCTAATAAGGATTCTCGATATAAACTCAGACTAAGTAAACGTTAATAGTTTCTAAATGTGGCAATCTTAATAACCATAGAAAGCTCACCCAGTACATTACCAGTGAGAACCCACTCCCTAAACAAGTATTTATTTTTTGTAGTTTTGAGTATTTTTATTTGCCTACGTGAACTGTCGAGCTTCCTAACATGTAGTGAACTTCTATGATTACCAACTAGATAGTTGATTAGGTTTTATAACAGTCAGTTAAAAACTGAAACAATTTTTACATATATAGACCATTTTGGAGGAGTCATGCCACTTGCACACTTATAGTTTATGTAGCCAAGGAGTTTGTGCGTTTCTTCACTTTTTTAGTTTTCTAAACCTTTTTTCCAGAACATGGAGTTGAGTCTTGTTCCTCTTTAACTGATTTAGCCAGTGCTCAAGTTTTAGCAGTGGTAAAGGGACTGTCAGACAAATAATGGATATCTTTTATGCTATTATATGGTACAAATTTTTATTCAAATCAAATATCTATTCCTTATTACTAGAAATTGAACATTTGTAGAGTATAACCATCTTCAGACATTAGTAATCTACATGACCTGTTGTTGATTTATAAATATATTTTTTATGTAATAATGTTGAGTCTATCTTTGCATTATTACAGTGGTATATAATATGTAAAATACTTTGTATATTAATAAGCACTATATAATACTTCTGATCAATATATCTAATATTACACATTTTGTGTATAAGTTGCCTCTGAACTCTTTAGTTTGTGTTTCTAAACTGTAATTTGTATTTACGTCATTAAATTTTACGACCTTATGAGTTATAAGATACATTTATTTTGAATAAAATATACATCTGGAGGTAGTAGAATCTCGAAACTCATGTTTAATAAAGGACTGTGGTCCAAATAACATTAAAAAATGTAATACACAAAGTAAAAGGTACAAACACTAATAAAAATAGATTGCACTTATTGCATAATATTAGTTTGATTCCATCTACAAACGTAAAATGCGCTACTTTGTAGATAAATCGGTTGCAGTTTAGTTAAGTCGTATAATACGGCCAACATTATCTTAGCGAGTCTGAACATGGCATTGTGAACTTAGCATGTACACTTGTGTAGAAAAGTATTGAGTAGAGTTCCAAATAAACAATTAATATATGAACAAAAAACTTCTAATACTGTGACCAAGTACTAATAAAATCAATATCATAACATTTTGAGACAAAATTCTGAAAGGTACCAAGGCCACCCGGACACCCGGAAGAAAATTTTCGATTTGACTTTTTTTTTATGGAAGATTTAAATTTACTTGTTTGCACTTTTATTTTCAATGTTGTCATCACTGTCACTGTCACTGAGGGGTGGGGGGGATCTCAACCATAAAGTCATCAGCCCCTTGCGTACCATTCGAAGTGCTCGGCATAGATTCATCAGCAGTATCGTCGCCCTCACATTCAGACTCATCTGCCGAATCTGATCCCGTATCGATGAGGAATTTTTCCGTCATTTCGTCAATAACGTGGTCGCTTTTCTTATATTCACCTTCCACCTATTGCATTTTTCTGCATAAAGCACCCCATTCTTCATACCCTATTAAATTAGCTTTTTCTTGAATGAGCTCCATTGTCCGGGGTTACGTTCCATTCGACGTGTTTAGCTGCTACGTGCCCCTTAATAGCAGCCCACGCCATTTCGATAGGGTATAAATCGGGATGATATCTGCGTAACCGCAGTACATCGTGTTACTTTGGGTTTCCACACCAAAAAAAAAAAACGTATTTTTATGTACGTCTTTGTTTTTCTTTATCAGATCATGAAGTTGTGGTTTCTGCATCTCCGTTTCATACACTATACCCGTGTCTATTGACCATGATTCAATTTTTGCCTTCTTACATTGGAAGTAGGGGCGGGAATCATTAATTTGTTGTGGTATGAAGCATTATCGATGTCCACAACGGAGTTAGGCCTCAAATTTGGAATTAGTATGGTCTGTAACCATTCCTCATAATTTGAAAAATATATGTCTCCACTTTTTTGTTTCAGACTTAAACATAAGTAGGCCGTAGGAATAAATCCTACGTGAACCATAACTATCCTCTTAGCTTTTGATTTGGGGCTTTGCGCCTTTAGCTTCTGTTTGGGATAAATACGACTCGTAAGAGCATATGATTAGTCATCTTTAAATCCTGAATTTTTCATCGCATTCAAGAACAAGATCCCTTTAAGACGAATATCGGTATTCTCTATTAGAACGATTCTATTAGTTTCTGGCTTTAGGATCGTCTTTAAACTTTTTTTACTATCCTTAAAATGTATGTCGCGTTTGCGTTTTGCTAATAGTTTGTTGTTGAAGGTTGAAGTTGTGTAGGTATGCATTTTTTATAACACCTCGGTCAAAATTGTCCAGGTCAGTATTCATTTTTATTTAACAGTTATAATAGCAATAACGTTACAGTGTTTGAAATTTAACTGTGCACCTTAAGTTACCTGTCACTATACAGTATAGTTCATCAACGGTTGTCTGTGAGAGATCGCAGATTGCGATAAGACCGCCCATTGCACTACTAATTAATCTGTATTTTTATATTCTATGTGTCCTATGTTTTGGTGTGCAATAAAGTGTATTCTATTCTATAATCGGTTTTGATCTACACTTCTTTTTACCAGGTGTGCGGAATATTTGAAACCAATAATATTTTAAATAATTGACGATTTTCCCCTTGACGATTTAAAACACTTATGCTTCGGTGAAATATTGGGCGAAATAAGTGCCAATGGACACTTGTAAATAATACATATAAAACTTAACAGTTATAATAACAACAGAAAACTTATATAACTGATTGTACTCAAGACAGATAGCGGATCCGAACTAATACTGGTTCGCGACTGAAACAGATTCACTCGTACTGATCGTTGCCGAACCTTACGAAGTAATAAAAATGGAAGTCCTATAAGTTTATCAATTTATTGTGTTCAAATCGATAAAAATAATGTGATGAAAAGATATTTCTATTACATTTTATAACGCCGATATAATGTTTCTCAGACATTCGTTAGTCTAGTTATACCTAACAGAATACTAACTAGTGACGACAAAGTGTTCGCTGAACTGGTTTTTCACTTGGCTGGTTTAACACCCAACAACTTTCACTGTATGTACAAGTTCAACCCCCTTCTCTTACTTACTTACCTGAATTCAATGGTCCATTTTAATGTCCCTACTATTTAGGCACATGTTGATTTCAGAACATCGCCAAAAGGATTCAGTGATACTGTTTGTAAACCTTTATTACATAGTAAATAAAAATAGGGAATATTTACGAACATGCGTTTTTTTTTTTTTTTTTACGTGGGGAAATCCTCATGGACTATCCTCCGCCGGGGGCATCAGCGGAGGGGTGTGCCGGACTTGACCGGCTAAAACCACCACGGTGTTCCTTCCTCGCACCTGCTACCGAGGGCCGCGGGAACACGACATTCTTCCGCGGCCAGCAGGTGACCGTCCGGAGCGGACCCCATCGCGATGGATGGCGATGGACTGTACCCCACGTACACCGCCCTCGGGTCCTTTTACGGAGGCCGGAATTGGGCATTGTCGGCCCTTCTCCGACGTCCGGTGCGGCGTCTGCGGATGGGGAGGGTAGTCGTGTTTTCCCTCTCCCTTTCCGCAGCCTCCTTCTGTGTCATAACAGTTTCACAGAAGGTGACCACTGCATCCCATGACCTCTCGCTCCCGACCATGGCGCGCACAAGCGCTGTGAGCGAGAGGTCAGTTCCTATCTCTGTTACTAAGGCACGGCGCGGCTCAACCCAAGCAGTACACTCTTTTACCGTATGCCGCGCCGTGTCTACCTCGCAGTTGACGCAGTGATGGCACCGGGCATCCGGCTCCCTGCGAATATCCCGCAGGTACTTCCCAAAACATCCGTGACCGGTAAGCACCTGCGTCACCCTATATGACAGGGAGCCGTGCTTCCGTTCGACCCAGTCGCTGAATACTGGCCGGATGGCCTCGATGGTGTTGAGGCCATATGACGGACGCAGTAGTCGCACCCGCCATTCCGCCATTAGGACCCCCCTCACTTCGTACCGACGCCTCTCGTACTCTCTAGGCGTCGGTTTGTGTCCTCTCTCTCGCGCCTCTTCACGCCACTGATGTAGCGACGCGAGAGCCTTCGCCTCCAGGTCCTAGGGTAGTGATCCGGCCAGTAAGCACGCCGCTTCACAGGAGATCGTGCGGTATCCTCTCACGACTCTGACGGCCATCGCCCGCTGCGGCCTGCGCAGTATAGCGACGGTGGCTGCCGTCAGATGGTCGGCCCATACTGGGGCCCCGTAAAGGGCCATGGACCGCACGACCCCAACGTATAAGTGCCGACACGCCACACTCGGCCCCCTAAGATTGGGAAGCAGCGAAGACAGTGCGGCCGCAGTACTCATTAGCTTCGTCGACAGCTGGTTGAAATGTGGGCGGAAGTCCCATCGACTGTCAAGGACCAAACCCAAGTATTTGATAGTGTCCTTGACAGCCATCCGCACCCCGCTGACGACGATGTGGAAGTCCAGCGGCCGCGGGTTTCGAGGACCGTGAAAAGCTATCGCCTCGGACTTTTCAAGGGCCACCTGTAGGCCGAGCCGCCGGATTCGATCTACAATTTGGGAGACTGCAGCCGCAGCAAGCAACGCTGCCTCACCATATGTCGCCCCCCAGGCCGTGACCAAAGTGTCGTCTGCGTAACAGGTGAGGTTCACGCCTGGGAGGAGAGCAGCCCTCAACACCCAGTCATATCCGATGTTCCACAGGTGTGGTCCTAGCACCGACCCCTGTGGAACACCGCAAGACATCTCTCGACGACCAATACCATCCTTCCCCGCGTAGGTGACGCAACGCCCTGACAAGTAAGCCCCGACTATACGGCGGAGGTAAGAAGGCACCTGATGGTATCTTAGGGCCTCCATTATACATGACCAGGGTAGGGTGTTGAACGCGTTGGAGATATCTAACGAAACTGCAAGCAACACCCCGCCCCGGCAGACCGCTTCCTCCGCGAGAGTTCTCACGCGTTTAATCGCGCCAATAGTGGAGCGCCCACGCCGAAACCCAAACTGATGTTCATCCAGGTCCGGCCCAAACGTGGATAAGTGGCCGACAAGGCGGTTGGCAATGATCCTCTCAAAGAGTTTGGCCACCTCGTCGAGCAACACTATGGGCCGGTAGGCAGATGGTGAGTCTTTCGGAGCAGTACCAGCTTGCCGGTTTTCCAAATAGAAGGAAACCGGCCCTGCTCCAGACATGCTGTGAAGAGCTCTCTGAGTCGAGGCTCCAGCTCTTTAAGGGCAAGTATCATTGCGCGGCCGGGTATGCCATCAGGACCCGGAGCGGTTTTCTTCGCTCGGAGTCGTAACACCGCGACCCGAAGATCTGGCTGCGTCACCTCGGGGACACGTTCCTCCTCTCTAGTGTCTGCGACTATGGGTGGAACCATCGTAGGAGGGATGTGCGCCGCTCGAGCGGGGAAGAGGGCTGTAACCACTTGTTCCAACAGCTGTGGCCGGAGACTCTCTGTTAGAGGAGGCGCCCAAGGGCGAAGTTTGCCCCTTACCAGATGGTAAGGCCGCCCCCACGGATCCCGATCCAGAGTCTCCAGCAGCTCTTCTTTTCCGCTATCTTTGGCGACACCGATGGCTAGTCGCAGAGCTTGCTTGGCCTGGCGGTAAGCCTCGTACCGTTCCTCCTCTTCTTCGAGAATACGTCGACGTCGCCTCCTATACCGGGTGTACTGCCGGCGGACCGCCACGCATTCATCGCGAAGCTGGGCGATTTCATTTGACCAACAGTACACCTGGCGCCTCTTGTGGTGGGATCGGATGCGGGGCATAGCTGCATCGCAGATGCTAGCCATCGCCGATCCAAACCATCGCGCTTCCTCCTCAACGTCGACTTCTCTCTCCGATAGGGAATTACGGATCCAGGCCGCAACAATGGCGGCTTCCTCCAGGACCTCTCTGTCCAGTTGTTTAAGGGCCCATCGTGGGCTGTTGGGCCTCGAAGATGCGGTAGTTGGACTACCTGCGGTCAGAGGCGAGACATCGAACCGGATGTAGCGGTGATCCGATAGTGTCTCCACCCTATCCTCCACCGTCCAACCTTGTACTCGGCATGCTAGGGCAGGGCTTGCGAACGTTATGTCCACAATGGACTCCCCCAGCCGTCGCACGCACGTGCCAACCGAACCTCGGTTTAGAACAGAGAGGCCTGTGGTCAGTGCCCACTCCTCCAGAACGTAACCCCGACGATCTGTGATGCGGGAACCCCATGCCGCAGACTTTGCATTGAAGTCCCCTAACACCAAGGCTTGTCGAGGATTACACCGACCAACAACGGCACCCAAGTTAGTGAGGAAGCCGTCAAATTCGGCAAGGCTCCTGTTGGGTGAAAAGTAAATCCCAATAACGTAGATGTCGTCCAGGAGGGCGGCCACCCATCCGTTTCCCCTGGACACGTTCTCAGGAACCCCGCCAATTATGGCCACCAGGCCGTCATTGTCCCCAATCCAGTTACCCCTGGGGGGGATGTAATATGGCTCCGCCACGACCGCCACATTGATCGACCAGTGTGCAATAGTCTGGAGTAATAGATCCTGTGCTCTGGCACAGTGGACGAACATGGTCAAAAAATTCTTCCGCCTCGTCATCTGCCGGTAGCATTCTGAGAAGGCTGGCAGCATTGCCAAGGTGAATGGTAATGCTAATTCCCTGTGCAATAAAAAGACCAGCCTTCTAGTCATTTATTGGGTAGATGACTGCTTAAATTAAATTATTTAACTAAGTCAGGTAATAAGATTATTGAAAAGTTGAGAATTGCCGTTCTGATGTAGCTACAGTAACAAATTTATTTTTATTCATCACATTATTATTAAAAGGGAATGATTTGACAATGTATACTCATGACGTCACTACTATTTATTTCATACAAAAATATACCAAACCTAACGTTTTGACGTTTACTAAGAAGATGCTAATTTGACTTAACAGTCGTCTAGCCAATTGTGTTTTAACTTATGTATATGTAAGCGATCATTATTTATTATTTCAGAAAAAGGGGTGGAAAGTAGTACACCACTTACAGACCTCGCATCCAATGACGTCATGGCTGCTGTTAAACAACTAGCAAAGTAAACTTATTTATAAATTCCTATTCGTTTATATATATATATAAATATTAGTCAATAACAAGAGTATTTTATTTATACCCTGAACTTTTCACTCTATCATTTTTGGTAAGTAATAATTTAAAAGTAATATAATTTTATTTTACACTTGCTTATTTAGGTTATAATGGATTATTTTAGTTCCTTTAAACATTGAAAGACATAGATACGCTTTTAGTTAACGTTCAAAACTCGTAATTGTTATCCCCCTGGAATGTCATCCGATGTAGATATAACGAAAAATATTGAACTAAGACAGAAAATGTAAAGGAAAAAAAAAAGCATATTCTTTTTATATAAATAATTTATTTCTTAAACATCTACATCTACATGACTTTGTAAACAATAACAATACATTTATAAAATCAATATGGAAATATAAATGATTGCACTACTTTGTTTTATAACTATCACTGACAAGATGTGTTGAATCTTAGAGGTGATCACCCATTTTCAGAATAAGTGCAAGGCAAACATTGTTTGACTATAATTGCTAAATTGATGAAGGAGCCAATCACGTTTAAAACTGTTCTTACCATATTTATGACAGTAGGATTACACTAACATGAGATGAGGTAATGGTTCATTGCATACATGTGGTTTAAAATAATAATACCATATGCTGGCGGCTTCGCTCGGGAAGTACAACACAGTACAACTCTTTTCTAGATAAAAGTTTCTTGTCCCTTTCTGTCCCAAAAATAAACTCGTATTTATAATATGAAATTAAGTTTTTTATTTATCTTATTGTCTATTGCTTGTTCTTTTGTGCAAAGAATGACATATATGCGGTATTGATAAATCGTAATACCCTGGATCACTAACAGTTAACCTTTCGACACTAGTCAAGTCATTGTTTGCCACCTTGTCATTTTTTTTATCGGTCAGGTTCGTCTGGATACAATAATGGTACTGCGCTATTCTCTAAGAATACAAACAGCCTCTCTGCCATAATGTTAGTAATTTTATCTAAGTCTATAGACTATGACATACCTCTACAAAGTCTAATGATTTTAGTACGTCACCGTTAACAACACATAAAAAAAAAAAATATTTTTCATAAACAACACTAAGCTTAACATAAGATTATTAACTATCGTCACTGATACGCGGGTAGTCCAAAAAGTTCTGGTTGGAATTTGGATAGAGTTGGTAGCACTATGGTCGCGTGTGTCGTTAGTCTTTTGTCAAGATGAGGATCGGGTACCATAACTGTTTGCATACCGGCTTTCACGCCTGCCGTTACACCGTGAGGCGAGTCTTCAAATACTAGGCACTGTAAGTAGAAGATACAATTTATTCATTTTTCTTTTAAGATCATCTCACATTTTTCTTAAATTTATGTATATATTTATTTTTATTTGGCATAGAGGCAAACGAGCAGACTCCGGGGGTCTCCGGTAACCTCGCTTACTCTGCGAATGCAATGCAAGCATTGCTCCACAACCGGTTTTCTGTGAGGCCATTCTATTACTCCGGTCGAGCCAGCCCATACGTGCCTTAGCATGGCTCTCCCACGTAAAAAAATATACGGGCAATCTTTGGGGACTGCCGATAGAAGTGAAAACTAATCTAAAATTCATTTATATTCCCTAAATAGTACTACTGCTACTTTCAGATGCATAATTGATGAAAATTGACTGCACGGATGGCGTAGTGGTTTGAGTGGTCACCTCGCTACTACACTGCCGAGTGTTGTGGGTTCGATCCCATCACAGGACAACGTTTTGTGTAGTCCTCAAATCGTTGTTCTGAGTCTGGGTGCGTCCGTTGTTTGAATGTTTTTAAAGTCCCCCGCGACACAGGAATTAACCCTAGTGCGGGAGCTGTCTTTTTAAATAAAAAAAAATACTAAGAAGAAGCACGTTAAGACGACTAAGCGTTCTTTTATGCTCAAATTGATCAGTATTTCTTCAGATTGAAAATATTAATAGCAGACTTAAAGTACCAAAGAATGTGATAGGAACGCGCGGGGAAATCGTCATTAAGATCTCGTACAAGCCTAATCAGCGTGGTATATACAATTATCCAGTTAAATATTTTTAGATAACAGTACTTACTGGATTTAAAAAGACTATCTACTAACGCACGCTAAACCTTAAAATTTTAGCAGTACCGATTTCATCGAAAATCAATCATTTGGCACGCGGTCTTATTATCTACATTATTGATAGATAAAAAGTGTCTGTGATACGAATACATTTTTAGTACCTTACCTTATCACAATTACCTTTTAAGTAATATTTTATTACAAACCCACAATAAATAACTTATTCGCATACACACCCGTTATATGTATAATCCCTCATGACTACTAATATATACTAATACAATAAATATACAGGCTTAAATATACTTTAATAATTATTTTTATCGTCTTTACCTTAGAAGGTTCTGGTCTGTCAGGAAACCGTGCAGCCGTCACTATGAATATATCCGGATGAGGTTTCCCATACTTGACTTCCTTGTCTGTACTGCCCATCACCATGTGATGAAAGTAACTAAATAGTTCTTTGTGCGCTGCTATCTTCGTTTCAACTGATCTGGCACTGGATGACGTCGCCAGGGCGAAGGGAACTTTTGTCTTATGAAGGTGAGTGATTAACCGTTCTGCTCCTGAAAAATATACACTTGTTTCAGAAAACTGTAACCATATATTATGATCATATTGTTGACCCCGTAAATAACGTGAAGCACTAATACTTTTTGGCAAATTCCAGATTTTTAACAGATAAATTCTATTTGGAAACTGACATACTGAACCGCATCAAACCGGTTTTACGAGATTATGCCAAGACAATGATGACCAACAGAATGGTACGCTATGTTAACTAACATTCGAATTTACACTTAAGGTGGAATGGAATAAAATCCAGATTTTTTTTTATAATTAAGGTGGACCGTAAAGACAGACGCGTCACCAGGGAAGTGACAACGGCCGTCCATGGACACCTGCAACTCAAGAGTCGTAAGTGCGCCGCCCGCCTTTGAGGGTGATGAGGAATGGGGGGATGCGGGGAGGGGAAGAAGCGAAGGTGGATGAAGAGATGGAAAAGAGGAGGATTTCGGGGAAATGCAACGAAAGCGTTGCGTTTTTGGCGGTTTTCTGTAAGCCTAAGCATGGCTCTACCACTGTTAAAAGGTTATATGTCCCCCCTTTTCATCTCATGTACCACGCGATGATCATAGATCAGCGCCAGCAAATTTAATATAAATGCGTGTATATGTATGTAACTATGTACCCAACACATTATCATAAAAGAAAATGGCACGTTACATACCTGATGTTTACGTAAATGCTTTTTAAATAACATTGCATAATCTTATAACGTTTCAAACTTTACTTAAAAGATGCAGATGTTACGTGCCAGTCTTCTAGCTTATTGTAAAGTTTCCGAATTTCTAGTTTACTCTTTCTTATCCTATATGTATCTATTACTATATATATATTTATATAGTATTACTATATATTTATATATAAGTTACCTACACATAAGTGACTTTAAAAAGATCAATAATAATATCTGTTAAAAACATTCAAATATAAATCTCTTAATAAATATTGACAAATATGTACACATACGCACTTTACTGTAATAATTAATTAACAGGCTCATAAAGAGTCACAAACTGTGATCATTTTCTCTTAACTAATGAGTTTTTATATTAGAGAAAGGTATGTCAAAATTGTAGCAAATGGAAGGAAGTGGTCTCTGCCTACCCTCTGCCTGCCTACCCACTATGGGATAGTGGCGTGATATTATGTATGTATGTATGTATGTATTGTTAGTACTTTTTTCTAAAATCAAAAAGGTACATGGGGAAGGATGTTTATATACCCTCCTGATAAACTCTGTTCATTTTCATGTTAAGTTCTATCATCTGGCAAATTTATTACTATTTTAGTTTTCTAAACTCATACAGATAAATAATAGTAGAACTGTAAAATGATACCAAAGATTGATAATGATTCATCCATGCAGTCAAAATGTCATTAATTGGAAATCAGAATATACATTCACATGTAACACCTGTCTTTCAATACACAAACATACATTTCACTCATACACAAACACACATCATACACACACTCACACCTATATCTCTAAAGGCTTAGGCAGTGATATATCAAAGGTTTAAATTTTGCAAACCTTAAATTAGACCCCCTTAAATTAGTCAACTGCCCATAACCACACAGAGTACTGTACATAATTATATTACATGCCTGTGCCTACCCCTTCTGGGAGAAAGAGTCTTGAGTGTATGTATTAACTATGCTTACAAAACTGAAGTAGTCTCTACAAACCATCCAGCAGGGGTGTGTTAGCCAGCATTGTGTCTCCAAGCTCTAATAACTGGTCTCTGAACTCTGTAGGTGTTATGGGAAGGTTCAGTTCCTTACAGAGGATTTCTGACAGTCGCTGCTCAGTACCACCAAGAACTTTCATCATCAACTCATCAGTGTATTTATGCCCATAATTTGCACATAACTGTGTTATCATCTTCTTGTAGACTTGTTCTGTATCTATAATAAAAAGGAGAAAGGATGTTATGTAGACTGACTGACTGCTGAGCTAGACATTGTGGATTTGTAATTTGTGTGATCCACATATAGTTGTATCGAGTCTGATTGCTGATACTAATTTATTCCTATTTAATATGGTGAATCCTTTAAGATGGGAAAATTTGGGGTATATTGGAAGGAAAGGATGTATAGAAAGGAATATTGCTTAAACAGATGGATTGCGGAGTAGAAGCAATAAAAATCTCAAGCAAGTCAGAGTAGCATATCTATAACTAGCTGGTATCGGTAAGTCTGAGACTTCTAACCACTAAAAGAACTTAACTACTAAAAAATATTGATTATAAATACTTTTTCTTTCTTTTCTAAAAATAATAGTGTTTACCGTATCTACTGTACTACTTTAAAGTAATTGAAATATTAATTGTATGTAAAGTTAAACAATAGCCTTGGAAACCAATAACATTTAATTTATATACAATTGACTAGAAGGTCAAAACACTCACCTAACAAAAGTCCGTCCATGTCAAAAATGCAGTGTGTTACTTTCTTGTAAACCGGCGCCGTATAACACCTTACGCCTATCGCCCGCGATACATTTTTTAACAAATAAATCCTCATGATTATCTACCGGTTATATAAAAATACCACGGTATTAAAACGTATTTACAGTCCTATCGATGCGATTATAAATTAAACTCGACTACCAGACTATTTCGTCTTTCAGAACAAAGGCTATGGTATTTATAAATAAATGATTTTAATATATATTGTGTACTTTGCATTCTTAATAACTGAAGATTGAATAACATTTTGTATTGAGTGCAGTATTGCCTCCTCTTGCACTGGTTTCACCCAAAAGTTCAAATTAGAATCTATAGATATAGCGAGCCTTTTTCGTAAATAAATAAATTTTATAAGTTTCCTAAGAATGTTCCTAATAATACACTACTTACTCTAATCTTTTCTTCTAAAAATCCCACAAATTTTGCCCACATTCAGATGATAATCTCAAGAAAGCAACACTGAAGAGGATTAGGTACTGCCATTGTTTAAAATATTTTTCCCTTTGAATTACTGAATCTTAAGACA
Source organism: Tyria jacobaeae (assembly GCA_947561695.1). Classification (NCBI taxonomy): domain Eukaryota; kingdom Metazoa; phylum Arthropoda; class Insecta; order Lepidoptera; family Erebidae; genus Tyria; species Tyria jacobaeae. The sequence continues at coordinate 22,362,636 of OX387208.1, read as the reverse complement.
AAATAGTAGCTGATTTTTTACTTTTTACGATATTTTGAAGAAGAGTAAAAGGTTAAATAGGTAATACGTATTTATCCAGAGACTTTATGTGTACCTAAACGTATTAGTAAACTGTTATTATACCAATCTCATTAAAAACTTGAAGAAATAATTGAATAATTGCTTTAAGCTTTGAGTTTGTCTTGTGTAAAATGTTTATGGTAATTAAAATTGATTTCCTGGTAGATAACGTCCAATAAATGGAAATTCAAATATTTAGTTATAACAATCGAATGCCAAAGTTAGTTTAGTAAGTACGTTGTTAATTATTTATTATGTAATGAATTCCTAATAATAATAAAAACATTATAGAGTCTTTAAAAATTACAGCATTCCTATCCACCCAGCGATCTAGTACTATAGAAAAATCCTCATAATAATATAGTAATAAAGTACTTATTATTGGTGACGTAAATTTTAGGGGGCAATGATCTTGTATTAAAGTGCTATTGCTAGCATTAAATATTTGTCATATGCTTCAACGATGTTGTAACTTCTACTTTTAAATTAAAAATGAAATGATGAATGAAAAACACTCTTTTTATTTATTTTTGTTGAAATAGATGGAGAGTAATAAATTTTACAATATGTTTTGTAGTTTTCTTCAAAGTTAAATAAAAAATGCGCCTTCACCGCCACCAGGCGAATTACTTGTTGTCAGCCATTGTCCATCCGCTTTCAGCTCACTTCAGTTAGTTGGTCGATGCACTGTACGTGCAGTCGGGCTGCGACCATCATGGATCGTAGCTGATTCGTCGTGTTTCGTGCGTGTGTTGTGCACAGTATCGCATTTAAGTTAAAATTATTTATGTTATTAACTCGTACTTTTATTTGTGAATCATTTATTAAAGTGTATTTCGTTTCTTATCTAAACATACACTCGTCGTGAACATGGCTGTGAAAGAGTGTTGTTGTGATAAACTGTCGCCTAACAAAAAATCGATTTTTGGATTGAGAAAGAGGAACCAAATATTGTATCTACTGTTGGCATCTTGTTTGTTAAGCGTTGTATCTGCTGCTGACCCTGAAGGAACTTGTGCAAATGTAAAAACCATCTTTGAGAAGAATGGAATGTTGACGGCGGTAGATTTACAAGCACTACCAAATTCAGGTAAGACTCACGCGTTATTTAACACCTGAATGTGATAATGAATAATGATACGATACACGCCTTTATTAGTTCTAGTAAACGGGTAAAATACATTATTGGATAATATTGATTTTAGTATGGGAATAATTGCTATGAATGATTACCGCGCTAATGGTTAATGGTAAATTTTCAAAGCCTTATTTGTAGTTTTGTTCATCATGTCATTTGTTTATTAACGTTTAACAGTTACATTTTCCAATCATTTCATAACTACACAGAATACAGCAGAGTAGGTTTATTGCACTGAAACTGTCTACAAACAACAATCGGTACAAAGTATTCTATTATTCCATCGAATCCGATTTTCAAGAAATAATCCAGAACCGGCGATCCCTTCCGACCGTTGCTATTTCACCAGTGTAGTCTACACTATAAGGACACCCGGAGTAACGGAATGTGGTTCAAACTGAAGACCTATTCCGCCTCCTCAAAACATTGACTGAAAGCAACAACGGCATTAGACCAAAAAAAGAAGAGATTGAAGCGAGAAGATTCAACACTATTACAAGACCCTACTAAATGGTTTTCTAGTAATATTCGCATTATGAATCAAAACTAAACATTGAGGCTATAGAAACAACAGAAGCTATTGTTTTGTCTTATACAGAAACTCACGATCGTTCGTGTTATTTTACCTGAATAGGGACATGTTAAGACGTGTTAAAACCTTTTTTAACCCCCGACGCAAAAAGAGGGGTGTTTTAAGTTTGACATCGATGTATGTCTGTCTGTCTGTGTGTGTGAGTGTGCATCGTAGCGCTCAAACGGATAGACCGATTTCGATGCGGTTTTTTTAATTTGAAAGCCAGTTTCGTTGCGGTGGTTCTTAGCTATGCTTGGTTAATATCGGTCCAGCAGTGTAAGAGTATCAGCTCTTTTCAAAAATGATGTAAGGCATTTTTGGGGTATGATTACTCTATTAAATGCTTCACGTGTGCCAGTATAATCGTTAAATGACAATTAATTGGAAACTTCGACGTGATGCTGCAACCAGAATGGTCTCCAGAGAACCATACTCCGGAAAAGTGGTGTCGTTTTATTTTGCTTGGAATTTCTTGTCCGTGGCATTTTTCAAAGCCTTTACTAAACCACCACTACAAGTACAGTACTAAGTAGAATTTTAGTTTAAGTGGCCGTTCAGTTTAACAATGTCATTCGTATAAGGCTCTCAGGGTTCATGTTTGAATCATAAATACTATATATGTTTTGAGCTACCCAAACTTACAAACATATAGTAAGCAAAACATACACAAACACCGTCGTGGTATATTCAGACAAAAGATGTTTAAAAACTAGCAGATATTTATATATACTAAAGTAACGCAGCTTGGGTATCAATGATTAAACATTTAAAATACTAAATAATTGCGTAGCATTGCTAAATACAAGTTATTTATGAACATGACATCGCTAATATTATCATATAGAACGGTTAGTCATGACGTCTGTAAGTAGTATACATTCTAAACACATCCTAGATGCTTGACTGACATCTTTTTATTAAACGTGAAAACGGTAGGTTTGTTATATTAGTGTATGAAATACATGTCGTGTCGTGACGGGCATGTGTTGTGAAATCATTCCTTTTTAATGTTAATTTGATGAATGAAAAATAAATTAAAAAGCTTAGTCATCTATCCAATATTGTAATACAATATTTGCTCTTGTGGTCAGCTCATCAGTCCACAGTAAACCGTTTTGTCAAGCAAAATAGACAGTTCAACATCACCGTGGTAGGTATGTATGTATGTGTTGTTGATTCAGAGACACACCTAAGAAAAGGTTAAATTGCTACACACATTATATAGTTCATGTCCACGTAGTTCTACAAAGCAAACACACGGACAAGAATTAACCCAGAATTAGACTAAATACAGTCCAAATTCGTGTAAATTTTGATGTCAATGGTAGAAACATTTAAAGTTAAAAGCATAGTAGTTGTAAGTAGGCAGGTAATGGCAGAATTAGCGTGAGCGACGCTGCGGAAGGTTCAAACGCGATTTAACTTGGTTTTCACAAGCTTCTCCGAATTTATGAAATCTTTAAACCCGATTCACAATGCATTCCACTTTGGTTGACATGACCGAGGCGTATGATGAGCTAATAAATTTATTATGAAAGTATAATACATCTAAAATCTACAATGTACCTATCAATTCTTTACTGTGAAATAAGACAGATATGAAATGAAAGGCATATTATATTACGCTTACGCACTATTCACTCATCAGTTTCTCCTTTTTTAGCATCCACCGGCATGTTCCTTTTAGAAGAAACGCCGTTGCATTATTCCGTGAAAATAAAACAGTCACGGACACAGAATTTTGGCACAAGAATTTCTTTAGTGTCCTCCCACGAATGTCGTTAACACGAAATGCTAGTGATTTGTACAGCCAAATGTAAATTTGTAAATTGTTTATTTTAATGTATAACTAGCTACTATACCACGATCATTTTACCATCGTCAACTAGTGTCATTGAATACAGCGTAACTACAGTTTTCCTTAAATATATTTTTTGATCCAGCAGAGTAGTACCAAGACACTACGCTAATGCGCCGAGGACCCGCATCCCCGCACGGGACAACACTTTGTATTCAACATCAAGTTTCACAAATTGTTGTTCTGAGTCCGGGTGTTCTTTGTGACTGTTATTTGTTTGTTTGTAAAGTTCCAAGCGTTAGGTACCGGAATTAATCCTAGTACGGGAGTTGTGTTTTAAATTAAATACTGAAATCGATTTACACTAATTGTTTTTTTTTTTTCATCAAATTCCTTTATAGTAAATTGAATAAGTACTATTATTTGTATCCTTATACAAATCAAAAGATATTCGCCACGGCTATCGGTATAATAATTCGTACGCAAATTTTATTCGTCGCCAGTGGTAATTGAATGGAAGCGGCGAGATCAAGTCGATACCAGTTCTGGTTATTAAGATAGTGTATGTTTTAAAGGCGCAGGTTGACGCCACGTTTCCCAATAAAGCTTAGCATCGGTTCGTCGGCTGTATCAAGTCTGTACAGAATATTTTGCATAGCTAGGCGGTTGTTTAACATGCGACACGAATGCGAAGCCTCTAACGGCGACTTGTCGCGACAACTACCGACATATTTGTACAAGACCTAAGTTCCATTGCAGATTAAATCCTAAGAGATTGTTCGGCGGCGATTTCAGTAGAAGAGGTTATATAGAGCAGTGTGTTTCTATATCAGTAAAGTGCTTTATGAATACGAGATATACTAATAAGATGGCTCTCTGTCCGTGACATTCACTAGGTGTTAGCATAATACCAGCGCTGCTTCTTACGAGGTAGCACAAAGCTGAGCTAACGGCCATTTTTGTCTCATATAGTGGTACTTGTTGGCACTAACGTCTGATGAAATTGTTATCCTTGCCTTGTATGAGTAAATAAAAAAAAAAATATTTTCTTTCTTTCTATATAACGTTTTCTATTTCTATAATGAAAAGTTAACAAAAAATAAAAACTAAACTCGTATTAAAGAATTAATCATGAATCTGACTAATCATTATAAAGCTTTAATTAATAAAAAATGAACGAGTCGAGGAAAATGGTTTGAAAATAACATAAATTCAGGATTTCCTTGATCAGACCAGGGTCAGTAGCCTCTGGTTCCCTGTATGAATATGCCGACGCACTAAATGTCATAAAGATGGACATCGTTATCGTTTGGTATCCTGTTTGATTAGGTATACTCACTTTCAAAACCAACCTATCTATCAAAGCTGTCAAAGGAATTTGAGATAACGCATAAGGACTGCGGGAAAGTGCTACAAATGTTAACAGAGCCTTATAACAACAGTTAAGTCTGTTTTAGGAAGTTTTAAAATATAACATATCTATGTATGTATATAATTTTTAAATATCTCATAATTTATAACCAATTAAGTACATAACTGATAAGATATTAATCTTTGTTATTTATGACTGAATAATTATTATGTTAATTAGTCATTAGTTTATTTATATAGTTCTTTGTTTCTATTACGTTTTTGAAACGTTCTTAAAATTGAATAATGAACAGATTTAACGGATTTTAAACTCGCTACAAACGTATCTTAATATGCTTAAGTACTTGGAAAGATATGGTGGAACTCTCACCTTTATTGAATAACAGCATGTTCGGAATGACACACAGATAGGTTAGTGGGTGGACTGGTTGGTAACGCCGCCAGAGCAAACAGTCTTAAGGTCGACAACCCTGACAACGTCCAGCTTATTGATTAAAGTCCAAATGTTCACTAATTTATCAGTTTGCGTCTCGATGGGAAAATGTATATTTATAAGAAAACTATTTCTTATAAATAACTTTACTGTAACTTATATATAACATTTTACAGTAAAGTAAGTAAACATCTATACAAATAAATAAAATTGGAGTGTCTGTTTGTAATATTAAAATAACCTGTCTCTCTGTCTGTCTGTTTGTTCCGGTTAATCTCTGAAATGGCTGGACCGATTTTGATGGGACTTTCACATGCAGATAGCTGATGTAACAAGGAGTAACTTAGGCTGCTTTTACATTAGAGAAAAAAATAGGACCTCACAAAAAATAATTAAAACCAACTAACCAATTAAAACCAAATTGAAAACTGTACGGTGATGGTCTGAAAAAGTACATTATAACTTAGCTAGGAACTTATTAGTTGATACCTAAATAGGTACAGATTCAATTTATACAAATTGAGTCAATCTATGCTAAAATATATTTCAAACTGCTAAGCCTTATTTAAAACATCTGAAGTAATAATATTATTGATAAATCTGGATATCTAAATAAATAAAATTAGAGTGTCTGTTTGTAATACTAAAATAACCGCTTTTTACTAAGTGCATATGGACGTATACACGGTACATATACCAAAACTTTTTTTTTAAATTTTTGTCTGTCTGTCTGTTTGTTCTGGTTAATCTCTGAAATGGCTGGACCGATTTGATGGGACTTTCACATGCAGATAGCTGATGTAACAAGGAGTAACTTAGGCTACTTTTATTTTTGAAAAAAGAATAGGACCTCACAAAAAAAAATAAAACCAACCAAGTAATTAAAACCAAATTGAAAACTGTGATCTGAACCACAACTTTTTTGTTAAATACCACGCGGACGAAGTGGCGGGCAACAGCTAGTAAGGAATAAAATGCTCTCCTCTCCAATATTTAAATTAGCACATGCCTGGAGAAAAAAACCCTTTCTGTGCCGACTTTATTCAGCCTCCACAATGTGCATACCTATTCAATAAGCCTGGTTGAATGGTGCTCCATCAGTCGCAGGCCATGTCAGACCTTTTGTACCGTAACCTCTTATCTTGTAATTAGGCCCATACAGAGAAGCAGGATGCTTTGTTTTTTTGCATGTTTTTATGATTTATCTGTTTAATATGATATTCTATACCATCATCTTTTATTTTGTTCTATAACAAAAATCCAGGGATATTATATTTAGGTTGGAAAGCGCTACTCTCAGGGCCAACCATTATCAGTCCGAAATTAAAACTTTTTTTGGATAGTCAAAGAGGTCAATCGCATGTTTTTTTTTTTAAATTCTGTAAGTGTTAATTGAATTATTATGTCAAATCTCCAATGCGATACTTTTTGATTTGCGCTCATTCGATTTTTAAAATCATTCGATTAAATTTAAATTAAATTAGTCGATTTTTACGAAGGACACACCTTTCATGTTTTAATGGAGACTTTGGGTCGTGTCCCTTAGTTGCCAACGATATAGTGTAGAAATTGTAGGAGTCTCCGACTTTTAGTGGGTGCGGTTGATTTCAGACACCTGCATATTTTCGTCGTCATACACGTAGAACTATGGATACATCGATCATCGTTGACATCATCGCCGTCCACTGCTGGATGAAGGCCTCCTCCAAGGAGCGCCTATCCCGGTCTTGGACAGAGCGCATCCATCCAGTACCAACCACATTAGTTAAATCTTCCTCACCTGCTCGGTTTTGTCTACCTGAGTGTCAATTTGTATACAGACGTCCTACATAAGCTCAGCGGCGGCAACGGATATATTAATTCTGTATCTAACGATCATACTGATGCACACAAAGCACAACAGAATAATAAAACTATTGAGACCTACCTAATGAATTATAATATTTATTTGAAATTAGTGCTACAGTTGAAATAAAAGTATTGTTTGTTCATAATATTATACATACCTTAGTGTTAAGTGCCATGTAATGTACAGAGTTAACAAGCTGTGAAGGTCTTGGATGTTGATTATTGATGTTTCTACATAAAATTGTACTTCTAAAGTTGATAGGTTGTGGTTACTCATACCTCTCAATTTCCTGTGTTTAAATCCAGAGTCATAGGAGCATTAGAAATATGTGTATATCGATTATGTGTTTATGTATTCTATATTTATGTAAGTATATTTGTATATAATTTTATGTATTTATATATTTGTGTATATATATTGTATCATTACATATTTACTGGCTTATTCAGGATAAATTTTCTTCATTTTTACCGAGTTTAAATTCATTTAAATCAAAACATTTTGTACCTACTTCATACATTTCTGCATCCCCCAAAGGTAGACTGGCAGAGAATGCCTATGGCATTAAGTCCGCCTCTGTACATCTTGTGCATAAAGTGTAAAAATAAAATAAATACATATTATATTATAACAGATTTTTATCGACTATAATGACCTAATGAAAACGGTTAAAAATCCTTTAATAAAGTGGCCAAAAATGTAAAGCCATATTTATAAATGCGTACGACCTTAATGGCATTTGAATAAATGTATGCTAAATGAATGTTTTAATGTCTAAGCAATTTTATTTTAAGTAATAACTGTTATTGTGTTCGTAGTCGCTGGTATATATACTTATTGATTATGTTAATGAAATTATTTTTATATCATTCAATTGTATACGAAACTGTTGCTCGATATTTAAACTCGCAAATTGCACGATAGATAAACTCTTTATGTCCAAATAAAAGATATTACAATATTGTCATTACATATTCTTAAATCAGAATCTGTACAATTGGCGACCTTATCGCGTTTTGCGATCTCTTCCAGGCAACCTTTGGATGGAGAGAGAGTTTATGTACGGCTGGAGGAGTTGCAGTGTAATATTAACTAACTTACTCACATATACACTCTGCAATCATACGCATAAATACTAAGATACACAATACAAACACAAAACACATATCCATATTACTGATATTAATTATTATATACCTAATACATATCTAAGAAATGCTTGGCATCAAGCGAGCAAGTAGTGACCCTTTATTAATTTTAATATTTTTTAATATCGTATGAAATTATATGTAACAATAATTGTTAATTTTAATGTTTTTCAAGGTCTATTATTAGTTAATAAGCAAACCACATAGCTAATTTATGTATTTTGTGTTCAACGTCCGTCATAACTTGAATTCACCTACAGCAAGCCGCTTCCATATTCGATCTATTTGTGTCAGTAATTCATGTAAGAGTCTTTTAATAAAATGTCTTTGACACACAGACAGCCATTAGGAAGACGTAACGATAAGGGCCCATTTAGAGTAATTTGACTACGGAACCTAAAATGACGCAATAGACCATGAGTTCTTGATTAGCCTCAATAGTTATTATTTGCCATAATTGAAAACAGTTTTTGCATGTAAGTACATGTTTGCCCATACAGTAACAGCTATAAAAATATATTTGTATTGCAAAAATTTAGTTTATTGTAGGTACACATTAGTACAAAATATTATTAATATGTACCTATAATAAACTGTATGACAACATAGTAAGACAAAGAAAATCAAATGTTGTTCTCCTGTCACCGCAATAACACTCAGTTGTGGTTTAATTATTATTAAATCTAAAGCCTTATTAATCATTACTATAAATTACAGTACCAGAAAAACAGGTTACATTTCTTTAATTGGCTTTCTGCTCAACAAAATGCGATACCATGTTTAATGAATAAAAAAATGCAATAATTAGCTGTAATCCGGAAAAACGTCATTGTGCTCAACCAAATAAGAATATGTTGAAGGTTTTTAATTCGCGGACGGACATTCCAACGCGCGAGGCAGGTGCCGACCTGTCGCCGTTGTACTGGACCGGTCCGTCGTTCCACGGTGCGCCGACCATAGCACTGGCCTGCCAGAGCCCGCGCAAAAAAAAAAATGTGCATTCGCTATTTAAAATTGATGATATAAAGCGTCTGTTTAAATCAAATGAGGTACATTTGTTAGATGTTTGTTGAAGTATTTAATAATTACTTATTAAGCTAGAGGTCGTTCAATTATTATGTCAAAGTTAAGACCGTAATACGTGACCGAATGCGTGGAGGGAATATGTAACAGCTCTTACATGAAAATCATTTACACAATAAGAAAAATGAATACAGTTCTGCAATCACATACACAAACACTAGTACTAGCATTTCTTTCCGTCTGGCGGTTATTAAAAACTAATTAAAAAAAGAACCCATTTCAGGTGGGTCAGGGTCAGGTTTATTATATAAGTATTGTAGAACAGTACAAGTGATTTTACTCAAGATGTGTAGCAAATTCCACCAAGTGTCAACATTCAACAGTATAAATAGTATAATTTTATTATATTAATGTATAGAGTAACGCACATTACATTAATGAATGTTTTATGCAATAGACAAAACATATGTTTCTTTCTATTGATATATGTATATGCGTTTTGCTAAATGTTCGTGAACCTGTAAAGGTGCGCCATCAATGACCTAGTGATGCGAAATTAAGCTATAAAATTGTTTTAAGATTTGATGAAACCGGTTTTCTGTCTCCGTGTTCGACTACCAAATAGTTTATCAAGGATTATGTCAACTGTGTCTATTACAAAAGTTCGAGTTATAGGTATGCGAACCTAACTTACTTAAGCTTTTGCTTATACTCTTCAATTCATCCGTATAAGAAATATTCTCCTTTTCCTTTTAATGACGACGGTAAATAGGCTTGCTGCCTACCCGTTCGGGGACACAGGCGTGAGTGTATGTATGTAAATTCGTCGAGCGTTTTTATATTTTGATTTTGATGGACTTTTATGTTATATCTGCATAAAGCTTGCGAACGATCTCAACATTGAGGTCACATAGCCCATTTATGTGCATGCCAAAGTCATAAGACTTAAGTATCAAATACATTCAAGCAAGTCAATTATTTTTATAAAGAATACACCCACGTACTAGTTTCGTTTTGGTTAAAATTATACATACAGTTTTGTTGTATTCGAACGTTCGTAAAATATAACTAATAAGTTTTAGTTGTGGTTCTTACTAAGCATCGTTATTCATGGTGGGGTCCATCACCCTTTCTGTTGGTTGTTTTTACTTTCTAAACTCAATTACAAGTTCAGAAGACTTTCCTGTTGGTCTAGTAGTGACGGATCCTGACTGCTGGATCGTGGGTTCGATTCCCAAGATTGTGTGTGATGCACAAATCGTTGTTCCGGTTCTGAGTGTTTTCTGTGTCCGTTGTTTGGATGTTTGTGAAGTCACCCTCTACACATAATCATTCCCAGTGCTGGAGTTCTTTAAAAAGAAAAATGAATCACCTGCTAACTTCAAATTAATTTCTAAATAGCATAAAGCTGTAACTTTCGTCGTTCAAAGTTGCTTTGTGTACCCTTAATCGGAAACCGGGATTATTGATTAAATGTACGAGCGTGGACGTGTTCGTGCAGGTCGAGATCGAATATCGAATTATGACGTGGCGAAAACAAAACGAGTTGGAATCGATTCTGTGCATTCCGACGCTTCACGGATTCTTCGTTAAGAATGTAAGCCCGCTAGATTGTATAATGATTATAATCTCGTTTTAGTGGTCGATTCGTCATCGTCTGATTTAGTTAATGGAATAGGCAACAACCATGTGAAACCTTTGAGATGACTTTACATTGTGATCGACACGGATTTTTGTTGTAAATGTTTATAATAGGTACCTTTACGGTTCAATTAGCAAAAGTATACACGGTGATAGTTTTAATTGTCTATCTGATTGAAATACAGATAATCTATGCATGCTTCTTGTTTTTTATTCAACTAACTTTGCAAAAAAGCATAAAACCAGCTGGTATCGGTCGGGTACAGGTGTCTATTAACGCACTGTGAACCCTCTGCTTCGCTGCTTATGATGTAGTAATAGAACCGCTTATCCGTGTCTTCTGTAAAATGCAGGTTTAAACCGTCTTAAAAAAATGAGGTTTTCAAGTTGGCTGTCTTTTTTTGTTTAAATAAAAATCTTTTGGTATTTTTTTTTTTCTTTCCTTTAAACTTGAAGTAAATATTCCAACTCTATATTTAAAGGGAATTGGAAGGATCAAAATACAGCATATTAAACAATTTTTGAGGTCGGTTATATGACTCTTTTAAAATCTAATTATTATTCAATCAGGCGGTTCTAGTTTAAGTAGAAATCTGCTGTGCGTGTGAAATAAAAAGCCGGCTTTCTTTCATCTGTGTAATAACTAGTCTCCTGTATAAACATAATAATAATTTAATATTAGATTCAAGACTCGCGCAGTTATTAACTATCATTGGAATTAATAAAAACATGACATTTTGGAGAGGTCCTGGAGTCTGAAAGATGCAGGACGCAGTCGCATGGGAGCGGAATGCGGTCTGGCGGGGCGAGGAAAGTGCGGGTGGGGCGGGAGGCGGGGTGGCTGCGCCATCGCAGGTTGCACGGCCACCGAGCCGGCCTATAAACAGTGCCGGAGTGGTTAGCGCGCCCCTTAATAATTATTATGTCGTGAGAGTGCGTAGGCGATCACCGCTCCACCGCCCGTCATATTTGCACATTATAGGTATAAATTGCTCTAATATTCTGGATTAACTGTACTGTAGCGATATTAAAAATTATAATTAAATCAAACGTTACCATGACAGAAATTTTGTTTGACCTGCTATTCTGATTGCCCTGACTGGCAATATGGTTTTCCTTTGTGGTAAGGACTGGTAAGAGAACGAATTGAGGGTGTATCATTCATTATCATTATCATTTGTACCGAACAAGTAGGACTGATGTCCTTATACCACATAAATATACATACATACATATCTGTAGTATGTATGAATCGTTCTATCATCAGTGGATAGTAAGAACTTTATCCAGATTCAAGTGAAGGGTTCATATCAAGAATGTTTTTATTGTATTTTAAACATTTGGTCGATTAAAGAATGTACGATGATTCTCGATGTCACCCTCACACATGACGAGAATATCAATGTGATTTAGCTTTAGGTCTTTTTTTTATTTTTTTTTCGTGTGTACGTACCCCCACGGGTCATCACCTCACCGGACCTGAGAGTGAGATGGTATGTCGGACTCGAACCGACTAAAACCACACGGTGTTCCGTCAGTCAGTCAGTAGGTCTAGTCTCAAGAACATTTATAACTAAATGTACCGGTAATGTACTAAAAGGTGGTTATTTTTTGAGATTTAAACATACATACATACACTTTAAACATACATTATTTTTATGGCCTCACTTTTACAGCTGACTTGGTAACTAAATAATTTTATATTTCTGAGACAGAAAAAGGAAATTATGCCATAATATAGTAAATAAAAGTTCAATTGGTCTAGTGTATACTGTCCCTTACTGATATTTCCTGGCATGTTATTTTGGGTCTTACATTTGTAGAGTTGTATGAAGTGCATAATCGCAATTCGATTAAATAAATATATTCGTTAAGGTTTAAGTTTAAGGAAAACCCGAAAAAGGTAAGTTTTGTCAAACGCAAACTACTATTCTAACATGGTTAAGTTGTTGCTCGGGCATGTTTATAAAATTTCTATGTAGTATCAGAATTCAGACAACGACGTTGGTGGTTTGTTTTTTATATTCGGCAACAGCAAACAATTATAGATTTGTTTTAGTTTCTGTTTCCGGTTCAGACACATGTTATTTAAAAATGTTAGTGAAAGAGCTAAACCCACAGAGATCACGCGGCGTTATGAATGAACCGAACCCCCGGAGCGGTGAGGGGGGACCCGCAATCGGAATTCCAAAAACTCGAGTGGGCGATGCCGATGGCCATAAAAACTAGTCGATCCGACACAATAAGGCGGAGGTCGACGTCGTGTCGACCTGTGACTGTTTCAGAACCGAATACATCTAATAATATTTACGACAGTGATACCACGATATCGTTGAATGTCAATAATTACCTGGTAACGATATTATAAGAAATACTTGACTAGGACTAAATGTTTTATTGTTCGGCAAAGATAAGCAATCGTCAACAGCCTGTCAGTTCATTAGGATTAGTAGGAAATGTTTAAAAAAATGTCCACGTTCCAACCATACATTAAATATCATAAAGCAGTAGATAGATGTCTCTAAAGAGGAAGCCAGCCGGTTTACGTAAAAGGTGACGGGCTATGCACGGCTAGTTAAAATAACAGAATAATGAGACTTCTGTTTGTTAACATGACAAAGACCAGTCGAGGAATGCTGTTCATCTCACCGGCGCCCGTCGACTATGAAAACCCTAGTTTTCGATTCGATCTGGTGTCAGGTCACGTACGTAAGTGACGGGTCGCTTACTAACCACCATTTCAGTATTAGTAATTCAACTATTTAACGCTAATGCACTCGCCCACTTAGAACTGGAGATAAGGAGAAACTTGCTATTCCGCTTTAATGTTGAGTTATGAGTGCTAATAAGATAATAAATGAGCCTGGAAAAGCACTTTACAAACTTTTAGCAACATTTGGGTTCATGGTGACTGACTGACTTTGCTGAATAATGGAAACGGGCAAAAACAAAAACAAAACAAAACTATGGTATTAAACAGAATTTATAGATAGTAAGTTTAAAAAATGAATTAAAAAAAATATGTAGTTAGTCGCCAACTGTCTTTGTCGTAAGTGCACTTGAATAGAGCCTTATTACGCATGAATACGTTTAATGGATCGCTCGTAAACAAAGGAAGTGTTGTAGGTGACATTACAAGCTATTTACAAGCATATTGTAATTGACTGCACGTTAAGATTTCAGGAAATAATCTTCAATGATTGTTATGTTACCATTATGGATATAAATATGAAGGTTGCGTACTACAATATTGGCCATTTGGAATGCATGGCTGACAATAGATTCTAAATTCAAATTAATTTTATTTAAAAATATGGAATGCTTCAAACCTTCAAGAAAAGAGCGTACTCCTACGACCTAAAAGGCCGGCAACGCACTTGTGACTCTTGAGTTGCGGGTGTCAATGGGCGGCGGTAGTCACTTACCATCAGGTGACCCGTCTGCTCGTTTGTCCCCTATCGCATAAAAAATAATAATTCTTTGTGAAACTTCTATTATTAGATCAGAAAGACTAGATTTATCGATGGTACTAAAAGTAATCAACATATCAGATAAATAATGTTTCACACTCACAGATAAAAAACAGCTGGGTATTATCACAAAATATCAACTTATTCATACATATTCACTCGTTTGTGAATGAGTCAAAGCCACCAGACAACTTTTGTGAGTAATGCGATAATCCAACGATAAGCGGGAGTCCGAAACAATGTTGCAGTATCTCAAGAAACACGTTCAGACGCTTAACCTCCGAACCACGATTTGGTAAGATTACATATATTTACTAGCGAGTGTTCATTGAAATCTCAAGTAAAATTGCTGCGGCTATTCATTTTAGGAAATTATAAACATTCAGCTCTAGATAAAGCCACTGTCTCTTTTCGCAAACCAACTTTATGAAATGAATACTATTAATGAACATGTCGGGCTCTTTGGAGTTGAAAACTTTTTTCTATGTTGTAATCTTATGGAAATCTAAACTCAATGATTGTGTGAAAAACAACACGGCAAAAGATCGTTGGCAGGCACGGCGGCAAGCATTGTACACCAAGAGATTGGGGGCCAAGACCCGCAATAAAGCTTACCTGCTCTGTAGATATTATCTTGTCGGTCAAAGGCGCCGGCACTGACACTTCCTCTTGTAAGACGACCCAAATTTCATCTTAAAACGAAAGTCTTACGGTTGAGATTCAATTGTTCATGCAGAGGTAAAAATATGTAACGGTGTGGAATTACAACACTTTGACAGATTGTAACCTTTTGTCATATTTATATACATAACATTAAGCAGAACATAGTGCAGTGATTACGTCACAAGTGTGTGTTCTGTGAGTTTTGATGTACTACATATTAGTTTCAAAATTACTGTAGGTGTATATTTGCTGTGGGTGTTTGAAGAGGTCGATTCCACGGCCTCAATTTTGTCATCATTTTACTGTAGGAACCAAAACGATTATAAGTAGGTCAATATTTTTGTACAAAAGGTTTGATTAACTAATTGATTCTACATCGCGCTGTGAGGAGGCTTAAATATTCTTATACCGTATCTATGAAGTAGCTCTACAACTACAGACAAACTTTATGGCTTTTAATAATCTTTAACTAACTTCTAAAAGCAGGAGGTTCTCAATTTCACGAATTTTAGTTACTTACAACATCGGGTATATTTTCCTTAAGGAAGTACCTTAATTTTTTTTACAAGCCTGTAAGTTCGTACATACATACATATATATATACATAAACCTATTTATTCCGCCATTTGCTTCTTAGATACCTCACGGTAGAGGAGCTACATCTTTTTTTTTTTTCTTAATGTACCTCTCTAACTTGCGAAGGTTGGCATTCAGCTCTGCATTGAACATATCATACAAATAACGTTATTTTACGACTCCGAGGTTCAATTAACAGAATCTGAACTAAAACATTTTAAAGATGCTACGTTGTGCGACAGCGATGAAAAAGTTAGCTATGACGGCTAACAATTACATATGAACTCATTAGAACTGATTACTGATATACGTCAGAGCAACACGAAGTATAAATAAGTGGGTCGGCCAAGACGTTATTTAGCAGTGTAAAACATTAATCATGTCATGGAATACCAATATTGATCCAGTTGAAAAAAGAAAAGAACGCTCAAGTCACGTCAACATACAGACCATTTTCCACATTATTTTAATGGCAACTCCGATAATCTCTACCGTTCATTGCAAGTCAAGGATCACAGCATAGCTAGAATGCCAGATAGCCAGAAAACGATCAATGGTTAAATACATTACTCGCTAATAATATGAGTAGAAAATTACATAACTGTTTTTTGTTTAATTTAGTGTACAATTAATTAAAATACTGGTAGTATAGAAAGGCTAAAAGATTTTTCTTTCAAATCGATTGGTTCTATTTTGTTAACCGTTTACCTGATGAGTGGTTTTTAAGAAAAGGTCATAAGAATTGAGTTCTACTGTTCATAACTACAAATTTCAAAATTTTAAATAACCGCGATTTAAAAACACATATAGCGATAAGGAAAAAAGGAAAAATATCATTTAAGAGTTTTGGACGGACTTTTAACAACCCTTTTTTACCGTCCGGGCTTGAAAATGCAAGAAGTGAACTAAATATAATATCGAAAGTTTGTAAAACTAGCAAAATTATTTTCTTGCTGTGAACAAGTACTGAGACCTAACTCATAGGTCTAATTTCTAGTTTTCTCAAACGTCAATATTTCATATCGCCTAGACTAGCTGACCTACATCGAGTATTATTTTCGGATGGCCAGTTATAGCTGCGTAAAGCGAAACAGCTACATCTTTGAAGTGAGATGTTTTTTTTATTGTATCTTAATGTTGACAAAGAGCAGACTGTTTGACAGCCAACAGATATCATAGAATTTATAGTTGTTGTATTAGTAGTATAAAGTTTGTGAGGCCTCGCCTATGTTATGTTTTTGTCATGTAACAATTGAATGTTTACAAATGGGTAGCTCGAAGGAATCGAATAATATACTCGTAAATTATTCCGACGGAATGAAAGTTAGTGGATTAATGAACTTTTTATTCTTGACCTTCGCAGAGAAACGATTGCAGCATTGTATAATAGGAACGATTCGATTTGAAATATAACTTGACTATTTATTATAACAATAAAAAATATACGTTTTTTTTAAGTAGTGAACTCCCGCGTCTGGCTTTCGAACGAAACCAGAGGATGAAATTTAGATGCTCTCAGATTTCGTTACTCCTTTTCTAAGCTAGGAAGAAAGTTTTAAAGGTTATAAATATTTATTGACACTGTTATACACAATTAAGAAACACTACATGAAATGAACACAACCTACCTTTTTTCATATCTAGTACATTTTACTGTTTATTTTAATGATGGTATACCATTGTAAGCAGCGGCTTCGGTGGCAGCTCTGGCAACTTTAAAGATTCTACTGCTGTTCTAAACCGCGAACGAATCAGTCCTAATTACGTCACAAACATTTAAATTTATCGTTGTTCGTATGTTTATACGTATATTTTTTTTTACAAATTATCATCAAGGTCACTGACCTCAGTTTATTATGCTCGTAAATAACTGTTTCAAGAGGTTTAACACTTATTTTAGACGTAAACTCAAAATGTAGTGTATATGGATATAGTATTTGTATATGTGTATAGAGGTGCCTGAATTATACAAGCGTAAACGGCGGAGTAAGAGACAGATCTTTAAATGTAAGGATGAGATCAAATTCTCGGTATCGCAGTTTTAATAAATAATAATGGTTATATGACGCTACTTTGTGACGAAGATGTTAATAATAAATAATTCAAACTTCTTCACGGTATTTATATGGAATCGTAACTTTTAAGTTCAAAACTTTATTAAAATCTATACCGTTGATTGGGATGGCCCAATATCATCTACATTTAACGTGTCTGAACATGTTGAGTCATGAATTCATGTGTGATGGATTGGCACAATACGTAATGTAAAGGTTAGCTTTAACAATGGTTAAAAATGTGGTGAATTGATTTTTTTTTTATAATTCGTAATGTAATGGTAAATTTGTCGGTCGTATCTAAAGTAGTGTTTTGTATAACCTCTTGCAGGGTTTGTTAATTAACCATATGACTAATAAGAGTAAGATCATTGGGCTGTCGATACAATGTATTCTAGGTCACTTCAAACTGTTGTAATATGGAAAATATATAATAAAGCCTTTACTACATAATAAAGAAGTTTTAAAGTTAACAGTTACCTAATTTCTCTTATTTTAAGATAATATTCCTTTGATATAACGATGCCAGATAACATTGGTTAGGAATTTCTGTAAGTCTTCAACGTATTCATGGTAGCCTTGATATGATATTCCTTATTCGCAATATTTTGTAGATATACCTCAATAATCTGAAGAGTATGATTAATCCTTTGTCCTATTTATTATACATCTGGCAGAGATAATATCGAGGGTTTACTGCGACAACCTGCTAAACCATTTTTGACAAAAATGAGTATAATACATAAAAATGTTTACCTATGAGCTTCGTATGCTGGTGAAGTCGCATAAGAGCTACAGTAACATAGTCTTACTATAACATACTAACTTCTAAGTTAAAATTATTTTGTGTCAAAACGAAGAAAACATATATTTGCTGACAGTCACTTTACTAGCAACCGTTTCATTAAAATTTTATTTGGTTAACAGATTATTTTACCTCGCTTCTGGCTCTGCCGACAAAAAACACAATTTCCGACTATAAGCTGTGCAAAGTGCTAAGGACCGTCGGCGAAATTGTTGTTAATGGAAACCATAAATTACATAAAAATACAATTTAAAAGCACGATTCCATTTAAATTGTGCTTAAAGCCCAGCATGAGTTTTACCGAAATACTAACAAAGAAAAAATACAATACACGCAAATGTCCTCCCTAGTCTTCGAAGTTGTATTCTTACATTATCCAATCACGCCTCTATTTTATGAACATCAATCATAATAAAAGCCATGTTTTTTTTATCTCACTTCTATGAAACCATTCGACTATCATTGGCGCAATAACTTTTCTCATGTTTAATTGTCGGCAATTGTCTTGTGTCGGCCAAACTGCAACTTAATTATTTTCTAATAATAATTGAGAATCTTTCAATTAATAACTGATTATTCACTCGTTTACTGCTTGTATACAATGAAGTTTACCAGTGATCAGTACTTATTTATAAAACCAGTAGGGTCATTTCACTATCGGAAAAGACAGACCTGCCGGTAACAATTTTAGTCCTATGCTCCTACAAAATACAGTTCATTGCTGTTGAATTAAAAGTTTAATATGAAACACGTGTTATCTCTCTGATAGATTAATGCTTAAGGTACAGATAGACCCATGTTTTTTCTTTAAATAAAGATCTTTTATTATTTCTTTAAATAAAGAACTGAAAGAAATAGGGCTAGACACGGGTACTTGTCGTACTTCGCCTTTATCACATCTTTACTCTACAATCTATCAAATATACAAATCAAATATTATATGTAGCTAGAGACTTTATGTAAAGTTTAAATTTTCTGCTAAAAGTATTCATCAAAAATAGGCATAAGAACATTGCAGCACTTTAAAAAATAAAAATTGTACTCGTAAAATACTTGACCTTGTACATAGGAACCGCATCGCCTTTCAAAGAGGCCAATGTGATTTATGCACAGACTTGGACATTTATTTATTTATTTATTATACTGTGTACAAGGAATAAACTAAAGTAGCATAAGTATGTATGATACGATATTTTACATCAGTATGTTTTGGAACGAAGTTCCTTATGGGCGTTGCGGAGGGGTACCCTAGCCGCCAAAAAAAGTCCGTAACGCTAAAAAAAGCGTGAGATTTTTTTGTATGATCTATGTATGATGACTATAGAGTGTCTAATGTATAGTCTACGGGATGTCTGTTATTATTATTGCAGTTTGATATTATTATTCATGTAAATAGCTTTTTCTTTGTATATTATTATTATATAGTTTTTTCCTTTCATACGTATTTACATAAATAAAACCGAACTAAGGTTATCAAAATTATTTTTGAATGCGATTATATAGAACGGATTATTCGTTCTATAAATACTAACAAGACTAATAAAATCCTTATATTTTACAGGAGAGTAGTTTTGGTGTTAAATCCCAATTAGTCATAATACATATACAAACATTTATATATGCATATACGTCAACTAACTTTACTTTTATTAGTTTGTCTAAGAATAAGCGCTCATTAGATATTATTCCTGTACTACTTCAGTAACATGCAAACAACACTCACAAATAACACATAGACTCTAGGTATATATTTCTGAACTACACTAATTGTAGATGGGAATCGAACTCCCGATCTATGTTTTGGCAGTCAGGATCACTAATCACTAAACAAACAGGCCAGTCAAGTTTCTGAACGCGGCATGTCTTGAGTCTGCAAGTACGTAATCGTACTCAGAGCTGACATGACATGATAATTATAACTATATGTATAAGACCTTATAGCACATGGGAACGAAGACGAACTCTCAAGGTCACGTACGTTTATGGTCGCCTTAAGATGTTCAAGTACTTTATTGATGCTTACAACAACAATGGGAATAACACTCACCCTTTTGCAACAGCTAACATTGCAATGCAATAGCAAACATTAACCCAGTTTTTAAACGACTTTAAAAAATCTCTTCTTAATTAAATTGGTTAAATTTGCAGAATACATTTCACCTCTGAGGCTTCAGTTATGTTTTTAATTGAATTGGTTACACTTAAGGATTGTAGCGCTTAAATTTGAAGAAGGTGGTACGGATGTAATTTAATAAAGCTGTTCCCGGATTCCTCCTATTTTAACCGCAGCATGGCACACCGTGTGGTTTTAGTCGGTTCGTTTCCGATACACCGTTCCACCGAAAACCCTGGTGGAATGACGGCCCGAGGGAATAGCTTAAATTTGAAGAAACGCTTCGTCTTTAAAGGTGGAAAATTAATTGATGAAAATACTGTAATTTATATCAATTATTAAAGTCTTTTATATATGTTTTCATAAGTATTTTTTTATATTTTACCTCTCAATGAAGATACAACATATTTTAAATGACTTTTTACAGGTTTTATTATATTTCAATTAAAAAAACGACAAGTAATTTTCCTACAAAACCTTGTTGTGTGAGTACTAGGTCGATTAGAAATCAATACGCACATTCCGTCGCTATCGTCATGTGGTTTAAAATAATGTTCACCACATCACCGGAAGGTAACATTGGTACTAAAATTATTCACGAACTCATCACCTATTATTATGTATTGTCTACACTTAGGTCATTCAATAGCCGTCATATTTAAAAGCTTGATACATCAGCCAACCGGATACAAGTAGTAATAACATCTCCAGAATACTTAATAGCTGTTTAACATTTGAATGTTAACGATAAATGATCCTTGTATATTACTGATATGGTGTTACACGAGGTACAGATAATGTAAAGACGCAATGGACTTCTATAGTTTTTTTTATTTGTGTTTCTGTTTCATTTGTGCCACCGCGATGTGAGTTTGCTAGTGTACATTTTTACGAAAACCGCTTTCCACTTAAGCAAGATATAATTTTTCTATTAATGGAAGTTTGTTTGGGTGAAATTCTTTTTTATGATCTTTTAGTTTTAGGCTGGTCTACTCAATTGCAAGACTGACTGGTAAAAAGAAGTTAATACACATAGAATACATGTATATTGGGTATTGTTAGAATGTTAGATTTCTGGTACATTTTGATCTTTCTTAGCTTTCTATCCATCTTCTTTAAACGTTAAGTTGAATATATAAAGTAGGTACACTTTTATGAAAAATGGAACTAGGTTTTTAAAATTCCGTAAATGCTATATAAGCTTTTAAAGTTATACGGAAAATATATGTACGTCTCTGGAAAATGTTGACATCAAATGTCGACACACTATTTTGGCGATTATAATTTAGTCCCATTAACGTAATATGGGACAAGCCTATTGCCATCACCCGGGACCTTTTGGGAATTAGAGGAAGGAAAATTTTTGGACTATATTGATAGGAAAAGGAGGAAATAAAGAGATTGGGGAGTAAGCAATAGCTGAAGCAAGTCTGGATCGCGCACCTATAACTCGAACTGGCTGGTGTCGGTAAGTCCAGGCCTTCTACTTTATCTAAGCTTGATACATATTATTTCAAGCTTGTTATTCAGTTGCTGGCATGTCTTAGTATCCTAAGCTATTAAAATTCCTTAGATCAGAAGATTTAATAATTAAAACAAATTCTCGAAGATATTTTATCTCATTATTTATAAAATAGCAGGCCCTTAAAATCATCTCTCGGCATTTATTAATAATTCAATTATAAAGTGAATTAGAAACTGGAGCATGTGAGTTAATTATTAATTTATCATATCTGTTATTTTACTTAGGAGATAAACACTTAACTTTTGTAATCAACTCCAATGATTTCGTCAATATTCACAGAATACTTTTAACCTATTGACCGCCACGGCAATAACGAAAAACTGTTCTCTAGCTGAGCAACAAAGTGACGGTTAAAGTATGCCGATATATCATCTTGTTTGCTTGGTTTATGAACAAACAAAAATGCTTATACCATTAAATATCGGCAATATTTCACCTTACGTCCCAAGCTTAGTAAGTAATCTGAAACTGAAATTTTTACACTGAAATAAGTTATACATCATATAAAATATATCCTATGTCACCCACAAAGAGTCTAGCTTCCTATCAGTGAAAGAATTCTTAGAATAGATTTTAACAATGCTTTGAGATTTGTTTTCAAAACGAAATTCTTGTGTTAAAAATATCTAAAATAAATTGTCATGTGTCGTTGCTCTTTTCCGCAGGGGTCCTTCTTTATAAAGGTTTACCGGTTTCTGTCTCTTTTTATTATGCTGTCTATCTCTTTCTTATAAACAGTTGCTTTGGTGGCTCCTTGCGTTCGCGCAGGTAGGGTGAATCACCCTTAGTCCATGACTCACTCATCACATGATAAGGAATTTGTATTCGAAATATAAGTGCAACTAACGTAATATTTCTTATAAGTAATTAATTATAATTAAGTACATAGGTTTATGGATATTGGTGCATCAGTCATAAAATAGACGAATTTGTAATTCATCATTTATTACTATTATTAATAAAGATTAGTTAGTACTTCTATTATTAATTAAGTTATCTATTTTATATTCTATTAACCACTATTATCGATATCAAATAATGTCGAATAGCAGGGTATTAACAGTGTTATAAAACCCACTAGTGTTGCTAAACTTTTACATCCTTGCCGTGGTGTAAAATAAGCCGCTTATAGTGAACCTTTAGAGCGGTCGCTAGCCGGCAATGCCTTTGAGGAGACAGCGTGATTTATTAAGCGACTGCTGTCTCGTGGCGCCGGTTCTCCACATTCTTATTACTGTCTTGAAATTAACCGTTTTATTTGGTAGTCTCTTCTTTATTCGTTGTTACGTGCAGAATTTATGTATCTTACTGTCGGTCTGGGCTGTTCGGCTGTTCGTTATTTGAATGTACAGTACTGGGCAAGAAATATTGCACATCGACCTCTAGAAAGAGACATCGGCTAATTTCGGCTTTGTAGAGCGTTGTCCCTTTCGCACGAAATACTCGGGCTGTGTCGGTTCATTCAAGATCACAAGACATGACCATTTTTACCAAAATTGGCCTCGGCTCGATCAAGTTTCAAATTTGAGTGATTTCATGTCTGATAAATTACTATTAAACAAGCAATTATAAAATTCCACTTGATTTTAGTGTTCTTATAATAAGTACAGAAAACCGGTAAGAAAGCACCTGTTTGTGTGTATTAATGCAGGTTCATGAAATTTTATTTAATAACTTCAATTTGAAAGCGCATTTCGATTGCTTTCATAATAAACAACTTTGTAAGAAATCATTTTAACTTTATATATGTAAGCACTGGAAAGCTTTGCTTACGAACATTTGAACGAAGTGTTCAATATTAATATTAATGGTCTCTCGTACCTCCAGGAAGTAATGCTAACTTTCCGTACAAACGAACTGCTAGCTTGATAGGCTAGACTGTAGGGCTGAGCTCAACTATACTACAATATTGACGGATGCTATGCTATACAATTTTCCCTTTTTGAGAATATAGTGGGATACAAAGTCTCCGTAGATTTATAATATCAAGCGTCCATAATCAAGCCGACGAGAATAAAAAAGAGAACAACGAAACTTACAGTCTCACTTTTTAATGAGACATTTGAATGACTTCATTCATTTATAATAATTTTAATGGTTTAATGAGAGTATTCAGTTTTATTACAAGTAAAGGTTAATGGTAAGATTATGATTTTATCAATTTTAAAATTAGAACATTCGTTACACGCGAATATACTAGCAAAGAATTTCTTGACCAAAATGCTTTTAATACATTGTTTTAGATGAACAAACACGCAGTATATTATATATCAAGTTTCACCGCAAGGTGCTACTGTATTATCTACAACGTGTTGTGGTAATAGTCACGTAAGAATCAGATTGATAACCTATTAAAGTTCTAAGAGTTCTCTGTATGTTAGTGAAACCAACAAGTGAACGATTGTATTGGATTGTGGGTTGACCGTAGTTTTACGGGTATCGCCATGTCTATGAATGCAGCAACAAAAGTTTGCTTAGTGAATAAAATATATAAAAGTGAAAGTAACGACATCTATCTATCTGTTTGTAACTTTTTCGTAGGTAAACGGCTGAACCGATTTTTTAAAGATTTGGGATGTGTATACTTCCAACGCTGAGGATTGATTGCATTTGATATTTGTATATCATGAGGAGGTAAAGCAAGAATCCGTATAACCTTCGAATAAGTATAACTCTTCACTCCGTCCTACTTGAAATAACGTTTCGCATTCCTAATCGAAAAAAACTCGAGATCCTTACGATTATCGGACAATTTGTGGATGCACATTCCAACAACACACAACAACAAACTTCATGGACAAATCCTTTTCAGTTCAACCTGTGAGACTGTGGAATGCATTGCCGGTTAGTATCAGAAGTGTTCAATGCTCAGTGCTGCTAATGTATCATGTTCTGTTAAATAGCTACTCTTACGAGCCTTTTAGTATGTTATCACATATGATATTAAGTTATAAATATTATACGTTTATTAAGTTATAAATATTTTTATATGTTACGGTTTGTTATGTATTGTTACTTTCAATATTTTAATGTCTTATCTTATTTTGAATACACCAAAAAACTGTCCAATAGCTTCTTTTAATTAATTTTCCCTCCATCCCATGGTTGCCTGTAAGAGATTGCCTTTGCGCTATAAGCCGTCCAATCGACAATGCACTTACTATTTTAAGTCTTAAATTGTATTAAAAAACCTGGTGTGTAAGGAAGAGATTAATTATTATATCTGTAGTTGCAATAGTTGGTATATGCTCTCTGTTTAGGGTTTCAGGGAAAACCAATGTTTATCTTGCCAATGTTTATTCGCGCCCTGAATGTTTGTGCAACCACCCAGACAATACGCGGAATACTAGTCACAGCACAGTGTACTTATTGATTACTATTTCGGAGGAAAAGATATTACTAATAGCGACGCACTTAATGAAGCATACATATGCACAGGTGTGTGTTCTATGGGGGCAGACAGGAGTGTTAAATGCCCACATAAAATCAAATAGAATTTGGTTGCACTTGCGAAATTGAGGGCACTTCGGGAATTAATAATTCGAAAATTGAGAGTATATTGAAAGGGAAAGGTATGAATAAGGATGAAGATGGGGTCCCGACCCCTTTACTCAACTGTCCTGATAATTAACGAATTTATGTACGAGTACCAACATTTTTTTTGTCGCGTCGCGCTCATTCACATTCAATGTTCGGTTTACTCTTGTCCATTCTTAAACGGAGTATTTAAATCATCAAATACCGGAACGCCAAGAACTAGTCTTTTAGACTCCTAATTTTCTATTTTCCACAACACAACAATACCTTAATTCTTCACCATTCTGTAGATTGTTTCATTATAAAGCAAGACTAATTTTGAGTCGCTGTTATTAATTGAGCGATATTACGTCATAATACTATTAAATATACCTATGAGCTGTTGCAAGCCCACTAATCTACATATATGTATGTATGTATAACATAAATCAAAGACTAAAATGTTTATTAATTGAATAACCGCAGGAAGTTTTTATAGGATTTTAATTGACGTAGCCTCAAATTTAGTAGTGAAGTGACAAATCACCACATACATATGTTTATCTTCGTCCGTCTACCGACAGACTACTCTCAACAGTTCACGATAAAATAGATTTCTGATTATTCATTTAGATTATGAACAGTCTTCTAAATGTCTATCTATTTATATATTTGTTTCATACTATCTAAGACGCAAACACGAAATGTATAATAGTTAGCAGTACTACTCGCATTACTGTTTTTACACGCTTTATATTAGCTTCTCTTGTATGTTTGTTTGTTAGTTTGTATGTAGGCGACTCCTTAGAGCGCAATTTTGACACACTTTAAACGGCCAGATTTTATTCAAATTTTGCACACCTGTCGAAGACCGATGACAATGCAATAATTCGATTAAAAAAGTAGCAAAATAAATAATAGTTTAAAAAAACTAAAAAAACACGCTTTATATAGAAAAACAAACTAAAAAATATAAAATAAATTTTAATAATTTTGGATTGAGAATAGTGTTAAAGTTAAAAAATTGTTTTAATTAAAAAAAGCATGGGGTGCTTTTTAGGATTTTATCGTAATGATAATCCTTCTCATATCTGTCAATGACATATTTACAACTATTGACCCATGCAGCCGACGCTTTTTTTTAAATAAAACATTTTTTTCTTAATTACACTATTATTTATTTATATTTATTTATTACACTATTCTTAATTCAAAATTATTAAAATTTATTTTCTATTTTTTAGTTTGGTTTTCTTTATAAAGCGTGTTTTTTAGTTTTTTAAACTATTATTTATTACTAACAACTGTGTAGTTTATGTTAGACGAAAATTAATAAAAAAAGTATACATACAACAGCAAGGATTTTTCTTTTTTGCTATTTTATATGTTTGCCTAAAAAATCAGTTGCAGTATTATTATATATACATATATTATCCTTAGATAATGCTCCTTGTTCGGATTTATTCCAACCAGTCTTAACTCGGAAACATAATTTTAGCTGACGGTGAGATTTCTTTCAATATCAAAAAACTTAGAAACTGTTCGGTGCTACCAACGAAATGTTCTATGTTCATTGAATAACATAATAATTATGTTTATACAAGTGCCCACCACAGGCGCAGTTGGCGGTGCGCAGTCAAAGCATTCTTCGTCCGTACTGAGTGTACGTACTTTTGTTCGTAAGCCACTGTTTGAACTTCTGTAATTATACCTTTGTTTAAAGGAATGTATGAATAGGATCGAACTTTGTCTGGCTTTAGTAAACGTCTGTGGCTGTGGATAAAACTACAAGTCTTATGAAAGTTTAAACTTATTGTCGTTTGCTTTGTACCTTAAATAAATAAAAATATAAGTTTTGCCTTGTACTCTTTTCGATGG
Source organism: Tyria jacobaeae (assembly GCA_947561695.1). Classification (NCBI taxonomy): domain Eukaryota; kingdom Metazoa; phylum Arthropoda; class Insecta; order Lepidoptera; family Erebidae; genus Tyria; species Tyria jacobaeae. The sequence goes on along the minus strand of OX387208.1, from coordinate 22,335,001 downwards.
GTATTTTATTTAGAAAATGTTTTTATACGTTATTTAAGTTATGACTCATAGTTCTTTTTTTATGCGATAGGGGGCAAACGAACAGACGGGTCACCTGATGGTAAGTGACTACCGCCGCCATGGACACCCGCAACTCAAGAGTCACAAGTGCGTTGCCGGCCTTAATATTAATGTGATATGTATTAATTAGCCTGTGACATAACTTGATAATAACTTCACGTCACACGTAAATGTGGGCAAAGGAGAGGGGGGCAGGGGAGGGTAAAACAGAGAGGGGGAGTTCGGTCTCCGGACACCTAACAAATTTTTTTATGCGATAGGGTTCAAACGAGCAGACGGGTCCCCTGATGGTAAGTGACTACCGCCGCCCATGGAGGCTTCAAGGGTCACAATAACAACGAATATAATATTTGAAATATATAAATCAAAGGTCAAACAGTGAGTTGATTATTAATAATTTATTAATTCAATATAAATAAGACTTACCATAACATATTATGGAGGTCAATTGGTGTAAATAAATGAACTCTGTATTTAAACACGTATTTCAATTTTTCATATACATATTATAATTACGTTATCAAAGTGATAGTATTATTTAGCTATTACTTAAAGTTAATATGATTTACGAAACAATTTTCAAATCTAATACTAATTGTATCTTAACCTTCGAAAAAGTCGTAAGGCGAAACCGGTCAGGTTTATTGAATAGATATTGTGAAACCAGAGATTTTACTTAAGATGTGTACCAAGTTCCACCATGTGCCAACAATCAACAGTAAGTACAGTGTCTTGTGTGTAATGAATGACGGTGATGTGTAATTTTCACTGACTTTAATAACATCATAGTTAATGAGAGATCGTCTCGTAAAAAAAATTGTTCAGTCTTGGCCAGCAGATGTTTAGTTTGTTTACTAAAGGAACTTTTGTGTGATCTCACCTCACATTACGGTCGGTTTTTAGAAATAAAATTCAAATTTACCCAGTTGCATACATAATTTATCGTAATTTAGATCATAAGTGAACCATTTTTGTAGAAATTGTAAAATATTATCGTTGAAGGAATATAATCTGATGTCATCAAGTGAACAAAATTTACAGATTAAGAGCCGATTTTTCATTGCTCAATTTTTTTTTTTTTTTTTTTTATACTATAGGGGGACAGACGAACAGACGGGTCACCTGATGGTAAGTGACACCGCCGTCCATGGACACTTGCAACTCAAGAGTCGCAAGTGCGCTGCCCGCCTTTGAGGGTGATGAGGGATGGGGGATGCAGGGAGCGGAAAGAAGAGAGGAGGGATGAGGAGATGGAAAAAAGGAGGAATTGGGCCTCCGGAAACCTCACTCAATTCGGGGAAATGCAACGCAAGCGTTACTTCACAACCGGTTTTCTGTGAGGCCGTGGTATCGCACCGGTTGAGCCGGCCCATTCGTGCCTAAGCATAGCTCTACCACTGAAGTATATAAACCATCAAATTACATTTTGCAGTAGCAATTGTGCAGTAGTTAGGTAAGAATTTTATAGTTAAACTGTTGAACTAATTCATTCGGAAGTTATAAGGCCGTTTATCTGAACATTAAAAAATCGGTCCTAAAAGTGTTATACATTATTATATGATCGTCTTTATATTGTGGTTGTTGGAAATTTGTCGTGTGACTATTTCTTCTACTATTATTTGTGACGATGATGTTTCGCAAACCGCATACCACACCTAAATATACTTTTTAGATTTAGACTGAGGTTCCGTTGCACTTCAGTATTTAGCAATATTTTGAGTTTCAATTTCTCCACTAATATGACGTAGGCTTCATGGACAAAGAAAGTTACAGCTCAACATGAATGAGGTGTGCTCAAGCTGGGAAGTAAATACCTTGCTTGTTATCGGCTTCCGTACACAGTTGTGGTAAATTTACACAAGGCTACGAACAAAAAAGAACATCTATGCATTTTGATACTGCTATCTAATCTGCACCATCTCTCGTTTGTGATGTTCCGACAAGCTTGGAGCAAAGCTCTCGGCAAACTGACTATAATAAAAATATCTGTTTGGATTTCACTTGTTTATTTTACAAACCTTCAAAATATTCTTTTAAAATTTTCTTAGCCTATTCTGATTTTGAAATTTCTGTTGCGACATACTTGTGTGTTTTGTGTGTTGTGTTGTCATTGACCTTTGATGATATAAACATATTGGCAACGTTGTGTATGTGCTTTAGTCACTAACGAGATTCACTGAGTTTTACTATTTGATTGCGCCAGGATTGTATTCGGAATTGCTCCCTTTCCAAGACTGTGGTTTACTGTTTATAAATTGCGGTGTTTATTGTAGCAATATTTGTGTTAGATAGTCATCATTTAATCAGAACAAAAACTAATCCAAGCTTTGCACTGAAATCATAACTTTATGTTTATCATATAATATGTACAAAAAGTCATGAACGTCGATGTCTATCAAATATCATATAAAACATCATTAAATAAAATGTATTAAGTACTATTATAACGTTAAAGGTAACTATTAGAACAACATAGTTACTGACATAGATGAAGGGTTACGCTTCATCTCTTTTCCGATGCAGTACTGCATCACACATGTACGGTCTATTTGCGGTGGTATATCGACCGCTGCGCCTGCGCACCTTTGTTTACCTAACACATCGAGATCGCACCGGGAAACAGCTAAAGATAGCACTGTGCTGCGTTAGGGTTGGCACACTGATGTTCTATTATTTCCTCCAAAGTATTACAATGTTAATGTTAATTCCTGATAACGTGCTTCTATCAGTGAATCGTACATTAACATTACTAATATATAGCAATCTTACAAATATAGTTGTCTTATTAACAAAACTTTATATGTAGAAAACAAAGGAAGTTAAGGTTTTTTATTTAATGCCCAACCCTATACATGTTTTATTTGGTGTAAGTTGTAACGGTCGCCCGGTCACCGTCAGCATCCCTGAACGAGGCTCCGGTCCGACGTCCGGACCTAATATTAAGGTTATCATTATCCAACTTACTGTATGTATGTACGCTGCTATTTTGAGATTGTCTATAGTGTGGTGATTGCGTCCATATGGTATACGTATTAATATTTCAAATGTTCTGCAACCGGTACATATGGAAAATGTAACTACGGCGGTGTTCTAAGTAAAATATTTAAGTAAGAGCAGTATTTATAAATACTTGAGACGTTAAGGAAATTGAATTGTTGAAAATACGAGTTTTTTACTTGCCGTTTAACAAAAACAGTCTAAAAATGATTTTATATTTTTACGTTCTATCTTATTATTTCCTTAATGCAGGTTTGCAAATGGCACGATGTGTGCGTGGACTTATAATAAAAAAATTAAAGAAAGACGTCAGTATTCAATTACGTCTGACAAAAACGTGACAAGAAAATTAAAGTTATTGAATATACTACTTAACTCGAATTACACACACTCTAAATACAATAAAAAAAAAACTCACTATTTGTACAAACTTGGTGTTAAATACGTAGCTCAAATTACGTTGGTTGTCACCTTTTGAGGGGTGTTCTTCAACGCGTACTTTGTTACTAAGCAATGAACTAACACCATGGTCATATTTCTATACAAAAATCTTTGGTATGCCAAATCCAGTACAAATAGGATTATAATCCCACCTTTTAGCGTACGTAGCTACGTAGTAAAGGTTAGATAGGTAGTTACCTGCCCTACTTATCGTTTCATCTGAGGGATGCTTATTATAGATATTTTTATTTGTATAATATAGGACTACAGACGAACAGACGTGTCCCCTTATGACAAGCGACAACCGCCTTCCATGGACACCTACAACTCAAAAGTCGAAAGTGCGCTGACCGTCTTTGTGGGTGATGTGGGATGGGGGATGCCGTATGCCGGAAGGGGAAAGAGGAGAGGCGATGAAGAGAGGGGGAGCTGGGCCTCCTAAAACCTCGGTAATTTCGGTCTAAATGCAGCGCAAGCGTTGCTTCCGGTTTTCTGTGAGGACGTACTATCGCACCGGTCGGGCCGGCCCATTCGTGCCTAAGCATGGCTCTCCCTCGATAAAATTATATATATAAATTTAGATTTTTTATTACAATCGTTTTGTAGAAATAGAACACTTTATTTGAACACCACTGTTACAGAAGAAGTATCATACAAATACATGCCAATTTGTTAATGCTCAAAGTGCGACCTTATTGCTTAATGCAATCTCTTACTTTCTTCTCTTAATAACATTCCTTTTATACCACTGTTACCACACTGTACACTGTTACCAATATTGTATTTTAGATCCCAATTCGAGTGTAAAGTGTATGAATTAGGCTCTTTTAGGACTTTCCTGGAAGCATCCCTCCTATGCTATACCCAGGTCCCTTGCAATAGACCTCGTGCCGGAACACCGTGTGGTTTTAGTCGGTTCGAGTCCGACATACCACTTCACCGTCAGCTCAGGTGAGATGATGACCCGTGGGGGTTTCCAGACCGAAAAAAAAGGCTCTTTTAGGACTAAGGTTTTTAAAACAAACAGTTCTCCATAGTGTACCAACCTTTCTTCGCAATTTGTATCCTAGAATATTTTTCAACTGTCATCACTTCATCAGTCTTAGTCTGTTATCAGTTTGCTTGAGTAATAATATTGACGTTACAGATGTTAAGGCCATTGCTACTGTTATTTTTTTATATCACTTGAACTCTTTTAAGATGATAGGTATTTGTATTATAAGTATAGGCAGCTTGAGCTCAAGATATATAAATAGGTAGAGAGCTGTTTAATTAGCGTCGAAACTCAATTGGCTGGTGATTGTAGAATATTTATGTAAGAAACAATTATACCTTAGGTAATTAAAATACAGAAACCTATTAGACATCAAATGTAATTGTTGTTATAACTGTCGAACTAACTGTATAAGTAATTCTCTAATAACATATTGCTTAATTATTAATCAAAATCTTATGAATCAACGAATTTCAAGGTTATCGCCATGTAGGTACATCAATTAGGTATATTATCGATCACGTGTCTTGATGTGCGTTTTTATTCGTTTGTATAAATTAATTCAATTTTTATTGCCATACTAAATACTGGATACATCTAGAAGATCCGCTTACAAAATACGTTTATTGTTATGAATTAAAAGGTTTCGTAAAGCTCGTAATTAAACTATAAATAATATTTAAATTTAAATATGTCCAACTTTAAATGTTATGCATAATTAAAATTTATTAAATTTAATTTTTTGCTTTTTTTATACTATAGGGGAACAGACGAACAGACGGGTCACCTGATGGTAAGTGACTACTGCCGTCCATGGACACCTGCAACTCAAGAGTAATAAAGTCGCTGTAATTTCATACTTCTCTTAGTTTATCTAACTTATAAAACTGTAACTGGGTTTCATCAATCGGTGTTGCATTGGATTTGGTCTGAATTGTTGAAGCCGAGAAAAAAAAACACGTGTATAGGTATATAAAATCAATACCACAATGTTAACCTAATCCTTGATCTTTCAGTGTCACATTTCTGTGTACTTTCATATTGAATTCCTGCATTTATTTATTACAATTTTACACTTGACTGGTTCACGCTTTATTGAGTTTTGTGAACACGTTCTGCAATAGAAGGTAATAGCGCAGCTTAACCTTAATCCTTAAAGCTCTCGACCTACAATAGTTAAGAGATTTTACGTTTTATTATCTTCAATAGTTTCTGTGTACCTTAATGTTTTTTTTTTACTTTCAGGTAAACAACTTTTTGAAAGGATTCTGAGGCTCAATGCACACGCTCGCGATGCAATCTCCAGTCTAAAAAGTATGTCCGCATTTTATCGATAAATAAATCGATATATTATTTTTACTCTTTATCTAAAGCTTGCAATGAAGTAGAAAGTCTTCTACAAACCTTTTGGTTTAAGTCATGTCGTCCCGTTTTAAGTTCTATCCAAGTGATTATATTCTGAGCGAACTGTCAGTGTCTCAAAAACGTTATTCATCGATTACTTTCATACCAATACTAGGTACTACGAATGATCAGGGTCCATCGCTAAACAAGGATGGGTTTATTGATATGACACTTACGATATTTCCTAAGTATAGTACGTGTTACAAGTCGATCAAACGATGATACTGCGCATAACACGCTCGTGGTCCTAACATAAACATAGGTGGGTGTCAATGGATACGTTCCACACTGCCACAGCTCAAAACAGTTGTGCACTTACCACGCAACTTAGATTAAGTACAAGCTGTACAAGTTATACATGTATGATAAACAGTTTTATAATTTATGAATGATACGAAATAATAGCTATTTCTAACTTATTCATGCCAGTAGGGGATTTGTTATCATGGATGCACACAATCACTTTGCAAGTTAGTATTTTCTAGCGTTAACGTTAATTCAATAGTACTTCTTGAAAATTTTTCGGTTTTATTATTTTACGTCGACGACATGATAATATATATCTTTAGTTATGAATAACACATAAGTATACCATACTTATACTGAGTAAGGACTTTTTGAATAGATAAATAATGAATATTCGAGGGTATTTAGTTTTGGCAACTGCAATTAAAATATATTGTTGTTATTTACAGACTATAAATAAATTACGGTCATGAAAGGACACATTGAATTCCGTTATCTCAGCCTTTTATCTTTCGAACAATGTTTTTATAAAGATAAGAAAATACTAATACTGGCAGTTTTTTTAAAAAAAAAAAAATGTTATCATCACAATAATATACAGATTAAAATCTCAACCTTTCAAGTGTAAAGGCTCTCATTCCGACCTATATCTATATACCTTTTGTGAGTCGAGTGGACACAATGGGAACAGAAGTGACACTTCACCCATATAAAGGTGAATAGCGTCGACTTACAATGTCGTGATATTATGTAGCTTATATGTCTTCAAGATTGTCTTATGTTCATAGGAACATTATTTTTGGAAAGAAGAGTTAAATTAGTTAAAATATGTATGCAAAGTTTTATTTTAATGGAAAACTGTTACACAAACAAATAATCTTGTATTACATGATGGACATACACTTAGGCAGATAAATAGAAATACGAATGTATTATTTGTGTTCAACTAATAACTGTCTATTAATGTAGGTTAACTTCACCAGATAAGATTGTTGTGTTACATCAGATATAACCTAGAAATTAGTGTTTACAAACGACGCATCCAAGACACAAGTTACATGTACACAGAGTTGTTAGGTTTACAATGTTTACCGCTTATTTAGCCGTCAAGACAGCATGCAAAAGAGCCTAAAACTATGAGGGACCAATATTAGGTTGGCAACTAATAAACCCGCCATCTTTGTACACAAATTTATTTATTTTTTTAAGTATACAAAATCAATTTTTTTCTCAACTATACAAGCACCTTCGCCAACGCGCTGGCAGAGACATAATGCCTTCTTCGTAGAAGTTTTAAGGGTTTTGATAAAAAAAGGCGGTAAGGTCACTTTTAATCTGGTCTTCATATTTAATTTTTTTATCTGCTTAGTAGTGTGCTAGAGAACGAAATAGATTTATGTACATAACCCACTTTTCATCCTCCGTAATTATGCCACTCATTGGTACGATGATAACTTAGTAGTTCCATGCACACGTTAGCGCTTTTCTGAAGTAGAGACGGCGTCAACTCATGTGGCAACCAAACTGAATATTGCGTGGAGTTGTTTTTCTACTGCAGTATGAGAACACTGAAGCTGCTCTGCCAGACAAACTGAAGTGAACCTGGGATCCATTTCTATGAGTCTTTTTAACTCATCTACATCTATTGTAGGAGGTCGTTCTGGATGAGTTTCTTCAGATAGGTCATCATTTCCACCCTTAAATCTTCTGAACCAATTTTTGGTAATATCGTAAGAGAGCACGCCTTCGCCCATCGTTGCACATATATTGCGCACTGCTTCAGTCGCTTTTCGACCTTCGCTAAATACGTGAAGTAAAAGCAGCGGACGTTCTCTACGAGAAACATCCATAATTTACTGTAGTTTTACTATTCGAGATCCAGTTGTCAACTGATCTGACATACAACTCTTGCTTTATTTATATACTACTCCAAGAAATTCGAGATATTTCTATAACGTTTTAGAAACTGATCGAAAAAGGTGGCGAGTTTATTAGTTGCCAACCTAATATAAAAATGCTGCATAGTTAACAACTTCAGATCATTATTAGTAATGTTTGGTAATTCAAGAATTAAGAGATCCATATAGTGACCAGGGAGTGAGGAGCACGGGCAACGTAGATACTAAAGTAGCACTTTAAAACAGGGCCAATTGGCCTAGGTTGTAGTGAGGGGTTTAGTCGGTTCGATTCCGACAGACCGCAGCTCATTGTTAGCTCGTTATTTTATTAAAAGTTGTAGTAATATTTAAGAAGGAATGTTTAACATTATTACTACCAGCTACCAGAAATACTATTTGACGATATTATGACTTCTAACACAAACGGAGTTTTGTTGACGTTTCGAATTTTAATAAAAGCTATTCCGACAATTACGTTATAAGTAATTGACTTACTCTATAAATGACGTCAGCTGTACAAAAATAACTAATTCCAATAACAGTGTCCACGTTCTCGTACCTAGAATAAAGATTTAAACACAATTATCGAGCGATGTTATAATGTTATAAGTGCTACAGGAATACTGACGTTATGCGATGGATGACGTCAATGTTTGATGATTAGCCGCCAAATGATTACATTGCATTCTCAGTTTCCAAATACACCATACCATAGCAGCGATTAATCGAGCCGATTAGATGAGCATTTTGTGCAGCTAAGATACATCTAATCCTACTGTGAGACCAATGCGAATTTTGAGAACATAACAGAGAATATAAATTTATTAGAGAATAAAAAGTATCCGACCGTATGCTATGCAAACTTAATTGTTTTTAAAGGTTTTATCACGATATTATTAGATAAGATTCGTCTTTTTGAATGAATGAAAATTAAATCATTTGGCATCTAAGAGTTGATCTGAAGTTTATTCTACACTAATATTATAAGTTAATCTCTAGATCGACCGATCTGATTATACAAATTCGTTCAATGATAGGGAGCTAGCCTCTTTCTGAGTGACATAGACTTTATTTTATTATGATATATACCTACCCTAGGTAACATTTATTGAATTACATCATGTTCGTGTGTGTATATACCTGGTGGACACATTTCTTTTGTTTACTTATACAAATGAAATTTGATTTTATTCTATTGATCTGCGCTAATATTGTCTACACCCAGCGAAGCGGGCCGGGTGTGCTGTGGGTAATAACACTATGATTTTGCGCTTATATTGTTTCTTTTAACAATTTAAATACATTATTCTTGTTGAAGAAGCGAGTTTTAAACTATTGAAGAACCAACAAACTCAACATAACTACAAAGTTCTAAGTTATGATGCTTTTATAAAAATTACCTTTGATTTCATATCAAACGATTAGTGAGAGGCTCTATAAGATAACACATTTGATAGAACACATCTCCGTAAATATTCATATCCCTGTCGCCAAAAATATTAATTATAATTATGTAGTACAAAAATAGTTACATCAGAAATGGTGCTGTAAACTAAAAAGTTGATTGTCGAGGTCCAACAATTTTGAACCTGTTACAACCAAGAAAATAGACTGGCCAACGATAAGCTACAATAGGTGCACCAATTTATGCTATAATATATCCTATGCCTATCAACTGTATGACATAGGCTTCTCCCAATGTGCGTCATAGCATAAACAAAATGATCTGGTTTAGTAAATCAATGAAAGAGTTCATAACGTTAACTAAATAATCGGCGGTTAAAAAAACACTTAAATACACGCACTGCTAATCAAGATTTTAACATTAGGGAATAACATGTGAAGAAAGGACAAATTAATCCTGCAGTATCGAGGTATCTAAAAAAATTAGTTAGGCATGTTTTAGTTATTTCGAAATAGTGACAATTTCTATACCCATGCAGTATTTATTTGTTTTTGTACTATATAAGCTCATATCACGAAAGCTGTTGCAAAATGTTATATATTTTTTGAATCCGTATCCTGTTTTACAAATATAAATATTACAGAAGAAGCTTTCAAATAATATCAGATGGCTCATCAAATAACTCTTTCTTAGATTTTTTTTTTCTTATTCTCCTTAATATTACAATGAAAAATATTCTCGGTCATCGGGCGTGTCAATGTTCCAAAAATGTGAATTGATATTCTAACAACGCTCAACTGGATTCTCGACTTCGGATGTTATATGAACTATTCCAATTTACATCTTAGGGAGTGCTCGAACGAAAGACGTCGAAAGATTTATAGCTAGCCGTAATACATCTATCTTTTTAGCTTATAAGAGTGATTCAAGAACAATAAAATTATTGAAGCGGACAAATTGAAAATTCTGAGATTCTATACTATAATAAATGTAAGGCGTGATATTTAATATTTATTTGTACCATGTTTTTGGACTATTATGAAAGAATGAGCGATATCGGCCTAGCCCCAGCATCAAGATGAAGAGCTCACCGCATTCTAAAGCATAGATTCTGCTGAGAGGTGATATTCTCTAGCTCATGAATTGATAAAGGGATTGCATAAACTTTTTCATATTTTCTGTTTATAATACATTCAGAAAATAAACCATTTAAATTAGGTTAGTTAAAATTTAATAGACAGTATATTATTTTTTTCAACATACGGAAAGTATTTTACGATGTGATACATTTTTTTTTACTTTGTAATAAATCAATAAAAAATCTTTATATCGTTTTTTTATGATATAGGTTGACAGACGAAGAAACGGGTCACATGATGGTAAGTGACAACCGCTGTTCATATACACCTGCAATTCAAGAATCGTAAGTGGGTGTGGAGATGAGAAAGAGGAAAGCGGGATGAGGAGATGTTGAAGTGAGAGGGGGGATGAGGGGATGGTGGATGAGGTGAGAGGAAAGAGGGGAGGGGCAGTTGGGCCTTCGGAAACCAGACTAATTTAGGGAAATGCAACGCAAGTTGCAACGTTGCTTCAAACATTAGTGCCAAAGCATGGCTCTACCACGGTAAAACCGTTTGGGTAAACCTAGTGATACCCATCATTAATCCCTTACAGGACAAACACTGTCAGTTACGCGTGTCCCATTGCATTCAATATTTCATTAATTATTTACAACAACATTTATCAGTTCTGTTTATATTTGTGTCCTATTTTTAAACGGTTTTATTTAGCGTGCCCTGTTTATTTAGTTGGGTCAAATCTAGTAATTGAAATGTGACCTTCCTGTTGACGGATTGATCTGAAATTTGAAACGCACCTGTTCTGATGACAATAAAATTTAATACATTCGTTGTCATTGTAAATCCAAGATGGCCGCCCCTACAAGATTGCGGCTTACAAATTTTTTGACTACTTCCTCAATATGGTTATCAAATGAAAGGGCTTGATTAGCAGAATAGAGTTCTCTATGAAACCAAAATGAAAATACAATATGGGCGTCAACAGAAGGGCAGGTTTATTTTTCATTTCACAATCCCTTTAATACGTGTATCAAATAAAAGGTCTTATCTAATTGAATAGATTACACTATATGAAAAAATTAAAATCAGGTGAATTTTTTTACTACCCCATCAATATGGGTTTCAAATGAAAGGGCAAATCGAAAGCTGCATAGTGGATCGCAGAGTTCAGAGACAGTCACTTTAACAGTAATATAAATGAACAAAATTAAAAACCAAAAACTTAAAAATTAAAATAAGAAAAAAAATCTTTAAAAATAAAAAATAAAATGATGTATGATGACAATGTACTAAAAGCTTAAAATAATTCGTTGTGTCCTAGGTAATATTAATAAAAACATTCTGTAATTAATGTGATATGAATGTATCTGAAGGAGGTGGCTGGCAGCGTATTGATGCCAAGACCGGTAAAGATGGCGCTCCTAGGGAAATAAAAATCCCCTCGCCGCATCTGTCTGTCTGAACGCGAAACTCTGTAACTCAGAATAGATTCATACGGTATTCAAGTTTTGTAATAAATCGCTGGAATATTAGAGGATGTGCAGTATGCTAGTTTTAAATAATACCTAATTCCAAATCAGATTTTAAGCTATCATACTATTAACAGGAATGCATATCAATATATTGATTGTCGTCCACATAAAATGCCTATATATACGATTTCCTCCTCGGCGATGCGACATAGTTTTGAGGGCTCCGAACTGTACGTATAATCTTTTGTCTATCTTTAGCTATGCAGCCCTAGGTGCAGTAAATTGTAAGACTGTGAAAGGAATATCTTAAACACATTTAGCTTCGATAACGAGCTCGTCAACGGACACATCCCTTGTCAACGTTCGTGACTGAGAATATCGACTAATGACTTCGTAACCGTTGTGATTAACTCATAAACATTACACGGCGACTATCAGTCAAATGCTTTCTGATTATTACAGCCATAATAAGAATTTATGTTTTGTGGTAACATCATAAATTAGAATGTTTTGTTTTAACTACCTACTCTGTCTTTATAGACTATAGAAGTGAAAAGGTGAACGTTCTAACTGTTACATATATGGAGTAAAACGATAGTTATGAGAGCAGGTAATCCAGTTTAGGTTTCAACAGTCGTGGACTTATAAATATGACATCCAGTAAGGCTACTATCTTGGGCTCATCGCCAATCACTATCTAACACATCGTCTCCCTTTAGCAATGTCTCATTGACTAATATAATTATAAAAGGAATTTGATTTATATAAACATTTGGAGCCAGGTAGAAGTGTAAAATTTTTATATAAAAAAATGGGTAATAACTTTCAATGCTTTGAACACCTTTTAAAACGGTAATATCGTCTATTTTAAGAATGTGTATGGTTTTCAAAAAAGTGATAGGTCTATTATACATATGTATGTAGGTGAGGGTGGGAGGGGTGTACTAAATACACCCATATTTTTCTAATTATATTGTGTGTCCTACTAACGTACCGTTACGCAAGCCGGCAACCGAGTATTTAAACATTAGCACTTAAGGATTGGGAAGTTTTTTTGGGATATTGAAAGATGAAGTCGGGAACAAGGGAAGACAATATGGGGACATTGCGGGTGGATTGGGGAGTATAAGCAAAACCTCAAGCAGGGCAACGTCTACTGTCAAAAAATATTTACTTTAAACTTTCTTCAGTGGTAGAGCCATGCTTAGGCACGAATGGGCCGGCTCGACCGGTGCGATACCACGGCCTCACAGAAAACCGGTTGTGAAGTAATGCTTGCGTTGCATTTCCCCGGATTAAGTGAGGTTTTCGGAGGCCCAATTCCCCCTCCCCCCTTTTCTTTCCCCTCATCTCCTTTCCCATCTCCTCATCCCTCCTCTCTTCTTTCCGCTCCCTGCATCCCCCATCCCTCATCATCCTCAAAGGGGCGGGCAGCGCACTTGCGACTCTTGAGTTGCAAGTGTCCATGGACGGCGGTGTCACTTACCATCAGGTGACCCGTCTGTTCGTCTGTCCCCCTATAATATAAAAAAAAAATATAGAGTAGATACTTATACTGTATCATTTTGTTTTAGATCAAATCTCATTCACAATTCTCTTGTTTGTTTATTCGACATTTATTTGATTCAATGGAAGCGCGACAAAAGTCATAATAATTATGTACGACAGGATGCGGGCACACACATTAATTTATTTCCATATAAATAGGAGCATAACCACCCATATTATTACTAACACCTTTTCTCCACAAGCAAATACTTTATGCTATAACGTTTGATATTTAATAGATACCTCCCCCCCCCCCCCTACGTTATAGGAGGCTAGCCGGTTGCCGATATCCGGGCACTATATTATATAGGGTGGCCCTATTCTTCTCCGCCAAGGACCACACGACTAGAAATAGACACTATAAAATATATTACCGTAATTATGATTAAGTAAAAAATTCTGCACTACTTCATTGTTGAATGATTGTTTGTTTGTTATTTTGTTACGTTAATTACTACCATTATGTCGTCATATATAATATGAGCTTGAAATTATGATCTGTTTACTTTTGAGAACATGAACAATCAAATTTAAAAGCTTTATAATCATCATTACTGAGAATGATTATCGAAACGAATGGCAACAAAAACATAAAAAAAAATAAGTTAATCTTATTCTTAATCACCTGTTGCAATGATGTATTGTAACAAACATCGAACGTCTTGAATGTGAGGTATGTTGTAACATATGAGTGACATCGTGATTATTCTACGCGTTCGTTTAGGTATTATAAAAGAGAGCAAATGGAAAACTTACTTTTTTTTTATTTTAATTTTGTTATATAGTGGAATATATGAACAGACGGATCACCTGATGGTAAGTGACAACCGTCAACTCAAGTGCGCTGCCGCCTTTGAGTGGGTGAGGGAGAGGAAAGAGGAGATGGGCGTTCGGTACCCTCACTCACTCGGGAATACAATGTAAGCATCGTTTGCCTTTCGGTTTTCTGTGAGGCGTGGTAATACTATGGCTAAGTCGGCCCATTTGTGCCTAAGTATAGCTCTCCCACGGTAAAAACGACTTAACCATCGTTTAATTGTAGAAGAATCCAAAATCATCATCTTTACTTTAAATTTGCTTTTTTCCATCGGCAATTACCCCGTCCAGGAGACATTGGGATCTGTATTTGAAACTTAAATAAATCAACATAACGCTTTTATAGGCCTATTAGTCCAGGTGTTAAGGACTCCGACTACGGAGCCTGAGGTCGCGGGTTCGATACCCACACGAGAAAATAAATTGTTCTGAGTCTTAGTGTTCTTTGTATCGTCGGTCTTTGTGTTTGTAAGTGTAGGAGTTGACTTTTTTTACATAAAATCAAAAACAAAACGTAATTAAAGGGCACATATTAAGGGTTTCAAAGAAATTCCCAAGGTTAGCGACCATGAAGCTGACTTAGCGCCGCAACCATATAAGTTTGGCAGCCTCCGACACTAGGTGCAACATATGCATGGTACTGGCGCCTACTTTTCTTTTTCGTTCTATTCACTACACTTTGACGCTATACGGTGGTGGCCGCTTTTACGCCTAATTGTTATAAATTGTTAATTACATATTTCAATAAAGATAATAGCAAGCTGTGGCTGTGGCCACTTTAAAGGGCAGTATTGCGCGGATTCGACGGCTTCTGAAAAGTTTGTAGGTTATTTGTTAGTTTGTAACCTAAAAAAAATACGTTGTTTTTTTCTTTTTACTTTAACGCGATATAAATGTTATTGTTATTTCAATGGTTTTCAAAGGTAATTTTGTTAAGCCCTATATACTAATTGTAGACATTAGATAAAATATATGCGCGGTCGTAGTAACAAGTATTATGTATGCTGTGCCGCATGCCGCAGCGCAGGCGCCGACGACGGCCGCCAGCAACGCATTACAGCGGCGTCTACGATTCGATTAATTAGTATTCACTGTGCATGGCAGGAGTTGCTAAATTCCATGAACGAATAAAATAGACACTTGCATGTTTAGCACATTATACAATACTTGGCGTGCGCTCTGTTTCTCAGCCGTGCGTAAAGCATATCCACGAACACAACTGCCTTTCATTACTAACTTCGTAAGATCTGGAAGAACGAGTGAAATAGCTTGTGCTATGAGACTTGTGTTTGGAGTCACTTTTTCGCCTTTTTTTTTCTTTAAAGAGACAACTCTCAACATATCACCCAGACCGGAGCAGCTAAAGCTGATTGAGGTTTAATTTTGTTATATCGATGTTAAAGATTTTTCACAGGAACAAGCAGAATATTCAGCATTGTAAAACATTTCGTTTAACTTGTTTTTTTTAATGAAGTTGTAGGTAATAACCTGGCCTCGTCATGTTAATACGAAAACATTGAAGTTCAAGCAAGGCGTGGGTCGTAACTTGAGTTAGCAATAATGCATCAAGTAATGACTGGTTGCCAGCCACTTTACGACCGCCGCACCGTGTAACTATTTTCTCTCTGACAACATTTAATACTTGTACTGGAAAATAAGGTTCTGATGCCGTGCTTTAGTTTTACTTTTTTACGTGGTAGAGCCATGCTTAGGCACGAATGGGCCGCCTCGACCGGTGCGATACCACGGCCTCTCAGAAAACCGGTTGTGAAATAACACTTGCGTTGCATTTCCCCGAAATTAGTTAGTTTCCCGGAGGCCTAAATCCCCTCCCCTGACCTCCCTCTCTTCTTTCACATCCCCTCATCCCCCTCTCTTTTCCCCCCCCCGCATCCCCCTTCCCTCATCACCCTTTAAGGGCGGGCTGCGCACTTACGACAAGAGTTGCAAGTGCCCATGGACGAAGGTTGTCATTTACCATCAGGTGACACGTCTGTTCGTCTGTCCCCCTATAGTATATAAAAAATAAACTTTAGATCAAAGCAGACAAGACAGCTTTATTGAATGTGTAACAACTAGCTTTAAAATTTGATTTACTTATCTCTAGGAAACAGTACAAGCTTGATGACCTGGAGAGGATGTGCAGGATATCAACCGTCTCTGACCCCTCCCCGCATACCCTCATCCCTCTTCACCCTCAAAGGCGGGCAGCGCACTTACGACTGTCCAGTTGTAGATATCCATGGACGGCGGCTGTCACTTACCATCAGATGACCCGTCTGTTCATCTGCCCCGCTATAATATAAAAAAAAATTGGTGGCACTCGGGGACTGCCGCGGTAAAGCATTTTTTATCAACTTACGCAATTATAATTATTTATTTATTTTTTATTTATGCAGTATTTTTTTTCTTTGATATTAATTCAAGTTACACTTTTTGAGCGTGGTGACCGATAAGAAATCATTTTTTTTTTCTTTTATTGAATAAATGAGAAGTTAATATCGTTTAAAATATTTTTATTATCTTACAATACATGTAGGTTATTCAGGAATTTTTATCATGGAAACTATAGGTTTATGGTTACTGAAATAAGATACATACATATATGATAGATACCTATACACCTATATACTTTCTCACAAACAGCTGCTTACGTATTCGTCCGATTTCGGAGCAGCTCGTCTCGATCCGTGCGAGCTTCGTACAGTCGTGCCATACATACACGTTAAGCGAATGCTCGGCCGAGCTACACGGTAGGCGGAGTGGGGGGTGTTAGGTTTTATTTTCGTTACGGAATTTCTTGATTCGGTCGCCGCGCTCAAAGCCCGCGATAAAAGCTATGCAATAGCTTAAAAACTTAAATGAAATATTAAAAGAAGAAAAAAAAATATACATACATAAATATAATAAATAGATACTTACATATGTAACACTGGAAAAACACAAACCTCCTTGATAGTGAAGTGTGGTCTAATCTAACGTATGTGTATAGGAGCGAGTGCTCAATGTTTTCAAATGCATACTATAACATGTTCTATATCTGCTTCGACCACAGGAGTTATAGAACAATGACTGATAAAACATATTTTATGATTATGTTAGCGTGTCTATAGGAAGTGTTTGTCGTGTTTTAGTTGAACTTAATCGGAATTTATCAAACCCGTTTACGTCGTATCCTAGAAAAATTGCAAGTCCCATATACGTAATAAGGGGCAGGCCTATTGCCATCATCCAGGTACTTTTAGAAATTAGATGGGAAAATGAAATGTAGTAGGTTGACAAAAAAAGGAGGATAGAAATAGATAATGGCAGATGGATTGGGGAGAATAAGCAACAGCTCAGCTCAAGCAAGTCAGGGTACATACATATAACTCCAACTGACAGGTGCCGGGAAGTCAAAGTCCTGTAACTTCATAGTTCTATCTTTACCCAATATAAAATAAAACTATGAGTCAGATGAGTAGTATTTATTGAGGAATATTATAAGCTATAAAACATCACGACCCTTACGAGCTGAGCAGTGAACATAAACGTAAGGAAACGGCCAGTACATAATTTCGATAACAGTAGTTTGCGCAAGGTCTTCGACTTTTAATAAATACACTAAAACTGACAATTCAGGAACGAAAGGCATAAAAAATGTTAAGTTTAAAGAAATACACTACGATGTGCGGAATAGTAGACGACGTGGTCAAAGCGTACATATTTTGCCGTCTTTATGAATCATAATAACACGCAGACGTACTGAACATTGTATTGACTGGGCAATGGAATGTCTGTAATAATAAAAGCTTTCGTGTTTTACAATGCACAGCAAAAGTGAACACTGCACTTGTAATTTCTTAGTCAGTCGTAAGAAAAAAACAAGTATTAGGCTAATGTTCTATTGTTTATATTATGTAGATGATTGCCTTTGAAATAACTATTTAGATATCAAGAATGTTTGTGTTTTGTTTTAACGCAGATCACACTAACTTAAGTCCACAGTAATAGCAGATCACATTAACTAGTTTATTATTTTACAGTTAAGTACTGTTTGTTATTAGTATTACTAGTTTCCTGCTGACCCTCCCTCTACACGACATTAGAAAAAAAAAACTCATGTTTCGGAATAAAAATATTTTTTTATTCTTAACATAAAATGTTCACATGTGCGATTTAAATGTCTCCGAGTGTATTATGTATAATGTATATCATAGTGTCAGAAGTATCCAGGATCTGCTCGACACGAAGAGATGTCCACCGATATATTGACTCATCACGATATCTCTGGAACCATAAGACGTAGAGACATGGAATTTTGTAAGAATATTCCTTTCGCCGAGTGGAGGTCAGGGGTGTTGCGGGGTGTCGACAGGTGTGCTAGTTTAATTATATTTGGTTGATGACTAATACAGAGCCGGTGCTATAGAAAGATTAGAACCAGTTGTCATTCTAATAGTTCCCCTTTAAAATTAAGGAAATCTCTGTTTGTCCAACGTTACTTTAGGAACAGGGCTAAGAGGTTTTAATGGAAAAACGTCGCCGTTTGCCACATTTATCGATAATAAGTGCCATTTAGGTTATAGGGATTAAAAATATTACCGTCTTCCGGGCTCTTTTGGGAATAAAGTTAGAATAGAAAAGGAAGGAAAAGGATATTGCTGATACAGTTGGATTGGGGAGTATAAGCAGTAGCTCAAGCAAGTCAGGGTCGCATACCTATAACTCGAACTGGCTGATGGCGGGAAATACGAGTCCTCTAAGTGTTAAGTTAGCTATGAGGGTTAATTGAAGTAAAGCGGGAACTCCGCCAGCATTCTCATTTCAACTTATTGTTGTGGCCTGAAGATTATAAATTTATAAGTTATTACAAAGTTGATCCGAACAAAGTGCCGTAATGCCTTTATTCAAATTCTAAGAGACTTGCTTTATCTGCCATCTGCTAATTATTTGATGTGAAATATATCAACTACTCGCCTGCATACGTTACCAGGTTCTCTAAAGTGAAGTTTCCTGTACTGATAGGCTATCACTTCAAGGATTACCTGATTAACATTAGAATTTAGCGTCTCTTTCATCTCTCAATGCACGTTGGCACTAACGAGTTATTTAAATGCCTCTTTGACTCGGGGTCTTTAAACTCAGCATTATGAGATTTTACGTTTTACACGTGTTTATTCTGGCATTCTGAACATATAATTGAGCAATGAACTCAAACAGCACTGAAAAAATAAATTAAAAAAAAAAACAATTCAATTTACTTGTAATGTGAACGACGAACATGTCGGCTCATTAATATTCCCGATCCATCCAACGAGCGATAACAATCTCGGGTGTTCCTAAATTTTAAGACATTTTTATTATCACAAAAGCGGCACGTTCAAAGTGTGGCCAAATTTATTTTAATATCATGTGGTGCCTGTAGAACGAAAACTTAAAATATGTATATTTAAGAATATGGCAAATGCAACTGATAAACACCAAACGATTCACGTTAAAATAAACACTTAATCCCACTGTAAATATGTCAAAATGACAAGTTAAATTTGCTTAATTTAAATACAGGTATTCTTTTGAAACCCTTTAGAGTTATACTGATATGAATGTACCTACTTTATAGTTTACTTTAACTCTATGATGGCTACGATTAGGTATTTCTTTTTTTTTTAATTTAGGTTTCAATTGTCATGCTCTTCTATTTTTATTTAAATACTTCTAAAACTATTTCGGGCATAATATGATAATCCAACGAGTCCCCACTATCATAGTGGTCAAGTTCTTTGCTGAATGGTGAGGTATTTGGGAGTAAAGGAGTGTGTTAAGGTAAAAGCTAAGCATAACGATCCCTGTAAATCGTTTTATGAAATAAAATAAATAGAAATAAAATATGAAGTGGCTAAATATAAAATCAATTTGGAAATAATTACTATAGGTACGTATAAAAAGTTCTTTAAATACTAAAAACCTATTTGAATTAAACGTTTCATACTAGTCTGTTAAATTGGAAAAAATAAAACTAGCTACTAATATTATTAGATACTGATACTAAGAAAATATGAAGGTAGTGACATAAAGAGGTTGCAACTAATTAGTACGTTGTACAAAGAATTCACTTTTAAGAAGTAGACAACCGACTTCAATGCGTCTATCATAAAATTTAATATAATTTTGTCTTGGATGCCATTGTCACAACTAGACCAAACTCTCATCTAATTACCCTTGAAGTACATCCTTTCTAATAAAAAAGTATTATCGAAATCAGTTTACGTGATATTGAGTTATTCGTCCATTTGTCGCGCACACACTTAATGCAAATTTAAGACTTATATGGATTTCTCATGGATGCCGTTGTCAGAATTGAACCAAATTAAAATGTGACCACACGAGAAGCACCAGCTTTCAAATAAAAGTCAACGTAAAACTCGTCGAAAGTCATAAGCTAACAAACATATAAAAAATGAAGTCCTTTTTTAAGTCGGTTGAAAATGTAGTAACCTTACCCAGGATTACATTCCTTGTTACTTTACTACTAAAAAGTGTAAGTTTTGGTGGATATCTTCACGCCAGAACGATGGAACAGATCTGGATGTATTGGGCACAGCGATAGATTATAGTAAAGAAAAATGTTCAGTTCAAAATATCCACACGAAAAGGCGACCGCTTTCGTTACTCACACAATAACGCCTTGAATCAAAATATGTATACTAAATGTAACATGCCCCAACTTGTTCTTAACGCTCGGGTTTTCTATAAAAAATAAAGCATACTTCTAAATAAAACATGGAGCGGTAAAGGACGCTCTTATCACCGCTACTAAGTGGAGTAATCATTACATTTCATGCCACTCGACTTCTCTGGGCGAATATTTTCGCAGGAAGCCTCAAAAATAGGGTTGCCACTTACAAAATGCCATATATTAAAAGCAAGTCATAATAAAGTTGTGTAATATACGCTATTAATAGGGCTTTATAGCGACTTCATATTAAATAATGCCTTTAATTTGGTTTTCAAAATGGGTTTCTAGAACGTGTTGCTAATTGCTTTAAAAATCATAATGTCTACAAGGAGATATCGTTTCAATTGATCTGTTCGATTGATTATCGTAGTAGATTTATGAATACCGATTAAAAAACATTTATAATATACACATTTGATACTTAAGTGCACGAATATACCTAAATTTAATGTGCAGTAAGGAAAGCACAGTTATGAAAACAATAACTTTTGAAACATGTGCAACAAATGCCGTTTTTTTTCTTTTTTTTGAAAATATGTATCATTTTCTTTAAACTAAATTATAAATTTCTAATAATTCCTAGAACAAACATTTATATACATATATGTATATATCTATGTTTACAGTTTGCTGGTAGGTAACAGTCGAATTAGGTGTTACGTGTCGCTAACCCATAAGAAACTCATAATTCAAGAAAAAAATATTATTAATTCATAGCAGCCATTATACGTCCAGTGTATTGACCGAAAACTCTATTTACCATTGTAGGTCATCGTAACCGTAATCGATATCAACCTAAATCGATTGTTACCTGGTCATTGTTAGTGACAGAATGATATAATCGAACTATGCACGTTGAATAGCTTTTTTTTTGTGAAAACTATATAATTAGAGAGAAGACGTCCAGCGACCACCTGCGTAGGACACATCAGGTCGAAAATTACTTGTAGTGAAGTTAAACCGCAGGGCGGCCAGCCTGACAAATGTCAAATCACTGAGTACTACTGTTATCAAACTCGATCTCTTTTGAAGACATCTATGACAATTTTATATATCTCAAATTTACTAGAACCAACTATTTGATTTCATAATCAAATCAAAACGCATGTCTCTAACAGTATTTCGATCAATTGAACTTTACTGTTTTGTTTTGTTCACTTGATAAATCAATTATTGATACTTTTACTATCGACTATCGAGCTCTATTTGTATGTCAATCCCACCCAGACAGTTATAGATAATAAAACAGCCAGTTAAAGGTTTCTAATACAATGAAGCAGCTGCTGCTATATCATTATCATATAAATACTGATACTCTCATACAAGTGCAACAGTAAATTTGGGTTGACACATTAATCTTTAGTTGCATTCACCGCTATTGTTTGCATATCTCACGCCAGAAGGATTAGTGATTATGAGGCGAGTTAAAATAGTATTCGTATTTTAGTAGACTATGGTCTTAGGTGTGAAAGGGAGAGAATATGTATAGAAACTTGGCTGTAATTATATGGACCACCCGCGTGATCTCTCACCATCCATTACGGAGTGCTTTTTGTAGGAAAATAATAATATAATCGAGACAATGAAGTCATCAAATGGAATCGTGTTTGCCCCCACTAATCGTGGTCGCCCCAGTAATCGTTCGAGCGATGTTATTGTGCCCTCGGCCTTGTATACCTTTATCATATATGTCGATCATAGATATAATAGATAATTATGTGCTAACTATATTTTTTTTTAGATAATGTTTGAAATAAATTTAGACAAATACTGAAATCTAAAATCTGATCCGGAATGACACCTGATCAAAATTTATTAGCACTGTCTTTGCCAAACCATTAACTAATTCGTCTTCGTCTGTACTATCGAAGTTTTTCGTAAATCCAATTTACATTTTTTCTGTATAATATTTTTAATATAAAATGTATTCTAAAAATAATACTTAGCTCATCATCTTTATACTTAGACTCATAGTACTTATAAATATATAACTTATAAAGTTATAAGTGTTATAACAAACAAAATGTTTTATATGGACAAAATTAATAATGTAGATAAAAGCGAGCTAATTCTTCTCAAAGGATTGCCGGGTCTGTGGTAGGTCATCACCATTATAAAATATCGCGGTGTACCCTAATGACTAGAACACCTTACACTCATAAGTTTCTTTAAAAATCGTGTTCTCTTCGTGAACAAGTCATTCTTACTGTATTATCTTTTACGAGCAGTATTTTTAATAAAATTTTAAGGGCTACGATATGCAGAGATAATAGGCTCCCGGAAAATGTTGTGTTTTCGTCTTATTAAAAGTAGGTATGTCATCAGCAGTTGCCTACAGATTGTTTATTATTTATCTGTTGTTAACTAAATCGTGTATTAAATGCAGTAGAGCTTAAATTGTTGTGATAAGCATTACATTATAATGTATTGATTTTTTTGTTTCTTGTTTAATAATGTAACGATAGATAGAGGGCTTGGATTTCTTTTTTTTGTGGAAACCCCCACTGGTCGTCCAACCGACTAAAACCACCCAGTGTTCCATCATCGTTTCTTGTAGCCTGGACCTCAGGTAAACCCTAGAAAGGATAACCCTGTGATGGGCTTGGACTTCTTGGCAGTCAGTTTGAGTTATATATTCAACCCTGAATTGCTTGAGCTATTGCTTCTCCAAACCATCTTTATAAGCAATATTCCTTCCCTTCCCTTTTTATCCCCCCTTTCCTGTAAATACCCAAAATATTCTCATCTTATTCAAAAAATTGCCCGGGTGACGGCACTAAGCTTGAATAGATTATTTATGCAAAATATGGGCATTAATTACGCCTATGCGCGTACCCTTTCCGGGATGCAGACGTGTATATATTATGTATGTATTTTGTTTAAATGTTCATTGATAACATATTCTCTTATTTTTCTTAAATACTCGTATAGCAGAATGTATATTACTAAATAAGTATGGAAGTATTTGCATACCGCTGTACATATAAGGTAATAGTTACTTCGTAAGACGCGAGCGGAAGAGTCGCCCAGCTGTAACTGAGCTGTTGCTACCGTTCCGGACGATTCCACTTTCCGGCAAGAACAACACTGACCCTGTGATTTTATGGCGCACATGATGTTACGGTCATAGTAATTGAGTTATGAAAAGGATATTAGTTTATTGCTTGTCTCTATACGTTCGGTACATAGGTCATCTATTAATAGAATTTACGTGGTAGAGCCATGCTTTGTCACGAATGGGCCGGCTCGACCGGTGCGATAACACGGCTTCACAGAAAACCGGTTTTGATGCATCACTTGCGTTGCATATCTCCGAAATTTCCGGAGGCCCATCTCCCCCTCTCCTTTTTCCTCTCCCCTGACCCCCCGCCCCTTTTCCCATCTCCTCATCCCCCCCTCTTTCCCTTCCCCTCATACCGTCATCCCTCATCACTCTTAAAGGCGGGCAGCGCGCTTGCGGCTCTCGAGTTGCAAGTGTCCACGGACGGCAGTTATCACTTACCATCAGGTGACCCGTCTGTTCGTCTGTAACCCTATAATATATATAAAAAAAATATATTAAGAATGGTCAAAATCATTTTAGTTTACAACAAGTTATGTCCTTAAAACAAATCATGTTTTTAAGTATGTAATTCTTATGACTCCGCTTACTACCGATGTAAGAAAATGAGCCTTTTAGCGTCTTCTGTACATTCTATATATTGGAATAGAAACATGTTTTGCGTCATCTCTTACTTCATTTACTTTTTTTCTCAGGAAAACTTACAGTATATTTAATGAATCACAATTTGGGTGAACATGTTGCTAATTACAAGCTTTCATATAATGATCAGCGCGCCACTTGTATAACTACTCTGATTTCTTATGAATGTGGCACACAAAATTCTATCATTATTCTAAATAAAAGGAAAAAGAGGATGCAAAAAATAACAGAAACAATGAAATATTACCAATAACAATGATTAAAAATATGAATCAGGTAACACGACGAAATATAATGGGATTACCTGAGACCGAGACTGACTCTTAAAGTACACCGATGAGAGATTTTGTTAATCATTAACTATATTATTAAAAATATAACTTTGTATACAAATATAGTTTAAAAAGTTCAGTCGTATTTTTTTTTATGCGATAGGGGCAAACGAGCAGACGGGTCACACCCGCAACTCAAGAGTCACAAATGCGCTGCCGGCCTTTTAGGTAGAAGTACGCTCTTTTCTTGATGGTTTAAAGGTCGTATCGGTCCGGAAATACGGCAAGCGATAATTTCCTCCATAGAATTCTTCTCTTTTTCCCCTCCCCGCAGCCCCAATCCCTCATCACCTTCAAAGTCGGAAGATAACACACTTAAAGGGATTTTTAAGTATAAACTAAATAATCTGGTTAATAGGTAGTCCGTCAACCTTTTGTTCTCCCACAATAAGTAATAACAGCGTTCCAAGATATGCTTATAACATAGACTGTAAATATTAAAACGGCCCTTGGTCTTAATCCGCTGATGGTGAGTCATCGTGAACATAAAACAGCTTCAAGTCAGAATCACTGACGGCCGCCTGACAACGATACAGATTTATATGGCTACTAATTTACTTAGTATTAAGAGCTTACCTTCCTGGCAAGCATAAATGTTTTATCACAAAGCTGAAATACAACTACAAGTAACTACAAACACTTACTATTGTGATTTAAATATGGCGACTGTTGTGGAACATCTTCAATCTATTTACAATATGTACTCATGTTTATCATTTCATATTCAAAAACTGTCCTAGAATCAAAATCGAAATCGACCTGTCTTCTATCTGGCTGTCCATATTGTTAACACTGAATATTTTTTTTCAACCTGCTAATCTCAGAAATTGCCAGTCGAATTAAAAAAATACTTTTTGTGTTGTCTTTATTTATTAACGGATAACATAGGCCATAAAACATCAGCGACCATTAGGAGAGAATCAGAGACCATAAACGCTTGTAAAGCTGCGGGGAACGGTAATATTAACTATGTTGGATAATGTTCGAGTTTTCTCGTCAGTTAAAATTATACTTAACTGACTTACTATTGCGATTGTTTATATTCCCCTCATATATATTTAGCCGGCAGAAAACCAGAGTAATCGACATAGCCCACCGGCTGAAGTGGCAGTGGGCTGGTCATATTATCCGCAGAACCGACGACCGTTGGGGAAAACGAGTTCTTGAGTGGAGACCGCGTCTCGGCAAAAGTAGCGTAGGACGCCCACAGGCCAGGTGGAGTGACGATTTGCGCAAGATGGTTGGAGCTGGATGCGAGAAGCCGAAAATAGATCGAAGAGGCGTGCAGTGGGAGAGGCCTATGTCCAGCTGTAGACTGCGATAGGCTGATGATGATGATGATATATTTAGTATGTAATAGATGACAACCTTTTCCATATGCGCTATGGATTACCACCAGTTTACTTCTAATTCCAGTTCATCTTAAGATTGCCTGGAAGATATTGCATGAAGAGATGAGTAAATATAGTCTAATCTATCTATCTATCTAACTCCCCAATCCATCTGTGTACGCTATATCCATTTTCTGCACTTTTTATCCTCAATTTTCAGTCAATATACTTCCAAGTTTTCCAATCTTATTACGAGTACTACATTTTAATCGGTACAATGTGGGCTTTTATTTCGCTTTTGCCTACCCATTAGGAGATACGGGAAGTGTATGTATTGTCTTGAAATACCTACCTACCTACCTAGAAAAGTACCTACTTGTTTGCATCTTAATACTTACTGCAGTTATCCA
The DNA here is from genome assembly GCA_947561695.1 of Tyria jacobaeae. NCBI lineage: Eukaryota > Metazoa > Arthropoda > Insecta > Lepidoptera > Erebidae > Tyria > Tyria jacobaeae. The sequence continues at coordinate 22,308,147 of OX387208.1, read as the reverse complement.
AACACATATATTCAACTTGAAAGCTGAAAGCAGGGTGTAGTACTTATGTTAGTGCTTTTTAGTCATTTGCCTTTTACATAAGTTTTGTATTCGGTTTTGTCATCAAAATTTAATACTAACTGATATCTAATAGAACGTGGCATGATTCACTAATGCACTGCAGTTCGACGCCTCGCGGCGCTATCTCAGAAATTCTGTTTTATTATTAGAGCACTGGAAATGTGTTAAAGGCTAAGGATAAGGATGAGTGACCGGTGCAGGCCATTTCTGAACAATCTATACTAATTATACTAAAGCTAAAGAGTTGTATGTTTGTTCAAACAAAATTCTTCTGATTTTGTGTATGTCGTAAAACTATTGTATTGGTATGGAATATTTACAGATAAATAAAATAGGTTATAAAAACATCATGCTATGTCCCTAGAGAAGAAGCAGTGACACGCAGCGCAAGTGAAATTACGGAGAATGTCTAGTAGAAGAATATGTTAATATGTTATAATATAATATTAAAAGTATTTATTTACAAACCTATCATTTTAAATATAATGGTTATTATTTCGTAAACATAACACAATCAGTTATTTGTAGGTCTTAGAACAAATATTAAAACACTTTTTTTAAGTAAAAGTACACACAGATACACCAAGATACAGCCTAATGAAAAAAGTAAAAAATGTTGTCAACTTAAATTTCATGTTATTTTCCCTGTGCCTCGGCAGAGTATACCCACTAATACCTAAGTATTTACTATGATTATACGTTATAAAAATGTACAGCACGAAAAGTATTTTAAAGAAAGAAATTGGTTTCAAAAACAATTACAATTTTAACTAAATTTCCTAATTTCACTAGATAAGATACGTAAGGAACGCTTATGTTGAAGACTAAAGGTATGGAATGCAGGCAAACGCGTTTAATAATAACATACCTAATCCTTTTGCTCTTTCTTTTTGGTCGTGCTTGGTCTTCATCGCACCGAGATTCATCGGGTGCATTAAGGATGACGCATTGGCGAATTCTTTTGTAATTAAACAAGCCAATCCCAGAGTTTGAGGTATCTCGCTCAAATTACCTACATCAAGAAAGACGGGTTAGCGCTATTATTCGTAGCGTTACGATTTTGTGAATCGAAGATTAATGACGGCAATGTTGAAGTATGAATATTTAGTTATGTTGTAGGTTATAACCATTAAAAGGATTTAATCTTGCAAAATTGCGTGAGGATATTTTTAATTATAATGTGTAATTATCGCATCTGGAGTGATTCGATAAAAATCATACTCTGTTCAACTTTACTTAAGGTTAAAAATCAATAAACGCCTCAAAGATATGCACAATTTTTCTGTAATATTGGCACGAATTTGGCTATTGTTTATATTAGAAAAGTATAGTATATTCTAGTCGTCCATCGTGCGATCTTTCGTTCAGAATGTTCCCATCGAGTATTGTAAAGTACCGGACACGACGCGACTGGAGTTATTCACCGCATTCATTAATCACAGTTGAAGGTAGATTTATGAACACTAATACGACGATATAACATACTGCAATGCCATTGTTACCGACAATTAGTACGAGCAAACTATTATATCTACTTATGAACTAAAGCTTTAATTGATGATAATTCTGCATATATTTTAAATAAATTATATAAAAAAAGAATATAACCCCGCTTAAGTGCGGCCGGAGGACACTGAACTTTTGGTGAAGTCTTATATAAAATGCGTCTATATGTAACAATTCCCATATCGACATCAAAATTTTCCTTTGTTCTGTATCCTGAACATAATAATATCAAGTTTATCACTCTATCGGCACCGCAAGGGACGCGTCGTGACAATAAAACGAGGAGATAAAATCTTGGAGCTCCCAAAAACACTGATGCCTGTATCTGTTGTGTGAAGGATTGCATTAGGACGCACGTAATGTACGTAAATGTGAAGTGTTTGTAAAGTCAAGCTTCCATAGTGAGACGTTACGATAAACTCCGAATCGCTTCACAAAACAACTGTTAGTTTTAAAACACCTTTGCAGGTCGCCTGGCGGGGCGCTAGCTTCATCAACTTATTATTATTGTTCATAACTTCCACCTTATTCAAAATAATTTAGATATAAGCAGGATCTTGTAAAGATAAGAAGGAGTTATTGGCGTATGATAGCAGTATTCCTATTACTGCCTTCTGACTTAAGAATTGTATGGTAAACGAAAATTTGGAAACTAGCTAATTAGTGACAATATCCAGTAAGTGTTAAATGTTTACGAACGCGAATCAACGAGAAAATTTCGAGAATCATGAAAACTTGAAACTGCATCTATATCTCGATACAGAATAAACAGAATCGTGAACTCCATAAATAAACATAATACTTGACAATTCTTAGTAGTTATCGAAGATAGATAAAGTATATAATTAAATACAAATCAGTTCATGGATTTTTTTTAGACTGGCATCACAAGTACGTTCATAGTAAGTTCGTAACACATATAGCTTTTAGTAGAAGCCCGCCTCTATACTATCATACACGTCACGTACAGCCACACGAAGTCCCTTACCAACCTCATATTTATGTGTGCTCTGTCCACATTCCGACATATTCAGTCGTAAGTATACTTTTTCTTCACCAGTAGCTAGCATAAAATTTAAATACTTCTTATGTCAAAACCGAATTACTGAATATATTAGACTATACTAGCAGCAAGGCAACCAGTGGCGCTATTGCTGGTGCTGGAAAAATATTAAATTTTTAGTAGCTAGCAAGACTTAAAGAGGAACTCAACTGTCATAGTTTTTTTTTAATTGACGCTGTGGTAATGGAATCCTGAATGGGTTTATGTTAATTTGAAGTAGGTGGTATAGCGATCAACTAGTGTACGTATATTAGACGATCGGTTGGCCTATTATGAATTATTATTTTATTTTTGAATAATATAACAATTCATGTATTCATTTTATGGTGTCAGGAAGCAATTATAGACTTAAAATGAAATCAACCAGTTGTCTATCGATATTCATCTAGACCGCACCTAGACGCGGTCTGCGGTCCGCAGTGCGTGGTATTAACTTTTTTAAGTGTTATTGAAATGGCCTTCTTAATAACATTCCATAATTGTTGAGGTGAATATAACTGAAGTTATCTATCTTGGAAGAGAATATGAATTCTTAGAGTAGTTACCTCTTTAGTAAGAAGGTTCAGATACAAACATAATCAAGATAGTTCTTGAACTTCCCGCCACCAGCTAGTTCGAGCTATAGGTATGCGACCCTGACTTGCTTGAGCTACTGCTTATACTCCCCAATCGATCTGTATCAGAAAAATCTCTTTCCTTACTTCTCTATCCTCCCTTTCCTGTCAATATACTCCCAATTTTTCCCATCCTATTCCCAAGAGTGCCCAGATGACGGCAATAGGCTTGTCCAAACTTACGTAAATAAGAGTAATTTATTATCAATTAATTAAATTAATTACGCCTCTACTTTCCCCTTCGGGGAAACAGGCATTAGTGTGTGTGTCTGTAAATAATCAAGAACATTGTTTAAAAAAACTAAATCTAAAACTCTTTAAAACAATATGAGCTTATTATAGACACAAAGTAAATTCTAATTTAATGCAAAAAAAAACCTTAGAAGAATATTGTCTATGTAAACGGTGGGAACAAAATAGCCTAAGGCTCCTCGCAGTAGATTGCATTGATCGCGTAGATTGATTTGCAATCAGAAGTTTAGGGTGGAAGTCGACCCCTGTATGTACACGGCTAGAGTGTCTACATTTCGTTCCATTCATCACTGTTCCTAAAATAAATTGACTTTTTTAGGAACACAGACCAATGAATATGCTTGTAGTTATAAAAATTAGATCGATAAAAATATTTTTTCCAGTCCAAGCAATATTGCTCAGACTACAAAAAAAACTTCCTCAACACTCGTGATTAAAGTTATTTAACACAACGCTTTGAGCTGCCTGCCACAATGACCATAAACCATGCAATGTAAATATAATAAATCAGAATTAAAACAAAGATAACAACATAACGATTGAAAAAACGCTCCCATTTCATAACAGTATTTGGGTCGAAAACTGTAAACAATGCTTATCTCGTTATGTGTAGATACTAATGCGCGCACCTGAAATCAGTTGAGATATTTTGAGTCGCTTTTGATCTCTTTAACTTATATCTGTCGACTTTTGATCTGGCGAATATTTTGTATCACTATCACTTTAATAAATCTTACAGTTCTGCTGATGGTAATCCGTTTATATACAATTGTAGTTTTACACTCCAGTGATTGGTGACCCTGGCTGCTGAGCTGGAGGTAGTTGGGTTCGATTCCCACACGGGACAAAAAGTTGTGTGATCCACACATAAGTGTTCCGAGTCTGGGTGTTTTCTGAGTCTGTTATTCGTATATGTTAAGTCCCCCGCGACACAGGAAGACTGACAACAAGATATAACTGGACAAAAGCTATATATAGTAATTAAATAATTGGCATTAATGCTCTATAACTCATCATAGATATAATATCTCGGTTAAATGGCGACGTTTCTATATCCAGAGATAACCAACTAAATAGATTCGATTCCTGAACATTCGATATTAGCCGTTTAATATACAAGTTTAATTTAAAGATATACGAGAGACTGTGCCTATTAGGTACACACTATCTGCGTTCTTGCATACATTCGTATGCTGGTACTGAGGCTAAGTACATACATATATCAAGGCAGAGATGAAAGGAACTTTTAAGCAGAGTAATATTAACAAGACTGTTTCTTATGAAATAGCATCCGCATCACCTATAAGACTTATATATATCTGGAGTTTGCTGGTTAGTTAATAATCTTATAAGTCGTTCAAAATGTGCTGTATTTTTCACCTTTCAACTTGCAAGTGTTTGTTTGAGCCTTGTATATTTTTGTGTATCCTGAGGTTGCCTGCCAAAAATTTGTATGTGGCGAAAAGGACGTCCTTTGTTCCTATCGTTTTAGTATATTACTTTTATCTATATTTTAATGGTGTATAATAAAGTTTATTCTATTATATTTAGTTTACGTTTTTTTCAGTTTATGATTACATTTAATTGAAGTTAAATGCAATGACCTGCTTCAATAGTTGTTTAAAAATATCGACTTATGGAGCTACGTCTCTGCTTACCGGGGTTCGGCAGTACCGGCGCAAGCCAAATAAACACTCAATCTTCCCCGGACGGTATATTTGAACAAGCTGCGCATGATTTCACTCCCGATCGCTCATCCATATAAATATATTTTAAATATTGTTATAAGCGTGTGCTGACCTCGGTTGTTTGTTTACTTACTGCCATATATAGATATTTTACTATATCGTTTTTTACTATGTTGGGGCATTGCATTTCAAACTCTAAACAATATCTTTAAAACCAATACGATATGATTAATAAATTCACGAGGCGGAGGAAGACGAATGTGGAGTATTCAGTTCATTTGAACTTAAAGAGGCACGAAAACTACTTATACTGATAGAGAGAGATTATGATTTACTATATAATTAAAGATACATATATGCCGGTTAGAGGAATCCACAGAGACCTTGGCGTTGCGTAGAGATGTAGCTTCACTCTACATCCTCTATCGCTTGTATCATGGGGAGTGTTCAGAGGAATTGTTCGGACTTATACCGGCTGCAGGTTTCCGCCATCGTCCTACGCGACAAAATATCCATCCCCATCACCTGGACGATTGGCACTCCACCACTGTGCGCTTCATCGGAAGCTTTTTCTCGCACAACCAGCCTATGGAACAAATTGTCGCCTGCAGTATTTCTGAACTGATACGACCTTCAAACCTTCAAATAAAGAGCGTACTCTTACCTAAAAGGCCGGCAACGCATTTGTGACTCTTGAGTTGCGGGTGTACATGGGCGGCGGTAGTCACTTACCATCAGGTGACCCGTCTGCTCGTTTGCCCCCTATCGCATAAAAAAAAGCTAAGCACCAGTGTGTGGCCAAAACTTGAAAATTTCTTTACTGAAATACTCAACAAAGCTTAATCGTATGTCAGATTGCTATCTTTTTATTTGTTTGTTCAGACAATGAAGTAAAAACACAATCTATGTAAAACTTATTTCTTTTATTATTGCTTGCGTTCACCTCAACAGAAAATTGGTATATTCAAAATCTAAATCAAAGTTGATAAATCACAGTATTATTTATATTTTTTTTTGGGGAATTATGGGATATAAATTCAATATACTAGATACGAGTTGAAAATCGCGTATTTTTTGCAGATCGCAGTAGGAGCCCCTTAAATATCTACATGACTCAATGTAAATTCTGTTTTTGGCTTTGGTACTTTAAGACATAAGGACTGAGGATGACTTTAGAAAATGTTTGTTGAAAACATTTTAGTGTTGACATAAAGCTACCCGCATCTGAATATCACTTGCATCACACAGTTAAATGTCTTACTCGTAATAACCACATTCTAACAACAAAAAGACCATATCCTTTATTTTTTGTAGCTCAACCGCAACACTCATTCGATGTGTTAACGTCACATATTGAAGCTGTGGTGACTCACATTATCGCCGATAGACATGTCGCCCCTAGTTTTGGGGCTGTTCATCTTACCGCGTGGTATAAAGTAAGAGAACTAGCGGCGGCGGCGGTTACACATTAATCATTACTATTCAATAACGCATATCTATTTAGATCGTAATACATACTTTAATACGTAACATCACAAGTGAGTAAAGGTTGCCATCATCATCATCTACTTACCCTTTTACCTATTTTATTTGGGGGGATGCAGTGTGTTCTCTTCTTCCATTCCACTCTATCGTTAGTCATTTCATTGTATACTCCTTTTCTAGCCATATCACGAAGTCCAACTATAATCTCTTTGGTCGTTCCCTATTCCTTTATTCGTTCATGTCACTTACTTCGCGTATGATTATATATTATTATTCTTACCGGGACGTTCAATTCCTGTTTTGCTCCTTTGGTTAGCCGCAGATGAAATACTGTGGGAATGAACATAATTATTGATTGTTGTTACATTTCGATTTAGAGTTCGTATACAATAACAAAATACATTGTCGGTAGTTGACAAAAGTGGAGGCATAGAGTATTAATCAATTAAGGTATATTCGCACTCGTTATATTTTATTAATTATTAAATATTTTTACTTTTTTCAAGACGAAACATTTTATATATTTCTTAAATAATTAAATTTGTGCTCCTTAATTTGTACGTCTTTGTACTTATTTGCTTTTTTTTTTACGAAAACGATAACTGCACGTGTACGTTACCAAATAGAATTTCGTGAATTAAAATACGTAACTTATATTGATAAATTTGTGCAACGTTAAATAGTTTTGTATCCTGAAAAAAAAATAAAAATCTAATCTTCAAGTATTAAATAATTATAATTAAATAATTAAAATAAAAAAGAACTTTACAATTTTATTTTGCGAAATTTGTATTTTATTGAGATTGGTTTTCCCATACTTCTATGAGATACTCAAGGTGGGGTTTTACAAACGAATTGTAAATTTTATAACCGTACATTTAAAGGCAGATCTAACTAACGAAGGAAGCTTTCCAGCACCCCTGCAGACCTTGCTCGCCTGTTGCTCAGGTGACCACACCGTGGAAAGCGGGTGGCCCCCTGTAAAACTCGAGATTTTTTAACAAATTTTTTAACGTGGTTCCGAGGTTAGTTCGACCTCTAATAACAGTCCAGGATATTTTGGCTAGTGGTTGTTTTTTTTTTATTTTTAGCACAAAAATTACAACTGGTTGTTAGAAGAGTACGGATGGATTAATTTTCCAACAGTTCAAGGTCATCATTGTGCGTTTTGTATTACTGTTTTTTTTATGCGATAGGGGCAAACGAGCAGACGGGTCACCTGATGGTAAGTGACTACCGCCGCCCATGGACACCCGCAACTCAAGAGTTACAAGTGTTTCTATTGATCGTCCAAAATGAAGAAGACAAATGTCATCGGCGTACACAGTTATATGTCCGTTTAGTCTTGAATATTAATAATATATATTAGAAACACAATGGACCACTTATAACTTATTCTGTGTTGCGCAGATGTAGTACAAGTTCATGATTTGGACCACAACATCTAAACACCACAGAATCCTCTCACATTCAATTTTGATGCTTACAGTTTGAACATAAAGCTTAAAATAGTATGTGTGTTCGCTATGTAAATCAGTAATTTCGGCTTATCCCGTCTCAACCATAGAAAGCACGATTCGAGGCATTAACATTGATTTAATTTTCTATTGGAGTTATGTTTATGAAGTCGTCATGTTCACACTTCGATTCAAGTTAGAAATTACTGGTGTAAATATATGAATTTATACCGCAAAAACGATTCGGCATCTTTAAAAAGTAATCTTATATCTTTAAACGAGAAATTCTTATAGAATTTCTTATATACATAGTATAATCTGAATCTCGGAAACGGCTCCAACGATATTCATGAAATTTTGTATGCAGCGGATTTCGGGGTCGATAAATCGATCTACCTAGGTTTCATTTTTAGAAAACGTCCCTTTATCCGTGTTTTCAGGCAATGAAAAACTGCTACAATATCATTAGAATACGAAGGTAAATTTCGCTACCGTCTACAAGGTTGTAATAGGTAAGGTGGGAAGTAAGGCGGTCTCTTAACCAGATTATCCCGGTTCGAGTCCTGGTGATTATTTTATTTTACCTTTTGTTTTTCGTTCTTTTACACGATTTACCAAAAAAGGTCATCCAGGTACTTGTATATTATAAACAATTATAACTTCTTTATATTTGTGCGTGTGGTTCACGATGGAGTAAAATAGGGTCACTCTATCTCTTCTCGTCGTAGTGTCGTCGCCTTGTCTATCATATAGTATGTATACAGTCATACAGTGCCCTGTTGTCGGCAATAGTGTGGGACACAAATTGTAATTGGCGAAATTTAGGTGTTTAATACACCTCTGCCTGCTCCCTAATGGATACGGGATTTAATAAATATATTATATACAGTGCAATAATAAATTCCTTATGTATTAATAACAGCTTATTGAAGGATTACCTATGTATGTTTTTCTCATTTTATTTAGATTTATATGTGTTCGTTAGTAGTGTGTGTGTGTGTGTTGTAGTAGTGTGTACGTGTACGCTTTATGTACATTGACAACATACGAGTTCCAAGTCAAGAACATTTTAGAAAGGTTAAGCCGTACCGTTTAATAATCCCAGTTCATAGGTTATCTGTTAACAGCTAAATTTTCACGCTCATCGCCTTTACGAGGCAATAAAATTTCACGGCATGCTGTTGGAAAATGATTGCAATACTGCAACAGGTTGGCTCCGGTACGAGCTCTGACTGTAATGAACCGTTTACTCTGTTAACTTTCAACCTGTGTGGAATAGTAAGTAACCTCGACAAAGGTGAACAAGTAGATTTCTGATAAGTTTTACAGCCGTATAATCTTCTCGGAACGAAAAAACTTGAACACTGATTAAGAAAATTGTAATAAATTTTGACTGTAGAGAATTTAATTTCAAAAAACCGTAAACTGAACTAGGTTAAAAAGGTATAAGAAAATATTTATTATGTCATATCCTATCGTTCTTGCTGTTATAACATCTCAAAATTTATTGATTTTTACGTTATAATCAAAGAAAACAGGAACGTACCAACTCACCCTCCCTTCGATAACGCAATAAAGTCGGGGCGGATGTTTAAATATATTTGCGACCCCATCATCACGCCCCTCCCTATGTAGTTAGCACCCTCATCTTGGATCTGTCTCTTTGGCAATTACTAAAGTTTCTTGATCGAAATAGTAAAATATCATTTCAATGTGAAATGTATATTCAAAATTAATCATGATTTATGCTTAGTTTACAATAAAGAGTATCTATCTATATATCTACATACCAATAGCAATGGCAACATGGACTACATTCATTCTTTAGTAACAGAACTACTTACACAATATATTATTTTTATTTATTTTAATGGCTTCTAATAAGTATTCATTTTCGAAACCTTTTTTCTAATTTAGATCAGAATCGAACTGTTAGAATGGTTGAATTTTGTATTGTATATATTTCACGTGAGACGTCGCTCAACGTCCGTTCACATATCGTGGGTAAATATTACCTCAATGCAGTCACTAATCAACTTCTTTAACTAAACTATTAACACTTCATATAGTTTTTGAGTCAAAGTGAATTGAAAGACATTGTGTCGTAAATGAACATGAGTTCCACATTTTATAGCTCTTCTACCAGAGTACTAAAGCTTTACAGCTTAACTACTTTTGCAGGGTTCTGTGATACTTTGTACCGGCCTACGAGTTCATTATACCGATCTAATAGGAACTTTTATTGAAACGATTCTTAGGCTTTGATGATGATTAAGAAATAAAAAGATTTTGCGTACTTAAATACTCGCCTTCTGTAGGCGGTAAATAAAAAACTAACTAACAAATATAAAACTAACATTTTTATGTTTATTATCTATAGATGCGGAACAATTGTGCTTGAACAAGGGATGTTGCGGTGCCGGCGCGCGCGTCCGCCTTACACAGTCTGCGCGGACGCAGCTGGAGTCGGCCCTGTGGAGCGAGCTCAGTAAGCTTGCAGACACACTCACAAATAGAGCAATAAAATTTGACGGTAAGTCACTCTATACTTTTCGATAACCAGATTTTTTTACTAATATTCGTGTGGAAACCCCCACGGGTCATCATCTCACCTGAGCTAACGGAGAGGTGGTATGCCGGACTCGAACCAACTAAAACCACACGGTGTTCCATCACAAATGGGTCTATTGCAAGGAACCAGGGAATACCTTAACAAGAAAGCCTCTGGGAACCCCTACAGACCTTGGCAACCTCAACAGGTGGCCACACCGTGTAAGGGGCCTGGCCCCTTCTTAATTTTAGAGAGGCACGTGCTAAACACGTCGCTCCACCATCTCAGCGCCTGGTGCGTCTTCTGCGGGACGAGAGAGTAATCGTCCTCTCCCGCCCTTTCTGTAGCCATCATGACCTCCTCATTGCCTTCGACCCCACTAATTAAACAATTGTCTATTGTAAACAGTGATTAAAACATTTTTCATTATATTGAATATAAAATATAATATTAATAAATAACTAAACCAACTTTCATACGAAATTTTCCTAATTGTTAATTTAACTAGCCGATTAACAAACCGTACAAAACATTTTAATCAAATTGCCTACCATCTTTGCCTTGTGCGACATAAACGGCTATTTCCCGGCGCGGCGCCTCGGTCGGTCGGCGCATTGCGTTGCATCAGAACGGGACCGCAGCCCGTTTATCCAAACATGGACACATTGACACTCGAAAGTGGACACTGCGCCTGCGCCAGTGCAGTGGCCGACAAATGATTGCAGATCTAAATGCATTCTGACGTGGGGCTGTCCTTTTATTTATTACAGCTGCCGTCTGTAGTTTCACATTCGTTAACTTTATACATATTCTTTATGTTACGGAATGTCTGATAAAACTTTTCCAAGTTTATTTGCTTATTAGAAATTATATACTGCCAAATGTCGCCGTCGACATAATTATGAGTATCAATAATTATTTTTTAAACTCAAAAATATTTTTCAACTGTTTAAGACTAATATAGATTTTGTAAAAAAATATACTTGGTTTTATAAAGAAGTCACAGTAAAGCACTCTGAAACCACATCAACGGTGAGTACCTAGTTTATCGACGAATCTCAATTCAATTGAAATATCAACATTTGACACGTGAAACCATCAATTTTTTTACTGATATGATGTACCTTCTATGCCACTAAATAACACGTGACGTACTTTATCTTACTGGCGTCATTTCTTCGTTAGCATTACACATATAATTAAAGATAAGTGAAGAGCCCAACAATTTTCAAAAACCAATCACATAGCAGTTTGAGGACTAAAGAAATAAAGTATACTCGCGCGTATAAACAAACAAGCATCAATGACAGTTACCGACTCCGTCTACCTTGTACTCTCACCGTAGCCACCTCAGGTCGGTGTATAATTACACCGTCCGGTTACCCACCAACGTTCATCAATATTGACATACCCACTTTCCAGCCGATGAACCCACGTTGTGTTTCAATTACACGAAAAATACTTATTTATTGATCATTTGTTCAAATAATCGTCAAACTGCAAATCTTTTCTTGCCGATCAAAACAGTGTTCTCGAAAAATAAATTATTTGTTTTTTAGATCCATAACAATAAATAAGGTATCTAATAAAATTATGGAACAGATACAACTTACAAATGGATCCGAAAAAATAATGACGTTCAATATTTAGCGGGCCCACACTTTACCGTCAACTTAAAGCGGTTTTAACTGTCATTTGTACATTTGCAGTATTGAAAAGCGCACGAAGTGGCCCTTCGGAGTAGTTATAAAGTCCTCATTATACCGCGAAGTTTACCGGACCCGCCCTAACATGCTATTGTTGTTAATCAAGCGAAAAATCGTTTGAACGTTTCCAAAAAGGATACAAATAGCAGTCAACTTATACAAGGATTTTACTTTTCTTTGCGATTCGCACAACGAATCAGGAAGTGAATTGTGGCCAAGCGATGAAAAGCTTAGAAAATTATTTCTAACGTGCGATATCTTTTTATATCTGCGAAAGCGATTTTAGAAGCGGCTCTATTTTACATCTCGCGTCGGTTGAAAAGATATTAAATATTTTTTTGTTCAGATATATAAGTGCATCTAGTCTTACCAGAATTTGAAACATACCATTAAATAGGTTGAATGCTCTATTACGTAAGCTCTAAAAAGGCGTATGAGCTAATTTATGTCCGCTAAAAATACATGAAAGAAACTGTAAAGAATAATATGTTCATAATTCCAATGTTTTTATAGGCTGAACAAAAGCTAATTATAAAGCATTGACCGCGATACTTTCGCGTTATCGCATACGACTGGTAAGACTAAACATCGCTCATACAGTGAATAAGTCGACAATCGTAACAGAAGCTTCGACGCGACGATGAATCACTTAGAACCGATAACTTGTTACTAAGGACACTATATTGTGCAGTACTTAACAAATTTAAAGCTTCGCCTTAATATAAATATTTATTACATTGTACGTACTCACAGCTATACTATGCCTTTAAGATTATTTTTTTCAAAAAATCAATTTTAATATAAGTCACCGAAAATTGTTATTGTTCTTTTGGAGTATAATAAGATATACATATGTACATATTATTACTATATAAGAATTAAATTGCACTGTGTTTTCAACTTAAGGTATTAGGACGAGCGGTCCCCAAGCAGAGCGGGTAACGGTTCATGTCTGAAATGATGTCAGAGTAAATTTTGACACTTCTACTTTAGTGCCATTACTTATTTAGTTAATACAGTGCAACCTTAATAGAACGTACCTCAATATAACGACTTCCTTGATGCAACAAATTCTTCGTAATCCCCTTGAATTGTCCATAAGAGTCAATGTAAAATATACCTTTGTGAAATTTATTTGCGAACAACCTCTTTATAACGAATTTTCAGCTATCAAAAGAGAGTGTAAATACCTCTTATTACCAAATTTTGTCAACCCAACCTTTATTTAACGTTCCCACCAATATGACCCTTACTCCCATAATATGTGATTCAGTCGCGACATAATTTGATAAAAATGTGTAATCCTTTATTAGTAGAAGTTGTTCGCTATAACAAGATGAGTAAGTAATGTTGAGGTTGAATAAAACTATTTTTTTAATTCTTTATAATAAACTAACGGACCCGACAGACGTTGTCCTGCATGATATTTCAAGCGATTAGGATCAATATAGATAAATAACCTAGATACCGACTGCAGCGCCATCTGCCGGGCTGATTTGTGAATCTAAACCATTCCCAGATCCCCTTGAACACACACAAAAAATTTCATCAAAATCCGTCCAGACGTTTGAGAGAAGTTCAGTGACATACACACTCACAGAAGAATTATATATATAAAGATTTGAGGCCAACCTAACCTCTATATAACAATCCTTAGTTTAACGAATTACTTCATATAACGATTATTTACTTGTTCCCTTCCGATTTGTTATATCGAGGTTGCACTGTAACTTGTAACTTTGTAACTCAGAGTAGTGGTCAACAAGTATAAGTATTTTCTTGTGATAACCCATCACTGCTCGCGGCTATTAATATCGCATTGCGTCTGTGCTCTTAACTGCTCGACGATGGAACAAAGTGTTCTTACTAAATAATAGTTTGATATTCAATATGATTAACAAGATCAATAAACAACGAAATAGGCTGTAAATGAAATTATTACAGTTATTTTTCTTTAAACTTAAAATCATAATAGGAAATAGCAACAGCTTATCAAAGACATTTTTTTTTATGCAATAGGGGGCAAACGAGCAGACGAGTAACCTGATGGTAAGTGACTACCGCCGCCCATGGACACCCGCAACTCAAGAGTCACAAGTGCGTTGCCGGCCTTAAAATAATCGACATACATTAAAGCATACACAAATTGCCTTAAAATTGAACCTAAATAGGTATCACTACGCTTTAAACGACTTGTATTTTTAAAAGGAGTCCTCGTACTATATTCTTGACCCTTATTACTGTAATTCGTCGTTGTCATATTCTTACACTAGCCGTTCTCAGGACTTTGACCTGCGTTTATGATCACTACTCCGCTCCTAAGGGTTGTAGCGTGATGTCTTATAGTCTATATTGTCATTTTATAGTCAACATGAAATATTTATGCCGACACAAAAATAAGATTTTGAACGAAAAGAAATAAATACTAAGATATATATTTTTTAAAACAATGTCCGCATTAGGAATAATTCTTGTGTCGCGGGGGCTTTACAAACATGCAATCAACGTACACCCAGACTCGAGACAACTATTTGTAGATCACACAAACTTTTGCCCCGTGTGGGAATCGAAATCCCGACCTCCGGTTCAGCAGTCGGGGTCACTAACCTTTAGAACAACAGGCCCTAGATAATATAATATAAGAACTAGATAATTTTATTGTTGTATTAGCATTATAGGTCTTTCATTTCTTTATTTGTCACAAAAACTAGAATTAAATAACTTATCAGTTAATGACGTTCTTGACAGTAAAATAACATCATTGTAGTCAGTGACACACAAATTATTTGTAAAATTGCTGTAAAAAATTTAGTTTGTTGGCCAAGGTATTCACCTACATTGCTATCTATGGCACATTTAATTCTTTATAATTAGTTTTAATTTATTTATTTACTTAATTATCTTTTATTACAGTATAGCTTCTTTTAGTTACTTATTTATTATCTTCCTCCTTAAGGGTTCCGTACCTTAGTCGACAAAACGAAACCCTTATAGGACCTTTGTTGTCCGTCTATCCGTTTATCAAGACAATTTTCTCAGGAACGCGTGAAGATATCAAGCTGAAATTAATATAATACTCGGTGTATGAACTATTGGAGCAGTGATAAAATTAAATTTCTAAGTTAACGCAATCTAAATATTATATTTTGACTTAAGTAACTCATTATTAAATTAATTATTAATTAATGAATTAGTTGTACTTAAGATCGGTCCGTTTAAATTAGAACTAAGTACCTTGTAAGTGTAAAATTAAGGTATGAAAAATACAGCTAATTACAATTTATCCTAAAGAACGCGGTAAAGTTCGGTTGCATATTTTTTAAAGTCAAAATATAGGTTTGCAAACAGACCCTTCGGTGCGCGTCCCAGACTTGCACATGTCCGGTTTTTTTTTAAATGCGATGCCCTGTGTCTTATGTCACTCACTATAAAAACTATTTAAATGGCACCTTGGATTACGGATGCTCTAGACTCTAGGACGTGACAAAGAAACTCATTAAAATAATTGTAATGAGATGAATATGTAATTGAATGTGCAATTGATTACGTCACGAGTCCAACAAACTATTCTAAATTCAAGAATTATATTTAAGTTTTTCGGTATGCTTTTAAAGCTTGTTTTTTATTATTTAATTAAAAATGTATTTAGTTATTATTATGTCTTAGCAATGATGTTATTCTTATAACTATTCCAGCAAAGCTTAATGCTTGCCAGAAATATATTTTAAATGAAAATAGTTTGATAATTAGGTAACAATAAAAAAGGTCCGTTGGAACCCCTGGAAGGTTGCATGTGCCATCCCTAATAACCTGTTCTCATCTGCTGCACTTAGTAAAGTTAGAGTGACACGGTGGAGTAACGTTTTATCTTGAGCTGTTAAAACAGAAACTTCTTTTAAGCATATGTAAGGCATATTTAAAGCACCCATTGGGGGTCAATGTATTTCGGCAGTGAGCTAATTATGTTATCACGATATGTGTCCTAAAAACGTCTTCGTATAATCTCCGTGGAACTAGATCGAAGTCGCACAGCTGTTACATCTGTTATATGAGTCATTGGTTATGTCATAAGTATTTTGTATTCTGGATAGTTTTATTACAACTAAATATATGTATTTATAAATTGATATCTTTTGTTCTCAAACCATAAAATTAATAATAAATTGTTTGATTAAACGAACAGCATTTTTGTCATTTGCTACAATATAGTAGCTGATACTTTTATTTTATTATTGTGCTTCCGAAAATATATTCTTCTTTTATATTTTTTTTTTAAAAGAAAAACATCGCCCGCATTAGGAATAAATCCTGTGTTTTTGGGGGTTTTAAAAACATTCAATCAACGGCACAAAAAAACACTCAGACTCTGTACAATTATTTGTGGGCCATACAATTTTGTGTGGGAATCGAACCCACGACCTCCGGTTCAGCAGTCAGGTCACTAACCATTACACCAATAATAAATCACATCATCAATAATATATCACTTAATTTTGCATCATTGATATCAAATACTTATGGAATTAAAACAATGCTTTAAATACATATATTATACTAACTTGCTACTAAAATAATTGCCTGCTTAATCCGAAAAGAATTCATTGTTTTATTTATTAGTTTGGTGGTAAAACACGTTTTGCTATAATTCTATCTAGATCAACTATTTCTTGAACTATGAAGTTAGAACCCGTCCCTTAGCAACAATAAATACAACAACTTAGTCAATGAAGCTTCGATATATTTAATCTATACAAATAAATAAAATTAAAGTGTCTGTTTGTAATATTAAAATAACCGCTTTTTACTGATTGCATATGGATGTATACACGGTACATATACCAAAACAACATTTTTTTTAAATTTTGTCTGTCTGTTTGTCTGTTTGTTCCGGCTAATCTCTGAAATGTCTGGACCGATTTTGGCAAATAGCTGATGTAACAAGGAATGACCTAGGCTACTTTTAATTTAGATAAAAAAATAGGACCCCACGAAAAAAAAATTAAACCCATTAAAATTTTATAATATCCGATTAAAAGAAGAATTTCGTTTAAATTAGTATAGGTATTTCTTAAATACAGAATTAATAAGTTATCCTAAACTCTTCGAACTGAACAATAACTTTTTTGTTAAATACCACGCGGACGAAGTCGCGGGTAACAGCTAGTTATATATAAACGTTTAACAGGATTAGGGTTTTTTACTACGTCACAAATACAACTCCGTTTTCTATGTACTGTGTATTTGACATTCGTCCGTCTGTGCTTTCATAGACACCTCATTAGAGATTCTCATTCATAAACTATATCACATCGCTTTCTACTTTTCATATTCACTCTTGAGCACATTAAACCCTACAGTTTCTTAGTAGAGAGCGCATGGTACATTGTTTCATGTATTTTTATGCAAACTCACGTATTTGAGCCAGACGGTGTTGCGGTCTGGGGGATCCACCTTTGATCTTACGCATTCCAAGACTCTTGGGACTGATTCATAGTTCTATTGCTGCAAATAAAAGAATTTAACTTCTTATAAATATTTGATTGTACGAATATTACGAAGCTTAAGAGTTAGTTTCTTTAAAGGCGCTTACTAATGTAAGAACATTTTCTCAAAATATTTAATATCAACTCCAACTATTTTATAGTTTACATTTTCTTGACATGTTGCAGAATTAGTCTTCCACTGAAATGTTGGACAGGATTATGACGTCATAAACCAGTGTTCCCAATTCTGTGGACGAAGGTGATTTTCGTGTTACGTCTGCTTCCATGCCTTGAACACCTAAAGCGATTGTCCAACCTCAATATACAAATTTGGATGGTCTTATGAGAGAAACTGGTAATTAAAGAGAAAGTAGTCATTGCAACAATATTTATTAATTAGCCCGATCGATTTATCTTATCCGCCATATAAGGTAGCAAACAAGCATATCTCATTGTAATAACGTACTTAAATTTAGATGTATTACCAGTTTAGAAGCAAATTAATTAAAAATAACTTAATTATTTTCAGTCAAAATAGGGTCAGTTATTCGCTTTAAGTTAACTTCCATAATAGTTAAGAATGGCGTTGTCATGTTTGCCACGAACTTCTCGTTTTTTCTTCCAGATTTATTTTAATATAAATTTTAGTTATTAAAATTTAATAAAATGCCTTATCTATCTACCCGTTTTCAAGTCATGCGCTCTTTACGAACGATCGGGTTGACGCGACGTCTATGCCAGCTCTGTGCGTCTGTGTGACATCGTTGGTACTAAACGTGTCGACTGATTTCAATATGCTCGGTGTATGTACATTAATGTTATACTTTGTAAAGTGTAATAAACTGCAACAAGTGGCAAAAAGATTTGTTTATGCTTATGTGTGCTCGGAGTCGGATATCAAAAGATGACTAATGGATTCTTTGTTTGTATATCTAAGATATCTCAATGTCTCTTCAAAGTATTAAATCAAACGAAACTAATGTTTACTGAAACAGTCACTGCCTCTTTCTTGTTACTCAAGACCCGCTTTTAGTTTGTTAAGCGAACGTGTCATGTCAAGAATGTACTATACCTGAGCTATATTAGTATTTCAACATTCATGGTTTTTAAATCGGTTCAAAACTTAGACGTTAATTTACAAGGTAAAAAAAGAATAGAGAAAATAATTAGTCATTTAACACCAATTTAATATAAACGCAACTAATTACGTACATTTTATGTGAATATAATTTTAGTCACATCAATATTTTAGACGGCAAAAACTAGTAAATTAATCTAAACACACATTAATATTCCAAAATATAACTACATCCAGCCCTGACAGTACGATAAATTCTGCCACGTTATGTCACCTAACGGGGGTTAAAACGGTAAACAGTTATATATTTATAGGGGTTAAAGTGTGTAACAAAATTTCGTGTCAAATTTCTCTTATTACACCAAACGACGGCAGTAAGGTACTCCAGCTGCACGTTAGCACGTGCGCGGAATCTTTACCGCGTACAGATTTAACTGGGCGAGCAGATGTGGTTTGCGTTGCAACGCGTCGACGAGGCCGACACACGGATGCTGTTGATAGTTTCTGGTTTTATGTTTGGAAAAGATGTATTTGCACCTTACTTGTAGCTTTCAATATTAAAGTTGCATTCGAGTTCTGAAAACGTTTCTCTTTATGAGAACTTTAATATCTAAAGCATCCATTAACACATAACACAACACAACTTGTTTAATTTAATAAAAAGGAGATTGTAGTAAATAGAGAATGCATTCAATGCGCCTTCCAATTTTGTCGCACGTTTTTACGAGTTAAATTGGCACTTTAAATCGTAAAAATGATGAGTTTAAAAATATACGAGTAGTTATAATTTTCATGGTATTTCGTGATGAAATCCTGATATGTTTACAATGGTGGTGCCATGTACTCTGCGTTAAATACAGACAACAAATGATACACACAGCCGAACATAACAAGATACATACAGGGAACCTCCTCGACTTTTGTAGTCGGTTAAAAAGATACCTGTAAATAGGTAGATAAATAATACCTGAAATCATTTATAAAAAACAACATAATTTAATAAAAACTATCGAACAATTTATCAGGACAAGTAGACATTTTTTTTTCAATTACTAGTATTTTCGTTAATCCCTCCTTTTTTTTTTTTTTTTTTTTTTTTTTTTTTTTTACGTGGGGAAATCCTCATGGACTATCCTCCGCCGGGGGCATCAGCGGAGGGTTGTGCCGGACTTGACCGGCTAAAACCACCACGGTGTTCCTTCCTCGCACCTGCTGCCGAGGGCCGCGGGAACACGACATTCTTCCGCGGCCAGCAGGTGACCGTCCGGAGCGGACCCCATCTCGTTTTGAGGGGGAAATGCGCCTCTCCCCCACCATCACTCCCTGAGGGAGGCGCGCGGAACACTACACGCCCGCAACCTCGGACCTGTTAAACGATTTGGGCGGTGGACTGTACCCCACGTACACCGCCCTCGGGTCCATTTACGGAGGCCGGAATTGGGCATTGTCGGCCCTCCTCCGACGTCCGGTGCGTCGTCTGCGGATGGAGAGAGAAGTCGTGTTTTCCCTCTCCCTTTCCGCAGCCTCCTTCTGTGTCATAACAGTTTCACAGAAGGTGACCACTGCATCCCATGACCTCTCGCTCCCGACCATGGCGCGCACAAGCGCATTGAGCGAGAGGTCAGTCCCTATCTCTGTTACTAAGGCACGGCGCGGCTCTTCCCAAGCATTACACTCTTGTACCGTATGCCACGCCGTGTCTACCTCGCAATTGACGCAGTGGTGGCACCGGGCATCCGGCTCCCTGCGAATGTCCCGCAGGTACTTCCCAAAACATCCATGACCTGTAAGCACCTGCGTTACCCTATATGACAGGGAGCCGTGCCTCCGTTCGACCCAATCACTGAATACTGGCCGGATGGCCTCGATGGTGTTGAGGCCATATGACGGGTGCAGTAGTCGCACCCGCCATTCCGCCACAAGGACCCCCCTCACTTCAGTCCGACGCCTCTCGTACTCTCTAGGGGTGGGTTGGTGTCCTCGCTCTCGCGCCTCTTCACGCCACTGATGTAGCGACGCGAGAGCTTTCGCTTCCAGGTCCCAGGGCAGTGATCCGGCCAGTAAGCACGCCGCCTCATAGGAGATCGTGCGGTATCCTCGCACGACTCTAACGGCCATCGCCCGCTGTGGTCTGCGCAGTATGGCGACGGTGGCTGCCGTCAGATGGTCGGCCCATACTGGAGCCCCGTAAAGGGCCATGGACCGCACGACCCCCACATATAAGCGCCGACATGCTACGCTCGGCCCCCTAAGATTTGGAAGCAGCGAAGACAAAGCGGCCGCAGTGCTCATTAGCTTCGTCGACAGCTGGCTGAAATGTGGGCGGAAATCCCATCGACTGTCAAGGATCAAACCCAGGTATTTGATAGTGTCCTTGACAGCCATCCGCACCCCGCTGACGACGATGTGGAAGTCCAGCGGCCGCGGGTTTCGAGGCCCATGAAACACAATGGCCTCGGACTTTTCAAGGGCAACCCGTAGGCCCAGCCGCTGGATTCGTTCCACGATTTGAGAGACTGCAGCCGCAGCAAGCAACGCTGCCCCACCATATGTCGCCCCCCAGGCCGTGACCAACGTGTCATCCGCGTAACATGTGAGATTCACGCCTGGGAGGAGAGCCGCCCTCAACACCCAGTCATATCCGATGTTCCACAGGTGTGGTCCTAGCACCGACCCCTGTGGAACACCGCAAGACATTTCTCGACGGCCTATGCTGTCCTTCCTTGCGTAGGTGACGCAACGCCCTGATAAGTATGCCCCGACTATGCGGCGGAGGTAGGATGGCACCTGGTGGTATCTTAACGCCTCCATGATACATGACCAGGGTAGGGTGTTGAACGCGTTAGAGATATCCAACGAAACTGCGAGCAACACCCCACCCCGGGAGACCGCTTCCTCCGCCAGAGCTCTTACACGTTTAATCGCCCCAATTGTGGAGCGCCCACGCCGAAACCCGAACTGATGTTCGTCCAGGTCCGGTCCGAACGTGGATAAGTGGCCGACGAGGCGGTGGGCAACAATCCTCTCAAAAAGTTTGGCCACCTCGTCGAGCAACACTATTGGCCGGTAGGCAGATGGTGAGTCCATCGGGCGCCCCCCCTTTCGGAGCAGTACCAGCTTGCCGGTTTTCCAAAAAGAAGGAAACCGGCCTTGCACCAGACACGCTGTGAAGAGCTCTCTGAGTTGGGGCTCCAACTCTTTTAGGGCAAGGACTATTGCGCCGCCAGGTACACCGTCAGGCCCCGGAGCGGTTTTCTTCGCCCGGAGGCGTAACACCGCGACCCGAAGGTCTGGTTGCGTCACCTCAGGGACATATTCCTCCTCTCTCTCTCTCTCTGACTCTGCGACTATGGGTGCAGCCATCGTAGGTGGGATGTGCGCTGCACGAGCGGGGAATAGGGCTGCAACCACCTCTTCCAGCAGCTGTGGCTGGAGACTCTCCGTTAAAGGAGGCGCCCACTGGCGAAGTTTGCCCCTTACTAGATGGTAAGGTCGCCCCCACGGATCTCGATCCAGAGTCTCCAGCAGTTCTTCCTTTCCTCTATCTTTAGCAACGCTGATAGCTAGTCGCAGAGCTAGTTTGGCCTGGCGGTAAGCCTCGTAACGTTCCTCCTCTTCTTCGGGAATACGTCGACGCCGTCTCCTGTACCTGGTGTACTGCCGTCGGATCGCCACGCATTCATCGCGAAGGTGGGCGATTTCACTTGACCACCAGTACACCTGGCGCCTCCTGTGATGGGATCGGATGCGGGGCATCGCTGCATCACAGATGCCTGCCATCGCCGATCCAAACCATCGTGCCTCCTCCTCAACGTCAACGGCTCCCTCGGATAGGGAATCATGGATCCAGGCCGCAACAATGGCAGCTTCTTCCAGGACCTCTCTGTTCAGTTGTTTGAGAGCCCATCGCGGGCTCGGGGCCTCGGGGATGCAGTGGTAAGACTATCTTCGGCCAGGGTGGAGACATCGAACCGGATGTAGCGGTGATCTGATAATGTCTCCACACCTTCCTCCACCATCCAACCTTGTACTCGGCGTGCTAGGGCAGGGGTTGCGAACGTTATGTCAACAATGGATTCCCCCAGCCGTCGCACGCACGTGCCGACCGAACCCCGGTTTAGGACAGAGAGGCCTGTGGTCAGTGCCCACTCCTCCAGAATGTTGCCCCGACGATCTGTGATGCGGGAGCCCCAAGCCGCGGACTTCGCATTGAAGTCCCCTAACACCAAAACTTGCCGAGGATGGCAACGACCAACAACTGCACCCAAGCTACTGAGGAAGCCGTCAAATTCGATAAGGCTCCTGTTGGGTGAAAAGTACACCCCGACAACGTAGATGTCGTCCAGGAGGGCGGCCACCCAACCGTTTCCCCTGGATACATTCTCAGGAACCCCACCGATTATAGCCACCAGGCCGTCAATGTCCCCAACCCAGTTACCCCTAGGGGGGATGTTATATGGCTCCGCCACGACCGCCACATCGATCGACCACTGTGCAATAGTCTGGAGTAAGAGATCCTGAGCTCTGGCACAGTGGTTGATGTTTCCTTGGAGGAAATGAATAGCCATACCTAGTGGAAATCCATTCCCTCTGCCACCTCATCCCTGGCAGCAACTTGTGCCGGTGAGCTGCCATAGTGCACGGGAGCCGTAGCATTTTGGGGCCTCTTGGACAAAAATCCACTCTTGCCCTTTTTGGGGGCAGAGGCGGAACAGGCCTTCGCGCCAACTCTATGCCCTGCGGGCTTTTCTGCGGCGTGGCACAGATTGCAGTGTGGCTCCGCGGTGCATTGTCCGGCTTTGTGACCGGGTCGACCGCAGCGGTAGCACTCATCACTGCGGTCTGTGCCGGATGTGCAGAGGGCCCTTACGTGACCCTCTTGTAGGCATCTAAAGCACCTCCTAGTTCTGGGTTGCAGGAGCTTTACTTGCGCTGCTACCCACCCCACGAGTATTCGGCCGCTTGCTGTCAATTTTTTGGCAGCCGTTATAGGGCACCGCGCCCAAGCCGTACCCAGGCCAGTTGTATCTCGACGGATTTCACCTACTCTTACTTGATCGCCGGGACACTGACAGTCGCGGACTATGGCCGCCGCAATTTCAGCCTTCGTTACGGAATCATCCAGCCCACCTATGCGCACCTCCGCGCTCTTGGTAGGTCTGGAGACCCGTATGTCCTCCTCGGTTAGGGACTCACGAATTTTGGCGGCTAATGCATCCGCCGTTGGCCCGCTGGTGGCACCAGGGATCTCTAATATCATTGCACCTGTGGCCGCACGTTTGAATTTTAATCCCTGGAAGCCATGGATGCCCACGCTGGCAATGTCCACCTTGTCTTTTGCCTCTCTCAATATAGAGGCATATGTAACTCCTCTTTTTGCAGCTTCCGATGTCAACGTGATTACTACAGCTGTCGACTTTGGGGGGCGAAGCTTGGGGGCTTTGGCGTGGGCCTGGCCTGCTGCCTGCTTTTGGGCTCTCTTTTTCTTCTGCTTCTTCTTTTTATTGTTCTGGACTAATGTCCAGGAGCCTTGCTTCGTAGCCTTAGACGACTGGCTGGAGGTTGCAGCAGCTTCTGATGCTGTAGTAGCGGGAGCCGCAATAGAAGCGGCAGCAGCTTTCACAGCTGCGGTTGTGCTAGTCATGGCTTGCTGCGGTTGTGCCGTCTTCTTTCCATTTCCTCTGCCTTTAGCAGCTTTAGAATAGGAGGGAAGTTCTGCAGGGTTAGCGTTTCCTCTATTCGTCTCAGCCTTCTTAGCATCTGCAGCCAATGGAGGACGGCATGGCGTTAGATTCAGAGGGAGCAGTCTTCCCTCCATTGCCAGGGCCTCGAGCCGGGCATTCACCATGGTCCCCACCTGAACCATGATGGAACGCTCAAGTTCCTGATTTGACAGCTGGCGCACTGTGTCCGGTTCAGGCACTTCTCGTTCTCCTCGCCTATTTATTTCGGCTCTGATAGCAGCAAGCTCCTCACGCATAGCTTGCATGTCTTGCTAGAGCTGGGCGGTCTCCCTTTGGCGTAACCTGTACTCTTCTGCGGCTTCCCCGATAGCAACTGCCGCATCCTTGAGGGCCTTGATGGTCGTACCCTTCAGATGCTTGTTGGTTTCGGCTACATTCAGAATAGTTGCCGCATTTCTCCTAAGTCTCTGCTCTAGAGCATCTGTTGGGTCAACAGCCACCAAGTCCTGTTGCGCAATCGTAGCTCGGGTGCAAACGTTGCTCGCCACCTGTGCTTGCTTCTGCCTAACAGCGATTTCGAACTCTTTCTTGGCTTTATAAAGGCCAACATACTTGCCCGTCGTAGGAGGCCGACCTCTGCCGCGCTTGGCGATAACGGCCTCGTTCGGGGCAGCATCATCGCTTGAGGTCGATCCTGATCTTATTCCATCGCTGTTCCTAAAAGATTTTAAGGAATTAGCAGCACTGTTTTGCTCCGTGCCATTTTCCACCTGCATCAAGCAGGAGGAGTCACTTTCCTCACCCTGACTCGGTTTTGGCGTATCGGGACGAGTGGATCCCTTTAAAAAGCGACCATTGGCATCACGCGAAAGCACCACCGCTCCTCCACGACCCCTCCGTGCCCTTGGCATTTTCGAGACTGTTTGGCTAGCCATCCTTTTACTCTCCTCATCTGAGGAAGAGCCTAACGCTTCAGCGCTGCCCGAGGTATCGGGCTTCGGGCGCTTTTTTCTTTTAACATCCCCGGAGGGTGACAGCCACTCCTTTCTTCATGGACTTCTCGTCCATTCCCTTTGGTGTTGTGTTTTTGTTTTCTTTTTTGTTAACCATATTAAGTCCCACGAGTACAACGGAAATATACGTCGACCCGGGCAGAGCCGTAAGTACCCGAGCAAGTGTAAATTTGTTTCCCAACCAAGGAGGTCCACAGGTACCCTGGCTGGGGGTGCGCTCGTGACTGAATCCCCTCTGAGGTGAGGAGCAAAATCTGTCAGCCATTCATCCCGTCGCCGCACACCAAAACTTGAGATTCAGATAATTTTTTATAGAGGTTTATTCCTCGCAATCCGGGCAGTTAAGCCAAGACCCTCGATCCCAGCACTGAAACTGTGAACCATGACCATAACACGATACTCCTACTGGGATTGCGATTTGACCGCGAAGGCAGCGAGGGACTGGTTCCCACACCGCCTGCTCGGAGGCAGGGTAAGTGCACACCGAGCTCGCCTCAAAACTTATCCCCTCTAGAGAAGTCTCATGCTCATCCATCAACGCACTCTGCTAAATCAGAGGAACGCATGGAGAGCGGCGCGGCATCCGAAGAGTGGATGTCCCGCCCCGCACGAAAGTCCAGAATAGACTTCGTCGGGTATCCCTCTTGGTCTGGTCTCTCCCTCTGAACCTATCCGGCATGAGTAATTCTACCGGCAAAGCTCCAGAGATCATTGAAACACACAAGCCCCTCCACGGCGACAACGTGGGGATACGTTCGGGGGGTTCGTTAATCCCTCCTCCCCCAACTAAGCTAATTGCTTGTATTAGGGGTGGGTTCACGACGCTAGTGCACAAAATTTTACTTATAGGAACGAATATTAATTCTTAATATTATCTACAAAATATGTATCTTACAAATTCTAATTACTGAGCTTTTAAATTTGTAATTGTGATTTAACAAAACAATTTGAACATAAAAAGGAATCGTCTAGGTTACCATTTCAATCAGACTTCTTATACCTTAATGCCCTGACTGTAACTTGCTTTCATGACTTACGTAACACTTTGTGTACCTTACTTGTTCGACAAGCCTTCAACAGATTCCTTTGTCGTTCCTCGCCGTATTGATTTACGAGAAATATGTCTATGGCCGTATAGTTCATTCAATTAAAATTTTGTACTTTGGTGTATTGAAGTCTGGCGCTAATTTGAAAAACAAAACCAGTATATTTTATACATTATTTAAACCATTTTATTATTTTTATTGTTATTGTTACTTACATAATTATTATTTGCATGATTATAATTGCCTGAATACCGAAAAAAGAGTTCAAAAAAGAGGTCAGAACGAGTTTAGTACTGCTTCATTTCGTCTTTAAGTAGGTTGGTGACGTCAAATTAAACGTTAACATAAAACATTGACTACTCAGCAAGTAAACACTTTTAAGAACAGTATATCTATACTTTTTTAATAATTCCTAATATAGACATTATTCTCACAATCACTCTTTTAACAAAAAGTTTATAGGACCGGAACGATCATACATAATACCTAATACTTGCAGTACTTTACGTCAATACACTTCTATTGACATAACGTTTAGTGACTGTTCTGGATTGGTGATTTTTAAACAGCGATATCAAAGATATTTTTTTATCCTTGTAACACTTGTTATTGAGCTTTTTAATTGAAAAGTAATTAGTAGACCCATATTTACGTAGAGAAACTATGTGGATAATAGAAATAATAAATTATTATTTATTCACTGATACGTTACATTTAATTGTAACAAAAAATACTCTAACACGTGTTACACAAAGAAATATTTTAACGGGCGGCAATTTTGTATCCTATGAATATTTTCATAAGGGGCGACATAATATCATATTTAATCTTAAGTAACATCAACAACGCACACTACATAAAATAAATGCAATATTTTTTAATTACAAAGACGGGGGGAAATATGTGTAAGAACTAAAGCAGAGTTAGCCGAGTAGAACATTCCTTCGTTGGCATATTTGTTTCTTGTCATATAAATAAACATTCGCCTGCTAACAGCGTGGACAAACCGATTCCTATTTCCTGGAAATGTAGATGCACTTTTTCTTAGCTTTTTGTTAGTGGTTCGATAAATTATTGTCAAACGTTTTAGTGTTGCAAGTACCTGATCAGTTTGGAGTATATCTCTATGAAATGTTTTTTTTTTAATTAAAGATTTATTTTCAATATCCAAATTGATTTCTTCTCTTTTTTCTTCTCTTCAATATGGTGGCCATCATTTCATAAGTGATTTTAAAATTAAATTTTATAGTTATATGTAATATAATATATATAAATATAAAATTAATAAAAATAAAAGATATTATATGAAATAATTTTTCTTTCTTTCTGCAAATGCTTATTGAAAAGGTATGTTTTAATTTGTTACGGAAAATGTTTATTATTAATTTAAATATTATTAGTTCAATCAATTAATTGGGAAAGGTCAGTCCACAGCTGGACAAAGGCCTCCCCCAATGTATGCCATAGCATCTGGTCTTCCGCCTTAAGCGACCAGTAAAGAATCCGCAATCAGTTAATAATTATGAGCTATGAAGAATGAAAGTGAGCTACATTGTGAACTACATTCAATCTACCCGTTAGTGTAGATTGAATGTAGTTAGTAACAATAAAATTTACCATAGTTTTATTATATAGGGATAGGAGGACAGCTCAGCACACTGTCACAGCTGCGGATGGATCACAAAACACCTGGAGGTAGTTTTTATTAATCTTAAGCACAGATAAAAGTTTAATTTCAGCCCCGTTTAGGGAATGCTGTAACATAAGATATCACATTTCGTATTATCGGATATCAGTGCTTTTAAAATTATCCAGATATTTCCAATAGCAGTAACAATTAGGGGTGCCTCTGGCTTTGTTCGTGGAATACGATCAACGATTATATAAATTAATTATATAATAATAACTAACTAACTAACTGACTGTATATTCATTTTGCTAATTATTAATATAACTAGCTTTTGTCTACAGCTTCGCTCGTGAATATAGTTTTTACCTTTTATACCTAGATAAAAAATATATTTAAAACGGTCATGCCGTTATTTGGTATAAGTGAGTCTAAAGAACGGCATTTCATTTTTATATAAAAAGAACAGGATTTATTTTGATTGTGTTAGAGTAGAGGATTATAAGGATTGGTAATGTTTAACGGTATTTGTTAGCTAACAGTCTATACAACCTTATGACGTTTACTGTGACTTTAAAACTTTTTGTGATGATTGATTGATTACGATTATAAGGAATATGATTCAAGGTACATTGAAATTGACACGCAAGTCACGTAAAATTGGAAAACGAAAAGAAAATATAGCATTCATGTATATATATATGCCCACATGATCGCATTATTTAAATTCATTTCTGCGCATTGCATCTTTATTTGCATTCATGCGCATTTCTTTCAATTTTATTTACGAATCGCATACGCATTTATTTTTTCGTGTCACATAGGTTTGCACGCTACAAAAATACCGCGATCGTAGAAAAAGCGATATGTCAATGAACTTCCTTGTTATGTGTATAATCAGCAGAACTGACCAGTAAATTGCTATTAGGTGAGTGAATATGATACGACCAATTGCCACTAACAGCCACACATTGTGCCGACATATCTCGTTATAGGTTTTTAAATCGACTTCCATTGATTTTTCCTTTCGTTTTCCAATTTAATACATTATATTTACTTACGTTATACGTTCAATAGACTAACAAATGAACATTAGAACTTGTGTATCACTAAAGCCATTGCAGAAATTAATTTCAAAGTACCCGATATCAATTCTCAAAACGTCTAGGAGGCCAAACGAGGCGAAGCGTAGTTTGTGGCATTCACATGGTGTCTTCGTGTCTTCTATTCTTGCCTCGCCTTGACTCTCCATACCGTACTGTGTTGGTTGTCGCCAGAGTCAAGGACGCGAGGCGTACGACTACTAGGCATTTGGATTCTAGGAATAGTGCGAGTCGCTACGAGGTCACTACTGAGGGTGTGGAGATATGGTACAGTCCAAACTGGCGGGGGGAAACGTGTATAAAATATGTATGAAATAAAGGGATGTATGCATGATCGTTTCTGCCTGTTATCTTGAGAAAAGTGTAAATACTGATTATTAATAATTGTGTTATTACTTTTCAGTGTTAACTATAACTGATGTTATTGACAATGGTCATAAATTTCAATACAGTCACGATTCATTCAGTTATATGGTAATTTACTAGTGTTGTTTTTGCTGAATGCAAAGCGAGTGGGTAAATTTGACTAAAAAAAAACTCGATGCACAGATCAATAAGAGACACCTCTTCGACAGGTCTCTTCAATTTTGTATTACAATGCAAGAGAGTCGCGACGAAAATTTACACAGTCCATCAAAAAATACGAATTGGTTTCTACCTCGGGGAGTACACACGTGAGACCTAAAATTACATTTCAAGTATGGTCGCAATCGATGTCAATATGTTTGCGTTTGAAAGGTGCTTATAAACTACCTACCTATTCTACGAAAGTACCATTGCAGCATGACAGGGTTGTCACCTTAGCTTTTTTTTGTTTTACTTCCACAGCCCTCAAATTCAGTACACGCATTAATAAGTAGTGAGTTTATTTAATTTAGAAAATTTTGAAAAATTCTCTGAATTCAGTATGAATGCATCGCTTTCCTGGAACGATGTCTGTAAACAACCGCGCCCGCCCCTGTCCCGACCAAAATAGTTTTTAGTATACAATTGAACCTGATTCACAATAAGTTATTACTAAAGAGTCAAAACGAGTGCGGGACAAGACTTATTTAGTTGATTATGGCTGTTTAATAATAATCGGACTTTAAAAAAGTAGACAACCGACTTCATTATCGTGATAATGAGTTATTCGTCCATTTGTCGTGCACATGCTTAATGCAAATTTAAGACTTATATGGTTTTCTCATGGATGCTATTGTCAGAACTGGACCAAATTAAAATGGGACCACACGGGAAGCACCAGCTTTCAAAAAATCGTCGTAATCGGTTCGCGCAGTCGAAAATTCTGAGGTAACAAATATTTAAAAGAAATAGTCGAATTAAGAACCTCCTCCTTTTTGAAGTCCGTTGAAAGACAACAGTCATAATCAACTGTCTGCTGAATGAAGAATGACTAGAGATATCAATAATTTTATTGCTTTTCCATATTCTTAGCCAACTTCAAACAGCGGAATTGAATTTTTGGAATTGTAGTCCCTTTTACTGAAGTTACAATATTTCTATATTATATTTTGCTCATACTAATTCTTCCTCATACACGTATACTCTCCGCCGCCTCTTTAACCAACATGACCTCCTCGCAAAATGAGGCGTCGGAATCCCACGTGCTCTCACTTTGGACCATGGCTAGAACCTTGGTCTATATCGAGAGACTTGCCGCGTGATAAAAGTCGGCCTGATCTTAGGTTATCAGTTATCGGTCATTAATACTCGAATAGAAAACGTTTTTATGTAACTTCGCTACTCGTTGCCACAACAATGTTTCTTCTAGGGCGTGTTGTTTTTGAAACCCATTTTAGGTACATGGTACAAACCTCGTGCTTGCTTTTTATTTATTATTTTATTTTTTGTCTTTCCTTCGACTTAACTACTTACTTACTAACTTAAAAGATGGTTAAAGCTACTAGTAAATATTGGACAGTCGATTATTTTATGAAGCTTCCAGTCAATAAACTCTTTATTTTTGGATGTTTTCACACCCAGATTATTAATGTGCTAATAAGACCAGGCAAACGGCACCTAGCAGGAGTGTTGCCACAGATATCTTAAAACACCTGTTATTAAAATTTTATGTACTGGTTTTATATTATAGATTTTATTAGCGTATTGAAGTAGTTCCTACGATACGATCTATAAAAGTATTTTTGCCAGAATGCCATTCACCCGTATACCGTTCAGACGTAGGAATGACCTTTTGCTGCTTTTACCATTTGTACATTTACATTTTGAACTTGCCTGTAAAGCTGTAAAGATTTTCTATAAAATATTTTATATTATCCTATTACACCTTTTCGTAGGAGTCAGGTATATCTATAACTGCGATATAATCTATAATATATTTAGCGGTCTGATTTTTGAAGACCAGCTTATACAGTTGCAATATCAGAAATATTGCTATAAGTAATAAACTTCAAATATAAAAAAAATGTTGATTCCTACGATTCTGTTTTGGTAGTAAGGGGAAAAACCGAAATTATCTTTATTGCAACAAGATTAACATTCAAAAACCGTTTGTAAATCAAGATGCAGAGAATAGTTAGAAATTATAAGAATGATAAACGTATATTAATATAAGCTCTCTTCTAGATGTTAAAAATCTTCTCTTTTTGCAGAATTCTTCAGGCGGTTGCTGAAGCAGTCGCGCGAGGAGTTCCATGCGATGTTCAAACGAACCTATGGAATGATCTATGAACAGCATTCTTATGTCTTTGAACAGCTCTTCGAACAGCTTGAGAGGTGAGTTGTAAAACAAGCCGTCAAACATGAAACGCTTCCGTAATACCTAGCAAATCTGAGGCAGTGCTCTACACACAATATCTGCCTGTGAAAAAACACTGTCGAACTGCCATATAGGTACATGAATTTATTTTTTCTCGTACATTCCGAGCACTATTTACTATCTCACATAATGCACCCAACTCAAATGTGGATTTATACATGTACTAGTACATTTTATAATCTATAAATATGTCAATACGTTTCGAGGAAGCATGCACATCCACTGTAGTCAGTCAAATCTAAGAATAATGATAAGTATGTACGTAATACTAGGTAAATCTCATTCCGTCAGTCTAACAAAACTGTTTGTTAAATAAACTATATATAAAAATTACACACCTATCCTTAGTTTAAGATTATATATTGCTTATTCGCCAAAATATGAAAATAATTTATCAATGACTGGCGTAAAAGGAAGATTGATTGATGTAGATGAGCATAAGCCCATTATGCTTTTCAGAAAAGCTCCTAGGTATGTGTGACTTAAGCAGCAACCCTTTTAAAGAAAATGTACTTTGTAAGTTTTTATAAATAAAATGATGGTTACAGGTATTACACACGAGGAGACACGAACTTCGACGTGATGATAGACGGGTTCTTCAGCATACTGTACAACAAGATGTTCACAGTACTTAACTCACAGTACGAATTTGATGAGAAGTAAGTATTCATTTCTATTTTAAATAATATCACTGCAAGGTACATATTCCTAGCAGAGGGGTGACGCTATCCATCTCTCTTTTATAACGTTCTGTGTTTTTTGACGCTTGGTCGCTATTATAAGAATTTTATTATTATTGTTCTTTTATCTATATAAAACCCTTTATTATACATAAGAATAATAAAAAGAGCCATGATATCATCCCATAACCCTGCGCAAATGTTACGTTCTTTACTAAGGAGCTACTGCTAGGCATGCTAGGCAATGTGTTAGCATAGACAGAAGTAAGTTATTATAATACATAGGAATTTAATTAAACTACGGGGTAAAATGAAGATTAATATGTATAAAACTAAGGATTTACTAATTAAGATGACGATTTACTAATTAAAAAATAAATAAAAACTATCCTACTGCAAACACGAATTTATAGCAAGTGTCATTCGGGATAAGTAAGGATACTGACGATTCCCACACATCCGAATCTATACTTACCATTATTTTTTTACGTGTGGAAAACCCCATGGCTTATCACCTCACCGGGGCGGCTGGTAGGAGCGTATGAAAACCGTTACTACCGTGGATAACCCTGTCCGTCGCACTCGGGCCAACGCTTATGGAGGCTGCAAATCAGATTGCTCTCTCCGGCGTGTGCGTCCCCTGCGGGGCGGGGGAGTACTACTCCCGTTCCCTTTCCCTTTCTGCCGCCTCTTTGGCTTTCTTTCACCTCCTCACAAAACGAGGTCGCGTAATCCCACGCGCTCTCGCTCAAGACCATGGACATAATCATAATCTCCAGCGAAAGGCTACTCACACCTATAGCCCGTCCCCCGAAGTCTACACGCTGCTGCACCTGCACTCCACTAGAGTGTCAAGTGCGGTTTTCTCACGGCAGCCCCCAGAGTGATGGCACACAGATTTTGTCTCCCAGCCTCTCCTCCGTAACGAGTCTTATCATCAGTTACCCCATCATTGTTGCGTTCCCTAAATCTATACATACTATAAACCTTAAAACATTGCACTATTTTTTTTGTGAAAAGTTTAACATAGAACCTGAAAGTATATTTGTGACTAATCATGCATACTTAATCTATCCACAACTTAATCTAACCATGCATTTAATAAGGGTTTTTATATTTGTAATAAAAAAAAAACATATTTGTATTCTAATGGAGTTATGTATCTAAAAACAAGTGAATAATTAGCTTGTCTTCACACTTTTAATGTAATAAAATATAATGGTTTATTTCTCGGCTACATCGAAACCATTTCTTGTATTGTTTAGTCTACAATAGATATATGAATAGTTAGCCATACGCATATAGAGTTTAGGAGTCACTTCAAAGTCCGGCCCGTCTTTTAGATAGGCTTTGTAATAATTATATGAGCGGATTTTTATCTAAGTACTTATATCTGTGGTCGATGAATCAATACAACTAGCCTTTTTTGTGTATTGTATTTTTGTGACTACCAAAGCAAACAGATGTCGGATTATTATTTTATATACGGATTATATATAAGTATAGCCTTTGAATTCTCGCCACGCTAGTGAGGTGAGTTGGGCGTTACCGATACAATCCCCGATTTCATGCAGCTTGGGGCTCTACTCGTCGCAAGAATAATTCCAACACTAGTATCCTAGCATTACAATGCATGAACACTCCGGTGTAGGGTGAGACTAAGTGTGCTTGTGGATCGAGTGGGAGCAATTCGAGTACATTGAGCAGACTACGAGATCCTTAGTCTTATTGTTTCTTTGTTCAAAAGCTGAGTTTGGGTGCGCGTTGTGCAATATCTCAAGGCTTCGATAACAAACTGGCTACTTAAGGTATAAAGTATGTTACACGCATATTTGAAACCGTCCCACGCTTCCGGCCGCTAATGGATTGAGTAGCTTGTAGTGACGCCTTTGGTAGATGTGTTTCGTTACATAATACAATAGAAGGAACGCCCACGCCGTACTTTTTGTCCAGCTATCAATTAATTATTAGGCTTGGCTTAAACTTACTTTTAATTCTACTAAATTAAACGCAAAATTGAATATTATATAATAATGAATAACCTTTAAATTACAGTTTGTTTACACAACACGCCAATAAAAGCTCCCATGAAACACAGTGTCCTAACTGGCAAACAGTCCTTTTGTTTACAAAGAAGCGTCAATAAAACACTTATAGCGGACAGCTTTAGTGTTATGGTCGCGTAAACATACGATTAGGGCCGATAATAGGGTCGGTAATAGAGTATAACGTGTACGAACGTATACTGATAAGAGGTGAAGTGACTACCTAAGGAGTACCGAGCTTTACGACTTGTATGCGATAACATGCAAGTTATTAATAAGTGTTATTGCGTTATAGAGCGGTCCAGTCAAGTGGACGGAGGGCGTGAACGAACCGAGTAAGCAGATGATATTGAGAACTCTCGCTTTAATAGTGTCGAACATTTATTGGTTGATTTATCTGTAACACGTTATGGGTATGAATTTCACCGTCTGCACGGATTGGGCAGTGATTTTTAGACATGACTTTTTGAATCTTTAACTACCGTTAACTAAATAATATCTACTATTTTTAACTAATGGGTAGCTGTGATAAAGTTTAATAGTATGTTGCTGCAAAGTGTCTATCGATCGATCTATAGATCTATGTATTGGCGGGTAATGGCACTTGCCGAAAATTTGAGACAAAATCATATTTTTCTATTATATTCCTTCCCTACCTTCTGGACCTCATTTGCATCATCGTCATCAATTACAGGTAGGAGTGACGTCACCTACTTCTGAGTCGGTATGAGGAGGTATGGGCCTTTTGATAAACACCAACTATTGTGAAGTAATTTTGTTTAGGATTGACATTATATCTTGCTGTAAGGACTCTGACAAACTAGACAAGTGCTGCGCCTGCGGTGACACTCTCACTGACTATATTATACGATTTGATTCAATGATTCATTTATTAACAGTGGATCGCGTAAAACCCGTACGCACGGTTCGAACGGTTGTTGCGCGATCCGAAATCGCGTCAATCACCACGCCTTATGTAATAAATGTTCAACTCAGTATTTTTATTTACAGATATTTAAAATGCGTGAACGAGCACATGCGAGACATCCAGCCATTTGAGGATGTGCCGAACAAGTTCTCAGTACAGTTACGTCGTGCGGTGGTCGCTACGCGAACATTTCACAAGGCACTTAGAGCAGGAGCCGATGTCGTTCGGAGTATGATGCAGGTAAATATCAGCAACATATCACCCTATAGGTATTATTGGCGAACCCATCGTAAATAATATGTTTTTGTTATGTAGTTTGTATAAGGGATTTATTTATTTATTTTCGACTTACTGCACATATTGTACAAAGGCGGACTTAATGCCTCAGGCATTCTCTCCCAGTCAACCTTGGGGTGTGGCAAAAATAAACGGTAGTAGGTGCAAATAGGAATTTATGATCGTATCATAAGAAACCACACATAGATTGATGAAGTCATGCATTCAATGAAGCTTTTGTATCAGTTTTATTATCGATAAGTATTCTGGTCAAGATCTGCAACAGGTAACCGTATCAAATTAATTCATATAACAATCAATCTATGAGTTCTTAATAATTGGCAGATTTTATTCATACCTACACATACATCTCCAAAACCGTCTACACCATTGTGGTCTCATAAATTGTCCTGTCCTATTACATCATAGATTATAAATAACGGCAACCTTTACGGTTTAAGTGTCCAGACATTGCCAAAACGTATCAATATTTTAATTGGCTCAATGGGAGCTGTGTACTTCGCATTCTAATTTAGTTTAATCAATCGTATATATTCCGTTCGGCGCTAACCTTCAACTACAGTCGGAGGAAAGTGAGTCATTAGCTTGCCTCGCCGCGAATCATTTGTCGTTCGTTGATCTTGGCGCCACTTAGTGACACACAAAACCTTGGTTTTATTAATTATTTAATTTTAGAATAGATTTATTTTTGTATGTGCACTTCTTAAACAATTACTGTACGGTTGTCGGAATTGTTTTATCTCTTTGTTTGTCACACGTACTCGCTAGTTTTTTTATAAATATAGAACAAGATTATTCGTCATTATAATCAACTTGATCTAAATGTACATAAATTGAGAAGCGATCGAAACCTAGGTGAAGATTTTCTTATGCTCAGGTACAAGTGACAAATGAGTGTGTAACCGCGTGGACACGCCTGCGGTACTGTGGCAGCTGCGCGGGGTATCAGCCTCCGGCCTGCAGTCGATATTGCCATAATGTCATCCGAGGTTGTCTCCCCGCACATGCAGACCTCGGGGATCACTGGGATGCCTATGTCGGTGAGTAATTAGAGATTTTGGAGTGATAATCGTATTACAATAAGATATCTTTAAGTTTCGTATTTATATCCTATATTATATCACTTTTTATGACGGTTAGTTTGAACTTGAAAGGTTTCAGAAAACGCGGTTTTTTCTCAAAAAAAAATAAACCCTCATGTCCAGGCTTTGCCCTCGCCAATACTAACTAGATCTTTAATTTAAATATGATTTTATAAAATACAGTTCTATTATGTATATATTACTATTATAGTAATCACTGCTATTGTTACAGTTGCCATAGATAACGTGGCCGACCGTCTTCTCGGTTCGTTCAATATAGCTATGGTGGTGGAACCAATTGACATCAAAATCTCAGAGGCAATCATGAGCTTCCAAGAGCATAATAGAGAAATATCACAAAAGATATTTACTGTATGCGGTAAACCTGTACTGGGAGGGGGCGGCGGAGCAGGTCCGTTCTTTGCACCAGGAAAACAGCGTAGATCGGTAAGGTCAATACCCGACTTCGACTGGCCACAAAAGGTCAATGACGTCGATGACTTCGAGATCGAAGGATCGTTCGAAAGCCTCGTGAATGGTGATTCCTTTCTGTCTGGCCTAAAATCTCCTGAAGACTTTAGGAAAGCTACCGAAGACATGGCGCAGCAAGCTAAGCTCAGAGAAAGATTCTTGCAGTACATGAGGGGTAATATTAATTTGGAGGAATACGAAGAGCATGAGAGGCGGAGACGAGATGCAGATCCTGCTCCTGCAGCGGCTAGCTCTATGGACATCGACTTCAAGTCTTACGACTTCGACGAGAAGAAAGGACCTAAGAAGAAGAAGCCTTCTCTTAAGAGCGAGGAAACACGGGGTAAATAACGTTTCTTAGTTGCATTAAATAATATATTGAGAAAACTAAAACCATCACCAACACTGTTTACTGAAGTTAACTTATGTTTGTCGTGTGTATGTATATAGATGTATGTATTTATGTGTGACTGTCAGGCGCTAGAACCTGGACGCCTTGATGAATTATGACAAGTGACACGTTATTTGAATCGACTAAATGATGGGAATGATAGCAAAATATATTAAAAGTTGATATTGCAGTTATTTTTAGTCTGTGTCCAATATTTTTATACTATATGTGTCAAATGTTAGTCTATGGCAAATTGTAATTTTATTAAATATCGTGCTTTATGCTAACTGAATTTTAAGGTACGTTATCAACTTATATGTATGTAATATGTTTGCAGGTTCAGATTGGGGAGGTCCAGCGCTGGAGAAGTTGGTTCGTGAAACTCGTACACGTGTGCGCAACACGCGTCGATACTGGAATCACCTGCCGGCTCTGATATGCACGACTACCAGTGTTACAAGCTCGCCGTGCTTCAATGGGACAGCAGTCGCAAGGTAATTGATTCGACATACTTTTAAACGAATTAAATAAAGTTTCAACTTGGCTGTATTTTTTATGCTTTATTTGTTATCTTTAACTCAGTCATAATAACCGCCCAAATAATTTCATTAAGCACTGATAAGTTTTGTGTGTTATCATAGTAATATTAATTAATGTTATCAATTCAATTCATTATTTTATTAAGAATAGCATTTACTAAATTAATTAAAAAAAATGTTTTTTGTTTTTATTAAAAATAATATTCTAATTATTATGATAAACGTGTTAAATGAATTGGTATCCATTTTTTTATATCTACATTTAACCTACATATATCGATAATATGTTTTTATAATTATATTTTATTTAGTATTTGCATTTTGCATAATGTTTACTGTTTTACCAATAAACAAATTACATAGAAATGTTTACAAGTATACATTTTACTACCTTATTATTTATATAAAGATCTGAACTGATAGTGTGTTCTGTTTGAGTTACTTGCTCTAAGATCCATCCATATTATGTGATGTGTATAAAATATCATAACATTTCATTTAAACGTGACAAATTTATACTGGTAGCATAATTAAAAATCTAATGTCAACTTAGAACACAATCAGTGCCATGCTCCTCATATAAGATTATATAAAAAGCATGTAAAGTATCAATTACCTTTTAAATATAAGCAACAAATCATAAACTTAACTCAGATTTGATACTTTATCAATTATTATATTGAAACTTCTCATTAATCGTCTCATTAGTTCCGATTCCTTTGCGTAATACTAACGTATTATTAAAAAAAAGTGCAATTTAAATTTTTTTCGTAATTTCTCTAGTATCCTATGATTAAATCTCGAATTGGTTACAATGGGACCAACGAAGGTGAAAGCAATTCGAATATAAAAAAAAATCGGTCGACAATTGGCGGAGAAATCGCTTAACATGCATAAAAAGGATACATTCAGTCGAACATAGAACCTTATCCTTTTTTGAAGTCTGTTAAAAATTTACTCCTCTTTTGATTAATAGCTTTTGTGGAGTTGCCATAATTTTGCAAATGTAATGTCTCCGAAGGATCAGCCGTCAAAGGATTTTATGTAGATGCTTTAATAGAGGCAAAGAAAAAATATTTCAAGCATAATATTTATATTAATAAACTTGCCTAATATGTATACGAAAAGGGTAAAACAAATGATAGGATCAATTTAAGGGATGTGGGGGGGGGGGGGATATGTGCAGGTATAACGTCATAAATAGGGAACCTAGTCCTTTTTTTATTCGTTTGGAAACCCCCTCGAGACGTCATTCCACCGGGGTTTTCTGTGGAACAGTGTGTCGGAATCGAACCGACTAAAACCACACGGTGTGCCATGCTGCGTTTAAGACAGGAGGAATCCGGGAACAGCTTTATTAAGACATCCGGAAGGGAACCTGGTCCTGGGACAACTAAAAAATATATGCTCCGCATTACCTTTATCAAGCCCACATTTAAATATAGAACTATCCCTTATTAAAAATTTACTCTGTGACAGTACTATTTTAAGTCAAGTTGCATGTCACTTGCCGAGCAATATGGACGTTAGATAGTTATCTTGAGTTGCTTGTTAGTTATTAAACACTTGACATTACACACACCTTAGTACACGCGAGAGAGAGTCCATAAATAACTAATAATAATAATAGTTATCTTCTTATTGCACACGCATACTACACCTTAATACTGTATTAGTATTGTACAAAAGCATTGTGTGCAAAATGTGACGACCAAATGAAAGAGGTAGACTAGCTAATGGAATTAATAGATGTTTCCTAATAAAAGTATATGTTGTGTTGGTTAGTTACGTACTGAACGCGGCGAGCGACGGCACGGCGGGTCTGGCGTCGAACCCCGAGGTGCGAGGCGCGCCGAGCGCCAGCGCCGCGGCCGCCGGCGCCGCGCAGGCCGAGGCGCTGCGCACGCTCACCGCTAGACTCAAGGACGCCTACAACGGGCTCGAGGTGCAGTGGCTCGACACCGACACCAGAGGTACATGCTCCATCTGAACCACATACATATATACACTCACGCATATGTTCCCCAAGGGGTAAGTAGACGTCTCAAGCGCACACTTTATGCAATTATAATTATGTCCCACTTAGGTAATAGGGTGTATGTTTATTGTCGTCATCCAGGCAGTGTGATATATATTATGTACTGTCTGATAGATGACAGTCCGACACCTTGGTTGCCTTTTACGAGACCCACGGAAAAAGGTGCTCCTATCCGACTCCACAGAGTACCAAATGACAATGACAAAGTACAACTTTTACTATGATAACCAGACTCCTGATACACATACTTATACACAGAACCAATAATCGAGCTAATCATAAATATTTCATGATGATTTTATTGATGATTACTTAGAATTAGAACGAGAATCACTAACTG
Organism: Tyria jacobaeae; assembly: GCA_947561695.1. Classification (NCBI taxonomy): domain Eukaryota; kingdom Metazoa; phylum Arthropoda; class Insecta; order Lepidoptera; family Erebidae; genus Tyria; species Tyria jacobaeae. Next base: position 22,267,138 of record OX387208.1, on the reverse strand, counting down.
CTAGTCTTCTAGTCTTACGTGGTAGAGTCACGCTTAGGCACGAATGGGCCGGCTCGATAGGTGCAATACCACGGCCTCACAGAAAACCGGTTGTGAAGCAACGCTTGCGTTGCATTTCCCCGAATTTAGTGAGGTTTCCGGAGACCCAACTCCCCTCTCCTTGTTCCTTGTCCCCTTGAGCCCCTTTTCCACCTCCTCATCCCCGCCTCTTCCAGGGGATAGAGACGGGGATCCCATCCCTCTTCACCCTCAAAGGCAGGTAGTGCACTTACGACTCTCCAGTTGCAGGTGTTGTCTGTTCGTCTGCCCCCCTATAATATGAATTAAAAAAACCACAAAAAAATGTGTAATCCAGAAATAGTTCTCCCGAGTCTAGGTCTTCTCGTGTTCAGATTCAGAATTATCTTAAATAAAGATTCGTACCTAATGCGCGAGTTATCTTTTTAAAAATAACAAAAACCTTACACATTTTAACTATTTGATAGTGATAGATTAGATTTTCTAAACTTCAAGAAAAGAGCGTACTCCCACCCAAGAGGCCGGCAACGCACCTGCGACTCGTGAGTTGCGGGTGTCCATGGGCGGTGGTAGTCACTTATCGTCAGATGACATGCCTGCTCGTTTGAATCCTATCCCATAAAAACAAGTTAGATCATAATATATGCGTACACGTTGCCAAGGGTGTAGAAAAAAGAAAATTTGGTAGAGGAGGAGAGTAGGATAAACGCGAGAGAATTAACCTAGTATATAACATAAATATTTACAGACTTTCCTCGCTATACCCCCCACGGGTCATCACCTTACTGGGCCTAATGGGTAAAGTGGTGTATCGGACTCGAACCGACTAAAACCACACAGTTTTCCGTCAACGAGTCTTAAGGCCAGGGCCTCAGGTATACCCTAGAAAGGAAGTCCCTGTGTTCCCCCGGCAGACCTGGCCGCCTTTTGAGCAAGGCGACCCCAATATGGTGTGTGGGGGGTCCCCCTCATATTTAGTCAGGCGCGCGTGAAACACGTCGTGCCGCCGTCTATGGCCTGCTTCTGCTAGGGCGATAGATAGACCAGTCTGTCGCTCTCAGGCCTTCCTCATATACCGACACTATACATATATACTTTAATTACTTATTAATTATTACAAATTTACGCTAATACGAGTACGAACAGAAATACCTAAACTAAACGTATAATTAATATTATCGCATAGGACTCGCAGGTCATGGAACACTTCTGTTTACAAAAAAAAAACTTGAACAAAATATTTACACAACTCTAAATTATCTTTTCAGACTTACAAGTGGCAAACTCATTCTCTAGTGACGTCATCGACGAGGGAGAATCCGGTTCAGGGTCTGGTGATTACAGCAATGGTGATGGTTTGCCATATGACGATGAGGACAAAGTCAAGGGTTATGAGACAGGTGAGATATTAATGCCATCATCAATGAGCTTAGCCTATACACTTCAGGACATAGGCTTCTCTGACACCGTGACACCCGGTCTTTTGACTTTCGCGTAAACCATAATAATAATATAGAAAGAGATTCTTTGTTCCTATTTCACTATATATCGAGCAAATAAATGCACAAATAACTTGTGTTTCGAATAGTTAAAGTGTGTACACATACTAGACATAATGTTATAAATTTAAAAAAGACGCCCACAAAATGTGTACAAAAGGTCTATAAACAAAGACAAATACACTGCAATAGTTATACTGGTTAATGATATAAAACAAAACATTTAATAAAATAAAATTAGTGTATGTACCGGGAATTAATTACATATTTTTTAATAGCTTTAATAGTTGGTGTAAATTTGTTTTATTATTAAATTCCCAAAAAGTTTCTATGGGTAGTATACAGTAAGCCTCTTTTATTTTTAATCAAAGTATTTAATTAGTAAATTACTGTTCCAGGGTCCGGCAACTCGGAGCTCGAGGATGACGATGTGCCAACGGAACATGAACAACCTGAAGTGCCCTCATACACGACACAGGCAGTAAACACTGAGACACAGACACCGAATATCATCGATATTCCCAATATTCCCAATATTAACATCGGCAGCCGTAATCTTGATCCACTCGAGCTTCCAGGGCCTAAAGAGCTCCCTGACGACTTCATCAGCACCGCGACAGGCGGCGCTGGCGGGCCGAGCGTGGCCGGCGGGCCGAGCGGGGCTGGCGGGTCGGGCGAGGCCGGGGAGGCAGGCGAGGCGGGCAAGGCTAAAGAGTCTCCGAAGGAAGCGCATCCCGTGGGCGGGTCGGCGTCGAGGCCCGACCTGCACAGTGCTCTGTTCACTTATGCCCTTCCAGTCGTGTGCGCGTGGTTCGGTTCTATCGTCACCGACCTCTTCTAAGTGATAACTGTTTACAATGCGCGGACGTTGTTGACTCGTGCGGTTTGTATATAGCCTAGTCAGGGAGCGACGCCGAGGGGCGGGGACGTACTGTGATATAGACCATGTGGACTGGATTTGCTCGGCTCGTGTGGACGATAGATGGACTCTTAACAAATTATACACAGTGTATTGTGTATTTAATTAATTTATTATTTCTTACATAATAAAATTGATTACACCCTTTGGAAGTGAACGACAATAAATGGGTAGTATTTTTTTATTCTGGTAATTAAATACAATACAAAAAAAAAATTGAAAAATCAAAAATTATAAAATTCAGCCAAATTATGTATTTATTAAATGATCTTTTTTCTTGTAAATAAAATGTAAATTTTAATGGATTAGATAGTGAATGTACGTTTGATTTTATAGCTATGTTTGTATAATGTTGTACGCTGTAGGATTGCGCCTTAAATACAAGCACATGGGTTTATGTAAATCTACCTTGTGGTGGAATGTTTATTACACTTACATAACTAACATTACATAGAATACTAAAATGTAAATACAAAATAAAATCTTATATTTGTATACATTAAATAGAATGACTAAATATTGTTTTTACAATTTTGGGCGCTGAACTACAGCTGATCAAAATAAATATCTAAAAATGTACATAAAATTAGTCATATTTTTTTTTAAATTAACATTATAGACTGATTTGCTTTCTATTAATATGTTTACATGAAAATATATTACTTATTATTTCATTCGGAATTAGATAACAATCATAATTTAACCGACTGATGTAATGATAATTATTATGTTTTTACTTTTATATAATGTTTATTATAAAAACTTACCTTCTATTTTGGCTTCAGCTTTACTTTGCGAGTCTAGAATTTAATATAAAATGTATTGTCGAGCAAAGTCATAAATATGGCAATTTGTTGATCGACGTATGTATTGCAAATTGGATGTTTTTACAATAGCTAAGATTACACCAGTGTATGTATAATATTATAAGTGTTATTTCATTTTATACGTAACGTGTAGAATAGCAAGTCGCAGTTTGTAAGAGACTAGTACTTTTTGTACATTTCTAGTTCTCATAGCCATTTATATTCCAAACAATAAAATTATATTGTATATTTTAAAATGTAAGTAATTTTTATACGAAACTTGTGCATTTCTTTCATAAAGCTGCGACTTTATGCGCACAATTACTTCACGGTTAGAACAAGCAGAGGAAGGTCTATGTAATTAATTAAGTGTACAATTTTACACATTTTAACTCTTTTCAAAAAATAAAATATTTTGAAAAATTTGTAACGTTTTTGATTTTATTTTCATGTACATAAAGCTACTACCTTCCTTTGTTCTTCTATAATTAACGATTACTCCTAAGATATTCCTGCTATAGTAAAACCATCTCCCTAATGTTGGTGTAAAGTTATGAATATTGCAAGTTCGCTTCAGGCTGAACTAAATATTAACTCGAGTTTAAAAAAAATGTATATGATAATAATATTTACAAAATGACGAGCCGACGAGAGATTGTCTCTTAACTTTCGTTACTTTAATTCATTTCTTCGTTAAGTGCACGCCATGCTTTCGTCTTATCGAAATATAGATGATGACCGAACTAATAACACTGTCTTGCAACATCTACAAAGTTTATAATCATATTTTAGTCTGTAGTGCGATTCTAGATCAGGGGCGACTACTTCTTACTTAGTTATTATGTTTGCGACGGTAGAAAATGATTACTATCGCTGTCCATGCATTTATTAATATTTTTTTTAAACCATAAAAAATATTATTAATCGTTTTCCACCTGTTTTGGGAACGGACTCTAGACGAATCTAACACGAATACTGATTTATGTGTTTTTTACGACCAGCATCTCCATGTCTTGATTGCTAATAAAGACATTTTCGTTTGGAATACATCACGCAGCGACTTTTTTTTTTTATAATGTCGAATCACGGACGAAGAGCTGTTATAAATAGAGTTAGTTAGGCAGTAAATATTTACAATTCTGGGACAAGTATTTTTTAGAACAATGAAAGATAGACTTGCATATTTCACATTAATATAGGCTGACTCAAATATTTTGCAGCCAATTATTTGATTAATGATAACTTGTATATTAAACACAGTGAATGTAGAAGCACTTACAAATAAAAAAAAACTATCAAACAGAACATACTTAGGTATATCTGTTGAGTCATGATGCCATCTTGATATTTTCACGTCTCACTGAATACTTAGAAAGTCAAACAATTTTAATACGGGGACCAATCTAAAGTATCGATATGTGCCATATTTATTGCACAATATTGTAACAAACTAAACACTTAATGATCCGAGTTGGTTTTCTAAACCGTACTTTATTAAATGTAGTCATATCGTATATGTTTATATGTTCGTTGAAGCTGGTTGTATACGAAAAAATAATACGTGTGTAGTATTCATATACTTATATTATTTGTTAAGGATATATGGCTGTACTAACAAGGCCACGGGCACTTTGGCCTTTATCAAAGAACTAACTGTTTCTACTGCATTAAGGGGCAAGGGCATTATACTAAGGGTCGCAGCATGCTGGTTTAGCATATTTTATGAGTCAATAAGCATAACATCTATCCAATACATCAAAAAAAAAAAAAAACAAATCTGATCGGTGCTTTCAGAGATTAATGAGTTTAAACAATTTATATGTTTGAAAACAACTAAAAACCTATTTAGTTTTAGTATAATAGTATTGATAAAGCAACGTAATAGATCTTTTTTTTTTAAATAACAGAATAAAATAAAGAAAATTGTAGAATTTTATAAGTATATCACACGATTAAATATGTATTAAAGATTAATATTATATTTTATAAGTGATAGATAAATTGGAATGGTTATACATATTCAAACTATATAAAAATTAAAATGTCAGTCATCATAGTTAAAATAAGGTTTGATATTAGATTAGTGATATTAACAAATGCCTTGTTTCAGTCTAGGTCCATTCGCAAATGTTTATTATGCTAGATTAATGATTTGGTTTCTTGTCCGTATGTCCCGCAGACTAGCTATCACTACAATATTCTATAAATACATAAATTCGTTCGATGAAAACTACTAGAACATGGAATGGAATTATCGAACTGATATTCATTTCTAAATACACTATGTCAGCCTATCATGAGACTATTGACACATCGTAGTAAAGCGAAATAAACTATGTGTACCCACTCGTGACAGAGCTGTGTGGTTAGAAAGTTGGGCAGGATTTTTTGATAGTTTTATTTTTTATTGTGTAACAGGGTACTGGTGTGAAATGCGTGTTTATTGTGTAAGTATAATGAGTTGTAGAGTACTGTTTATAGCATCGAGAATGTCGATTTCCGCGAACGTGGCCGCTCGTGTATAAAATGAAATGGAAGAACAATAAAACATCATTTATATAAACAGGAGTTTTTTTTTTTGTCCTTTTCGTCGATACTGTCTTTAACCGACTAGAATAGTAATGGAATGTTGTTTTAATTGTTAGCGTATGTATATCTCCGTCATTTGTAAACCGATTAAACCAAAAAATCCTTTTTTAAACGGTTTTATTTTTCATTGAAAGGTTGTTATTAACTTGAGGTTTGTCGAATTTTAATATTAGGAAAATATTCCACCAATCATATATACACTCACGCCTGTGTCCCCGACGGGTAGGTAGAGGCGTAACTAACGCCCACATTTTGCCGATTATATTTAATAAATAGAGGGGCCAGCCTATTGCCGTCATTTGGGCACTTGGGGATGAGATGGGAAAATTTGGGGTGTATTGACAGGAAAGGGAGGAAGCTACTGATACAGATGGATTGGGGAGTATAAGCAGTAGCTCAAGCAAGTCAGCGTATAGGTGTAATATTAAGAGACGATAAATACAGATTATATAAATTTACGCATTGAAGTAAATTATATGCTTTTAAGAAGAAAGGATTAGGACCAGTCAATCGATTCATAAATAATACATTTATCCGAATTTTCGATATACTTAATATAATATACGAAACGCAGGTAAGGTTTTATTAAAAATCAGTGTTCAGAAATCCTTTTTATGCTTTTGTTTAATATATTTCTGGTAAATATACCTCTAGTTATTTTTAAATAAAATTACTGTAGTGTCGGTATCGATTCTCAAATCTAATTATATTCATCACTATTTGATGCCTAAACCTCTAAATATGTTATATTCTGTAAACCTAATCTATATCTATGCTGCTAAAGAATGCAGTCCACATTATTTACCATAAAAAGTATCTTTACATGAATACTTAGTCATTATCTGCCTCTCCAACATACTGTTATATATTTTCTTCTTTAAGTGCATCGTTAATAATGCAGATCGGCTGTCAGCTTTTTGCATTCTTCCCGGTCCCCTGTTGAAGACGTTTGACGTATGTAATGGCGGTCCACTCCCGGATTTTTAGGCGATATCTATAGTTAATAAAATTATATACCACCATTTTTTCATAGTATATATAGTGATATTGGACACAAAATGCTAAAAATGTTGTAACTTTTTATCAAACAATATATGGACAGATGGCCTGTTTCGAACATATTGGAGTTGGAGGGAAGTTTTTAGCCTGGATGTTGAGGTTAGGCCGTTTTTCGGAGTAATTGCACCGTACTATGAGCCACTATAGCACTAACAAACTTTTAAATAAAAAATATAAGACAAGATGGTTATTCTAACGCCATCTATTCAAAATGTTATAACTGTTTTTAGGACATTCTAGCAACACGATTTTACCATTTACAGCAGTTTTATAAAATATAATCCGTATTGATAAAATACAGTCAGGCCAGTTTGACTCTTATGGCCTTATATAGACACCCTCTTAAATATTTGAACGGATCTTATGTATCTAGGATACTTTTGAAGGGCTTCTGAATAATAAATCACAACAATCTCAATCTCTAGGTATAACCAACAGCTTTTGATCACTACTTTAGCACAAGTAAGAGACAACCCTGTCTCTTTGCAAACGTCCATGCTACCGATTACCGTATACTTTTATGGAGTTATATATAGAAAAACTAGAATACTTAATTACTATTTCAATCAATCCATCACTTGTCTTTCACTACGCTACCGTTGAAAAAACTTCATGAATGTTCACTAATGCACAGTCAAGGAGTGCATGTCTACGTACATTATCATGCAGTGCTATAATACCTAAAGATTTCTTTTGATTATAACACGGAAATTCTTTCACTTTAATGTTGATTTTAATAAATACATTAATTTTGCACCATGTGGTTTACAAAAAGTTTTGGTCTAAGATGTGGAATGCTCGAATAGACATTGTCAGTTTTTTCCGGTATATCTTTAAAACGAACATATATCTAAATGTTAAGCTTTACTTTCACCAGTGAAGGCGAGGAAGCGTAAAAACGAATAAACAAACACTGATTTTCTTTTCTCATCCATAGGCCGATAAAGCGTTTACAGCAGAGATAATCGAAGCGACTGAGCCACATGGAGTATCGTAAATGTGGCGACTTCGAAAAAGTATGAGAATCGATTTCTCGAGCAATTGTGGCCTGCTTTGCAATTTTTTATCTTTATTAGATATAGTATATTCCTGCGGTGGTCCCATTGTAATCAAATCAGGATTTGTTCATGGGATCAAAAGGAAATTGAGGTAACCCCTCCAATTTTATAGACACTGCTGGCGATTCTGCTGTTGCAAAACTCACCAAACTAGACTAAAAATCTCTAAATTTTAGTTTAGTCCTGTTTAACGATGTTTAGTATTCTGAAGACGTAAGACTAAACTAATTTTGGTTTGACAGAACCAAAATTCGCTAAGTTACTCAACTTAGTCCATATTTAGTCGTTCGCTATTCTCCCGCACGTCCCGCACGGAAATAAATATGCAGTTTTACTCACGTTTTATTCATATCGGATATACTAATGGAGTATTAGTATATGGGATGGGATGCCGGCGGTAACGTTTCAATTTCGTTTTTTTACTATCTAAAATCAGCACATAATTTTGTATAAAGAACACCTTTTTTCTAAAATCAAACGCCATTTTTAAATGCATTGGCTAAAATTGAAACTTCATATCAATTCTGTTGTTCTCTGAGAAATAAATTTGATTTTATTTGTAACTTACCAAACAAAAGCCAAATACGATTGTTTTTTTTTTTTCTAAACAATAGGAATACATTTTTTTGTAGTTGCCAGGATCAAGGTTATGTTTTAGTTTTTCTATATTCGGTATTCTTTACTGTAAAAAACAATTGTTTTCGTAATATTAAAAACTTTTTTATTTCTGTTTTAATTTCTACGCAGTAATATTTATAAGACCACAGTGCACGTTTTAAAAAAATATCATGGATGAGATATTATTGGTTAAGCTTCTTTTTTTCAGGAGATATTTGGCAAACGGCACCATTAAAAGATTATTACAGTAATTAAAATAAAATTGAAATACCTACTTCGAGTAGGTACGTGACTTTGTTTCATTGTTTGTGTAGGTTGGCAGATAGTACTTTATTTAATTATATTGTGAGATGAGAAGATACTCGCCAACTTCATTGCATTGGCACAATTAAAAAAAAAGTAACAATTACAATAGGTTATTAACATAAACCACAAATCTCATAACAATAATTTATTTTTACGGTGCGTATCAGTATAAAAAAAATCTCTGTTACCGTATGTTTCGTGAAGTGCATGCCCATTGCAAAACAAGGCGGCGCGGCTTTTTGACAGTTATGGTATTGTCATTTACGTACTGCGTTGGTTCGTTGACTAGACACTGAGCTATTTATTGTAAGGGTATTTTCAAATATTTTACCAGCACCAAGACGATGTGGCGTAAACGTTACTATTAAAAATTAACACGAGCTTCAGATATGTATACTTTATTAATACAATTACTTTTTACCACTAAATCAGAACCTAGTAGTAAACGATTTGATAATGTAACACAGATAAATCTTCTCTTTAAATACGTATATTGTACACTTAATCTTACAACAGTATAAAAATGACACCACAGTACGATACACTGAGAACCTTACATCACTAATTACAAAGTTCAGTATCGCATGTTACTCTTCAGAATCGCTACCATCAGTCTGGCTATCAGATTCTGAGTCTTCATCTTCCGAATCTGAGCCGAACCAGTCGGGAAGCAGCGGCTGTTCTATGATAGTCTTCCATTCATTTAATTTGTGCAGATCTGTAAAAGGTTCACTTGTAAAAGGTTGGATAACGTCAGTACATTTTTAGGAAACCACAAAACGGTTGGAACGATATATTTTTTTTAAAACCCCCACGGGCCTTCATTTACCGGAGTTGACAGTGAAGTTCTATGTCCGACTCGAACCGACTACAACCACACGGTGTGCACGGTTCTATTGCAAGAGAACAGGGTATAGCCAAGAAGGAATGCTTCCAGGAGCCGCTGCAGACCTAGGCCACCTATTGTCCAGGGTGGCCACACCATGGAATAAACTAAGCCCCCCATCCAGTTTAAGAGAAGAGTGTGGAACACGTGGTACCACCGTCTCAGGCCTGTTTGCACTAGGATACGCGCAGTCTTACCCGTTACCCCCATACCAGTATTGTTGTATGAAAGACCTAGCGTCATTTCTAGGTTTTCCATACAACAATACTGACAATTCGTATTTATCTTCTCATTTGAAACAGCTTTGACTCGTGCATATAGCTCACGTAGTGATCGACGAATAAACTAAAGATAATTATGTATAATACACACAATGATTTGAATGCATTTTTTAATCACTTTCACACCTACCTAAACTATACATATCGCTGAGATAGAACTGTTTCTCGTCCTTTTCCAACACTCCGCCGTACACGTATAACGTCGATCGCTGAACCGCCATCATTGCGGACATGCGTGCGCTCGGTCCCGTGCGGAAGCCCGTCGGGATGGACGACGGCGCTCCCGGGACGCTCTGAACAGGAGCCCCCCCCAGTTTCATAGTGAATACTTCATCTGTCACCACTATGGAAATAAACAAAAATACAGTTAGACTTTAAATCGATTTAAAATTAATTTCTTGAGGCATCAGACGTATTTTAAACTTTTGATAGCAGATTTTTTTATTACCCTCAGTAAATTAAAAAAAAAAACTTAACATAATTAAAGTATTAGTGTATTATGTCAAAAAGTTTGTATGTTTCAATAATATTTATTATTCTCAATTCAATTATGGCCCATAAAGATGAGTCGAAAATTTGAATATGGATGTTATATGTTTGTGATAGGCCTGTTGATTGAATGTTTGTAAAGCGACACGAGACAGGAATCATTCCTAATGCGGGAATTGTCTTTTTAAAAGAGTAAGAAGGATTCCCAGAGTTAGAGAATACTATTTTAAACTATCTTTTTCCTGCGGCTTTTCTCACCGCAGCAGGAAAATACTTCTTCTTTTTCTTGGTAACAGTACTACTACTACCCGATTTTGGTGCGCATATTTTAATAATATTCAGTTGAGTCAGGTATGAGAGCGTAAAAAACACTATTGCATTTACAATAATAATATCATTATTTCTGCCAAGAGCGATACGAAGCAGAAGAATTACCCGTAACGGTTTCTTTAGAAGGTTCTTTAACTCCGTTGTTTTGTTCTGAAGTTTGTGGAGTGGTCTGAAGTTCCGAGCGTAACGTGACATTGTGCCACTTGCCGGACTCTAAATCCAACATGTGCAAGTCATCGCTCATCTCGCCGCGAAGATCTTCTTCTGTTTCTTCAACATCCTGGAAAAAAAATTGACATTATAAAGCGTAATACAGCTCTGCCTACCCCTTAGGAGATACATCCCCTAAGGGGTAGGCAGTACTGTATTAAATACCCACAATTTGCACATTAGAATTTGATCCCACTAACGTAATAGGCTTGTCCTATTATTGGCGTCAATCGGACACCGTGTGACTATAATGACTGTATACATACTGTCTCACAGATACCAGTCCGATCCCTTTTTATCCTTTTACGCCCACGGGAAGAGATGGCTCCACGTAAGCAAACAACAAGTCATAAGTACCTATCAATGTAAAATCGCCTAACTCATTAAACTAAAATTAATTTTCCACTTATAGATGAGGAATATTTTCTTCTAATTTAAATGCGATCAAAATTCATTTATAACTTATTCAATTAAAAAAAAAATAGTATCACAAGTAAATGAGATACTGCGATTGTTGCTAAAAAAACTAGTCGAGTCGATAACCCTTTTTGAATTAAATTAAGAAATAAATGCTCTGTTTCTTTTGAATGTCACAAATAGACACAGATACGAACGTTAAACATTTTTAACGACCTTTTTTCGTGGGTTGTCAAAAATATGTACGAGTACTAATGGAATATTTTTACAGATTTTGGATTTTTACTTTGAAAGTACTTGCTATTAAAAGAAAAAACAATGTGTAAAACTATTTTTTAAGACGTAATAAACATTTTTAAAGTGTGGGGATGAAACGAAAAATGATGTAAGAAATGTACGCGTTTTTTTCATGCCATTTAGGGCAAACGAGCAGACGGTAAGTGGAAACCCGCAACTCAAGAGTCACAAGTGCGTTGCCGGCCTTTTAGGTAGGAGTAAGCTCTTTTCTTGAAGTATTATTTTTATTATTATACAAAAGGTTTTTAGTATCCTGGTAGGTTAACTTACACTGACGCCCCCGAACACATAGGCCCTGTTGTTGTGTGGGTTGAGCGCAGCGGCGTGGCCGGCGCGGGCAGGCGGCGCCAGGGGTCCGCCCGCTAGCGAGCGCCAAGTAAGGCTCGGGCCCTTGTGCGTGAGGCGGAATAGGTCCGTGTGAGTGTGCGTGCGCTCTGTGCGACCCTCACGGACGCGGGAGAACCCGCCGTACACTACTACCTGAAAATTTTGTGTAGAATAAAATTCGTCACGGGGAATTGATATATAGGTTGTTCAACAGTTAGCATAAAATAATATTTAATGTAATTGACCCGTACACAAAAAGTTGTCTCGAAGTTAGATAGATGGCGCTATGCCTTATGTCTGAGTCGCGATATGGTTTCTTTACGAGCCCTATTACAAAAAGCTAATAAAATTTAAATAAATTGTCACTCTCAGATCAGAATTCGGTAGTGGTTTTATTCCACGTTACACCCTACTTGAAGCTTAACGTGATTACAACGTTCACGTATCGTAAACATAGGTATTACACACCTTTTTCGATCACGTTGCACTGTCATGGGCCGTGGTCACAGGCCGGTGTCGTAATTATAAGTTTACAGGTAAGTATAAAATATGGTTATCAAGATGATAGCTTAAATATATGGTACAGAACACATTTCGCTATTGAAATGGCATGTAAGTTTGTTAACAATATTAAAGCACTTTTTTATTAGCTATTTCATTACTTTAACAACTAATTTATGTTTTTTTTTTTTTTTTTTTTTATACTATAAGCGGACAGACGAACAGACGGGTCACCTGATGGTAAGTGACAACTGCCGTCCATGGACACCCGCTTCTCAAGAGTCGCAAGTGCGCTGCCCGCCTTTGAGGGTGATGAGGGATGGGGGATACAGGGAGCGGAAAGAAGAGAGGGGGGATGAAGAGAAAGGAGATGAGGGGAGAGGGGGATTTGGGCCGCCGGAAACCTCACTCATTTCGGGGAAATGCAACGCAAGCGTTACTTCACAACCGATTTTCTGTGAGGCCGTGGTATCGCACCGGTCGAGCCGGCCCATTCGTGCCTAAGCTAAGAATGTTATGGTAAACCGTAAAGAGATCATAACCACATTTGATGTGAGTATAAGGATTTTCAGCCTTGTTTGATCTGAATGTTAGTATCTTAATGATCCTTATAAAAATGAATAAGATCCTCGGCTCCACTAGAAATTGTAGTTTTATTGAGAGCAACCCTATAACTCATTCACTTTATTAGTACTACAATAAATATATAATAACATCACATGACATGACACTTGGGGATATAACTTGCATCGTTAACTATGTTTACGGATATTTTATGACAAGCATTTATTAATTAAATATCAAAATGCTATCAACATTTTGTGTATACAAATAAATAAAAATTACTCACCGAATCAGATCCAACGGGGAGCATAATACAAGCAGATCTGGCGCTAGGTCCCCTGCCACTTGGTGTCAACTTCGTCCACTGCCTGTTGTCTAAACAGAAAGCGTGGACATCGTCGAAGTATCGGCATTCCCGGCCGTCGTCTGAGTATCCACCAAACACAACGATGTTACGGCCGAGCAGCACCATTCGGTGGCCAGAGCGAGACGAAGGCCCATTAGGCGCTACAACCTGCAGTATACAATAATGACTGGATAGCGCAGTGCTTTAAGTTACCTCGCCACTACGCTTCCGCGCCGAGTATTGTGGGTTGATTGATCACACGGGACAACACTTTGTGTTCTTTGTGTCTGATGTTTGTAGGTTCAGGTATCATTCCTAATGCGGGAATAGTCTTTTAAACCAAATGAGCCCAAAAACGTAACTACTAGTAACTGCTGAAGAGTTCCACTATCAACCTCTTAGCTTTGCTACCAAGCCCAATTTGTAGGACTTGTCAAAACAAATATTACGAGCTAAAGTCGAGAGGTTTACTAGCACCCGCTGGAGAGTTCACACACAGCTCCAAGATGTTTAATTATAGTATTGTCAACCAAACTAAATATACATGAGACACCATACAACTAAATATACTGGATACGACAATTACAAGTAGGTCAAATTTAAGTTCAATTAATAAGTATTAAAAATGTATATACATATGTGTAGACCAGACAAGTGAAAAGAATATATGTATTTGTAGAATATATGTTTTTTACGTGGTAGAGCAATGCTTAGGCACGAATGGGCCGGCTCGACCGCTGCGATACCACGGCCTCACAGAAAACCGGTTGCAAACCGGTTTGCAACCGGTATTTGCACCAGTTTGCACCGGTTGCAACTCCCCTCCCCTCTCCTTATTCAGGCCCAACTCCCCTCTCCTTATTCCTCTCTCCTGACCTCCCGCCCCTTTTCCCATCTCCTCATCCCCTACTCTTTCCCCTCCCCGCATACCTTCATCCCTCTTCACCCTCAAAAGTGCGTTGCCGGCCTTTTAGGTAGGAATAAGATCTTTTCTTGAAGGTCGTATCGGTCCTGAAATACGGCAGGCGACAACTTATCCTACAGGCTGGTTCTGCGAGGCAAGAACAGTGTTGGAGTGCCAGGTGATGGGGATGGAAATATTGTAGCGTAGGACGATGGCGGAATCATGCGGCCCGGTATAAGTCCAAACAATTTCTCTGATCACTCCCCATGGACAAGCGATAGAGAATGCAGAGTGAAGCTACATCTTTACGCAACGCGAAGGTGTCAAGCCGATCAGAAATATCCTGTCAATCGATTATGCGAGTCTCCGTTGAATGCGGTCAAGAGGGAGAAGCTGGTACTGGGGTGCACCTGCATAGAGATGAGTAGAGAACAGTACTACATGTACGTACGTATGTACGCCTTATAAAGTGGAGGGCGGTGGGCTGGAGTGAAATGTCTCGATCTGTTTAGCAGAGCATGCTTCTTTGATGCTAATTTGGCCTAACCGTCTGATTGACCAAAAAAATGGACTTAGCCCGATTCCGATGCTCACTGGTGCAGTTAGGCAAGTGGTCTTAAAGCAAGGTGATCCGAAAAATGGTATCATTCAGGGCGGTGAACGCGCAAACCTGTCTTCGTAGGGTTAAATTAGACTTAATTAAGTCGACCTCAATCTGAAACTTTTTCAAAAGAGTTTCAGAGACAAGTTTGGATCGGCTTTCGATGACGTTTACCCGAGAAATATTAGCGTGGCCGGTAATGTACATTATAAAATTATGATTAAAAAACAAACAGTGGGCTGGTCATAGTCAATGTGAACTCTTTCAGATAGAATGAGGACTAGACATCTAGACTCTTAAGATAAAATAGGAAGCTACAACTTACCTTTTCCCATTTTTTTTCAGCAAGTGAGAAACACCATAAGTCCTTATAATGGTGGAATTGAGTCTCTGTTGGACTTGTGAACTCTCCACCAAATACCCAGAGCTCACCCCTGCAACATATTTAATGTTCTTCAAAATTTCACCTCCATTTAAAAATCCTCATTTTTATTTACAAGGGTATTAAATTAGATTTTGCTGGTAGCAAAAACAATATTCAGATGACATGATCTCACAATTAAGACATTTAGAACCCCCCACTATTAAGACATTTAGAACCCCCACTATTAAGACATTTAGAATGGACACCTTTTATTCCTTGATGAAGAAAAATAATATATACCTATACATACATACATACATAATATCGTGCCTCTTTCCCATAGGGGTAGGCAGAGACCACTTCCTTCCATTTGCTACGATTCTGACATACCTTTCTCGCTTTTTTAACTTTCATTCCATTCCGCATACAGGCTCGTCGGTTAAAGGTACTTTTGACCTGGCCTTTGCTTACATTATCTTGGACTTGGTCCAAGAACATTCGCCTAGGTCTTCCTCTTCCGACAACTCCATTTACCTTTGCCATATAAATACCTTTTGTCAACCTTCTTTCATTCATCCTTTCCATATGCCCGAACCAGTACAGCATACTTTTTTCTATTTTAGTCACTACATCTTTCACACCACACTGATCCCTTATACACTATTCCTCACTCTGTCATTCAATTTCACATCAGCTATACTCCGCAAAGCTCTCATTTCTACCTCATTAATTCTATTTTCGTGCTTCTTCTGCCATACCCAACTTTCGCTGCCATACATAAGTGTTGGCACCAACACACCTTTATGCACAGCCATGCGAGCCTTCATTGAGACTCTGTGGCTGTCATAAATTCACTCACTCTTCGTTCTATATTACCCTCACACTTTCATATATACCTATACTATACATAACTACGAAGTCGAGTCGAAAAACATAACCCTCTTTCATCTTACAACACTATACTTAAGTGGCATGTAATTTGTTGCTACTGAGTCCAAACTACAACTGAACAAAATCAATATAAATAATATATTACTTGTTAGCTGGAGTTGCAACAGCTTGGTGGGCACTCCGAGGTGGAGGAGCCCCTGGTGCCTTCACTAACTTCCACTGATTGTTGGCAGGATTGAAGAACAATAATTCATTGTATACTTCTGTCTGGGAAATACAATTCATTGTTAAATGATAAAGGGATTTTTATGGGGTAGCCTCCACATCCAAAGAAACATATCAGCACCATCTAGCAAAGACAAGTGGAACTACTCTAATGACTAAGTAAAATCTTGAATCATGGTCATGGGTCAATGAACCAGTCATGGGTTCAATTCCTACATGGATCAAAAAGTAGTGTGCTCTACAAATATAGTATACAAGTCTAGGTGTTTTTTGTATATGTTCATTAGGGTCCTTATTACTAAGAAAACAACTTTTTTGGGCACCAGTAATTTTGTTATATATAATAAGTAACTATTTCAGTATTTTTTTCACTTTGCGCAAAGAACTCTAAATCTTAATGAAAAAAGGAAAAAAACTAATTTCATATAAGATGTATATAAAAAACTAAGTCAGAAAGCTTTTTACACAATTAAAGATTACATTGAGGATAAAAAGGCTTGGGAATGAGCTGCTTCATTAATGTACATGAGCCTTTGTTTTTCCTTTATACTTTTTGCTATTTTTTTTATACACATTGACATTTTATATTTTACTTTTTGACATGAATACTTACTTTGTTAAGTATTATATTGTTTTTTTTTTATTTTTTTAATCTTTGTACTTTTAGACATGAATATAATATAATAGACTTTGTTAAATATAATATATATTTGTTTTTTTTTATTAATTCAAAAATGTAATTATTGTAAATGTGAGGACTATGTAGGTTATTTCTTTTTTTTTCTATTCTCCTTTTTTCCAGTAAGTTTGTTTTTTAACAATGTCTGACTGTTTGAGTACTTTTGCGGCCTACCCAAATGTCCTTGCTTTGGTACTGTTCATCGGTTCGTTGAGCTCCTTAAAGTTCTAAGTTGAGCTACACGATAACTGACAAATGCTTGCACTGTTTGGACGGGTCCACTCAAATGAGTGTGGTGCTTTCTTCAAAAGCTCATCTCAGACGTTAGCGTGCATGGTTCTCATATGTTTTTGAGCAGTACATCTGTATGGACTTTAAAAAAGACTTTGACCTCTGAGTATGTTTTGGTGTTTCTTCTCAGGGTAGTCAGCTAGGAAACACCGGCCTCATCTATTGTCGTGATAAACATATATTGACGTGTAAAAGTGTTGTTATAACCTATTTACAAAATAAAGATCATTTATCATTTACATATATTCAAATGACAAATTGCCTCTGGATAATTCAAAAGTTGCAAAATAAGGACCACCCTAATGTTCATCAAGTCCTTGTCAATACAAGAATCAGTTGTTATGTAAATGTAAATAATAATTGTAGAGGAAGATGTTAATGAATATCATTTACCTTTTGTCCATCATGATACTCTCCACCAAACATTATTAGTTCATTGTTAGTCGGATGTGGAGTGAGTGATGCATATGCTCTTGCTGATGGTGGTCCAGGTAAAAGTTTTTCAGTAGCTTGGGCACGCTTCGCTTCTTCACGCTCTATCTCTGCTATTACTTTTGCTATGTCCTCCTGAAATTACGTCAATAATTGCTTAAGCCACACAAAATAAGTTTGACGCTTTGAGGTTAATATGTATCAAATGTAACATTTACAGAAAACATTATAAATTCAAACATTACTAAACAATAAGGGCTGAAATTAATCATGAGTATTATAGGGTATAATTTTTGAATATTTTACCAACATCTGCTGCATCAGGGGATTCTTGTACGGACCTACCATAGACCATTGTGTTATCAGTTAGTCTTCTTATTGTTTTAAGTAGGATAGTGAATTGAGTATAAACTACTGTATATGTATGTCATCAGAATAGCTTTGACTTGACACTATAAATGCCTGGAGTAGTTGAATACAAGACCATGCTACTGAATGCGTAGGCGACAAATTTTGATCGCTAATCGATAGAAAGAAGTAGTAGAATCTGTTCTTATTTACTGATTGTTGATGGCGTTGCATGTTTATATTTTAACGCATTTCAGAACAACCCTGGACAATATTGTAATATAAACTATAAATGTAGTTAACTCAAAAATATATATCTTAGTTTAAAAATTATAATTATAGTTAACCTCTCCTAAATTAGCAAGTTCCTTTTTTAATTTATTCGCTAACTTCTTCTCCGTTTTTGCAGCGGTTTTTACAGCACCGCTAACTTTATTTTTATTTTTCTTCTTTCCCATGTTTTATACTTAAAGCTACGTCAGGTATATTACAAGTGAAATAGGTAAAAAGTATCAAAACAAATCGTATTTATACCATATCAACCATATGATATGACAGTATATTTTATTTTTAGGTTAATTCGTTTCGTTTAAAAACATCATCATCATAAATCACACACGTAGACTGTCAAAAAAATCCAAGAATTATCCGTAAGATATTAATAATTAGTTAAAACTGATACTACTAAATTTTCTGTTAGAAACATTTTTGATCCATCTGTTAAGAGTTAAGAACTTATTTTAGGAAATCTATTTTTTTTAAGAAAAAAAAATTGATTTTGATTGGTTTTGTGTTATATTCAGATAAGCATTAAAGATATAGGGGGCACAGTCAAATTAAGACGTATCTAGATTTGCACCTTCTACTTAATACTATTACCGATATTTAACAATAATTTTCTATAAAATATTTTTTTTTACAGACTTTAAAATTTAAAAAGTTAGGGAGCCTATAATACTGTAAGGAGTAAATGATAGGTGTGAATTGCGTCAAAAGTGGTTTGTGTCAAACTAGAGACAGTCGAGACCTCATCGCGGAAGGACGGGTGCATACATGTATCGTGTTCCTAACCTTTCGTTGTTCGTGAATTAGTAGAATGTGTATAGAGCGAAATACCAGAAGTTAATATTTGTGTATGTGTTCTAAGTTAATTATTATTATTTTTTAAATCAAATTACTTGTTTTTCTTTATACTATAGTAATTGTTTAAAATCTAAAAAATAAAAATATAGATGCTTTCAATTGCTACATTTGGCAACACTCTCTCATAGGAATGAGCGATATTAAATGATGAAATGTCGATATGGAAATCGACTTTAGTATCGATACCCTAAAATCAATATTTAAAAAATCGATGTTTTAATAATACTTTTAAGGCATTATAGACCTTGCTCATATGAAACCATGATCAAATAAAAGGCTACAAATATATTTAAGAAATATAATCAGATAAGTAATACTACATAAACTGTCTGTTATTGTCTCTAGTAATAAGTCTATTATAAATAAAATATTTGAAACTATGACTAAAATAACTATATAGTATTTTAGTCCTAGTTCTCATTTTTATCACATATAGTATATATGTGATAATAATGAGCTACAGAATTTACATATATAGTATTACGTATGTAGTTTTAGTGAAAGCCACAATTATTATATTCTATCATATACATATACATTGAATACACATATATATATACATATACATATATATCATATACATTGAATATTTTATGAACACCATGATTTACATATTTAATACTTTCCAATTACCTAAATGTTGTAGAAATAAAATAGATACAAGTTCTTATTGAAAATATCGATACTTCAAAATTTAAGAGTTCTGATATTTGAATAATTCATTCCCATTCATCAGTCTTATCACAGATATCGATAAATATCCAGCAACTTTCAATCTGTCATCGGGTTTATTCTTTGCTGACATTCCTTAGGTACTTTCTTGTACGTACCTAGTGACTGAGTACTGGCCGTACGGCCTTTATTTTCTGTGTAGTTATTGTAGTTTATTATTTATAGTCAAAATATGAAGTCTAGAACTTTTTTGTAGAATTTAAGGAAAAAGTCTTCTTTACATCATAGTTAAAAAAAAATCAGACAATGACGAGTCCTGGAACGTCGGTATGTATTTTATATATATATTTGTTTTTCTTTATCCAGTTTTATATTGTTTCTCACTATGACTACTACGTTCCGTTCAATTTAAGGTTTTTTTTTATTTTTTCCACGACTACTATACAAGTTGATTTGTGAAAGTGATAAACAAACAGTTGGGGTAAATTTTCCGTTAACTTGTACAGACGAAGTACGGCTTTTATTCTAAGAAATACATTTGTCATGTCTTTGCCTTTGTAAGTAAATAATATATGAAATGCATATTATATTACTAGGGAGGCTCAGCGTCAGTACAGGAGTTTAAAATACGTGTGCCAAAGAATGTAAAGAAGAAACACCATGTGATGCGGTTTAATGCCACTCTTAATGTGGACTTTGCAAAATGGACCCATGTCAAGATGGAGCGGGAGAACAATATCAAGGAGTTCAAAGGACTTGATGAAGATATGCCAAAGTAAGTACTTATTACTTTTCCAATATACTATAAATTTACTGTACATATTTCACAAGGAGTGATTTTGTTTCTTCATGATTAAGTGCTGTGTATTGCTATTTGTATGTTTTTTAGAAGCCACTACATATTACTACATTTCGCCCCAATTATATTACAATCTCGCCTCTGTAAGGCTAATAAGTAATAATAATTAACCTGAAATTGCTAGGTATGAATGTTGCTGATGGGTCCGGTCCACTGATGGTAAGTGACTACTGCTGCCCGTGGCCATCTGCAACTCAAGAGTTGCAGGTGCTCCGTCCGCCTTGTCAGTGTAAGAGGGGATGGAAAATAGGGGAAAGAATGAGGATTGGGGAGATTAGGTCTCCAATTATCTCACTTACCTGGTAAAATACAATGCAAGCAATGCTCATAACAACTGATTTGGTAATGGTAATACTCCTAGCTGGCCCATATCTGCCTTTCTTCAGACCATTGTTTTCTCTGCCTTCCTCTTTTCTTTTTGTTTGGAATCTAGGTGTATATTTTGTTTTTGTCTGTCTTTCTTTTTTCCATTTTTGTTCATCTCTTATTACAAATGTAATATTTAAAATTTCTAGTTATGTGTATTCATGCCATCCTTAGATTCGGTGCGGGATCAGAATACGGTCGTGACATGCGCGAAGAGGCACGGCGTAAGAAGTTTGGAATTACGTCGCGCAAGTACAAACCCGATGACCAGCCCTGGATCCTAAAAGTTGGAGGGAAAACGGGCAAGAAGTGAGTTAAACTCAGTGCTCCATTCCTACCAGTTGCAACATTATGTTTTCCTAAATAAATACTTCTTTCTAAAAATATTTATTACAACAGTTCATGAGAGTTAGTGTTGTTAAACAAATAACTAAAACGATTCCACTTTATTGATATATAATTCAGCGGCTCTCATTCAAACTCTCTGATTGGTCTGTTGGTTTAGTGCAGGTATATCATACAATGGACACAAACAACAAATTGTGGATCACACAAATTTTCGACCCGTGTGTGAATCGAACCCACGATTCACACACATCTCTGACTCAGCAGTGAGGTCACTAGTCACTTGTCAACAGGCCATTTGGTCTGTGTCTAGGTGTAAAGATATAAGTGTAATATTTATCAGCAGTCTGGTCACCATAGTACAAGTTTTGCTTAGTTACTAACTATAACTAATTAACTAACTAACTAACTTCAGACATCTTACACACGGAGAAGACCGTGTGTAAAATGTCTGAAGTTATTCAGAATGTCATATATAATAAGAAAAATTAGTAACTAGCATCGACTCTGCAGAAATCCCTGTCATCATTATAATAGCTATATTTCGTGAACAGGTTTAAGGGTATCCGCGAAGGTGGAGTTTCGGAGAATGCAGCATACTATGTGTTCACACACGCAGCTGACGGTGCTATAGATGCCTATCCCCTACAGGAATGGTAATGTTCATTTTTTTTTAGTTTGTATCTAATTGCGACCGACTTCGCAAGAAGAAGGCTCATGTTTTGCGATTGTATGTATGATGTTTCTTTGTCCTGCACTGGAGCCTAAATTACTTGATGGATTTTAACATGTGACTTGTCATATGATGTCATTATCAACATTTTAATCTTGTTTTATATATTTCTTATATGTTTAGGGGTGGGCAGAGGTATATTAAACACCCACATTTTTGGTCCCACTAACGTAATAGAAGGCAAGTCAATTGTCGTCAACCGGTCACTGTAGGACTGTATACATACTGTCTGATAGATAACCACCTGGAAGAGAAGGGTGGCCTTATTCTACTTCACAGTGAGCCACACGGGAGAGCTCAATTTGAATTGTGGCTGTATTTTATATATTAATTTGACGTTTTATTAATAACAACTTATTTTTGATGTGTGCAGGTACAACTTCCAGCCGATACAACGGTACAAAGCTTTATCTGCTGAGGAAGCGGAACAGGAGTTTGGAAGGTGTATCTACCACTTAATTTTAAATTATTTCAACTGTTTGGGAATTCCAACGTTACTTTATATATGTATGTTTAAGTGTGGAAGTGTCGATAATAAACGGTATGAAATGTTGTAGACGTAACAAGGTGCTGAACTACTTCTCGTTGATGTTCCGCAAGCGCATGCGCGGCGAAGACGCGGCCGATGAGGTTGAAGATCCAGACGACAAGAAACCTAAAGGAGCTAAAGCTAAGAAAGGTATACAATGATGTCTCTACTTACTCCTCGGCTATGATCTTGGGGTTCACAGTTACAGGAAGTTAATCGCAAAGTTTTCACCTCAGCGGGATCCTTTTGAAGTTTATGCAACTTTTATCTGACTGCCACTAATTTTGCACTTGCACAAGCAGTTTTTCCTCTGATTCTCTTCTATGCTAATGTTATCTATCTGAATCTAAAGGAAGTACAACTTGATAAAGTTGAGTGAATTTTTTATTTTTGCATAAAATTCATATTTGGGTTATGTAAATATGATTACGTATCTGAATTCCCTCAAAAGTTCGGCTGTTTTCTAATTAGTTCTCCCGGAATACTCATATTCTCCTTTAGTTTACAACACCTTATTCAACCTTAGAGCCCCTTTATATTTCAAATAACGTTTCAAGTACCTTCATGATACACTTAAAAAAAAGTATAAGGTCATCAGAGGATCTAACAATGGAGATGACGCAGCATTCCACAAACAATTGTATCTTTTACTATCAAAACTGTGCGTTTGTGAAATGCATTATCGCCTAATATTAGGAAAGTGCATTCAATTAATGTTTAAAAAAAAATGGTTGATAAATATTACTTATCAATTTAGTTTCATAATTTAAGTATTAACATATGCTGTAGGTATTTGTTTGTTCTGGTAGCAGGTTCATTATGAGATACCATTTTTTTTTGTTATGATATGTCATCAGGGAGCAATAATAATAAGCAATCAAACACTTGTGACTCTTGAGTTGCGGGTGTCTATGGGCGGCGGTAGTCATTTACCATCAGGTGACCCGTCTGCTCGTTTGCAAAACGCATAAAAAATCCCTATCGCATAAAAAAAAAAACAATTATGTAAGTAAGATAGTGTTACTCACCGAGTATATTGGCGTTGGTCATCACGTTATCTGCTCGGGAGCGCAGATAAATAATTTACCAAAGACAGTAATTCTAATCTGTGATTTTAATTTTCTAATTTCGACTCTGTTATAGGCGCAAATAAAAATCATAAAATGTCTGTAAAATGTGATTGTGATGTTTGTTGGTAATTTTATTATTATTCTTTTGATTTTTGTGTTATTTGTTTGTTATATTACGCTACCTTGATATGTGCTGCTTACGTGATATCATCTTTTCTAAGGCGACACCTAAACCCAGCGCTGCACATTGCACAACACGTGCATGTGCAGCATTATGCTGTGATGGCGCCCTTTTCGAATTCTCTGTTAAGTACCTACTGTTTGTTATGTTTTTTATTTCTTTCTATCTTAGTAGCTACATGTATTTTGCCAGCTGTATTCGCTAAAGTAATCACCTTTACTATACTACCCGCGTTATTCTATAGAAAGCAAATAAAAAACAAAAACTTATGAATTACTGACGTAACTTAGCACCATGATAACTTAGCGATATGATATTTTTTACAGCTAGAGCAAGTTTACAAAAACATCTTAATTTTACTTCGCAAAACACAAAATTATTCTTTTACTTTAAGGAAATCGAGTAAGAGTAGGCGCCAACTTACAGAGCTGACAGGGCTGTTAAAATGAGATTAAAGTTATAAGAAAATCAGATTCACAACTTAATTCCTTAAATATTACGGTACAAGATTATAAACACTCATAACGAAACCGGATCAGATATGGATATTGATATCACAATGTAATTTATTGCTGTTTGGCATAAAATCCCAGGTAGTATATCTTTCACTGTCTTAATAAAACGTTTTAGGACTGTCAGAGCTACACAAAGAATATTTGATCTACGGGAAAAATCACCTTGGAAAAGGATCTAACATGGATTGGGTAGTTAAGTGACAAGCACTAGGTACATTCTTTACTAAAAGGCCGGCACCGCACTTGTGACTCTTGAGTTGCGGGTGTCCATGGGCGGCGGTAGTCATTTACCATCAGGTGACCCGTCTGCTCGTTTGCCCCCTATCGCATAAAAAAAAAACTTAAAAAAAACATAATTTTCTCTTTATTTTAACCGACTTAGGAAGTTATAAATTTTTAAATTTAGTTTTTTGTGTAGTATTTGATCTCTTTTGCCATTTGTGGACAAAACTTTTATTAACTGAATTGGTGGTACTCAAGGTTAGACACGTTTAAATTCATAAACAAAAATTTTATTCGCGATAGCAACTCGCTAAGAATAGTAATGTACCTAGGTATTGATAAATAGTGAACAGCTGCGCCATTTGTATGGATGCACAGTTCCGAGTTCCTTTGTCGTGTTTATATGTCACCAATTTCACTGATTCTATTACGTTTAAAAAAATACAAATATTTTGTTTTCTAACTAATTTTATCGCCATTGGCTGTTCCTTCATAAAATTGTCTCTCCTTATGTTAGTCATGGCTTTAACAGATAGAGGCTCATAGCATAACATTATAACTTTAATTGATTCAAACAACTATTAACCCTCAATCTGCTAGAAGGAGAGTTAAGTGTCTTTAGTGTTTGATATTCATAATTAAATGTATTATGTAAATAAATAAATAAATACTCTCCACACAACTCACACACGGCATTTTGATCCTAAACTATCTATCTTTCCCGTGTGGTCCCATTTTATTTTTTTCCAGTTCTGACAATGACATCCATGAGAAAACCATATAAGTCTTAAATTTACATTAAGCATGTGCGCGACAAATGGACGAATAACTCAGTATCACGCCAACCGATTTCGTAGATTCTTTTTTTATTGGAAAGGATGTACTTCAAGGGTAGTTAGATGAGAGTTTGGTCCAGTTGTGACAATGGCATTCATGAGAAAACTATATAAGTCTTAAATTTTATGATAGACGCAAGTCGGTTGTCTACTTCTTTAAAGTGAATTATTATATTCATAGTTTGCTTTTATTTTGTTATTTAAAGGAAAAGCAAAATAGAGATGTATTCACAGAAGAACAGTAATTGGTTGCAATCAGAATATTCAGTGACTTTATAAAACTCGAAGAGCGTTACAGTCGACTCTGCACCGTCTACTTTAAAGCAAGAAAGGGTACGGGAGACAGCTAGTTATCTTCTACCGCAGGAGACGCACTAGGTGCCGGAGAAGACAACAATTTATGGTTCTATCTCTCGTTCTAGCAGAAGCAGGCCTGAGACAGCGGCGCGACGAGTTCCGCGCGCGCCTCTCTAAATATAGGACGTACTATAAATCAGCCAGGGTCACAGGGTTTTCCTTTCTAGGGTATACCTGAGGTACCAGCTACAAGACGCGATGAAGGAACTTTTTTTGTGGATTTTTAATGTAAAACAGACTTATATTTTCCATAGTGGATCGCTTCAAACCTTGATAGCTCCCGTGGGACCCGAAGTTAAAATAGCGTCACCAAAATACAGACGTAATTTTTAATCATTAAAAGATATTCACAGGCACACCTTTATATAGCGGTATGATCAAAATTCTATTCCAGATCTTAAGATATCGGATATGGATGAATGGATCGACTCGGACGACGACTCCTCTAACTCTGAGAAAGAAGAGAAGGACAACGACAGTGACTCTGCCGCTAAGAAGAAGAATAAAGATAAGAAAGGTACATTAATAAGTAAACTGCAACACATTTTATTTATCGAATTTTCAAAAACTTGCTTTTTGCGGAAGTAATGACTTGTTGAAACTGTAAAGCAAGTCGCTGAATGAGTAGTGGGTCTAGAAATTCATATATATTTACAGAAACAGACGCATGGATAGTGTAGTGGTTTGATCGGTCGCCTCATCTCCTCGGTGGTGGTTGTGGGTTAAAATCCAGCACGACCCAAAAACTGCATGATCCAAAGGTAGCCGCGCAGGCATCTATCCTGGTGCTAAGCTAGAGTTTTTTTTTTTACAAAAATTAATAAATAAAACAGATTGCTTTATTTAAGTAAATAACGTGCTTAAGCGCAAAGATTGAAGACAAAATTATATGAATATATGATAGCTAATTTTCTATTATAGGGGCCGCTAATAAAAAGAAGAAGAAAGTTGAGGACGAAGCTTTTGAAGAGAGTGATGATGGCGATGAAGAGGGACGTGAGAAAGATTACATATCGGATTCCTCAGATAGGTATATACTATTAGGTACTTATATACTATTAGGTCTCCTGTCGGGACCGAAACTAGTCGGGCATCCCCGTAATACATACGAGTAAAACCGTATATTTAAAAAAATATGTATGTAATTCACCAAAGTTTTTATTCTAAACTATTGCACAGTGTGTACGGAGATGCCCGATTAATTTCGGTCTCGACAGGAGGCCTTTTTCAAGGAGTAAGTCGTCCAGCCGCGACGGTACCGAATGATGCACCGACCGACCGACAACCGCTATGTCAACAGCGAAATCTACTGTTAAACTACCAACTATCTTACGTATTGAGAGAATCCTTGAAATCTTTTTCTGTTTTAGTGAATCGGACCACGAAACTAAAGCCAACAAAGAGCTTAAAGGTGTCGCCGAAGAAGATGCTCTCAGGTAATTGTAGTTGAAACTTAACAAATGTCAATACTAATAGTAATAAAATAATCAAATCTTTAACTTATAGGAAACTGCTGACGTCAGATGAGGATTCAGATGAAGAGGAAAAGGAACACAAAGAACAGGAAGATGAACAGGAGGACGAGCCCACCAAGGAAGGGGAAGAACGCGCTAGTAAACTTACCAAGAAGAAGAAGAAACCAGACGAGAATAAGAAAGGTTTGTATGAGAGGAGGCACTGCCACGCACCCACTACCACCGTACAAGTAGTACTTCTGTTTTTGTTGCTGTTTCATGGGCTAAGTGGCTATGTGAAGCGATAATTAACATCGTGTCATATTTATTATACGCTGAGATTTATCTCGCAATGTTATGCCGCATCCTTTCCACTAGTGAGACGGTTCAAGAGACCTCGCATGTCGAAATCCATAAAGCCGTCTAGGATCTTAGGCGTATCAGAGAAACATTAATACAATGCCTCGAGAAAAGTAGGTTATGCCCTCTTTTTTGAGCAATTGGATAAAAAAGACAAAAGCCTTCAGATAATTTAAAAACCAACCCCAACTCTTCGACAGTAAACGAAAGATTTTTATTTTTTCATCAGCCGATTCGAGCAGCGACTTTAGTTCAGACTCAGATACAGACCCTGAGGGCAGTAGTACTAAGAAACCTAAAAAAAGTAAGAATGGTACGGACAAGAATGGACCCAGCACGTCGGGTAAGTGTACGTATAACTTTACTTATATATTAAAAAATAATAGAGCATTTTCATGTAATAATACTTACATAGCTTGTTAAAAGCTTTTCTAGTAATGTGTGGGAGCGTCCAATAGTTCAATGACATCATCTATCGTCATATTTTCTTTTTTTTTTATATGCCTACCATAGTGACTCCACTTTGCCTGATGGAAAGCTATAAGCGGAGTCCAGGAGTGGTGGTCACCATCCTCATTGCATGTCTAGTCAATGCAGCATGGTGACCTACACTATGGCGGCCTGTTGAGTTGCTTTTTCATGCCAATTATTAAAGAATGATCTTGACTGCCATCTAAATTATTATTTTTTTCTTTGAAAATATTTTTTTGGAAATCGATAGGGTATCCTATCTATCGATATACAAAAAATATTTTCTGATATAATAAACAATTGACCTCAGTAAATATAAACTCTAAGTAGACCCCTCCGCACTTTAGATATGAAGTTAGAAATACCCTATGAGCTCAACTTCTTGCGCCACTTTTGAAGGCTGTACAACCTGAACGGCAATTTCTTGTGTCGGCGCTGTGGTCGCTATTTTATTATATAAGATTGGGAGCAAACGAGCAGACGTGGCACCTGATGGTAAGCTACTACCGCCGCCCATGGACACCCTGCAATTCAAGTGTTCGCTCTTTACTTGAATGTTAGTCAATAAGATGAGGTATTGTTTCCAGCGGCGGGTAGTAGGAACACGTCCCGCAGCAGCACGCCCACGCCCAGCGCGGCGCAGGCGGCCGTGGCCGCGGCCAACGCCGCTCTCGCCAACCTGCCGCCCGCCAAGAGACCCAAGCTCGACGCCTCTTACACGTCAGTACATACACTATTATAACTAAACACTATTACAAAGTCAAAACAGCATCTTTTTAGTAAACGTCAGAAAGGTAGGTTTTTTGCATTTTTGTATGAAATATAAAGGCGTGACGTCACGGGTTTGTATTTCAAATTATTTTTTTGTTTTAATAATTAATTTGATGAATAAAAACTAAATTACGTTACAGTCAAACAGAAGGACAATTGTAATCAATAGTTGTTGATTACAATTGTCCTTCTGTTGGACTGTAACGTAATACGAAATAAGCGCCCAGGAGTCATTCACTAACACAAAAGTAGGATACAATCTTTTTGAAAGGTTAAAAAAAGAAAGTTCACATTTTTTGTTGTTTATAAAGAAAAAAAAAAGCATTTATTCTATTGGATTTTGTGTTTAAATAACATTCAAGACGTTGGAATGTTCTGTAATTATTTTTTACGTTGTAAGAAGGTGTTATGTCAACACAAATCATATTACACCATCTTTAAGCCCAGTTTCAGAAATAGCAAATTATAAAGGAGATAATTGTCATTATTGTACAAAGAAAGAACGATCAGAGGAATGGAAGTGATATGGGCATTGATTATATGCATTCACTAAAATATGCTATTTTCCACCGACTTCAAAAAGGAGGAGGTTCTCAATTCGACTGTATTTTTTTTATGTTTGTTACCTCAGAACTTTTGACTGCGTGAACCGATTTTGTGGTTTTTTTTATTTGAAAGCTGGTGCTTTCCGTGTGGTCCCATTTTAATTTGGTCTAGTTCTGACAACGGCATCTATGAGCAAACCATACAAGTTTAAAAAATGGACGAATAACTCAATATTACGCCAACCGATTTCGATGATTCATTTTTTTTTTACCTCAAGGGTAGTGATGAGAGATTGGTCCAGTTGTGAAAATAGCATCCAAGAGAAACCCATATTAGTCTTTAATTTTATGATAGACGCATTGAAGTCGGTTGTCTACTGTTTTAAAGTCCGATTATTCCTGTAATGTTTCTGACTCTAACGAATCAATACCCATTCCCAGCGAGTGTGGTGTAACAGAAGAAGCCGTACGTAGATACTTGGCGCGCAAACCGATGACAACTACGGAGCTACTCACCAAGTTCAAGTCCAAACGTACCGGGGTCAGCAGCGAACGGCTAGTGGAGACCATGACCCAAATACTGAAGCGAATCAACCCCGTTAGACAGAATATCAACGGAAAAATGTATCTTAGTATTAAAAATACGTGATTATGTACACAAATATATACAAATAAATTGTTATATTGAATATTAATTATCATTTTATTTACGTCAATGTACTATTTTGTATGGTTTCTCATTACATCGTGTACGTCTGATCCCAAACTAAGCAGAGCTTGTACTATGGTAACCAGACAGCTGATAAACATATACTTATATATATACTTATACTTATATACTTCTAAATATATACATATTATAGATAAATTACACTCGGACATAAATAATAGTGCTTATCATATGAATATTTGTCCTGGGTGAGAATCGAACCCACGACCTGTGCTTAACAGTCAGGATCGCAAACCGCTAGATTAACAGGCCAGTCAAATAATAAATACTAATTATCATTTAGTCAGGTAAATATTATACGTGGTAGAGTAATACCACGGCAACACCGAAAACAGTCGTTATCAAAGTTACAAACAGATACAATAAATAGAATTAAAAAAGCTGAAACAAATTAAAAAAAAAGGAATCAAATTACAGTTTTTTTTTTTTTTTTTTTTTTTTTTTTCGTGTGGAAACCCCCTCGGGCCGTCATTCCACCCGGGTTTTCGGTGGAACGGTGTGTCGGAATCGAACCGACTAAAACCACACGGTGTGCCTTACTGCGCTTAAAATAGGAGGAATCCGGGAACAGCTTTATTAAGACATCCGGACCCCTCCTAGCGCCTGCCCGCACTATGCGGGCACCACCTGCGGGTAACCTATCAATAAGGCGGCGTCCAGACACACGCGGACGTCACCCCCTCGCGGCTAGCTATATGGCGGATGGAGGGGAAAACCCGTCCCGACCACCCGCAGCCACACTGAGGGCGGCATGAGGCGCTGGTAAGCGCGTCTCCGCCGCCCGGTTCGCCGGCGGCGAATTGGGTCCGAGTGGAGATTATCCTCCCGGGCCCGCTCCGCCGCCTCCTTCTGTGAGATGACCTCCTCACAGAAGGCTGCGACCGCGGTAAAATTCCTGTCATTGACGACCATGGA
Source organism: Tyria jacobaeae (assembly GCA_947561695.1). Classification (NCBI taxonomy): domain Eukaryota; kingdom Metazoa; phylum Arthropoda; class Insecta; order Lepidoptera; family Erebidae; genus Tyria; species Tyria jacobaeae. The sequence goes on along the minus strand of OX387208.1, from coordinate 22,235,809 downwards.
GCGTATAATGGCCGGCAGTGACAGATCCTCTCCAATGACTGCAGTGAGGGCCCGACGCTGCGTCGCCCAAGCGGGGCAATCCGCGAGCGTATGCTGGGCCGAGTCCTCACTACAGTCGCAGTGGTGACAGGCGGGACTCAATTCTCTCCTAGCGACCGAGTGCAGGTACTTTCCGAAGCAACCGTGCCCGGAAAGAACCTGCGTTAGTCGGAAAGAAAGGGTCCCGTGCTGCCGCCCTGCCCACTCGACGATGACCGGCTGGAGCGCCTCCACGGTGGCTAAGCCAGCACGTGGAGCCTCCAGCCGGGACGACCAACGAGCCATAGTGACTCGGCGAGCGGCCTCACGCCACTCGCGTACCTCTTCGGGCGGGGGTCGATTGCCACTACCCGCCCGGAAATCAGTCGTCCGCCGATATACTTCGGCGAGCACTTCCGCCTCCAAGTCCCACGGGGGAGTTCCGGCCAACGCGCACGCCGCCTCCGTCGACACGGTGCGGTAACCGCGTATAGCTCTAACCGCCATGACCCTCTGAGGGCGCCAGAGGCGTGCCCTATTCTGGGCGGTCAGAGCTTCCGCCCACACCGGTGCACCGTATAGTGCCATTGACCGGACAACCCCCGTGTACAGCCGTCTTGTTGCGACGCTGGGTCCACCCAAGTTGGGCAAAAGTCGCCCAAGGGCGGACGCAGCGGCGACCAGCTTTGGAGCAAGCTGCCGGAAGTGCTCGTCGAAGAGCCACCTCCCGTCAAGGATCAGGCCCAGATATTTAATATGGGCCCGAACCGGTACGAGGACCGAGTTGACCATGATGGCAGCGCCAGCGGGTGGACCACGACGGGGACCATGAAATAAAAGGGCCTCCGTCTTGTCCAGGGCCACCCGCAAGCCTAGCGCCTCGATGCGCTGGACCACCAGTGAGGCTCCCCTGGTGGCCAGGCGCGCCGCCTCCTGAAAGTTCGATCCCCGGGCTGTGACCAGAGTGTCATCGGCGTAACAGATTACGCCCAGCCCGGGGGGGAAGTCACCACGAAGAGCCCAGTCGTACCCCATGTTCCACAGGAGTGGTCCAAGGACAGACCCCTGCGGAACACCGCACGACATGGGCCGATGACATAGGATTCCATCTCGGTCCTCGTACATGACGGTATGCTCCTCTAAATAGTCTGCCACTAGTCGCATCAGGTACTGTGGCACTCCGTGATAGCGGAGAGCTTCCCTAATGCAACTGAATGGCAGACTATTGAATGCGTTGGCGATGTCCAACGACACCGCCAACAGTACGCCGCCACAGCTCACAGCCTCCTCGGTCACGGCTCTCAGACGCATTACAGCTCCGATCGTCGAACGACCTGCTCGGAAACCGAATTGGGCGTCCGACAAATCGGGGCCAACCTCATCCAGGTGCCGGACGATGCGGGCAGAGAGTACCCTCTCAAAAATACAAAAGAAAAAAAAAATCTCAAAATTACAGAGTTCCACCAAGTTTTATAGCAACAAGATTAGAGACATTAGAAGAACATTGGATAAAGTTTAATAATACACGTACAGAAATGATTAAGCTGGTTACAGTACAGGATATGAATGGTGTATACTTTACAGTAGAGATTTGTGAAAAGACAGGAAACATACACTATTTAGAAAATCAGAATTTAAAGATACTAAGGCAAGTATTATAGAACAGTATCTTTAATTTGGAGCGCAGTACGTAATGTTCAATGACCAAAGATAGATCTTCCAACTTTTTCAGGCAAGTATGACGAGTGGATAAGTTTTCGAGATCTTTTTACTCCCTCTTCCATAATAGTAATGATAGTAATAAAGTTAAAAAAATACACTATTTAAAAGCAGAATTAAAGGGAGACATAGGCTGCCTATTACCGCGTCTAATTTTGATCTTTGTTGGGCTCAACTAGTACATAGATACGATAATAAGCGCCATTTAGCTAATATGGATTTTGCAACGGTTATTCCATCAAAAACGTGTTGAGTACTTAACAGAACGCCACAAATTAATTCAAATTATGCTTCTGCAAGAAGTTCATGGAATTAGGGTTTGATCTAAGGAAGCAATTTGTGCTTGAAAGTAAAATTTGTTTTAATTGTCTTGGTGGTAACATATGGTAGGTCTATGTCGAATTGGAAGGTCGTGTGGGTGGGTATCTAACAAGAGACATCATACTCTTTTACATAAGGATATTACGTGTTCAAAGATCAAGCAGTCAAACAGGGTAACCCTTCTGATGACTCTCAGCCGTCAGATGTGAGAGTACCCTTAGTATCTTGTTGTCGTCGCATATTTTTCAAGTTGAGCCATATCATATCATGGCTCTCAAGGTTCTTTTATAACAGAAGGTGCAATTCAGTTCTTGCGGTTGAGGAAGATTCCATTTTGGGTCATAGTCCATGGTATTGGTAATAAGAGATCGTCTGTTGCCGATATATGGTCACGTTGCCACGTCACAATACCGCGAGTGGTATTTGACGCTTCTTGTAGGAAAGAGAATGGTATGTCGCTGAACGATACACTTATTATAGGTCCTACATTACAGTCATATCTTCGACATGTCGTTCTTCGTTGGAGAACTTGGCAGATATAGTCAAGATGTATCGTCAAGTCTGCGTTGCAGAAGAGGATGTTGTTATATCAAAGAATCATGTGACGCATCAATCCGAATGAGGATATACAAAACTACTGCCTGACATCGATAACATTTGGCACATCAGCTCCTTATTTCGCGGTAAAGAAATTAAATCAGGTAGCAATAGAATAAGAATAAGAAAAAGAATAATCTTTATTGTACACCAAAAAGTCTTATCGCTAAGAGCAATTACCTCTTACAGGCAGCCAAATTGATAGTGGAGAGATTTTGGAGCAACAAAATTGATAGTGGATTTAAGAATAATGAGTAGTACTACTAATAAGTAATAATCTTTAACCATTTTTTTTTAATACTGCCAGTGATTGGGCACGTCTTATGGGCGCAGGCAGAGCATTCCATAGCAGAACAACCTGCAAAGGATTTCTAAAAAAACCTGGTAGAATGCATAGGTAGTGCCAGTTCCAGCGTTTCAGACGACCTCAAGGATCTGGCGTGTTTCATTGAGTACCGTAAACACATTCATTCACAATCCATTTACATTTACAGTTCTTGTTCAAGCAGTTATCTGGTTCATAAATAAGTTCATTGAACTTATATAACTTATTTTTAAAGTAGTGTAAGTTTAACTTTCATCAATGAAAATATCTCAATTACTAAGTTTGTTTTTTGTCTATTGTTACGGACATATTCTGCGATAATATCTTTGGTGGGCGGTATGTTCGTTCGGAATAATTAATCAATTGTCTAGTATAGTTCTACGTAGCACCAATAGATGGCGTTGTATGAAATTAAGAATTCGGTGTTAAGAGTCTCAAGAGGTCAATGACGGCTGACAATTTTTTTGGATCCAATGTAGTTCAGATATATATTCTAGCAGGTGTTTTATTTAATATCTTGTAGGAATATATCCCGCCCAGTTCAGTAAGACCTCTACCATAAGCAACATAATTATTTTTACTCTTAAAAGCTTCAAGTTAGAATTACCAAAATCAAAGATATTTATATTTGTTGATGTTATGCTTAACACTACTTTATATTTAAAATTGATTAAAAATTTCACAATTGTGCAAAACGGTTGAACACTGAAATATCAAGATACTTATTTGCATAAAAACTTCAATGCATTCTTAGACGACTGATGCGCCCTTCTGGGTCCCGGTTGATGGTATCAGCGACTGTACTGCTAATTACTTTGCCGAGCGCTGTCTTCATCCGCCTTACTTCAGGTTGCCTACAAATGAGGCAGTAAAAACATTATTACAGTATTAACCTCTTCTTTTGAATCGCTTAAGATAATTACGCATCTCTGGTGATAAAAGCAACAGAACTTCCCCAAGATCATTTCATTAATTTGTCGCAATCTCCACACACAGCAAAAACATAGACCAACATCATCTAGCAAAGACAATAAAAAATAAGTAATCTTTATTTGAAATAAACGGTAGTACAAGGTCATTTAGCCATTTAAAATGGCATGCAACAATTAAAGTCGAACTGAAATAAAAATAGTCAAAATTATCAAATCCTTTAAAAATACTAACGCAGTTGGTTATGACAGTATTTCAACGTTTATTATTAAACAGTGTAATGTGGAACTAGCCGAAGTGTTGTGTCATCTGGTAAATCAGTCATTTATGCAGGGTGTATTTCATGAAAAATTAAAAATATCTACAGTGAAACCACTCCATAAAAAAGCCTGCAGATTGCAAAAGAGTAATTATAGGCCAATTACTTTAATTCCATTTCTTGCCAAAATCTTTGAAAAGGCTGTGTATATTCGAATTTATGAGTTTATTTTAAAGTTCAACATCATCGTTCCAGAACAAAACGGGTTCCAAGCAAACAAATCCACCACACTCGCAGCATTTAATTTATTTAAGAAGGTTACCGAAAACATTAATAAAAAAATCAGTTTACTGCTATATTTTTTGATATGAGCCGCCCATATGACTTCGTGAATCATGAAATATTGATAAACAAATGCGAAAGATATGGGCTCCGGGGTACAGCTCTTGAATGGATAGACAGACTACCTTAAAAAACGGGTACAATGTGTGGAGATAGATCGTGTGGCTGAGCAACTCTTATTGAGATCATTTAGATCAAAGTTTGCGCCTAATAAATCAGGTGTGCCTCAGGGAAGTGTCTTAGGCCCACTACTCTTTATATTCTACATTAACGATTTACCTCAAATTACAAACCATCATTGTACTTTATTTGCAGATGATATATCAGTTGTAGTAGCGGACTGCATGGGAGAAACACAGCACGTCTCTAACATAAATAGCACAATAGATTATGTCATGGATTGGCTAAGCAAAAACAATTTGACCGCTAATATATCTAAAACTAAAATTTTACAATTTGAAAACTAACTCAAATAATAAATTTAAAAAATATTGCATATCAGGGTACAAGTATAGAAAACAAATCTGAAATAAAATTTCTAGGGTTCATTTTAGATAAAAATTGAAATCGGAAATCCCATATAATATAATATATCTGCTAAAATAAACAGCATTTGCAATAAGGAGATTGCGAAAACTTAACACTTAACAACTGCAATGACTACCTATAATGGTTACATCCAGTGTATACTTAGATACGGCTTGCTCTTGTGGGGTAACTCAACTCACATTTTAAAGGCCTTCATATGTCAAAAAATATGTGTCCGGGCTATGGCAAACATCGGGTCACTAGACTTATGCAGACCAGCATTTAAAAGCCTACAGCTATTGAAGCTGACGTCATTATACATTTTAGAAATCGGCATGTTTGTTAGAAAAAATCCGAAGTTATTTATTAAAGCCTGCGAAAATAAAACTTACGTGTCTAGAGATAAAACGAAACTTTTGCAGCCTAGATGTACGAGTACTTTTTATCACAGTAACTCGCATTACATGTCAGCAAAAATCTATTACCATATACCGAAGCCGATTAGAGAGTTAAAAACAAACAAATTCAAAAACAAAACTAACAAAATGGCTCATTGAGAAAGGTTATTATAGTGTCAAAGAATTTCTTGAAGATAAATAGTATTAATAAATAGTAGATAATGTAATGATAATTTAATATTGATTGTAAATAATAAATGCTTGGTAATATTAATAGGGGTGCACAATATATATAGAATATGTGTTCTGGTCTTATTGTTAAAATACAGTTTTGTTCTTGCATGTGTTCTTATCGTTGATTATTTAACATTTTACATTTGATATTCTTAATTCGGTTTTAATTTTATTTTTTATTGTTCTATTTAAATCATTAATTTTTAGTACTTTGTAAAACTAGATATTGTAAACAAAAAATGTTGCATGTCGCAAACATGTTGAACATTACTTGATGTCATTAACATCTTGTAAAAAACGAGTTTCAGACAATAAATTATTTATTATTATTCTCTTTATTCAAATTAGTAAACATACAAATTACATTTTTAAATATAAAATAAAAAAATATATTTAAAAATATGAAAATAATGTCCCGCCGGTATCGGGTACAGGGACCAAGTTACCGGTGGTTAGGGCTCCAGAGACAGGAACGTCCTCACAATACGTGCCGTATCAAGAAGGACTGCCTTCTGCATTAGGCCCTTAACCCAGCTGTGTAACGTGATCCTCTGCAAGATGTTGGTCGAGGCTCTTGGCAATCAACCCATAAGCTGATATGACTATAGGCACAATGATTGCAGAATTCACTACCCACATGTCGACCACCTCATGGGGTAGATCCAAATATTTTATTTGTTTATCTTTTTCAGCCTTTATGAGTTTTTTTTTTCATGCGATAGGGGGCAAACGAGCAGACGGGTCACCTGATGGTAAGTGACTACCGCCGCCCATGGACACCCGCAACTCAAGGGTCACACGTGCGCTGCCGGCCTTTTAGGTAGGAGTACGCTCTTTTCTTAAAGGTTTGAAGGTCGTATCGGTTCGGAAATACGCAGGCGACAATTTGTTCCATAAGCTGGTTGTGCGAGGCAAAAAGCGTCTGGAGAAGCGCACACTGGTGCGTTGCCAATCGTCCAGATGATGGGGGTGGATATTTTGTCGCGTAGGACGATGGCGGAAACCAGCAGCCGGTATAAGTCCGAACAATTCCTCTGAACACTCCCTATGATACAAGTGATAGAGGATGCAGAGGGAAGCTACATCTCTACGCAACGCTAAGGTGTCAAGTCGATTAGAAATATCTTGGCAGTCGATGATTCGAGTCGCTCTCCGTTGAATGCGGTCAAGAGGGAGAAGTTGGTACTGGGGTGCACCTGCATAGAGATGAGAACAGTATTCCATGTGCGGCTGAACCTGCGCCTTACAAAGTTGCAGGCGGTGGGAGGGGTAAAATACTGTCTCGATCTGTTAAGCACACCGAGCTTCTTCGAGGCTAATATGGCCTTACTCTCTAAGTGACCGCGAAACTGGCTTGATATATCGACGCCAAGGATTCCGATACTGGCTGATGCAGTTAGGCAAGTGCTCTCAAATTGAGGTGATACGACCAATGGCATCTTTTTAGCGGTGAACGCGCAAACCTGTGTCTTCGTGGGGTTAAATTGGACTAGGTTAAGTCGACCCCAATCTGAAACTTTTGATAAAGAAGTTTCGATTTCAGACACAAGTTTGGATCGGCTTTCGATGACGTTTACCCGAGAAATGTTAGCGCGGCCGGTGTAAAGGGCATCACTCGTGCTATCGTCTGCATAGGAATGGATGCTGCTAATCTGCAGCATGTCATTGATATGCAGAAGAAACAGCGTGGGTGATAGCACACAGCCTCGTGGGACACCAGAATTAACAGACTTGGAGTCGGAGCATGCACCGTCAACAACGACCTTGATGCTTCTGTCTGTAAGAAAACTGGTGAGCCGATTGCACAGTTTCTCGGGAAGCCCATAGGAAGGAAGCTTCGCAAGGAGTGCTTTGTGCCAGACCCGATCGAAGGTCTTTGCCACGTCCAAACTAACGGCCAACGCTTCCCCCTTGGTCTCCATCGCCTGTGCCCACCGGTGAGTCAAGTAAACGAGAAGATCACCAGCTGAACGACCCCGACGGAAGCCGTATTGTCGATCATTGAGGAGCTGGTGGTCTTCTAAGTACCGGAGGAGCTGGCAGTTAATAATGGATTCCATTATCTTGGGGAACAAGGAGGTGATGGCTATGGGTCTGTTGTTGGACGGATCCGAGTGATCTCCTTTTTTAGGGATTGGGTGCACTAGAGCTGTCTTCCATGAGTTCGGGACTACACCAAGAGAATAGGAAAGCCGATAAAGGCGCGTTAAAACCGGTGCCAATTCGGGAGCACATGTCTTCAGCACGATAGGAGAGATTTTATCGGGCCCACTCGACTTAAGAACGTTTAGCGAGGGTGGACGGAATCAATGTTGTTGGCGGTAAATGATAAGCTTTCAAAGCAATTTGTGTTCGATAAAAAGTACAAAATACAGCTGCACGAAGATCCTATATACGACTGTCACCAGTCCCGGACGGAGCTATGTTATAACAAAAACCACGTAACTCTGCAATGGATCAAAGGTCACAGTAACTCACGAGGCAACGATGCCGCAGACGAACTAGCCATGAAAGGATCAGGGTTGGCTGCGATAGATCCTGAACCCATCGTTCCCCTTCCCCTTTGGATGGCCTACATCAGTCATATGGCGTCATACAAAGGTAATGCATGACAAATACTGGACAGAGGTGAGTGGATGCAGACAGGCAAAGGAGGCTCTCCCTCGCATAGACCGGGGATTTTCCCGCAATCTGCTAAAACTCCAACGTCTAAAACTGCGGATACTAACCCAGGTAATAATGGGTCATGGTCCTTTTAACAAACATCTGTTTAATATAGGTGTAACCGACAGCCCCTCTGCAAATCTGCATGCTTGGAAGAGGAAGAGACGGCTGCCCACATCCTTCTGGAGTGCACAGGAGTGGCCACTTACCGGGCCAAATACCTGGGATCGCCAAAGACTCTCCCCGAGGTTATGAGCGACACCGGGGGTTTGCTAAATTATCTTGAGGAGTTGGGATGGCAATAGCAGAAATTCACCCTGTCACGCAAAACAGGTGCACTGAAGACGTCGAGTTCCGGATATTAGCCCGCGGAAATCCATCTACACGTTGAAATCTGTCTTCGAGATAACTTCGTAACCAGTTTAGTGCAGGTCCTCTAATGCATATGCAATATTCTAGTTTTGTCAAAAGCTGTTTATGTGACACAAAATCGAAAGTCTGTCGAGACATATCCAGATTATTATTATTTACATTTTGTGGAATGTCATTTACCAGGTAATATGTGGCATTTCAAATCTCCTAAAATGGTATGAAGCCGCTGAGGGCATGCCTAGTAACTAATACATGTAAGGTTCTATTGCTTGTGGGCTTAATTATAACGAAATAATCTGAGATTCGTGTGCGTCCCACCCGTAATGACATACGGAGCCGAAATTTTGACACTCACCATTGGACTGGTCAATAAGTTTAAAGTCAGCGTGCGATGCTCGGTGTTTTTCTAGTCGACAGAATTCAAAATGGAGACATTTGGAGGAGGACTAAACTAACCGATATCGCACAGAGAATCAGCACGCTGAAGTGGAAGGTCAGTCTGCCGGTCATGCCTCCAGGTGGACTGATGGTTGCCGATGCGTTTTAGAGTGGAGACCATGATTAGGTAAACGTAGAGCAGGACGCCCTGCGGTACGATGGACCGACGGCTTAAGGAGGTGGTTGGTAGCCGGTGGACGCGGACTGCCCAAGAACGGGATAGTTGGCGCTTCTTGGGAGAGGCCTCCGTCCAGTAGTGGATGGCGATAGGGTATTGATGAATTTGAGATTTTTAAGACCACAAATAAATATTTTGGGGTATACTTACTTGCATAGTGACTGGTCCATGATAATCTTTTCGGCGTCATTTATAGTTTGCGGCATTTCTTGACCTTTTGTTTCTGGCAGTAAGACGCTAAGTGACGCTGTGATTATTGACCACACACTAATAATAAGTAGAGGTAGTGGGGGCCAATCCAGTGCCTACAAGAATTAGAATTTTGACCTTGTTACTTCGTACTATAAATGACATATTCTCTTGGAAATAGTTGCCGATTACAGTGTTTTTAGGATTTATTCATATTTTAGTGACGTATTGGGATGGGGAATTTTATTTTACTTCGTTGCAATTATACAGTTAACAACCAAAAGAAGGGGAAAGGATTATTTTACCTTTAGGACGACAAAGAGCGGTTGTGAGCAAAATACATTATCTACTAGATGCTGAACTGATGCGCTGACTTTATAGCGCATTCTTATAAGAAGACAAATTACAATCCAACTTACTAACATGATTATAACTTTATTAATTAAATAGACATCCAATCAAAATTAACGAAACAATACGTAGCGCTGGAGATGTTTTTTTTTTTAAATCAATCAAATCAAAGCAAACAAAAATCCCCCACGACACGCATATTATATTCCTAATGCGAACTGTATCAGACTTTACAAACATTTATGATCACTATTTATGGTTCACACAAATTTTTGTTCCGTGTGAAAATCGAATCGCTTTGGCTCAGCAGTCAGGATGAGTAACCACTAGACGTACAGGCTGATCAATAATTATAAGAAATCGTAGCATTTTGGTGTTTTTGTGTTGAGCCATACGTGCCACATTACTAGTTTGAAAGAATGAATACCAATTTTCCTAATTTTAATTTAAACATAGAAGTAAACTCACCGAGAGTGCAATAAAAGGTGATAGCAAACTAAAGGCGAAGCCACTCATATGCAACATTGACGATCCGGAACCTCGGAAGGGCGTGGGCAATATCTCCGTTCCCCACTGACACAGTACTGTGAATGCTAGGTTTATTAAAAACCTCGCTAAAACCCCCAAAGCTACCCGTGATGCACCTGTAATTTTATAAAAGTGTGGGTTTGAGTATCATGCCAGGCCATTAATTCAACAGCTTTTAAAGACAGCAGTAAATAGCTCCCATATTATGTGAAAATGGATGTGTTATTTGCCTTACAGTACAAACATATATTATATTGCAGGTGTAAACTCTTATCATGCAAAGGGGAAAGCAGTTGTGACTAACATTCACTTTTCGATAGCTCATATTAGAATGGTTTTAAGTTGAAGTTCTCCAGGAGCTACTAATTTAAAGTCGTCTATATGATGTTAAACTTCGGGGATGCAGGCTAAACATAGTGCTTCTTACCGTGGGAGAGCCATGCTTAGGCACAAATGGGCTGGTTAGAGCAGAGTAAAACTCGGCATCATCAAAACGTCAGTAGACAAAGAATGCTTGCATCCTCTCTCTACATACCACTCTCCTCTTTCCGCTCCCGTCATCCCTTACTCCTCTTTCTCCTCACCTGATCCCCCTTTGCTCCTACCCCTCCTGGAGGCATAAACTTGAAAACAATATCAAATACGTATGTCTGCTGTCCCTTAAAGTTGTAAACAAATCAAACGCACTTAAAATATAGGGCCATTTAAGTCCTATAAATTTAATCAAATTCGATCATTTTGTAAGTTAATCAAAAAATCTGTAGGGTACTTCCCATTGACCTAAAACTATTGAATTTAAAGATTGGGATTTTTTTAAATTTTGTTAGTTTGATGGTTTATGCGATTAAAAAAATACTATTTGCAAATACAAACTTATAATTAGAGGTCAAAACCATGTCAATGTATCGGAGATAACTGCAAAGTGACGTTTGTCTCTATAAATCTTTATAAATTATGATCATTAGGATCAAGAATCTCGAAGGGCAAAGAAGCGGACTGCCTCTTCGTTGTTCAGACTTTAATCATTTGAATTATTAGACTCTCCATAACGAATATTATTTAGACATCTACAAATCAAATATAAAGATTAATTAACTGCTTTATTGTAACTCTTTTGTAAACGACCAAAACTTTTTGGAACGAAGTTCCCTATCGCGCATTGCACACACTCTAAGCGGATGGGAGCGAGACGGAAAAAGCGTAATAAAGCTTTTTGCGACACTTCTTGCTGTAGTTACAGCCGTGTACGGGCTCCGGGGGTCTATAGATCCCTCACGCCTCACGCTTTTCTACATATATAATCTACTTTAAAGGATTTTTTTACCTTTAGGAACAGCCATTGCCATAAACAAAATAATACTGCCCACAAAGAGCGAACCTCCAGTAAGAATTCTTCGGCCTAGTCTGTAAAATTAGCAAATGAACAGTGAGTTATGACTTGCACTAAAATTAAAATTCAGTCATGAGAGGTAAACGAAATGTACATATATTCAGAGCTGTGCAGAGAAAGATCTCATGAAACATTAGTCCGTGTTTTGACTAGACTACTAAAACATTTTTAATAGATTAGTATGTTTTATGTAAAATAAAAAAAAACATCAGATTTGCTAGGAGTAATTAATTTTCAGATCTCTATAAATTAAATCGTAGAGACTAGATGCTACATCTCAGTGAATGAATTTAATAACTAACTAAAATTGTTAGCGATTTTAAAGCGGGCAATTATGTTTAAAACGTTTGGTGTGCCATGTGAAAAAATCAATTTGTTATGTATGAAAATGTATAACGTATCATATTAATTTATGATTATTACCTGTCAAGTAGTAGGGTAAGGACTAGTACAGACGGGATCTCAATAGCCTCATTGAGAGTGAACGTGATAAAGAAGTCTAGACCCAACACTTGAATAACACGCACTAAAGTATCGTATATAACCGCGTTTGAGCTATATACTATCACCATGTAGATAACTGTTGTTCGCAATAACATACTGTGAAATAGAGTAAACAACGACTCCACCTTTCTTGAACTCACTTTTTTTGATGTATTCTGTCGAAAAAAACAGACGTAACAATTAGTCAGGGTGCCCTTTACAATACGATATAGCGTATCCCTGGGTTTGGGTGGCGTAAAACGCGACTAAGGAATCGGACTATTATCTATCAGACAGTATATATACTGTATATATACTGTCTGATAGTATATATACTGTATATATACTGTCTGATAGTATATATACAGTCTGACAGTGCCCGATTGACGGCAATAGGCTTGCCACTATTACGTTAGTGGGACCAGTCTTAATTTAATTATTTCATACACTTTTCCATACCCTATTACTATTGCTAATAAGTAGGAGGTATTCTCTTCTCAAGAGACCCCCTTCCACTAAATAACATTATGGTACTTCTTCTACCTTTAAGACTTGTCATAACTAATTACTTTATATAATAGTAATGTTATGTTTCAGCGGTACACCTAATTGTTATATATACTAACACTTAGGTGTAAAACTGAAACATAACATCACTATTATATAATGTTGCTCTTCACTTTCCTGCTATATTTTATTTACACCTTGACTTGTCAAAATATCCTTTAATAGCTTCAGACCGCGGCTTCATCCACTTGGTATGTCAATAAAAAGTAACCTTTGTCCTTTCCCAAGTATCGCAGTATCCACATATTAGCCGTTTAAAGGTACACATAACAGACAGCTATCTGTTATGTGTACCTTTAAACCTAGATGGCGTTACTTTCACATTTTTAATGTTAGTATGGATGGGTTATGAGAAAGGAGTTGATGTAAAATATAAAAAAAATAAACTTACAATAAAAGTAAGCATGACATGATCTGGTACATGACTTCTATTGACCCTCTCAAATCTTCGAACCACTTTCACGGCATCATCAATGCGACCGCGGCTTACTAACCACCTATGTCATATATGTAAATATTCAATAGAGTAATTTATGCCTAATTGAATTAATATAACTAAAAAAACGTATCGTCGAACGTACATGAAGAGATCTAAACAAAATTGTTGTGTTATGTTTTTATCTTTGATATAATTGTTATGTATCGTAGTTACTTACCTAACGCTCTCCGGCAAAAACCAGGGCGAAGCAAGGACGATTAACATAGGTAGCGATGTAATCCACAAGACGATACGCCAATCAGCGACAAAATATGCGATCCACGGGAGACATACACTAGCCGCGCCACCGAATATCGCTACTGGCATATTCGCAACCCAGGTACGATGAGCAGGCCCTACGTACTCTAAAACTAAACAAATCGTAAAGTATTAGCTTAGACTATTTTACTATGCTTTTCAAATTAGTACATAAATGTGAAGCCGCCGTATTCAAAATTATATTCAATTGAAGGGATTTAACAGATGTATGAACTTGAACATTATCCTGATGAATCAACACTTTTATTCTGAGCAAATATGGACGTTTTACCTTAACTACCTAACGTAAACGGCACAAAAGAGTGCAATGGTAGGCTGAGTTTATTGTTTCACCTTTCGCCAAGTAATCCACCATTATTACCCCCTAGCATCCCAAAAACGTCGAAATCGATTTCTTCGGGGTTGGTTTACCAGATTTTTTCCATTGCTTTAACTGTTGTTTTGATTCTGGGTGAAATGGACCCACGTTTCATGCATTATGCAATAAAAGCCTGCATAAACAATTCTAAACATTTCCGAAAATTTGTTACTCGTTACTGGTCAACTGCAGGCAATCCAAGGACCAATCGAGCGGAAACTTAAGAAAATTAAAGTTCTGATGAAGTAATGTTTGTGATTGTTTATACGAGATGCCTATTATGTTTTCTTTCTCGCTGATAGTCATCTGCGGTCTTTCAATGTGAGATCACACATTTTGGCGTTGTTTTCTTCAGTTGAAGACATCGTGGGCCAGCCGGCGGATCATCTTCAATACTCTCTCGTCGTCGTTTGAATTCGCCATCCCACTTTTTGACCGTGGAATAAGATAGAGCTGACTCCCGTAACGTTGATTTCATGTCATTGTTTTTTAAACGAGTATTTGATGACCGCAGGAGTCATCTCACTTACCTTGTTCTGACTTTATAAAGCTTTTTTTCAGTGGTAGAGCCATGCTTAGGCACGAATGGGCCGGCTCGACCGGTGCGAGACCACGGCCTCACAGAAAACCGGTTGTGAAGTAACGCTTGCGTTGCATTTCCCCGAATTGAGTGAGGTTTCCGGAGGCCCAATTCCCCCTTCCCCCTTTTCTCTCCCCTCATCTCCTTTCTCCTCATCCCTCCTCTCTTCTTTCCGCTCCCTGCATCCCCCATCCCTCGTCACCCTCAAAGGCGGGCAGCGCACTTGCGACTCTTGAGTTGCAAGTGTCCATGGACGGCGGTGTCATTTACCATCAGGTGACCCGTCTGTTCGTCTGTCTCCCCTATAGTATAAAAAAAAAAAAAAAAAAAAGCTATAGTAATAAAATTTTACACCTTAACAACTAAAAAATATATGAAGCTAATTAATTATTATTATATTGTTGTAATACTACCATCAAAACAATATAATAATGATTGATATCTTAGGCCGAAGTTTTCAATCCACCTTCGTACAATAAATTTATATTAATATTGTTTTTTGTTTAATCAGCATGTTCCAAGGTAAAGCTGATGTTCCAGTTTCAGTGGCCTCTCAGGTCACAGGCCATATGGGTATGCCAAATTGGCTTCTGGGAGCCAGTGTGGCTACTGCAGTTCATTCATTCTCGTTCCTCGTCCGAGACTTGCGGTATCCCTCCCACTAGGTTCCTGTCCCTATATGTTTCTTCTTTCGAGTCTTAAACTACTACAGCCCAAGACGTCAGGCAGTCGGCATGTAATGAAATTAAATAAAATGTGGCACTGTTGTTAAAATGTTGTAAAATAGCTTATTACAATTTGTGATGATTTAAGCGCATTTCAGATTTTTTTAATAATATATAGGGACAGAGGAACAGACGAACAGACGGGTCACCTGATGGTAATAGAATCACCACCCATAGACACCTTTAAGTCAATAGTCATAAGTACGCTGCTCGCCTTTGAGGACGATGAGGTGAGTAAAAACAATCACAAGTTGAAAGACAGGGGGGAAATACGGTCATAATGAAGAATAATTAACTTGTTATACTAAAGAATATAATTGCTTATAAAAACAACAACAAAAAATAAACCTTTCTAAATCAGCAGAGAATAATTCAAATACTTATACCGGGGTTTCAAACAAACAAAAACCATAATACGCAAGCCATTCATAGGTCTTAGTTTTTCAGCAGGCGTAGTAAAACTATTAGAAAATTTTCTAATAAATAAAAATAGTAATAATAAGACCAGTACATTTGACAGCAAGAAGGACGCATAGCTATTATCATACCAGCAACAAACAACAAACAATAACCCTCAATAAAAAATAATAAGATATTAATCGCTACCTACAATGTCAGAATATTATCAACTTACGAAAGATTTATTAAATTAACAAGAATGTTAAGTTTGAAGTTTTAGGTCTATCAGAAGTCAGATGACTAGGAAATAAAATAGAAGACTATGATGACCTAATACTATGCTAGACGAGTCGGCTTTTTATTTAAGAAACACATAAAAACCACCTAGAGAGCTACATTGGTCTATCAAAATGATTATCTATATTAAATCTAAACATATACAATTACAAAACAACATTAACTGAAGTCTACGCACCAACATAATCAGCCAGCGACGATGAAATACTCAACGAGCCAATGTAAATAGCCCACAAGAAAGTCCTAGCGATGGGTGATTTTAATTCTAAAATAATACAACCTCGGACCGATGAAAATATAATATTGAAAACAAATGGATTCGGAACACGAAATGCGCAAGGAGAAAAACTTATTGAGTTTGGCTTAGAACATAAACTATCACAGATTCCTGGACCCGACGGCTTCACAAACGAGGTATTAAAACACAAAGCATCAATATTATTATGCCATGTCTCTACAAATTATTTTAATCAATTATTGAAAAAATAATAACCGCTGCAATACAAAAACATCAACCGGTTGAACAAGCAGGATCCGCAAGCTTCTCATAGAGAAATACCAAGAACAGCAGAGACCTCTATATGTCGGCTTTAACGACTACAAAAAAACTTTGACACATTATTAAACTCGAGTATCTGAAAAGCGCTTAGACGACAAAAAGTGGAGAGACAGCATACTTGTGTATGTAATAGAGACAGCATTTGAAGTTTTCAACAATATATACTAAAAATGCACAAGCAAGGTAAAATTAGAAATCAGGCCCACAAATAGCAACAAAATGATTGGTCATATCTACTATCTCCAAAACTTTTCATTTTGTGTGTTAGAAATTGCTTTTGCCTTGCTTCTTTCTATCAGACGTTCAGTCACTGCCCGTTTTTAAAAGTTTAGTGAAAGTACACTATCCAAACCCTAACCACATTTCAACTACAGTCTAAACCCTGTGTATAACTCTAGGAATTTATTATTTTATTATACAACTTTATGTATCTTTGACCTGTAAGTAGTATATTCTTTTCATCTCAATGCACCAGACACTGCCCCACTACTCTTCTCTTTGGTATATTCTCTCCATCCTATGGTTGGTGTAAGAGATCGCCTCGTTAAGGCCGCCAATTGTACAATTTTTCGGTAGTTTTAAGTTTTATTGTATTTAATAAGTGGTGTACTTTAAAGAGTATTATAATTATTACGTACGCGTGCACTTCGGGTGGTAAATGAGGTGCATGATAAGATAGATGTACTTTCGTGCAATATGAGTGAACTCACAAAAGTAGTCCTGTATACTATTTGCTATGGCAAAATTTGAAATTTTGATATTTGCTTATTTGTTATTTTCTTTTATCTCTAATTTTCATGAGGATGTATCAAAATTATTTTTCATTTCGTCTGGCCCGACTATTGAAATGGGTATTAACCTGTAATGATAGTTACTGAGTGTATAATAAATAAATAAAATTGATTAATACTATATAGTTAGATTAGAATCAATGTGGGATTTATATAAAAGGAACCTATTTCAATCACCTAAGGCTCGCAGATGACATAGTAATAGTGCCTGAGAGTTCTAGCCAATTACAACACATGATTACTACATTTCAATCATTAAGCTTACAGTTCTTCCTTTAAATAAATTCCTTAAAAACAAATTCATAACCAACAGTACACAGAAACCTATTAAAGCTAATAATATAACACTCAAATATGTAAATAAATGTGTGTATATATTTAGGGAAACAAAATTTAATTTGATAAAAATAGCAAGTGACTGGTAGTTGAAGGAAGAGTCAAACAAACATGGTCTACATTTTTAAATCTTAAAGAAGTAACCAAAAGCGCCCCCTCGTAGAGTGGCAGAAAAAGGTAATTGATTCAAATCTCCTACCATACCTGACATATGCATGCCAAACATGGAAATTTAACTACACTATTAAAACCAAAATTATTTCATGCCAACTGGCAATGAAAAGTTAGAGTCAAAAATCATTACTCAAAAATCAGATTGAAATCAAGAGCAATCGACGCGGTTTAACACGCACTTAGATTAAAGTGGAAATGGGCAGGCCATGTAGATAGGCCAGATCTGGCTGGAACACGCTGGTTAAAGACCGAGAAAAATTGCACTCTCTCTCCACCTCTAACCAGACCGATGTTTTTAATTATTAATAATTATTGTATAACTTGGGAAATATTTTTAATTTATTTCATTAATATAGGATATAAAACGCTACGACCATTAAAAGCGGAACAGCGAACCAACGCTACGAAAACTGCGAGGAAGGTCTATTAGTTAACAGTGGTAGAGCCATGCTTAGGCACAAATGGGCCGGCTCGACCAGTGCGATACCACGGCCTCACAGAAAACTGCTTGTAAGGTTCATCCCCCCTCTCCTATTACACCTTCAAGCATTCCTCATCACTCTCAAAGGCGGGCAGCGCACTTACGACTCTTGAGTTGCAGGTGTCCATGGGCGGTTGTTGTACCATCAGATAACCAGCTGTTCGTCTGTCCCATCATGTTATAAAAACTAATAACTAATATATATAATACAAGTATATAGGTTGAACTGTGGACTCTACTTACTTAAAATGTATGCAATCATAAAGCAGTTATCGTAGGACATTCCGACCAGAAATCGACAAAATACAAAATCCCACAAGCCACTTGTATATGTTGTTGTTATGCCGCCAATAGCTCCGATTAAGTTTGATGCTGATAATATGAAAAATAGTTATACTAAATACTATACTATGAATTTTATTGTTATATAATACTGTAAATGTGAATGCATTAAATTAGTTTTTATCCTTACACACTTCACGAGATTCCTATATTGTCATAAAACCTTTTTTTGTTACATTTCAAAAGAGAAAACTATAAAATTAGGGCTGATTCCTGTATCACGGGGACTTTACAAACATTGAATCAACGGACACAAAGAACAACACAACTCGGAAAAGCTATGCGTCTGTGTGGATAACGCAAAAATTATACACACATAAATGTTAAACACATTTTGCCAATTAGAATTTCATCCCACAAACGTGATTGTTGTCAAGTCTATTGCCGTCAAACGGGCACTGAAGGACAGTATATATACTGTCTGATAGATTACAGTCCGATCCCTAAATCACCTTTTAAGACACCACCAAGAAGAAATAGGGCCACCCTGGCCCTATTCTACTCTCCCATGAACCACATGGCAAAAATTGTATATACCAAGGCCTAACAGAAAACCACTTGTGGTGGCACGTGGTGGCACAAGTGGTGGTGGCTGCATTTCCCCGAAATGAGTGAAGTTTCCGGAGACCCACTCTCTCCTCTTTCCTCTCCCCTCATCCTCCCTCTCCTCTTTCACATCCCTACATCCCCAATCTCTTCTTTCCCCTCCCCCTATCCCTCATCACCTTTAAAGGTGGGCAGCGCACCTACTGTCCCCCTATAGTAGTGATCCTGACTGTTGAGCCAGATGTCGTAGTTTCGATTTCCACACGACACAAAAATGTGCGTGATCCACAAAGAGTTGTTCCGAGTTTGGGTGTTCTTTGTGTCCGTTGTTTGTATTTTTGTAAAGACCCAAACGTCACATACTGTGGGAGTTGTCTTTGTTTTATAAATTATTTATAAAATTATCATTCCCAAACCACCTCGGTTTGAATCTTTATTAACGCTAGCGACGCCAAAGCCAGTTTCTAAGGGAAAAGGCAAAGTTTCAATGAACCTTTTTTGGAAGACTACATTGCCATACGGTTTTCGGGCGTGCTGCTTTACGCCTCTGCGAAATCTTTTTACTGCTCTACAAATATAGTTAATCTGATTTCGTCAATTTGAACACAAAACACTCTGTCTGCCTTACTATTTTATTTAGGTGCAAGATATTTAAAAAAATATAGTTGATCTCACCCACTAGAGCGGGTATGCGTCCAAGATTGTCCGCAATCCATCCGAACACTATGCCACCCATTAATGATCCACAGAAGAATATTGACTGAGCAGTCGGCGCATAAGCAGCGCGGTTGCACACCCATCCTCTCTATTGTATATGAAAAAGATTTTTGATTATTTTGTGACTTTACTAAAGAAGCAATGAATTGAATAATAATAGATACGGTTTATACTATTTATACATAAATAATAATAACTTCAGACAACTTCCTGAATTTGTATGAAACTTCTCCTGTAATAGAGGTGAACAAATATTCTCTATCTATCTATCTATCTATCTATCTATCTATCTATCTATATATCTATCTATCTATCTATCTGATAACGGCGATGTGTGGTAACTGGCCTCTTAACAAACATTCTTACATATTACATAATATAGATAAATTATACACAGACACAAAAAATACAATTCGATTCCGGTACAATTATTTGTCCCGGAATCATACCAACGACCTCTGGCGTAGCTGTCAGGGTCATTACAGACTAGACCATCAGACCAGTTAATCAATCAGGCAGCGTTCTAGAGTCCACTGATGAATGGGACTCTCCCAATGTTTCGCTGTAAAGACCTAAAGAATGTAGCTGACTGGATGTGGTGGACTGGACTGGGTGTTATGTAATTGTAATACACGTACGTACACACGTACACACAAAACTACACATGCTAACGTATGCTTAAGACACATCGAAAACAAAAATATTTAAGTCATACGAATATTGAATTTCCACCGATTAGACTGACTTGCACCGATTATGATCACGGTTCACGGCAGCACATTGATCTAATAGTCAGAAATCATAAAGTAGTAATAGTTCTGATTTACAGATACAGTATTCATACAGCCTTACAGACAGGTAACATCACTTTTACAAATCATGTATTTCGTTTTACTATCATCTGTTGAAATAAAAGTCATAATACTGATCAAGGTACCTCGGACACTACAGTCTCATAAGGGATATCGCTAAACTCAAACTCCCATCCGTCTGGACATGGTATCTTAGGTGTTTGAGGCGGCGGTGGCGTTAAGGTCTTCAGTACTTGATCCCAGTCAATGTCGAAGGTATGACAGCTATCCCAGGTGCCGGTTGCAGCGCCAGGTGCAGACAAGTTACGCCTATAAGTATTCGATATGATAAAAAAAGAATGGTCACAATTATATCACACATAGAAAAACAAAAGACCAAAATACCATCCAACCAAAAATACACTTTTTTTTTATTGCTATAGGGGGCAAACGAGCAGACGGGTCACCTGATGGTAAGTGTCACTCATGGACACCCGCAACTCAAGCGTCACAAGTGCGTTGTTTAAGTTTTTCTTTTCTTACTTTAGATTGACGTATGTGAATATAATGCAGTAATATTACATACATACGTGTCGAACTAATAACCTCTTGTACTCGACTGCTGATTTCGAGTTTATGAAGGTATGTCACGCTCTAGACAGCTAATTGGATTTCGACATATGAGGTGTAATTTGAACAGTCTTAATAGTGTAATCTTTTCGAGGAACATGATAAAAAATAGAAAGTGCGGTCGGGCTTAGCTTCATTACATACTGATCGGATCAAGGGAAGAGATGAGCTGACCCTATTGTACTCCAGAGAGAACCATACAGCAAAGTACTAACCAATATATGTACATATGTATTAGTTATTTTCCCCATTAAAGATTAATTTAAGTTATTAACATATTTTTATACATATATTATGATCTGACTGTGCTCTGCCCGGTAGACGCCATTAGGTTGGCCCCCTGTTAAGTAACTGGGACAAATGGTGGCAAAAGTGGGTGTTAGCTAATATTAGCTAACTCAAGTCTATTACTGCTTAAACTCACCTCAACTCCATACTTAAGCTGGCCAATTTAGAGATTTTGCACCAATATTTCGATGGGGTAACAGTTATAAATATTTGTACTAAATAAACCCACGAAGCAAATGTTGTAAAGAAAAGCATTGAAAGGAACATCAGCTTCTGGTATAATCCCATTTCTCCGACATAAAATAATACATCCTCCAATATATCAGCGTCTAATGCCAAGTCCAGTGAATGCTGAAATAAGAGTTAAAGCTTCAATCTACTCACTGTATTTTTTCTATCATAAACCTGTCATAGCTCGATCTCTCCGCATTCAGTACGAAGCTGCAAGGTAGTTAAAGTGCTTGTTATACTGCTGAGTCTTTATCTATATCATATATATGTATATCTATAGAAAATGACTGCCCGGTGATGGAGTTTTTTAATCGGCTGATGGTTTATCACTAAAATTGGGAGCGGTGGCTAATATGGACCTGATTCTTTATTTACGAATTGAGTATCAGATAATTTAGTTTTGTTGTTTCAATAAAATTGGCATTTCAATAAAAATTGAATACACTTAAGCGAGCATACCTGTGACCTAGAATGATCCGGAGATGTACTGGGCGTGTTCTCGAGCATTGTCACGCGGTTATGTTTTGTTGAGCTGGTTGTAGCTTCGTCGTCAGTTGCTGGTGGTGGTGTGGTGTCTGACGACACCAGGGGGGGTGGTTGCAAGTTTGAGGGAGTCTGCGTTTGTTGATCTGCAGTTGTTGGGCTTGCTTGGGTGGATGCATCAGATTTATCTACGTTTTTAGCCTTATTATCCATTTACAATTTACGAGCAAATAGCTCAGGCGGGCAAATAAGTATCTTCTTATTACGTTGTTTAAGTGTTCATAGTTGTAATGATTTTATATTTCAATCTAGATCTATCTAGATGTGATGAACGACTTGATTTTATACATAGCTGTAATTTAGTAAACCAACATTCAACACCATTTAATTTTTCAAAAATGCTCAAACTAAAGCTTTAAGTAAACATAAATATAATTTATATAAATATCGTAAACAACTCAGAAAGTTGATTACGATATGACACTAATGATAATGTCATGTACAATAAATTAGTGTGATATGGTAACCCAGCTTTGTAAAAATTGTATACTGGCAGAAATAGAAGATACTTAGGTAATAGATATTACACACTTGTGTACAATCAAATTTAAGGTTTTTGTATCGACTGTATTTTAACATACCTTTTCAACTGTCGCCAGTATAATGACCTCTTGAATAATGATCTTAACGTATTTATATATTTGGTCAACCAATTACAGCTTAATATTTTTTACTACAAAAATAGTGTAATAGTTAAAATATTAGATTTAATAGATCTTATTCTTTTTCGTTGTGGCAAATGAGCCAACAAAAATTAGCAAATTCTACCAGTGTAGAGTAGGTACTTAGATGAAATCCTAAAATATATATGACTAAAACTCGGTGATGAGCACAATAAAGCCGCATCGATAATTATACCTTCACATCAGAAACCAGAAATACATACTAGTATATAAATTATTCTAAAGTTTAATATTATTATCCTAAATAAATTTTTGCTAACACTCATCTCTTTAGGGAAAAGAGAGTTAAAGGAGAACAAACATTAATAGTAAGGTATATATATATATATATTCCATTTGGATAGTTTAGTATACAGAGATAAAGAATTTTGATTAATTTGGCAGGCAAATAAAATATTTTCTAGTGAACCCTCTTCAAGGCCGTGTTTATAGCCGAGTTCACAGACATGAATTTTGTGGAGTAATACCGGAGTGCAACAGTGACTTAATTTCAAATGGCACAACACAGATACCATCCCTTTGGGCAGCTTTTTCTTCTTAAAAAACCATGGCTTTGGAAGAATCTGGTTGGACCGCAGTGTAGAAACATCCATTTCGTTATGACCTATGCTTCCATTCCAAATTCCAGTTATGGAATAATTTTTGTTTAGCGCTATTTGAGATCGTCTTTAAATAAAAGATTTTTTCTAGTCTACGTTATTGCAGGTGGTATATTTAGTAATAGCATCAGCACACTTATTGCCAAGTATGCCGCAATGGCGAGGAATCCACGCCAGACCGACATTTAAGTAAATTTTCGAACATCAGAATTAGCCAGTTCTAATATCAATAATTAACTTTCTGTGTATTTTACTTTTAATTTGATTTTTATGATACCAAGACAGTCTGGAATATAACCGAAAGCTTTATGTTGAGAGAGTCTATATATAAAATACCTCCAGAATAGCTATGCATTCACCCGTAAATGGATAGCTCCGGGGGACACCGAAACTGAAGAGCAATGCAATGCAAAAGCAAATTGATAATATATTGCCCCTGTGTAGGCTGTTGGTGTAAATTTTGATGTATTAATGTAAAATAAGTGCCATCCCAGCTAACGGTTTCTGATTCATCGATGAAAGTCAGCATTTGCTAAGGGGGAGTTCTTTGTCAAATCAATATCAAAATACTTTAAAGTAAAGGACCTCATATTCACTTGCAAAAAGTGGGAGAAATTTGTGTAGTTATGATGGGGATCCAGAGAATGTAAGTTTCCAATAAGTTAGAATTAATAAATATAAACAATTTTTATTAAAATTGGGGCAATTCCAAGCTGTTATTTTTTTCTAAAATTTGTTAAACTTTAGCAAAAAAACAATCTGCTAGATACTAAAGAATTCGGAGAGGAGGATCCGAGCATTCTACTTGCAAGGCGTGATTGATTTCATAGCACCAAAACATAACATGCCTCATTCTATAAAATATCTAATTTATGTAATGCTTCTTGTTTCAAGGATACAACGCAGAAGTAATGCTAAACACTCCTAATGATAGCATTATAAACGAGCTTCAATGTAAAGGGTGAGGACCCCACCAAACACCAGCAAGCAGATTGCGAATTTATGTGCTGCGCTCACAATTTCTATTTATATCATTAATATGATTTGTCCCTGATAATTTCCAGTAGAGGATGATCCCTTTACATTTCGTCGAGTCCTTATCTGCAATAATTTGATCCTCAATTTTTATTTAAATATTTGGTACTGATCGTTTTCTAGTATAAACCAGAGCAGACCTTTTGAGGGAGAAACAAAGAACAGGGCGTTTTTTGATAAAGAGATACTGGTTCAATGATTTTTAAGAGTTGTTTAACGATTCGTTAAGGATTGGGCAGAATGATGGAAGAACTAGAAACGTACAAGTATAGCCCTTTACGTTTCTAACTCTCGTAACATTTTACAGTGTGCTGATGATATATGATCATGAGCATGTTTAAACCATCATGATTCCGATGGTTTAAACATGCGGGTAGGGCCGCGGTATATATGTTAAATAGGATAGAGCTAAGGACCGAACCTTGTGGTAAACCTTTGCAAATCGTCCTTCACAAACACATGCGCTGAGCTTTTATATACGTACTAACCGTTTCCTACATTTTCGCTCTACCGGTCTCTGCTACACTTCAGAGGGTTACAGCTTGATGTATTATAGCCTACTATTCATTGCCATTATTATTTGAAATGTGCATTTGGAGAGTTTACAAATAAAAAGTACTGTTTAAATTTATTTTTCATTTTCTCATCAAAATGGCATACATACTAATGTAATAGATACATAGATAAGTAAATAATTTTCTATCTGGCTATTCATTTGTCACTATACCACCGTCTCCATATTACTGAACTACACATTTTTATGTATAATATGTATTTATATAATAATAATTATAGTTTATAATGTCTCAAAGGTACGAAACAATACTTATAAGTAATATAAACTCCTTTACGGGAGACTGGTATCTGCAAGAGGAAACACACCTCACTAGGCCCCCCAGTAAGTATCCCACTTTTGTGAGAGCTTATGTTTTGATGTTATGTGTGATGGGGAGTGAAGTGTCGTCGAGTGCCTGTATGTGACTATGTGGTACTAAGGCATATCGAATAATTCTTTTTATGAGACTTGTGGAATTAATATAAAAAAAATAAATAATTAGATCTGATACTTTTAGTACGCTAGTTCGTTTTCTGTTGCGTCATAATTGAGCTTTAGTAAATAGGTTGTAAACGTTTGCTGAAACTTGAACTTCGTTAATGGATAAATATCGAGTAAAAAATTAATATAATAATATAATACAAGTAACCACTCAGAAAACAGTAACTGCGGTGTGAAAAACGCTATTTTTGTGGTTACTGCTGCTTTTTAGGTTTCACATACCTTACTTTTATTGTTAGGAAAGGGAGGATAGATAGGGAAGGAAGGGAATATTGCTTATAAAGATTGAATAACTTGAAATGGTGGTAGCCAGGGGTCCGAGCCCTGTAACACTAGTAGTAACCAAACAGAAAAGAAATTCAGCTTATAACATTGTGATAATTGCCCTATTTACTGATTTATTTAAGTGCAATGACAACCTACGAGCTCATAAAATATTAACAAAGTTACTTGACTATGACATTCTGACAACAGGCGCTAGGAGAGGTCCGGATGTCTTACCAAAGCTGTTCCCGGATTCCTCCTATTTTAGGCGAAGGATGGCACACCGTGTGGTTTTAGTCGGTCCGATTCCGACACACCGTTCCACCGAAAACCCCGGTGGAGTGACGGCCCGAAGGAGTTTACACACGTAAAAAAAAAAAAAAAACCAAAAATTTTTCATACCCATATAACGTTAACCATATCAACGTTGAGACCATAACCGGCAAACGTTTTGCCGCGGTCTGATCAGTATTCTGGTATGATTATATTTATGGCTGAAAATTTGGTAACTTTGACAAAGTATAAATAAAAATATAATTTATGTCTATTTGATTAGCCATTCCATGTTTTTAATAGAAATACACAAAAGAATTACAGTGACTAGAAAGAAATTTACATTCAATAGCATTATTAACGCAGGTAAAACAAATTCAATTTGTTATACTCTGTAGTTTAAAAGGTTGTCTTCAATTATTATATGGACATGCTTTTATTACACTTTTTTTTTTTTTTTTTTTAAATCACGCCATACACTATTCACACCTAGATATAATTGTGTGCGGGATGTATGTATAGGGAGGAGGTATATAGTAAACGGTGATATTCCTTTCACTGCCATCCTGGTCCACTCAAAATCTTCATTGTAACCTTAGCCGGCTCACCCGGCCGCCTGGATCACGATGAAGAGTATCAGTAAGTGTCGCTTCCAACATCTTGGTCATCGAGCTTTTAAACGCCTTCATTTCAGGTTGACTATAAATAGCATAATAAAAACGTTGTGTTAGAATTAGACTTGGAATTAAAACCTTTATAAGGGGTTTCTCGGTAAGAGTGCACTTTTTTATTTTAAAATAAAAAAAAAACGTATTTTATGAGAGAGTTGTGATATTTTTATAGGATTATAAAGAAGATATGTTCCGATTAAGTATGAAATAAAATACCCGGCCAATTGGCCCCACGGCTCTGATAACCGGTCATTACTCTTTTCATTAAATTTTCTATAGCTTTTAAGAGATGTGGCGATATCTCACCGATTACACGCGTTGGATCTCTGATTTGAGCCCAGGAATTGTTTCTGGTTTATTCGCATAAACCCGAGATTTCACAGAACCCAAAAAAAAAAAAAAAAAACGCATGGCGTTAAATCGCACGATCTTACTGGCCCGGTGACATCAGATTTTCGTGAGGTGACGTGTTCTAGAAATCGTTGCTGCAATAAGTCGATTGTTTCATGGTGGTGTGGCAGTTGTGGCCGTCCTGCTGAAACCACATGTTGTCCAGATACATGCCGTCCAGTTGAGGCTACAAGAACTGCGCTATCGTTAGCTGAAGCTTCTACGCATGAAGATGGAGCTCTTTTGACAAAATATGCTGCGCAGTGCTTCGTGAAATTTGAAGTTGTTCAAAACGATGCCGAATTGATGTTTTCGGGTTTTCGGCGACACTCATTTACTGCAGCAATGTTTTCAAGAGACCGACCGGTACGTTGACGTCAAGGATTCTTAATATCCATAACCACTTTCTTCAAATTTTTTAACCACTCTTCGAATGGTTGACACATTAGGTGCATATTCTCTACTGAAAATTTTACGAAGTTTGCGAGCGGTTTCAGTGTAGTTATACCTATTTTAGTAATGAGTTTTCACAATTATAACGCGTTTTTCTTTCAAAAAGCGCTCCATTTTTAATAATCGGAATAAACATAGTTGACAGCTTTCAAATTTAAGGATTACCACTTGCACGAAAAAAAAATATTCTAAATTTAAAAAGTGCACTCTTACTGAGACATTCTATATAAGAATGCTTTTGTACTGCGTTTGAGACTTAAGTACTACATAATAATGGCGGAAATTGTTATAGTAAATTTTGTGGATATATTGTATACTATCTGAGCTCGATAGTTATACATCGAGAGAATTGTACATTTATATTTTTCTGCGGAAACCTAATTCTTTTAAAATAAACATAGTCTATGTTACTCCTTGAAACATTAGCTGAAATGACAGTGATTTAAAACATATTAATAAAACAACCATGTGTGTTGTGTCATTACGAACAGATACGCCCATTTTATTTATTTGTATAGATTTAGCATGTTTTATATTATTTTATCTGGAAGTGCAAATTCAATCAAATTTGTACAAAAAATACAATGCTTTTTATTGAACGTAAAAAATACTGGATTTTTAAATAAAATTGATTGTTCTTCACATGGGTATGATATTCCATAATTTTGTAAAATGTTTAAAACGGAGATGACTCGAAGGCTGTATATGATATCGTCACAGGTGATGAAAGCTGGATATATTGTGAAGAATTCGATCTCCGATCCCCAATCTCCGAAAGGAAACATCCATAGGTAACCTGCCTATGGATGTTTCCTTTCGGATGTTTTCTATTGGAGATTTGCTGACAAAAGTAAAGAAGGGCATAATTTAAGATAAATGAGTGCTTCGTTATTTGGATGGGAGGGGCATTTTGCAACAATCATTCTAGAAGATAAAAATACTGTTACTAACTGGCTGACTGGACTGAATGCAGATTGGTATGTCGGTCATTGTATACCAGTTGTCTTGGAAAATCTTATACAAAAGCGACTAAGAAGCAGGATCCTCCTCTACCACAACGAAGTTCCAGCTCACTCCCCCAGACGGACTATAGAATATTTCTCTATCGAAGATGTTGAGTTAGTGAGTCGTCCTATTTACAGCCCCGACCTGGCACCTTGTGACTTTTATAAATTTCCAAAAATAATAGATACACTAAGGAGAATGCGTCATTAAAACCCTGAAGAATCCTAAAGAAAAGTGGGCTCACTGCTTCAGTCTATGGTTTCATTGCATGCGACGGAGACTATTTATTCATTTTTTATTTTCTAAAAACTTTCAGTGTGACACAGAAAGTCTTAAAGTAGCCAGTGGATGAAAAGTGGAAGAGCAACAGACAATAGTGGTATGGTGGCACATGATGCGAAGTGATGAACAAATGTGATGAACTAAGCTTTATGTATGGAAGTTGATGGATAGAAGAGAAGATGACCGAAGCAAAGATAGATTGATTGCGTGAAAGATAATATGGCAAGAAGACTCCCTGTAAGCATGAACTAGCCAATGGTAGGAAATATTTATTTAAATATACGGTTTTACTAACGTGTGTATTTTGGTAATGTACGACTAGTTTCGGTCTCGACAGGAAGCCTTTTTCAATCAACTCCTTCAACGATGCAGTGCATCGTCCGGTACCGTAGCGGCTTGACGACTTACTTCTTGAAAAGGTCTCCTGTCGAGACCGAAACTAGTCGGACATCCCCGAAATACACACGTGAGTAAAACCTTATATTTAAATAAATATGAATCTATTTCACGAAAGTTTTTATTCTAATGATAGGAAAGATTGCGATGATGACAAAACATAATAATCTACACTTTGTCATTGATCATATAGGACTCTATTTTTACCACATTTGTTAACTTTTAATGTTGTACAATAAATAATTTTGTATTGTATTGTATTGATTATGTATATTGAATAATAAATGTAAGTAAATTATGTTTGTTAGGAGTCAAGTTAGTCTTACAATTCAAAAACACTTAATACAATTTAACTCACATGCATAGTGATTGGTCTAGGATGATTTTCTCTGCGTCAGTAATAGTTTGTGGCATTTCTTGACCTTTGGTCTCTGGAAGGACAAAGGTGACAGCCGCCGTGATAAGTGCCCATATGCTCACAATAAGTAGTGGCAGATTTGACCACAAGATTTCCTATACATCAAAAAACTTGTTACAGTTTGTTAAAACACGACTGTCCATAAAGGAAATTAGGTTTTAAAGTTCATGTATGTAAAAGAGTTTCTTTTTTATTCCACCGTAACTAATTTGCACAGATACGGATCGGACGGACCGTAATTGCTTGAACAGATACGGATGTAATAAATCAGTCAAATTATCCCAAGAGATACTACTCGTAAATGAAATACAAGATGGCGGTTTTGTTGACGTAACGATGTGTGGAAATTACACACATGAGTAAAAAAAAACCAGTCACGAAAATTTTTATGGCAATATCTATTTAATCGGGTTTTTTTCTTTTTAGATTGTTATCTGTCCAAAAGTATGGACACAGTTAATACAGTGCCCGGCTGGTAGCAATAATGGTGACAAGATGTGGGCGTTCAATGAGCCTCTGCCTACCCATTCGGGAATATAGGCGTGAGCATAGGTACGTATGCACACATGTGTAGTGGGAGTTGGGCCTCCGAAAACCTCACTAATGCGAAATGATTCCACAACTGGTTTTGTGAAGCCGTGGTATAGCATCGGTCGAGCCGGTCATTAAAATGGCTCTACCGCTGGAAAATTTATTTTATTTCGACTGTTATGTATTACACAGTACCCCTAAGGGGCGATACGTACGCGTGATTATATTTATATGTATGAGATGTAATAACATTAATTATAGGAAAACGACATCAACTCACGGAGTACACAATAAAAGGTGACATCAGACTCAATCCGAAACCAGTTACATGCAAGAAGGCTGACCCTGAGGCTCTGAAAGGCGTGGGCAATATCTCCGTTCCCCACTGACACAATACTGTGAAGGCTATGTTTATTAAAAATCTTGCTACAACTCCTAGAACCACTCTCGGCAATCCTGTAAAGCAATCACATATGATATGATATATTGTCTATTGACCACTAATGCCTGTTCACGTGACGTGCCTATTGGTCTAGTGGAGAGAGAGATCCTGACTGTTGAACTGAAGGTCTTGGGTTCAATTCCCACACGGGGCAAAAAATTTGTGTGGTCCACAAATAGTTGTCCCGAGTCTGGGTGTTCTTTGTTGCAGTTGATTGAATTTCTGTAATTCTTATAGAAGTGTAAGAGTTAATAATATATGTATTAGTATATGTATATTTTAATAATATAGGAGGACGACCACGACGAGAGAGACGAGTAACGAGCAAACGGTTCACCTGATGGTAAGTGAACACCGCCCATGAACACCTGCAACTCAAGAGTTACAAGAATGCTGTCTGTCTTTTAGAGTAGGGGAAAAAGTAGAAGAAAAGGGGATTGGATAAAGGGGAGGGGTAAGAGATGAGGGGAAAGAGGGAAGAGGGGGTTGGGACTCCGGTAATCTCACTCGGTCACACAATGCAAGCATTATTTAACAACCGGTTTCTGTGAGGTCGTGGTAATACTCCGGTCGAGCCAGAAAATACGTGCTTCGCATGACTTAAAAAGAACCTATGTCAAAACACAGATTTTTTAAAATAGTTCTTGAATTTATGTTATTTCAGAATACCAGTTAAAAAATTATGATCAATTAGGCCAGGCTACCGGGCATAATCGCGAGTTCTAGTACTTTAACGTCTTTAATAATGGTTCTAGATCTTTAGGATCTCGAAAGGCTGCATGATGAGGATCCTCAAAAGAACCCTGATATTGCTTACAACTCAGTTGTAAGCAATATCAAGGTTCTGCACGAATATCATCAACGTTTGTGTAAGAATAGCAATATAAGTGTTCATTAAATAAATTGCTCACCTTTGGGCACCATCATGGTTAAAAATAAAAATATGCCACCCAGGAAGAGCGTTCCTCCAGTGAGAAGCCTTCGGCCTAATCTGTAAATAATTTCAGTGACTTTTTATTTCTTTAAATCGTAAAAGATATTAGATTTTATTTTATTTTATATATTTATTTTATTTTATACTATCCCGGTGAACTTTGTTCCGCCTTAGAGGCAATAAATGAGCAGATTTTGGATTTTATTCGGTTCAATTTTTTATTAGGATAATAAATATGTATTTAAAAATATCAAGTATTTCAATTATTCTTTATTGGCAATGTATTTTGGTGCATGGGTAGCACTCTTCAGTGAAGCACCTTGTGATAGACGACATTTTTCGTTTTTAATAACGCAGATGGTCCTTCGACCCTTTGACATGCCACATATAATTGACCATGAGAAAAAAATGGATTTCCTAGATTCAGACAACGAACTTTCAAGGATTGGCCTTGTGATTTGTTAATGGTCATAGAGACTGCAAGACGGATCGGAAATTAAAGTCGTTTAAACTCAAACGGCATATCGGTTGGGATCATCGGGATCCTCGCAATGAGAACTTCCTCAGCTTCGAATTTTCATTTGAGTATCGTCGCGTAAATCCAATTGTTCATCAATTTACTTACCAAAACAAACGTTCCGGTGCACAGTTTTGGTTGTTTTATGTTTCGAAGCATGATTACTACGGAGCCAACCTTTAGTCGTAAATTGTGCAGTGGTAAGTATGCACATCCAAGGAGAATAAATACCTTGAATTTTGGATTACATCCTCGTTTTTCGATAATGTCAAAAATGTCGCGATTTGGGTGTTTTGCCACGAAGCAATAAATGCAATGGCTCAGGTGGCGGAGTCAATAATGGCAATTTCACTTTCCCACTAAGGTAGCACAATTCTGACGTTTCTCCGGAAAACTTCAATGCGCCACAATACTCGCAATCAACGTCCATTGGCACAATACGAACGCTAGTATGCAAGCATTAATCAGTGCTGCAATCGTATCGAAACGCTGCTTGATTCAAATCAGTACTTAATAAATTTCTTCTTGTGCTTCGAAAATTATCTAGTTGGTGATCTCTGAGGTTTGCTCGACTATGTTGCATTGCCAACCGAGCCGTTTCACAGGCTGCCTCGCCTTGCTCTTGTGAGTGAGAAGCACGAAGTCGAGCCATACTAACGCGGGGCTCTACACGTGCAATTTCTTGTTTTTCTATAGTCATTTCATTCGCAATGTTCCTGTTGCATACTAGTTACATTACGGCTTTGTCCGGAAAGATTTGATCGTCTTGTTCGCGGTATGGTATTGTTAATGATAATATCGGCACAATAAGCTAATAGAAACTCGAAACAAACACATCAACCGGTCAACTTGAAAATTTCAAATTATCAAATTTTCAACCATACTTAACCATAGATAACATTACGTTTAGCTGTCAGTTGCGTTTTGTTATACCTTTTTTAGCAAATTAACGGCTAGACTGATGTTTTGACTGATAAATTTTTAGTTTTGCAGTCAGTTGCGTTTTGTTTTACCACGTTCCACGGCAACGGAATAAAAAGTATCCTATGTCCGTCTCCTGGTTCTACGCTACCTCCCCACCAATGTTTAGCCGAATCGGTTCAGCCGTTCTTGGGTTATAAATAGTGTAACTAACACGACTTTCTTTTATAGATATTTATTTTATTTTATATATTTATTTTATTTTATATACATACATACACTTGCGTCTATATCCGTCTCCATGAGTCTTAAACGCCATTTTATTAAAAACCATAACTTATTTGCGTTAACGTAATAGCGGGCAAGCTTATTGCCATCAACTGGGCACTGTATGACTTCTGTCTGATCCTTAGCCCTGTTGGTCTGTTACTAAATTACTACGCTACCACAAATTTTATATCTGTTACTAAATAAGTAAATCCATGTTATTGTGAACTTGGGCGTGTTAAGCCCCTATATAAGATAATTAAGAAGATTAATATATCATACATTTTTGAATTACAATATTATAGTAAATAATTCACTTTAAAAAAGTAGACAACCGATTTCAATGCATCTATCATAAAATTTAAGACTAATATTTTTTTCTCATGGATGCCATTGTCAGAACCTAATCAAACTTTCATCTAACTACCCTTGAAGTACATCCTTTCTAATAAAAAAAGAATCATCGAAATATATCAGAATTGGACTGGTCCACACGGGAAGCACCA
Organism: Tyria jacobaeae; assembly: GCA_947561695.1. Lineage (NCBI taxonomy): Eukaryota > Metazoa > Arthropoda > Insecta > Lepidoptera > Erebidae > Tyria > Tyria jacobaeae. The sequence goes on along the minus strand of OX387208.1, from coordinate 22,201,789 downwards.
GTTATCAAAAAAAAAAAAAAAAATCATCAAAGTCGGTTCACCCAGTCGAAAGTTATAAGATAACGAACAATAAAAAAATACAGTTGCACTGAGAACCTCCTCTTTTTTGAAGTCGATTGAAAAGAGGAGTATAGTAGGCTCGTAATTTTTAATACATAATAGAACTAGCGAGAAAGAGGGAATTAAGCTGAAATCGGCTCATTTTACCGAGTATATAGCCATAACTATAACATATTAAAGATTACTGACATTAATTCTTACCTGTCAAGTAACACAATGAGTACTAGAACAGACGGGATCTCAATACCCACACTAACAGTGAAGGTGATGAAGAAATCGAGCCCGAACATTTGAGTGATTCGCACTACAGTGTCGTAGATTACGGCGTCAGAGCAATACACCACTATCATGTAGATCATGGTTCTGCGCAATAACGTATTTCGGAATATATTGAAAAATGATTCCATCTCCTTAAATGCAATTTTCTTAGATGAAGTCTAAAAAAAGAAACAGAATAACGATTTGTCAAACGATTCATGTTTTCCAGTGATCAATTCACTGAAAGGTATATAGTACTGAGAAAATATAAACAGCTATTATAAAAAATATAACAGAGTCGGGGCAAAATACTCGCAAGTGCTATACCGACCTTTGAGAGGGTGTCCGGTATCTCACTTACTCGGAGACACACTTTGCTGTGAGGCCTTGGATAATTTCGGTCTAGCTAGCTCATACATGCCTAAGCATAGTTGTCCCACGTGAACCACACCAGTACCCTCAGTTCTTCTTGCCCTGCTTTTTTGACGCTCCGAACAGTGTGGACTTTTGCCGGAGTGAAGGGATATTAGGCGAATTACAACTGAAATAATTGAGTGTCGATAGCTAGCACTCTTTCAACTTATTCATTCGCTCACTGCATTTTTCATTTCTGCATTCAAATATTATTTCTTTCTTTCATATTTATAAAAACTTAAATTAACTTGTCGAATGAGCACCTTTGTCTTGCTATTAGGAAATAGGGTTTAGATATAAAATGTTTACTTACAACGAATTTATTCAGTACATCATCTGGCACGTGACTTTTATTGATTTTTTCGAATTTTCGAAGTATTTTCACGGCGTCATCGATGCGACCGCGGCTTACTAGCCATCTGAAGAACCAGCAATTATTAATATAATACATACTAACAGTATCGGTTGGCTATCAACTATAACTCTACACTGAATACTATAAATTACTTTTTTGACGTTAAATAACATTATTTTACCATTTAAGCTATGTAAACGTATGTATGTTTTATATGAAATTATGACTCAAGGAAGATATACTTCAAATACTTGCAACTTACCTTACGCTCTCTGGCATTAACCATGGCGAAATTACCGCACTAAACATAGGAAGAGCAGTTAACCACAGTGTAAGCCGCCAGTCCGCAGCAAAGTATGCTATCCACGGGAGGGACACACCTGCAGCACCTCCAAATATTGCGACTGGCATATTCGCTACCCACGTGCGGTGTCCAGGTCCTACATATTCTAGAACTGAAAATACAACATACGTCAACTTTGCGAAGATTACTTAACATATACATCCAAAAAAGGTTGAAGTAGTGGTGAATCCTGATAAGTCTACAAATCACTATGACTTTTGATTTAATCTTAAAAAGTAACATAAAAAGTTTGTTAATTAGAATAAATAAATACAACTGAAATTAGACGAACTGCACTTACTTAAAATGTACGGAATCAAGAAGCAGTTGTCAAATGACATACCGACGAGAAATCGACAGAAAATAAAGTCCCATAAGCCTTTTGTGAAGATCGTTGCTATTCCCCCGATACCTCCAATCAAGTTTGATCCTTATACAAGAAACATAGAGCTAATATTAGTATATAGAGAAGTAATTTTATAGCTGTAGAATGTGTCATGGCTCATGGCTAAGATAGTGATGATGAAGTAAGCAAAGAAGTACATGGGATGAACGTTTTATCGTCTATATGTTTTACTAACAAAGATTTTTGTTATAGGCGCTTATGGACTGCAGTATTTTTTAAAGAGCTCCTATTATCTAATTCTTACCAACTAAAGCAGGTATCCGGCCGTAGTTGTCGGCTATCCATCCGAACATAAAACCACCCGTGAATGCTCCAACGAAGAACATTGATTGAGCGGTAGGTGCATAATGTGCACGACTGCATACCCATCCTCTCTATAATATTTAAACGTGTTTTTTATATTATATAAATCATGAATTAACAGGCCTATCAAGTACTAAACACCACATTTAGTGCAACCGATATTTAAGTATGTTACCTCTACAACTACGCTTTCATATGGTATGTCTGTAAACTCATATTCCCATCCGTCTGGACAGGGGATCTTGGGTGTTCCAGCTGGTGGAGGGGAAAGGCTACTCAGCACTTGATCCCAATTTACGTCAAAGGTGTGACATTTGTCCCATTTACCTGTTGCAGCTCCCGGTGCTGATAAATTACGCCTGAAATACAATTGTAAATTTGATAAATTGTGGAGAAACTAACTCACCCTTTATTCGTAATATGTCGTTGTAACCCATTTTATAACTATTGAAGTTTATAAAAAAATATAGAAAAGATTTAAAGAATAAATTTTACATTTTAAGGTATACAAAATTGAAAGCCATTTTATGTGTAAATAAGATTTTTTTCGCAGTTACCTAAAATTAATAGATGTAAAAATATTTTACCCTCTAGATAGCATGCTTTATTACTTGTGTTTATGTAAGCTTTAATTTAATATTTCCTTAAAAGATAGTTCAGCCTGGTACTCATGACTCTCATGGCTCATGGTTCTGGCCTGACCCAGGTTTTTTACATGTAGTAGAGCTATGCTTAGGCACGAATGGGCCGGCTCGACCAGTGCGATACCACGGCTTCACAGAAAACCAGTTGTGAAGAACAACGCTTGCATTGTTATTCCCCGAAATGAGTGAGGCTTCCGCAGGCCCAATTCTCCTCCCCTCTTCCTTTTCCCCTCATCCCCCCTCTCTTCTTTTCTATCTCCTCATTACCACTCTCTTCTTTTCCCTCTCCGCATCCTCCCATCCCTCATCACATTCAAAGACGGACAGAGCACTAAAAACTCTTGAGTTGCAGGTGTCCTTGGCCGGTGGTTGTGACTTACCATCAGGTGACCCGTCTGTTCGTCCGTTGCTCTATAGAATAAAAAAGAAAAGCCTTTTTAGTTCTTTGAACTTACCTCAACTCCATAGACAAGTTAGACAATTTAGGGATTTTACACCAATATCTTTCAGGTGTAACAGTTAAAAATATTTGCACCAAGTAGACCCATACATAGAATGTAACAAAGGGTAACATTCCAACGAACATCAGCTTTTGGTAAAGTCCCATGTCACCGATGTGGAACAATACATCTTCCAATACGTCTGCATCCAATTCTAACTCGTCAGAAAGCTAGAATTAGAAATAAATAAAATTAATAATGCAAGATATAAACAATACTCACAGGATTATTCGCTTTACCTAACCCTTTCTAAAAATAAATTGTGAAATTATCAGTTAAGTCAAATAAATAAATGCAGTAATTAAATAAACAAAACGAATGGTTCTAGTTAGTTCATAAATCGTCAAATTTAATGAAGTCCGAAATTTATCCATATTAGCTTTTGCAGGTTCTCTCACAAGTCATTAATTAAGCAGATCCTAGCCCAGTGTTTTTTCAGTCGGAGAGAATTGGAATGAGGGATAAGGATGTGCTGGTAATTGGTGAACATCACTAGTCTTTTGTGTTGGAACGTGCAGTTGCTTACACCTTGGGAGTATATAAAACTTAAAACAAATTCAATATAGAAAGTGAACAATAGTGGTAAGGTAAAAATTTGATAGCTTTAGAATCTCTTTAGATTTAAACGTGGTAAGGTAATAAAATATCTTTTTAAACCTCATACCAGTGACAGAGATCGATGGGGCGCCTGATTGGGACTTTCTGTGCCGGCTGCTGGTTCCGATGCTAACCGGCTGGTTGTAGGTGAGTTTGTTGTCTGCGTTTCAAGATCGGCAGTTTCTTTGGGGGGCGAATCGGTGTTAGCGGGGGGTTCATTTTTATCAGCCATTTAATAATTAATAACAAAAATTTAAATGGTTCTCGATCATAGTCGTAAAAGGGCTTTAATATATCGTACCAGAGCTGGCATGCCACAAATTTGAAATTTTATACATAGTCATGCACTAATGGCTATGTTTAGTCGAACTTCACTTACGCTACTAAGCTACACGTAGCGTATTATTTGTGTTGTGAAATATCCAATATAAGAAAGCATAATTAGTTAAACAAATAGTATGTTGATTATATGTCACTAATGACATTCCCAGCTGTAGTAATAAATTATATAATTCTATAGAAAAGAGGACGATATAGACAACGAGAAGCATAGACTGACGACGGTTGCAAATTTTATTAGGTACTTCCATCATCCATTTTTACGTATATATAATCCTCCATGCTTTTCTAACAAGTTTATTACCTGTCTCTCTATTTATTTATTTATTAGTTTACTTACAATTGTTACATTTTAAATATGTATATGTTCATAATATAAATACATCCTCACATTCTATCTTGGCGTACAATGTACAATGCCAAAGACACATTCATTATATTTGCATAATATTTGCTTATTTAAATCTATCTATCTGACAACCAACTTCTAATGAAAATTATACAAAAGAGAAGGAAAATGTTAGCTAGTTAGTAATTTTGGTGGACTCGGTACTTGAACACATAAAGAAACGTGCCTAAAGTATGTATCTGATGGGCAATTAGGTTGTGAAGCCTACAAAGTCTGGGGATTGGAGTATTAAGACCTAGAACGGTTTCACAGGAAGGAGGATGCAGGATCCTAATTAGATTTAGGGGATATTTATGAAGAACATTCATTTATATTTTGTCAAGTAATTGGGGACAGTCGATTGAGTTAGTATGTTTTATGCAAAAATAGTAGATCAAACAGTAGTAGTAGTAGATCTGTCTCACTCTTATGTGCTAACATAAAACTAATCCATATAATCCACATGTAATCATCAAACTGCGAAGTCCTTTGTCAGTCATAAAATACACCTCGGCCTTAGTGGAGACAATAAAACCGTCTATGTGGTGGAACACCTTTCTTAGCATAATAAAGAATTTCACAAAGCGATAAGGCTGAATGCTAGAGAGGCTAACTACAAATTTGTTATATTAATAAGTGAACGTATATTTGTTAGAAAATCTGAATCTTCACCAGCCATTATAATTAAAGACTTTGTCTCAGTTAATAATACAGGTTGAGTATAAATTGATTTATATTTTGCTATAAAGAACTTAATGCCATATTTTTATAAAATTCGCAACATATACATAATATTTGTTACCTTAACTTGGCTTCAAAGTAATGTAACAGATGGAGAATTGTTCAATGATCAATATATTGTGTATAGGTGAGATCGTGACCTGACAGGTGTTGTAATGGTTGCGGTTATTAAAAAAATAACAGATTGCTTGAATTGGAAAGTAACGATAAAGTAAAAGATCTGTGGATACTAGTTAATCTGAGAGAAGCGCATAGCATTATAAAAGTTTGTATCTGGGAAGTCTAGTCTATACCGCCACAGCGTATATTTTAATTACATATGTGTATATATATATATACGACTGGCCTGTTGGTCTAGTGGTTAGTGACCCTGACTGCTAAGCCAGAGGTAGTGGGTCGATTCCCACCCAGGACAAATATTTGTGTGATGAGCATGATCATTTGTTCTGGTGGTTCTGTGTCTGGGTGTAATTTATTTCTAATATGTATGTATTTAGAAGTATATAAATTTATTTATCAGCTGTCTGGTTACCATAGTACAAGCTGTGATAAATTTGTGATCAGACGGCCGTATTTGAGATGTGTCAAGATTATTAGTATTATTTTTATATGTAACCAGGCGGCATCATCCTCCCTTTAAAACAGAATTTCCAATTAACTCCAACAGTAATCTTACCGCGTGCCAGGCAGTTCGACTTAATTTTATATATTTTTTTTTTATGCGATAGGGGGCAAACGAGCAGACGGGTCACCTGATGGTAAGTGACTACCGCCGCCCATGGACACCCGCAACTCAAGAGTCACAAGTGCGTTGCCGGCCTTTTAGGTAGAGGTACGCTCTCTTCTTGAAGGTTTGAAGGTCGTATCGGTTCGGAAATACGGCAGGCGACAATATATATATATTTTAATTAAGAACGAGTTTGACTAAATTGACTGGAAAGATTTATTTCCATTACGTAACAATGTTGATGAGACGTTAATACGGTTTCATAACATTTCCTGTTACTAAATCAGTACCATTGACCAAAACCGAAAAGCAACAAATAGAAAACCCCACGGGTCGTCACCTCACCGGGCTAAGAGGTGAAGTGGTATGTCGGACTCGAACCGACTAAAATCACACGGTGTTCCGTCACAGAGTCTCATTGCCTGTGCACCCCGGCAGACCTAGCCGTCTGTTGAATAACAGACGACCCCACTATCGTGTACCGGTCTTCAGTTTAAAGAGGCGAACACGGCGCCGCTGTCTTGGGCCTGCTTCTGCTAGGGCGGTGGATAACCCAGTCCATCACCCCCAGGCCAGCGCTTATGGAGGCCGGAAATCAGCTTGTTTTTTCCGACGTCTGGTGCGTCTTCTGCGGGACGGGAGGTAACTAGTTCTCTTCGAGGTGTTTGGACGGTCCATAATGGTGACCAACCAACCTGAGGAAGGTAGCTAGGGTAGGTGGATCAGGTACTACGGCGCACGTTATGAGATGCCTATGTCCAGCAGTCTCCCTGAAATACTCTTTCGACCACAATTAACTTATCTGAATACTCTTTGGATAACATTTTTGTTAAAATAATGTTTTGTTGTCTAAAGTGTGTTTCCAGAAGGATGATACTTCAACTACTAAAAAAAAACCTTGAAAACATACTGCAATACAGTTTTATTCAATTAAGGTGTACTATCTAATAATGACATGGTTGGGCGCTTCACATGCTGCCACGAACAATGTTTTCACATATTTTTAAAAACAGTTGCAAAATTTTATATACATATAATACTAATTGAAACTGTAATTAATGCTGAGTTACAGCATTTCTTATAAGTCACTAAAGCGGTTGGCTAAAAATCTTCTTTTTTTAACGTCCTGGCCATTTCACATGTTTGTTTTAAGGTGTTGCTTTGGTAGAAACCTTTTTGTGATCTTGCTCTTGTCGATATGGACGGTTTATATCTTTACTCTGCGGGCAACTATGAGATATTCAATTGCATTTTTTTGCTTATGACTTTTTATATGGAACATCATCAGAATCTTCTGGTCGTCTGAAATAAAAAAACGAATAACTTTCAGTTACTTTAAATATCAAAAAATAAGTCTCGGCTCCGCCATTACCAAAATAGATAACGCCTAGGAAAGGAGACTTCTCAGGAAAAGGGCCTCTTGGAAAAATCACAGTATGAAATGTAGTTCGAAAGTATGTAGCTTACCCGCATAAAGAATGTTCCCGAATCAGCTTCTCGCTATCGGCGACCGTTTGTGGCAGCGACAGCCCTTTGGTTTCAGGTAGTGTGAGAGTGATACACGATAGGACAACAGCCGCTGTAATGAATATCAAAATCGGAAGTAAGCTCCACACACGCTCCTGGAAAATAACCAATAGATTACACATATAACAATGAAAAGAAACAATAAAAAAGAAGAAAAAAAAAAACAAAATAAGAAAACAGGCCAGTTTTAATATGACTATTGATCTTCAGGGTCTTCCTACCCTTGTTTGAAATATGTATATTTGGAGTTAGAACGAACGAATACATTTGGAGTTAGAGTTGTCGTTAGCAATGTCTTTATTGTTAACGACTCCACACACGTTTGCACTTATATGAAATTAAATTTAATTATTGATATAGGTATACGAATACGAATATTTGTCTCCAATATTTGCGAACGCGCATATTGACTTTTCTAATAAAGAGTAAGAAAAATACTTGACAAGTCTCGTTGGTTTCTATAAGACCGAGTTGCAATTTTTTTTTTTATAATAAATATACACTACTTTAGAACTATACACTACTAATAAATATACACTACTGAGAAAATTCTCAAAATTTGTAGGTGAATTGTTTTGTGTCTACTTTTCCATTACTAAAACTTTTAAAATATGTATGTTGATAACTAACCGCGTTTTTTAAATATACTTACTCTCAAATAGTTTTATACCAATTTGAACATCGTGTGTAAACCCCTATTACACTACGAGCTGTTATGTGCCTTGTTTAAATCATAGATATGTATATAGAGAGTTGGACATATTTTTATTTTATTATACCATAGACACTAAAAAAGTTGTAAAAGTTGCAAAAACAAAAAGAAAAAAACGATAAAGAAGATAGTCCGCTCAATTGGTATGTCACCAGATTCTGGTTTGTCATATTATGAGAATAGCTTATCATTAGAAAATCGAATATCGCATTTTCGTCAAAATTCTTTTAACTTTTCCATAAAATCTTAAAGACTTTTATCATATATTTGTTCATACATTTTTCAGGATCATCTTGTAATAAATGAGGCATGTATTAAAAATATTTAATTACTTAAAAACAATTCCTAAAGTGAGATATTGTAAAGAAAATATTTGTTGCTAATAACCTATTAAATAAATAAAAATAAAATAAACACCTATCACGGACAATGACACTTCCGATTCTTTGTTGCGAGACATTTTCAATTTTGGGATAAAAATATGCTGGCAGATTATTAGTAGTCTGTTACAAAATAATCTGTAACTGACCAATACAAAAGATAAAAAAATTGAGTCATTTCTTTTATTTCCGTATGTATTAAAGGCGACATTTTGAAATAAATTAATGAATAGTTTTCTCTTATGTCGCAGAATATTTAAAACAATAATAAGGTATTTCGTCTTGCGCAGCCATATATTTATTATTCGATCCTCCAGAGTTTTGAGTAAAGCTGAACTTCCTTACACACTTCTCTTTGTTTTTTATCTTTATATTTATTTATTTTTTTTACAAAAAGGTTATTTCATATTTCAGGTACGTTATTTGTAGCTGGTAAATTTTGATTAGCTTGAAAAAAGTATTTGGAAAAAGAAGTTTATTTTGAAATTCCTTTTTACGGTTGGAAACACCTAGCCCTGGTTGCTTGGCACACTTTTGTTAACCATGTATTACAGATGATCATGTCAATTTAATTTTTTTTCTTCTAAACATTAATAAAAATATTTTTTCAAAAATCTTGATAGCTCATCAACATACTTGTACACAAAAGTTACTAAAAGTACTTTTGTGAATTTGAATGTTGAAATTTTCTTATAGCGTTAGCACTTTACGTTGTTTACAGAGACTATTAAAATACTTTAAAATATAATTAAAACTAGTTCGTGTGAAAAATATACATTAAGCCAAAAAACATAATTTACTGAGTTCATTTTTGACTCAGTTTCTTTTGTTGAAATAAACTACTTTTAAAATACCAGCTGGAAGCTGCTACGTAAGTGAAAACAAATTATTAGCTAAATAATATGCTTATTATTTTTTCGTTTCTATAGAAATCCTAATTACTAAATTAGGATTGTAGCGATCATAATGTTGTGTTGTAAAGCAACATCCAATCCTTATCATCCTCTTGTAAGCCGAACTTAGGTCAAGTGACAATAGGAATGCGCCGAGTGATAACAACAGGAATGCGGCGAAGCGATAACATCAGGAATGCAGCGAGCAATTGACGAACGGCGAACAACACTTGACTCTAGTATAAAAGAACGGTGCCAATCTTAGTTCAATTGAGATCACCTCTGTCTTCGGTCACATAAGTAAGCAACAATAAAATTACGATCTACATTTGTAATTTTCTTCATCACGACAAACTTCTGTAAGTGGGTTGGGAGCTTACTCCCAACCCACTTACAGAGCTAACAAAAATGCCGTGTGGTTGTCGGTGGAGTGTAATAGAGACACCTCATTTATCCCGTGGGTGTCGTAAAAGGCGACTAAGTAATCGGACTGTTATCTATGGGAGATTATGGAATGCATCCAAAAAATGTCCCATTGACGGCGATAGGCTTGCAACCTATTACGTTAGTAGGACCAAATTGTTATTTGCAAAATTATGAGTGTTTTATACCCCTGTGCCTACCCCTCTAGAGTTCCAGACGTAAGCGCATACATGTATGTACTATTTAATAATAATAATTTATTATTAGTAAGAGACACAGTGTTTTCAATTCAAATGTTAGGAAATAAAAAACATAATTCCTATCAGCTGTATTCAATATCTAAACATATTTTTTTCGTTTGCCAAATACATTAGTAATATTCATATAGTTTCTTACGAATACGAATGTACTAAAACTGAGGAAGACAGGAATTTTCCTGAGTAAGGGCCATTTGAGCGTTTAGGCATTTAGTATGAAGTTGAATAGTAATACGCGCATTTGACTTTTGTGAATCAGTCGTTAAAACATTACTACGAGACGATATTAAAAATGCTATGAGAGAGGCATGACGAGAGATGATGATGAAGACAAATCAGTAAAATCAATAAAGTAAGGTACATTAAACAGAAAATTCAAACCAATGGATAAGAGAGATGATATTTCAACTGATACTGATGAGAGATGATATTTCAACTGATGATAATTAACTCACCGAGTACGCAATAAAGGTAGACAATATGGCAGCGACGAGTGATGCCATTTGAAGAAGTGACGCCCCTGTTGCTCGGAAGGGAGTTGGTAGTATTTCTGGGCCCCATTGTATAGCAGTTGATACGGACACAGAAATAAAAAATCTTGCTATATTTGCTAGAGTTGCCAGAATAAAACCTGTAAACATAAAATAATTTTATTTGCATACTTATTTTGGTTAACCCTCAATTGAAATAATTTTAACGAACGCTTTTTTATGTATTATTACGTAATGCTGTGGGCGTTAAGCATTTAAGGCGTCTTTTAGGTGTCGGGTTTCGGCGTCAGGTATCTTTTAGGATTTGTACTTGCAAATGTTAAAAGAAAACATCTTTAAACAATATCGTCTATACGTAACACAAACTGATTGCTAAAAACACCTTATGGTTCTCGTTAGAGTAGAATCGGGTCTCCATCTCTTCCTGTAAATGTCGTTAAAGTCGACTAAGGGATCGGGTTGCTGTGTATAAGATAGTATATATGTATATGTAGTAGTGTAGTATATATATACAGTGCGCAGATAACGGCGTTATGAATGCCCCTTTTGGAAATAATGGGCGTTCGAGACGCCCCGGGGGTGTTTGTTTTATGTGTGTGTACTGTGAGACTTCGTGATTTTAGGCTCATCGAAAATACCCTACAAGCAAGCCCTAAATTGTAAATTACAAATAAATTAAAATACGATTTACATGTAATACACTTTGTTTTAAAGTTTAGGGCTTAAATATCCATATTTTTTATTGAGGTAATTTAGAAGCTTTATTTTTTATAACTTCCAAGGGTTAATGATATTAATATGTGATATTAATTTTTATTTGATATCGGAACTCGTTCTTAAGAAATCGGTATTGACAGATAACAGAGCTCCTATAAGAGTTATTTTTTTTCTTGTGAAGAATGGAACTTTTTAAATTGTTAAAACCATTAGTTACTATAATAGTTAAAATCGTACCTTTATCGACAAATAAACTTGTGAACAGAACGACACCACAAGTGACATTACAAATGCTAGATAAGTTTCTTCTACCAAATCTGAAAAAAAAAAACAACATTTAAAAAAGAAATAAACTTTACAACACGAAGGTTGAACAATAGATTTGCAGAGATTCAATGTAAAAAAAAAAAGTTTTTTCAATGTAACTTTAGTAGGCCATTATAAAACGCAAAATTCAAGTTTTACTATTCGTAATAATCATCATACGTCTCTAGGTCTTTAATATAATATCCTTATTTTTTAGACGTGGTGGAACTAGTATTTACAAAGGTGAGTAATGAACAAATTAGAGGGAGCGTAAAAGTATGAGCCTAATGAACCATTCGATTATCGTGGTATGGACATGTGATTCGAAGGGATGAACAATATGCGATGAAAACAGTTTTATGTTTGGAAATTGATAGATACAAGAGTAGAGGAGGACCAAAGAAAAGACAGGTCAAAGATGGCTATAAATCAGCACTATAAGCAGTCAAATCACGAATGATGGAGTGGAATTAAAGAAGAGAATACAGTGTACCGACCTCTAATAAAATATGGAGAAGGGTTACAAAATTATGAGAAAATGGTTTTTGTTTGGCTATCAACATACTTTGTTGTTCATAATTCACAAATATTTACACTCTTTGATTTGCAATACAATATTTTATTGTGTACAATATAAACCATAGAAAAGACACAACATGAAAACAAATAAAATTAAATTTCTGGTCTTCAATCGGTGGTGTTATCGCTACCTACGATTTCTTATAGATAACCTTTGTAATATACCAGAGCATTAGATTAGTGCATAGGGCAGTTTGTACAAATGAAGCTAAGGAGGGTATTCTATAAAAATAATGTCAGTGATTAGTCAGTGATTATATGCTATAATTGTTCAGTAACTAATTTTAAAATAAATGGATAGCGATTGAGCACGTTTCACTGTTTCAGGCAATGCAATCCACAGGCAAGCTGCTTGAACTGCAAAGAATTTGTGGAGTGCGATAGTATTTTCAGTCGTTGGTTCTCTATTGACCTCAGTGTGCTCACATGTGTTTTATTTGGGAACTCGAACGTTCCTCGAGGTAGAAAGGGGCAGAGGGATTAAATTAAACGTTGTGGAAAAGGATAGAATATGAGCATATTAGCGTAACCCAAATATAAACATTGGTCCTCAGTGAGATCAAGGTAGCTATCATCGGCGTTATCGAAGAGTGGAACGAGGTGAAATTGAACTAATTTGCTTTTACTTTAGAGTTGAAATATTGCTTCTAATTTAAACCGGATTAACCTTGAATACACTCAATTCAATTGAAAGTTATATTGTCATCGATTCAGAAATGGAGTTTTTATTCATTTCTTCGACTAGAACTTACAAAATTTTGTTATTATACATTCCTTTGACTAGAACTTTTCACATTAAAAAAGCTTCTTTGGGATAGGTTCACAAATGGCAAAGATATCAAATAATTGGGCTTGCTGGCTTTTTAGTTTCAAGGAACATACGTGTGCCTGATACTTGAAGGTATCCAGTTGAAATTAACAGTTAGTTCTTGAGAATAAGGGTGTTGACAGAAGATTTCTAACAGGATTTTAAAAACATTTAAATAGGTATGAAATGTGACAACTTGTAATGTAAACTTAACCTGCAAGAGATTTTCGTAACACCGATATTCCAGGTTGATTAAAATTTTGATTAGCCTGTAACTATTCTAAAATTGGGGTTACCATAATTTGTAGATATTTTTTACGTACCTATCCAGAGCAACGGCAACCAGTAAAATAGATACAAACTCAGAGACCTCGTTTAAACTGAAGACTACGAATAAACTCATGCCAAACGTGTGAGACAGACGTTGAAGACCGTCGATAGCCATTGCAACTCCCATAAATACTGATAGCATCTTAAACATAGTCTTGCAGAGTGGTGGACTCTTGAACAGATGTAATATTGTCTGCTTCTGGTCTGATATGGTTTTATTTGAAGACGTCTGTTATAAGATAAATAAGTAAAAATTACCCAACTGGATTAAAGAAATAGGTTACTTATCAACTTTCGCGCTATTTTTAAATATAGAGATATTTTATTCCCAACACTTGTCAAAATCCATTAGCCTTAGTTAGACTCTAGACGTAACAAAAAAACATTATATTTTTGTTACAGATGTATAGTCCAACTGTGAATTAAAGTATCATTTTTAGTGTAAATGTAAATGTTTAGCGGGTGATTAGATATTAATCGGCAGCCAGTTTCATCGTTTTGACATTCAGTATGAAGTTGTAAGAGAGTGCACGCATTTTACAATTTAAAATTATCCGATCGAACTAGTGACAATTAGTGACAGACGATAGTGACTGAAATACTTTAAGATCCTCATTACGGGGCTTTAGCTTTAAGTTCTTTTAACATAAGATGATACTATCTTAAGCCTTAAACCCGTACTTGCTCACGTCGCAGTAACGTGATGATTGATGGACTGATTATGTAACCCAAAATTACAATCATATATATTACAAATAGTTATTGGGGTCCAAATTTAGGTTTAACCAGTTTCTTCAAAATATAATTTCAAGGAGACTATTCTTTTTTCTAGAAGTAACTATTACTGTACCAAAATACTAGAAGATTTAAATTTTTTCCTTACCAAAAATTCGTCCATGACATCATCCGGAATTTTGGCTTTATTCATAGTCTCAACCCTTTTTAATATCAACACAGCTTCTTTGATACGACCTTGGCTCACTAACCATCTAAAACACAAATAGATAGTTTAGTAAACTTCACTGTATTGATGAGATTTTCTTATAGGCTTATGCTATTATATATGTTAAAACAATATGTAAGTTCCCGAAAGAAAGTTTCTTAAAAAACAGCTACAAGAACCCTAAGAAACTAAGTTATTGACCTCGGTGGTGTAGAATACCCAATTAATATTTCTGATGTCGATGGCTGAGCTAGAATTCAAATCTCAGATTCATTTAAATATGCACACCAAATAATATTTCTGATATCGATGGCTGACCTAAAATTCGCATTCGCATTGAATTTAAGGTCGGCGACCTAAAATTCAATTCTTGGAATCATTGAATTATATTAAAGGCACACACAGTATTGGTACAGTAATACACATTCCTCCCACAACCATACTATCTCCGGGGCCCAGCAGTACACCTGGCGTTCCGTAGGTCCGAGTTGAACTCTAGGTATACCCGTATCACAAATGTGGGACATGGCCTGTCGGAACCATTCTGCCTCTGCATCGGCTTCGACAGGCCTGTCTGGTGTGAACACCTAGCCCTGTACAATGGAAGCTTTCAGGGAAAGCTCACCATTTAAACGATTTATCCGACCGACGCATCAGAGATTGGGGAGAAACATCAAACCGAATACATCTGTGATCGGTTAACGCCTCCACCTACTCCATGACGTAACAGAGCAGAGATGTCACCAGGTGGAATAAAATACTTCTCAGCAATAAAAGCAACCTTAATTGACCACTGTGCCATGCTCTGGGGCTGAAGATCCTGGGCATTAGCGGAGTGATTTATTCCCCTGAAGGATGTGGACATGTATGTATATTCATAATTAAATATCCATATTCGCTTGGTAACCCTCAGACTCTACCTAGCAATTTAAGTTGAAAAAGAAGTTATAAAATTCGAAGCGTATGTCATTTTATGTACGAGTATATTATTTTTGTATAAGTTTTAACTTTTTATTAAATTGACACATCTCGAGTACGACCGTCTGATCCCAAACTAAGCAGAGCTTGTACTATGGTAACCAGACAACTAAAGTACTATAGATAAATTACACCCAGACACACAACAAATGATCATGCTCAACACACAAATATTTGTCCTGGGTGGGAATCAAACCCACGACCTCTGGCTTAGCAGTCACGGTAACTAACCACTATACCAACCAGCCAGTCATGAATAATTTTTTTTTTTCTCTAAAAAGTTACCGCAGATTGAACAAATATATGTTAGTGAGTGGTAAAATTAATACTATACAAATTATGTAAAATAATGATTTTGGGTTTGGGATGTGGAGAAAGAACCAGTACAGGTGGGTCTGAAAGACATTAGTTTTACCCTAGGAACGAAGTCCAGAAGATAATGGAATCCATTGTTAACTGCCAGCTCCTCCGGTACTTAGAAGACCACCAGCTCCTCAATGATCGACAATACGGCTTCCGTCAGGGTCGTTCAGCTGGTGATCTTCTCGTATACTTGACTCACCGGTGGGCACAGGCGATCGAGACCAAGGGGGAAGCGTTGGCCGTTAGTTTGGACGTGGCGAAGGCCTTCGATCGGGTCTGGCACAAAGCGCTCCTTGCGAAGCTTCCTTCCTATGGGCTTCCCGAGAAACTGTGCAATTGGCTCACCAGTTTTCTTACAGACAGAAGCATCAAGGTCGTTGTTGACGGTGCATGCTCCGACTCGAAGTCTGTTAATTCTGGTGTCCCACAAGGCTGTGTGCTATCACCCACGCTGTTTCTTCTGCATATCAACGACATGCTGCAGATTAGCAGCATCCATTGCTATGCAGACGATAGCACGAGTGATGCCCTTTACACCGGCCGCGCTAACATTTCTCGGGTAAACGTCATCGAAAGCCGATCCAAACTTGTGTCTGAAATCGAAACTTCTTTATCAAAAGTTTCAGATTGGGGTCGACTTAACCTAGTCCAATTTAACCCCACGAAGACACAGGTTTGCGCGTTCACCGCTAAAAAGATGCCATTGGTCGTATCACCTCAATTTGAGAGCACTTCCCTAACTGCATCAGCCAGTATCGGAATCCTTGGCGTCGATATATCAAGCGAAGTCCAGTTTCGCGGTCACTTAGAGAGTAAGGCCATATTAGCCTCGAAGAAGCTTGGTGTGCTAAACAGATCGAGACAGTATTTTACTCCGGCCCACCGCCTGCAACTTTATAAGGCGCAGGTTCGGCCGCACATGGAATACTGTTCTCATCTCTATGCAGGTGCACCCCAGTACCAACTTCTGCCTCTTGACCGCATTCAACGGAGAGCGACTCGCATCATCGACGGCCAAGATATTTCTGATCGACTTGACACCTTGGCGTTGCGTAGAGATGTAGCTTCACTCTGCATCCTCTATCGCTTGTATCATGGGGAGTGTTCAGAGGAATTGTTCGGACTTATACCGGCTGCTGGTTTCCGCCATCGTCCTACGCGACAAAATATCCATCCCCATCACCTGGACGATTGGCACTCCACCACTGTGCGCTTCTCCAGAAGCTTTTTGCCTCGCACAACCAGCTTATGGAACAAATTGTCGCCTGCCGTATTTCCGAACCGATACGACCTTCAAACCTTCAAGAAGAGAGCGTACCTCTACCTAAAAGGCCGGCAACGCACTTGTGACTCTTGAGTTGCGGGTGTCCATGGGCGGCGGTAGTCACTTACCATCAGGTGACCCGTCTGCTCGTTTGCCCCCTATCGCATAAAAAAAAAAAAAAAAAAAAAAAAGTCCCCGAGAATCTCGGCAGACCTTGACTACATATCCATAGAGTATCTTTCATCTGAAAAAGTAGTGCTGAATTAATTGACGAAATCATCATTTATGTTAGTGAAGCCGTAGGCAAAAGCTATTTACATAACAAAACTCTACAATTTGTGTATTGTTAGTCAAATGTGTATATTCTATCTTTTATTTTTATTTTTGAATACGTGTTACTTTAACGGTACGATATCTACAGCTTCTTATGAGATAGGGGGCAAACGAGCAGACGTGTCACGGTAAACGACTACTGCTGCCAATGGATACCTGTAATTCAATGGTCGTTAGAGCGTTGCTGGCCTTTTCGGTGGGAGTATGTTTTATTATTGAAGTTACTTCATACTTTACCTGACGCTCTCAGGTAACATCCATTTTGCAAATAATACTAGGAACATGGGCAGCGACGTAATCTGCACCAGTAAGCGCCAATTTGCTATGTATAGTGCTAGCCAGGGCAGCACCGCAGAACCCAAGGCAAATGTAGATGCCATGAATAGATTTGATACTACTGTACGGCGGAGGGGTCCCACAAATTCAAGAACTGAAAGATAGAAATATATTTTTATGTACAATCGTATCTTTTGATATTTACTGCTCTCTACAATTTTTTTTATATTTTTTTTATTTATACTTTATGAAAAAAAATTGTCAAATGTAGACTTAATGTCGTAGGCATTTCCTCCCAGTCGAAATTTGGGAGATGCAGATACAGTAGATAGACATCAGATGTACAGAAGTAGATGCACAGAGATTAAGAAGTATAAATATTAACAAGTAAATATATTTTAATAATAAAATAAATATTCCATAATGGTTACTTATAAACTAGTACTTTACTGAACTACGTGTTTCTGTCATTAATGTTTTTTTTCAGTACTTACCCAAAATGTAAATCAGCAATAAGCAGTTCTGGAAGGCTAGGCCGGTAATGAACCTGCAGAAAATGAAGTCCCATATGCCGGTGGTGAAAGTAGTCGCAATACCACCGATACCTCCAACCAAATTTGTTACTGAAATCGTAACAATTCGTAAATAGACTAGTGTCGCCCATGGTGCAGGTGTATCTCAAGAAGAGGCGGCTAGAGTTTGGCCTTCCCGTAACTTGACTCACTCGGCGAAATACAACGCAAGCTTAGCTTTTTGAAAGGGCGTGGTACAACTCTTGTCAAGCCAGCCCAAACATGTCTAAATACGGCTCTGCCATTTTGAAAGAGCTAACTAAGCTAACAACGTTCAGATCTTAGAAAAAAAAAACATACTTCATATTGGGATATATGCCTCTGACGACGAGGGCCTTTATGAAGAAAGAAGAGAGAAAAATATCGGCCAGATGATAGCACTGAGAAGTTTCCATAGCAAGTACGCGGACACCTTATGAAGCTTCTTCAATATTTACCAATCAGCAAAGTAGAATAAATGGTTATAATAATATTGGTTAAGTTTAAAATAAATATATAAGTAACATAATATAAATAAGGCTCTATAAAATACAAATAGAACAAATCTCGTTATACCTATGACGGCGGGTACTCTGCCAAAGCGGTCAGCTAGCCATCCTGATACTGCAGTGCCAATTAAAGATCCAGCAAAGAATACCGATTGAGCAGTAGGCACATAGCTAGCCTGATCACACACCCATTCTCTCTGTAATAAAAAAAATGGAAAGGCAGAAATGTATTTAATTAAACTATTTTGCTAATTATTACTTAGTTCCACTCATTTCACTGGAAGTAATCCTATTATCTTATTGTCACATTTTAGACTAACGTTTTGATTTTAATTTCTTTTTTATTTTAGTTGCTCATGGTTGCGTCCATAAATATCTAAAATTGACTCGTGACGTCACCAGTCTCGGGCTCTATCATAGCCCCAGTGCTGCAGTCTCCGGCTGCAGCAATATGAGATAGGTGCCTTTTCTGGCATCGCACAGGCCATTATAAGTACTCATGGTTTTTGTTTGATTGTAACAATTATGTGCTGCCCTGTGAATGTCAGAATAAATACTTTCTTTCTTCTTTTCTTTCTTTCTTCTTTTCTTTCTTTCTTCTTCTTCTTTTATTGCCGATTACATGGTTCATTACCAATAAAAGATGGCGGTTGAATTGGGGAATGTAAGCAATATTTTTTTATTAAGCCATGTCACGGTCGCATACGGTTAACTTGAACATACATACATCCATATGCTCACGTCTTAGTCCCGTCCTAGGTAGGCAGAGACGGTTGAACGCTATTTGCCACGGTCCTGACACACAACCTTCGCCTCTTCGACATTC
This sequence comes from Tyria jacobaeae, assembly GCA_947561695.1. Taxonomy (NCBI): domain Eukaryota; kingdom Metazoa; phylum Arthropoda; class Insecta; order Lepidoptera; family Erebidae; genus Tyria; species Tyria jacobaeae. Next base: position 22,182,248 of record OX387208.1, on the reverse strand, counting down.
ATCAGTCCTTGCATACGCGCTCGTCGGTAACAGACTTGTTTATATTTTATTTTATACTAATCACAAAAATAAAAAACCCATTTTTTATTAATAGTTTTAAAACTGTATACATAACTGGTTTATACTGGTTTTATTAATACTAAAATGCAGCTTGACAATGTAAATTAGAATGACTAACAAAACATTCATTTATTCAACTTAAATATATGTATATATATGTATATATATATCAAAAACGACATGGATAAATACGAAAATGAATTGAAACAAAATAAGGCGGTAAAAGAAATATATACTTCAAATAACTAGAATTTTAGGTTTTATGACTAATTCCGTAACGGCGTAAAGCATATTGAACGCACAGCGGGCAGAGCGGCATTGCGGCGTGTGTATGTATGTAAGAACATGGTGTTTCGATATTTGTATGTTAGTTCTATTTTACTAAGTACTTACTATAAAATTGAAATTTTGAGTTTATAAGTTATATAAACGAGTATATAATAAACGAAAGCATTAAGAAGTTCTAAAGATGGAGCAACGTTATTGGACTATGAAGAATATAACATAACATAGTTATTATAATTTGACCTGGCTTTTGCATCGAATCTTTCCATTCAATACTTAAAAATACTGTAATTAGAAACGCTCGCGCTGCCAAAATCGTATCGTGAAATTGACAACACTTTTGTAGGCCTTAATTTTAAGAATTTTATCACTTGTAATGCTGTAACCAGGGCTGTAGACGGTGATATGATGATGATGATGATGATAAACATGACGATTGTTGTGTAGAAACACTGATGACGAGTTGTTTAGTAAATTGTGAAAACTTACCTCTGTTGAAACAGTTTCGTAAGGTATATCACTAAATTCGAATTCATAGCCATGTTGGCATGGTATCAGTGGTGTTTCAGGAGGCGGTATGGTTAATGTATGGAGTACTGCAGTCCAATTTGTATCAAAAGTCTTGCAGTGATCCCAGTTGCCTGTAGCGGCACCTGGTGCTGATAAATTTCGCCTAAAATAATAAAACCAATTTACTGCCTCGTTTTCTTCATAACCTACATATCATCGAGGGCATGAAGAAATAACAAAACTATACAGTATTACTCTTTATTATACATATATCATTAAGGACAGTTTACAGTATTTTCAAAGACAAACATACTACACATAATTCTATTGAGTAGCTATGAGGTACAATTTTAGCTGAAAACCACATTAAGTGATTTCAAAAAACTAAATAATTTTTTAAATTTGGAAGCGACTTAGCACCTATCTATACAGACGCGAACTGCAATGCCTTACCTGAATGAATCTAATAGGTTATAATATATTGTAAAAGTTTTCTTTTTATACTATAGGGGTACACACGAACAGACGGGTCACCCTAATGCTAAGTGACAACCGCCGTCTACGGACACTTGCAACTCAAGAGTCGTAAGTGTGCTGCCCGCCTGAGGGTGATGAAGAATGGGGAATTCTGGGAGGGCAAAGAAGAGAAGGGATATGAGGAGAGAGGAAAGGGTATAGGGGGATTTGGGTCTCCAGAAACCCCACTAATTTCGGGGAAATGCAACGCTTGGCGTTACTTCACAATCGGTTTTCTGTGAGGCCGTGGCATCGCACCGGTCGAGCCGGCCCATTTGTGTCTAAGGCATGGCTCTACCACTGTCAAAACCAACATTTTTATAATACAGAGGCACTTTATGTTATTGCGTTTCGATGATCACAACAACCTGTAGTCGATGCAATTATAATATTCCTCCGAGAAGCGCGCAGCGATCACATTTAATTTTCTCAACTGTCATAACTCTTCCCTTGGTGATTCTTGCAGTACCGAGTTGGTACTGCAAGAATAACCAAGCTCAAAAGTAAATTAAAGTCATGAATATTTATTTTCTTGCTACTAGGCATATTTGAAATGCTACTATAATGTCGTATCATGATACGACATTATAGATATAAGTACAATGAAGATTTTGTATCCTGGAAAGTACAGTAAAGTAAATCTGTTCAGCCGTTTGAAAATTATCAGCTAACTTCTCATCATTAAAGGATTCTCAAGTCGAGGTAATTGTTACTTTAAAGTTATTTGATTACATTCTAAATATGTAAATATTTTTTACGAATATAACACATATTTAGGCACTGTGACCACGAATGATCACACTTGCAGTGATTCTTTTTCATTGTTATCCTAAAAAAACTATACTAAATGCGATACATGCTTGACGTTGTAATATATATGTGGCTGTATGTAATATATGATGTAAAATCAACTCAAAAGGATTAAATTTCATTGGCCTAAAAATAAACAGGCTGGAGGCGAAACATTTGAGACGCATTTGAAAATGATTTTCAGCATTCTTAAAATAATTTCAAATTGTTTAGGTGCATTAAACTTTGTATAAATAGTAGCATATAGTTATATGAAAAGATTTAATAAAATACATTGGGTCGAGAGAACATTTTTAAGGTTTTGAAAAACCTACTGAGTGTCCTAGCTGTACTGAAAATGAATATTTTTAAATCAACGTATGTATTTCATATTTGAAGGAGTATACATTTTAGCCAGCCAGTCATGTCAGTCCTGGAGACACGTATATCTTCGTTGCATAAAATTGTTGTACCATATTTATTATATAAAATCGATATGAATCGACGTTTCTTTCGATATAAATCGGTTTTTAAAAAGGACTGGCAAGAATTATTGGCTAGCATTTTCCAGAAACCTCGTTTGTGCATTACTTATAAACTCTAAACTGTCTTTGAGGTTGGAGGCATTAAATCAAATATTGTAAACGTCAACAGTACGAGTATAAGCGTTTCGGTTAAGCCGACTTTCATTAATTGTCAGTGTTTTTTAGGAAGTTAATCAGTAACCTATTAATTCGTATCCCATTTTGAAACCTTTATTTAGATACGTGGATAACTAATATAAATAAAAAATAAGGTTCCATTCAAAAGTCAAAGACTTATTTTCACTTCAACTTAATTAGATACGAATATATAACAGTAAGCGAAATATATCAAACTTATCTTAAGGAAACTTCGGCTTTCTACGATCCTATGATTATACCATAAAATGATTAATTTCAGAAGCTTATATCGAAATAACTGTCATGGAAAAATATTAATATGCGTAAACAGTAAGTGCTCAACATATAGTTCGATGTGCAAGAGAAGTAGAAGTAGAAGTTCATGACATTATCTCTAAAATACTTAATGTAAGTAATGGGGACCCAATCTGAAATAACAATGGGTGCCGTACCACATAGACCTACAAGGCAACGAGGAGGCTGACCAATTAAAAAAGTTAAATATTATGAGGGGTATAGTGAGAAACATCAGAAATAATTATGTTGAATTAAAAAAGTTATAAAGAATATTTTAATGGAAATTCGAAAAAGAAGGGAATATGGTACAAGACAAACGTATCGGAGCCTCTTCATATACTGGTTATATGGCATGTGTATGGTTCGCTGGGTATTGTACTTTGTCTTGGTACATACCGTCCAAAACCTGTATGTCTTCTAAACTTCTTTCATCCCATAAACACTTCGCGGAAGCAATTAAAATTAATAAATAAGATTTGAAGCACGTCGCTAGTTCAAGTACACAACATGGCTGCCTGCTTATTATCGAAAGTAGTACTAGACTTATGACTATAATTAAATTGACCAGGCTCCCGCAGGCTACTAAGAGTAAAAAAAAAATAACATCGATAAAGCTCTATCCTAGGGGCCCATTGTCGCTATATGTATGTGGGACTAAACTAATTTGTTTGGCAAAATGTGGGCGTCTGCTTACTCCTTCGGGGATATAGGCGAGAGTGAATTTATGTATGATTATACTCAAGCTCGGTTATACTTGACACAAATACATACTTAACAAAAGAAATAAAAAAACCGTATAACACTCTTTAGTATTTATCAATCGATACTTAAAATAACTCACATTAAAAACAAGTATCTCTCTCTTTAGTATTTATCAGTCGATACTTAATATAACTCACATTAAAAACGAGTATACGTATCATTAATATTCAAATATCGAAAATTCCTACATTATATTTTGAGGGTATGACCAGTATAATTCGAACTGTTGTCGTATTGACTTTCCGTACGTGACAGATAAAGATATATAGACTTGACGTATTCACCTTTTTGTGAATGTTTTAAAATATTTTTGAATTTTCTTAACTTACGTCACTGAAACACGTAAATTGCTACATCAAATAAAAATATAAATAACTGCGAATCGCAAATACAGTCCGCAGTTGTCAAATAATTATACAGGCGTTATTCGTGGGTACTGCTTCAAGCCAAAAATAAGATATTATTATAAGATAATATTATATATTTCGAAAAACCAGGACAACTGACTTATTCGTTAACACTTTTATTACTTTAATATAGAAGAGATAATATAATTTCATATTAATTCAATAAAGAATAAAGAATTATTTATTTAAATGTCACTGTGTTAATCATTTATATATGTACTTTGAGCCATGCTTAGGCATGAATGGGCCGGCTCGACCGGTGCAATACCACGGCCTCACAGAAAACCGGTTTTGAAGTAACGCTTGTGTTGCATTCCCCGAAATGAGTGAGGTTTCCGGAGGCCGAACTCCCCCTCTCCCCTTTAATCTTCTCCCATCGTAACTCTCCTCTTACCTAACTCCTCCTAGAGAGGGGGAAGAGAGAGAAGAGTTCTCCCTCTTCCAAGCATCCCCCTTCCCTCATCACCTTCAAAGGCGGGCAGCGCACTTACGACTCTTGAGTTGCAGGTGTCCAAGGACGGCGGTTGTCACTTACCATCAGGTGACCCGTCTGTTCGTCTGTCCCCTTATAGTATATTAAAAAAAAACTGCATCTTAATTATCTCCGGGCAGTATTTCGGTAGAATACCTATGAGAGAGACCAGGTTGAAAGCTTTGGTTTTATCTAAGCAGGCATCGAAAACATTAGTTATATAAGATACAAAAAAATTGAGGAGTCACCAGGAGTCTTGACTATGGCAAATAATAACCAAGTATATTTATTAGTTAATTATATACATATATATATATGTATGTATATATATATATATTTAGAGTGTTCAGCACTTACCTCAACTCCATACTCAAATTAGCCAGCTCAGGAATTTTACACCAATAATTTTGAGGTGTCACAGTTATAAATATTTGCACGAAGTAGATGAAGGCGTACGTATAGCCAAAAGGCATCATTCCAATAATCAACAGTAGCTGGTATCGTCCCATGCCACCCACACAGGATAGTATTTTTTCCAACACATCGGCATCATGAACCGAGTCCTTATTGAGCCTTTCTGTTACACTCTGGGAACAGATATTCGAACATTCAAATTTTGTTAGGAGGATATTTGGTATAAAAAATATAAATTAAATATTAGTATATGTATTATATAGTATAAAAAACTGACAACATAAAAAGTCAACAATAAAACTACACCAATCAACAAGATAATATGGACCCAATACAAATATGTACTAACATTTGGATTTTCTAAATCTAAACTTTCGTTTCCCATCTCGGACACAGACACAAAAAATAAATTTTTGTACGTGTTCACTCACGAAAGCTTGAAAGGATAATGCACAGAGAATATCGGATGCCTCTCGATAATATATTTGGACACGGTTGAATTTGATAGGAATACATAATTAGCACTACGTATTTGAAATCAACAAGGTTTGTCACAATTAGTTCATCTTACTCGCCTCTTAAATTTAATATCAGCGTGTGTTGGTAACCAAAAATAACATTATGAGCATACAACAATTTTACATATCATCAAAACAGTTTAGTCGTTGAAAGTCTATGTGCTATGCACATCAAAAATAGAATGACAGAGAATTACAGAGACAGCCAAGGGTTTATATCCATATACTCGTAACAGGAATATGAGATCGTGCTTTTTATGAAACACAGTACTTAAGTTCCACTGTAGGAATATTTGTTGGAAAGCCTTTTTTAAGATTAGTAATTAAGTAGAATAGTTTGTTAGCAGTGTTGGACGGTATTACAGAGGAGAGTGAAGTTGCATTGGGAGTTAGAAGATAGTTTAGTATCTGAATGAGAAGATCAATTATATATATATATATATATTTATAGTATCTGAATGAGAAGATCAATTATATATATATTATATATATATATTTGTTATACCTATATACTTTACCAAATATTTCTAGTATTTATTTATATATTTCAATTCATAGTCTTTATTTATTATGGAAATTAATAATGATAGTGAAGACTATTATTCGCTTAGTAGTGATGACGACAATAGCTTTGTTAGTGTTCCATGTCTGGCTGATACACTTCAGATGCAATTTTCCAATGCTTCACGTAATTTTAATGTCGTTCATATAAATGCGCTGAGTATTCCCGCTCACTTCCCCGATATGCTGACGAACCTTGATTGTAAGGATGTCCACGCTATTCTTGTTTCAGAATCTTGGCTTAAGCCATGTCTTCTGTCTACTTCCTACTCTATGCCCGGCTTCACACTCATTAGAAATTATCGATCATCTGGTGGCAGTGGTGGTGTTGCGATTTACCTCCGAAGTTACATTCCCCATTCTGTGGTTAGTGTATGCGTGAGCACCTGTTTGTTGAAGTTGAGCTGCATCACATTAAAATACTTTTAGGAGTCTATTACTGTCCTTCCTTACGGATTAACTATTTCACTTCCTTTGAAAATGTTCTACAAACTCTTTCCCCATCTTACAGTCATACCATTATAATGGGTGACTTCAATACCTGTCTTCTAAGAAATGATTCGCGATCTTCCTCTTTTCTTTCCATAGTTGAATCTAGCAATTTATCTGTTCTCCCTCTAAATGCCACTCACCACTTTCCCAATTGTATACCTTCTCTTCTTGACCTAATACTTGTCTCATCTCTAGATCACAATGAAGATGTGAAACATGGCCAATGTGCAGCACACGATTTCTCCTATCATGATCTTCTCTATCTATCCTATAAAATTCGTCCTCCCAAGGCAAAGTCAAGAGTTCTCTTGCAACGAAATTTTAGTAGCATGGATGTCGATCTCCTTGGAGAGGACGCGAGGCAGATCAATTGGGTCCCTCTTCTAACAGCAGAATCTATCGACAAAAAAGTGGAAATACTTAATACTAATATCATAGCGCTCTACGATATTCATGCACCGGTTCGAGCTATTAAATTAAAGCATTTGCCATCACCTTGGTTGACTGATGATATTAAAAAAAGTATTGCTCTAAAAGCAGCTGCGAAGTCTAGATACAAATCAAGGCCTACCGATAACAACAAAGAGAAGTACCTAAAATTACGAAATTTTTGCAACAAGGTGTGTAGGAACGCACAACGCCAGCATATCCATAGCTCCGTAGAAAACGGTGACCCAGCTAAGGTCTGGAAATTTTTGCGATCACTAGGGGTTGGAAAACAGCGCCAAGAATCATCTCCTACTCTTCTGGATATCAATCAGCTTAATCAGCACTTCTCTACTTCGTCTATATTTAATGAGACAACTAAAACTAATACATTAAATTATCTTTCAACAATTCCAACCCCTGATTATATTCCTTTTGTTCTTAGTCAATTGTCTGCATGTGATGTTGAGAAAAGTATTCGGTCTATTACCTCTAATGCAGTTGGCACTGATTCTATCAGTCGTAATATGGTCCTGCCCATCCTTAATGAGATTTTACCTGATAACACACATATCCTTAATTTTTCCATTGATAGCGGAGTATTTCCATCAGCATGGAAAGATGCTCAACTCATTCCTTTACCAAAGAATCCCAAACCTGTCTGCTTCTCAGAATATCGACCCATCTCAATTTTACCATTTCTGTCAAAGGTTCTAGAACGCCATATCCACCATCAGCTCAGTACATTTCTTTGCAGAAACAACCTACTGAACCCGTTCCAATCCGGTTTCCGTCCGGGCCATAGTACGAGTACCTCTCTAGTCAACATTACAGATGATATAAGGACAGGTATGGAGAATGGAAAAGTCACAGTCTTATGTCTCCTAGATTTCAGCAATGCTTTTAACACTGTTGACTTTGACATTCTCCTTGCAATACTTCACTCTATCAACATATCTCCAACTGCTATTGACTGGTTTCGTAGTTACCTGTTTGGCCGCCGGCAGCGTGTCAGACTGGATGATAACTTCTCCACCTGGTCTGACACTGCTGCTGGGGTGCCACGGGGTGGCGTTTTATCACCTTTGCTTTTTTCAATATTTATTAACACAATCTCAAACAATCTCTTCTCTTCCTACCACCTTTATGCAGACGATTTGCAAATATACTGTCAAGCCAATTCTGACATGGTGCCCCATGGCATTGATACCATCAATAAAGATTTATCTACTATAAGCAAATGGGCCACCATGTTTGGGCTCAAAGTTAACCCTAAGAAGACTCAAGCAGTAATTGTCGGTAGCCCAAGATATATTGCTAAGATTAACAACTCGACACTTCCGCAAATCTCATTTGAAGGCGTTACCATTTCTATAAGTGACAGCGTAAAGAGCTTAGGGATATACATCGATAAAACCCTCTCATGGCCATGACCATGTGTCCAGATCAAAAATGTCAGCCTTAAAATCTTTGCCTCTGCAGCTTCTCTAAGAAGGTTACGTAATTTTCTTCCAACATCTACTAAAATTGAACTCGTGCAATCTATTCTTCTTCCCATTCTTGACTATGCCGACGTCAGCTATCTAGATCTCAATGAAGACCAACTTGATAAACTTGAGAGACTTCAGAATTTCTGTATAAGATTCATATACGGATTACGCAAATATGATCATATCTCACAATTCCGCACTAAACTCAAGTGGCTTCCGATTCGCCTTCGCCGGAATACTCATATCCTTTCCCTACTGTATACTATCTTGTTTCACCCATCTACCCCTATCTACCTAAAACAACGTTTCTCATTTATACGTGACACACACAATAGGTGCTTGAGATCATCAGAAAATCTGACGTTGGAAATACCAACTCACTCTACAATGTTTTGGGATAAATCGTTCACTGTGCAAGCCGCACGCATTTGGAATGCATTGCCAGAGGATATCCGACGGGCTCAATCACTAGCTGTCTTTCAGAAGCTCGTCAAGGATCACTACCTATCTCAGTAATACTTGTTTATTGCATATATTTATGTATGTGTATATATATTTGTGTATGTGTATGTATATATTACCTGTTTTTAATTGTAATTTGTTTTTACTTAGTTCTTTTTCTATCTCTTATTTTTGTTTATTATTGTTTTTTTTTTATTTCTTTTTCTTTAATCTTTTTTTTTTTACTCTTTGTGCACCACTATTACCTAATTCTTTACAGTATAGTTCATCAGGTTGTCTGGAAGAGATCGCAGATTGTGATAAGACCGCCATTTGTACTCACCTATTATTATGTTTTTTTTTGTTTGATACCTCACGTGTACAATAAAGAGTACCTATCTATCTATCTATCTATCTATCTATCTATCTATCAATAGTGGAGGAATCTAGGGGGAAATTATTGAGAGCACAACCATTAGGTTGAGAATTGAGATGTATTAGTGAGGGAGCAATGCCGATTTTATCTTAGGATGGAGGAAGAGGAGATTGTCGTTTAGGTAGGCGGACAGGCGAACAGTCTTTGGGTAGGATTGGGTAGGCTGTGGGGATTGGGTGGACAGCGGGGAGTGGGACTTTAGAGTGTCAGCATAGCTGTGTGTGGATATTGGGATAGTGTTACTTGCTTTAACATAAGACAATTAATATAAATACTTACTCGCTTACTACACAAACGAGGTACCCAAAGAACACAGAGATACAGCTCTTTGTGGGTCACGCAAACATTTGTCAGTCGAGTCGATTAGTATACATATATACAACTTCCCAAAATCAATCGTTGGTTCGTGGCATGAAAAACTCGCTTGATCATAAAATGTTAACTTTGTGAAGGTCCGTAAAGGTGCATAAAATTAATAATTGTATATCGACAGAGTACAATTTTGTTATATCTGGGTAGTCTGGTAGTGAGGAACTTTATGCCTCATACTCGCATTTAGCGGATACTTTGATTTTTTTTTATTTAGCTGATGTTTTATTTACATAGAACAAATATTTCTTCGTAGCTTTTACATGTAAGAATTTAAGACGTTCTGCTAATAGTGGAGTATGTAAGCGTTGTTTCAGAATGATTCATTGCATATTTCATATAGCTTTATCTATTTATTTTATGTGCACTTATGAACTGTTACAAGAAACTTATGTAAAATATTTGATAAAGTGTGTCCCTGGAGTTCTTGCTTGATCTTCTCCATAGGATCTACGTATTGGAACAAGCAACTAGCTTTACGACTGACTTAGTGTGACCGACTTCCTCTCTTGACAATTCAAAATACCTATGCTTAGTTCATATGAAATAATCGATTTTGATTTAGGTTTTGTCGCTATAAAAAGGAAGTTTAGATCTTCTCGTGATTGTTACTCTTCCATAACTATTACATTGGAGAAAATATTAACATGCGATAAAAGTAATATGAGCGACTTTATCAAGCCTGTCGTTATAAGTTATAATGAGATCTATTTTTCATAATTTAATTTTCCAGTGTGTGATGCCCTTACAGTGCACTACCGGGAATCGTGAATCCAGTCCTAACACAAGCGGTTAGCTTAGATGGTAGAATTAAAAATGAATCTTCATTGAAATGGTACGTCGAGAATGACCAATTTAATAAAATAAATATTGTTTAAATGTGTTAACAAGCGGTGTCGATCTGGAAACCTTTCGAAGTCGGTTAAAAAGTAAAATTAGTTCTAATAATAATAGTATTAAGTGCCTGTGCATTCTTTGGAAGAAATAACAATTGAATTAAAAAAACGATAACGAATAAGGCTTACACTGCAGTAATGTTACAAATATATGTTTTTTTTTGAGGTATTTCTGTGTAGGTATTCTATGTACGATTATTCTTATACACTAACTTTGGCTCGGTGTCGGTTAGAGGGCTGCACCCAGTTTTATTTAAAGTTATGCGATGGTCAGAGTATTCTAAATGATCATGTTTTTTAGAATTACTATCAAAAATCCCCAGTTTTATTGTTAATTTTTCTGAAAAAAAAAAGGCATCAACTTTAATCATATCCTTCGAATTACAAACAACAAAAAAGTATTCCAAGCCGGTCGAGATTCGCTCGCAAGTGGTGCTCTTAACTCAACAAATAATAATAATTTAAAAAAATCGGACAAGTACGAGTCTGACTTGCGCAAAGGCAAAAATAACTTAGTTCCACTTACGTAATAGGAAGCCAATTACCATCATCCAAGCTCTGTGTTGCTGTGTATTCGGTCAGCTAGATCAGTCCGATCTCTTTGTCCCCTTTTTTGACCTACACTGAAAGAGATTGGCTTTGTAAGAGAAGAATACTATCTAAGAGAAGAATATATATATATATATATATATATATATATATATATATATATATATATTATATATAATACGTGGACCACTTATATGTATCAAATAATAAAAAGATTAAAAAAGATGTAACCGAATTTTGGGTGCTCATCGTCATAAATGTTATAAATTCTGCGAAGAGTGAGGGGCCGCGCGTCCTTTAGTTTTCTGTATTTGATTTTACGTATCTGGTATTTTAGTTCACAATATCTTCACCATTTGTGAGCCGTTTTCAACAAATCTTTTACTAAAACATGCTAACGTACCTTCCTCATTATTGCGCATTCGGGTAATGGTGCGTCTATCTCGAGACTCCCTCCTCGAATTATAGCTCAGTAATAAGAATTGTGAACCTTATAAATAAGGAATTTAAATGTTTTGAAAAATAGATATGGAAAAAATAAGAAAAAGCCACAAAGATATACATACATGTAATAACTTGCGCTGTACTTATTTCAACGCGTATACGTTATAAGTTTCGCAATCACGACGCGACTTGTAGCAGCCCGCTTACAGACTTACCTTACTTATTAGCACTTTTAACGTAGTAGAGCCATTTTAAGCACGAATGGGCTGGTTCGACCGGTGCGATAGCACGGCCTCGCAGATAACCGGTTGTGAGAGAATGATTGCGTTGCATTTCCCCGCAAATTACTGGGGTTTCCGGAGGCCCAACTCCCTGACCTCTCCTCTTTCTTATCTCTCCACCCCTCTCTTTTCTTTTGACAACCATCGTCCACGGACGGTAGTTGTTGTCCATGGACGATGGTTGTCACTTATCATAAAGTTACCCATCTGTTCATCTGTCCGATCTATATTATATAATAAAAATTTGCCTTTAAATGGGTCATAAACGAAAATACATTGTTTTTAAAATTTTTAACGATTTCAAAATGAATCGTAGGTGATACCATAGTACGAAGTATATGTATTTGTAATTATATAACGCTCAACCTTACGTGGAAGAGCCATGCTTAGGCACGAATGGGCCGGCTCGACTGGTACGATACCACGGCCTCACAGAAAACCGGTTGTGAAGTAACGCTGGCGTTGCATTTCCCCGAAATGAGTGAGGTCTCCGGTGGCCCAAAATCCCCCACCCCCCCTAATGATAGCGCTGTTAACAAAAAGGATACCCCAGGGGGGTACCAGCGCTAGCGTTGGAGAATGCCCCCCTGGACGTCAACCCTCAGTACGGATTATACCTGAGCGTGGACGCCCAGGCTGCCCCTCGTACTCTGGGGGGGGGGCTCAACTGCGCTCTCAAAATCTGCTCGGGGCAAGAGAAGGCATACCATGGCACCCCCTGTCACGTTTACCATGGATTTTTGTAACATCAGGGGCTTACATTCTAACCTCGACACTGTCCACCACCACCTTGAGACAGCAAAGCCGGCCTTGCTCTTTTTAATCGAGACGCAGATATCATCTCCAGCGGACACATCCTACCTCTGCTACCCTGGGTACGGACTGGAACACTCCTTTATTCCTAAGGCTGGTGTATGCGTGAGAGATAATATCACTTCTCGCCGCCTCGGCAATCTTGAAGGTAGGGACCTCTCCATCTTATGGCTACGTGTAGACTGCGACGACCATCCCCGCATCTACGTATGCCTCTACAAGTCCCATAGCGGTGCTGCCGAAACGGACCGACTCATCGACCACGTCCAAATGGCTACAGACTCAGTGCTCCAGCAGGTCCAATCCGCAGAGATCGTGATTCTTGGCGACTTTAACGCCCATCACGCCGAATGGCTTAGTTCGCGCAAAACCGATCATGCGGGAAGATCTGTTCACGATTTCGCCTTGGCATATGGCTTGACGCAGCTGGTAGCAACGCCTACGCGAATCCCAGATGCAGAAAGCCACGTTGGGTCTTCTGCTGACCACCTCACATCCTGACGGCTACAAAGTATCCGTTGAGGCCCCTCTTGGCTCTTCGGACCATTGCCTGATTAGGAGTATGGTGCCACTCATTCACTCGCTGCGGCGAGCTGCGAGCGCTGCGAGTTACAGGCAGTCGCGAGTTATAGGTCAGCAGACTGGGATGGAATGCGAACATTCTTTGCATCCTACCCATGGAGGCAGGTTTGTTTCTCGCCGGATGATCCTAATGTCGTTGCCGACTCTGTCGCGGATGTTGTGCTTCTGGGTATGGAACTTTTCATTCCATTCTCCCTGATTCCCACAGGTGGCAAGTCCTAGCCCTGGTTTGGTCGAACCTGCAAAGCGGCGTCCCGCCGAAATCAGGAATGTTACCAAGCATGGGCTAATGCAGCGACAGCACGGGATGTAAAGACCAGCACATTAAAGAAGCAATTTAACTTTGCCTCCAGGTCCCTCAAAAGAGTAATTGCTGGGGCGAAGTCGGCTCACATCGGCAGAATTGGCGAGAGACTAGTGAGTCTCCCTTCCGGAACTCGTGCATTCTGGTCTCTGGCCAAAGCTGTCCAGGGGCACTTTTGTAAGCCATCCCTTCCACCTCTGCACATAGGAGATAATTCGTTGGGCCACGACGCTAAAGAAAAAGCCGATCTTCTGGGCAAACTCTTTGCGTCCAACTCGACCCTGGACGACAGGGGAAACGCACCGCCTACCATACCGAAGTGTGAGAGCCGCATGCCGGAAGTCCGTTTTACACAAAGGGCAGTGCGTAAAGCGCTTCTTTCCCTCGACGTTCTTAAGTCGAGTGGGCCCGATAGAATCTCTCCTATCGTGCTGAAGACGTGTGCTCCAGAGTTGGCACCGGTTTTAACGCGCCTTTATCGGCTTTCCTATTCTCTTGGCGTAGTTCCGAACTCATGGAAGACAGCTCTAGTGCACCCAATCCCTAAAAAAGGAGATCACTCGGATCCGTCCAACTACAGACCCATAGCCATCACCTACTTGTTCCCTAAGATAATGGAATCCATTATTAACTGCCAGCTCCTCCGGTACTTAGAAGACCACCAGCTCCTCAATGATCGACAATACGGCTTCCGTCGGGGTCGTTCAGCTGGTGATCTTTTTGTTTACTTGACTCACCGGTGGGCACAGGTGATCGAGACCAAGGGGGAAGCGTTGGCCGTTAGTTTGGACGTGGCGAAGGCCTTCGATCGGGTCTGGCACAAAGCGCTCCTTGCGAAGCTTCCTTCCTATGGGCTTCCCGAGAAACTGTGCAATGCTCCGACTCCAAGTCTGTTAATTCTGGTGTCTCACAAGGCTGTGTGCTATCACCCACGCTGTTTCTTCTGCATATCAATAACATGCTGCAGATTAGCAGCATCCATTGCTATGCGGACAATAGCACGAGTGATGCCCTTTACACCGGCCGCGGTAACATTTCTCGGGTAAACGTCATCGAAAGCCGATCCAAACTTGTGTCTGAAATCGAAATTTCTTTATCAAAAGTTTCAGATTGGGGTCGACTTAACCTAGTCCAGTTTAACCCCACGAAGACACAGGTCTACGCGTTCACCGCTAAAAAGATGCCATTGGTCGTATCACCCCAATTTGAGAGCACTTCCCTAACTGCATCAGCCAGTATCGGAATCCTTGGCGTCGATATATCAAGCGAAGTCCAGTTTCGCGGTCACTTAGAGAGTAAAGCCATATTAGCCACGAAGAAGCTTGGTGTGCTAAACAGAACGAGACAGTATTTTACTCCGGCCCACCGCCTGCAACTTTATAAGGCGCAGGTTCGGCCGCACATGGAATACTGTTCTCATCTCTATGCAGGTGCACCCCAGTACCAACTTCTCCCTCTTGACCGCATTCAACGGAGAGCGACTCGCATCATCGACGGCCAAGATATTTCTGATCGACTTGCCACCTTGGCGTTGCGTAGACATGTAGCTTCACTCTACATCCTCTATCGCTTGTATCATAGTGTTCAGAGGAATTGTTCGGACTTATACCGGCTGCTGGTTTCCGCCATCGTCCTAGGCGATAAAATATCCATCCCCATCACCTGAACGATTGGCACTCCACCATTGTGCGTTTTTCTAGAAGCTTTTTGCCTCGCACAATCAGCTTATGGAACAAATTGTCGCCTGCCGTATTTCCGAACCGATACGATCTTCAAACCTTCAAGAAAAGAGCGTACTCCTATCTAAAAGGCCGGCAACGCACTTGTGACTTTTGAGTTGCGGGTTCAATGGGCGGCGGTAGTCATTTACCATCAGGGGACCCGTCTGCTCGTTTTTCCCCTATTGCATAAAAAAAAACTCATTTTCAGAGATATCCACATTTATCATGAAGGTTCAAATCATTCTTTCTTAAAAAAAAATATAACTCTACTTTCATATTTTGGACAGATGGCGATTGCTAAATATAAAATGTAAAAATCAACTTAGTATCAAAACAAGGACCTTCCAAAATTCAAGTCGATTTTCAGCTCACAGTGCGCTAAGTTAGCATCTCTTTTAAATACATTACATTAACGTGGTTTTCGACAACAAAATATAAGTTGTAATCACATAAAGTACTTTTTTATATGATAAAACCTCAAATTACCTACTTGTGGAGTTCTTCCTTTTCTTGTGTTGGGTTTAGGTCGATAGAAGGTTTTGAATTACACACTAAATGTTCAACTGCATTAAAATATAAGAGTTTAATGACCGTATCTTTGGATTGGGTTGTTCCTTTTTTATTTAATGAACGGAATTCTTAAAATAAAATAAAAAACACTTTAAAAAAATAAATAAAAGAATGTCCTCTGATACTTATAAATTATTGTGCCGGCATAAATTACAATAAATTATCACTGATTTATGTAAATGCAGAGCTCTACGAATATAAACTTCATTAGGTAGATATACATATATAGATAATAAGTATGATATTAGAATGTAGTGACATAAAATATTCATATATACAGAAACTCATGAAATGGTGTGTATCCATGAAAGGGTAGGCAGGGGCATTATTAGCTTAACCATATTAATTTTAAATAAATGAAATGAGAGAATCGGGTGTAAATTAATAGGAGAAAAGATGGAAAGAGCACTGGGGTGCATATGCAATAGCTAAAGCGGGGCAGGGTCGCATACTTACATACATACATAACTCGAACTGGCTGGCGCAGGTAGACCGAGCCTTCTTCTACTTAATAATAACTTTTAAGATTGTGTTTATAATTAATTGATGAATACTGATCATGAATACATAATGTTCTTGAATACTACGGTTTTCAGATTTTAAGGAATTATGATTTGTTGTTCTTCTAGGGATCAAACTGTTGGTGAGATTACTGATAACTCCATGTGTATACCTTAGTAGCAAAACAAACAAAGAGAGCCGCGAAACCCTTAGTTATTATGAGCTTTTTAAATTATGATTCTTTCACATTGAATGGCCCGCAATAGTCCACACCTAACAGCAGAAAGTCTTTTAGACCATCCCGTGTCAGCGAATCCATTAACCGCATAAAAGAAATTTGATAAAGTCGAAAACATTTGATACACTTATTAACAACCTTCTTATTTCCTTAATACCACAATCAAAAACTTTGTGACAAGAAACTTACATATGCTAACAAGTGGCTACATTCTTTTTAAATAAGAATGTTTGTAGAATGACTAGATTTGGTTATAAGAATACGATGACCCTTATTAAATAAGATATTAGTTACTTCAAAGTACCTCATTTATGTCTAAAAAGGGATTTCATTCCACAAGATGTAATAAAATATTTTAATGTTTTGCTGGTAAAACTACTACGTTTTTTTGGTCAACCACCAACATGGTGATCATATTTTTATAGACTTTTTTTCTTTTGAAATACTTGACACTGGCGGAATCTCGGCGTTATACGTACACGTGGGAAAGAGTCCACAAGCAACTAATAATAATAACTACTACTTTGGTCCGTTACAAGTCCCAGCGGTGTTCCAAAATAACGAAAATGTAACTCGGATACTGGGGCAGATTTTGTACTACAAACAGGGTACAGGGATTGGCAGGAAACTAATGTCAATGCCGAGAGAGCCGCCTTTATTTGCGTTTCACAATATTCCGAACGCTAAACACTCACTGCAAAGAACCAGTTGTACTGCACGAAGCGCGTAGCACTGTTCTATACTGTCCCCGCGGACTACACTTAACTCAGTCCAACGGAAGCACTGCACCACTCACTATTCACTTTCACTGTTCACTTCACTTCACTTTACTACTTTTTCACTTCTTCTTATTCTTCACTTGAGAGCACTTTCCACTGAACTGCCCTGTAGGCACGTCTGGAGCTCTTTATATACCCCTAATTTCGATCGTAATTTTTTGAATTTCGACTGTCATTTCGTTATTCTTTTCGATTGTCTTCTACAACTTTATTTATTTATTCATTTTGCTTGATCACTTGAGCACTTTCCATTATATTCGAATTTTGTAAAGAATCATCTCCATTTATTAGAATTTTCTATAAAACACCGAAATCACAAGCATAAACCCATAGAGTCCGCCGGGGCTTAAACTCACGGCATTCGGCTCGCAGCCGTAGCCACTACCGCTCAGCTACTCGTTCTATGCATTGTTTGTCTGTGCGGTGACGTAGGCATGGCGTCACAATATGTATTCCCGCGTGTTTTTCTAAAAGGTCCCAAGAGATTCGCATATATCGCATGAAATGGTTTACAGACCTCAGCGAATGGGTGCAATTAATCGGACTTTGTGCCACTTGGCATTTTATAAAGGGCGCATTCCATACAAGCACACACTTATTTTTTTTAAAGGTGACTTTTATTAAAAAGTGAGTGAACACCCTCCACCACTGTGCACTTCTCCAGAAGCCTTTTGCCTTACATATCTAGCCTGTGGAACAAACTAGTCGCCTGCTTAGTTCTGGACCTTCAAACCTACAAGAAAAGATCGTACTACCCCTTAACGCCTTCAACGCACTCTTGACTCTTGAGACCATCGGCGGCGCTAATCACTTATTATCAGGTGACCCGTTTGTTCATTTGCCCCCTATCATATAAAAAAAAAAATAACAGAACGAAACCAAAAAGGGAGTTGGAGTGGGGAGTGTGTTCTACTAGTTCTAGTTAGAGGGCTCAGGATTCCTAGCACCAGCCAGTTCTAGCTATACGTATGCAACTCTGTCTTGCTTGAGCTATTGAATACTCCCCAATCCATCTGTATGAGGAGTATATTCTTCGTCTTTCCATTCCTTTCTATCCTCCCAGTCCTGTCAATGTACTACAATTTTTTAAATATAAGTTCCAAATTTCTCGGTTAACATTGAAAGGCTAGCTCCCTATTACATAATGGGACTACTTTGTAACTGGCAAAATGTGTGAGTTTTTACAATACCTAACTCCACTTTTGTAAGTGTAACACTCACATGCACACACAGACACAGTTTTTTTGTAGCTCACGTTTTGCCAAGCCAGATTTTATGCACAAGAGTTTTAATAAGACCTCGCGGGTCACGATAGAGACTCTCCAGCATTTTCTTTTCTTCGTTTCTTTGGCACGGCTGTTAAGAGCCAGCTTAAGAGTTTTCCGCACCTTTCGGTACTCTTCATGAACCCGTTCCTTCACCCTCTTTTGGAGCTGCCGCTGACGAATGCGGGTGTAAGACCTCCGGGAGAGGCTACGAGATCAAATTCCATAAGGCATAAAAATTGTGTGATCCCAGAATATTTGGATTGATTTAATTGAAAGATAATAAATATTGTACTAATTAATTAATGCTACTAAAAAAACTTTAAATAAAAAACCTACTACAATACAGTTCATTCAATTAAAGTAACCTAATAATGACATGGTTGGGCGCTTCACATGCTTATACAAACGATGTTTTCACATATTTTTAGGAAACAGTTGCCGTCCTGAAATTTGATTAAATCACTTAAAATAAAATTTTATGTCTTAAGGAAAGTGTAATTAATGTTGCGTTATAACATTTATTATATGTCACTAAGGCGCGGTTGGCTCAATTGTTCTTTTTTTTAACATCCTGGGCATTTCAGGTGTTTTCTATGAAATGTGTTGCTAGGGTAGAAACATTTTTGTAATTTTGTTGTTGTCGATATGGCCCGGGGTTATGTCGTCACCATGGTTTTTACTCTGCGGGCAGTAGCTATGAGATATTAAATTGCATTTCTTTTATTATGACTTTTTATATGGAACATCATCAGAATTTTCTGGTCGTCTGAAATAAAGAAAACGAATAAATATCAGTTACTTTAAATATCAAAAAATAAGTCCCGGCTTCGCCATTACCAAAATAGACAATGCCTAGGAAAGGAGACTTCTCAGGACAGAAAGGGACTATTGGAAATATCACAGTACAAAATGTGGTTCGACGTTCGGTAGCTTACCCGCATAAAGAATGTTCCCGAATCAGCTTCTCGCTATCGGCCACACTTTGCGGCAGCGACTGCCCTTTGGTTTCAGGTAGTGTGAGAGCGATAGACGATACGACAACAGCCGCTGTTATAAATATCAAAATCGGAAGTAAGTTCCACACACGCCCCTGGAAAATAACCAAAATGTAACATTAAAAAGTGAGTTTTAGTTTTAGTAAGATTACACACATAACTAGCATGCAACAGGCCCGTTTAATGACTTTAAGAATTTTAAAGCCTTTTATCATATCATTTTTTTTTTTTTTTTTTTTTATACTATAGGGGGACAGACGAACAGACGGGTCACCTGATGGTAAGTGACACCGCCGTCCATGGACACTTGCAACTCAAGAGTCGCAAGTGCGCTGCCCGCCTTTGAGGGTGATGAGGGATGGGGGATGCAGGGAGCGGAAAGAAGAGAAGAGGGATGAGGAGATGGAAAAAAGGAGAAAGGAGATGAGGTAGAGAATTGGGCCTCCGGAGACCTCACTCAATTCGGGGAAATGCAAGGCAAGCGTTACTTCACAACCGGTTTTCTGTGAGGCCGTGGTATCGCACCGGTCGAGCCGGCCCATTCGTGCCTAAGCATGGCTCTACCACTGCAGTAATTCATAAAAATCATTGTTCATACACTTTTTTGGGATCATTTTGTAGTAAAATTGGCATGTATTTATATATTAAAAATAATCAATTACTTAAAAATAGTAAAGTGAGATATTGTAAATAAAATATTTGTTGCTAATAACCTATTAAATAAATAAAAATCACGAACAATAACAATTTTTTGGCAATGTGTTTTCCAATTCATCTCATGTCTTGCACATGGCTAATTTTAATCTATCTTCCAACTTAGTCGTACAAAAAACTGAAAATCCGTTTTTTACGTTATAACCTGGAAAGCGTAAGTAACGAACATGGCTTTCGGAACACGGTTCATTTTTAAATTTTGGATAAAACGTACGTAGTACGTCTTTTTTAAAATAATCTGAAACTGTATAGTATAGACGTTATTTGTAGCTGCTAAATATAGATCAGCTTTAAAAAAATGATTAATTTTTACAGCGATCATATCAATTTAAATATTTTTCGTCTAAATATTTATTAACACATTTTACAAAACTCTGGATATTTCATCAACATATTTGTCATCAAAAATGCTTAGTTTCATTAATGTCAGCGGTCCAAAATCACGCATATCGCATTTTTGTGAATTTTAGAGCTATTAGGATAACTTACATTATCCAAATATTTTATTTTTACTGGCCTTTTGTTTTTACTAAGTTAGGCTTATAGTTAAGTTATGGCTAAGTTAGGCGTATATTAGTAGTTAGGATAACATTAGAAATAAAAGTTTCGTTCTTGGTGGAGTGGAATACAGCCATCTCATATCTTCTCGAGAGAGTCTCGTTAAATGTGACTTAAGACATCGGACTGTTATCTACGAGAGAATTTCCCGATGGACGGCGATAGACTTGAAACCTATAACGTTAGTGCGACCGAATGCTTGTTGGAAAATTGTGGGAGTTGTATACACCTGTGCATTTCCACTCACAACCGTAAGCGTATGTATCTATGTACATATGTTATTATTAATTTATTGTTGGTAAGAGAGGCTGTATGTTTCGCCTACCAAATAAATTACCCATCGTCATATTGTTGTTCAAATATTAGGAAAGAAAAAAACATAAATCCTATCATTTGATTAAGATTCAACATCTAAACATGGTTTTCGTTTGACAAATACATTCGCAATAAATGCATCGTTTCTTAGGAATACGAATGTAAATGTGAATATCAGAATTTATGCGAATACTCATGAATGCGAATAGGGATATTCGTTATATCACTAATATATGTTATATAGAGCCAATAAAGTTTGATGTACCTAATAGTTGTCTTAAAAATGAGGAAGATAGGAATCTTCCTGAGTAAGCGCCACCGAGCACTGCTAACTTTAAATTGGCCTGTAATTTCATCGTTTTGGCGTTTCGTATGAAGTTGAATAGGAATACGCGTAATTGACTATTGTAAATTAGTCGCTTTAACCATTGAAAATTGTAACTAGACGATAGCAAAAGTCATTCAAACCAATATCAGGTAAGTAAGGTACAATTAAAAATAAAATAAAAACATGTGGATAAAAGAGATGATAATTAACTCACCGAGTACGCAATAAACGTGGAAAATATGGTAGCGACGAGTGCTGCCATTTGAAGAACTGACACCGCTGTTGCTCGTAAGGGAGTTGGTAGTATTTCTGAGCACCATTGCGTGGCAGTTGAGACAGATACCGAAATAAAAAATCTTGCTATATTTGCTAGAGTTGCCAGAATAACACCTGTAATCAGAAAATAATTTTATTTACATACTTATTTTGATTTAGCCAGTTAAAATTATAATAACGAACGCTTTGTTATGTATTATATATGTGGAGGGACGGGTGTTATGGCCCAATAGACGATATTCGGAAGTCGTATATATACTAATCGGTGCGAGAACTTTATTATCGTGATTCAGGATTGTACTACGTCCTTAGTGTCTTTGCTACATAGTTCGACTTATCTTCGTTACATGGTTTTGATATGTTTTTTCTGTATGTGGAGGTAGCGACATATCCTTACGTAATTTCTTAATCATCTCAAACTTCCCGATATTATCCAGTTCAAGTTCCATGGTATGCAATACTGACTTGCTTAAGCTGTTGTTTGCAACATCCCATTCCTCCCATTCTGTCCTCCCTTTACCTTTCAATGTACAACAAAGTTTTTAAATTAATTCCCATAGTGCCCGGTTGACGGTAAAAGGCCATTTTTAATACACCTCTGCCTATCTTGTTACACATTATTTGGGAATAAAACTTTCTAATTTTACCTTCCCAGGTCTGGATATCTCATGTAATAGCAACTATTAATAACAAAATCTTTGAAAGAAAATCTATCTATTGTCTAAATTAAAATATCAATGCAATTTGTACAGCTTTAGATGCATTTCTTTTTTCTACCCTTTTTTTACCCCCTAATATTTTATACTTATCAACAATTACGACAATTCTCTTCTCAGTCTGTTGATTTTCATTTGTTACATTTAGGAAAGTACACTGCAGAATAGACTATATAATAACTAATTCAAATTAACAATTAAAGCGTCTTGTGAGATTTGTACTTTCAAATGTTAAAAAGAAAACATCTTTAAACAATGTCGTCTACACGTAAAACAAATTGATTGCTAAAAACACCTTATGGTTCTCGGTGTAGTTGAATTGGGTCTCCATCTCTTCCTATAAATGTCGTTAAAGTTCACTATTGGATCGGGCTGTTGTCTATAAGACAGTATATATGTATATATATATATATATACAGTCCTACAGTGCTCAGATGACGGCATTTGATTGCCCACTGTTATTTAAGTGAGACTAAATTATGGGTGGCAAATTATGAGCGTCCGAGACGCCTCTCGAGTATTTGAACCGCCTTTCTTTCCCTTTCGGGGATAGAGGTGTGAGTTTATATATTTATATGCTGTGAGACCTCGCTTTCTGCAAAACTTCATGATTGATTCATGATTCTAGGAGAATCAAAAATACTTTACATGTTTTGATTTACCTTAAATGCACAATTTTTTTTTAACTTCAATCGGCCAGTGACATATTAATGAAAAAATAAATTGTAATATATATTAATTTTCAATTGATTTCTGAATTCGTTCTTAAGAAAACTGTATTGACAGACAACAGAATGCTCTTATAAGGGTTTATTTTTTTCTTGTGAAGAATGGTACCATATAAATGGTTAAAAGTTACTATACCAAATAAAATACGCTGTACCTTTATCAACGAATAAACTTGTGAACAGAAAGACACCGCATATGACATTAGGAATGCTAGTTAAATTTCTTCTACCGAATCTGAAAAAAAGTAATATTGCAATAGAAATAGATTTTGTAACACGAAGACTGTGCAATAGATTTGTAGAGATTCATTGTTAAAAAATTATGTGCTTTACAATGTTACTGTAACAGTAGAGAACAGTAGAGCCATGCTTATTGGTGGCTCGACCGGTGCGAAACCACGGCCTCACAAAAAAGCGGTTGTGAAGCAACGCTTTCGTTGCATTTCCCCGAAATGAGTAAGGTTTCCGGAGGCCCAACTCCTCCTGTTCTCTTTTCTCTGCCCTCATCCCCCTATCCTATTTCCCATCTCCTCATCCCTCCTCTCTTTTTCCCCTCCCCGCAACCATCTTTTTTAAATTAGTTCTAGTATGGACAAGGTGAGTAATTAACACATTAGAGGGAGTCTAAAAGTAGCGTCAGTAGATAAAAAACTAACACCATTAGATTATCGTGGTATGCACATGTGAATATGGTATGAACCAAATATGGTAAAAACAGATTACGTGTGCTTTAAAAAAAATATACAAACAAAATAACGTCAGTGATTACATGCACGCGACTATAAGGTTAAATAGTGTTTAGTTATTAAATTTAAAAAAAAATGGCTAAAAATCATGCATGTGTATGCATGATGTTTCAGGCAATGCATTCCAGACGAGCTGCTTGAAATTATGGAAAAATATTATGGAAAGGATTTATGGAAAAAAATTGTGAAGTGCGGTGGTGTTTTCAAGCGTTGGTTCTCAGTGTTCTCACATGTGTTTCAATAATGAATTCGACACGCTCCTTGAGGTAGGAAGTGGTAGAGGGATTAATCAAAATGCTATGAAAAATGGAGAGAATATGGAAGCTACTTGAGCTCATTACGAAATTCGATGGTCCTTAGTGAGATCAAGATAGCTATCATAGGCATAATCGAGGAGTGGAAGGAGGAGAACTTGAAGCAGTGAAATTTACTTTTACTTTAGAGTTGAAATACTTTTTTTTAATTTAAACCGGACCAACCTTGAATACACTCCATTCAATTAAAAAAATAATTGTAATCGGTTCAGAAATGATGAAAGTTATCGTATTATTCATTCCTTTGACTTAAACATATTAAATTTAACAAACCTTTCTTGAAGTCGGATAACTAATGGCAAAGATAATAATATATAAATTCAGTATAACTGAGATTCGAAACATTTTTGAAGCTGGTAACCATTACATAATAGTATACACATTACATGAATTAATTTTCTTTTCATTTTACTTTTCCCGGACATATTTTGTAAATCTTATTTATACACACGTTAACATAGCAATTCTCTCAAACGAAAACTATGAGTTTTTAATCACAATCATTTGTTTTTATGACTTTCGACTTGGTGCTGTAAGATGTAACAGAAAAAAAACCTATAACAACGAACTATTCAAAATTAAAATTGAAGCCTTTAGTGACCTTTTGATGGGGTTTTCTTATAGGCTTCATTTTGTTTCAAGAGAAACGTGTGTCTGCACACAAATTTTAATTTCAACTTGATACTTCGAGGTATCATATTAAAATTAAACTGACGGACAAAAGAGTGAGCGACACTGGGTTGTCCTTAGACCATATTTCTAACAGAACTTTAAAAACATTTAAATAGGCAAGAAAAATGTGATAACTTGAAATGTAAACCCGCTTAAACTTAACTTAACCTGCAAGAGATTTTTGTAACACCAATATCCTAGCTCGATTAAACATCTGATTAGCCTGTAACTATTCTGAAATTGGGGTTAGTATAACTTTTAGATATTTTGTACATACCTATCAAGAGCAACGGCAACCAGTAAAATAGATACCAACTCAGAGACCTCGTTTAAACTGAAGACCATGAATAAACTCATGCCAAACGTGTGAGACAGACGTTGAAGACCGTCGATAACCACTGCAACTCCCATAAATACTGATAGCATCTTAAACGTAGCCCTGCAGAGTGGTGGACTCTTGAACAGATGTAATATTGTCTCCTTCTGTTCTGATATGGTTTTATTTGAAGAAGTCTGTTATAAGATAAATAAGTAAAAATTATATATGAATAGGTTACTTATCAACTTTTGCGCTATCTTTAAATAGAGAGATATCTCATTCCCAACACTTGTCAAAATCCTCCAAATCCAAAAGCCTTTGTTAGACTCTAGACGTAACAAAGAACCATAATATTTATATTTTAGATGGATGGTCTAACTGTGAATGAAAGTATTATTTTGAGTGTGAAATTTAAGGGAGTAATTTATCAATCGGCCACCAGTTTCATCGTTTTGACTATCAGTATGAAGTTGTATGAGAGATTGATGAAGTTATCTTAAGACTTAAAACTTTATTTGCTCACGTTGTTATAACGTGATGATTGATTGACTGATTATGTAACTCAAAATTATTGTCATATTTGTAACAAATGGTTATTGTAGTCCAAATTTAGGGCAAACCAGTTTCTATTTTTTTTTGTAGAATTAAGTTTTTTTGTAGAATTTAGTAACGAACATATGAAGTTTTCTATTTTCCAGCCTTGATCCTTTTCTTTTCTTAATTTTATTAACAATTAACAACCATTTGCATTGGACTTACCAAAAATTCGTCTATGACATCATCTGGAATATGGACTTTATTTATAGTCTCAATCCTTTTTAATATAGACATAGCTTCTTTTATACGACCCTGGCTCACTAACCAACTAAAACATAAATAGATAGTTTAGTAAACTTCACTGTATTGATGGGATTCTCTTCTTGTTCCCGAAACAACAGGGCTTAAAAAACGTTAGTTTTTTTTTTTTTTTTTTATGCGATAGGGGGCAAACGAGCAGACGGGTCACCTGATGGTAAGTGACTACCGCCGGCGATGGACACCCGCAACTCAAGAGTCACAAGTGCGTTGCCGGCCTTTTAGGTAGAGGTACGCTCTCTTCTTGAAGGTTTGAAGGTCGTATCGGTTCGGAAATACGGCAGGCGACAATTTGTTCCATAAGCTGGTTGTGCGAGGCAAAAAGCTTCTGGAGAAGCGCACAGTGGTGGAGTGCCAATCGTCCAGGTGATGGGGATGGATATTTTGTCGCGTAGGACGATGGCGGAAACCAGCAGCCGGTATAAGTCCGAACAATTCCTCTGAACACTTCCCATGATACAAGCGATAGAGGATGCAGAGTGAAGCTACATCTCTACGCAACGCCAAGGTGTCAAGTCGATCAGAAATACCTTGGCAGTCAATGATGCGAGTCGCTCTCCGTTGAATGCGGTCAAGAGGCAGAAGTTGGTACTGGGGTGCACCTGTATAGAGATGAGAACAGTATTCCATGTACGGCCGAACCTGCGCCTTATAAAGTTGCAGGCGATGGGCCGGAGTAAAATACTGTCTCGATCTGTTTAGCACACCAAGCTTCTTCGAGGCTAATATGGCCTTACTCTCTAAGTGACCGCGAAACTGGACTTCGCTTGATATATGGACGCCAAGGATTCCGATACTGGCTGATGCAGTTAGGGAAGTGCTCTCAAATTGAGGTGATACGACCAATGGCATCTTTAGTTATAGGAACACAAAGAAAATAAGTTATACACTTTTGCTCCATAAATCTTTCAACTCAATTGAAATTCTTTGTCAGTCGCAGTGAAGTTAGTGAAAGGCAAATAGTACATATACTTTAGCAAATCCAGAAAAATCTACTTCACCTGTTGATCCTTTGGCTCACTCCGTCCGCCTCCGCCACTCTCGGTGGAGTAGAATGCCCAATAATATTTCTGATATCGATGGCACATCTAAAACTCAAATCTCAGATTCATATAATTATACACACACAACAATATTTCCTATATCGATGGTTGACCTAAAATTCAATTCTCGGGTTCATTTAATTATACGCACCAGCATAAATGCACCTATAGAACTTTACACGGCAACAAATAAGAACCATCGCTATTAAAAATTGTTTCCCGTGGTTGCTTATTGTCAGTCTCATTACTTCTCATGTTACATATTTTTTTGGTTATACTCGTAGCTTCCGCAGCTTACACAATTTGCTACCGGGGCGTTATCAAAAAAGAGTCGTACAAAGCATCGCAATGGTGCGCCGTCTTAAATATACGTGTTTTCAATTAAATACATACATGCATCTATTGTTTTTAGAACATTCTTTATGAATTACTACGTTATTAAAAGGCTCACTCCAAGTTGTTTAAAACATTTCACGAAATTCAAGCCAAGTGATATTTGCGTTCACATGCTCTTCGTAAACATGTTTAAAATTAAGTTCATCTTATTTAAAAAATGTTATTAAATTTGCATTATCTCTTAACAACTGTTTATGTATTTTACTACACATTTGGATTAAAACAATCGATGTATTTGTGTCGATCCATGGCGAAGCAATCTCGTATCTCGCATGCAAATATAATCAGAGTCACAGAGAGGTTTTGCATCCTGAACACACAATACATCCTAATTGGAACCTGTTGCAAAACTCTTACCTTAAAAACATACTCAGGTTGGTGTAAAGTTCTTTTTTTATAAACATACAACTTTTCAAACTTTAAACCGTTTTCGTGTATTCAAACCGATGTAGACCAAAGACTAAATTAATTTGGTAATAATTTGACGGTCCGCCAATGATTCGTGGTATAGGGTACTTTCGGTAGCAAAACATAAATTAAGAAATTTTGATAAAAATTAAAATTTATGCTGAAATACTTATATATTCCGTTTAATAACAACAAACAAAAAAGCACATTATTGTTTTATTGTATTTTATTAAAATTAAAAGTCGTAATTTTTAATCTGTATATCACGTGACCTAAAATACGAGCCGCCATGTTGTAACGTCATATAGGTAAAAACTGTCAATTCAATGAACAGGTCTCCCAAAGTAATAATGCACATAGAAATCTTCGTCACTGTTCGGCAACGGTCGTATGTCCCGAGCGTCGGAAGACGATATATATATAGAGTGGTTAAGTGCATTCATGCATAATTTAGTAGAATTATGTTTTTTGTTCTAAAAGAGATAAATATTGATTTATCAGTAACGAAATTTGATTCGATAATTACATCTAAGTAAATAGTGAGGAAAACTGAACCGAACCGATTGCGAATATGCTACAATCTTTGTTGGATTAATTCACTTCGAAGATGTTATAGTACTTTTCAAGTGTCTTACTGAAGCTGGTGTAGTGATGGAAGAAAAGAAGGTTTAAATAACACAAGTTTTATATCAGAAGAAGAAAAAATGGTTTTCAAACACAGGTTTACATTAAAATCTTAGAAATCTAATCATTAAAGTCTCAGTTCAAAAGTATTTATAGCACTGATCATTCTAGAATAATATTACAATTACAAAAAATTAATCAGAATCAGGGAGGATCTCTATTCCTGACATAAACAAAAAACAAAAACAACAGCTAAACAGCTAAACAGCTAAGTACATATCTATCAACTTTTGCTTCAACGAGTAATAATTGTGTTTTTCGTCAGAGCATTTTATTTTTACATATTTATTTATTAAAATGTAAACCGGTTTTGTCAAACTGAATGGTACGAATCTGCCAAAAGTTTATTGAATAATGGTTGAAAAGTTCTTAGTACGTAACCCAGACTTGTAGCCCAGCTTTTCGGGATGTTTAAAATTTTTTGTAAGTATTACTTTTAAAATTATAGTGTTTTTCTATGTAAGTGCCAGGTATAACAATTTAGTAAAAAAATATTGGAAATTGTTAGGTTACGTTTTATACTCTATGTTACAGCCAAATTAAGACCTGATGGTTTTTTAAATGAACCTCACATAAATACAATCGACTTTTAGTTGATAATGACTTAGGATCTGGTTTTGCGAGTTCCAACAAATTTCAATAACATCTGGCACTTTGATAAATAACTTTTCTGGAGTTTTAATGCTAGTATTTGTACCACTAGACACACACAGAATGATAGCGATTGTAATTCATTAGTTTCCCAAAAAACACCAAATATTTATAGCTGTTAACGTTGACTGAGTGCCGGTCGATACACGAGTGTTGTTTTTACCAATATTACGTCACCAAAATGGCTGACTTCATTTAATAACTTCATTTAATTTAATTTTATGGCAAGAACGCGCATTTATTTTGTTGAATTATATTTTTTGTGGCTTTTAGGGAAATCAACATTTTTAAGTACTTTTTCAACCATAGTAGAATACCCTATTTGAAGAACACGAGATGTAGGCAAATGTTTAACTAATTTCATGATCAATACAGGGTTCAACGTCGAATGAGAAAACGCGTTCACAACATTATCACGTAGAGCGGATGCGGCTCTCCTGTTTAACTTCAAATCAATTATGTAATGATATAGTTGTTTTTAAGCTGGTGTACATAATTAAATAAATACGAGAATTGAGTTTTAGGTCAGTAATCGATATCAGAAATCTTATTGGGCATTCTACTTCATTGAGAGTGACGGAGGCGAAAGGATTGAGTCACCAGTAACTCTTGACCCTCCACTATTTCGACTTCGACAGGCATGTCTGGTACGAACACCCAGGCCTGTACAATAGAAGTTTCTCGAAGAGGTCACCATTTCAACGGTTCAACGCCCTACGTGGAACAGAGGGAACCAACGCGACCGAGCATCAAATAGAATATATCTATGACCCGATAATGACTTCACCTCACCAGTCCCGGATATGGCGCGCTAAAGCACAGCTCTGGAGCAGAGAAAAATAAATGCTATGCCCTTCTCATTGTAATGAGTGCAAAGGGAGAGAACATAGTGTCGCCACCAATAAAATACGGCTCGGCAATAACAGCGACATTAATTGACCACTGCTCCATGCACTGCATGCACGCAGAAGATACTTTGCAGTAGCGCAATGATTTAAATTACCATTGATCCTCAGACCCTACCTAGCAATTTTTCCATGAAACATAAATTATAAAATTCGAATTATGACATTTTAGGTAAGACTTTGTTATTTTTTTTTTCTTTTCGCAGATGCAGATCGAACAAACATATGTAAATAAATTGTACAATTGATACCAAAAAAAAATACTTCCTAAAATGATTTTGATTTTGGGATGTGGATAAAGAACTTGCACAGGTTGGTCAAAGAAATCAGTTTTACCCTAGGAACGAAGTTACCAAAAATCTTGGCAGAAAAATAGTGGTGAATTGATTGCCAAATCAAAATTTACGTTAGTGTATGCATACACATTGCGTAGTAGTACAAAAGCTAGTTACATAACTTAACCCTACAATGTGTTACATAACTAAATACTACAATGGTAAGTGACTACCGTGTCCCATGGATACCTGTAATTTGAAAGTCGCAAGTGCGTTGCTGGCCTTTCTTTTCATACTTTACCTGACGCTCTCAGGTAACATCCATTTTGCAAATAATACGAGGAACATGGGCAGCGACGTAATCTGCACCAGTAAGCGCCAATTTGCTATATATAGTGCTAGCCAGGGCAGCAGTGCAGACCCCAAGGCAAATGTAGATGCCATGAATAGATTTGATACTACTGTACGGTGGTGGGGTCCCACAAATTCAAGAACTGAAAGATTGAAATATATTTTTATGTACGATTTTATTCTTCAATATTTTCTGCTCTTTACAAAATTTTTATTCATACTTTTTGCACAAAATCTGTCAAATGTAGACTTAATGCCGTGGGATTTTATATTATAAATATTACATAATGTAAACTTATAAACTCCTACTTTACTGGACTACTCGTTTCTTTCATTAATAATTTCTTTCAGCACTTACCCAAAATGTAGATCAGCAATAAGCAGTTCTGGAAGGCTAGACCGGCAATGAACCTGCAGAAAAGGAAGTCCCATAACCCGGTAGTGAAAGTGGTCGCAATACCACCGATACCCCCGAACAAATTTGTTACTGAAATCGTTACAATTCGTAAATAGCAATTAAATAATCCAAAACTGATGAATGGCTAGAGTTTGGGCTTCCTGTAACTTGACTCGCTCGACGAAACACAATGCAAGCTTTTCTTCATTACCAGTTTTTTGAAAGGCCATGGTATAAATTTTGTCAAGCCAGCCCAAACGTGTCTATTTATAAGGGCTAACTAAACTAACAACGTTCGGATCTTAGTAAAAAAAAGCTCATACTTCATGTTGGGATATATGCCTCTTACGACGAGGGCCTCTGTGAAGGAAGAAGAGAGAACGATGTTGGCGAAATGATAGCACTGAGAAGTTTCCATAGCAAGTACGCCAACACTTAATGAAGCTTTTTCAGTATTAAACAATCAGCAAAGTAGAATAAATTGTTATAACATTGGTTGAGTTAAAAATACATACATATATAAGTTACATAATATAACTAAAGTTACATAAAATGCTAATAAAACGAATCTATTTATAATACCTATGACGGCGGGTACTCTGCCAAAGCGGTCAGCTAGCCATCCTGATACTGCAGTGCCAATTAAAGATCCAGCAAAGAATACCGATTGCGCAGTAGGCACATAGCTAGCCTGATCACACACCCATTCTCTCTGTAATAAAAAAAAAAAAAACGAAAATTTAGTTTTCAATTACATTAAGGCTAGAATGAGGAATTGAATTGAATGAAATTGAGAACATAACTGTTATCTATATTCCGAAAATTGTGTCTCGATATTTGTATTTTGGTTGTTTTTTACTAACCTTAGCTTACTTAGCTTAGAACCTTAGCACCATACTAAAAAATGAGTTTTTAAGTTATATAAACGAGTAACAGTATTAAAGAGTTCTGGAGCAAAAATATTGGAAAAGGTCAATGAAGAATATTACATAGGCATACCTATAACTCGAACGGGCCTTTTATTTATGGTATAGAGGAAAAACGAGCAGACGGGTCATCTGTTGGTAAGTGACATCCGCCACCCATGAACACTTTGCAACTCAAGAGTCACGAAAGAGATAGGGAAAGAGAGGAGAGGGAAGAGGGAAAGAAAAAAGGAGGGTTAAGAGGGGAAGCGATAGAGGATTGGGTCTCCGGTAACCTCACGCACTAGGTTACACAATTCAAACAATGTTTAACATCCGGTTTTCTGTGAGGCCGTGGTAATACTCCGGTTGAGCCGGCCCATGGCCGAAACATGGCCGGGTCCCACGTTAAATCGAATCTCTCCATTTATTACTTAAAGTCACTTTAATTAGAAGACTTTTAGAAGAGAATTTATAACACTTTAGTAAAAATTAAGAAGGTCTAAATTTTAAGAACTCTAACACTTGTAACGTAGATAGCTTATAACGATAGGCTGATAATGAGAATAAACGTGATGATCTATAATGTTGAATCACAGATGACTAGTTGATTATAAAATTGTGAAAACTTACCTCTGTTGAAACAGTTTCATAAGGTATATCACTAAATTCGAACTCCCAGCCATGCTGGCATGGTATCAGTGGCGTTTCAGGAGGCGGTACCATTAACGTGTGAAGTATTTCGGTCCAATTTGTATCATAAGTCATGCAGTGATCCCAGTTGCCTCTAGCGGCACCAGGTGCCGATAAATTTCGCCTAGAATATTAAAAGCAATTACCTGTCACATGTTCTTCAAAGTCTTATATATTCACGGAGAGTGAGATATTACGATATTACAATACCATACAATGCTACTCATTATTATATACCATTAAGTTTGCAGTATTTACAAATACACATTCTATAATGTTCTTGGGTATCTTAGGTGTTAAGGAAACATTCTTTTTTAAATTTGCAGACGCAAGCTACATGAATTGTAAAAGATTTATAAACCATTTTTTTTCGAATACAGAGGTTCTTTATGTTTATGTTTTTCGATGATCATAGCAACTTCTGTCGCATTCTCTGAAAAGCACACATGCTCAACTATTATATTATACTTTTCGCAACTGGGTACGGCAAGAATTGAAATTGAAATACCCAAGCTCACATGTAATCACGTTTATTTATTTTCTTTCTACTAGGCACATGTGCAATGCTACCTGTATCCTGGAAAGTACAGTATAGAACATCTGCTCAGTCGTTTGAAAATCATCAGTTATTTTCTACTCCTTGAAGGATTTTCAAATCGAGGTAATTGTCAATTCAATGTTATTTCATTACATACAAAATATAAAAATATATTTACAATTATACCCGAAACTCAACGTCAAGCGCGATAGCTTAGGTTGTACCAGTTCTGGCAAAAAAAAGTTTCGTTTTACTTGGTTAAGTGATAATAGCAATAGACTTTATAATGTTGAAAATCAACACCATAGATCACATATTTAAATGTTTAAATTTTTGGTGATTTTTTTTCAA
The DNA here is from genome assembly GCA_947561695.1 of Tyria jacobaeae. Taxonomy (NCBI): domain Eukaryota; kingdom Metazoa; phylum Arthropoda; class Insecta; order Lepidoptera; family Erebidae; genus Tyria; species Tyria jacobaeae. The sequence continues at coordinate 22,148,262 of OX387208.1, read as the reverse complement.
TGTTTTCTTATATAACTATACTAAATGCGATACCCATTTGACGTTACAATATACATATGGCTGAATATCCTAATATTATAAATCTGAATGTAAGTTTGTTTCTTACTGTTTGCTTGCTTTCATGCCGAAACTACTCAACCGATTATTATGAAACTTTGTACATATATTCTCAAAGGACATAGGATACTTTTTAATAAAATAAAAAAAATAATTATAAGGTTAGTAAAAAAAATATGCAGATTGTTTGTCAAAAATTTAAACATCTAGCAATTTCGATTTTTAGCACATATTATACTTGTTGTACTTATAATCTAGCTCGTTAACATACATACTTAATAAAAGAAAAGAAAACCGGTAGACCGCTGTTTGGTATTTACCCATCGATACTTAAAATAACTCTCATTAAAAACTGGTATACGTATCAACAATATTCAAATATCGAAAATTCATACACTATATTTTGAGGTTTATGACCAGTATAACTCAAACTGTTGTCGATTGAATTTCCGTACATGACAGATACATATATGTATATACTGGACATATTCATGTCTTTGTGAATATTTTAAAATAGTTTTAATGTAAAACATTAGCTTTTAAATTTTCGTAATTGACGTCACTGAAACTCGTAAATAGCAACAACACCAAATAAAATATAAACAACTGTGAACTGCAAATATTGAATTTCAGTTTACAGTTGTAAAGTAATGAAATAAGAGTTATTCGTAGGTACTCTCGAGCTGCTTCAAGTCAAGAAATCAGGGTTTTTGTTAAATATTTCGGAAAACTAAGATAACTGACGCATTCGTTAACACTTTTATTTCAGACTTTAAATAGTCCTTAATTCTTTATTGAATAAATAAAGAAAAATTAAGAAAATAATTATTTATTTAAATTATACCTTGTTAAGCATTTATGTAATCGCGTAGTTTAAGGATTTGTGCACCTTCATTATCTCCGGGCAGTATTTCGGCAGAATAGCTATGTGATAGACCAAGTTGAACCCCTACTACTACCTATCGAAAACATTACATAACAGACAGTGGCCGAAACTATATTGCCAGGAGTCTTGATTACGGCATTAAATTACTAACTATATTTATTAGTTAAAATTATATATATTAAATATATATATTTAGTGTGTTCAGCACTTACCTCAACTCCATACTCAAATTAGCCAGCTCAGGAATTTTACACCAATAATTTTGCGGTGTCACAGTTATAAATATTTGAACGAAGCAGATGAAGGCGTACGTATACCCAAAAGGCATCACTCCAATAATCAACAGCAGCTGGTATCGTCCCATGCCACCCACACAGGATAGTATTTTTTCCAACACATCGGCATCATGAACCGAGTCCTTATTGAGCCTTTCTGTTACACTCTGGGCACAGACATTCGACTATTAAATTCTTTAAGGAGGATATTTGGTGTAAAAAATATAAATAAGTATTAGTATTAGTATTATTCAGTATAATAAACTGACAACAGCATTAAAAAGTCAACAGCAAAACTACACCAATCAACAAGATAATATGGACCCAATACAAATATGTACTAACATTTGGATTTTCTAAATCTAAACTTTCGTTTCCCATCTCGGACACAGATACAAAAAATAAGTCTATGCACAAAGTACGTGTTTACTCATAAAAGCTTGAAAGGATAATGCACAGAAAATGTTGGATGTTGGATAATTTATTCGTACACGGTTGAATTTGATAAGAATACATAATTAGCAGTATTTGAAATCAACAAGGTTTGTCACAATTATTTCGCGTCTTACGCGCCTCTTAATTTTAATGTCAGCGTATGTTGGTCGCCAGAAAATAACATTATGAGCATACAACAAGTTTACATATAAGTCCCGGGGTGAGGTGACGTTGGCAGTGCCTCTGGACATTCCTAACGCTTTTAACACCTTACCCTGGAGTGGCATCAGAGAGGCGCTAGTGTTTCCCAGAGTGCCTCTTTACCTCCGTATTTTCGAGGCATATCTATCGGAGAAAGCCGTAACCTACCCGAGTCGCGCAGAATATGGTCGCGAGAAATGTCGTATGGCGTTCCACAGGGATCGGTGCTAGGACCACTCTTGTGGAACATCGGATATGAGTGGGTGCTTCGCGGTGTGTTTCTGGGAGGTGTTGCTGTCACCTGCCATGCCGATGACACCCTCGTAACAGCGCGTGATCAAAAATATCGTGAGGCAACCATAAAAGGAAAGGCCGGGGTCGTCGGAAGGATTGTGCGGCTGGGTCTTGAGGTGGCCCTGCATAAATCGGAGGCCATTTTTTGCCATGTGCCTTGAAAGAGGCCACCAGCCGGATCCAGTCTATTCGTCGGAGGCATCGAGTCTTCGATGAGATACCTTGGTCTCACACTCAACAGGCGATGGGATTTCTGTTATCACTTCAGGAATCTGGCCCCTAAGCTCATGAGGACGGCAGCTGCACTCTCGCGATTGCTGCCAAACTTAGGAGGTCCCGACGCCTCTTGAGGGAGACTTTATGTCGGAATCGTGCGGTCTATGACCTTATATGGGTCGCCAATATGGGCGGAGACTCTGACGGCCCGCAATACTACGATACTGTTGCGACCGCAAAGGGCGATGGCCGTTTGAGCCATAAGAGGATACCGCACGATATCCTTCGAAACGAGTCGCTACGATCCCAGTTCCGTCAGGTCCTAATGGCAGAGTAGAAACAACGACTAGAGCGACCAAGTGCAGGGCACGCCACAATTTTGGCGGTAAGACCCATCATGGAGGATTAGCTTGAGAGGCCACATGGTAGCCTCTCCTACTGGCTGACGCAGGTGCTCACCGGACGCAGCTGCTTCGGTAAGTTCCTGTGTCGCATAGGCCGGGAGACAACGTCTGCGTGCCACCACTGCGGAGGCTGTTGCGAGGACTCTGCACGTTACTATAGTGGAGTGCTCAGCATGGACGCAACAGAGCCATCAACTCATGATGGCTTTTGGCGTGCGAAGCCTCTCGCTAGAGACTATGGTTCAGTTCAGTTCAGTTCAGTTCAAAGTGAGAGTGTGTGGAAATCCGCCGTCTGCGAAGAGATGATGCTGATCAAAGAGTCTCGTCCCGCAGAGGACGTACGCACCAGGCGCCGGAGGGCGCAGACCTCCGACCTCCATGAGCGCTGGCCTGGAGGTAGCAGATCGGTCTGCCCGCTACCCTAGCAGAAGCAGGCCTGAGACGGTAGCACGTCGTGTCCTGGGCACGCCTCTCTAAGTTGGAGGGAGGGCTAGGTCCCCGTTTTCTACAGTGTGATTTGCTCAGTCTGAATCGCAATAGCCTGAAAATTTTCCATCAACATTCCTTTTATAAACCAGTTTCATATTCATTGTAGCTTTCAGGTACCATTTCAGAGCCACCCAATGTTCATTGGTAGGTTGAATATTGTACCTACACAGAGATTTTACAACATAAGTAATGTCTGGTCGAGTGCCCTGTGATAAGTACAATAAGCAGCCAATTATTTCTTGGTATGGAATGTTCTTTAAAATTTCTTGTTGTCTTTTACCCACCTTCAGCTTGATATTAGTATCAGGTGTCCGCATTGGCTTACAATTGTTCATTCCAAATCGTGTAAGTATCATTTCTATGTAAATCGATTGATCAATAGAAATCTCATCTACATTTTCATCTTGTAAAATTCTAAAACCTATGCAAATTTTTGGCTGTTCCAAAGTCCTTCATATATACATATATTTATTTAATTTTCCTTTTATGAGTTGAATAGTTTTTTTATTATCAAAGAAATACAGTATATCGTCTACATATACTGTTATAATAAACATATCATTTTCATTTAAAATTCGGTAGTAAACGCATGGATCTATGTTTGAACGAGTCATTCCAATTTCTAATAATGTAGTATTTCATTTTTTGTTCCATTGTCTGCTGGCTTGTTTAAGTCCGTATATTGACTTGTTTAGTCTACATACTTTATTTTGATCATCATAGCCAGGTGGAAAGGACATGTAGATTTCTTCATTGACGTCACCATGTAAGAATGCTGTCACTGCGTCCATTTGGTGTATTTTAAGTCTATATTTAGCAGCAAGACCAATGAGGTACCTTATGGATGTATAACAGACCACTGGAGCATATACCTAATTGTAATCAATGCCCTTGACCGGTTTATATCCTTTAATTACCAGTCTAGCTTTATAGCGGGTAAGAGGTAAATTGCCATCCATCTTAGTTTTATAAATCCATTTGCAGGGAATCACCGATTTATCTTCTGGTAAGTTAACTGGTGTCTATGTATTATTTTTAATCAATGACTGATATTCTTTATCCATAGCCCTCTTCCACTCATCAGCTTTTTTAGTGTTTAAAGCTTCTTGAAGACTTTGTGGTTTCTCAAAGTTATGTTTGATTCCAATGGAGAGTCAAGTGTTTCATCAGGTAAGTATGTTTCATCATTACCATCTTGAAATTGATCAGAAACATCAGAATCCTCTGAAAGATAAATATTTTGAGATTCACCCTGTGTTTGTGTCTGTGTGCGCAGCTGTCATTATTTTGTTTGCCTGTGCCCTTCTTTCAAACTGCCACCCACAGACTCACTTTCGCTTACCATAAGGTGACCTGTGTGTTGTTTTCCCCCTGCTATGTCTACTATCTGAGCTATATATTAGACATAATATAGATTTTATGTATAACATACAAATTGTAATCTCAGTGTAGACTAATAATAACGTTAATATTACAGAACAACGCACTAGGAAATTTAGTAAATTTAGCCTAATATATAGTATATATAGTATATAGTTATATAAGGTACAATTTACATCAGAAACAGTATGTTCATATATACTTATTTATATAACATGTACTTATATTATTGAGAGATCTTTCATTTATTGTTCTATGTTGCCCAACGTAACATAAACTATCTTTGTACAAATTTTCCGTACTATGACACGTTAATGAACAGGTACAGGATTAACAGGACGCACATAGTAGATATTTTTAGGCTTTCTGCACTTCTTATATCTATTAAATTTAAATAGATTTCAAGTTTCACGTTTCTCTCTAAGAAATCACTGTAAGTAATTTAGATATCCAAAGTTAAGGTAATACAGACACACATGAATAATTTATATTTTTAAACCTGTTCATTTTAATTGTATCCACAATTTAATGTGTTTTGCCTGAGCAAAACGTGACATTTCATGAGTTTCAATTACATTGTAAACATATATCATGACATGACAAATGGGTAATATTTTTATTAAATTTGAAGGATTGTTGAATACTTATTTTGTTGTTAAACAATATTGTAATTCTTTATGTGACATTCATTATACTTGACATTATATCAATACAAGTTTTGTATACTGTCTACAATCCAAGTCTAAAGTTTATTTGATTTCATTAATTTGTTTTGTGGTTTGGTATCGTTTGTTATTGTTAATAGTTATTGGAATGTTACATTAAAATTTGAGGCACTTTTAGCTTATACTAGTAAGGACACTTATTAGCTAAGCTAAGCTAGCTTATGGGGCTGAGAAAGATTAGATGGAGATGAGGATATGGGAAAGAGGAGAGGAGGCGTTACGTCTCCGGAAAATAACTAATTTCCGTGAAGTGTAATACCAGCGTTGCTTCACAACCAGTTTTCTGTAAGATCATGGTATCGTACCGGTCGAGCTGGCCCATTCGTATTAAGTTCTAAGCATGGCTCTCCCACGATATTGAATAGCATTTGATTTAATTATAATAATATACAAGAAAAATACTTTGTCACTAAGTGTAATGTATTAAAGTCTTTTATACAAACTGAATTAGCCCAAACTCGAAGGGCTTACTAGTTGTGGAGTAGTAATAACGGGCTCGTTAAAACAAATCGTATCAACCCAAATTCTACGGATTTATTGCTAGTTAATTACGAGTTTCACTGTATACCACCTGCCTCCTTCGTCAAATCTACGTCAAGATGCTAAGTTATAGTAGTGTGTTCCATACTACAAGTACAAATGTACGTTTCGTTACAACAATTAGAAGCTTAAAATTGACTTCCAAAGTATATACACAGTTCGAAATTAGAACGGAATCTAATAAAAATCTGTCACAGAAGGTATCAATTCGAACGAATATTCGCAACCATTAGCAGACAGTGTCAACAGGGTTTTTGTGTAATGATTGAGCAGAGTACTACATACACATGTATACAGCGAGTTAATAATTAGAGTAGCATGCTAATCTATTCTACTATTTCATTCTTTAATAACATTGGTATTGGTATAGGGCTCCGTTTCCACATTTAGACTCTTAATTGCCTAATCTTAATACTTAAGCCAGAATAGCTCCTTCCAGAAGTTCAAAAGCCTCCTGGGGTATTCACAGGCTTCTAGGACCGTCCTTACACCCGCGAGGATATTAGCCTGTTGTTTAGCCACTCCCTTGCACTCCGGGATCACATGGGCGGCCGTTTCCTCAGAATTATGACACCCCCGGCATATAGGTCTGTTTCTCACGTGGATGGTGAATAGATCACATGTCTCGTAATCGTTCCCACTACTTTTCGTATGTCTAATCGGTTAAGGCTGAGCGTTACAGTATAGACTTACAGGTTCATCATCATCATCATCAGTTTATCGCAGTCCACTACTGGACATACACCTGTCTGATTGACCACTTCAATCTATTTTCGGCTTCACGCATCCAGCTCCTGCCAGCCATCTTGCGCAAATCGTTACTCCACCTGGCCTGTGGACGTCCTATGCTACGTTTGCTGAGATGCTGTCTCCACTTAAGAACTCGTTTGCCCCAACGGTCGTCGGTTGCTGCCTGCCACTTCAGCCTGCTGATCTGTGACGTGTATGTCGCTTATCATGGATTCTTCGTTTCTTATGTTTCCATTTTGTAGGTGGAATATAGTTTATTTAAAATTACTACTTGACTACTTTGATTATAACCTATTAAGAAAACAAAAGGATTATCGAAATTAACGATAGTGTCATCGCGTAATATGTATTAATTTGAAACTAAACTTTGTTTTCAAATTTAAATGTAAGCAGCTTTTATTAGAACCAATTCGATTAACAAAAGATTTTTCGAAATCGGTTCAAAACTGGCGAAGAGTGAGGGGCCGCGCGTCCTTTGAACCGATCGCCAGCTGGTTTTTGATGTTGTGTATCATTGCTGTTTTGTTTTTAATGTACCATATCTGCGGCATTTGAGAGTGGTTTTCAAAAAATACTTTATTATTACATACATTATACATCGTATCGTACATCGTTCGTCTATCTCGGGACTTCATCCTCAAGGATTGCCTATAGCTCGATAATAAGAGTTGTCGTCTGTATAAATAAGGAATTTAATTGTTTTAAAAGATACAATTAACGGAATAGACGCAAAGAAAGAACTATAAATTTAAAGGTGAGATATTGCGATGCACATATGAAAACGTGTACACGTTATAAAAATCGCATATACGAGTATATATAGCATAGCAGCCCGCTTACAGACTTACTATATTCATTTTGAAGCACTGAAGCTTTTAAATGGGTCATCAGCAAAAATTTTGTTTATTTAAAAATCAATCGCAGGTTATACCGCAGTACGATATGTAAGGATATAACGGTCAACCTTGCAATTTCAGATATATCCACATTTATAATGACGCCTCAATACATTATTTCTTAAAAAAAAAATGTAACTCTTTCATATTTTGTAAACGCAATTGCTTCATACAAAATTTAAGAATTAAGTCAAGTCTATACGTTTTTAAATAAATCAAATGGGAAAATCGGGTGTAAATTGATAGGAGCAAAGATGGAAAGGGCATTGGAGAGTATATGCAATAGCTAAAGCAGGGCAGGGTCGCATACATAACTCGAACTGGCTGTCGCCGGTAGACCGAGCCCTCTTCTACCTAATAATAGCGATTAAGATTGTGTTTATAATTAATTGATGAATACTGATTGTGTAATGTTCTTGAATACTACGGTTTAAGATTTTAAGGAATTATGATTTGTTGTTCTTCTAGGGATCAAACTGTTCCGCCCCAACTGTATCCCCACGTTGTCGCCGTGGGGGGCTTGCGAGGGTCGATGATCCCTGGGGCTGTGACCACTCATGCCGGATTGGCCCAGGGTGAGACTACAGACAAAGCAGGACACCCTGCGGGACCCTTCCAAGGGTCACTCAGATCTTTTCCGCTGTCAAAGCGAAAGAACGAGTACGGGCTCGGCGTGCACTCTTACTGCCGCCGAGCAGGCAACGGGGATTTAGCCTCCTTGCCGCCGTCGACACATACTAATCTCGAAAGGAGTATCGTGGTTTAGTCTCACGGCTCCGATCAGGGGCGAGGGACTTGGCTTCGCCACCCGAACTGCTAGGAAGACAACCTCTATAAAAAATTACCCCGAATCTCGTGTACTGGTGCGTGACCAGGGGATGCATGGCTGATGGGTGGTTCAGTCGCAAGCGCACTCCCAGCCGGGGTACCTGCGGTCCCCTCGGTTGGGCACAAATCTACGCTTGCCCGGGTATTGGGGGATCTCTGCCCGGGTGGACCTTTATTTCTCTCCCACTTGTGGGTTACAAAATTGAAGAAAGTCTAAAAACAAAAACACAGACAAAAAAAATACGAAGAAACAGAAAACAAACAAAAAAAAGTGCGGGCTAAGAAGTCAGCAACTGAAGTACCGTCGACTGACGAAGAGGAGCTCGCGGAAGTCAATCAGAATCCTGGGAACATACTAAGGCCGGGACGCGCATGTTCAAGGGTTGCGGCAACAGCAACAGAATCGGCGTAAGAAATGGAGCTGGACCACCGCGATGCAATTCGCAAGCGCGGACGCTCCAAAGACTCGGATGGCAACACGTCGCAAGACATGTTGCCACCGAAAGTAGCGAGCAGCCAACGAGGGAGGCCGCGTAGTCGGAATCTGGTCCCGTAAAGTACAGTGGAGGAGGAAATTGAGGATCTCCTAATGAAGATTCGGGAGCCAGTGGAAGGAAGTACTGTCCCCCAGACACCGGTAACCATGCAGGAGAGAGCGAGCGCGGCGGTGGCCATTATAAACAAAGTGGCCACCAAGTCCAAGAATCTTAAGGGCTCTTTTGTGAAAGACCTTAAAGACTCTTCAATTCATCAGAGATCAAATTATATCAATAAAACAGTTTGGTTTGGGTTGTGAGGTGATTATTAGAGGTAACTTAGCTGTGGTAGCGCTGTGCTTAGGCACGAAGGGGCCGGCTCTACTAGAGCGAGACCACGGCATAGTAGGTTTGTAGGACTTGACTTATGACCGCGACCGTACTCAAAATTTTTATTTATATATTTTTCAAGTATATAATTTTATATTATTGAAAACCTTCATCATCATAACGTTCATCTTCATGAGTAGTTCCGTGGTAAATGTGTGAGTTCAAATTCCACAAGGCATAAAGATTGCAGTTTAGAAATTGCAGTAAAGGCGAAGAGATTGCAGTTTTTTTTTTTGGAAGAAAATAAATATTGTATGTATGAACGAAAAACCTAGTTTTATTCAGTTAAAGTAACCTAATAATGACATGGTTGGGCGCTTCACATGCTTCTACAAACGATGTTTTCACATATTTTTAGGAAACACTTGTCTTAAAATTTGATTAAAACACTTAAAATAAAATTTTATATCTTAAGTGAAAGTGTAATTCATGTTGCGTTATAACGTTTATTATAAGTCACTAAGGCGCGGTTGGCTCAAATTTTCTTTTTTTTAACATTTTTAACATTTCAGCTGTTTTATTCAAAATGTGTTCAAAAGGGTAGAAACATTTTTGTAATTTTGCTGTTGTCGATATGGCCCGGGGTTATGTCGTCACCAGGGTCTTTACTCTGCGGGCAGTAACTACGAGATATTGAATTGCATTTCTTTTATTATGACTTTTTATATGGAACATCACCAGAATTTTCTAGTCGTCTGAAATAAAGAAAACGAATAAATATCAGTTACTTTAAATATCAAAAAATAAGTCCCGGCTTCGCCATTACCAAAATAGACAATGCCAAGGAAAGGAGACTTCTCAGGAAAAGGGGCTATTGGAAATATCACAGTACGAAATGTAGTTCGACGTTCGGTAGCTTACCCGCATAAAGAATGTTCCCGAATCAGCTTCTCGCTATCGGCCACACTTTGCGGCAGCGACTGCCCTTTGGTTTCAGGTAGTGTGAGAGCGATAGACGATACGACAACAGCCGCTGTAATAAATATCAAAATCGGAAGTAAGCTCCACACACGCTCCTGGAAAATACCCATAATAAATGATTAATAATATTAAATAATTAAATTACGAATAGCCTAAGAAACAACACACATAACTAGCATACAACATGCCCGTTTTAAAATCCTATGACTTGATCATCATGGTCTTCCTACCCTTGTCCTATAAATGTATATTTGCGCTGTCTGTCTATATTTTTAATGGCTCTACACACGTTTGCTCTCTAATGAAATTTAATTTAATTATTGATGTGGGATTTTTGATATTCACGGAGGCAAATACGAATATTTGCTTCCGATTAAAACTGTTTATCTATTTAAAAGCACTTTAGTGTTTTTAAAGGCTTTAACAATTTTAAAGCCTTTATCATATCATTGTTCATACATTTTTTTGCGATCATCTTGTAGTAAATGTGGCATATATTTATATATTAAAAATATTTAATTACTTAAAAATACTAAAGTGAGATATTGTAAAGAAAATATTTGTTGCGAACAACCTATTAAATAAATAAAAATAAAATAAACACCTATCACGAACAATAACAATCTTTTGGCAATGTGTTTTCCAATTCATCTCATGTCTTGCACATGGCTACTTTTAATCTATCTTCCAACTTAGTAGTAAAAAACCTGAAAATCCGTTTTTTATTCGTGATAACCTGGAAGGCGTAAGTAATGAGCATGGCGAATGGTTAAGTTTTTGATTTTGGATGAAACGTAAGTAGTACGTCTATTTTAAAATAATCTGAAACTGACCAATACACAAAAGAAAAAGTACTTTGAGTAATCTGTACAATTTCCGTATGTATTGAGGCGAATTTTGCAATAAATAAATGAATAGTTTTCTCTTATGTCGCAGAATATTTAGAACAGAATATTTAAAATAAGGTATTTAATTTTGCGTAGCCATATATGTATTTATTATTCTTTTATCAAGAGTTTCGAGTAAAGTTGAACTTCTTGAGACAGTTCTCTTTGTTTCCTCTATTTATATTTGAATTTAAATTTCTCAAGAAAAAAAAAATGTCATATTTTAGGGATGTTATTTGTACCTGCTAAATATAAATTAGCTATAAAAAAATATTCATTTTTACAGTTTTAAAAACTTGTTTACCATATATTACAGGCGATCACATCAATTTAAATATTTTTCGTCTAAATATTACAAAACTTACACATTTTACAAAACTCTGGATATTTCATCAACATATTTGTCATCAAAAATTCTCCTTTTCATTAATGTCAGCGGTCCAAAATCACGCATATCGTATTTTTGTGAATTTTAGAGCCAAATTTTCTTATTGCGTTAGTACTTTACGTTGTTGAAAGAGACTATTATACGACTTTAAAACATTACTATTCGTATGAAAATATATATGAAATTGAAGCATAAAAAAATATTTTACGAATTTCATATTTGACTCAATTTCTAATTTGTTATGAAATGTTTTATAATAATTAATTATAAAAATATATTTTAATTCGTTATATCACTAATATATGTTATATAGAGCCAATTAAGTTTGATGTACCTAATAGTTGTCTTAAAAATGAGGAAGATAGGAATCTTCCTGAGTAAGCGCCACCGAGCACTGCTAACTTTAAATGGGCCTGTAATTTGATCGTTTTGGCGTTTCGTATGAAGTTGAATAGGAATACGCGGAATTGACTATTGTAAATTAGTCGCTTTAACCATTGAAAATTGTAATTATATATATAGAAAAAGTCATTCAAACCAATATCAGGTAAGTAAGGTACAATTAAAAATAAAATTAAAACATGTGGATAAAAGAGATGATAATTAACTCACCGAGTACGCAATAAACGTGGAAAATATGGTAGCGACGAGTGCTGTCATTTGAAGAACTGACATTGCTGTTGCTCGGAAGGGAGTTGGTAGTATCTCTGAGCACCATTGCGTGGCAGTTGAGACAGACACCGAAATAAAAAATCTTGCTATATTTGCTAGAGTTGCCAGAATAACACCTGTAATCACAAAATAATTTTAATTACATACTTATTTTGATTTAGCCCTTAATTAAAATTATAATAACGAACGCTTTGTTATGTATTATATCAGTGGAGGGACGGGTGTTATGGCCCAATAGTTGATGTTGGGTAGTCGTATATATACTAATCGGTGCGAGAACTTTATTATCGTGATTCAGGATTGTACTACGTCTTTAGTGTCTTTGCTACGTAGTTCGACTTGTCTTCGTTAGATGGTGTTGATATGTTTCTTCTGTATGTGGAGGGAACGACATATCCTTACGTAATGCTATAAGCATTTTCATCGCTATAATGTGATTAAATATTTCTTAATTATCTCAAACTTCCCGACATTATCCAGTTTAAGTTCTATGGTATGCAACACTGATTTGCTTAAGCTGTTGTTTGCATAATTCAGCAATTTCGCATTCCTCCCATTCTGTCCTCCCTTTACCTTTCAATATACTACAAAGTTTTCAAATTAATTCCCATATTGCCCGATTGACGGTAACAGGAGTTTTTTAATACACCTCTGCCTATCTTGTTACACATTATTTGTGAATAAAACTTTCTAATTTTATCTTCCCATGTCTGGATATTTTTTTAATAGCAACTATTAATAACAAAATCTTTAAAAAAAATCTTATTGTCTAAATAAAAATATCAATGCAATTTGTACAGCTTTAGATGCATTTCTTTTTGCTACCCTTTTTTTACCAACTAATATTAAATACTTATTAACAATTAAGACAATTCTCTTCTCAGCCTGTTCATTTTCATTTGTTACATTTAGGAAAGTATACTGCAGAATAGACTATATTATAACTACCTCAAATTAACAATTAAAGAGTCTTTTAAGATTTGATCTTTAAACAATGTCGTCTATACGTAAAACAAATTGATTGCTAAAACGCCTTATGGTTCTCGGTGTAGTTGAATTGGGTCCCCATCTCTTCCTATAAATGTCGTTAAAGTCCACTAAGGGATCGGGCTGTTGTCTATAAGACAGTATATACATATATGTATATACATTCCTACAGTGCTCAGATGACGGCATTTGATTGCCCACTGTTATTTAAGTGAGACTAAATTATGGGTGGCAAATTATTAGCGTCCGAGACGCTTCTCGAGTATTTGAGCTTCCTTTCTTTCCCTTTCGGGGATAGAGGTGTGAGTTTATATATTTGCTGTGAGACCTCGCTTTCTGCAAAACTTCATGATTGATTCATGATTCTAGGAGAATCAAAAATACTTTATTACTATTATGTTTTGATTTACCTTAAATTCACAATTTTTTTTTTAACTTCAATCGGCCAGTGACATATTAATGAAAATTTAAATTGTAATATATATTAATTTTCAATTGATATCTGAATTCGTTCTTAAGAAAACGGTTTTTACAGACAACAGAATGCTCTTATAACGGTTTATTTTTTTCTTGTGAAGAATGGTACCATATAAATGGTTAAAAGTTACTATACTAAATAAAATACGCTGTACCTTTATCAACGAATAAACTTGTGAACAGAAAGACACCGCATATGACATTAGGAATGCTAGTTAAATTTCTTCTACCGAATCTGAAAAAAAGTAATATTTAAATAAAAATAGATTTTATAACACGAAGACTGTGCAATAGATTTGTAGAGATTCATTGTAAAAAAATTATGTGCTTTTACAATGTTACTGTAACAGGGTTAGAGCCATGCTTATTGCTGGCTCGACCGGTGCGATAACACGGCCTCACAGAAAAGCGGTTGTGAAGCAACGCTTTCGTTGCATTTCCCCGAAATGAGTAAGGTTTCCGGAGAACCAACTCCTCCCCCTATCCTATTTCCCATCTAATCATCCCTCCTCTCTTTTTCCCCTCCCCGCAACGATCTTTTTTAAATGTTTTCTAGTATAGACAAGGTGAGTAATTAACACATTAGAGGGAGTCTAAAAGTAGCGTCAGTAGATAAAAAGACTAACTATTAGATTATCGTGGTATGGATATGTGAATATGGTATGAACCAAATGTGGTAAAAACAGATTACGTGTGCTTTAAAAAAAAGTATACAAACAAAATAACGTCAGTGATTACATGCACGCGACTATAAGGTTAAATAGTGTTTAGTTATTAAATTTAAAAAAAATGGCTATCAATCATGCATGTCTGGTTGTTTCAGGCAATGCATTCCAGATGAGCTGCTTGAACTGTAAAGGATTTATGGAAAAAAAATGTGGAGTACGGTGGTGTTTTCAAGCGTTGGTTCTCAGTGTTCTCACATGTATTTCAATTATGAATTCGACACGCTCCTTGAGGTAGAAAGTGGTAGAGGGATTAAACAAAATGCTATGAAAAAGGGAGAGAATATGAAAGCTACTTGAGCTCATTACGAAATTCGATGGTCCTTAGTGAGATCAAGATAGCTATCATCGGCATAATCGAGGAGTGGAAGGAGGAGAACTTGAACCAGTGAAATTTACTTTTACTTTAGAGTTGAAATATTTTCTTTTAATTTAATCCGGACCAACCTTGAATACACTCCATTAAATTAAAAAATGAATTGTAATCGATTCAGAAATAATTAAAGTTATCGTATTATTCATTCCTTTGACTTAAACATATTAAATTAAAAGAACCTTTCTTGGAGTCGGATAACTAATGGCAAAGATATATACAAATTCAGTATAACTGAAAATCTATACACTTTTGAAGCTGTTAACCATTACATAATAGTATACACATTACATGGATTAATTTTCTTTTCATTTTACTTTTCCCGTACATAATTTGTAAATCTTATTTATACACACATTAACATAGCAATTCTCTCAAATGAAAACTATGAGTTTTTAATCACAATCGTGTGTTTTTATGACTTTGGACTTGGTGCTGTACTATTCAAAATTATTCAAAACGAACTATTCAAAATTAAAATTGAAGCCTTTAATGACCTTTTGATGGCGTTTTCTTAGAGGCTTTATTTTATTTCAAGAGACACGTGTGTCTGCACACAAATGTTAATTTCAACTTGATACTTCAAGGTACCATATTAAAATTAAACTGACGGACAAAAGAGCTAGCAATACTGGGTTGTCCTTCGGATAGATTTCTAACAGAACTTTAAAAACATTTAAGTTGGTACGAAATGTGATAACTTGTAATCTAAAGCCGCTTAAACTTAACTTAACCTACAAGAGATTTTTGTATCACCAATATCCTAGGTTGATTAAATATCTTATTAGCCTGTAACTATTTTGCAATTGGGGTTAGTATCACTTTTAGATATTTTGTACATACCTATCAAGAGCAACGGCAATCAGTAAAATAGATAGAAACTCAGAGACCTCGTTTAAACTGAAGACCATGAATAAACTCATGCCAAACGTATGACACAGACGTTGAAGACCGTCGATAACCACTGCAAGTCCCATAAATACTGATAGCATCTTAAGCGTAGCCCTGCAGAGTGGTAGACTCTTGAACAGATGTAATATTGTCTCTTTCCGTTCTGATATAGTTTTATTTGAAGAAGTCTGTTATAAGATAAATAAGTAAAAATTACCCAACTGCATTATATAAATAGGTTACTTATCAACTTTCGCGCTATCTTTAAATGGAGAGATATGTCATTCCCAACATTTGTCAAAATCTTCCAAATCCAAAAGCCTTAGTTAGATTCTAGACGTAACAAAGAACCATAATATTTTTGATTTAAAATGGATGGTCTAACTGTGAATGAAAGTGTTATTTTGAGTGTGAAATTTAAGGGAGTAATTTATCAATCGGCCACCAGTTTTATCGTTTTGACTATCAGTATGAAGTTGTATGAGAGATTGATGAAGTTATCTTAAGACTTAAAACTTTACTTGCTCACGTTGTTATAACGTGATGATTGATTGACTGATTATACTCGTATAACTCGAAATTACGGTCATATTTGTTACAAATGGTTATTGTAGTCCAAATTTAGGACAAACCAGTTTCTGATTTTATGTGGAATTAACTTTTTAATAACGAAAATACGAAAGTTTTCTATTTACTAGCCTTGATACTTTTCTTTTCTTAATTTTATTAACAATTAACAACCATTTGTATTGGACTTACCAAAAAATCGTCTATGACATCATCTGGAATTTGGGCTTTATTTGTAGTCTCAATCCTCTTTAATATAGACATAGCTTCTTTTATACGACCTTGGCTCACTAACCAACTAAAACATAAATAGATAGTTTAGTTTTAAACTTTAGTTACAGGAACAAAAAGAATTAGTTATTGACTTTTGCTCCTTAAAATCTTTAAACTAAATTGACTTCTTTGTCAGTCGCAGTGAAGTGAGTGAAAGGCAAATAGTACGTATATTTCAGCAAATTCAGCAAATCGACTTTACCTGTTGTTCTTTTGGCTCACTCTTCTGATATCGATGGCTCAGCTAAAATTCAAATCTCAGATTCATATAATTATACACACCAAACAATATTTCTTATATCGATGATTGACCTAAAATTCAATTCTCGGATTCATTTAATTATGCGCCCCAGCATAAATGCATTTTACACGGTAACATATAAAAACCATCGCTATTAAGTATTGTTTCCAATCCTTGCCTATTGTCAGTCTCATTATCTCTCATTTTACATAATTTTTTCGTTATAGCTTCCGCAGCTTACACAATTTGCTATCTTGGCATTATCGAATAAGAGTCGTGCAAAGGATCGCATTGGTGCGCGGTCTTAAATATAAGTGTTTTCAATTAAATACATACATACAGACATTGTGTTTGGAACTTTCTTTATGAATTACTACGTAATTAAAAGGCTCACCCCAAATTTTTTAACACGCTAAACGGAATTCAAGCCACGTGATATCTGCGTTCATTTGCTCTTCGTAAACATGTTTAAAATTAAGTTTATAGTTTAAAATTTAATTTAAAAAAATATTACTAAATTTGCATTATCTCTTAACAACTGGTTATGTCTTTCACTACACATTTGGATTAAAACAATCGATGTATTTGTGTCGACCCATAGCAAAGCAATCTCGTATCTCGCATGCAAATATAATCAGAGTCACAGAGTTAGGTTTTGTATCCTGAACACACAATACGTCCTAATTGGAACCTGTTACAAAACTCTTTACCTTAAAAACATACTCAGGTCGGTGTAAAGTTTTTTTTTATAAACATACAACTTTTGAAACTTTAAACCGTTTTCGTGTATTCAAACCGATGTAGACCAAAGACTAAATTCATTTGGTAATAATTTGACGGTCCGCAAATGATTCGTGGTATAGGGTACTTTCGGTAGCAAAACATAAATTAAGAAATTTGATAAAAAATAAAATTTATTCTGAAATACTTAAATATTCCGTTTAATAACAACAAACAAAAAAGCACATTATTGTTTTATTGTATTAAAATTAAAAGTCGTAATTTTTAATCTGTATATCACTTGACTTAAAACACGAGCCGCCATGTTGTAACGTCATATAGGTGAAAACTGTCAATTCAATGTAAACAGCTAGGTACATATCTATCAATTTTTACTTCAACGAGTCATAATTGTGTTTTTCGTCAGTGAATTTTATTTTTACTTAATTATTTATTAAAATGCAAACCGGTTTTGTAAAAGTGAATAGTACGAATCTGCCAGAAATTTATTGAATAATGGTTGAAAAGTTCTTAGCATGTAACCCAGACTTGTAGCCCAGATTTCCGGGATGTTTAAAATTGTTTGTAAGTATAACTTTTTATATTATAGTGTTTTTCTATGTAAGTGCAAGGTATAATGATTAAGTAAAAAAAAATTGGAAAGTGTTAGGTTATGTTTTATACTCTATATTACAGCAAAATTAAGACTTTATGGTTTTTAAAATCATCCTCACATAAATACAATCGACTTTTAGTTTTTTTTTTTTTTTTTTTTTTTATATTAGCCTACCATAGTGACTCCACTTTGCCTGATGGAAAGCAATAGGTGGAGTCAAAGAGTGGTGGTCACCATCCTCATTGCATGTCTAGTCAATGCAGCATGGTGACCCACACTATGGCGGCCTGGTGAGATGCTTTTTCACGCCCCGCTTAAAAGACCCGGGATCATAGTGGGAAGGAAACACGTGCGCTGGTAGAGAATTCCAGGCTTTTACCGATCGGCACAAGAAAGAAGAGCCAAACCGTTTAGTTCGGGTACGTATATTTTCGACGCACAAACGGTGACTCCTCAGGCCAGCACGTGTAGTCCTGTAGAGGAAGGGAGAAGGTGGGACCAATTGGAAGAGCTCATCAGAACACTCCCCGTGATGTAGGCGATAGAGGACTGCCATAGAGGCGACATCTCTTCGCAACTGCAGAGGCTCAAGAGACTGGGTGATCTCAGGACAGTCGATAATGCGGACTGCGCGCCGCTGCAACCGATCGAGAGCGTCAAGCAAATACTGCGCATAGCCGTCCCAGAGATGAGAGCAGTACTCCACGCAGGAGCGAACCTGGGTCTTGTACAAAAGACACAGTTGCTCGGGCGAGAAGAACCGTCTCACCTTGTTTAAAACGCCGAGCTTACGTGAGGCCGCCTTAGTGACACTCTCGATGTAATCGCGCGGATTGAGATTCCGGCAAATATCCATACCCAGAATACTAAGCCTATCCTGCAGTGGCAGTTGAGTGCTCTGAAGAGTAGGAAGGGGAAGGAATGGAGACTTTTTGTTAGAGAACACACAAGCTTGTGTTTTCTTGGCGCCGAACTCGACCAGATTCTCACAGCCCCATTGGGAAATGCGGCTCAAGACCCGGTCGAGCTCAGCGACAAGCTCCTGTCGTTTTTCCTCAACGTCTGCCAGCTTGGCAGTAGGATGCCCGAAATATCGCCCGTGCACTGTACTGTCGTCTGCATAACAATGTATATTACCAAGGGTTAACATGTCATTGATATGCAGAAGAAACAGCGTAGGCGATAGGACGGAGCCCTGAGGTACACCAGCGCTTACCTCGTAGAAGTCTGAGGCCGCGCCGTCGCAGAGAACCCTAATGCGGCGCTTTTCGAGGAAGGCAACAACCCAGTTGCAGAGTTTAGGTGGCAGAACAAATGCAGGAAGTTTGGAGAGAAGCGAGCGGTGCCACACCCTATCGAAGGCCTTGGCAATGTCGAGGCTGATGGCCAAGGACTCCCCATGCTTATCCATAGCCTCACCCCAAAGGTGTGTGACGTACGCTAGAAGATCACCCGTGGATCGGTTCGGCCGAAAACCATATTGCCGATCATTTAACAAGGAGTGATCCTCTAGGTGGCGGATTAGTTGGGTGTTGATGATCCGCTCGAACACCTTACAGAGTATGGAAGTGACGGCTATAGGTCGGTAATTGGCTGGACCGGAGCGGTCGCCTTTTTTGGGAACGGGTTGAACATTTGCTTCTCTCCAGGCCTCCGGAACAATTCCTGAGGAATAGGACAGGCGATACAAGCGCGTTAGTACGGGAGACAACTCAGGTGCACAGTTCTTAAGAACCACCGCCGGAATACCATCGGGTCCACTGGCTTTCCGGACATCGAGTGACCGAAGCTCCGCACGGACATCCCTCTGCCGGATGCGAATATCCCGCATTGCGGAGTCGCAGGACGCAATGGTGGGCGTGTGCGCGCAACGGTCATCGATTCGGGAGTTAGCCGCAAAGAGGTCAGCTAGTAGATTCGATTTCTCTTGCGGCTCGTGGGCCAGTGATCCGTCAGGGTAGTTCAACGGCGTCAGCGAAGGTTGGCAATAGTTGGACTGCACGGCTTTGGCCAATCGCCAAAACTTACGGCTACCCGTAGGGTACGCGACGAGTTCTTGACCAAACCGTGCAATGCGCTGGGCATCTGCTCTGATGAAAGCCCTCTTGCATTCCCTAGTGGCTCTGTTTAGTGCTGCTTTTAGGCGATCAATGTCTGGGTCACAATGTGCGCGGGCCCTGATCCATGCGCGGTAGGCCTGCTTTTGAGCAACGGCCCGGATGCACTCGCGATTGAACCAGGGACGGGTCTTCGTGCTGGCGACTTCACTGTAGGGGATATAATACTCCATACCGACAGTGATTTCGTCAGTCACGGCAGACACACTTTGCGACAGATCCCTATCTTTAAAGCAGCGTTGAGCCCACGGGATGGATGCAAAATATTCCCGCATTCCATCCCAGTCTGCTGACGAGTAGTGCCATAACCGCCGCCTTGTTACCACAGGTCGTGGAGGCGTAACAAGAGGCACTGAGGTCGACACCAGGCAGTGGTCGGAGGATCCCAGAGGGGCGAGAACCGATACGCTGTACTGCGCTGGGTGATTCGTCAGCAGTAGGTCCAGCAAAGAGGGCGCTTGACCCGTTATGTCCGGTATCCTGGTGGGCTGGAGTACCAGTTGGGTAAGGTCATGCGTGAGAGCAAATGCGTGGGCAGTTCGACCAGCGTGGTCAGTTTTGGAAGATCCCATCCAGGACTCATGGTGGGCGTTAAAATCTCCCAAAAACACCAGTTCGGCGGTCGGAAACTGCTCCTGCGCTTTATCCGCTGCTTGACTCAGGTGGTCAAAGAGTCGAGTTGTCTCGGAGTCTCCGGAATGGGAGCGATAGAGGCACACGTAAATCCGGCTCGTAGAGCCAAAATCCACGTGGAGCCAAAGGATGGAGAAGGATAAGTCTTCTAGTCAGTGCAGACGGCGACAACAAACATCCGCCCTGATGAAAAGGCACACTCCAGCCCTTGCGAGGAAGCACTCCTCGAGCACGTAGCCGGGATAGTGGAGATATGCCGTGTCGGCAGGGCGGCGTATTTGTGTCTCCGTAAGAAAGAGCATGGCCGGCCGAGCCGTCTCGAGGTGTTGGTGTACGGCGCTGAGGTTTGCATGGAGTCCACGTATGTTAGTGAACTCCACCTCAAAAAGCGGGTTGGTGGGAGAGGAGGATGCCGCTGTAGGACCACTTTTCCTTTTTTTGTGCTGCTATGATAGAAGAGGAAGGGGGCGTAAAAGGCATGACAGTCATCGTGGCAATGTAAACTGAGACTAAAAATGCTGTGTCATCATGTATCGGTGAAGCATGACGGTGACCGAACCGCCGGACGGAAGGGCCCCCGTACCCTCCCGGAAGTGGTCGCCGGGTCCCACCATCCGGTCACCAACCGGCACGACGAGCCACTCCGTGGATTATGCGCGACCTGACGGGGCAGCCTCCCAGTGTGGTTAGCCGTGGTTGGGCCCCTCTCTATGCCGCGGGCGGCCAGTGGCACCACCGTTTCTACGGGTCTCCCTGGCCGACGGTTCGATCCACGCCACCCTCACAATGACTCTACAGCACTCCACTGCTCACACACATACCACGATAACTGTCACCCCTGCATCGATGGGCCTCCGGTCTCTCACTCACCAGCGAAAGGCGACACCACGAATGTTGTCACTTTAGGCTGGTTTTCTGTGAGAGGGTAGTACTGCCCCGGTCGAGCCGGCCCATTCCTGCTGAATAAATCAGCGTGGCTCTACTAGCTCTAAAATAGTTGATAATGACTTAGGATCTGATTTTGCGAGTTCCAACAAATTTTAATAACATCTGGCACTTTGATAAATAACTTTTCTGGAGTTTTAATTCTAGTATTTGTACCACTAGACACACACAGAATGATAGAGATTGTAATTCATTAGTTTCCCAAAAAACACCAAATATTTATAGCTGTTAACGTTGACTGAGTGCCGGTCGTACATACACGAGTGTTGTTTTTACCAATATTACGTCACCAAAATGGCTGACTTAATTTAATAACTTGATTTAATTTAATTTTATGGCAAGAACGCGCGTTTGTCAAATTATATTTTTTCTGGCTTTTAGGGAAATTAACACTTTTAAGTACTTTTTCAACCATAATAGAATACCCTATTTGAAGAACACGAGATGTAGGCAAATGTTTAACTAATTTCATGATCAATACGGGATAAAGTTCAACGTCGAATGAGAAAACGCGTTCATAAAATTATCACGTAAAGCGGATCTAGTCCTCCTGTTATCAACTTCAAATAAATTATGTAATGATATAGTTGTTTCTAAGCTGGTATACATAATTAAATAAATACGAGAATTGAGTTTGAGGTCAGCCATTGATATTAGAAATATTATTTGGTGCGCGTAGTGAAATGAATCCGAGATTAGAGTTTTAGGTCAGTAATCGATATCAGAAATCTTATTGGGCATTCTACTTTACTGAGAGTGACGGAGGCGAAAGGATTGAGCCGAAGGAACGTAAGGTGTAGTAAGATAGAGTCACCAGTAACTCTTGACCCTCCACTATTTCGACTTCGACAGGCATGTCTGGTACGAACACCCAGGCCTGTACAATAGAAGTTTCCCGAAGAGGTCACCATTTCAACGATTCAACGCCCTACTTGGAACAGAGGGAACCAACGCGACCGAGCATCAAATAGAATACATCTATGACCCGATAATGCCTTCACCTCACCAGTCCCGGATACGGCGCGCTAAAGCACAGCGCACATGCGTTAAATTACCATTGACCCCCAGACTCTACCTAGCAATTTTTCCACGAAACATAAATTCTCTAAAGTTACCGCAGATCGAACAAATATACATATGTAAATAAATTGTACAATTGATACCATAAAAATTACTTTCTAAATGATTTTGATTTTGGGATGTGGATAAAGAACTTGCACAGGTTGGTCAAAGAAATCAGTTTTACCATAGGAACGAAGTTCCCAAAAATCTTGGCAGACCTTGACTATAGAGTATCTTTCATCCAAATTGATTGACAAAATCATTTACGTTAGTGACACATGTAGTTACATACCTAAACCCTACAATGTGTGCATTGTTAGTCAAATGTATATATATATTTTTTATAGAAAGCCTTATAGAGGTCGGGTGGTAAGCGACTACCGCGTCCCATGGATACCTGTAATTCGAAAGTCGAAAGTGCGTTGCTGGCCTTTCTTTTCATACTTTACCTGACGCTCTCAGGTAACATCCATTTTGCAAATAATACGAGGAACATGGGCAGCGACGTAATCTGCACCAGTAAGCGCCAATTTGCTATATATAGTGCTAGCCAGGGCAGCACTGCAGACCCCAAGGCATATGTAGATGCCATGAATAGATTTTATACTACTGTGCGGTGGTGGGGTCCCACAAATTCAAGAACTGAAAGATTGAAATATATTCTTATGTACGATTTTATTCTTCGATGTTTTCTGCTCCTTACAAAATTTTTTATTTATACTTTTTGCACAAAATCTGTCAAATGTAGACTTAATGCCGTGGGATTTTATATTATAAATATTACATAATGTAAACTTATAAACTCCTACTTTACTGGACTACTCGTTTCTTTCATTAATAATTTCTTTCAGCACTTACCCAAAATGTAGATCAGCAATAAGCAGTTCTGGAAGGCTAGACCGGCAATGAACCTGCAGAAAAGGAAGTCCCATAACCCGGTAGTGAAAGTGGTCGCAATACCACCGATACCCCCGAACAAATTTGTTACTGAAATCATTACAATTCGTAAATAGCAATTAAATAATCCAAAACTGATGAATGGCTAGAGTTTGGGCTTCCTGTAACTTGACTCGCTCGACGAAACACAATGCAAGTTTTTCTTCATTACCCAAGGCCATGGTATTTTTCAGTATTAAACAATTAGCAAAGTAGAATAAATTGATAGAGTATTGGTTGAGTTAAAATACATATATAAGTTACATAATATAAATAGGGTTACATAAAATGCTAATAAAATGAATCTGTTTATAATACCTATGACGGCGGGTACTCTGCCAAAGCGGTCAGCTAGCCATCCTGATACTGCAGTGCCAATTAAAGATCCAGCAAAGAATACCGATTGAGCAGTAGGCACATAGCTAGCCTGATCACACACCCATTCTCTCTGTAATAAAAAAAAAAAACACGAAGGTTTAGTTTTCAATTACATTGAAACCAGAATGAGGAGTTGAATTGAGAACATAACTGTTATCTATATTCCGAAAATTGTGTCTCGATATTTGTGTTTTGGTTGTTTTTTACTAACCTTTGTACCATAATAAAATTTGAGTTTGTAAGTTATATAAACGAGTAACAGTATTAAGGAGTTCTGGGGCAAAAACATTGGAGAAGATCAATGAAGAATATCACATAGGCATACATAACTCGAACTGGCTTTTTTTTTATGGTATAGAGGAAAAACGAGCAGACGTGTCACCTGTTGGTAAGTGGCATCCGCCACCCATGAATACTTGTAACTCAAGAGTCATGAGAGAAATAGGGAAAGAGAGGAGAGGAAAGAGGGGAAAAGAAAAAAGGAGGGGTAAGAGGGGATAGAGGATTGGGCCTTCTGTAACCTCACTCACTAGGTCACACAATTCAAACAATGTTTAACATCCGGTTTTCTGTGAGGCCGTGGTAATACTCCGGTTGAGCCGGCCCATGGGCGAACCATGGTCGGGTACCACGTTAAATCGAATCTCTCCATTTATTATTAAAAGTCACTTTAATTAGAAGTGCTGTCAAAAACATATCATGAAATTTATAACACTTTTGTAGGCTTAAAATTAAGAAGCTTATAACGAGAGGGTGATAAGGAGAATAAACGTGATGATCTGTAATGTAGAATCACAGATGACTAGTTGATTATAAAATTTTGAAGACTTACCTCTGTTGAAACAGTTTCGTAAGGTATATCACTAAATTCGAATTCATAGCCATGTTGGCATGGTATCAGTGGTGTTTCATGAGGCGGTATGGTTAATGTATGGAGTACTGCAGTCCAATTTGTATCAAAAGTCTTGCAGTGATCCCAGTTGCCTGTAGCGGCACCTGGTGCTGATAAATTTCGCCTAAAATAATAAAATCAATTTACTGTCACATTTTCTTCGTAGCCTATATATCATCGAGGGCATGAAGAAAGAACAATACTATACAGTATTACTCTTTATTATATACAATTAAGTTTACAGTATTTGCAAATACACATTCTATAATGTTATTGGGTGTTAGGGAAACATTTTTTTTTTTAAATTTCGCAGACGCAAGCTACATGAATTGTAAAAGATTCATGAACCATTTTTTTCGAATACAGAGGTTCTTTATGTTTATGTTTTTCGATGATCATAGCAACTTCTGTCGCATTCTCTGAAAAGCACACATGGAACACATTTAATTGCTCAACTATTATATTATACTTTTAAAAAGAAATGACATATGCAATGCTACCATGGTTGTATCCTGGAAAGTACAGTACAGAACATCTGTTCAGGCGTTTGAAGAAAATCATCAGTTATTTTCTACTCTTTGAAGGATTTTCAAATCGAGTTAATTGTCAATTCAATGTTATTTCATTACATACAAAATATAAAAATATAATTACAATTATACCCGAAACTCAACGTCAAGCGGGCACGGGGCGATAGTTTTCGTTGTACCAGTTCTGGCAATAAAAGGTTTCATTTTACTTGGTTAAGTGATAATAGCAATAGATTTTATAACGTTGAAAACCAATATCAACACCATAGATCACATATTTAGGTTCATCACAAATGTTCAAATTTTTCAGTGATTTATTTGTAGCAATGTTATCTTATATAACTATACTAAATGCGATACTCGTTGGACGTTATAATATACATATGGCTGAAAATCCTAACTACTATATCCCTGCAAATATTATAAATCTGAATGTAAGTTTGTTTGTTGCTGTTTGTTTGCTTTCCTGAGGAAACTACTCAACCGATTTTTATGAAACTTTGTACATATATTCTCATAGGTATTAGAAAGGACATAGCATACTTTAAAAAAAAATTAAAAGACGCCGCAAGTTTTATTATTGATATTTTTTATAGCATTTCCAAACGTGGATCCGCGTTCCGGCAGTATAAAGTGATTGCGATTATCTACGTTCCGGTAAACCAAGAGTTAATAAATAAAAATTTGAAAGTACCTAACATACATATATATAGTAGGTCTTCCGGTTAGTTTTGAGGGATTTAACAAAAATAAAATACTCCTTTGTTATAAAAAGGATAATTTCTATTTTAATCAAAATATGCTCCATCACTAGCTACAACCTTTTGCAATTTTTCGGGCAACAAATGGATTCCATCATAAAAAAAATTGCTCATCTTTTAAAGCGATCCATTAATTGATCCATTTTTTGATACATTCGTAAGATTTGAAGTGCTGATCTGCAAGGCTGTGTTGCATAGATAGAAATAGGTGGTAATCAGAAGGAGCACAATCTGGTGAATATGCGGGATGCGGTAACACTTCCCACTGAAGATCTGAAAGTATATCTCTTATAGCTTTTGCGATGTGTGTAGGCGAGCATTGTCATGCAGTAAAATGACCTTTTGTTTTCTATGTGTAATTCTTGGACGTTTTTGGTTCAATACATGACTCAATTCGATTAATTGACGTTGATAACGCTTAGCTGTGATAGTTTCATTTGGTTTTACCAATTCATAATAAAATAACTTTCATATCCCACCAAATGCATAACAATACCTTATTTACGTGAATGGTACGCTTCGGAGTCAATGTGGATCTCCCCATAATTTCCTACATTTTAGATTATCATAGCAGATCCATTTTTCATCGCCGGCATCGATTTGATACGAAAAAGATTTCTTTCTGTGACGAGACAGTAGTGAAGCACAAATGGTTACTTGATTTTGCAGTGCTAATTTTGATAAAACATTCGGAATCCATTTTCCTTGTTTTTGAATTTTATCCTTTGGGTGTAAACGATTAGAAATTGTTGATTTACCTACATTTAATTCTTCAGCCAAATCTTGTAGTGTGCGGGTAGGGTTTTCGTCCAACAACGCCTGCAATTCACCGTCTTCAAACTTTTTTGGTTTTCCACTAAGTTCTTTATCCTCTAAATCAAAATTACCACTTTTAAATTGTCGAAACCAGTATTCACATGATTTAACAGATAATGCAGATTCATGATACGTATTTACAATAAGTAGTGTAATATAATACAATAAGGTCTGTGAGCTTGTGCTGCCGTTTTTCTTGAATCGAAAAAGTATAATAGTAAATGAGGAAAATGATATTTAACGCGTTCCATATTTAATCACACTAAAAACTTGCGTGTGTTTACTGTAAGTAAGTTACTTCGAATAATTAAAGTGCAAGCTAAAACACGCCACATCGAATATCTAAGTAACTTGTACCGACGTGTTGCGACAGCTACTTGACACGTTAATATTTACCCATCGATACTTAAAATAACTCTCATTAAAACTAGTATACGTATCAACAATATTCAAATAACGAAAATTCATACATTATATTTTGAGGTTTATGTCCAGTATAACTCGAACCGTTGTCGATTGAATTTCCGTACATGACAGATACATATGTATACTGGATATATTCATCTCTTGGTGAATATTTTAAAATAGTTTTAATGTAAAACATTAGCTTTTAAATTTTGGTAACTGACGTCACTGAAACTCGTAAATAGCAACAACACCAAATAAAATATAAACAACTTGGAACTGCAAATATTGAATTTCAGTTTACAGTTGTAAAGTAATGAAATAAGAGTTATTCGTAGGTACTCTCGAGCTGCTTCAAGTCAAGAAATCAGGGTTTACTAAATATTTCGAAAAACCAAGATAACTGACGCATTCGTTAACACTTTTATTTCAGACTTTAAATTATACTTTGTTAAGCATTTATGTACTCGCGTAGTTTAAGGATTTGTGCACTTTAATTATCTCCGGGCAGTATTTTGGCAGAATAGCTATGTGATAAACCAAAGCTTTGATTTTATCTATACAACTAGTGTTTTCGATACCTATCGAAAACATTAGTTGTATAAGATACTAAAAACTCAAGATATTTGAGCCACAGTGGTCGAAACTGTATTGACAGGAGTCTTCATTACGATATTAAATTACTAACTATCTTTATTAGTTACTTATATATTTATTTAGTGTGTTCAGTACTTACCTCAACTCCATACTCAAATTAGCCAGCTCGGGAACTTTACACCAATAATTTTGCGGTGTCACAGTTATAAATATTTGCACGAAGTAGATGAACGCGTACGTATACCCAAAAGGCATCATTCCAATAATTAACAGCAGTTGGTATCGTCCCATACCACCAACAGAGGATAGTATTTTTTCCAACACATCGGAATCATGAACCGAGTCCTTATTTAGCCTTTCTGTTACACTCTGGCATAAAAATATAAATTATTAGTATATGTATTATTTAGCTTGAAAAACTGCCAACAGCATTAAAAAGTCAACAACAAAACTATATCAATCAACAAGATAATATAGACCCAATACAAATATGTACTAACATTTAAATTTTCTAAGTCTAAACTTTCGTTTCCCATCTCGGACACAGATACAAAAATAAATCGCAACAAAATAAATTGCACAAAGTACGTGTTTACTCATAAAAGCTTGAAAGGATAATGCACAGAAAATGTTGGATGTTGGATAATTTATTCGTACACGGTTGAATTCGATAGGAATACATAATTAGCACTAGCAACAAGGTTTGTCACAATTAGTGTTGGTCACCAGAAGATAACATTATGAGCATACAACAAGTTTACATATAAGTCCCGGGGTGAGGTGACGTTGGCAGTGCCTCTAGACATTCCTAACGTTTTTAACACCTTACCCTGGAGTTGCATCAGAGAGGCGCTAGTGTTTCCCAGAGTGCCTCTTTACCTCCGTATTGTCGGGGCATATCTATCGGAGAAAGCCGTAACCTACCCGAGTCGGGCAGAATATGGTTGCCGAGAAATGTCGTACGGTGTTCCACAGGGATCGGTGCTAGGACCACTCTTGTGGAACATCGGACATGACTAAGTGCTTCGCGGTGTGTTTCTGGGAGGTGTTGCTGTCACCTGCCATGCCGATGACACCCTCGTAACAGCGCGTGATCAAAAATATCATGAGGCAACCATAAAAGGAAAGGCCGGGGTTGCTCAAGTCGTTGGAAGGATTTGGCGGCTGGGTCTTGTGGTGGCCCTGCATAAATCGTAGGCCATTTTTTCGATGGGCCTTGAAAGAGGCCACCAGCCGGATCCATTCTTATCGTTGGAGGCGTTCGCATTGGCATCGAGTTTCTATGATATACCTTGGTCTCACACTCGACAGCCGATGGGATTTCTGTTATCACTTCAGGAATCTGGCCCCTAAGCTCATGAGGACGGCAGCTGCACTCTCGCGATTGCTGACAAACTTAGGAGGTCCCGACGCCTCCTGCAGGAGACTTTATGTCGGAATCGTGCAGTCCATGACCTTATATGGGTCGCCAATATGGGCGGAGACTCTGACGGCCCGCAATACTGCTGCGACCGCAAAGGGCGATGGTCGTTTGAGCCATAAGAGGATACCGCACGATATCCTTCGAAACGGAAAGTCGCCTTCGATCCCAGCTCCGTCAGGTCCTAATGCGCAGTGACCAAGCGCAGGGCACGCCACAATTTTGGCAAAAAAAAAAGTTTACATATAAAGTTCAAAACAGTTTTTTCGAAGAACGTCTATGTGTGATGTACGTCAAAAATAAAATTATATTGCCAACTTTACAGGCTATAGCAGGTGGTTTTTTTTTACGTTGGAAACCCTTTCGGGCCGTCATCCCACCGGGGTTTTTGGTGGAACGGTGATGAAATATGAATAAAGTCAATTTATAGAATGTAACTATTTAATATAACAAAAGTTAACTTTACAACTTAACTGACTACACAATTACAAGGACGAGAGACCCTATTTGCAATGCAAATTAGACATGAGTGCAATAGACACATTGCTATTCAATTTAGCGCAGGCGTATATAGTTTCAACATCCTATGAGTGGTAGAGCCATGCTTAGGCACGAATGGGCCGGCTCGACCGGTGCGATACCACGGCCTCACAGAAAACCGGTTGTGAAGTAACGCTTGCGTTGCATTTCCCCGAAATGAGTGAGGTCTCTGGAGGCCCAAAATCCCCCACCCCCCCTAATGATAGCGCTGTTAACAAAAAGGATACCCTTCCGCATAGAGATGAGAGCAGGTCCGCATGGAATACTGCTCTCATCTCTATGCAGGTGTACCCCAGTACCAACTTCTCCCTCTTGACCGCATTCAACGGAGAGCGACTCGCATCATCGACTGCCAAGATATTTCTGATCGACTTGACACCTTGGCGTTGCGTAGAGATGTAGCTTCACTCTGCATCCTCTATCGCTTGTATCATGGGGAGTGCTCAGAGGAATTGTTCGGACTTATACCGGCTGCTGGTTTCCACCCTCGTCCTAGGCGACAAAATATCCATCCCCATCACCTGGACGATTGGCACTCCACCACTGTGCGCTTCTCCAGAAACTTTTTGCCTAGCACAACCAGCTTATGGAACAAATTGTCTCCTGGCGTATTTCCGAACCGATACTACCTTCTAACCTTCAAGAAAAGAGCGTACTCCTACCTAAAAGGCCGGCAACGCACTTGTGACTCTTGAGTTGCGGGTGTCCATGGGCGACGATAGTCATTTACCATCAGGTGACCCGTCTGCTCGTTTGCCCCCTATAGCATAAAAAAAAAATCCTCTCCTGGACTCTGACGCTTTATAATTAAACCCATTGATGTGGTGAACTTTTCATGCTTCGGTCGATGGAGTCCTTTTGTCAAGATATGGGCTACCATGTCTCTAGTGCATCTATATTAAATCATGACTTGTTTAGCAGCAATCTTCTCTCGTACAAATTGATAGCGGACGTCTATATGCTAATTGCGTGCGTTGTAGACAGCAAGCATAACCTGAAAGACTAATCGCAGTCTAATTGTCGCAGGAAGGGGTTATAGGTGTACCTTTAAGTTCGGGTTGAAACTCGTCTGCCAGCTGCTTCAACCAAAGGGCTTCCTGAATGGATGATTCTAGAGCCATATATTCAGCGTCACTTGTAAAAAGAGCTATGGTCTGGGCAAGATCTTCTATCCTCATTATCATTTGCTCAGTCTGAATCGCAATAGCCTAAAAATTTTCCATCAACATTCCTTTTATAAACCAGTTTCATATTCATTGTAGCTTTCAAGACTATTTCAGAGCCACCCAATGTTCATTGGTAGGTTGAATATTGTACCTACTCAGACAATTTACTACATAAGTAATGTCTGGTCGAGTGCCCTGTGATAAGTACAATAATCAGCCAATTATTTCTTGGTATGGAATGTTCTTTAAAATTTCTTGTTGACATTCACCCATCTTCAGTTTGAAATTAGTATCAGGTTTCCACATTGGCTTACAATTGTTCATACCAAATCGTGTAAGTATCATTTCTTTGTCCAATAGATTGATCAATAGAAATCTCATCTACATTTTTATCTTGTGAAATTCTAAAACCTATGCAAATTTTTGGCTGTGCCTAAGTCTTTCATATTGATATTTTTTTAATTTTCCTTTTATCAGTTGTATGGCTTTTTCATTATTAAACAAATAAAGTATATCGTCTACATATGTATACTGTTGTAAAAAAAACATATCATTTTCATTTAAAATTCGGTAGTAAACGCATGAATCTATGTTTGAACGAGTCATTCCAATCCCTAATAATGTAGTGTTTCATTTTTTGTTCCATTGTCTGCTGGGTTGTTTCAGTCCGTATATTGACTTGTTTAGTCTACATACTTTATTTTGATCTTCATAGCCAGGTGGAAAGGACATGTAGAGTTCTTCATTGACGTCACCATGTAAGAATGCTGTCACTGGGTCCATTTGGTGTATTTTAAGTCTATATTTAGCAGCAAGACCAATGAGGTACCTTATGGATGTATAACAGACCACTGGAGCATATACCTAATTGTAATCAATGCCCTTGACTTGTTTATATCCTTTAATTACCAGCCTAGCTTTATAGCGGGTAAGAGATCCATTGCCATCCATCTTAGTTTTATAAATCCATTTGCAGGGAATCACTGATTTATCTTCTGGTAAGTTAACTGGTGTCAATGTATTATTTTTAATCAATGACTGATATTCTTTATCCATAGCCTTCTTCCATCAGGTTTTTTACCGTTTAAAGTTTCTTGAAGACTTTGTGGTTTCTCAAAGTTATGTTTGATTCTAATGGAGAGTCAAGTGTTACATCAGGTAAGTGTGTTTCATCATCAGAAACATCAGAATCCTCTGAAAGATAAATAATTCGAGATTCACCCTGTGTCTCTTTTCAGTCATGAATTTCAATATCAACATTTCTTTCCACAGATCCTTCAGATTCATCATCAGGTAAGTATACATTTTTCTTTCCTTTTACATCATTACAAATTTTCTTAGTATTTTCTTTTTAATTTTTCTCAATTATTATTTCATTTTTACTAATTTTCTTTTCTTTTTCATTTACATCATTTACTTTATTTCTTTTAACTGAAGCCTCTTGAAACACGACATCTCTACTTATGACCCCTTTTTGGTTTAGGATCCATGAATTTGTAGCCTTTTGTACTGTTACTATAGCCAACAAATATTAACTTACGTGACTTCACATCTAGTTTAGTTCTGTTTTCTTTAGGAAGAAGCACCAATGCAGGACATCCAAAAATTCTCATGTGACTTATAATAATAAAGTGCGGTAATATAAATTATTAATATATAAAGTGCGGTAGTGTCTGATGTCTTTACTTCTTGTAGTAACTTATTTTTTACTAAATCAGCACTAATCTTCATACCGGAACTTTCTAAGCCTATGATCATGGGCTTGTACATTTCGGCAACCCTGCCAGCAGTAGTGTGCCCAACCACTCATCGTCCACATTGAATTTTATATTCCTTAGTTTGTGCGCGGCTGTCATTATTTTGTTTACGTAGTCTTCAACTGATGAACTATTTTTCAAATATGTATGTAGTAAGAAGCTCTTTTAATAAGCCTACTTTACGAGTTAAGCCACTGTCTTCGAATACCTTTGCTAAATTGTCCCATACCTGTTTTGCATTTTGGGCTTCTTGTATATGTGTTAATAAAATTGGGTTAAGTAATAATATTAACTTTGATTTGGCTTTGGTATCTTGTTTAGCTGAGTTAGAGTCAATTGCCACTGGTTCTGTTAAAATACAGTTGTACAAATCTTCATGTTGCAAGTATGTCGTGACTGCAAAACTAATTTGCTCAATTCTCATGACCCTTCAGCTTCTCAATTGACATCATTGAATTACTTCCAGCCATATTTATAGAGTAAATTTTCAATGTGTGAATAATTCAACAAACGGTGTGTCGTAATCGGACTGACTAAAACCACACGGTGTGCCATCCTGCGTCTGACATAGGAGGAATCCGGGAACTGCTTTGGTAATACATCCGGACCCCTCCTAGCGCCCGTTGCCCGCAACACCACCTACGGGTAAATATCTATCAATTAGGTAACTTTCATGCACACCTGGACGTCACCTTCTCACGGCTG
This sequence comes from Tyria jacobaeae, assembly GCA_947561695.1. Lineage (NCBI taxonomy): Eukaryota > Metazoa > Arthropoda > Insecta > Lepidoptera > Erebidae > Tyria > Tyria jacobaeae. The sequence goes on along the minus strand of OX387208.1, from coordinate 22,114,622 downwards.
GCCATATGGCGGATGGAGAGGAAAACCCGTCCTACCACCCACGGCCACACTCAGGGCGGCATGAGACGTTGGTAGGCGCGCCTACGCGGTCAGAGCCTCCGCCCACACCGGTGCACCGTACAGTGCTATTGACCGGACAACCCCCGTGTTCAGCCATCTTGTACCGACTCTAGGTCCACCCAAGTTGAGTAAAAAGCGCCCAAGAAAGGTCGAAGAGGAATGGATCAAGGATCACGCCATGATTTAATTTGGGCCTGAACTGGTACAAGGACCGACTTGACCATGATGGAGGCACCAGGGAGTGGACCACGACAGGGCCCATGGAATAAAAGGGCCTCCGTTTTATCCTGGGCTACCAGTAGGCCCACCGCCTCGATACGCTTGAGCCCACCACCACCATTGAGGTTCCTCTGGTGGCCAGGCACACCTCTTGAAAGTTCACTCCCCGGGCCGTCACCAACGTGTTATTAGCGTAACAAATTACGCCCAGCCCGTGGGGAAGAGGACTTCGAAGGGCCCAGTCGTACCCCATGTTCCACAAGAGTGGTCCAAGGGCAGACCTCTGCGAAACACCGCACGACATGGGCTGGCGACTCAGATTTCCCTCTCGAAGGCTTTAGCACGTGCATTAACTTGTAACTGCATCGTAGACAAATTAGGCTAAGAAGTAGTTCGGTCTACTATTCTTTGATCTTTGAAAATATTTATTTGTTACAATGAATAATTTAAGTTCTTTATATGAAATAGAAAAAGAACATTTTCAGGACCCTCTAAATTTCAAATTATATAAATAATTATAAATTCAATTTATTTACTAGTAACAATATAAATTATTGTAAACGATGTTTTTATTGAAATTAAAACAGTCACAATAAGTTTTTTAAATGGAAATAAAGTAAGACAAGAACTTATATAAGTTATTAAAAGGTGTTAATGGCATGCATATATTAATATTAATTGTTATCGGATTCAAATGTTAATAATAGTCAGTTCTTTGGATTAAATAGGATTATTTTAAAAGGATGCCTTTTTAATAATATTAGAATTCTCTTAACGGCGGGTGAAAGCCCCCTCCATAGATTTCCTTTGGACTAATGGAAGTAGCCATGATGTTATCCGTACAGTCAGTACAGTATACTCTTATGGCAGGATGTGAAATTACTTTTTATACTACAACTAAAATTTAATCATGAACACCTGCAAGGTCCTTTGCCACCATACGGCATGTTGGTGTAAGTATATAATGAAATGTACCCTACGGTATTTTCTGTAAACGTGTAATGCATTAGTTATACTATTAATCACTATATAACGTAATATGCCGTCATGTCATATGATAATTCATCATATTCATTACAACTATACAAGATAAAAACCGCATTTCAAAAGTGAAAGTTATAACACTTTTTATATAAGTTTTAGAAAAAGACAGACCACATAAACGATATAGGCTGTACTGTGAAAAGGTTACAAAGAGTTCGACTTATTTTTTTTTATATTATAGGGAGACAGGCGATCAGATGGGTCACCTGATGGTAAGTGACATCCGCCATCCATGGACACCTGCAACTCGAGAGTCCTTACTGCGCTGCCCGCCTTTGAGGGTAATGAGGGATGTGGGGAGGGGAAATAAAGGGGGGGATGAGGATATAGGAGAAGGGATGGCGGGACAAGAGGGAAGAGAAAGGAGAGAGGGAGTTAAGCCTCCGGAAACCTCATTAATTTCAAAATACCATCCATATCATATACAAGCCGTTCTACGCAGCTTGACTTGCTAGTGGTCACTGCTCCCAAGAGTTGCAGCGCCACGTTTTATAGCTTTTATTGCTTATCAGTATTTTATCCGGTTCTTAAGCAATGCTTGTGTTTCACTGAGTGAATGAGGATACCGATAGCCCAACCCCAATCTCTTTTTTTTTGCTGATAGTGTCAACAGCGTAGTGTCATTAACTGATAGTGTGAAGAGGGTTTTTGTGTAATGATTGAGCAGAGTACTACATACATATATGTATATACAGCGAGTTAATAATTAGAGTAGCATACTAATCTATTCTGCTATTTCATTATTTAATAACATTGGTATTATTATAGGGCTATTGGATAACCTAACATTAACTACTTTTTCCTTTGCTTGCGTTGGGTTTAGGTCAATAGAAAGTACCCTATAGGTTTTGATTTACCTATGAAATGTTCAAATGCATTAAATATTAAGAGTTTAATGATCGTATCTGCGTTGCCTTAAAAATCTTTATTTTTTTAAAACTTTAATAGACTGACAACTTATCATGTTTTGGAGCAAAAGGGACACAGACGGATTGCTGAGCGAACCTCCTTCCTTTTTTTTTAATAAACGGAATGCTAAAAATAAAAATAAAAACACTTTAAAAAATAAATAAAAGAATGTCGTCTGATACTTATAAATTATTGTGCCGGCATAAATTACAATAACTTATCACTGATTTATGTAAATGCAGAGCTCTACGAATATAAACTTTACTAGGTAGATATATATAGATAATAAGTATGATATTAGAATATAGTGACATAAAATATACATATATGTATTCACTCACGCCTGTATCTACGAAAGGGTAGGCAGGGGCATTATTAACTTTACTATATTAATTTTAAATAAATCAAATGGGAGAATCGGGTGTAAATTGATAGGAGAAAAGATGGAAAGGGCATTGGAGAGTATATGCAATAGCTAAAGCAGGGCAGGGTCGCATACTTATATACATATATACATAACTAGAACTGGCTGTCGCCAATAGACCGAGCACTCTTCTACCTAATAATAACTTTTAAGATTGTGTTTATAATTAATTGATGAATACTGATTGTGTAATGTTCTTGAATACTACGGTTTAAGATTTTAAGGAATTATGATTTGTTGTTCTTCTAGGGATCAAACTGTTCCGCCCCAACTGTATCCCCACGTTGTCGCCGTGGGGGGGCTTGCGAGGGTCGATGATCCCTGGGGCTGTGACCACTCATGCCGGATTAGCCCAGGGTGAGACTACAGACAAAGCAGGATACCCTGCGGGACCCTTCCAAGGGTCACTCAGATCTTTTCCGCTGTCAAAGCGAAAGAACGAGTACGGGCTCGGCGTGCACTCTCATTGCCGCCGTCAACCCACTTGTGGGTTACAAAATTGAAGAAAGTCTAAAAACAAAAACACAGACGAAAAAAAGAGGGAGGCCGCGTAGTCGGAATCTGGTCCCGTTAAGTACAGTGGAGGAGGAAATTGAAGATCTCCTAATGAAGATTCGGGAGCCGGTGGAAGGAAGTACTGTCCCCCAGACACCGGTTACCATGCAGGAGAGAGCGAGCGCGGCGGTGGCCATTATAAACAAAGTGGCCACCAAGTCCAAGAATCTTAAGGGCTCTTTTGTGAAAGACCTTAAGGACTCTTCCGCTGCTGTTTCTGTGGTAGTCGAGGCCCTTATTGGAGACGTGGCACGGCTCCAAGCCGCAAATGCTCACCTGACGGAGCGGGTAGAAGTAAGTGCGCTGCCCGCCTTTGAGGGCGATAAGGGATGGGGGATGGGGGATGCGGGGAGGGGAAAGATGAGAGTGGTGATGGGGGAGAGGAAAGGGGAGAGGGGGAGTTGGGCCTCCTGAAACATGACTCATGTCGGGAAATGCAATACAAGCGTTACTTCACAACGGGTTTTCTGTGAGGCAGTGGTATCGCACTGGTCGAGCCAGCCCATTCGTGCCTAAGCATGGCTTTATTAGCGAGAGAGCCGCCTTTATTTGCATTTCACAATATTCCGAACGCTAAACACTCACTGCAAAGAGCCAGTTGTACTGCACGAACCGCGTAGCACTGTTCCACACTGTCCCCGCGGCCTACACTTAACTCAGTCTACCGGAAGCACTGCACCACTCACTATTCACTTTCACTGTACACTTAACTACTTTTTCACTTCTTCTTCTTATTCTTCACTTGAGAGCACTTTCCACAGAACTGCCCTGTAGGCGCGTCTGGAGCTCTTTATATACCCCTAATTTCGATCGTAATTTGTTGAATTTCGACAAATTACGATCGAAATTAGGTTTCGTTTCGTTATTCTTTTCGATTGTCCTCTACAACTTTATTTATTTATTCATTTTGCTTGATCACTTGAGCACTTTCCATTATTTCGAATTTTGTAAAGAATTATTTCCATTTATTAGAATTTTCTATAAAACACCGAAATCACAAGCAAAAACCCATAGAGAAGATAGTGTCAACAGGGTTTTTGTGTAATGATTGAGCAGAGTACTACATACATATGTATACAGCGAGTTAATAATTAGAGTAGCATACTAATCTATTCTACTATTTCATTCTTTAATAACATTGGTATTGGTATAGGGCTCCGTTTCCACATTTAGACTCTTAATTGCCTAATCTTAATACTTAAGCCAGCCTAGCTCAGAAGCCTCCTGGGGCATTCACAGGCTTCTAGGACCGTCCTTACACCCGCGAGGATATTAGCCTGTTGTGCACCCACTCCCTTGCACTCCAGGATTATATGGGCGGCCGTTTCTTTAGAATTAAGACACCCCCGGCATATAGGACTGTCTCTCACGTGGATGGTGAATAGGCCACATGACCCGTAATCGTTCGCATGTCTAGTCGGTTAAGGCCTCACCCTTGACCGACTAACGCACGCGAATAACGTTCACGTTACAGGGTAGACTTACAGGTTCATCATCATCATCATCAGCCTAGCAGTCCACTGCTGGACATAGACCTTTCTGATTGCATCCATCTGACAGCCATCTTGAGCAAATCATCACTCCACCTGGCTTGTGGGCGTCCTATGCTACGTTTGCCGAGACGCGGTCTCCACTCAAGAACTCGTTTGCCCCAACGGTCGGTTGCTAATATGGCTGCTGCCTGCCACTTCAGCCTGCTGATCCATAATGTGTATGTCGCTTATTATGGATTCTTTATTTCTTGTCTTTCCACTTTAGAGGTGGAATACAGTCTCATTAAAACTAATCTAATCTTAATTATAACCAATTTAAAAAACAAAAAGATTATTGAAATTACCGACAGTGTCATCGCGTAATATGTATTAATTTGAAACTGAACTTTGTTTTCAAATTTATATGTGATCAGCTTTTATTAGAACCAATTCGATTAACAAAAGATTTTTCGAAATCGGTTCAAAACTGGCAAAGAGTGAGGGGCCGCGCGTCCTTTGAACTGATCTCCAGCTGGTTTTCTGTATTCGATGTTGTGTATCATTGCTGTTTTATTTTTAATGTACCATATCTGCGGCATTTGAGAGCGGTTTTCAAAAAATACTTTATTAATACATACATTATACATTCCTTATTATTGCGCACTCGAGGAATAGTTCGTCTATCTCGGGACCTCAAAGATTGCCTATAGCTCGATAATAAGAGTTGTCGACTGTTTAAATAAGGAATTTCATTGTTTTCAAAGATAAAATTAACGGAATAGACGCAAAGATAACTATAAATTTAAAGGTGAGACATTGCGATGCACATTTGACAACGTGTACACGTTATAAACATCGCATACATATATATATAGCATAGCAGCCCGCTTACAGACTTACTATACTCATATTTAAAGCACTGAAGTTTTTAAATGCAAATTTTAATAAAATATATTTTTGCATGCAGCAAAAATATATTTTATAAAATTTTGCTAATTTAAAAATCAATCGCAGGTTATACCGCAGTACGATCTGTAAGGATATAACGGTCAACCTTGCAATTTCAGATATATCCACATTTATAATGACGCCTCAATACATTATTTCTTAAAAATAAATGTAAGAATCAATGACGGTTTTCAGCCCACAGTTCGCCGGTGTAGAGAGGTCTTAACACAAACTAAGTTAGCATCTCTTTTTTAATACATTAACGTAATTTCCTACAGCAAAATATAAGTTGTAATCACACAAAGTACTTGATCATATGAGAAAAACTCACATTAAAAACTTTTTCCTTTGCTTGCGTTGGGTTTAGGTCAATAGGAAGTACTGTTAGGATAATCAAGCGTAGACATAGTTTTTTTTTATATACCCCCACTTTTTTTTTTTTTTATATACTGCCACCAAAACCTATATAAGCGAGTGAGCGTCAGTTATCTGGGCAGAGTGTTTCGGACTGTCGTGGCGAACGGACGTGCTTGCGCTCCGACCGCCATCGTACGGGCGCCCCTAACACTGCTTATTTTAATATTTAATATTTGTTAAATATTATTATTTGCACCCGAATTGTACTTGTACATTCGGAGGCGAATACCTTCCCCGAGAAAGCCAGCGTGTGAACCTTCGCCGCGGGGTGGGGTCTCCGACCCTAACCTCAACGGTGATGGCAAACATGCCAAGGCGCCACGAGGACGGATCCAGCATCACGAAGAACACCAGCAACGAAGAAAAAGGCTCGACCGACGCAGTGCTGCAGGACCAGCGACAAAAATACCAGGGCGACCTGAGTATTTTCAACTCCCTTCGAGAGAAGGGAGAAATGTCGCAGGGTCTGCAGCGCTGGTTGGAGGCGTACTTCCGAGTGATGGAAGTTCACATCGGAGAGAAGAAGAAGGAGGATCTCACTGCGCAGGATGTTCACATTCTGACAGCGGTGGGATCATCACTGCCGCCTACCCCCTTGCCTATACCAGGTAAACGGAGGCGGGAAGAAGACCCGGAGCCACAAGCGGCGAAGCGGACGACCATAGAGGCTGCCCTAACCTCGGACTCCGAGGAAGGGGATAGCGAGGAGATGGACGTCCAAGTCCTCTCCACCTCGCCCGAACCGACTCCAGTAATACTGGAAGTCGATCGGGCCCCTACGCCTACACCCAGGCCAAGGACAGCAGCAGCTGTACTTGCCGCACCACCACCCCAGAAACCCACAACAACAACTCAGAGGCCCATAACAACGCAAACGAGGCCCATAACAACACCAGGCCCTTCCAAGGCGCCCACTACCCAGACGTCCACAAGGAGACAACCAATCCTTGTAGTGGACCGTCTGGAGAACTGGACGTCCCAAATGAAGGAGTTGACCGCCAAAATCGGTCACCCACCCAGCGTGAGGCCCTTTGGGAAGGGTTTTAAATTCACTCCCAAAGAAGACGCTGAATTCCGAGTCATTCAGGCTCACCTGGATGACCTCGGACAGGACAAGGCGCCGTATTACGCCATCGCCCCACCGCACCAGAAGCCCTTAAATGGCTATCCGGGGCTTACCTGCGGATACTCCCACGGAAGAAATTGTGGAGGACTTGACTAGCAAGGGAGTGCCAGTCAAGTTTGCGAAGCATATCCGTGCTCGCACCAGCAGACCCGGATGCATCTTCTTCGCAGAAGTGGAGAAGAGCCCGACCGCAGCCAAGGCCTACAACATTGACGAGGTCTTGCTAATGCCAGGCGTCGTCATAGAGGCCTGGAGGGGCAAGAAAGGACCCTCTCAATGTCACCGCTGCCAAGGCTTCCGCCACAGTTCACAGAACTGTCACAGGCGCCTAGCCTGTGTGCGATGCGGTGGCGAGCACCAGGCGCACAACTGCCCTCGACCAAAAGAGGAGCCACCCACGTGCGCCAACTGCCAAGGCCCACACCCAGCCTGCAGTGCGGCATGCCCCGTCTATAAGCGGGAAGCCCGCAACAAGAAGGCGGGACTCGTGCCGAGAACAGGCCCGCCTAAGGTCATCGACCAACCAAACGTGGTCGTCGACTCGGCACCCACCACACTGATGGCCGAAGCAAACCCGGGGTCAAGCTCCACTAAAAAGAGGAGAAGGCACCGAAGAAAGAAGGCGGCCCAGGAAAAGCCAACCACACCTGCGGCGGCACCCAAAAACTGCAGCCCAGCAGCCAAGGACCCGGAGAGGGACCAACTCGCTGCCTTGCTCATGCTGTTCGCACAGCGTGTTAAGGCAGGCGAGATTAACACGACAGGACTGCTGCAAAACCTCACTACCAATGGATAAGCCGCTCAGGGTGGTTCATTGGAACGCGGAGACGCTGAAATCCAAGATAGGCCTACTACGCCTATTTCTCAAGGAACAGCGGGTCGATATCATGCTGATAAGGGAGACTCACCTGAAGGCCAACAGGCCACTCAAGATCCCAGGGTACATTGTGTACCGCCAAGATGAGATCTCGCCAAGAGGCGAAGCATATCGTGGACTCGCTGTCCTAGTGAAGAGGACAGTAGTGCATCAACCCGTCGAACCGAAGAGACTCGATACCATGTATGCGCTTGGTATCGACGTCCAAATCGGCAGGCGGGAGATGCGCCTCTACGCGGCCTATCGAGCTCCGAATCAGAGAGCCCGCGTCGATGAACTCCGGAGCCTTCTCCAACATACGACGCCGACCATAATCGCGGGAGACCTGAACGCAAAGCACCAAGCATGGCACAACACCACCAACAACGCAATGGGAAATCTCCTTATGCAAGACTCCGATATGCATAACTATGAAATCGCTGGCCCCAGAGAACCCACTAGATTGAACCCAGCGGGCTATAGTGATAGCGTACTGGACATCATAGTGTTCAAAGGACTAAGAGCACCTCCAGTACAGGAAGTGCTCGAGGACCTACCATCGGACCACAGGCCGGTGCTACTCGTGTTCAGGGAGCCCGCGGCTACGGTCGGCCCACCGAAGCCCACAGTCCACACAGACTGGAGGGCTTACCAAGAATCCCTAGCGGGTTACAGCCGCCCTACGGTTGTAAAAACGCCAGTGGAAGTCGATGAAGCCGCCGAAGAAATCACCGGAGCTATCCAAGCCGCACTTCGGGTCTCCTCGAGCACTAGACCGAGCAGCGAGCGACAGAACCCTCTGCCCGCTCGGCTCCGTAAAGTGCTCGAGGAGAAGCGAGAGGCTAAGAAGCTCTGGCAGAGAACTCGGCACCCCCGAGACAAGACCCGATACAACCGCCTTACCAACTCGTTCAAGGCTGCTCTTTGGGAGCACAGAGGTGACGCATGGGAGAACTTCCTTATAGATATCGAGGACGAACAGCCCTCGGTACACCGACTCTGCAGGCAACTGACTGCAGAACCAAACCCCACGCGCCCCCTGTTCGCTGAGGACGGGCAAATACGCTACAAAGCGCAAGACCGTGCCGAGATCATCGCGAACAGCCTCGAAAAACAGTTCACACCTCACGACAATCAAGACGAGGACCACACTCGGGAGATAGAGGCGGCAACCCATCTCTACCTCTCGAGGCCCCTCGCCCAGTCTGAGGGTGAACTGCTCGTAACACCGAGCGAGGTTGCTGCGATGATCAGGAAAACCAACCCACGGAAAGCACCTGGTGAAGACGGAATACCGAACACTGCACTGCAGCGACTTCCACTGAAATCACTCATAGCGTTGACACAACTGTTCAACGGTATCCTGAGGACCGGCCACTTCCCTAACATCTGGAAGCGGGGTCGGGTTATCGTACTTCCGAAGCCCGGCAAGGACCTCAGAAAACCGGAGAATTACCGGCCCATCACACTCCTCTCGACGACGTCCAAGGTGTTCGAGCGCTTACTGCTAGTAAGGGCTCAACCCCACATCCGGCTGAGGCCCGAGCAATTTGGATTTCGTCAGGAGCACTCCACCACGCTCCAGCTGACTCGTGTCCTAGACGAGATGGCTACGTGGTTGAACAAGGGCGGGGGAGCACGGTGACCGTGATGCTCGACATGGAGAAGGCGTTCGACAGAGTGTGGCATGAAGGTCTCATCCACAAGCTGTCGACATCGTCTCTACCACGAAAAGTAGTCGCGATCATCGCATCGTTCCTGACCCAGAGAACCTTCCGTGTGGCTATAGAGGATACCACATCGGAAATCAAAACCATCAGTGCCGGAGTCCCGCAAGGGAGCTGTCTGTCACCGGCCTTGTACGCCCACTACACGGATGACATCCCTGTAGTCGGAGACGTCAAGCTGGCACTGTTTGCAGACGATGCCGCGTACTTGTCAAGTTCACGCAACGCCGCACACGCTGCACGGAAATTGCGCCCCACACTCGAAGCCCTTCCGGGCTGGCTGAAGCGATGGAGGCTCAAGTGCAACGTGTCGAAGACCCAGGCGATGATAACCGGTATGGCACACTACCCGCCAAACCTACGTCTGATGGAAGAGGACATCCCATGGTCCCCAAAGGTCAAGTACCTGGGAATCACCATCGACAGATCACTGTCGATGAACCACCACGTCGAGACCATCACAGCGAAGGCCAGAGCTGCGCGGACGAAGCTGCGTCCCCTGCTATCCTCCAGACTACCAGTAAGTGCCAAACTAGGCATTTACAAAACATATATCAGGTCGCGCCTCACCTACGGTGGGCCGGCCTGGTACAACTTGATAGCAGGGACATCGCGCCAACGTTTGCAGGCTGTAGAGAACAGCTGCCTTCGCATGGTGGTCGACGCCCCCAGGTACCTCAGGAATGCAACAATCCACCGAGACCTGAAGTGGGAACCAATAAAGGAGTTTGTGAGCAGACTCGCCACGGGGATGTTTGAGCGGGCTGACCGCTCGAAACTTCCCCACCTGGTAGGTATTGCTCCGCTCCCACATCCAGACGACACAACACTCATCCGGAGGCGACTCAAACGCCCCGCTCGGGAGCTCATATCAGTTCCTTCGAGCGGGGCATTGGCTTTGCCATCGGATGCAGATAGCCAACCACCGACCTCTCGCAGGCGGCTCGCTGGACCCCTCTTCAGAGGAGCGATCGGCGAGCAAACCTCGAGGCCGGTGAGCTAACTCCAATGACCGGCTCACAGTGGTGAGCTGCGAGGAAAATCACTATAAGGAGCCCAGTGCTTCAAATAGTCTCCCCACCCCCCTCAACAGGGGTGAGATGATACCAGATGATGGTTATCTGGGCATTTGGTCGTTGGCGCTCGCATAGCTCGGATGGTGGTGAGATTACTTAATTATCGTTCCAATTGTTCTGGTATTATAGTTGAATGTTTCCTGATTTTTATGTTTAATGTTATTTTGTGCAATTGAAAAGTGATAGCAAGTGTAGCTTAAATTTATGTTCTTAAATAAACAGCAGTTTATTGTAAATGGCTAACTGATTGTTTTTTTTTTAATAAATTATACTTCTAGTACCTAAAATCAGAAGTGGGATAGATCTCCGTTCACAAATTTTTAATTTTTCATTCTTTGGGAAACAATCAACTACCCACATTCGTTGGATTTTATTTGTCTATTTGTGTACTTCGTTATGCCAAGATCTAGGAGTGTGTCTTCCGATAGACAGTGTCAACGAAGGCACGATAGATCGCACAGTCGTGAAGAACGAAAGCGTTACCATACGCGTCGTGGTTCTACCCAACGGTCACCGAGTGATTCGCCACAGAGGTCGCATTTAGAGTCTCGAGAACGATCGGGCTCCCGTGGCCGTTCACGACGTGACTCTCGTAAGCGGTCGCGATGTGAATCTTCTGAACGTCCTAGTAAACGCGATCGTTCGGTGAAAAACGCATTGAACACTATAATTGCTCGTTTGAACGCTATCGAAGAAAATCACGCGAATGAATCTCGCACACCTCCGAGACCAACTCATCGCAGCACACCGCAAAACAGTGAGTCTAATTTTTCACAAAATTTGTTTGATATTTTGAGTGCAACGAATCCGTTAAAATCACGTAATTATTATGTTTCGAATTTTGACCCGTCTATACACGATATTGAGGTGTGGTGTGAAGAGGTGGAGCGCGCTAGATTAGTTAACAATTGGAACGATTCGGAATGTCTTTCACGGGTGGCTAATTGTTTGAAGGGAGACGCGAAAACTTGGCTGGACGAATGGGTGACAAACGATCGTTCGTGGACCAATTTCGTATCGGAAATAAAGCCACTATGTGTACTTTGTAAACAAGATTACGCTAACATTCTTTATAACGTAATGATTACAACATCGGATAAGTATTTTACATACGCCGAGTACGCCCGTCGTTCGCTACTTCGTTTACGCATTGTAAGAGGTTTGAGTAGCGAGTTAATGGTTCAAATCATAGTGCGAGGTATAGATAACCCTCAAGTACAAGCGGCGGCTGCTAACGCCGACCTGACAGTTGACAACTTAGTTTCATTTTTAACTACCTACACTAAAGCTAAACATGTTAAAATTCATACGCCGTTACTGTCTAAATTCTCAGCTCCTCGTGAGCACAGTAATTTTAAACTATCAAATGGCAAATGTTTCGTATGCAATCGAATAGGATATAAAAGCTATGACTGTCCACAAAAACCGAAATCGATAGATAACGCTTTAAAACCGGCTTCGTAACCCCCGAGGGACATTACGAATTACTCAGTGCCTTTTGGACATTTCAATTCGCCCACTATTTATCAGAGAATCATCAACGGCACGCTCAGAAAACACAGAGGCTGGCAATGTACTGGTATATGTTGATAACGTCCTTTTGATAAGTAATTCTGTCGACGAGGGTATACAACTACTCGGCGAAGTCCTTAACACTTACACAGGCAGGATTCTCCATTAACTTAAAGTGCTGTTTTATAACCAGTGAGATCGAATATCTAGGCCGGATAATTCATCACGGTCAGGTTAGGCCGAGCCCCCGTAAAATTGAGGCACTTGTGAACACACCAGTTCCAAGTAACGTAAGGCAAGTTCGCCAGTTCCTCGGTCTAGCTGGATACTTTCGCCGTTATATAGAAGGTTACGAGACAAAGACTACAATTATCTCCCGGCTAACTAAAAAAAAAAAGGTATCTTTTGAATGGGTTCCGAAACAGGAGTCTGTTAGACAGTACTTGTTAAAAAAGTTGACAAGTGAACCTATAGACCTTTGACCTGAGCGCTATATACGCGCCGTACTAAATATGATCCGCATCGAAGCTGCTAACAAAAATAACAACTGGTCGGACTTTTTGTTGAAGCTACAATTAGTTTTAAATATTACTAAACAAAAAAAACCACTAGGGCCTCTGCCCTTCATTTATTAATCGGCACAGAAGCGACAACCCCACTGATTCGTGCGTTGATCCGAGACGTGGCAATAGACGACACGCGTCCTAATCGTGAGGCTTGGCGCGAACTTTGTAGGAGCCATGCAACAGCGTCAGGATTCGTATGTGAACAGGCACAGGCATCCTCCCAGTGTTCAAAGTAAACGACATGGTGTTCATGATAAAATATTACGACCGGCAAACGGGACTCTGGTATGAGAGGTCCTTACCAAGTGATAAAAGCATTATGCAGTGACCGCTATGAACTTAAATTGTTAAGTGGCGCTCGTGGTAAGACCACCCAGGCAGTGGCACAGTTTATGGTGCCCTGGAAAGGAGAGTGGTGCCCTGATACTTGTGCAACCTTTTTCGATCGTGAGTAATTTTTGATCTGTTACAGATATTGAGTGAGATGACTACTGACTGTGGCTGCTTGGAGGCCACGCTTCTACCATCAGTTGTGTGCGTGCTGAGGTAGCGGAGCGTCAGTGGCAGAAGACTGCGGTCTTGCTGAAACGGCAGGTGCTGCGGTACCTTGCCCTCCAAATAGACATGTGCTGCGGTACCTCTGTCATACACGGGAATAAGCGCTGCGGTGCCCCGTTCAATTGAAATATGAGTTGAAAGACATGTGCTGCGGTACCTCTGTCATACATGGGAATAAGCGCTGCGATGCCCCGTTCAGTTGAAATATGAGTTGAAAGACATGTGCTGCGGTACCTCTGTCTTACATGGGAATAAGCGCTGCGGTGCCCCACTCAGTTGATATGAATTGAAAGGCATGTGCTGCGGTACCTCTGCCTTGTGTAAGGATGAGCACTGCGGTGCCCCTGTTCTGTAGTAATGTGAACTGCGCTGCGGTGCTAGTTTTACATTTAGAACATAGTACGTAATATGAGATGTGTGACGATTATAAGTCAGATTGATATATGAGATTAGAAGCCTGTTTGTGAAGAGCTTAGGTTTCTAGTCGTGTGTGTAAGAAATGACTGAGGGCCTTGAATGTGTGATGAACGTAAGATTAGGCAAACATTTTTTTTTTTCAGTGCTTATAATTAGCTTCACAATTTCAGATGATGATTATGACGACCCCGTAGCTGGACCATCGGCCAATATAACCGAAGGAACAGCTAATGATGCAGCATCAGTACATGTGCCCGAGGACGGAGCACCGTCAGGAGAAGCCGTGTTAGGATAATCAAGCGTAGACATAGTTTTTTTTTATATACCCCCACTTTTTTTATATACTGCCACCAAAACCTATATAAGCGAGTGAGCGTCAGTTATCTGGGCATTTGGTCGTTGGCGCTCGCATAGCTCGGATGGTGGTGAGATTACTTAATTATCGTTCCAATTGTTCTGGTATTATAGTTGAATGTTTCCTGATTTTTATGTTTAATGTTATTTTGTGCAATTGAAAAGTGATAGCAAGTGTAGCTTAAATTTATGTTCTTAAATAAACAGCAGTTTATTGTAAATGGCTAACTGATTGTTTTTTTTTTAATAAATTATACTTCTAGTACCTAAAAGTACCTTATAGGTTTTGGTTTACCTATGAAATGTTCAAATGCATTATATATTAATAGTTTAATGACCGTATCTTTTGATTGGGTTGCCTTTTTTTTTTTCAAAGCTTCAATCGACTTTGACACCTAATCATGTTTTGGAGCAGAAGGGATAGAGGGATTGCCGAGCGAACCTCCTTATTTTTTTTTAATGAACGGTATTCTAAAAATAAAGAAAAAATACTTAGAAAAAAATATATGTCGTCTGACACACATTATTGTGCCCGCATAAATTACAATTACTTATCACTGATTTATATAAATGCAAAGCTATATGAATATAAACTTTCATTACTAGGTAGATATTCACTAGGTAGATATTCACTAGGTAGATATATATAGTTAATAAGTATGATATTAGTTTTTAAAATATACATATATACAGACACTCACGCCTGTATCCATGAAAGGGTAGGCTTGGGCATTATTAACTTAACTATATTAAGTTTTATTGAATCAAATGGGAGAATTGGGTAAAAAAAATACATACGTAACTCGAACTTGTTCTCGCCGGTAATAAACGGACGGAAGCCGTATTGTCGATCATTGAGGAGCTGGTGGTCTTCTAAGTACCGGAGGAGCTGGCAGTTAACAATGGATTCCATTATCTTGGAGAACAAGGAGGTGATGGCTATGGGTCTGTAGTTGGACGGATCCGAGCGATCTCCTTTTTTAGGGATTGGGTGCACTAGAGCTGTCTTCCATGTGCACATTTAGTAGCAAAACTAAGAAAGAGAGCCACGAAATCCTTAGTTATTATTTGATTTCCAAATCGTGATTCTCTCAAATTGAATGGCTCGCTATAGTCCACACCTAACAGTAGACAGTCTTCATACTGTGTCAGCGAATCTATGACCCGCATTAAAGAAATTTGTTTAAGTCGAAAACATTTGATAAGCTTATGGACCGACCACTTTTTTATTTATCTTACCTGACTTAGTTAAAATATATTTTTTAGAGAATGTATTTCTTCAGAAAAATATTGGTTTTAAGTACAGTGAATTAAGATTCATTAAACTCGTCTCGTGACATTGGCCGAGTGAACTTATTGTGTGTGAACTTTATATGAACACATTTATAAAAACATAATATATAAGTAACAACTCTTTGCAGTTTAACAACATGAATATTTGTTATAAAAATCTGATAAAAATAAACTCGTATTAGCATTAAGTATACATATATCATTATCGTTATTATTCACTGAAGACGTGCCTAACCACTTTTTTATATCTATCAAAGTATATTGGAATTCAATTTATGAGGTGAGGATGACCTCTTGAAAAAGGTCGGCGAAGTTATTAGCCGTACTAATAAAGGTTTAGTTAAATGGTGTGTATCTCTTTGATTCTGTTATTGCTTGATGACATGCTAATACAATTAAGAATTTAGAAATCAGGTTTTCAAAGTTTCATGTACTCTGAATTAGTCTATAACTTGGGAAAGAAGTAGAGCATTGTTTAGTTCTAGATTTGGAATAGTAACAAGTTGTTTAAGGTAACTATGAACATAGCAAATTAACAGATATAGTTCCATCTGAACCATGATTCTTAAGTAAAGGCAGCAACCAAATCCCTTTCCAATTAAAATAAGTTCTGATTTAACTTTAAATTCTAAGATTACATATGTGGGTAGAATTTAAATCAAAGTTAAATAATTAAAAAACTTGTTTCAGTGTTATAGTGTCCCAGTCAGCCTTTATTGCCCTTAAATTTTGAATAAATAACTTCGCCACCACAGTAATAGATTATAAAAGGCCAAGTGGTTCAAACATCTTGACAATGAATCTCTCAATTTCCTTTTTGTTTGAATATTCTCAGCAACGTTAGCTATAGGACAAGAAAATAGGTATTACACTATCATTTAAAATATCACATTAAACGCAATGTTTGAACTAAATATTTTTTATTAATTTCGCAACTTACTAAGCTATCTTTACTTAAGAGTGCAATGAGTTCATCTTTGAGATAAAGAAAACCGTCTACAGATATCTGTATGCAAAGTCTATAAGAACGGGTGGTTAAAATTTTTTATTCCTTTAACCCATATGTGACATAGTCTGATGGGTTTAGCTACCTAGGTTGTCAGACCACAAGGTGATTCAAATTCATATAAAAAAAAACAATTTGTGTCAGTCTGAGACTTTGGGGTCATTTAACATTAGGTTATTCAGTGATACGCCAGACTTGGACTTTATGCTTCCATCAAGTACTACACGTAACTTAGGTGTCTGACTCTCTTTATTAAAAACTGTTCAGTGAACTATAAAGTAAACTATAGAATTATGAACATCATACTGACTTCTGTAAGCTAACGACGACAAGACTTTGATGAGACTTTACTTTTATTTAAACTGAAACATGACTACAAACTTTGACGATGTTAACAACGCTGTTTCGAAAGTGGTTCACTGATTTAACGTTAACAATTAACTTCTTAATGCAGAGAAAACCAAATGTATACGATTCACTACTTTAGACGTTAAACAGGTAAAAAGTACTATAATTATTAAAGAAGATGAATTGGAACTAGTGGATACCACAAAATTTTTAGACATTACTCTCGATTCAAAGCTTCAATGAGGCCCACATATCGATAAATTGTCGAATAGACTCAGCTCTGCAGCATTCATAGTATAATATCGTATGGTATTTTGCTGTGGGGCAATGCTTCTGATATTCAGTTTGTCTTTGTGTTGCAGAAGAGGGCTATCTGAGCAATTTTTAATAGCGGTAATTGTTATTAGCTGAGGCAGAAATTCAAAGAAATAAACATGTCAGTGGCATGTCAGTAAATCTATAAAAAATTAATATACTTTAATAAAAATAAAGGTAAGTTTATTAAAAAAAAGTTATTTACACTCTTATACATACATACATACATAATATCACGCCTCTTTCCCATATGGGTAGGCAGATACCGCTTTCTTCCATTTGCTACGATTCTGATATACCTTTCTCGCTTCTTCAATATTCATTCCGTTCCGCATACAGGCTCGTCGGTTAAAGGTACTTTTGATCTGGCCTTTGCTTAGATTTTCTTGGACTTGGTCCAAGAACATTCGCCTAGGTCTTCCTCTTCCGACAACTCCATTTACCTCTGCCATATGCCTTTTGTCAACTTTCTTTCACTCATCCTTTCGATATGCCCGAACCAGTACAGCATACTTTTTTCTATTTTAGTCACTACATCCTCTTTCACATCACACTGATCCCTTATCACACTATTTCTCACTCTGTCACTTTTATAACACACGTAATAAACTATTTTTTTTGTACCTGCCTCCGGGGTCCAAAAACTAGCAGGTCAGTAAAGGTTATTACTCAGCGGTAGATTACATGGAAGATAGAAGCGCTTGGGATTGAATTGTTAGAGATTAATAAGCTATTTCAAATAAGCAGTACAATGTAATGTGAGCTAATAGGTTTCTCATTTTCTGTCTTCTTCTTCTTCTACTTCCTTCTTCCTTTTGAGTTCTTGACTTCTTCTTTCTCTGCCCAACCACATTACTTTAATATCCTAATTTAAGTTTATTTACTTTTTGCAACATGATAGCACGCGATAAAATAGTACTTTATTGAATAGTATTTGTTGTATACGAAATATTGTAATATCTATTTTGTCATTTAAAATAGTGACCTTGTTTATTAGCCCGATTTCTTCTCATAATGCCATTTGGAAATGGGCGGTTATAGATCAACACTGGCAGGTATTTAATTATTTTATCTTTTTAATATTAATGTCACATTTGACAAGACAACCTTTAGTTGTGGTGACGCTGAGTGTATTAATCTATGACTAAATATTTTTTGGTTACATATGATCAATAAAGTTTTTGAATTTTTTTTAGTATAAAGGATTATGTTTAGACCTTTTTTAACAGACTTCAAAAAAGGAGGACGTTCAATTTGTTTCGTAGTTCATACTGCAGAGGTGGTCCTATATATATTTTATAGAAATTGATTCAGACATTTTTGAGGAAACCAAGAAAAAAGAACATACTACACATAATTTTTTGGTTTGTGGTTCCCTCCTGCAAAATTTTTGATGAGGACTTTTAATATCTGTTTTAATCATCATCACAGAAGCGTAAGCCAAGAAAAAAGAAATTGTATATATTTTTAAGGAGCCATCATGGAAATTATTATACATTAATACCTGTTCTTAAATAAAGAAAAAGAACTACTTAGTTATTGGAAAGATTACTCAGCCCTATAATTTCTGTTAAGCTTTCTCCTGATAGCGTCGATTAAAAGCTTACTTACAACAAAATCAGATGAGGCAATGCCTTCAAAGGTTTTGACGCCACAGAGCTACATAAATAAGTCCTTTTGCAAAATTGTTCTTTTCTAAATCGATTACTGCTTTGTCGAGGGTTCTACCCTGAAGTTTGTGTATAGTTACGGGCCAGCTTATATATAACGCGATGAGAACTTTGCTCCTCAGTCGCGTATAATAAACGTTCGTGAATCAAACTGAGTCGTTGAGCTGAGATAATGTATAGGAACGCTGCTCATCACTCATTTAAAATGGTTTTCGCTTTTCTTACGCAGCTTTTCTAAACGATCTGCCCTCTCGTTACTACGTTCTTTCAATCGACGCTGACCTACCCATATTATATATAAGGATTAATAAATTTTGATAATATACTTCCTCCCTACTCAAAATGAAAAAGTTGGCACGGAGTCCGAAAATAGAATAGAATAGAATAGAATAGAATATACTTTATTGTACACCTTAAAACAAAAATTTACAGTACTTATGCAGAATAGAAATGTACAATGGGCGGCCTTATCGCTAAATGCAATTTCTGCCAGGCAACCTTAGGATGGACAGAAAAAGACAAGATGCAAAAGAACATACGGGTAGTTTAGGTGTAGAAAGAAGAGAGAAAAAAAAAAGCGTTTTATTTAAGAAGAATCAAATTTATAACTAGGTAACTATAATATATATATATATACATACATATATATATACTTATATAAATAAACATACCTACATACAATTATATATATAAAAATGCATATACGTACACATATATTGTATACAATGGGTTTATTAGATCGATAAATGCAGCAGTTAGACAAAAAGTATAAATGAGATATAAACAAAAAAATATACTAGCAAGCCAAGTAATAGTCTTTAACCATATTCTTAAATGTAGTCAGCGATTGGGCACGTCTAATGTGTAAAGGTAGGTTATTCCACAGGCGCACAGCCTGTACACTAAAAGATAGGTCATAGTACCTGGTTGAATGTGGAGGTACTGCTAGTTCCAATGATGCCGAGGATCTTAATGTTTTGGTGTGTGTGTCACTGAGAAACGTAAAACGTTCTTTAAGATAAGTAGGAGTAAAGGGATTGAAAAGAATATTATAAAGCATAGTGAGAATATGAGTATCCCGTCGAAGACGAATTGGGAGCCACTTGAGCAAAGTGCGAAATTCTGATACGTGATCATATTTGCGTAAACCAAATATAAATCTAATACGAAAATAACTGATTATAAATTGTAAATAGGTTCACAAGTACGAACAATTACGTTGATTGTCTTTTAATACTCTTGCTTTGAAGTAATTAAAATATTATTTTCTACGTTTTGTTTAAGTTTGTAAGTATAAGTATAGTCTTGAAGTACTTAGTGACTGATTCTAAAAAAAAAAAAAATCCACTGGTAAAAATCATTGTAAAGCCACTGCTAATGAATCACCTAACTTTAACATCTATTTTGGCAACTAAAGGCATGTCAAATTCCTTTAAGTTACTTGAATGATTATCCTATTATCTTTAAGGAAAACAGATTGTTAGAAACTTTTTCTGATGATTGGAATTCTTTGCAATTATAAGCTGTAGGTAATGTCACACTCAAAACTGTTCAATTACATCTTCTAATTAATTATTATCTGAATTAGTTAAATTAGTAACAACTATTTGTAGAGTATATACCGGGTACTCATGTAATTAACAACCAATAACGTGTCCAAGTAAAGTACAAAGGCAACCCATTATTCAACTTACTTTGTTCATTGAGTAATAAAGTAAACATCTGACTGCAATTTTTAAGGTAACATTGAAATAAACATCTAATTGTACATATACTTGATAGACTAATCAAATTTTAAATATTATAGAATTTTGAGGTAATTTTGATGTAATAGAACTGACAGTGTTATATTAAACTATACATTATTAACTGGAGAGTGGATTATAAGTTCAACATACTTCTTTATTTTAGTGCTATGGATTTTAGGAGTCAAGCAGAAATCTTTTGTGAAATCTGAGGTAATACATAAAGCTTGCCATCTGAAAAAAAAAAATTAAAAGAAGAGAGGCTGTGTATCAGCACCATCAGACTGCGATTCAACAGTGTGTTGTGAACTGCATTGCAGTGTGAAAATGAAGATCTTCATTTACCTCTGAGATTTTAAGCAAATACTTGTATTAACAAACTTTAAATGGTCTGCTATAGGACACCATTTTATAATTTGAACGTAAATTTAATTAATGGTCTACATTACAATAACTGCAATAGGAAGTTTTTTTAGTGACACCATTGTTCACCTTCTTAATGTAGTACTTAGTACTATTCATATAATCAGATGTACTACCTATATCTTCCAGTGTAACTGCACGTTATTTCTGAAATGTAAATAAGTCTTCAATTGTTGGAAGTACTATAGAATATAATGTGTAATGGATGTGAAGTCAGCCAACGCGTCAGCCAACGCGTCAGCATGGCTATTGCCCTGCGACAGATTCGACAATATACAGCGGTTAGTCACTAATCACTTCCAGGCTTTATTTAAAACATTACGATTACAGAGGGAATATGGTAAGGGTCTGCAAAAAAAAATACACTACACACAGACATACATTTACGTTCATTAGAGACTTGAATGTGAACCGGTAAAATATTGGGACACATTAGTGGTGTACCTCATGTCGTCCAGGCTAGAGTCAGTTACAAAAAGGGAATGGCAGGAAAATATCCATACTGTATCTAAACGTTCGTCTTTAAATACATTCATTACTTTCACAACTAATCGCTGCAACTTTTAGAATCAACGAACGAGAAACACTTAATGGAACCATTTTAATAATCAAACAGTAAATCAAATAAATTTGTTTTGGCTACAAAAAGGCTTAAAAATAAAAACACTCGTGTATGTTCTATTCGTAGATAGATAGATAGATAGAATACTCTTTATTTGTACACCATTCTTACAGTTAAATACAATAGATACAGTACAAGTGTCAACTATATAATGTACAAATGGCGGCCTTATTGCTATATGCAATCTCTTCCAGGCAACCTTAGAATGGATTAAAATCATTCGGAGACAAGACTAAAGATAGAGGTAGTTGGAGGATCTCTTCAATATTTTAATGAAAACTATACTAACTTATGTTCAAATATAAAACTTGTATAAAAAAACTAAACATATTTATGTACAACATATAACATACATACTAATACAAATACAGATAAACATAAATACATACTAACACACATACAGATAAAAATACATACATACGCATATAAATATATACAACAATACATACATACATACCATTAATATGGAAATAATAGATACTAGATAACAGAACTAAATTGATAAATAATAGTCATGAACCATTTTCTTAAAAATATTTAATGATTCCGCTAGCCTAATGTTCTTTGGCAACGCATTCCACAAGCGTACAGCTTCAACAGTGAAAGATTTGTCATAAAACCTTGTGGAATGCAATGGCATCTCCAGCCTCAAATTTTCCGATGACCTTAGATATTTGTCATGTGTGTCATGAAGGAACTTGAACTGTTCTTTGAGATAAAAAGGGGCTTTAGGATTTAATAAGATGTTATAAAGAAAAGTCAGAATGTGAGTATTCCGGCGAAAACGAATTGGAAGCCACTTGAGCTTTTGACGGAACTCAGAAACGTGATCATATTTTCGTAGCCCAAATATAAATCTTATACAAACATTTTGAAGTCGCTCAAGCTTATTAAGTTGTACTTCAGTGAGATTCAGATAGCTGACATCGGCATAGTCAATAATTGGAAGAAGAAGCGATTGAGCAGGTGCAACCTTAGTGGCAGTTGGAAGAAAAATTCGTAGAGACCCTGCTGAAGCAAAGACCTTGCGGCTGACTTCTTGCAGCTGTGTACCCCAAGATAAGGTACTGTCCATATAGATTCCTAAGTTTTTGACAGTATTGCTGATTTTTAAAGTTGTGCCGTTAAACTTAATTTGGGGCAGTCGTGACCGGTCAATCCTTGAAACCAACATAGGACTGCCAATAACACATACCTGAGTTTTTAAGGGATTAACTTGGAGTCCATAATGTTGACTCCATTGGACAATGTGTGATAGGTCGGCATTGACTATGTTAATGGCTTCCGATAACCTGTTAAGTGCTTGTGTATATATCTGTAAATCATCTACGTAAAGATGAATGAACGTAATTGTTTGGAAATGGAGTTATTATATTCGTATATGTAAATAAGATCATTTTTTATATGACTAAATGGTTTAGAGACTTCTCAGTAGCTTTACGCATAAAAAACGGGAAGGAATCAAAGGTCTGTTTGAATTGCTTACGCCTTGGACATAATGATGCAGTGTGTAAACTGGGCCACTGTAAATAAAACTGCCACTGTAAGTAAAACTTACAGTGGTAGAGCCATGCTTAGGCACGAATGGGCCGGCTCGACCGGTGCAATACCACGGCCTCACAGAAAACTGGTTGTGAAGTAACGCTAATGTTGCATTTCCCAGAAATGAGTAAGGTTTCCGGAGGGCCAATTCCCCATCCCCACTTTCCCCTCCCCTCACCCCCCCTCTCCTCTTTCCCAACTCCTTATCCAACTCTTTCTTTCCCCTCCCCGCATCCCCCTATCCCTAATCACCCTCGAAGGCGGGCAGCGCACTGGCGACTCTTGGGGTGCGGGTGTCCATGGGCGGCGGTTGTCGCTTGCCATCAGGTGACCCGTCTGTTCGTCTGAAAATAAAAAAAATACTGCAGGGTTAAGCACAAAACTTTATTGCATTTATATGAGGACATGGCTTCTGCTTTTCAGAAGAAATACAGTACCTTGTCTTGTAATGGTAAAGATTTGCCATGTAATCATGTGTTGCTCTACAGCTATAGTAAGAGCTATGGATAGATCTGGGAATCCACAAAGCGCCGGAGTCCTATTAGAGGAAGCGTGGCAAATTTTATAAGTAGCAGGTGGTAAGCTGCATTTACATATTTGTAAATGCTAATTCTAACATTGCAGGCATTAACAATCAAAGGTCCACAGCTACGCATACATGTACTGTTCAAATACAGTCGCTAGATGGCTCTTATATAAATATTGTCTATTGTTTTGTCCTACCGACCATAACAACTGTACCCTATATACATATCTTTGGATCTGACGTTTAATAATAATTAAAAAAAAGAACAAAAACTCCTCCAGAAGACATCTTGTTTAATTTAAACATCTTATTACAGTAACAAAATTTACTTACAAGAATTGATTATAATTTTACTTGGCTAACATTAATTAAAATCAGTATTAATTATATAGGATCTACAAGTCACACCGACGCAAACCGGCAGAGCTTCCGCTCTCGACCGAATCACAAGATTTAGTAGTCATTGACGTCCTTTGCGCTGCCTTTTATAGGTAGCGAGGACCTACCTACCCACACCAGAAATAAAAAATATTTGACATCTAACAATATATATTGAAACACAAGACAAACATTTGCTTACATGGATTACTCTGGCAGACCTAGCCTTTTATATTCCATCATAAATTGATATACTTGTAGGAGCAGATATCTTTTGGAGTGTTCTCGGTTACAATCACATATAGTTATGTAAACATATGGCAACACTTTTTGAGACTAAGCTCGGGTGGCTCATATCCTTACCTTATCTTGTATATTTTCCCCCTTTCCCTTACCTTATCTCAACTTAAGCACAATCAATCTGTTTGTATGTTCATCACAAACAATCACAATACACGCAAATCTAACACGTTTTTAGGAGCGTGATTCAATCTCTCGTAAATATTATTTTACAGAACTAAAATAGGAAAGAACGCGCTTGTGAAAAGAACTTTCAAGACATTACAAAGCGTAACTGCGAGATGCGTTTTGTCGAAGTGCTAGGAGAAAAACGATGCTTTCTCTAATTGGAGCGTACATTAGAAAGAGATCGAGTACTTAAAACACAATACACAGAGTTTATTCATGAGTATGAAAAATTAGGACAGATGATCAATTCTTCTGGCCATTGAGTTTTTTTGGCAAATGAAGTTCAGCCATCCCAGCGCCATTTACAATTGATATTATGGCGATCAAACACGTCACTACCAATACAAATATACACACTCAATACTGTAACATACGGAACCTCACCAGCGAGTTTCTTTTGTCGTTTTTTGACACGTAAGCTCTGTTTGATAGTTTCGTGAAATAATAATTGACAGATTCAATCAGTTTACAATAAAAGGGACCCATTAAATTAAGAGGATATTGCTGAAAACGGTTCGTAAAAATGGTAGTTAGAAACTATTTTGCAAAGTGCAAATGACGCTCAAAGTAATCTTCAGCAAATACGTAATTAAAATAGTTTGGGAGTTATTTTCGGTGATTGTTGTTAATTTGTACAATGCAATGAATAGCCCGGTACTCCAAACGAAATTGACAGAATCGTTCACTAAAATGCCTTTTCTAGTAATTAATATCGAAGGACCAAGTAGACCACGTATATAGTGAAATCCGTCTTGAATTTATAGCAATAAACTGTATTTTAATATTTACGTTTAAATATGCAGCTGCCATGCTCACTAGGTAGAGCGGCTGCTAATTATTTACAAATATTATTATTATTAATACATATTGACTGCTCGGATGGCGTAGCGGTTTAAGTGGTCACCTCGCCAATACGATGCCACGCCGAGTGTTGTGGGTTTGATCCCCGCACGGGACAACACTTTGTGTATTCTTCAAATTGTTGTTCTGAGTCTGGGTGTTCTTTGTGTCCGACGCTTGAATGTTTATAAGCCCCCCGCGACACAGGAATTAATGCCAACGCGGGAGTCATTTTATTTAAGAAAGAATTATATTGGTAAATATTGACATGGGTACACTTATAGTTTATATACTATGTACTCGTACTATTTATTTAACATACCATAAATTTATATTTATATGTTATAAAATTCAAATCAAATTAAATATCTTATTTTAAAAAATTGCTCTACAGTTATTTGAAATCGTCTTATTTAAAAAAAATATTTAAAGTTATAAATCAATACACAATACGCAATTATAGATTGCTTTAACAAATGTGAAATTAATATTAAAAAGATAAAATAATTAAATACCTGTCTGTGTTGATCTATAACCGACCGTTTTTAAGTGGTTGAGCCTTGTGAGAAGAAATCGAGCAAACAGACTCATGGCCATTCTTTCAAATTACCAGATAGATATTACAATATTTATTTATTACAATAGATATTTATTTTTTACATTTAAAATAAAGTTTTACTTAAAGAGTGAAAATGTAATTAATGTTGAGTAACGAAACATTTTTTATCGTAAGTCACTAAAAGAGGCGTGGAAGGCTAAAAAAATATTTATATGACATCCTGGGCAACATGAATAACAAAACCTGCTTTTTATTTAAAAAGGTATTGCTAGGATCGATATGGGCTTGATTTTACCGCCGAATTGGTTTCTACTATACAGGCGATAGCTTTGATTAAGATATCTCATTTCACATTTTCTGTTTGTGGCACTGTGTATCTAACTTCATCATTATCTTCAGGTCGTCTGTAATAGAGAAAACGAATTTAATGCAGTAAGAATTACATTAAAGTTGATTGTCGTCGATAGATAATAGATCTAAGAAAGGACGCTTTTCGGGAAAAATCGGGGTATGAAATGTGGTTAAAGAGTATGTAGCTTACCCGCATAAAGAATATTCCCGAATGAGCCTTTCGGTATCGGCCACGGTTTGTGTCAACCGCTGCCCTTTGGTTTCAGGTAGTGTGAGAGTGATATACGATATAAGGATAGCGGCTGCGATGAACATCAAAATGGGAAGCAAGGTCCATACACGCTCCTGGAAAATAAACAAAATATAATATACAATTACAAAAAGCATACAAAATTAAGCATTCGAAACTGCAACACACACGGAGGCCTGTTGTCTTCGCACCCTTGCTCAAATATATTTGAAATTGAAGTAATGTTTATGTTTTATTAAGACACAAACGGTTTCACACGTGTCATCTACACTCATATTGATATAATAAATGTAATTAATGATTACCATTTTTAACATTAATTTATTACTTAATGGATAATTCATCTATTTATTGCGTATTTGTGGTAACCTATTCTGGTTAGCTTACTAACTACTACTACTAACTTCTCGAACAATAATCTAGATTTTTTATGTGCACAGTTCTTATCAATATTCAAGTTTAAAGTAGAAGCTGTACTTGAACATCAGAGTTTTTAATATAGAGCCAATAAAGTTAAGTCTCCTTTGTAGGTATAATTGTTGCTTCAAAAGTAAGGGCCACCGCATATAATAATTAATAATATAAAAATGTGCCTGGCACTGGTTGGAAATCGGATACATACATTCTACCTACATACAATATTCTTACTTACTATATTACATTTATTTTACACAATGTCATGGTACATGTAAACAAACAAAAGCGATTAAGCGGTGCGGACTGGTGAGAAAGCGTTTAGCTTTTTGTTGTACGCCTTCCACTCCACTATACATATATACATTCATACATACTGACATATGTATATAGGTAATTTCATATTTTTATTTATTAATACACACTTATAGCACGACATACGAGTCATAGCACACATATAGGTAACAGTCATGTGTTGTTTTAAATTTTACTGACTGAGTAACGAAAATTGCAATAAAAAACTGTTGTCTTGTGAGAAGGAATACTGAATAGTAGCGAGTACAGGATACCCAATTTCGGGTATACAGGATATATGATGTAATTTTAAAAAGCATTCTTACGCGATAAAAATTATTACAGACCAAATCAGTAACATATTTCTCAAGCGTAATACTTGAGTCCATGATTAAACTTAAATTACGAACTTCATAGACACACTCTTGTTAAGTTATTGAACTAAACAAAAGCAAAACGCCCTTGCTGAAAGTGAGAGAGCATCCTCCAATCTGATCTCACCGATCAGATTGGAGGGAGGATTCATTGTTGTCGACTTAGTCGACGTCAGTAAAATAATCAGGAATAACCTGAGGACTTTTGTTGGTCTAAATAGTATTTCTTAAAGGCTTCTATAATGAAAAAAATATATATTTTATTATTTAGTGACATTTACATTATGTAATGCAAAAAGTATAAGTGATTTTAATTGTAAATAACACGCTTTTTTAAGCATTGCGTTTTATCCTACGATGCCAGTGCCTTGTGGCAGAGGTGCATCCTGAGCTTTACGTGGTCTGTTAATCAAGGTAGAGACGGTTCTGTGCGTCCAAACGCGTGGTTAATAATGCTACCTGTTTTCTGAATAATTTGTATAGCCATATGCTGTACCATTAAAAATAACCCGATGCTGAGGTCGGATGGGTGCGATCTACGCATATTATACCGGTACATGCCCATTTACTGAAAAAGGTCGGTTCTATCATTATCTGTTTGGGCTGTAAATCCGTGCAAACCAAATCCTGCAAAGATTCACTTGTTTCATGTCAATAGGTACTGGATTTGTGCTCGTGAAGTGAATAGTTTTTGCGCCATCGAGAAACTCGAAAACTTTTCTTATTTTACAACCACTTAAATTTAACAGAACAGAAACGGAACGGAAAAAAAATTAAGTCAAGCCACTAAGGGTGGTACGTAGCTACGATTGATAACGTTTTCCCATTAAGAGTAAGTCTTAGCCACACCTGCTCAACTCAACTTCGAATCAATTTTAGTAGGTACCATGCGTACACTCAGTCCGCGTTTAATATAAAAACCAACCTCCCCGCCGTGGCCGCCGGCAGTGGCATGTGTCGGAACCGAAAGCCATTCAACGCTGCCTAGCGCTATCCCTTATTCTACCGGACGCAGCTAAGTTCTGTTTGTGGCTTTTGTACTTAGATATGTAATTAATAATATTAAAAAAAGAAAAAAAACTTAAAAACACGCTATTATAGAAAACCAAACTAAAAAAAATTAATAGAAAATAGTAAAAAAAAATTTAATAAATAAAATTAAGAGTAGTATAGATATGAAATATATGTATGTATATATACATATATATATATATATATATATATTTTAGTGTAAGAAAAGTGTGGTGCGTGATGTCAATAGTTATAAATATTTTACTGACAGACGTTAATGGGAGGATTATCATTTTGATAATATCTTAAAAAGCGTCCCACGCTTTTTTAACCAGTTGAGACCAGTTATAAATAGAAACACGCACTCTCTCCATGGGAAAATTGCCTGTCAAAATTGCCAATCTAATGGATTGTGTTAGGGACCCCAAATTATTAAGGCTTTAGAGCATGCCATACTCTCTATATGACCAGGTGCTGAGTCTTGCTGAAATGACCATTCTTGGTTATTTACATGCGTGTTGTTAAGAGGTTTAAGCAAGAACCTTCTCAAGAATTGTATCTTGATATACTAGTGCAGATGTTTTGACAAAAATATGGCTCAGTCACTCCTTGATTGCTAACATCCCCCGAAAAAATCACTGAAGTCGGATAATGCTACGTTGTACTCCGCTGCCTAATTAGGAAGCTTCTATAGAGCTTTAAGCATAAACTTGGTCATTCTGCTTGTTAAAATATTGGTCAATTGTAAAAAAAAAACTCGTCAGTAAATGACACTTTTCTGTGACGTCCATTTGCGGACCGCTTAAGAAGTTGTTTTGATTTTACCACACTATTTATTTATAAATTATTACTTAAATAATGACCAGTGTGTCTCTTATAAGCTGCAAGTTCACTCATCTTTTACATATGATAAGTGACATGGTTCTGAAGTGGTCCGGGTGTTACTTCCAAACCACTTACTTATAAAGAGTTATCGTGATCACTGCTAACGACTTAATCAGAATTACAGGCGTTATGAAGAAATTACGCAATGAAATTACATAATTTTATATTAAAATAATGTATGCTTCAGAAGGCAAAAGTGATTTAACATATAACATGTATTTCCACTGTTATTTATACTAAAATGTAATTAACAATAACTACATAAAAACGCTCACATTTTCACGAAATGCTTTTTCACTTGACACTTTGTGTGCGAGGGTGGTTGGATTCAATACGGCAGGTAGTTGATGAACAATAGACGCGCAGGTGACCATCATGCAATGAACGTCAACAAATTTTGATATCGCGTTACCATCACCGCATTCCTTGTGGCTTCGCTTGACCTAGGTTCGGTTAACATGTAGATTGCACTGCGAAATTGTTAATCGTGGCTTAGATTCCTGTGGTTTTATTTAACCTACATTCGGTTTACACGTGGAAGGTAATAGAAGTAAGCGGATATTCTCTAGACTACATTCATTTACCGCTATGAAATCTTGAGCTCCAGAATTTGTCTATTACAAACAGAGTAGGTTTTATGGTAACTATGTATACACAAATGTTCTACTAATACCAAGTGGATGGAGAGTTTCAAAAATTGTTTGGCTCCATACCTACTTTCTATAATGCTATTACAGCATTTCGGTTCTCTTTATCACCCCACTCCGTTTAAATATCATAAACATCAGAAAACGCAATGCATGTTCGTATAAGATTAGAATGACAGATTCCAACTTCAAATTTTATATTAGGTTTTTTTTTATTGTAACAGTATTTAGACTAAGTATATACTGTACAGAAACACTTGGAAACGACTTACACTAAATACTGTATTGTAATAATACGTATAAGTTTGCACGGATTAAACTGCTTTTTATTTTGATAAGAAGGAGAAGCGATATAAGAATGAATGCCGATGGACAAACGGGTTCCAGTTCAACTTTTAGAGTTTAGTATGAAGCTGAATAGGAATGCATTGCGCATTTGACTATTCAAAAAAATTACTACCCGACAATATTAAGAATCATAAAGGCTCTTAGGTAGATTAAGAATAAAATTCAAATCAATTAGTAAAATAAAATAAAGAAACGTACAGAGTATGAAATAAAAGTAGACAATATGACAGCGAGAAGTGCAGCCATTTGAAGAACTGACACCCCTGTTGCTCGGAAGGGAGTTGGTAGTATTTCTGTGCACCATTGCACGGTAGCTGATAAGGACGTTGCAATAAAAAATCTTGCTATATTTGCTAGGGTCGCCAGAATAAAACCTGTTAACAAAAAATATTTTAAACTATTTACTTTTTCAGTGTTTTTTTTCTGTATCCTTTCAATTAAATAAAAAAAAGTAACTTATCTGTTATCATTTCACACTTAACATATTTGAATAATAATGTTCATTGAGCAATTTTTATTCTAAATTGTAACAGTTTTTCTATAATAGACAACTTCCAACAATTTATCTTTTCATTTTTTTTATGAACTTCGACAATAGCACACTACAGCACAAATTATTCATTATTTGTATTTTCGGACCTAAAACATATCGAATTTCCTAAATGCATGATACTCATATTAGGAACACAGTATAGCGTCTTTCAAATAAAGATAGGAAAGAATTTCACAGAAAAGGCGCTTTTCTGTGAAAAGGCTTCAAGGCATGTCTTTTTAGATGTAAAATTTTTAATGTTTAAAAGCAAATAAAATTGAATGATTAACAAATGGGCACTTATTGCTGATTTTTACATTAAATTATTTTATATTTAAATTTAAACTGGTATTGGTGTACTACATATTACACAAAAAGTGATGAGTTTACGTGATAAATACTAACAATAAATACTACCTCTATCTCTCTCTATCTATCAATAAAAAAAAATATGAATATTTTTACGGTTCGGCGTAATAAATTGAGAAATGTAGAGGTCATGCCAAGTTCAGCCCCACATAATAATACATAGTATTATTATTAAGTTGTCTATTTACTGTGTATGGCTAGTGCATCCGTAGACATTTACATCATACAAAAACATACTAATTTCATTTCGATTCCACAATTCGTCTGTCTAAGTGTGTCTTATTTTTACATTTGAAAATGGAGCCCTAAAAATAGTAAAAACGATTTTTTTTTATGCGATAGGGGGCAAACGAGCACACGGGTCACCTGATGGTAAGTAACTACCGCCGACGATTACTCTAATAGCTAAAACACGTCGTACCTTTCTCAACAAATAAACTTGTAAACAGAACGACACCACAAATGACATTTGGAATGCTAGTCAAATTTCTTCTTCCAAATCTGAAAAAAAAAAAAAATAATAGTTAAAAATGAATTTCTTCAAATATTTAATTTTTTACAAAGAATGTATGCTTAATACACTCTTCTTACTCGTACGAAAATAAATCATAAAATATTTGTAGAATGTGATTTGTAGTGGGCAATTTGCATTAGTAGGCATTAAATAAGAATATCCAAATGTTTTAGATGTAGTATGTGATTAGTATGGACAAGGTGAGCAATGAATATATTAAGGGGATCCTGAAAGTAGCGTCAGTAGATGAAAAGCTGAAAAACATTAGTTTCTCGTGGTGTGTACCATGTCTGTAACATGTGGTGAAGAATGTTTTATCTTTTCTTCTTCTTATCTTCTGAAAAAGACAACTCCATATTAAAAGTAATTATTTATTAACATTCAATAAATGAACACAAAGAAGACTCATAGGCGGGACAACTATTGGTAGATCACACAAATTTTAGTCCCGTGTGGGAATCGACCCACGACCTCCAGTTAAGTAGTCGGGGTCAGGGTTGACAGATACAAGAGTAGAGGATGAACAAGAAAAAATAAAAAGACTGTGCAAAGAGAACACGGCTTATAATGGGAGTAAACAGTGAAATGACAAAGGGTGGAGTTCATTGAAGAACAGAACACATTGTACCGACCCCAAATAAAATATGTACAAGGGCAACACCAAAGATCTAAATGGAGAACTGAGTCCATTAAAAAAAGTTGGAAAGTTTGTTATTTCATTGTTAACACATAAAAGTATATGAACACTGACTTCTATGTTATAAATAAGTAATTTCCTGATAAGCCACTATTTTGTTATAAATTTATTAAAAATCGCACAAGTGCGACGCTGTTTAGCGTATCTAGGATTCCGTAAGCAAATCGAACTTCCATAGATCTAACATACATAAATACGATGAGAGGTGTCGCAACACCCAAATTTTACCAATACGAATTAGGTCTAACTAACGTAATAGAGGCTGGCCTGTTGCCATTAACCGGGCACTAATTCGCCTATTACTATTCTAAAATTATGGTTAATATAATTTGTAGATTGTTATACGTACCTATCAAGAGCAACAGCAACTATTGAAATAGATACTATTTCACAGACTTCATTTAAACTGAAGACCACAAATAAACTCATGCCATACGTGTGAGAGAGACGTTGAAGACCGTCGGTAACCATTGCAGTTCCCATAAACACCAATATCATCTTAAACATAATCTTGTAGAGCGGTGGACTCTTGAACAGGTGTAACACTGTCTGCTTCGGTGCCGATATGGTTATATTTGAAGATGTCTGTTGTATGATAAACCAGTAAAATTATTTAAAACATATGTAAAACCCATCTGCGTCATACTAATAGGGTACTATTCAACTTTCTCACTAAAGTTCCAATTCAAAATAAATTTCTTTGTATCATGAAATGTCTCAACAATTATTAGAAATCGTCTTAATTAAAAAAAAAATATATATAGATCAATACACAGCGTTACCGCAACTATAGGTTGCCTTGTCAAATGTGAAATTGATATTAAAAAGATAAATTTTTATATACATAGGTGCTTATGAGAAGAACGGGCAAACAAACACATGGCAACTCTTTTAAATCACCGGACAGGTATCGCATAATTTAGTGTACAACATATACTATACAATAAAACGCTATTTGACCCTTTGCTATTATGTAAATAAATACATGCATAGCATTATGTATATAGTGCGTATTATCAGGGATTCTGTTATAAAATCGCACACATTGATCTAGAAACGACTCGTTAGTTTCAAGGAGTCTGGAGGCAGGTTCAACAATTTTTTTTAAACGTATTTATTACGTGTGTTGTAAAAGTGTAAATAACTTTTTTAATAATACTATTTTAATCTTATACCATATGCCACTTCCACCACATGTCGAAATACATCAGACTTACGCTCTAGATTTGACATAGAAGCATCGTATCGACGCTTAAAAGGCAATTATTTAGGAAGTGGCGCTCTATTTTAGCGTTTTACATGTTTTTGTTTAAAAAAATAAAAAAATAATGCCTCTAAGACATAACTGCTTCATTCTATTTGCTTTGGCATGTCATTTTGAAATGGCATTAAAGATTATGATTTTGTCATAATAATACACATGCATGTATAAAACAATAATCATTTCATCAAAATCACAAACGGGCAGAAATTACTTACCGACAATTTTATTGAAAAAATCCGCTTCCAGAAAAAATGTAACAACCCCATAGGTAAGATGCTCAAAACAGAAAACAAAAAGTGTTTTCTGCCAGCCTATACGTTTTATCCAAATTATAAATTAAATAAAGTTAGTGTAGGATTGTTTTTAACAAGTAACAATTAATGTATACCGAATCAAAAACTTTCGGATAAAGGTTTTCGACAGATATCGGCCAAAAAAATAAATGAGTCACTATATTTTAAATAATACGCACGAGTATGTTAAAAATGGTATTTAGTATAGATAAATGGTATTTAGGTAGATATAAAAATGACAAAAAAAAAAAAAAAAATTAAACGGGTAAACTTTCTTAAGCAATGTTTAAGCAATACCGTAGATAAAGGGAGAAGGAAAACAATCCTTTACGTTTAAACGCATTATTCAAAGTCAAGGCAAAATATGTAAAAAATATATTAAGTTAAAATTGAATACCTGCCAAGTGATGGTTATTAATTAGACACTAAAATTTTGGTTGCTTCGTCACCGAAAAATTTATAAAATTAAGTTATCAAGCGATATCTCGTGCTCGCGATGTGACATTTGGACCAATCGGCTCAGAATACTTTGGTTATTTTTAATAATGTATATGAAACTCAATATCACCGAAAATGTCGCTTTTTAATTATTGACTCTCAAACATAACCGTAGCCAAGGGGGGTTATGTTTTTTGAACAAAACATTGTTTATAAGCAGTTGATTGAACTATGAATTAAAATATTGCACAGGAATTATCCATAGGCCGTAAACTGTATGAGAGCGCGTGCACATTACACGATTTCAAATTGCCCGAAGTGACTAACGGTAGTAAATTAAATGTTGGACTTTTTTAATCACCACTGCTGGGTAACTAATTTTATTGAACATAAGAACTACTTGCTTACGTTGCAGTTACGTGGCTAAACAATCTAAACCATCTCATTAATACCTACTTATATAGCCCAATTTCTTTAAAATATAATTAAAAAATATTACTAATAAGTTTACAATTTAACAGTGGTAGAACCATGCTTAGGCACGAATGGGCCGGCTTGACCGGTGCGATACCACGGCCTTACAGAAAACCGGTTGTGAAGTAACGCTTTTTTTGTTTCATTTCCCAGACATGAGCGAGGTTTCCAGAGGCCCAACTCTCCCTCCCCTCTCTCCTCTCCCCTCATACACCATCTAATCTTTCCTATCTCCTCAACCCCCCCTCTCTTCTTTCCCCTCCGCGCATCCGCTTAAACCCTTAAAGGCGGGCAGCGCACTCACGACTATTGAGTTGTAGGTGACCATGGACGGAGGTTGTCACTTACCATCATATGACCCGTCCGTTCTTCTGTCCCCTGTCTGTAGAATAAAAAAAAAAACAGAAATACTCTTTTTTCAAAATATAAATACATTTTCTCTTATATAATTTATTGTTACATTTTTGTGCACTGTGCACAAAAATGTGCAAAAAAAAAAACAGCTTGTCATATAGTTCTTTATTATACTGTTTTTAGACCTACAAACTCTGGCCGTGACCATCACGATTCGACTTCTTTGAATAGCATTATCATTGATAGATGGTCGACATCAGGATCGTCTAACAAACCTGATGTTAATATATGACCAACGTACTTGCACCGTGGGTTCAACAACTTTAAGTACCTGATCGGACCTCTTCTTGACTGAAATACCACTATTTCGGTTTTATTAGCATTATAAACTAGACCATGTTCTTTAGCATGTTGCTTACAAACAGCTAATAGTTTTCTAGCTAAAGCAGCACGATATCATCCGCGTAATTCAGGTTGTTGACGTATCTGCTACCAAAGCTTAAGTCCTACCAGCCTCCTGCTCGGCTTATCGATTAGGACATTAATGTATAGGTAAAACAGGTCTAGAAATATTAACCCACCCTGCCTAATACGACGTGATAGTTTATGTCCGACATAGCAGTCCTAAACATGACGTAGTTACACTGCTTAGAATACCAATATCATATAAGTACCACGATATCAGCCTGTACATAACTCTTCTCTAGTTTCTCCCAAAGCAAGTTGTGATCAATTGTAATACACGAATTAAGTTTTCTATACTAGCCTAGATGCGTTTCTTTTCTTTCTTTCATTAACCATTAACAATAATTCGTATTGGACTTACCCAAAATTCGTCCATAACATCATCCGGAATTTTTGCTTTATTAATAGACTCGACTCTTTTTAATATCAACATAGCTTCTTTAATACGACCTTGGCTCACTAACCATCTAAAACACAAATAGATAGTTTAGTAAACTTCACTGTATTGATGTGATTTTTGTGACTTCTAGGCTTAGGCTATTATATCTCTGTCAACAATATGAGTAAGTTCCCAAAAGTACGTTGCTCGTGAATCTATAGCCATAGAAAGATAAACAAGAACTAAGTTATCGGCCTGGATCCATATGTTTCTGAACTTTATTGACTTCTTTGAACATATAGTAGTGGTAGAGCCATGCTTGCTTAAGCACGAATGGGCCGGCTCGACCGGTGCGATACCACGGCCTCACAGAAAACCGGTTGTGAAGTAACGCTTGCGTTGCATTTCCCCGAAATGAGTGAGGTCTCCGGAGGCCCAAAACCCCCCACCCCCCTAATGATAGCGCTGTTAACGAAAAGGATACCCCAGGGGGGTACCAGCGCTAGCGTTGGAGAATCCCCCCCTGG
This sequence comes from Tyria jacobaeae, assembly GCA_947561695.1. Classification (NCBI taxonomy): domain Eukaryota; kingdom Metazoa; phylum Arthropoda; class Insecta; order Lepidoptera; family Erebidae; genus Tyria; species Tyria jacobaeae. Next base: position 22,077,767 of record OX387208.1, on the reverse strand, counting down.
ACGTCCACCCTCAGTACGGATTATGCCTGAGCGTGGACGCCCAGGCTGCCCCTCGTACTCTGGGGGGGGCTCAACTGCGCTCTCAAAATCTGCTCGGGGCAAGAGAAGGCACACCATGGCACCCCCTGTCACGTTTACCGTGGATTTTTGTAACATCAGGGGCTTACATTCAAACCTCGACACTGTCCACCACCACCTTGAGACAGCAAAGCCGGCCTTGCTCTTTTTAACCGAGACGCAGATATCATCTCCAGCGGACACATCCTACCTCTGCTACCCTGGGTACGGACTGGAACACTCCTTTGTTCCTAAGGCTGGTGTATGCGTGTACGTTAGAGATGATATCACTTCTCGCCGCCTCGGCAATCTTGAAGGTAGGGACCTCTCCATCTTATGGCTACGTGTAGACTGCGACGACCATCCCCGCATCTACCTATGCCTCTACAGGTCCCATAGCGGTGATGCCGAAACGGACCGACTCATCGACCACGTCCAAATGGCTACAGACTCAGTGCTCCAGCAGGTCCCATCCGCAGAGATCGTGATTCTTGGCGACTTTAACGCCCATCACGCCGAATGGCTTGGTTCGCGCAAAACCGATCATGCGGGAAGATCTGTTCACGATTTCGCCTTGGCATATGGCTTGACGCAGCTGGTAGCAACGCCTACGCGAATCCCAGATGCAGAAAGCCACGTGCCTTCACTGTTGGATCTTCTGCTGACCTCACATCCTGACGGCTACAAAGTATCCGTTGAGGCCCCTCTTGGCTCTTCGGACCATTGCCTGATTAGGAGTATAGTGCCACTCGTTCACTCGCTGCGGCCGCGAGTTACAGGCAGTCGCCGCGTATGGCACTGTAGGTCAGCAGACTGGGATGGAATGCGAACATTCTTTGCATCCTACCCATGGAGGCAGGTTTGCTTCTCGCCGGATGATCCCAATGTCGTTGCTGACTCTGTCGCGGATGTTGTGCTTCAGGGTATGGAACTTTTCATTCCATTCTCCCTGATTCCCACAGGTGGCAAGTCCCAGCCTTGGTTTGGTCGAACCTGCAAAGCGGCGTCCCGCCGAAAGCAGGAATGTTACCAAGCATGGGCTAATGCAGCGACAGCACGGGATGAAAAGACCAGCACATTAAAGAAGCAATTTAACTTTGCCTCCAGGTCCCTCAAAAGAGTAATTGCTTCGGCGAAGTCGGCTCACATCGGCAGAATTGGCGAGAGACTAGTTAGTCTCCCCTCCGGAACTCGTGCATTCTGGTCTCTTGCCAAAGCTGTCCAGGGGAACTTTTGTAAGCCATCCCTTCCACCTCTGCGCATAGGAGATAATTCGTTGGCCCACGACGCTAAAGAAAAAGCCGATCTTCTGGGCAAACTCTTTGCGTCCAACTCGACCCTAGACGACGGGGGAAACGCACCGCCGACCATACCGCAGTGCGAGACCCGCATGCCGGAAGTCCGGTTTACACAAAGGGCAGTGCGTAAAGCGCTTCTTTCCCTCGACGTTCATAAGTCGAGTGGGCCCGATAGAATCTCTCCTATCGTGCTGAAGACGTGTGCTCCAGAGTTAGCACCGGTTTTAACGCGCCTTTATCGGCTTTCTTACTCTCTTGGCGTAGTCCCGAACTCATGGAAGACAGCTCTAGTGCACCCAATCCCTAAAAAAGGAGATCGCTCGGATCCGTCCAACTACAGACCCATAGCCATCACCTCCTTGTTCTCAAAGATAATGGAATCCATTGTTAACTGCCAGCTCCTCCGGTACTTAGAAGACCACCAGCTCCTCAATGATCGACAATACGGCTTCCGTCAGGGTCGTTCAGCTGGTGATCTTCTCGTATACTTGACTCACCGGTGGGCACAGGCGATCGAGTCCAAGGGGGAAGCGTTGGCCGTTAGTTTGGACGTGGCGAAGGCCTTCGATCGGGTCTGGCACAAAGCGCTCCTTGCGAAGCTTCCTTCCTATGGGCTTCCCGAGAAACTGTGCAATTGGCTCACCAGTTTTCTTACAGACAGAAGCATCAAGGTCGTTGTTGACGGTGCATGCTCCGACTCCAAGTCTGTTAATTCTGGTGTCCCACAAGGCTGTGTGCTATCACCCACGCTGTTTCTTCTGCATATCAACGACATGCTGCAGATTAGCAGCATCCATTGCTATGCAGACGATAGCACGAGTGATGCCCTTTACACCGGCCGCGCTAACATTTCTCGGGTAAACGTCATCGAAAGCCGATCCAAACTTGTGTCTGAAATCGAAACTTCTTTATCAAAAGTTTCAGATTGGGGTCGACTTAACCTAGTCCAATTTAACCCCACGAAGACACAGGTTTGCGCGTTCACCGCTAAAAAGATGCCATTGGTCGTATCACCTCAATTTGAGAGCACTTCCCTAACTGCATCAGCCAGTATCGGAATCCTTGGCGTCGATATATCAAGCGAAGTCCAGTTTCGCGGTCACTTAGAGAGTAAGGCCATATTAGCCTCGAAGAAGCTTGGTGTGCTAAACAGATCGAGACAGTATTTTACTCCGGCCCACCGCCTGCAACTTTATAAGGCGCAGGTTCGGCCGCACATGGAATACTGTTCTCATCTCTATGCAGGTGCACCCCAGTACCAACTTCTGCCTCTTGACCGCATTCAACGGAGAGCGACTCGCATCATCGACTGCCAAGATATTTCTGATCGACTTGACACCTTGGCGTTGCGTAGAGATGTATCTTCACTCTGCATCCTCTATCGCTTGTATCATGGGGAGTGTTCAGAGGAATTGTTCGGACTTATACCGGCTGCTGGTTTCCGCCATCGTCCTACGCGACAAAATATCCATCCCCATCACCTGGACGATTGGCACTCCACCACTGTGCGCTTCTCGAGAAGCTTTTTGCCTCGCACAACCAGCTTATGGAACAAATTGTCGCCTGCCGTATTTCCGAACCGATACGACCTTCAAACCTTCAAGAAGAGAGCGTACCTCTACCTAAAAGGCCGGCAACGCACTTGTGACTCTTGAGTTGCGGGTGTCCATGGGCGGCGGTAGTCACTTGCCATCAGGTGACCCGTCTGCTCGTTTGCCCCCTATCGCATAAAAAAAAAAAAAAAAAAAAAAAAATATAAATATAATAATAAGCCGGTATGGTGGTTGCACAGGCACAATCAAATACCAGGACAATCAACAATTAGTTCTGTTTAATTTTGTGTATTCAGAGGTGCCAGATTACAGGCTGCCCAACACAGTTCTTGAAAACTTTGAAGGATAAATCTATCATTATTGTCAAGTTTATTGTCACCAATAAACATGATATTGATATACGGATTAGAATACGGTGCACTGATCGTCAATGTTTTTTATCATTATTACGAGTACAAAGCTAAAAGCTGAAAAAGTTAATAAAACATTTGGAAATGTCAATTCCTTAGTAAAATTATTACGATTGTCATAAATATCTGCCAGCTTATAGATTGATAGCAGAGAGGGTCGATCAACACATTAAGAGGGTCGCGTAAAACAGGGCCCTGTGAGGAATGCAGTTTTCATCTCATCTTTTAATATATGTGTATTACATGTAAATATTTTAAATTTAAATGATGAGTTTAACGATATCTTGATAATTATTTAAATAAATTAAATAAAACCTTTCAGTGGGGGCATTGTCAGTTAAATTTGCACATTCATCATTTTTTTAAACCAGTATCTCTCATGCACAAGTAACAGTTACGTCATACTTAACCTGATACTCTCAGGTAATAGCCATTTCGCAAATAACACGAGGAACATGGGCAGCGACGTAACCTGCATCAGTAGGCGCCAATTTGCTATATATAGTGCTATCCAGGGCAGCACTGCAGAACCCAAGGCATATGTAGATGCCATAAACAGATTTGATACTATTGTGCGGCAGTGGGGTCCCACGAATTCAAGAACTGAAATCATGAAATATATTCTTATATACTATTTTTTCGAAAAATATTTTCTGCCCCCTACAAATATTAAATCGTGTTTACTTATAAACTCCTACTTTATTGGACTACGTGTTTTTTCATGAATAAAATGTATAGCACACAGAATTTAAAGCCTTCGGATTAGGACTAGGACGGGTGATTGAATAATCAGATTATTTAAAATGTATGTACTTACCCAAAACATAAATCAGAATCAGGCAGTTCTGGAAGGCTAGACCGGCAATGAACCTGCAGAAAATGAAGTCCCATATGCCGGTGGTGAATGTAGTCGCAATACCACCGACACCCCCCACCAAATTTGTTACTGAAATCGTAAAAAATGGTAAATAGCCATTCAACGTTACAAAACTGGTTTTCTTATATAACATGTATGTACTTCCTAAATTCATGATATTTGGTTAAGTAGTAGTAACAAACAAACTTACATTCACATTTATAATATTATATATATTATTATATAGTAGGGATTGGTTGAGTTTTAATTATTACATTATTATAAGTTACATAAAATCAATAAGACTAAGTAAACTGCAAATGTAAACATCTGTTTATACCTATGATGGCGGGTACTCTGCCAAAACGGTCAGCAATCCATCCAGATATTATAGTGCCAATTATAGATCCAGCAAAGAATACCGATTGAGCAGTAGGCACATAGCTAGCCTGATCACACACCCATTCTCTCTGTAATTAATAGTAGATAACCGGTACATAGGTAGATTACAATTCGCTTGCACAATAATTTAAATCTAAAAATATGAAATTTAAAACTTATTTGCAATTTCCTTTTGATCTAATCATCTAATCCGGATTTGGTTACACCGCAGGAGTATTACATAGACTTCGAATAAAAAAAATGATATTCAGTCGACAATTGGCGGCAAAAGCACTTAAATAAAATAAAATATATGCAGTCAAACTTATAGAGTCGGTTAAAAATAATAAAAAAAATGTTTTCAATAACATTTAGTGTAACTGTTATATATAAAGCAATCGCATTTGCAATTAAAGATGGGAAAATTGGGTGAAAAGAAAAGACTGGAAGGAAATTAATGTAACTTATAATAACTCGAGCATGTAACGTTGACAATCACAAAGAAAAAAAAAACAGTTTTTAAATAATAATGTAAATTGCTCAATATTACTGATTTATGCTCGTTTTATGAACAGTAAAAATAAGAAATAACAATATATTAAAACTAAAAATAAATTATGATTTCTTAACTTATTAAAGCACAATTATAAACATTGTTTACATTCGCCAATGACGCCAGGAGCTAAGTCGAGAAGTCTTGTTTGCCTTGAATGTTACCTAGAAAATAAATCAATGACAACCTCTGCCACCTATTTATTTATTATTGACCTTGGAATAGAAATAATGACAACCGTTAATAAAATATTTATTATATTATATTGCATTAAATTTGTTTCAACCATTATTCATTTGCCACATTATGCTAACAAATGCTTAGTTGGAATTTTTTTAGTGACACTTTGATATTCCAATATTCCTACCATGGACTTGAAATTTAGACTCGCACTCGTAAAAGGAACTTTTGTAAAATTATTCTTGAGGTGTAGGCAGACAATAATACGTACACGTACGACCTATAATACTCGCATCCACACTCTCTCTCACACTCTCTCTCGCATACGTGCACACATTTACTAACCCACACACACATGCTCACGCCCTTCCACTCACACACATACACACGCGTGTGTGTATGTAATAATAATTGTGAGTAATTTAATAAATAAGCATAATCATTTACAGTGTCTGAAGAGCAGGACATGCCAGTTACCAAGCATTTTTGTCAGACAAATAATCATCTACTTTGTAATACGCTTGTTTACAAAGCATAAGTTTTATGCATTTTTTTTATTTTTTTCTTATTTAGATAAAGGTACACACAAGGTATTTTATTATATAGTATAACACAGTATCCCATTAGAGATGTTTGTACTTTTTTTAATCTAAATCTTTTGGTTGAACTAATTCATTTCTATCTCTCGTAATATTATTATGTCTTTCACATCGTTCCGTAAATAGATGCTGATTTTTTCTTACATAGATAATGTTTTCCTTAATATACTGGCAAATATACTACGCACCGTCAGAATGTTAATCTCTTTAAATAGTTGACTATGGTATTTGCGATTGCGTAGATTATAAATGTCTCTCTTTTGCAGAATGAAAATTCATTCTATATTTTTGCAGCGCTATAGAGTTACATAGGACATGAAACTGTAAAATTAACTAAAGTGAACTAACTACTGATGTCTGTTAGTTAGCGTCTTTCATTACGGTATTTGCGGCAGAACTGAGCCTTTGTGAAAGAGATGTTAAGTGAGGGCCCCATTGTTATCTAGAATCTAGCGTTATTCCTAAGAATATAGTTTTATTTATAAATTCTAACTTTACGTTATTTATTAAAAAAAAATACTGTCTCTTTGTTTGACGTCTGGCAAAAAAAATCTTAAAATTTCCGTATTTTCTTCTTTGTTTAGTACTAAATTATTAGGAGTGAAATAACCCTAAACTCGTTTGATACTATTATTTACATCGTCGAAGTTATTGGCATGTCTATTTAATTTAAAAATTAATGATGTAAATAATATGATGTTGTCTACCACTCAGGTAAGGTTTAAGCAAACCGATCCTGTCTAGTAAGTCCACCATTCTCAATTTTCAGGAGCAGAGTTTCGTGACTCATAGAGTCAAAGGCTTTTGAGAGCTCACAAAAGATACCCAGTGTATCCTTAGCTTGTATCCGCCCTCTAGTGAAACCGAATTATTGATCGTGAAGGATGTTATTTGAATTTTATTCACTATAATTTTTCGAAGACCTTGTTAAATACCGACAGGACAGAAACTAATTATTGTTAAATTGTTAAAATCTTTATTGTCTCCGGATTTAAAACGCGGTAAAACTTTACTTTGTTTCATGAGGTCTCGAAAAACTCCTTGACCATATTTAATAGCATGGTCAGCAGAAGAGTTAGGAATTAAGCCAAGAAGAGAAGGAGAGCAGTTAGGGAAATTATGCGTTACATCTAGTGTTAAAAGTAATAGATTGTTGGTGTTCATAAGTCATAAGTACATAAGTTTTTAAAGAAAGCTTTAATACATTTGCAAACATAAGTTAGGCTTACTTTAACGTATTGAATATTTCCATAAAGTAATATAATAATAATGACTTAGATTCCACTATACTGAGAATCGAAGAGGATGATTTTCTAAAGAGGGGAAGATATTATTACGCAACGAGGGTGAATAGTAGACACCGAGGAAAACCTTGACATGACTTAGTTCGACCTCCAGAAAAAGATGCTCACCTTTTCTTTTCTTTTCGTGTTGTGAAGAAATACTTATAATGGTAAAGGGAATGTGAGTTCGTAGACATATACCAACATCCCCCCCCCACTAAGAATCGCACGATAATTTCTTATAAGTTGGAAGCCTGAAAGAATATTTGATATGGATGGAAGACAATAGGAATAATAGCCAGAGTACGACGGTAGTAGGATTACATACATTACGATATACTATTCACCCAAACGCTGCAGTACTGAATGTAAACAACGGGAATAATGCATGAAAGAATGTGGCTATAAGCCAAGACGTTAAAGTTCAGATTATTTTATCAATTTTACTACTTGTGACGTAAGCAGTAGACGGCGATAAGATGATAGTGATAATGATGATGATGATGATGACGAAAGTGATGATATTTCCTGTAGAATCACAGATAATGAGTTGATTAAAATATCGTTAAAACTTACTTCTGTTGAAACAGTTTCATAAGGTATATCACTAAATTCGAACTCCCAACCATATCGGCATGGTATCAGTGGCGTTTCAGGAGGTGGTACCACTAAGGTATAGAGTACTTCAGTCCAATTTGTATCAAAAGTCTTGCAGTGATCCCAGTTGCCTGTTGCGGCCCCAGGTGCTAATAAATTTCGTCTAGAATAAGCAGTTTACAGTCACATTTTCTTCAATTGAGTTATACAACTAAAATTTGCTATAGAGCTTTGTTTAGTTATAATGAAAAACACTTAGTATGTAAATACATTTACATATACGAATCAAAATTTACCAATCTCCGAAGTGCTTATTAACAATGTCATATTGAGTCAATCAATCTAGGAAAATGTAAATGTATGGCATGAAATGGAATTGGCCACAAAAGCTATAACAATTGTTGGCTACAATAACCAACAGAAGTTGTCTCGGAAGTGAAAACGATAGTCAGGCTCCAAATTATAAAATAAATCAAAAGATTGAAAGTAGATAAATGCGTAGGCCCTGGAAGAATTACTGTCTCGGCTACTTTGTGGCTATCTTGCACGTTTTGGCACGTCTCTTTAACTCTATATTAGATTCAGGTATCCCTTTCAATGGTCGGGGTCAAACATAGCTTTTCTCTGTAAAAGAGGTTTCCAACAGATATTCACAATTCTCACCCTATCAGTTTGCTACCCACTCTCTACAAACTTTCTTCAACAATCAAAACAAGGATTATTAAAAGTACGGAAGAACGCCAACCGATGAAGCAAATTGGTTTTAGACGTGGATATTCTACGATAGATTTGGGATATGCCAGAATCAAACAAATGATCGAGAAATCCTGTGATTAACAGAGACCACTCTATGTAGCGTTTATCGATTACCAGAAAGCCTTCGTTATATAGATAGGGTTCGGTACTAGGACTTTTTTATTCTTAACTTATATTAACGATCTAACTCATCTTGTTAAGAACCGCCACGAGATAGTGTTTTTTTCACGTGATACTTCACTTTTAAATAAAATGAAACGTATGACTACATACTTTGACGATGTAAACCACACTGTTTTGAAAGTGATTTATTGATTTAACGTTAACAATTGATTATACTTCTTAATGAAGAGAAAACCAGATGTATACGATGCACTACTCCAAACGTTAAACAGGTAAAAAGTATTAAATAATTCTTGCATTACTCTTGATTCAAAGCTTCAGTTTACACTTTTATAACACACGTTATCAGCATAAATTTTTTGTACCTACCAACAGGCTCCATAAAATTAACAAGTCGTTTCTAGTTCAATGTGTGCGATTTTATAATAAAATTCCTGATAATATATAAACTTCAAGTCTAAATAAATATAAGTCCACTGTAAAACGAAAGATGTGCTTTAAAGGTTATTACTCAGTGGTGAATTATCAGTTAGAGATTCACAAACTATTTCAAATAATCAGTACAATGTAATGTGAGCTAATATGTTTCTCATTATCTAGTCTTATTTTCAACCGTCTTCAAAAAGGAGGAGGTTCTCAATTCGATTTTTATTTTGTGTTTGTTACCTCATAACTTTCCATTGGGTGAACCGATTTTAGTGATTTTTTTTTATTTGACAGTTGGTACTTCCCGTATGGTCACATTTGTCATTTGCTCCAGTTCTGACAACGGCATCCATGGGAAAACCATATAAGTCTTAAATTTGCAATAAGTGTGTGCGCAACAAATGGACGAATAACTCAATATCACGCAAACCGATTTCGATGATTCTTTTCATTGGAAAGGATGTACTTCAAGGGTAGTTAAATGAGAGTGTGGTTAGATTCTGACAATGCCACCCATAAACGTCTTAAATCCACCATCCACCATATAAGTCTTAAATTGTATGATAGACGCATGAAGTCGGTTGTCAACTTTTTGAAAGTGAATTATAGTGTATATATATAGTATATATTATTATAGCAACATAAAAGCACACGATAACAAGGTGTTTTATTGAATAGTATATGTTGTACACCAAATATTGTACTATATCTCTGGTAATTAAAAAGAGTGGCCATGAGTTTGTTTGCCCGAATTCCTCTCATAAGCTCAACCATTTTAAATCAACACTGTCGGTTATAAATCAACACATTCAGGTATGTAGTTATTTTATCTTTCAATATTAATTCCACATTAGACAAGGAAAACTATAGTTACAGTGACGTCATGTGTAACGTAACTTTAAATATATTTTTAAAATAAGTCAATTTCAAATAATCCTTGAGCAATTTTATGAAAGAAAGAAAGTTAATTTGAATTTGAATTTATATATTATATCTTGAAGAGAACTCATTAGCATACGTGAATAGTTATATATACATTTTCAAACAAATCTCCTTTGGAAATAAAATAACGAACTAGAAGTTGAAAGAATTAATTTTAGGCACATGGCGAAAATACGCGAGTCTAAAAAAATGCTAAAGGTAACAATAGCTATGTTTTTAAATACAAAAAATCTAATCTACATCCTCCTCCCCTACAAAATTCATGTGACGCTACGAGTGAGAAACACGTTTAGATCGTGCCAACAAGGTATGCAGAGAAGCATTACAAATGTGAGAAGAATAGAAAAAGTCAAACACGATACTATACGGGAAAATACAGTAATAGACGCACTTAAATTTAGACAGGCCGATAAGACGACTAGGATGAGCGCTGACCGTTGGACAGTGGTTCTGTGGCTATTAATATTTTTATTATTAAAGAGAGGAAGACCAGAAACTCGTTGCTTAAACGATATACATATTTTCAAATTAATGATGAATGAATAATCAATTTAAATATGAGCATTACTGAATATTAAGCTCATTACTATATTCGTATGATATTCGACTTAAATTTAGTAATCAAATTAAAGAACAGTTTGTAAAATTAAAATAATATAAAATGTGATAATTATTTTTTTTTATATTGTAGTCTATAAATATTTTTTTTTTAATCAATTTTTTTTTAATCATATGTACGTAGCGAGCCTAAACATAGATAGCCCCGAGGAAGAAATAATGATGTGTCCTTAATTATATTATTTAATGCAGTATTGAGGCCAGGACAGGACTGGAAAAGATTTAAAAGATTGTTTTTATTAAGAAATGTCTTAATTTGTAAATCGTTTTAAAAGGATTATAGTAAGTTATCAGGTAACTTATCGTTACCACGACCAAAAAAGAAATGGTTTAAAATGTGAAAGACGAAAACGAGTGGGGATCAGCCACCTCTGCTCTTAACAAAAAGATTTAGGTTTCCAGATTACTAACACAACGAAGAGGTTTTCAAAATTATGCAATATTGTATATAGGTGGTTATTTTAACTCAGAAAGTAGTATGAATAATGGATAGATTAGAAATAGCTATGAATGAAGAGTGCGTTGGCTATGAATGAAGTGGTGGGTTTAACTGTGAGACAAATTCAATTATATAAACCAATTGGCCATTGTGACCGTGTGAGTGAGGCTACCCGAGGCCCAACCCCTTTTTCCTTCCACTCTTTCCCCTCCTGCCTATCCCTTCCCTTATTAACTTTCAATTCCCGTCTTTCCCCTCGTTCCTTTCCCCTATCCTAAAAAGCGGACAGCACTTTTGAAACTCTTGAGTTGCAAGAATTCACTTACCATGAGGTGACCCTACTCGTTTGTCCCCTTATACTATAACGAACAAGAAACCTTTGGATTTTTTTGCTTTACTTGTACTGTGCTACTTATAATTACGACCTAAATGATGACTCAAAAGCAGGATTTTTACAATTTCAAAGGAGCGTAGCTTTTACTTATTTAATGGTAATTGCAACTTGATAATTTATTGACCTTGATAGCAACTTGGCATTTCTTGGTCAAATACCTTGCTTATATCTTATATAATATGAGCTGCAAAATTTTGAAATACGTGAGCCATAGTGGTGGAAACTGCACCACCCAGCAGTCAACCGTATTGTGCATAAAGTACTTAGTATATTTGTCAATTAGTAAAATATATTTAGTGTGTTCAGGACTTACCTCAACTCCATACTTAAGTTAGCAAGCTCGGGAACTTTACACCAATGGTTTTGAGGTGTCACAGTTATAAATATTTGCACGAAATAGAGGAAGGCGTACGTATAGCCAAAAGGCATCATTCCAATAATCAACAGCAGCTGGTATCGTCCCATGCCACCCACACAGGATAGTATTTTTTCCAACACATCGGCATCATAAACAGAGTCCTTGTTTAGCCTCTCTTTCACACTCTGAGAACATATACTCGAACATTCAACATTATTACAATGATGTTTTGTTCCAAACAACATTAAAATAATATATAATTATAATTGATTAACTAAATTCTGCATAATCAATCCTTTCGATTGCATTTAATATTAACAAGATAATATGAACTTAAAAATAAATACTAACATTTGGATTTTCCAACTCTAAGTTTTGTTTTACCATTTTAGACACATATACACAAAATAATATTTGCATTAAGTACGTGTTCACTCTTAAAAGAGTGAAAGGATAATATATGAAAAATGTTAGATGTGTCTTTATAATATATGCGTTAGAACTTGATAGGAATACATAATTAGTACTTCGTATCTGCATCAACAAGATTTGTTACAATCATTTCATTTTAAACTGCACTACTTACCATAAAATATAATAATGGGCCAACAGGTTCAAAAATAATATTATTTTTCGACTAGTCATTGAATAGTAGAGAATTTCACTGCTAACTTAACAGGCGCGACAAATTAGGTTAACGATTACCCGAACTTACAGCGTCGTGTTGTAAGTTAAGACTAATCAAATATTTAATGTAGATTTTTAATCTCATAGCGATCTATCCTGTTAGAATGTTTAAAAATATTTTCTTGTTTACATTAATAATCATTCAAGATTCTTTATATCAATGTATAAAAATCAAATGTTCATTTGAATACTAAAAACATAATTGTCTGCGTCTGTAGCACTGCACTGTAAGCGCCTGCGATAGAATATAAATGTATAATATTAGAAATTTCGGTTATGATTCATGGAAAAAAATTATTCAATGCCAAGTGTTGTAGGTTCGACTTCTCACAGTCCTGTGTTTACACTCTGTGTAAACCTTAAATTGTTGTTCTGAGTCTGGTTACTCTTTTTGACCGTTATTTGAACGTTTGTAAAGTCTCTGACGCCCTCAGAGGGTCATGGTGGTTAGGGTGGAGGCAGAAGTGCTCGCCGAAGTCTATCGGCGGACGACTGATTTCCGGGCAAGTAGTGGCAATTGGCCCCCATCCGAAGAGGTACGAGGGTGGTGTGAGGCCGCCGAGCCACTATGGCTCGTTGGTAGTCCCGGCTGGAGGCCTCACGTGAGGGCTTTGCCACTGTGGAGGCGCTCCAGCCGCCGAACCCTTTACTTCCGACTGACGCAGGTTCTTTCCGGGCACTGCCAACTGCCGAATCCTACTAATAACTTGCGCGACTCGAGCCATCACCAGAATTGCTACCTATCGGTGCGTCTTCCCGCGTACTGTCACAAGCGTATCGTCAGCGTAGCAAGTGGCGCTGACACCATGGAGAAGAGCACCACGCAGGACCCAATCGTACCCGATGTCCCACAGAAGCGGTCCCAGGACTGACCCCTGTGGAACACCGCACGACGTCTCTCGCCGACTCCAGCCATTACGACCTGGGTAGATGACAGACCTGTTCGCCAAATAGGAACCGACAATGCAGCGGAGGTAAATCGGCACCCTGTGGTACCGGAGTGCCTCCCTAACACACGTCCAGGGCAAGGTGTTAAAGGCATTGGCGATATCGAGGGACACCGCCAAGACAACCTCACCGGACACCTCACGGACAGGAATGCCGTGGGGCCCCGGGGCGGTGTTTTTGCCCTGAAGCCGTAACACCGCTGCTTGAAGTTCCGCTTGTGTCACTTCAGGCACGTCGTCGTCGGTTGGTCGTCATCAGTATACGAAGCCGGAACAATAGGCGGGGGCATGTGCTGCGCTCTCAAGGGGAACAGAGAGTGCACTATGTCCTCCACCAGCGGAGGCCTGAGACTTTGGGTCAATGGGGGTGCCCCTTACCATGCGGTAGTGCCGCCTCCATGGATCTCTCTCCAAAGTCTCTATCAGTTCTTGATGTGCCCGTATTTTGGCACAAGTTATAATTTTTATTTATGTGATGTCAGCCTCTGTTATCTCTTCAAATTCCACTTTATTTTTTGTTTTTCATTTTGTTCCAACTGTAGATATCAATGTAAATCATATCAATGTAATTTTTTCATATAACATAGGGGGATAGACAAACACAAGGGTCGCCTAATGGTAGGTAGATAGTAGGTAGGTAGGTATGTCCGCAGTCTATGGACACCTGCAAATCAGGAGTCGTAAGTGCGCTACCCACCTTTGAGGGTGATGAGGGATGGGGGGATGTAGGGATGGAAATAAGAGAGGGGGAGGAGGAGAAGGACATGTGGGCAACGAAACGCTTTGCAACCGGTTTTCTGTGAGGTCGTGGTATCGCACCGGCTGAGCCGGCCCATTCGTGTCTACCGTCTTTACCACTGTTTATCAAGTCATGTCGTTATGTAGTGATTGCAATTCCCATGTGTAAGACCAAAAGCTTTCTAAGTGTTTTTGTGCAGGTAAACCTTTATTAATGTCAACGTTTGCTTCATTTTCGTTTTGATTTTCATTGGTAAAAAGTATAGCGTAATCTGTTTTTCGTTGTTGTACTTTTTAATATCGCCCGTGTCTACCAACTTTACGTATTTAGTCTTTGTATTAAAGTCTCCAGAATCTCTTTTGGCCTCCTATTGGTATTTTCATGACGAGTGTGGTTTAATTTGAATATTGCATAATATCTCTTGAATTCTTTTTAACCTATTATTTTTTATGCATAAATCTACTACAGTTTGCTCTTAACTTTTCAATATCGTTATCCAGTGTCTGTTGCCATGGTGGTTATGTTTCGGTAGTTTTGGTCTAAATAAGAGATCTAGTCTAGAGTTAATTCTGTTAAGGTTATTTTAAATTTGTCGTAGATTTCTTAGCTATTCGTATTAATTAATATCAGGCTCTGATTGGTGAGTGCCTTATCAGTATATTTTTGAAATTGTTATGTACCTAAGAACAAATTTGCATCTCTTTATAAAACGATGTGAAAGACATAGTTGTATTACGAGAGAACGAAATAAATTAATCAAAGAAAATTTAGATCAGCGAAAGTAAAAACATCTATTTTGGTACTGTGTTAAACTATATAATAAAAAACCTTCTATTAATATTCTTCAACTAAACGAGAAAAAAATTAAAAAAATTGTAAGTAAATTGTAAGTAAGCATATTACAAAGTAGATGATTATTTAGCTGACAAAAGATGCTTGGCAAAATGCTGGTTCTGCTCCACAGTCAGTTTAAATTACTAGGGACCTACTTGTTATGGTATGTAGTTAGAAATTTCAATGGTATATTTATTTTTTATTATTATCATTTGACATTTACTTATTTATTGATATTTTCAAATATTTATATTACTGCCATACTTAATAAAAAATGTTTATACATTGTAAGTATTTAATGATTGCATGGTATGTTTTATTTAGAATTGTTGAATTGTACATGTGGAATGGTGTAATTAGCTATTTAGTTTTATCTTCTATGTCACAGTTTTAATCATCTCATGCTCGCCTAGAAATCATGCCTAGAATGGTGGTGTATGTTTCAGGTCATTAGGCGTCCTTTTATATGTTGCTCGTGAACGAGTTCCTTTGATCTGGGCTGGTAATCTCCGCACTGCGTTTTTTTTTTTTTTTTGTAATATAGAACGAGCAGACGGGTCACCTGATGGTAAGTGACAAACGCTTCTCCATGGACACCTGCTTCTCAAGAGTCGCAAGTGCGCTGCCCGCCTTTGAGGGTGATGAGGGATGGGGGATGCAGGGAGCGGAAAGAAGAGAGGGGGGATGAGGAGAAAGGAGATGAGGGGAGAGGAAAGGGGAGAGGGGGAGTTGGGCCTCCGGAAACCTCACTCATTTCGGGGAAATGCAACGCAAGCGTTACTTCACAACCGGATTTCTGTGAGGCCGTGGTATCGCACCGCTCGAGCCGGCCCATTCGTGCCTAAGCATGGCTCTACCACTGTATGTAACGCAGATATGCGACAGTTCAGCTTGACTTATTTAATCTGTGCATCCGTCAAGTTTTAATAAGTTTAAGAATTAGTATTAGGATGCTTAGGTACTAGGTATCTTCAGTATAGAATCCACAAGTACTAACCAAGTTGTGTTAAAAGTTATTAATTCAATTTATAGGTTGTATTGTATTAAAAAATTGATGAAATGCTCTTGCTCTTTAACATTTACGTTTAAGTGTAACATAATTTATTATTAACTATTGGAATTTTGTGTGACTTAAGGCGGACCCTTAAGTCAGTTTCAAACTTTAGGAACAAAACTTTCAAACAGGGGTTCTTTATGGGAATAATTTTTTTATGGGTATGTTAAACGTTATCAGTACCATTTGTGAACCAATTTTGAATATTTTTTTAATTTAACCTTTTGAATATGAAGACTATACTCCGCCTCTAAGCCGCTAAGATGACAAAGTAAGGAATTCTTTTTTTATTATATAGGGATGGACGAACAGACGTTTCACCTGTGGGGAAGTGACACGGCGTCCATAGACATTAGATTGATTTTGATTTTGACTTTGGTAGTGGAAAGTGGAGAGGGGGTGAGCGGATTGAAAAGTGGAGAGGGGCGTCAGGGGAGGGAAAAAAGGGAAAATGGAAAGCTTCCGCTACCCTCACTCACTCGGCAATACATTGCAAGGGTTGTTTGACTACCGGTTTTCTGTGAGGCCGTGGTATTACTCCTGTCGATTCGGCCCATTGGTGCCTAAGCTTGGCTCTCCAACGGTAATATTATAATATTCCAATATAACTTCGACATTAGTGAATCGACATCAATATTTTTTTCTTTTATTATCTATATAATGTTTATTCCATTAAGGAATTTCTTACAAATATAGAGTTGTTAGAAAAATAAATGGAACAAGAGCTAAATTTAATTAATTCATATTTGACCTCGTCCTGACCTTGCTTCTTTGATTAATAATTAATATATAAAGAAGAGTAACATGTATAGTATGGAGGTGATCTAATGTTAATACCTACAAAGCTGGTTTATAATTGACATGTAAAAGATATTAGTTGTTTAGTTTAGTCGTTACATTTGCATAGTTCGAATTTACTTTACGTAACTTATGATATAACATTACTATACCCCGTTTGTAGCAAATAAAGATTTCTTATTTCATATTTTACTAAATTGGTTGTACTTTCGCTTGGTTCAGATAAAATTTAAAGATCATAGACCAACTCTAAGGTGGAAAATTAATTAATATAGTGTACTTGTAACGCGTTGTCTTCGTAATTTGCAAATAGATTTTAATATGTTTAAAATGAATTGGTTGTACTGAAGATTTTTTTCAGTGGTAGAGCCATGCTTAGGCACGAATGGGCCGGCTCAACCGGTGCGATACCACGGCCTCACAGAAAACCGGTTTTTTACTTATTTATTTATTTAAGAAGTACTGCCACATCACAAACATTTAACATTGAAAATAACTTAAACTATTTAATTTATGGCCTGATGCATGTGACAATAATGGCGTACATAACATTGGCAATTCATCGGCTCGAAGATGGAATACAATAATTAATTAAAAAAAAAAAGGAATACCTAATGAAAACATACTTTGAAATTCAAATTTAACAAATAATACAGTAATAATTGTTGAAATATTAATATGAATGTCTAGTAAATGTCATGTCATATATATAAAAAAAAAATAAGGAATAATATAATATCAAGTAACAACAAGTCAGTTATAGAACAACAAATGATTAACGATTAAAATTAAGGTGCATTTTTTATTTTGTTTTTAAATATACGCAACTTATCGTGGAACACATCAAGATCGGGTGTTACTGTGATAAGGGAATGATACTCATTAATTATTCTACGGAGAGGTGCTTGCCGTCCCAAATTAGACTTTACAGGTGGGGTGTAGAAAATATATTTGAGTTTCCCGCGAGGATAGGTACGGGGAACCTTTAAAGGCATGTTCTCCAGAAAGTAGCTACACTGATATTGACCGCTCACGATTTTGTGAAAGAAGGACATGTCTAATAAAAGTCTCCGTTCACCAAGTGTAAGGATTTCTGTGGGAAAAGCCGCTAGAATTATAAGCTAGATGCCTAGTGAACGCTCTTTGTATGAAAATAAAAATTAAAATAGAAATTATAATAGAATAAAAATTATATAGATAATAAAAGAAAAAAATATTGATGTCGATTCACTATTTTTTTCTAAATTCTTCAGTAAAAGGACGTCCTTCTCGAGAATCATCAGTGAGTTTGCTTCGACTACGTTTAAACTCATTAAACCAGTTATAAACAGCGGCACAAGATGGGCCTTCATAATTTAATACCAACGACAACATCGAAAGTCGTAAGAAATCATTGATCGAAAATTTTCTACAGTCAAATTCATTTCGATGCAAGACAGATACCTTTTAAAATGTCGCCAATTTGTAAAAACAAATTACATCGAATTCAAGCATAAGATGTTAATGAGAACAATAATGTGGGCCCAAGTATTTTTGGTTCATCATTAAGGTTAAAAGAAACGAATTTATCTTTTTTCACGAGCACACGAGGGGTACAACTGTCAGCTCAGATCGAGAAGAGATGTGTCATGTATTTGCATCCATGTTCTCCTAAGTGTAACACAATTCGAATGCTAATAATAAACCTCTTTTTGTCAAATGATTTAAAGGCTATTGCCTAGATGTAGTTAGAGTTTTGGTTTAATGATTGTGGATTAACCAACGATTTTATAAAATGTTGAATAATCTTGAAACAATTAAGGCTGCAAAGCCAGAAGAAAGAAATTACGCATCGCCAGTATCAGTATCACTACATTTAATCTTCGTGACTTCGATTTCTACGAGATTTTTTCCTAAGTAAAAGCTACTTTAAATAATAGTACCTATTTATAAAGACCGGCCGCATAAGTATGTTTTATTTTTGAATATTTAGAAAAGACGTCTTCAATAATTATTATCCTATATATATATATATACATATATATATATATATATATATATATATATATATACTCATATCCTCTATATATATATATATATACATATATATAGAGGATATGAGTTATAATAATCTCTGGCATTTCAAAGTTATTTGAGTCTATTATTGTCTGTCAACCTTTCAGGTTGGCTTCGCCAATGCAATCTCTGAATCGTACCAAAGAAGAACGCTTCTGAATCTGGATTTCACATATAAATCATTGCACAATGTAATGAATTATCCGGTACGACTTGGTAGCCTAAAACAGTGATCGTGTATGCAATATGAAACCGGTTCTTGGAATTACCTACTCCTAATTGGGCGATTCCTAGAAAGCCTAATTGTAACACATAACCTATATTTCGCAAACTTTTATACGAAAGCCTACTACTTGGACCAGCGTTTAGAACCACGACCAGCGCTTTGGAACTCTTATAAAAAGACTAACGCTCTTCTTCTTGATAAAGAACAGAAAGTTTTGTTTAAAATTTTATGCTAGACGTGCGTACAGATTGACTGCACTGATGGCGTAGCGGTTTAAGTCGTCACCTCGCCTCCAAGCTGCCGCGCCTAGTGTGGGTTCGATCCCCGCACGGGACAACACTTTGTGTAATCTTCAAATTGTTGTTCTGAATCTGGGTGTTCTTTGTGTCCGTTGTTTGAATGTTTGTAAAGTCCCCCGCGACACAGAAGTTGATCCTAATGCGGGAGTTGTCTTTAAAAAAAAAAAAACACATATTATCCCAAACATAACCTACCCTACTTTTTGCTGGATGTAACTCACTGGAGACTAGAAAAATGTGTGATAGAATGCGTGTAAAATCATTAGCATCAGATATCAGATAAAAAAAAAAACTCAATGTGTGTTCACATTGTTTACCAAAAACAACTACTGTCAGTTGTTTTAAAATGTTTAGTCAGTTTAAAAGGTTAAAAATAAAAATTAGTGTTCCTATAATAGTAAACAGATGTAGAAATTTATCATCTGATAAATAACACTTACCGAAAATGGAATAGACGTATTGATAATCTCTAGGAAATGCTGCTACGAAAATGCGCAAACACAGGACGTATCAAAAGCTGTGGTTATATTTTATGATCGAATAGAAAAACGTAAAGCGCTATCTGAACTTTAAATTGACCAACAAAGATTATATTTTTATAAGCGAGAGAGAGAAACAAGAACTTTCCCCTCCCCTCGTATTCCCTCTCTTCTTTTCCATCTTCTTATCCCCTTGCCTCTTTCTCTTCCCCCCCCCCCCCCTTATCATCCTCAAAGGCGGGCACCGCGCCTGCTACTCTAGAATTGCAGGTGTCCATGGACGGCAGTTGTCACTTATAAAAAGGTCACCGGTTCATTCCTCTGTCCACCTATTAATAAAAAAAATGTGTACACGACTGTCCTGTTAACAGCCAAACAATTCCCTCGACTGAAGCCAACCCCGGTGCATAATCGAGTCATGCTTATCATATAGATGCATTGTCATCGGAACTGAAGGTGTTTGACAAAATGCAGTTCAACCAGACACCGAATAGTCAACATGCTTCGGTATGTATGGGCCGGCTCAACTGGCGAAATAACACGGCCTCACAGAAAACCGGTTGGTAAACTGTGCTTGCATTGTTTGACCAAGTGAGTGAGCTTACCTGAGGCCCAACGCCCTTTGAATTCCCCCTCTCCCCTTGCCCTTCCAATGTTACCCCTACCCTAAAAGGCGGGCAGCACTCTTGTGACTCTTAGGTACCATCAGGTAACCCGTTTGCTCGTTGGAACTATAAAAAAAATTGCAAGTTCAATAAAAGCTTCTTCAAGTTTTAAAGAATTCATAAATTCAGAAATATTTAAATGTATATACGTTGGACTTGTAATTTTTTTCATTCATTTTTAATTAAATCAAAAATAAAAATAGATACCATTGCTGGTGCCAGTGCGTACCGTCGCTACAGGCAGCGGACGGTTACTTAAACTTGTTCGTTATCAATTCTGTTACATTTCATTTTATTTTTTTTTAATAAATATTTAAAAATAAGACTATATTATAGATATATAAAAATATTAAATTATACATACATACTATGTATATCAAAAAGGAGTAAAATTTTTCAGGGTTTATGGATTTGAACTCATCATAACTTCCAAAAGCCTCGGGGTATCGTAGGGATCCATCATCCCGAGTAACAATGACTATATATTTTAGATCAATATAATGGGTGCATGGATGGATGGATAGCACGTAATAATAGTGTATTTGTGTTGTTTTTTTTAATATATTTTAACCTTATCAAGTTGTTCTCCTATGACCGATTTACCGATTTAATAATATGTGGCAAAATGGGGTTGTTTAATACGCTTCTGCCTACCCTTTCAGGGATTCAGGCGTGAGCATATCAATGTATGTAATCACAAAAAACAGTTGAACATAGTAAGAGTTTTTAATTTATGTTTTGTTATATCATTCAAACAGGTCTGTTTAGTTATCGTTTATATTAATGGTAAATTTATAGTGTCATCGCTATTATTGGCTGTTTCGGACTTGTGGGAACTAATTCAGGTTTTTAAACAAATATTTGAAACGTTTAAATAATTTATTTAAATAAGAGATCGTGCTTATTGCAATAATTTGGACAAACGTTCACACCACTAGAAGTCTCATACCATCGGAGAAAAGAGATGCTGAGGTACGAATGAGCTGGCTCAACCGGAGTTATACCACAGTCTCAAATAAGGCCGGCTGTCAATCAATACTTGCATTGTATATAGCGAGTGAGTGAGAGTACAGTAGGCTCAAAACCCCCACACCTCTTTCTCACCCTTAAAGGTGGGTAGCGCAATTATAACTATTGAGTTTTAGGGGTCGGCGTCGAGCCTTGACCTGCTCTCATAAATATGCAACGTAAGTCCCTGTAACGTAAGTAATGTTAGCCAACAGTGGGGTGGCCGTTGGAACAATCCATGATGATTACAGTCACAATGTAGTTCACTAAGACGAGGTATGTTACATGTGCTATCAATAATAAACCGATTAGTACATTATCGACTTCATCGAGCTTGTCATGATAAGTTGTAAATAACTGTATTTTTCATAATTACACTTAATTTTACACCTTAGCGATACTTCCCCATGATTTTAAACCGGACTAATCTTTTTTTTTTTATACGGTAGGGGGACAGACGAACAGACGAGTCACCTGATGGTAAGTGACACCGCCGTCCATGGACACTTGCAACTCAAGAGTCACAAGTGCGCTGCCTGCCTTTGAGGGTGATGAGGGATGGGGGATGCAGGGAGCGGAAAGAAGAGGGGAGGGATGAGGAGATGGAAAAAAGGAGAAAGGAGATGAGAGGAAAGGAAAAGGGTGAGGGGGAATTAGGCCTCCGGAAACCTCACTCAATTCGGGGAAATGCAACGCAAGCGTTACCTCACAAACGGTTATTAAAAACTCTTACTATGTTCAACTGTTTTTGGTGATTACATACATTGATATGCTCACGCCTGAATCCCTGAAAGGGTAGGCAGAAGCGTATTAAACAACCCCATTTTGCCACATATTATTAAATCGGTAAATCGGTCATAGGAGAACAACTTGATAAGGTTAAAATATATTAAAAAAAACAACACAAATACACTATTATTACGTGCTATCCATCCATCCATGCACCCATTATATTGATCTAAAATATATAGTCATTGTTACTCGGGATGATGGATCCCTACGATACCCCGAGGCTTTTGGAAGTTATGATGAGTTCAAATCCATAAACCCTGAAAAAATTTACTCCTTTTTGATATACATAGTATGTATGTATAATATAATATTTTTATATATCTATAATATAGTCTTATTTTTAAATATTTATAAAAAAAAAATAACATGAAATATAACAGAATTGATAACGAACAAGTTTAAGTAACCGTCCGCTGCCTGTAGCGACGGTACGCACTGGCACCAGCAATGGTATCTATTTTTATTTTTGATTTAATTAAAAATGAATAAAAAAAATTACAAGTCCAACGTATATACATTTAAATATTTCTGAATTTATGAATTCTTTAAAACTTGAAGAAGCTTTTATTGAACTTGCAATTTTTTTTATAGTTCCAACGAGCAAACGGGTTACCCGATGGTACCTAAGAGTCACAAGAGTGCTGCCCGCCTTTTAGGGTAGGGGTAACATTGGAAGGGCAAGGGG
This sequence comes from Tyria jacobaeae, assembly GCA_947561695.1. Classification (NCBI taxonomy): domain Eukaryota; kingdom Metazoa; phylum Arthropoda; class Insecta; order Lepidoptera; family Erebidae; genus Tyria; species Tyria jacobaeae. Next base: position 22,054,676 of record OX387208.1, on the reverse strand, counting down.
AGAGGGGGAATTCAAAGGGCGTTGGGCCTCAGGTAAGCTCACTCACTTGGTCAAACAATGCAAGCACAGTTTACCAACCGGTTTTCTGTGAGGCCGTGTTATTTCGCCAGTTGAGCCGGCCCATACATACCGAAGCATGTTGACTATTCGGTGTCTGGTTGAACTGCATTTTGTCAAACACCTTCAGTTCCGATGACAATGCATCTATATGATAAGCATGACTCGATTATGCACCGGGGTTGGCTTCAGTCGAGGGAATTGTTGGGCTGTTAACAGGACAGTCGTGTACACATTTTTTTTATTAATAGGCGAACAGAGGAATGAACCGGTGACCTTTTTATAAGTGACAACTGCCGTCCATGGACACCTGCAATTCTAGAGTAGCAGGCGCAGTGCCCGCCTTTGAGGATGATGAGGGGGGGGGGGAAGAGAAAGAGGCAAGGGGATAAAAAGATGGAAAAGAAGAGAGGGAGTACGAGGGGAGGGGAAAGTTCTTGTTTCTCTCTCTCGCTTATAAAAATATAATCTTTGTTGGTCAATTTAAAGTTCAGATACCGCTTTACGTTTTTCTATTCGATCATAAAATATAACCACAGCTTTTGATACGTCCTGTGTTTGCGCATTTTCGTAGCAGTATTTCCTAGAGATTATCAATACGTCTATTCCATTTTCGGCAAGTGTTATTTATCAGATGATAAATTTCTACATCTGTTTACTATTATAGGAACACTAATTTTTATTTTGAACCATAAAAACTAACTAAACATTTTAAAACAACTGTGACAGTAGTTGTTTTTGGTATTTTTTTTTTTATTTGATACCTGATGCTAATGATTTTGCACGCTTTCTATCACACATTTTTCTGGTCTCCAATGAGTTACATCCTATATATCCAAGCAAAGAGTTCGTAGGGTATGTTTGGGATAATATATGTACGCATGTTTAGACAAAAAATTGAACAAAACTTTCTGTACTTTAACAAGAAGAAGAGCGTTAGACTTCTCATAAAAGTTCCAAAGCGCTGGTCGTGGTTCTAAACGCTATAAAAATTTGCTAAATATACGTTATGTGTTAGAAATTAGGTACATATCATTACTGAAATATGGTTTTTGAGCCCGGCGCATTCTAGGAATCGCCCAATTAGGAGTAGGTATTTCCAAAAAACGGTTTCACATTGCATACACGATCACTGTTTTAGGCTACCAAGTCGTACCGGATAATTCCATACATTGTGCAGTGATTTATATGTAAAATCCAGATTCAGAAGCGTTCTTCTTTGGTACGATTCAGAGATTGCATTGGCGAAGCCAACCTGAAAGGTTGCTCGTTATTATCGAAAATAGTTTTCGATGCGTGGACAGACAATAATAGACTCAAACAACTTTGAAATGGTAGAGATTATTATATTAACTAATATCCTATATATATATATATATATATATATATATATATATATATATATATATATATATATATATATATATATATATATAGGACAAGAATTTTTGAAGACGTCTTTGTTAAATATCCAAAAATAAGACATACTTATACGCCCGGTCTTTATAAATAGATACTATTATTTAGAGTAGCTTTTACTTAGGAAAAAATCTCGTAGAAATCAAAGTCACGAAGATTAAATGTAGTGATACTGATACTGGCGATGCGTAATTTTTTTCTTCTGACTTTGCAGCCTTAATTGTTTCAAGATTATTCAACATTTTATAAAATCGTTGGTTAATCCACAATCATTAAATCAAAACTCTAACTACATCTAGGCAATAGCCTTTAAATCATTTGACATAAAGAGGTTTATTATTAGCATTCGCATTGTGTTACACTTAGGAGAACATGGATGCAAATACATGACACATCTCTTCTCGATCTGAGCTGACAGTTGTACCCCTCGTGTGCTCGTGAAAAAAGATAAATTCGTTTCTTTTAACCTTAATTGTGAACCAAAAATACTTGGGCCCACATTATTGTTCTCATCAACATCTAATGCTGTAGCTTAACACTCTATTTTGATCTTAGGATTAATAGAGAATGTATGTTTTTTTATAATATATATAGTGATGAGGGATGGGGGGATGTGAGGATGGGAAAGAAGAGAGGGTGGGGAGATGGTAAAGTGGAGAGGGGGTATGAGGGTAGAAGAAAGAGGAAAAAGGGAGTTGGGCAACTTGTCCTCTTTGCCTTTCATCGAAATTAGTGAAGTTTCCGGAGGCCTAGCTCCCCCTCTCTTTTTTACGATCCCCTGACCCCCGCCCCTTTTCCCATCTCCTCATCCCATTATAACATAAAAACAATTTATATCGCTAAATTCCTAAACATTTCATAGAAAAACTTGTTTTATTAAATAATTATACTGGTTTAATATATACGAGGGTCATACCGAAATTATTTAGAGTAGGCCAGTAAGAATAACAGCTGATAAAAAACTTATTTCAATTTCAAATGAGAAACTCTTTGGGAATTTGTAGATGTGTAATGAATTTGATGTAATTTGTTTTTACAAATTGGCGACATTTTAAAAGGTATCTGTCTTGCATCGAAATGAATTTGACTGTAGAAAATTTTCGATCAATGATTTCTTACGACTTTCGATGTTGTCGTTGGTATTAAATTATGAAGGCCCATCTTGTGCCGCTGTTTATAACTGGTTTAATGAGTTTAAACGTAGTCGAAGCAAACTCACTGATGATTCTCGAGAAGGACGTCCTTTTACTGAAGAAAACAATGGTAGAGCCATGTTTAGGCACGAATGGGCTGGCTCACAGAAAACAGGTTGTAAAGTAAGGCTTGTATTGCATTTCCCCGAAATGAGTGAGGTTTCCGGAGGCCCAATTCCCCCTCTCCCCTTTCCCTCCCCCCATCGCCACTCTCCTCTTTCGCATCCCCAATCCCTTATCGCCCTCAAAGGCGGGCAGCGCCCTTACAACTCTTGAGTTGCAGGTGTCCATGGACGGCGGTTGTCACTTACCGTCAGGTGACCCGTCTGTTCGTCTGTCAACCTATAGTATACAAAAAAAAAAGAAAAAAAAAACGTGAGTGCTGTGTGGCTAACAATAGAAGTCGATAGAAGGGTGATTTATCAGCAGATTCGGGCAGCTGAGACCTGGTACGATTCAAGTACAATAAGTCTTACATTTTGTACATTAAAGATTTAATTTCAATATTTAACTGTACGAGTATATGATATATCTCATAGTTTGATGGTAGATCAAAAACGTGGATATATTGTTAAGAACCCAAAACCAAAAGACTATTTGTGCAATGATTGTTTCCATTCGATTTGACGACAGAAGTAAAAAAGGGCAGAAGTGAAGGGAAATGGATGATTGCCTCATTCCTTGGACAGATGGGTCATTTTGCAATAATCATTTTGATTAAAAAAGGACTGTTACTGATTGTCTGATACAGATTGTCTGGAAAATGTAAGACAGCATGTCCTAAGAAGCAGGATCCTCCTCTACCACGACATCGTTCCAGCTCGCTCCACCAGACGGACTATCGAATATTTTTCTATCGAAGATGTGGAGTTAGTGAGACATCTTATTAACATTCCAGACTTGGCACCTTGTGACTTTTAATTATTTCAAAAAATAGAAGATAAACTTAGAGGCATTCGTTTTATAAACTCTGAAGATGCCGTGGCTGCGTTTAAAAAAGATGTGGAAGAGATACCTAAAGAACGAAGTCGGCTCACATCGGCAGAATTGGCGAGAGACTAGTTAGTCTCCCCTCCGGAACTCGTGCATTCTGGTCTCTTGCCAAAGCTGTCCAGGGGAACTTTTGTAAGCCATCCCTTCCACCTCTGCGCATAGGAGATAATTCGTTGGCCCATGACGCTAAAGAAAAAGCCGATCTTCTGGGCAAACTCTTTGCGTCCAACTCGACCCTGGACGACGGGGGAAACGCACCGCCGACCATACCGCAGTGCGAGACCCGCATGCCGGAAGTCCGGTTTACACAAAGGGCAGTGCGTAAAGCGCTTCTTTCCCTCGACGTTCATAAGTCGAGTGGGCCCGATAGAATCTCTCCTATCGTGCTGAAGACGTGTGCTCCAGAGTTAGCACCGGTTTTAACGCGCCTTTATCGGCTTTCCTACTCTCTTGGCGTAGTCCCGAACTCATGGAAGACAGCTCTAGTGCACCCAATCCCTAAAAAAGGAGATCGCTCGGATCCGTCCAACTACAGACCCATAGCCATCACCTCCTTGTTCTCCAAGATAATGGAATCCATTGTTAACTGCCAGCTCCTCCGGTACTTAGAAGACCACCAGCTCCTCAATGATCGACAATACGGCTTCCGTCAGGGTCGTTCAGCTGGTGATCTTCTCGTATACTTGACTCACCGGTGGGCACAGGCGATCGAGACCAAGGGGGAAGCGTTGGCCGTTAGTTTGGACATGGCGAAGGCCTTCGATCGGGTCTGGCACAAAGCGCTCCTTGCGAAGCTTCCTTCCTATGGGCTTCCCGAGAAACTGTGCAATTGGCTCAGCAGTTTTCTTACAGACAGAAGCATCAAGGTCGTTGTTGACGGTGCATGCTCTGACTCGAAGTCTGTTAATTCTGGTGTCCAACAAGGCTGTGTGCTATCACCCACGCTGTTTCTTCTGCATATCAACGACATGCTGCAGATTAGCAGCATCCATTGCTATGCAGACGATAGCACGAGTGATGCCCTTTACACCGGCCGCGCTAACATTTCTCGGGTAAACGTCATCGAAAGCCGATCCAAACTTGTGTCTGAAATCGAAACTTCTTTATCAAAAGTTTCAGATTGGGGTCGACTTAACCTAGTCCAATTTAACCCCACGAAGACACAGGTTTGCGCGTTCACCGCTAAAAAGATGCCATTGGTCGTATCACCTCAATTTAAGAGCACTTCCCTAACTGCATCAGCCAGTATCGGAATCCTTGGCGTCGATATATCAAGCGAAGTCCAGTTTCGCGGTCACTTAGAGAGTAAGGCCATATTGGCCTCGAAGAAGCTTGGTGTGCTAAACAGATCGAGTCAGTATTTTACTCCGGCCCACCGCCTGCAACTTTATAAGGCGCAGGTTCAGCCGCACATGGAATACTGTTCTCATCTCTATGCAGGTGCACCCCAGTACCAACTTCTGCCTCTTGACCGCATTCAACGGAGAGCGACTCGCATCATCGACTGCCAAGATATTTCTGATCGACTTGACACCTTGGCGTTGCGTACAGATGTAGCTTCACTCTGCATCCTCTATCGCTTGTATCATGGGGAGTGTTCAGAAGAATTGTTCGGACTTATACCGGCTGCTGGTTTCCGCCATCGTCCTACGTGACAAAATATCCATCCCCATCACCTGGACGATTGGCACTCCACCAGTGTGCGCTTCTCCAAAAGCTTTTTGCCTCGCACAACCAGCTTATGGAACAAATTGTCGCCTGCCGTATTTCCGAACCGATACGACCTTCAAACCTTCCAGAAGAGAGCGTACCTCTACCTAAAAGGCCGGCAACGCACTTGTGACTCTTGAGTTGCGGGTGTCCATCGGCGGCGGTAGTCACTTACCATCAGGTGACCCGTCTGCTCGTTTGCCCCCTATCGCATAAAAAAAAAAAAAAAAAAAAGAAGAGTTTGTTTTCTGCTACAGTTAATGGTTTCATCGCATGAGTCGGAGCTTAAAAAAGGAACAAAGACTACTTTGAATAGCAATTAAAATATTAACAGGCTTGTATATTATTCGGTTCTTTATTTTTTAAAACATTTTAGTGTGACCCCCGTATATTGAAACCATTAGTCATTGTATTTTCTTGAAAAATAAAGAGATAATAAATATACAAATTTGATAGAATTTTTTTTTTTTTTTATACTATAGGGGGACAGACGAACAGACGGGTCACCTGATGGTAAGTGACGACCGCCGTCCATGGCCACCCGCATCTCAAGAGTCGCAAGTGCACTGCCCGCCTTTAAGGGTGATGAGGGATGGGGGATGCAGGGAGCGGAAAGAAGAAAGGGGGGATGAGGAGAAAGAAGATGAGGGGAGAGGAAAGGGGAGAGGGGGAGTTGGGCCTGAGAATGACCCCTTAATACAGTAAACGACAAAATTTAACATTAATAACTCAAGTTATTAGATTATCAGATTTTAATTAGATGACTCGGACTTTCCGTCAACAGACAGATCAAGTTATAGGTTTGCGATCCTAACTTACTCGAGCTATTGGTTATATTAGGAAGGGGAAAAGTTTATTCGTATTTTATATACAAATTCAATACTTTTTTTTTGTAAGTTTAATTACATTTATAATGTACCATTTTGTTCAATAACTTTTTACCATATTGTGTAGGTAGTGATATAATCGCTGTAGAAATCTTGGGATTTTTGACAAAAAAATGTGACTAGTAGTTTTGACAGCCCTCTCTTGGTGGTAACCTAGCACTACCAAAAGAAATCTGAAGAGACCGAAACAGGTAAAAATCTGAGGGTGCAAGGTAAGAACTATACGGGGGATGAATTCAAACTTCCCTAACAAGCTCTCTCAATGTTTTCTGAGTGCAAAGAAGTAGGTCGAAATATTTATTTTTACTTGTTCTTTTGTGTCGCGGGGGACTTTATAAACATTCAAACAACGTACACAAACACCCAGACTCAGAACAACAATTTGAGGATTACACAAAGTGTTTTCCCGTGAGGGAACCGAACTTACAACACTCAGCGCGGCAGCGTATTGTCGAGGTGACCGCTTAAACCGCTACGCCATCCGTGCAGTCAGTCAAATAGAGATAATGAACTCATATAAAATACAGATTACTTAAAGGTGTATAAAAAGGCGTACGTCCGCACATTGCACTATTGTTCGCTTTTAATAGCTGCCTTGCCAATAGTCACAAAGGGGCCGTATACTGAATACGTGTAGCTTCATGTAGGCGTTTTGACGTCATTTTAATGTTTTAGTTAATTTCAGATTTATGAATTTCTCCTTTGTTGGAGATTTTCTTTTTTAATCGGTACAGTGAATTCTTACGGATTAATATCTTATTGACTGTAATTAAAAAGATAAGAGATGCATATAATTTAAGATACACCATACTTTTTTATATAGCCTAACTCATAAAAGCAAATGTACTCACATGCTGTTATTATAAAGTTATAATACCATTTTTTGTGTGCCCCTCGGACCGTCACCCCAACGGGGTTTTAGGTGGACCAGTGTTTCGAAATCGAAACAATTAAAACTACACGGTTTGCCATACTGCGCCTAAAATTAGGTTGAATCTCGGAAGAGCTTTATTAAGATATACCGATTACCATAGTTATAAAACCAGCTACAACTTCTTAAGTTTTTAAAAAGCAATCACCAATCAGCGCCGTCGAATATTGGCAATAATTATAATCTGACTTGGTTTTAAAACTGCGCATTACTTTTAACACCCTACTAACTACCAATACCTTCACTAACACTAACCCCGTACAAAAGCTAACGATTACATAAAAAAATTGTTATGTAATCGTAAAATATTAATAGTAATAATGCTAGTTAAATAAAAAACACATTATACATATCGTTGGCAACTGAGCAAACAATATTCACTTACAGATATATCAAGTTGGTCGTTATATTTCAAAAACAAATACTTTAAATTAAACTTGGAAATTAATTTTATTATAATAAAGAGTAGAAACAAAGTATATAAATTTAAATTGAAATCAATACAAATAATAGGTGTAATATGCTGTTTAGTGGAACTCATAAATTAACATTTAAGGACACTAATTCATGCAAATGGTTTTTGTGTAAAATATTTATTTAAAATTAAATCATTAAACTGCCGCAGTAAAAATAGTAGATTTATAATTGTATCTTTAGTCAAGAAACTTAAAGTCAACTAAATCCATACTAATTTTATAAAGACATAGAGTTTGTTGAAAGCGCTAATCTTAAGAACTACTATATTCAGTGGTAGAGCCATGCTTAGGCACGAATGGGCCGGCTCGACCGGTGCGATACCACGGCCTCACAGAAAACCGGTTGTGAAGTAAAGCTTGCGTTGCATTTCCCCGAATTGAGTGAGGTTTCCGGAGGCCCACTTCCCCCTCCCCCCTTTTCTCTCCCCTCATCTTCTTTCTCCTCTTGCCCATCTCCTCATCCCTCCTCTCTTCTTTCCGCTCCCTGCATCCCCCATCCCTCATCACTCTCAAAGGCGGGCAGCGCACTTGCGACTCTTGAGTTGCAAGTGTCCATGGACGACGGTGTCACTTACCATCAGGTGACCCGTCTGTTCGTCTGTCACCCTATAGTATATAAAAAAAAATACTAATCCGATTTGAAAAAAGAATGTATGCATTAGACAGCCCGTTCATAAAGAAAGTATAGCATTTTTTATGTTGTTGCGATGTTATATTTCATCATCTACACAGGGGAGAGAAGCAATAATGAAATGTCAAACAATCAGGCAGACTTAAATACATAATTGTAAAAATAGAGAGTTGGTATATGAAAACTCTTCAACAGTGGTAGTCATGCTTAATCACGAATGGGCCGGCTCAATCGGTGCGATACCCTGGCCTCGAAGAAAACCGTTTGTAAAGCAACGCTTGTGTTGCATTTCAATTAAGTTAGTGAGGTTTCCAGAGTTTTTGGTTTCGTAATTTGTATCGTTCAAGAAATTTTATTGTTTTAAATTAAAATGAATTCTTCAGTTTGTTCAGTTCAAAAGGTATGTTTTACCCTTTACGAAAAAAAAATAAAAATGTTAGAAACAAGGAAGTAAAACAAAAAAAAAGCTATTCAGTATATGTATTTCCTTTCTAGGCCCTTGTGAATGCGTCCATGCGGTTCCTCATTGAACGGGTGAGAGTCACAATCTCCTGTTGTGGGATGTAATCTCACTCCTCTTGTGTAGCTGTTTAAACCTGTCCAAGCGTCTCGAGAGCAGGATCTCTCACTCTGACTTGTATCTTCAACTTATCCCATAGGTGTTCTACGAGATTCATATCCGTGCTTCTTTCTGGTCATAACCGTAATACCGACTTCACTCAGGTATACTTTAACAATGCCTGCGGTATGAGGTATGCCCTGGCATTATCCTGCATAACTGAACTCTCCGCCAATTAAATGTGCGTAGGGTACCATATGCGATTTCAGACACATTTCGATGTAACGTGAACCATTTAATGATGGTAAGCGAGGTTCAGATACAAAAGCAAGTTCGCTATTTACATCGATTTATTCCCCAAACCGTCCATGAACCGTTACATAACTGACTTTTACCTCGATGTTGCAATTTGAAAAACGCTCTCCCTTTCTTCGATACACCTTCTTTCTTCCGTTGTTACTATACAGCATGGTCCTACTCTTACCAGAAAACGATAATGCAGTTGGATTCAGTTAAATTAATGATTTCTTAGACAAACTAATAAGACAATACCGGTCATCTTGCTCAGACGTAACTCGATATCTACCAGATCCTACACAGTGAGTAAACATACAAGTTTCTCGATAACGCTGACAGCAGAGAAGCTAAGATGCAATCGAGCAGCAACAACACGCTGACTATAGCCTTAATCCACAACGCATTTTTGTTAGAAAAAAATGCGTTGTGGACAACGCATTTTTGTTAGAAAAAAATCTCTTTACCAGGATGTCACAGAGCTTAGTTAACCACTTAGTAAACAACAACTATTGAAAAAAAAAACGATATAAAAAATTATTAGATTACATGCATAAATTCAGACAGAATACATATTGATCTTTACAATAATTTAATTTAAATTTGGAATCGTGGGACACTTTAACACTAAATTGTTTATACTAAATTGCCAGATATTTAGTGGCGTCAATGATATCCGTACAGTAGTAGTAGCAGTACTGTTTTTTTTATGAGAAGTTTATATATCGATTTCATCGAATGTATTGATTTTGGTTTGATTTCTTTGGATTCAAATTTTCTCTACTATATGAATATGTCACTCCTTCAACCTAATAACAGCGAACTTTTGATTTCATTCAATGTACATGTCATGTTTAAGGATTTTTTTTTACCTAAAGAACTGTTTTACTAGATCTTAAATAACACTGACTGCCACTGAAATTAGTAAAAAAATAAATATTGAATTGTTTTTACAGATTTATGTTTTCGATTTTATGTCATTACGTTCATTGATGGTTAGGGCGAACAGAAATGTCAAAATTGGATTTTTGTTTTCTAAAAACAATTTGGTTTGGCATGTCCCTTTTGTTAAACATGTCATTTTACTATTGTACAATTTAAAATTTGTCACGAATCATCATTTCATTTGGCCTAGATCCCAAAGTAACATAACGTTTTTTAATGTGTATTGTGATTATTTATTAGTAACGGACAATCTAATGTAATACTTTATTGTGTGGCTCCAAGTAACCGTAGTGCATACAGTGCCACAACCCAACAAAACCACGTCTACGTGCGAGATAGGAAGGCGAGGTGGAAGGCGTATACTATAGATACCAACGGCCAGACACATTATCCAAACCCTTGTCTGGTCATGTTACTTCGCGCGTTTGCGCGTACGCTTGTGCACCGAAATATTTCCTGCGCAACTGACTGCTTCCGAAAATAGACTCGGTGTTACGCAAAGTCCCACGGAGGGGTCCAGTTCGATACAGCCTGGCTTAAACTGAGACTTGCACGTGAATGACTTTAGGAGTATGTTTAAGATATCGTGGTCACTTTAGCTCTTTACTGAGGTGAGAGAGACGGACAGAGAGAACTCGGCAGCACCTCGAGTGTCGAAGCAACCTTATTTAGGGTGGCACTGCTTTCCCCACTCAACAGGGGAGGGGCTCAAAAAGGTGCTCTAACATGATGCTCACCCCTAATCATGAGGATGGTAGGGACCACATCTGCCTCCGCATATTTTAAATTGCGGTGGACGTAACAATAGTGAAAGTAGATAATCTGAATGTGCGAACTTTGCTTGATCGCAAAAGATAAATGGTAGAGATATTAATCAGCATGGGGAATTCTAAAGCGAAGTTTGAGAACTGAATGGTGTGACTTCATTTGCAGAACAGCCTTTAAAACATGCTAATGGTGAAGGTCTTCTAAAAGCAAGGAGAAGGTCAAAAGATGGGCGGAAAATTTTAAAACCTTTCTAAACGTGAATCGATCAGTAGATCCAGTACACGTTCAATACCCAAATTATACCTTGAGAGCTCCTCAAATACAGTGATGAGGAATTAAATTCACCAAAAGGGAAGACCTCTGGAATAAACTGGAAAGGTTACAAAACCTCTGTATCTGTTTCATTTTCGGTTTAGGGAAATATGATCATGTTTCCGAATTCCGAAAGCAACTAAAATGGCTTCCTATTCAGTGGCGTCGTGATGTCCATTTACTTTCTTTACTCTATTCCGTTCTTCACAATTCTAATTTTCCTCTTTATCTGAGCAAGCGCTTTGAATATCCTGTCCCCCGGAATAAATCTCTCGCTCTTCAACTTCTCTTTTGTTACAAATTCCACCTCATAATATTACTTGCTACGTCAAATCTTTCACTGTGTCTGAGGTACGGCAGTGGAGTTCCCTGTACCACACTATCTACGATAGCCCTTCTTCTGTCGTTTCTCCCTTCTTCTCTCTCTCTGTAACTGCATATTTATGTTTGTAGCTATGTGTACAATTATGTTTAACATATTTTTACGCTATATTATTTATTATATATGTATGTATTTTCGTGGGGATGAACTTGTTCTTCTGGTATACATGTAGGTATCCTTTATATATTCTTACTTTAGGTATTTAGGTTTATGTGTATATGTTTATTATGTGCTACTATGTACACACTAACTTCATTTCTATACTCTCTTCACTCCCAAGGTTTGCTGGAAGAAAATTTAAGGTTAAGCTGGCCTTTGTACAAAATATTGTTCTTTCTGTATTCTATGTGTACAATAAAGAATTTGAATATGAACTTTTTGACTTTATGAGGATAAAAGAGTATGCAGGATCTGTAGGGGCAAGGGTGGCTCTCTGATTGCGATTCCTACCGTAGTATTTCATTTCCGTCAGTACCTGAAAAAGTTTTTGTCTCGAACCGACCGTGGTACCTGCGAGACGATTTTCTCGTTGCGCCAGTTACAAGAAAAGAGCAGTGAACAGTGGCGTGCCGTGTATGCCTGTTTCGTTGATTTAAATAAAGCCTTTCAAAGCAAACCACGGGAAGCCTGGATAGTACGTGGAAAATTATAGTGTTTAGTTTTTATCAATTAAGCGATTTTATTAGGTTGCACTAAGCGCCTATAAAAATTATAAGAGCAATAATTTCTTTTTAAACAAGGTTACTACAGACGCCTATAAAAATAATATTAGCGTGTACTGAAATATGATATTTTCAATTGTCACTTGTTAACCCAAATTGTTTAGTTTTTTTTATGTTGCTTCGCAGTTATGAGTGAGTTATGCTTCCCTAGATGTTCTGCTGATAATGTATGTTGTAGTTAGACGATTTCTGGCGCAAGCGTCATGCTTCATGGTTACCTCCTGACTATTATTACATTGTAAAAATGTTTGGCTACTCTTGTATTCCAGCATAAATGTAACATTGTCCTCTCATTTCTTTTTGCCCTTATGATCCAGAAAATTGTAAAACAAACACGTTAAAAAAGGTGTCCATGGAGTTTCTTGCTTGGTCTTCTCCATAGGATCTACGTATTGATACAAGCAACTAGCTTCATGACTGACTTAGTCAGACTGATTTCTTTTCCTGACAATTCAAAAATACCTGTCATTGATTTCAATGAAATAAATAATTTTGAATTTTTAAAATATCTTATATTAAAAAAGTTATGGTAAGTAAGAGCTTTATATACGAACACTTCCCTTAGACGAGTAAATATACATTAAAATGCCGAAAATTGCATCATATTCGGATCTAAAAATAAAGTTTAGAAAATCTCTTACATATAGGTGCACTTACGCGTCGAATACATAACCTCACTTTTTAAAGTGACACACAATTTTCCTGCATAAAACATTTAACCATACATTTTCTAGAAGATTTTTCTATGTTTGTTTTGCACTTTCCGTGAGAATTAATATCTTACAAAAGAAATGATAGTTTAAAACTAACTATAGTCTTAAATCGTAGTCGTAGTTACCTTAAGACCAACAAGTGGCGTTACGTATTGCATAGATGTCACATAATGACTCAAAAACTTTTGAATTCCTCGCTCTACGTATAAAATGAATGAATCGTGATTTAATTAAAGCCTAATGTTACACGGAGTTAACACAATCTTACTGAGTAAAACATTTCTACGCTTTTGTTCAGTAGTTTGTAGTTAGTGACACGGGATAACCATGCTTACTGCTTGCAAATCGTTTTTTCGGATACCTTCTTTTCATTCCATTCTGTGGGCAGCGTCTCTTGAGCTGCAGGTGTCCTTATGTGGCAATCAAACAATGTTTGCGTTGTATTTCAACGAATGAGTGAGTTTATCGGATACCCTCTTTTCCTTCTACTCTGCGGGCAGTTTCTACTATCTTGAGTTTCAGGTGTCCAAATGTAGCGATAGTCTTGTGTGCTCCTTGGCCACCTATAATAAAATAAAATTCCTCTCCATTCTCAGTCCATAGTCCTAAGATAATCCTACATACGTCGTATGTACTAAAATCGTAGATCAGTCCTTTCCTAATCTCATCTTTCACGGATATCAAAAACACTCAGTCATGAGGTATAAATATAGTTAGGAAGTTAGTTAGTAGTTATAAATACTAAAGCAATCACGGTTTTGTTGACAGTTCTATAAGATATTCATAAAAAGATGGCTTCTATAACGTTTTATGAATAGTTTATTGGAATATCCCAAAAACAAGATGGTGAGTTAGTACTGAGTGAAATACACTTGCGAGGTAATATTAAACACATAGTGTGACTAAAATAGAAAACTACAACTTATAAGTTGGTATAACATAGGCATAGTGCATTTATAAAGTATATGTAAATATATAAAAAAACTACCTTAAGACAATAAGGTGCAAATAAAAAAAAAACAACTAAAAATCCCTAAACCTTAAACCCCGCCAAAATAGCTGGCATGTTGCAGTGTTAAATACAATTTTGTAGTCCCTCACACACTAGGTAATCTAACATTACGCCATAGATGAATATAAGTTCAGTCATTTACAGAAACGGTGTAAGAGAAAATCTCTTATACATTCATACATAAACTGTAAAAATATTACACAGCTTTATATGGCAGTCGTGTAAAAATTTAATATCTGCGTTTAATATTTACGTTTAATTATTATATATATTATTATATATATTATGTAACTCTTTAAATCAGTTGTAAATAGTAGCACAAGATGGCGCTTTGTAATGAAACGCCAATCGAAGTCTATCGTAACATTGAATCTCGTAATAAATAATTAGGAAAATTAAATACGAAACGAACATTTCTCACTTCATCAGAGCTGAAGACTGGGTGTTATCTCGTCTCGATCATAATCCACTGGATTATGATTTATGGTCAGTTTTAGAGAGTATGCTCTGTATAGTCATGATAATTTCGGTACCCTAAACAATCCATAAGATTGGCAGTAAAGAATTTTCAAATGGAGAGAGTGCTCCTCTTGGTAACTAGCCTGGTCGTTCTAAAAAACGAAAGTTTTCTGGAAACGGTTTCACAAACGATACAAGTTATACATCAGCTTCTGCTAAAAAAAATCAAGATTACTGGTAAGTTACAATTTTTATAGTTATAAGTGTACTTAAAACATTAAGAAACGCATTTCTCAAAACCAATTTTTTCAAACTTTCCTCCATCATATCTCAAAAAATGGCTTGATTTACTTCAAATTTATAGGGTCTACTCAGTACATTTAGACGCATTGTGTGAACTACTACTATCTCAATTTTTTTTTTATCCATAAGTTGACAAAAAATACATGAAATCCGATTTTTTTTGTTCCGAAGTCTGTCAAAAATCCAATTTTCACAATTATTTCGATCCTAGTTCACTCGGTGTATTTAAGTATACAGATTTAAATCCCCCGTTTTTTTGTTTCAGATAAGCCAGTCAGCTGATATCGTGGAGGAAGTGAGCGTCCATTTTTTAGAGGCGGGTGTCTTCAGACTGCTATGACTTTGGTTCTACTTAATACTTTTAGCTAAAAAGTTTACTGTATGCTCTTGAACTATGTACAAATAAATGATAAAAAGTTCAAAGTTCTATCTCTTCATTGGTCTTTAAAAAAAAACACAAAAAAAAAATCAGGGCGTCAAACCAGAACACTCCCTTAAGGTGAACATAAAAATAAAAATAGATTCAAATAACATAGAATTATTATACAGATCATGATTCAATAAGTTATAATAACCATTGCATCTCATACACGGCCTTCTGATCCCAAACTATGCAAAGCTTATACTGTTGCAACCAACTACTGATACTCATACATACATTTTTAAACACATACATATAATAGATATATTAGACCCAGCCACATAACAAATGTTAGTATTTATCTAGTATTGGATGTGAATTAAACCCACGATATCTTGTTTAGCCGTCGGAATACCTAATCACAAAACCAACTGGCTTGTCAAGACACAGTTGAGTGTTACAAAATAAGTAGATTAGATTTTGTTAATTGTGAATGGTAGAATGTCTTAGCTTCATCGCTAGCTTATGACCTTGTAAAAAAAATATTTTAACAAACCAATTTTAAACATTTATACATGCAGGTTTGTCGACTGTTTTAACTACTGACGCAGAAACATTAAGCTCTAAGGAAGATTTTTATTTATTAATATTTATTCGAAAGGTGACTTGGCTCAGAATATTCTTAGATTTAAATTACGAATATATGGATGTTAAGCAGTTCGCTAATTATAGGAGCATATAAATTATTGAAGGGTATTTAAGTCAAGGTTATTTTAAATTATTAATATGTACTTCAATACAATATACTCGTACTTATAATTAAGGCTGAGACAGTTCGTTTTCTGCAGATGTTAGAAGAACTAAGCACAGTTATAGATCATAGGCCCAAAATAAAAATATGTTTACTTACACTAGTACACACACATACACATAAGCTTACATATTTTAGCTTCGTTGTTTGCAGAGACGACAGCCCGCCACTTGCTTGTACATACCTACAGAGTTTCCTCTCGTGGTATCATAACTTTCATGTAAGCCCACCGATTTCGGATATATCTGACCTGTCTCTTTTTAAAACATCACTAATATGATCAGTGTAATCGACCCCTACCAATACTTCCATTCAAGTTAGCTTTATATACTTGATTTGTCATTCGTTTGCACTCATTCCTTTCATGTGCCCAAACAACTTCAACATACCCTTTTAACTGTCGTCAGTACGTATAACACAGTAAACTTTCTTAAGAACATTTCAAGGTTCAACAAGGTTATACAACGTTTAACGCTTGCGTTGCATTTCCCCGAAATGAGTGAGGTTTCCGGAGGCCCAACTCCCCCCTCCCCTTTCCTCTCCCCTCATCTCCTTTCTCCTCATCCCCCCCCTCTCTTCTTTCCGCTCCCTGCATCCCCCATCCCTCATCACCCTCAAAGGCGGGCAGTGCACTTGCAACTCTTGAGATGCGGGTGTCCATGGACGGCGGTTGTCATTTACCATCAGGTGACCCGTCTGTTCGTCTGTCCCCCTATAGTATAAAAAAAAAATACAGAAGTTTAGAGAAATTAGGATTTCTGACAAACATTTCTGTAAAGGGAAATGATTATTTTTGACAGGTGGAATTGTTTTTGGATTAAGTGCATGATGCTGTTATAGCACTCACTGGATTTGAATACTTTTACTAAACTAGAGAATTAATTATATCTGTAAGTATCAAACTGTTAATAGGTAATCGCATAAGTAACATATTTGTGCTAGTTAGCTTATACAATGGAAATGTCTATTTATATTCTACATAATTCATCGTACTGTAAAGTCCTGGTTTTCTATGAAGCAAAGCCTTGACTCAGCAGCATTGCAACAGTGGTCAGGCAGTCAGCTACTTACCGCCTTAGTGCACTTCCACGAAAAAACTCGATAGAGGCAAAACAAACTTAAAGTAAATCTCCGTACATCTGTGCTGTGTATTTTCCAATTAAACTATCTCAAAGTGTGTGTAAAGTTTATTTTTGGAAGACTGACGTGTGCCACTTCCTAACACTGGTCTTAGAAGTGGGATGCTGTGCGAGTATATCAAGGCTTCCAATAGCATCTCGCGAATCCTGTGCCCCTGGTCAACTAAAAGCCTTCTTCTGCATCTCAATCTCCTTTTATTCCCTAGATCAACTCAAACAAAGGCTATGCTTATTATAAACATCTAGAATATACTATAAATTACTATCAAAAATGCGAACACAAGGCATTCTGATCTCATCTGCCCCACTCTTACCCGGATTTAACTCTATCCTTCGTCGTCACAAAGCCAATTAGCCAATTACATACACGTCTCGTACACTAATAATAAACAAGAAGGAAGTATTCAACGACGGAAACATTTTGTCCTTAACTCCATTGTCTACTGTGTGATTTTTCCACGCTAAAGACCCTGGGAGCAGATTAATTTATTGGCGCCTCAACTAGAAGGGTATGACTATGAAATAGTACAAAAACAAGGCAAAATTAATACAAATGCAGACGCCCCTTCTCGCATCCCTGTTAATATAAATAATACAGATAGACTTAATAAAATAAAATACAGCCCTTACGTTTAACTAAATACATATTCCTAATTATGATTAATCTATACTCAATATGTAGAACTCTTATCGCAGATACATGACACCGCGTCCTTGCTCGAGGCCGAGCGCACACCTTGCACTGTGCAGTCACATGATAACAAAACACAGTACTTTTTATTTACTAAAGTCCATTATTATCATGAGCCAACATTCCGATCTGTCTACGATGTTTTTATAAATAAGTTCCACTCCTTATCATCCCAAAAAAAAATGGAGCCCTAGAAGGTAGCCACGCTACTCTAAAGGAATATTTGGAATCATTTGTCAACGAAAATCATAACGATTGGTATTGCTACTTAGGCACAGCTATTCTAGTTTATAAAACGACCTCTCACACAACCACTCAGTTCACACTGTTTGAAGTGTGGCTCCCAGGCAATCTGTATCATACAAAAATACGTCCGTGGTCTTCATTAGAGAATGAAAGTGAGTCGTGAAAAAGTTTTAGAATTTATTCGTCAAAGTAAAGAAACCTCTAAGCAAATTTATGATACTTTCACTTAAAAATAAAAATCACAAAGTTCTAGATACGGTTTATCTAAACATTACCAATGAACTCCGCAAAGCCTTGTCCCCTATATAGAAACTTCTTTATAAAATAGTTAGACTTAATGATAAAGATAATGTTAAATTATTAATAAATCGTAAAAAGTTAAGTATCATACTTATCTTATTAAGCCTTCGCACTCCTAATTATTTATATTATACATAGCCGTAGCCCTAGAATGTATTTTGATTCAGTGACAAATATTAACTTATAAATTGACTTTTGGAAAGTCATCATTCACATAGACGATCAATCAGTTAAACCTCATCTTGATAAGTTCAACAAACTCATTGTCATAACCGAACTTCTATGCGCAAAACCAGATCCTGAAGAATATTCTCAGGGCAAAGAAATTTTTAGTACTATCAAAGACTTACTAGAAGCTAACTATGTACAATCTCTATCTCACGTTGTCTCGAACTAAGAATTTAACCGGTTTATAAGATATCTCGAGTTTGGTGGATAGATACTCCACTCTACAGCGAGTGCCCCGTACTCATAGTGAGGCAATTTTTTATCAAGTGTATACTAACACTAATTTAAGACCGATTTTAAAACGCAATAAAACCAAAATTCTGTATCGCCACATTGAACAGCGCTCGCACGGCGGCAGTATTATGTCCTTGGCAATTTCCTATACAATGCTGCAAATGCTGAGAATAACATATATCCACTATCGATAAACAAATTCAAAACAGTTATCATACTCTGTCTGAAAACGCTTAACTAGGATTAAACGGAAGAACTTGTATGCAATCAAAGATTTTAAGTAATTTGTAATGGAAATAAACACACACACACACACACACACACACAAACGCACACACACATACTCACAAACACGCGCGCACGGGTGCACACACACTCAGACACATACAATCAATCAATCAATTATCATTCTTACTGGTTGTACTTACTCATATATAAAAAAAAAAAACAATTATTTCATTTGCTGTTATTTATTGACTTTATTACATGATAAAAAACACACATACATGATAACATGATAAAAATTACAAAAAGCATGATAAAAATTATTAAAATTACATCCTTTGATGCTACATCCTTTGATGCTCACTATAGTCTTACTCGGTTATTTGACAAGCTAATCAGACGTAGCTTGCTTAGGCACGAATGAGCCGGCTCGACCGGCGTAATACCACGACCTCACAGAAAAGTATGGTTATGATGTAACGCTTGCGTTGTTTTTCCCTGCAATGAGTGAGGTTACCGGAGGCAAAAGAGAGCTCTTCTTACCCCTCCCCGCATCCTCATCAATCTCAAAGGCGGGCAGCGCAGTAATGACTCTTGAGTTGCAGGTGTCCAGGGACGGAAGTTGTCATTTACCATCAGGTAACCCGTCTACTTGTCTGTCCCCCTAGAGAATAATAAAATAAAAAAAAAAACAATAAAAAAAAGTTACATTTCCCAGTACTCTTAAGTCTAGATAAAAGTCTATATTCATAAAATATGTCATTAAAAAAAAATGTATCTGGTGCTTTAAAAGGACTAAATCGAGCCCAAATGAGGTACGACAATATTGTCATTCGCATAGCATCCTACTGTTCTGTTATCATCAAAACATGAGTCACAGATAACATTAACTGTGTTGGAATTAGCCATTTAAACTAAAATCTATGCATAGTACTTGAATGTCGTGACTTGATTCTGTCCCAAACTCAATATTTCTCCGTTCCCAGGAATAAGGGCGAGTTATCTTCTATTTGTGTTTCTTATACTATTCCGTTTTTAAATTTTCGGTTCAAAGCATGATCATACAATGAGTCTTGAACAGTCTAACTGCCTGTTACTAGCTCTATCCATAATTGACATAATGTCATTAATTTGGCTACTTGTAAAATAATTATAATGAAACTGCAACTCCCATATTAAGATGATAAATGTGTATTCGGGTACAAACAGCTTCTGCTCTAATAATAATATTTCCTGAAATAATACATGGCACATACATAGATATGTTCTGTATCTTTACATTCACTAAAATAAAATACCGTGATGATGCACCTGCTCTTTTATAAATATATGAGATTATTCTAATCTCATGTGTTTATAAAGCTCATGTATTCTTCTAGACGAACAAACGGGCCAATGGTACGTGACAACCGCCGTCCAATGACACCTGCGACTCTTGAGTTGAGCGTTGCCCGCCTTTGAGGGTGATGAGGGATGGGGGGATGCGGGAAGGGGTTCAAAGAGTAGGGGTTGAGGAGATGGGGTATGAGGGGAGTGGAAAGAGGAGAGAGGGAGTTGGGCCTCCGGAAACCTCACTCATTTCGGGAAAATGCAACGCAAGCGTTACTTCACAGCCAGTTTTCTAATAGGCTTTATTCTGATACAGGCTTTGTAATATAAGTACAGTGAAGACAAAAACCATATCAAAACGTCATTCAACTCATACCTAGCTCATTCAAGGCAACCTTAGGACGGGCTGGAATTTTACATAACAATAACAATAATTTAAAAATATTTTTTTATATCTCATTGACACAAACAAACGGGTAACCTGATGGTAAGTGAAACTGCCGTCCATGGACACCTGCAACTCAAGAGTCGTAAGCATTTTGGAGAGTGAGAGAAAGGGAAAGAGGAGAGGGGAGCTGGGGATTGGATAGTAAATGACTTATCATATAAAAATCTGGAATGCCCAGCCATTTCGTGTGCGAGTGAGGATAGATGTTCACCCAGTGCTAGAGGATTTGGTACACTTGTAATTCGAACCCTTAGACAAAACACTGATTCGACTTACGATTAAGCAGCAGTGATCCATTGCTGTTAATAGAAAATAATAATAATAATAACTTAAACTAGATAAAAAAAAATAAAAACACAATTGAGGTTATATCATTTCTGCTCCCAACATAACCCCTTCCGCCTGACTGACTAATCGGAAATCGACTGCCTATATCAAAGTCAGGGCCAGTATTTTCAGTGAGCAGCGATACAACTTTAACCATTCAGTTTCTTTTTAAATTAAATTTAAAAAGTATTGCGTTAATTACATATCTGCCTACCCTTTTGAAGACACAGGCGTCAGTGTATGTATACATGTATGTTAAAACAAAATATTAACTCCATATACTACATATTTTAATCAAGAGAAATACTGGAAGTTAAATAAATTAATAATTTATGATCATATTTTTAATGCGAAACTGCTCCTGTGTAACAGGCATCCCATCTCTTTTGTAATTTTGTTTGTTGTGGGTTGACCTTATTGTTTATCACCATCCATCGGTGGTGAGAAGCCACTTGAGTGCAGTCACCGATATGAAAATGCGGGTAGTAATGTCTTTGTTTTATGTTTTTAAATTACTAGGTATAATAGAAACAAATAGGTTTACACTACAGTTTTAAGCATGACAGTGAATAACACAAACACCTTCTGTTAACCGACTACAAAATGGTGTTTCTGAATTTGACAGAAATCTGTCATTCGATTCTTCTATCTTCTTTTACACTTCTATTAAAAAAACTGTAGTTAAAACAAGTACTAATTAGGGAGCAACTAGATAAAAAAGAGGACTGATATAATTAAAAAAAAAAAGTCACTACATAGCTGACAGTTTAGTCTAAACGATGGTGTGCCAATTCCAAATTTGAATTTAATTTTTTTAATTTTCATACAATAAAAGATTGAAGAGATTGTTTTCCATGTGTATTATGTCTGAATTTCTGCATTTCATAAATTTTTTTTTGTGTATTTCATAAGAGATTTCTTCCTAACAAATACGGATACTTCACCCATGGAAGCCGCCCAAGTCATGGCGTTGCTGGATTCAGGGTATACTCAGCTTGTTGCATTGCAATGCATCTTAGTCTCTCTGCTGTACATAAAGTGTATCAGCGGTATCGGGAAACTGGTATGTTCACTCATCATCCAGGATCTGATAGATATCAAGTCACGTCTAAGCAAGATAACCGGCATGTTGCGTTATTGTAAGGATTGGAGGCTCCAAGATTGACTGTGAGCGATTCTACTATTAGAAGAAGATTAGAGGAGCGTGGCCTCATTGAAAAAAGAGGCAGTTATAACTATAATTAACACCCTAGGTCATGAATTGAAGAGACAAGTCAGAGTGAGAGATCCTGCTCCGCAGAACTTTGGCGAGTTTAAAACTGCTTTACAAGAGTAGGATTTGTTTTGCGTCCTTGTTTCTAACCATTTACACACTGTTAAACAAAATAAGATAGCTAAATAAATTTAATTTTAATTTAAAGCATTAATATTCGTTGAACAATACCTTATAATTTAAGCAATTAACTAGCATTACTATTATTTTTTGTTTAATGTAAAAAAATACATAAAACTCATACAAAATCAAACTTCAGACGTGTTTCTATGTTTTGTTATGAGAAGTGTAGTTAGTAAGGAATTATCTATTCAAATTTAAAGAAAATATTCAACATTAATGTATAAAAATTAAACTTTTTATCATTTATCATAAAGTCAAGATTTTAAATAAAATCGGTAGTGTACTTCATTTTGAAAGTTTATTATGGTTGTTATTAGATACATTAAAAGTCGATAGCCTACGGAATCCTCGGTGCGCGATTCAGGCTCGTAGTTCACAGTTTTTTTATACGTAGATGTTATATATAGAAACAAAAGAAAATCAGTATATTAGATAGAGAAATATAGAACACCTTATCTGTACACCACTATTACAGGAGAAGTATCTTACGAATACTTTTGTCAATCTGATAATGTACAAAGTTATATATTAATACGTGAAGAGAATTCTTTATATGGAAAGTGGTATTAGGAATAATTAATAAGGATTTATACACATATATGAAAAGTACAAACTATATGAGTAATTAATTTAACATTACATGAAAACAGGTCCGTCAACCTAGACACATCCAGTACACATGTTGAGCTGTCGTGATACCAAAGTCTATATTTTTTTTTTTCTGTTAACGTGGTAGGAGATCCTTATGAATGTCCTTTGCCCATGGGGTGACGAAGGAGAATATCGGACTCTTACGACTAAAGACCAATCCGGTGTTCCTCTGCTTGCAAATGACCGGGGACCAAGAATTCCAATTGCATTTGCATTCTTTCGACACATGGAAATTCTACTAGACGTGCTCTAATCAATTCAAATAGACATAATGAACTCAAAAAAAAGTAGTTCAATTAGTTCAAATAATGAGCCCACTGCAGTCCACTGCTGGACATAATCCTCTGCTAATATGCACCACGGCTCCCGGTCCTCCGCCTTTCATATCCAGTATATCTACAGAATATTTCAAATCATCTACAGAAAGAATTTAACTATACGGGTACAATCCAAACCTATTTTTCTATACGTCATAGCAAAATCCTTCGATATTTAATTGTAATTTCGATTGAGTCATCACGGCAATTTTCAAAATGATTGTGTAAATAACAGATTACGGTGTAATTTCCATGTAATTTGTGAGTCGATGTGAATGGTAGCTAGCTATTAATATTATTATGTTTCACATGAAAAATAAGTAAACATATAATACTATGTAAACTAGACATTTCTGTTTGTTAATAATAATAATAATAACATTTATTTGCAGAAATGTGGTTACAGTAGGTGGTTTACAGTATTAAAAGCACGAGAAACATTTCGCTATATTTAGGTAGCATGCAAATATTTAAGATTATACAGATAAAATTGGGAAAACATACTAAGATAAAAAACATTGAATTGATGACTTGATTTGCCACTATGTAATAAATATATGACAGTTGAAGAATTAAAAATCTTATTTTATACATTGACTACACTAATGCATTTCTGAAGTGATACGACTGAGAGGAATTCTTTATTTAAAATCGTTGACGGAGTAAAAGCATTCTGCAATTAGCCAATTCTTTAATGTAGCACAAAATTTATGATAAGGAAGATTTGTAATAGTCTCTGGTAACGCGTTAAAAATAAGTGGTGCCATATAAACACAACTTACCCTAAAAATCTCTAGGCGAGGTACTGGTAGTTTAAAATACGAGTGAGTATTTTTACGTCTGTTGGTATTGTCTTTAAGTTCAAAAAGCTTCTTATTGCATCTAACAAATTTTGCTACTTCGTAGATGAATGTTAATTTATACTATCGAAATATAAAATATATTAAACATTATAATTATATACATTTATTATTTTTATTTATTTTCGTTATTTATTTCTTGAATCAACCATGAACTATTAACAACATGGATGATATTTTCACATATTAAAGTCTGATGCTGCAAGGGAATATACTGTAACTCCTTACTCTGTAGCTTTGCATTATGCGCTACAATGAAGCAACCAACATAAAATAATCAAAAATTGGTTGAGGCTTTCGCGGCCGATTGATTCAACAGACGAGACCTTTAGACCCGAATAAAGCCAACGAGTCATAAAATAATTCAGTCGCAACCTGTAATGTACTTATTATTCAATAGTTCTGATGCTTACATGTGATTTAATAAATAGTGGGTTCCGTCCTATTCCTATTTCGTAAAGATAACCATTATCAGATCCTGGCCTACTATTAATGGCATCAACAGAAATATATATATACATATGTCTAACTAAATTTTCAAAGAGAGAGACTGACTAACCCGAATCACTCTCCTTTGTTGAAGTTTCTAGAAACTTTATTAACCCATAAATTAGTTAATGTCGCGAGTATGGCCGAACAGCGGGCATGGACTACTTAGCACAAAATCTGTTAGCGAATTGTGTATTCTATTCTTTGTTGATCTGCTGTACTGTGTACACATAAATCTACTCGTTAATTAAGTCCACTGTTCGTTTGCATATTGCGACGACCAGTTATGTTATTTATTTACGAGTTTAGTCTGAAAAAGGAAATTTTATAATATAGATATTATTACAATCTTAAACGATAAAGTTTACGTATTGGCACTTACTTCTTAGCTATCAACTAGTGCGATAGAGTTTATTAACAGTTTCAACTCTGAAGTCTTTAATGTTTAATTTTCTTTTATATCAAGATTGGATATGAATTTATGAGGGCCCCATAAAGCATTCAGTAGATTGCCGAATACTCTTTGAGTAATTAGAGTTCAACCGTAGACATACCTGATGGTAGCGCTTTATCTATTTTTTTTTATTTTTGGTCATGAATCCTGCCAGTTTTTGACCGGACTAAATGAGAAAAATATTTCGATCTACACATTAAACCCAATCAGTTTAACCCAATCAAATTCTTTGCCATGTCAAAAGGCCTGTAATTCTGACCCACGGTATACGTTGGAATTTCTAAATCGAAATCAGTTCTTACTAAGAACTAGGTTACACTACATTGTTCTTCATAAGAAATGCACAACAAGGTACAAAAAAATCCAAATTGGGCCAGCCGTTCCCAGTTTGGGCTTAGCAACACTCAATACATTACATAAACGTAGACTGTCCCTTACTGCAGTCTGATATCAGACACTTTAACTTAGCACACTTTATTTAATTTAGGTTCTTAAGATAAATAAAGATAAAGAGTTTGTGCAGGTAACAACAGTATGCACATAAAATAAATATGAAAATAGTTTTAAATGTTAAGTCAATGTCATCTTTTGTCTTCTACATGTAATCTATCTAGCAGAACTATGTTAAACAGTCAGAGTTCTTTCATACATACAGGCAAGATGGCGATTTGTTCTCTACTGAGTCTTATCCAGAAAATATTATAATATCCACTTTATCAGTGGATGAATTAGACAAAATAATTAAAAAAAAAGAAGAGTGAGTATTTAGGCCCTCATTACCCTCACTCATTCGATAAATAAATAGCAAACGTTGTTCGACAACTAGTTTTCTGTGAGGCCAGGGTATTGCTACGATCGACCCGGCCCATTCATGCCTTAGCATGGCTCTCTCACAGTAGAGCTTTCCTAGTTTAACTGATCTAATTGCTGAAACATATACATAGCACACACACACTACGGAAGATCTTATTGCTAAAATATATTGCAATATTTCAACACGCTCGTGCTTGCCGTAATTTTTCTTCTACAAATGGACTAGAAATAACAAAGGTCTATGGTTTCTTAAGTTAGCTGAACACGTCAACTACTAATATAGTTAATTACTTCTTAACCAATTTCAAAACTTTTGTGTATGTTACCCGATATCTTCAATATTTTTAAACCGTATTGCAGTATTCATTTTGCAAATGAAATATTTGTACTCATTCGTACAATTTTCGTACTTCATCAAAATAAATGAGTAATTCACCTCTAAGCGTGCAAACTATAAGTTCGTTGTTAGGACATTAAGGTTTAGTTTTAAAAGCTATTCCCGGATTTCTCCTATTTCAGGTCAGTATGGCACACCGTGTGGTTTTAGTCGGTCTGATTCCAACACACCGTCCTACCGAAAACCCCGGTTCGATAATGGCCCGAGGGGGATTCCACACGTAAAAAAAAACGGTTACTACAACAAAAAAAAGGTATTGTTACAGCTAATGTTTATTTAAGCAAATAGCTTTGTAGAGACATTCACGCATCGAACAAACATTCACGCCTACATTCCTGAAGGGGTTTATTTAAAGTCCATATTTTGTCGATTATAATTTAGTACTATTTACGTAATTCTCTTTCGGGCACTTTTAGAGTGCGTTGACAGGAAAGAGGGGATAGAAAGGAAGGAAAGACATATTGCTTATCCAGATGGATTAGAGATAGAGAGTACGAGCAATAGCTCATATAAGTCAGCACGTACGTACACAACGATTCGAACTGGCTCGAAGTACAACTCAAAATGGCTGGGGTGAGAGATCCGTGGCCTCTAACGTTATAATGAAATAATATTTTTATAAGTTAATTATAACTCTTAAAAATTATATTACATTTTGTTTACAGAAGCATTCCTATAATTTTATTATGCGTATTTAAAGTAAAAAATTGCCTTCACGGGAAAATGTACTATACTGCAAAGGTGATTACGAACCTTTTTCTTTTAAATCAAAGAACTAAGATAAACAATAATCTAAAATCCAGGTATTTAGGCAGTTACGTATTTATATTATTTATATGTATGTATATGTCTATTTGCATTGTTCTATCTGTTTCTCCGCATACATAGTACATAGTAGTACTATGTGGCTACTTGCTCACAAATAAGAAATGTATTGAAGTATGTTAATGTATTTTCCACAGTACACAGAAAAACGTACGCTTATTTTGGGTCTAGAAATTGTTGTGTAACAGGTCCAACATAGAATATAATCTAAAATTAATTATCGTGGGAGATCCATGCTCAGACATGAATAGATTCTCTCGACCGGTACGATATAGAGAATTCTCACTATCTCCCCCTCTCATCCTCCCCATTTCCTCATCTCCCCTCTCCTCTTTTCTCCTTCCCGAATCTCCCCACTCTCTTGAGTCGGTGTCCGTTAACAGTGGTTATCATCTTACTATCAGGTGACCCGTATGTTCATTCGTACCCGTATATTAAAAAAAATAAAAATATTTTTGTTTCTTTATAAACGATTACCCTAAAAGAAGTGTAATGCTTTTGGGATTCATGGATGTTCATATGTGAGTTTCCTTATTCCATCATATCTTCTTCATATGCTAACAACATATATCATAACGTTAGAATCTTTTTATAATCCCGCGTGATAAGGGCTCTAAGTTAAGAAAAATAAAATAAAATTGGGAGGGTAGTTGATATCTTAATTCTTAAAAGGGTAGCTCTTTAAGTATTTGAATATATTTTAATGTATGATTTAATAAGTCATTAATTGAAAAGTAAATTGTAAAATTATTACACTAACAATTTTATAATTTATTTTAAAATATACTCGTATAGTAGTAGCTATCACGAGCGAAGCCATGGTCAGCTACATTGTCAAGTATAATTACCTACATCTGTATAGTCTCCGTGAACCAATTGAACGATGTAAATGCAGAGACAAGTTCTAATTATTGTGTTTTCCGACTTTTGCGACTAAAGACGTAGATTGTGTAGAACAAACTTTATGAAAATATATCTGTAAAATGGGAAAAGAAAACATACAAAATGGAATTCAGACTGTAAGTTTAAATTTTAATTATTAAAACTGGTCAATTTTTGTAGAGATGAACCTTAAATTCTTTATTTTTCTATTTCTAGGAGACTGAAAAGCCTATTCATGATGCCGATATTTTGGATAAAATGTTATCACACCTGGGTGACATGGGACGGTACCAGAAGATGTTATTTGTGGCGATATTACCCATAGGATTCACATTTGCTTTTATCTACTTCGTTCAAATGTTTATCACTGCCACGCCACAAAACTATTGGTGCAGAATCCCTGAGCTGGCTAACTTGAGTATGGAACTGAGGTAAATTATTGATGATATTAATCTATGAACTTATCATGTATGTATTTAGGGAACGCATATTGTTTTGCATTGAAATTTCGGAGTTCGGATATTCCATGACATGTGGAATGTGTAAATGGGTTGTGTAAAGCAAAGTCAGTTTGATATTGAGTAACAACAGATTTTTTGAAAGTAAATTCAACAGAGATGACCATTTAAATTGGCAAATAGATGTTTTCGGTTCATCATTTATAAGGGGTATATTCTTGACGAAGTAAGGTCAAATAATATAGGTGCTTGAGTTATTTGTAGAAGTGTCGATCTTTGAAAATGTAATGATTTTTCAAAGTAGTATTCTAGTACGTTTTTAATTATGGGATTTTTTGTTTAAAACTGTAAAACACAAGCAAACTATAAGGACGTAGATCTTGATTATTCAATGACATTGAACATATTTTCAACTTATATGTATTACATACTCAGATAAATGTAGTTGGTCTAGTGGTGAGTGGCCTTGATTCTGAGCCAGAAGTCGTGGCTTCGATTCAAACAATCCTCAAATAACTTTCCCGAGTCCGGATCTTCTTTGTGTCCGTTGTTTATATGTTTGTAAAGTCTTCTGCGACACATCAATAATTCTTTGAGCGGAATCCGTCTTTAAAACAAAAGTTTAAAAAGTTTTTCAAATTTCACCTAGTACGATATAACCGTAATTTATTATAGTGCCTTATATTTAATATCGATACATTGACAAATTTTAAATAAGTAATTTCGAAGTTTATTAAATATTATTTTATCATCTTATTGCCTTACTGAGTTTTTGTTTTGGGTCATAAACTTTTTTATTTTTCTCTTCTAACTCCTTCATTCGTTTTTCTACTGTTTTACCTTTACATACGTATTTATTTAAGTGCTGTACAAATATTAAACTTAATTTTATTTTAAATAGTTCATCACATGTTGTGTTTTGTATGTTTTTATTTCTTTTTTTTTATTCGATAAGAGGCAAACGAGCAGACGGGTCACCTGATGGACACCCGCAACTCAACATTCAGTCACAAGTGCGTTGCCGGCCTTTTAGGTAGGAGTACGCTCTTTTCTTGAAGGTTTGAAGGTCGTATCGGTTCGGAAATGCGGCAGGCGACAATTTGTTCCATAGGCTGATTGTACGAGGCAAAAAGCTACTGGAGAAGCGCACAGTGGTGGAGTGCCAATCGTCCAGGTGATGGGGATGGATATTTTGTCGCGTAGGACGATGGCGGAAACCTGCAGCCGGTATAAGTCCGAACAATTCCTCTGAACACTCTCCATGATACAAGCGATAGAGGATGCAGAGTGAAGCTACATCTCTACGCAACGCCAAGGTGTCAAGTCGATCAGAAGTTACAAGTTTTGCTATAAATCAAGATGACATGCAAATCTAAAAAAAAAAAGTTGTTTTGAGGAATTACAAAACATAATTGCAACAGTTTACTTACAATAATGTCAAAAATACTCTATAATAGTTCTTATACATTTAACGACTTTTTAAGCGCCTTCTCAAGATCCATATTTGTGTACTTATTTAAATAGCAGTATTGTGAAGTAAGTAAAGTTTAGTATTTTGTATTTTATACGCTTCGAAAACAATCTGACAAGTGTAAGTGACCTTAAAATAAAAGGGTTCTCTATACATATATACTTATTCTTAAAAGTGAATGTTTATTTGATCACATTGGCTTTCCTCTACTACTACGATGTATTTGTACTTTACGATAACATTTTATGTTTTATTTATGCACCAGAACTAATAAGCTGCTTGAACACCTAATGATTTTTTAAGGTAACATTACAACTTTACCTTGTTACCATACAAGTTTTAACAAGTGTGTATCATTAACTTTTTGCACATTGAATGACTTTTTGTTATTATTGTTTATTGAAATTGATGTCTGGTTACAACTCACCTGATTTAAGGTAACGATAAAGATAAAGACGATACACGCTTATCTAAGAGAAGCGACTACGGGATGGCGCAGTGGTTTAAGTCCTCGCCTCGCCACTGTGCTGCCTCGTCAAGTGTTTTTGTAATCTACGCATTTTTGTTTTGAGCCTGAGTATTAATGTAGAAGCTGTTAAAGCAGTAAAAAAAGTAGTTCTATTTTCAACTGTATGTATATTTTTTTATAAATGTTAATCAATTTCTCTGTTAACTGTAGACCGATTTTTTTTTATACAGTACACTTTTGCGGTAGTCCCATTACAAACAAGTTAGAATTTGATAATGGGGTGCAAGAGAAAACAAAGGAAAGCCTAAAATTTTAGTCACTAATAATATTTTTTCATCTTATTAACTCTTTAATGGTTAAGTGTCAGGGGAGGACTCTTTAAATTACGTTACGGATGAGTCTTCTTATTGTATATTTTACAATACATCTAGGCACAATGTAAATGGTCAATACCTTTCTTAAGTCAATTATTTAACATGTGATTGAACACGGTTTTGATTTTGGACATCTAAGCATTTGTAGGTTTTTGCATTTAACTTTTATTCTATAAATATAATCCAATCTAATCTATCCGGGTATAGAAATCTATATAGTTCATCCTGTTGCTTAGAAGTATGAACAGTAAAATAATAAAGGTGGTCATGTAAGGTTTCCTTTTAAATTTTTCTTGTACAGAACCCTAACATCCAAAACACAGGATGTTTAAAAAACATGCGTGTTGAACGTAATTATATCACAAATGATTAAAGGTTTTGGTGACATTGAAGCAAACAATGTGTACGTTTGATATAAAATAGTGCCATTCTTTTGTAAAACACCGTGCGTGCCTCTTATTATGTCACTGTATGGGCGTTGTGAATGGAATACCCATTACCCACACTGCACATGCGTACTCCAATTGTATGTCTATATTATATAATAACAAAATGATTTGCTTATTGTGGATAATGTAAAAGACCTAACACCGATCGACCCTACACTACTAACGTATAATATCTCGATAATGTAATTTCATCTAATTGTTAATTCAAATTGTTGAACAATTAGATCGAATATAATTTTTATAATAGTGTTTTTCGGGCATCGGGCACTTCATGACTCTGAACATACTTTCTGACAGTTAACAGTTCGGTCTTAGTCGAGTTTACGACACCCAAGGAAAGAAATAGAAGGGGTGGAATAGAGCCACTCCGACTCTACTCTAATCCACAGAGAACCACATGGCGACATTTAAACATGTTTGTTTATATTGACATAAATTTGTCTATATATTAACATATATGACATGTATTCATTACAATGAAGTCGCCGTGAATTAAATGAGTCGACTGTGGTATTAAGGCAACTCGATATATAAGATAAGAAAGTACTTATTATAACCATGTGCAATTATCTGCAATGTGTTGCGATGATCATTACAGATATTCTTTGTTTGGTATAAAATTGGATATGATATAAGCCAAAAGATAACAGTCGTAATGGCTATTATTATCTTAAAAGTGCGCTTGAGATGCTTTAAAAATAGTTAGAACTAGTTAGCAGATATATCTCACTCATGAACCCATCTATAGCCTCTTCCGAACATTGCATTCGCTTTTATCTGTCTGCCTTTCCCTTTCAGTATATTAATTTCAGATCTAATTATATTACGATGGTGTCAGTCGTCGTCATAGTCGGCGTACACGTAAGCATCTAATATACTTTTGCTTACATTCTGCTTATCATCTTTTTTTATGGAGACCCTTAGCAACATACACATTACTAGTATTCTTGTTAACCCCCCCCCCCCGCTAAGTTAATGCTGGTGTTAGGGGTAGGTTTACGACGGGAGTGTACTGGGCGGGGTTTGTACACTTGATCGCAAATCCGACACCTCAGCCATCACACTACATAGGCATAGGGAAATGTATGTATGTGTTTATATCTAAGGAATCTTTTATCCAAATTTCGCTCAAGAGAAGGGTTTCCTATTGAGTCCAAGTGCTTCCTGGACTGATCACTAGAGTAATAACGTTACAAGTTTGTAATAAAGTCCCCCCCCCCCTACCTCCTCAACTGTAATTAACGATCATTATAACTATATACTTTGTATTGCTTGAGTTCAGGGCTTGTGGTTATTATCGTCACGATTACACCAGTGATTGTTTCTTTCCTTGCTACGGCGAAGGTACTTTAATGAAAATGTCTTCTTTGAACTGGATTCTTTAGTTAGTCTCATGATTTCATGTGTTTTACATGTCTTAGAGTTTGTAGAAACACCACTAGTGATTTATCAAATGGTTTTGTAAGGTACTAATATTATAAATACAAAAGTTTGTATACCTGTCTAGTACTTAATAGCGGGAGAAAGCCTAAACATTGTGAATAAAGTTAGTTTGTCAGATAGATTATACGCTACTTTTATACCTAATAAGTGTACTGTTTAAAGTTACCGAAACGAATATGCTTGCAATAGCTAGTATATTATAAAAAAAGTCTCCCTGCCAAGTCAGATTGTCTAAAGCGATAAGAACGAGAAATAAGTAGCCGTATTTCATACATTTACACTAATACACTGAAGCTTTTGGTTTACAATTCTTAAAAGTGATAGAGCCGTGCTTAGTCATGAATGGGCCGACTCGACGGGTGTGACAACACGTCCTCGCTGAAAACCGGCGGTAGAGCCACACTTGCGTTGCATTTCCCCAAAGTTTGTGAGATTTAAGAAGCCCCAACTCCCCCTCTCGTTTTTTCCCTCCTCGCATCCCCACATCCCTCATCACCCTCAAAGGTGTCCATGGACTATGGTTGTCACCAATTATTAGGTGACCCGTATGTTTGTCTGTGCAACTGTATTATATAAAAAAAAACATGCTGGGAATTCCTTGGGGACTGCCGACAGCAGTGGAAACGAAGTAAATTATAGCTCATGGGAAGCGTACGGTGATGATGACGTGGGTTTTACGCTTTTTGTTCGCCCAAAAGTACACATATATGCACAGTATACATATGTATAATGTGAATATATGTGCACTATATGTGTAGCTTATGGAAATCGTTCGATGACGATGACGCGAGTTCCATGATTTCTGTTGACCCAAAAACTGCTCAACGCTTCTAAAGAAGTTTTCATATAAAAGAAAAAAATCGGTTATTATACAAAATTAACTCAAATTAAATTATTGATTTTTTTAAACATGCTGACTTTGTGCTGTAATTGTAACCCCCTTCAATATTTATTTTATTCTGTTGTTCAGTATTTGTTGTTTTAGCGGCAACACAAATACATCTGACTACAGATATCACAATAATTTGTAAAAATTTAAACTGTCTAACTGTCACAGTTCATGGGATACAGCCTGGTGACTGACGGACAAACAGACAGACAGACGGATAGCGGAGTCTTAGTAATTGCGTTCCGTTTGACTTTTTGGTTTCCCGGTTTTGTAAGAAGGTTGTCAATCATTATATAATATTATAGAAGACAAAATAAAAAAAATGGTTATTTTACGGATCGTGTACTTTAAATTACTATAATTCGTTTTTGTCTATTTTGTACCCAAATTTAAACATGTACATCACTTCACAAAACATCTCAACCAAAATGTTAAAAGTGAATTTGCTCGACCGAACCTTTTTTTTTTCCCCCTCGGGCCGTCATTCCACCGGGGTTTACGGTGGAACGGTGTGTCGGAATCGAACCGACTAAAACCACACGGTGTGCCATGCTGCGCTTAAAATAGGAGGAATCCGGGAACAGCTTTATTAAGACATCCGGACCCCTCCTAGCGCCTGCCCGCAATATGCGGGCACCACATACGGGTAACCTATCAATAAGGCGACGTCCAGACACACGGAGACGTCACCCCCTCGCGGCTGGCCAAACGGCGGATGGAGGGGAAAACCCGTCCCGACCACCCGCGGCCACACTCAGGGCGGCATGAGGCGCTGTGCTCGACCGAACCTTGCTCCAAGTATCGTTACCGGTTCGCTTGGGCCTAAGGTCAGATGTGAGCCTTCTTGCATTTCTGTTATAAGTCAACGGCACAGAAAACTTAAACAGGAATATTCTTACAAATACATTAATTAATTCTGAAGTGTCTTTCAAGACTGATGTCAATAATACTTAAGTGATAGCTTGTCCCAATTCTTTATGGAGAGTTATTAAACGCCCACCAGAAAAATAGCCATACATTAAACATTTAATAATCTAAATGTACGTCTAGTAAATGATTTTACAACTAATTAATAAATTATTAATTTTTAAAATTATTAATTATATTAATTTTTGAATAGGTTTGTAATTTCTTTTATATAAAAAGAAGATGCTCTGATTTACAGTTAAATACTAGACAATTTTTTTATTTGTTGTACCGTCCTCTTAGAGGCAATAGGAGCCGCTGTGCACTTTTTAAGTGCTACCTTAGGAAGAAACCAGATGGCATGTGATTATTGTCATGGAAGTATGGTAGACTTTTGGTGTGTGACGCAATTGCGGTGACACACTAGCACCATCACATGTTCCAATACAGTTGGGTGTGCCAGTGTTGCAGTTGCAAGCTTCAAACCGCGTAAATACAGTAATTTAATAGGTAATTATGTTTCTGAGCCATTGTCCGAGTGCTCGTTCCATTTACAAGGAACTAGTCTAGTGCCCGATCGATACTTCTCGTGACCAGATGACTGCTTTTTCCGTGCACAGCTTATTCCTTACCAGCTTCCTGGGAACACTAGCAGTAGGCGACGATGCGTAGGAATATTATTATGCATGTATGTAAATATTCCCTATTTATATTTTATTTTGTATATAAAATAAATTACTGAATATTTATTCAGAATAAAAAATGAATAAATATCATTATAGAACCTTAAAATAGTAAATATAATACCATAATCAAATAGTTTTAGGCAATACCTTGATGATATACTGTCCAGTGTTGAAAAAAATACTTCGAGTAGATCAGTTAGATTTTAATTTAAGCCACATAGTCACAGAGGCTGACAGGAAATTACAACAGAAATTACAAGTACAGTTATTATTTAAGAACATTACGTAGTATTTACATACATTTAAAAAATATAGACCCGACTGCATTCCATATGTAAGTAATTGAAATCTTCTTCGCAACCATCCACTGCTAGCCACCTTCTTAAAGTTGTCGGGCCAACGTGCCAGAGGGTAACCTACACTACGTTTACCTAATCGCGGTCTTTACTCTAGCATATGTAGGCTCCTGTAGCCATCGGCACAACTAGAGGCATAACCGATGAGAACACCCATCATCATGCCTCTAGTTGTGATTGCATAAACTTAATTTTGTGATGTTCCGTCACAAGTTTATTGTAAGGAATCCCAGCAGGCTTTGTCCATCTTTTAGCTTTTATGCACCTGGGAACCGTTCAAATCGTTATCTTAGTTCTTCATCCTATTGGAGGCTGGTGGTATATATACATATGTATATGTTTTCAATAGTTTCAGCGAATCTTCTTTTTCTTCCATCTTTCACCATTCAAGTTAAACGATGCTGAAACAGTGTGTGGGTCCTGCTTACTCAACAAATCTGATAAGCTCATTCAGCGTGTTCAAAATGCATCAGTTTTTTTTGATGTACCACTTCGTTCAGGGACATCAGGACGAACTTGTAAAAAATGACAGGCTTCATCTAATCATCATCATTGTCAATCATCATTGGAGTTTTTCAGACTAGGAGTTATACAACAAACTCATCTGGTCTGGTGACCAAAACATATATAATACCCCGGTATATACATATATACATACCTTCTTATGATCTAGACATCGAACTGCCGCCTTTCTAGGGAGATTTAAGTTGACTGTCGCTCGGTACTAGAATAACCCGTCTCCACCTCTCCGTGCCCTAAAATCGGTATTCAGTTTTAATCAAAAATTAAACAAAACCTACTTAATGTTCAACAGCCACAAACCTGAACCTACCTTGATAAGAACCAAATTGCAGGGTGGTTGGTCTCAACTCGCTTTATATCTGCTTTTCTTGGTCCTGTTGCATTTTAAAAACCTGAAACTACATTATTTACAATAAACACACACAGAAGTGGCTCAATGCTGATCTAAGAACCGTTTATGTCTCCTGTTAGTTTTAACTAATTAATGTTATAGTTTTAGTGTGTATAATTAGCTGTACGAACAATTACTGTGTTAAAGAAATTTCCTTTTTTACCGAATGAGTGAGTCTTTTCTCTTATGTCACCCCCGAATACAATTAAACTACACTATCAAATTTTAGGCTGGAGGCATTAAAAATTCGCAGGTTACAATTAATTGAAACTGGACGTTAACTAAGCTATCTACGAATAATGCGATCCGTCTATATTATTGCAGAAAAAATCTGTCAGCGCCTGGTATTGACTCTGGTGAGTGGGATCGTTGCTACACGTTTGATGCTAACTGGACTGAAGTTTTAGAGACGATGACCCCACCGCCGGACGGAACTCCTACTGTACCGTGCCAGCATGGCTGGGAGTTTGAGTTGAGTGATATACCGTATGAAACTGTTACTTCTGAGGTGAATGTTTTTATTATTTATTAATTAATTAAACTAGTCATATGTATTTTTGAATTTTCAAGAGCAGAAGTTGGTCAGTCGTGAGGCTACTTATATATTTCAATACCTAGATCTTGTAGAGAAGAACAGGCAAGAGAGTCCATGAACGCTTTTACAAATATTTTTGTACATGTTCTTGTTCCCGTTCATAAGTGTACAATAAAATTTGAAAACAATGCAATACACTCATTCTGAAAATACCTGATAAAACAAAGCTATCACAAATTCTCTTTGAACAAAAGTATCACTGACTTCAATGTGCCTATATAAAATAACCTGTATTCCATGACCCAATATTTCCAACTCTTAGAGAGGTATAACATTTCTACATGTTTAGTAAATTAGAATATATACAGAGAGGTATAACATTTCTACATGTTTAGTAAATTAGAATATATACACGTGCTCAACTTTGTGCACACATAATTATTGATCTTACATTGTTTGTAATTATATATCTCTTTAATAATATAAGCTAACCTACTAGTCTTTAACCCGAAAAAAAAAAGAAAAAGAAAAAAACGCTTTTTTGTCACGCCCTGGAGCCTAGGCGACCTGATGTACGATACTTGAGCAACAAACGAGCAGAAGTTATAATGCATTTTACTATAATTAATATATAAAAAAAGATATTGATTGTAATTGTATTCAGTCTTGGAATACGCCCAATTTAACAATTAATGTTCTCTTCGCAGAGAGGCTGGGTATGTGATCGTGCTAGTTACGTTCCGAC
Source organism: Tyria jacobaeae (assembly GCA_947561695.1). Classification (NCBI taxonomy): domain Eukaryota; kingdom Metazoa; phylum Arthropoda; class Insecta; order Lepidoptera; family Erebidae; genus Tyria; species Tyria jacobaeae. The sequence continues at coordinate 22,016,793 of OX387208.1, read as the reverse complement.
GGCACAAGCTTTTTTCTTCGTTGGGGCTGTAGTTGGAACTCTTGTATTTGGATGGGCAGCTGACCACTTCGGCAGAGTACCTGTAATAATAAGTATGTTTTCTTTTTTTTTATGCGATAGGGGGCAAACGAGCAGACGGGTCACCTGATGGTAAGTGTCTCAAGAGTCACAAGTGCGTTACCGGCCTTTTAGGTAGGAGTACGCTCTTTTCATGTAATATATATCTATACAAATTAAAATATATATGTAATACAAATATATCTACACATAGTCATATATTTAGTTAAATACAATTGGCCGTGTGGTTCTCCGTAGAGTAGAATAGAGACATGCCTTCTCTTCCCATAGCCAAATGCGATGCGAAGCGGTCTAAAGGATCGGGCGATCAAACAGTAAGTGTACAACACGGTATTCAACCGGGTACTATATACTATATGTCCATGGGCGGCGGTAGTCATTTACCATCAGGTGACCCGTCTGCTCTTTTGCCCCCTATCGCATAAAAAAAAAATATATAGTGCAAATTTGTCTCCAATAGGCTTGCCCTCTATTACTAAGCTAATATGGATATGAATAAGGATACCGTGTAATCAAATTCCAATTTGGCAAAACATGGGTATTTAATACAGTTCTGCCTAACCCTTGGGGGAAGTAGGCGTGAGCGTATATATATATAAAACAAATTATTTTCTACATTGTTGCTTAATTGTAGTCAAGAAAATTATAGTCGACAACTGGTTTATGCCAAGTTTTTGCATATTATTTGAATCACCATCAATGTTCTTACTTATGCTATAATTATTATTTATAAAGAATGTCATTTATGCTATATAAGGCCCAGATAGGGCCTTGCGATTGCCGTGACACGTTTAATATTAAACAAAATCCATCTTTGTGATTTTTCTGACAAACCGCGGGCCATTCGTTGATGTCGGTAATTTTCATCAGGCGAAAACAACTAACACTCATGTTGTGATATCAAACTATAGTAGTTTAATAATACAGCTTCTTCAAGTCCTTAAAGCAATTATATATGTCAGAATCGTTGTTCTCACGCGTTAAAATGGCATGTTAACAAAAACATTACACTTTGTATCGTATTGTAGCACCTACTTGACACACACAATCACTTTCTTGATATTTACCGGTTCACAACTCTTTATCTCAATGGGACAAACACAATAACATGAAGTTGATAATATATATATAGTCGAGTGCCATCTATGTTACACTTTAACATTGATGGCACTCGACGAACTCTCAAATATCTTGTCCGGGACTTGGGCATTACTTTGGATAACACATCAGTATATTTTATACGAAAAACAAATTGCATCAAATTGGTTCAGCCATTACGGTGAATTGCAGTGCCACAGGCAGACACACAATCATAAAAACTGAGATTTCAAACTTATACTCTTTTTGTGTAATCTATGATTGAAGGCTGAATTTTGAGCTATTTTTGCCTAATTTTTAAAAATACTAATTCAGTAATAAATATTTTATACAAAATAAAGGAAACAGTACCATTGTTGTTATACGAAAAAAATACAATCAAGTATATTATTTATATTCCTTAACATAAATTTGACTTGGTAAAATCATCATATTCAAATCTACTATACTAACGTTATACAAATTGAAACAGCCTAGACCTAAATAATTAATAAATTAGTAAAACCTAATAGCATTAATTTTACTTTAATGTTTCTTCTGCATTACCCAACTTTTGCTGCCATTCATCAAAGTTGGATTCAACACTCTTTCATTCTCACTCTTTCAATCTTCTTTCTATTTAGATAGACAACTATCAATAAATAAATCTAACAACCATAGAAACGCAACACTATTTTGCCTGACACCCATAGAAATACCAAACTAGTCTGTGTTTGCACCAATTATTCTGACACAGGTTGTGGAATCCAAGAAGAGTCACTTTAAAGCCCATTTAAGCCGTTATCCACCCTTTACTCTGGCATAACCATTCTCCAAGTCTAAAAAGGTGCAAGGTGGTTGTTTAGCTAAATACTTTTCTGTCTTGCATCTAAGACGATTAGAAGACTTAATCCATGCCATTCCTTTTCTGAATGACTTTTTTGACTTGAGACTTGGAGAATGGTTATGCCAGAGTATAGGGTGGATACCCTTTACTCTGGCATAACTGGCATAACCATTCTCCAAGTCTAAAAAGGTGCAAAACATCTTTTGGTTGTTTTGCTAAATACTTTTCTGTCATGCATCTAATACTTAATCCATGCCATTCATTTTCTGAATCCCGTTTGCGAGTCCCTTATGAGGAAAAAAGTTGTGTCAAACTTCAAATTCTCTGAAAAACCACATCAATTAGTAATAGATGTTGTTTTTCTAAGAATTTGAGGTTATATTATAACATATGTTTATGTAGTTCTGAAGTAATATTAGTTATGGACCAACAAAGTGGCAAAACAGATATATTAAAAAAAAACTCAGGATAGAATAAATAAAACGCGATTAAACAAATTCTAGATGTGAACGAAATTGCACAAAAAGTTTCTACGCTTAATTTGCACAGTTTAAGTGATGCGCGTAAAATCCAAATGGCTCTTCAGATATATTATGTGTATAAAATATACAGATGATCGACTATTTATATATTTTCAGTAACAAATGTGGTCGGCGGTATTGGCAGTATAGCAACTGCATTCACTAGCGAAGTGTGGGACTTCATGCTGTGCAGATTTATCGTTGGTCTAGCATTCGACAATGCTTTCATGGTTCTGTACATTTTAGGTAAGTTATTTAAATTAAAATATATTTCAAAACGGACATGGTCTTGTTAATGAAAATTATTATCATATAACAATTACGTTCATTATAATTGACAACAGTGAGGTAAAGCAAAGGTTATAAAATGATTAATGCTATCATGGGAGAGGCTTGCTTAGGCACGTATGGACTGGCTCGACCAGGGTATTACCACGGCCTCACAGAAAACCGGATATTAAGCCATGATTGCGTTGTCTTTCACTGAGAGAGCGAGGTTACCAGAGGCTAAAGCCTCCTCTCTTTTTCCTGCTCTCTCGCCCTGTCCTAATTCCTCTCCCCTCAAAGGCGGACAGCGCACTTGCAATAGCATGCGCAATTCCTTACTTTGAGGTGACCCGTCTTCCCACCTATACTTTAAATAAAAACTTGTATCCAATGACTCCCAATGATAGTATCAGATGCTTTAACAAAAAGCGCCTACTCATTTTAGAATAGCTAAAACTATTGCTTACTAAAAAGTATGCTAAAACATCAATATTAACACCGGTACAAAAATTTATAAGATTCTTTTCATATATTTTTACCTAAAAAAATATTATTTGTAGGAATGAAATATAGGATATGATGAGGATGGATGATGATGTGAATGAAATGTAGGAATGTTTCAGAGATCAAAAGATAAAAATAAAATGTATAAATTAAGTTGTCTATAAAGGAAACCATTATACGAGTATTGTCATTAGAACAATATACAGCTCATAAATAAAGTACGAACACTGAAACCCCAGAAATATATTCGTACTGGAGCATTACAATGCAAAAGCAACATTGGTACGAAAAAAAATTTCTACATGACGATTGTAATGTTTTAACAGTGCAAAAAATGGTTCTTATCAAGTGTCATATTAAAAATAGCTGGCGAAAAGGTTATGCTGTGTGTGATCGTACTTTAAGACTTAGAACATACATATTTTCTTATAAGGTTATTTAAATTTATAGGCCCTTACATGTACAACCTATTTTATAAAACACACGTTACGTTGCTATCTGAAGTACAGGTCTCTAACCTAGTTCCAGGATACCAGAAACTAAGTGTGTATAAATTATCTATTGTAATATAACTTAGTATTGCATGTACACTACTGTTGATAATTATGTTTTGTTTATAATAAGTATGTGTAGCCTTACGTGTGTATATTTTAATGTTTGTTATTTAATTAAATAAATAAAAATAAATAAACCTGAGTTCAAACTTTGGGTAACGGAGCATCAAAATTTTAATAAACATTTTTATTTAAATAAGTAACCTAGTTCATCACATAAATATTTATCCTGGGTGAGTATCGAACACACAACATCTGGTTTAGCAATCAGAATCACTAACCATTAGACCAACAAGCATGTCAAATTAATTCTTAAATGATTTATTAATTCCATGTATATATAATAACAATAATCCATGTATAATAATATTAGGTTGGCAACTACGAGTAATAAGCCCGCCATCTTTGTACAATTTTATTTTTATTTTTTTTAAGTATACAAAATCAAATTATTTCTCAACTATATAAGCACCGTCGTTTTCTATCACCTGTTGCCGACGCGCTGGCAGAGACATAATGCCTTCCTTGTAGAACTTTTTAGGCTTTTGATCAAAAAAGGTGGTAAGGTCACTTTAAAGCTGGTCTTCATTTTAATTTTTTTTATCTGCTAAGTAGTGGGCTAGAGAACGAAATAGATGATAATATGAGGGCATGATGTCTGGAGAGTACGGTGGGTGAGGAAGAATAGCCCAGCCAAGCGAAAGTAATTTTTCACGAGTCGCTTTTGCTACATGTGGTCGAGCATAATCGTGCAAAAAGTATACTTTATTTTGATTTTTCGGTAATCTCGCTGCTACTTTATCCAGTTGGTCACAATAAATATTGGCCGTGATTGTAGTGTTAGATGGCAACAGCTCCCAGTATATAATTCCGTTTATTCCCCACCACACACTTAAAAGAACTTTTTTACTCCTGTCAGATTTTGGCGTCGGTACTCCTGCTTCTCCAGGTCCAAACCACTGGCGCTTACGCGAAAAATTTATGTACATAACCCACTTTTCATCCCCCGTAATGACATCCCTCAGCCACTCATTGGTACGATGATAACTAAATAGTTCCATGCACACGTTAGCTCTCTTCTGACGTTAAAACGGCGTCAACTCATGTGGCAACCAAACTGAATGATTCTAAAGCGTGGAGTTGTTTTTCCACTGCAGTATGAGAACACTGAAGCTACTCTGCCAGACAACGGGAAGTGAACCTGGAATCCATTTCTATGAGTCTTTTTAACTCATATACATCTATTGTAGGAGGTCGTCCTGGATGAGGTTCATCAGACAGGTCATAATTTCCATCCTTAAATCTTCTGAAGCAATGTTTGGTGGTATCATAAGAGAGCACGCCTTTGCCTATTGTTGCATACGTATTGCGCCCTGCTTCAGTCGCTTTTCGAACTAAGCTAAATTCGTGAAGCCGAAGTTCACTACGAGAAATATCCATAATTTACTGTAGTTTTACTATTCTAGATCCAGTTGTCAACTATTCTGACATACAACTCTTGCTTTATTTATATATTACCGCAAGCCACATGTGTCAAATACTTGGGCTTCTACTTGGACCAGAGAATGACATGGAAAAACCACATTCAGTGCAAACGCGACGAAGTCAACAACCGCATCCGAAACCTTCTTTGGTTACTTAGCAAAACAATCAACTTTATCATTGAACAACAAACTAAGGGTCTATTGTTTCGTTATTAAACCGATCTGGACTTACGGGATTCAACTGTGGTCCTCGGCATGCAAATCCCACATCTTGAGTCTCCAAAGAGTTCAAAACAGTATACTCAGAACCATAAGTGATGCCACCTGGTTTACTCGGAACTCTGAAATACAGGATTATCTCAACATAATGACTGTCATGGAAGAGGCCCAACAGTACCGAGACAAGTACAGACAGCGGCTAGACAACCATCCTAACCCTCTAACGGGTGACTTGCTGCAAAGACACACTAGCAGATTAAAAAGAGCAGATGTGCTGCGTGATTAAGAGGACTTTAGGCAGTGGCCCCAACAAATCTAATGACATACGGACTTCACAGAATCTGCTTTTAGTCGCCTAGACTGATTGCAGATGAAAAGTTTAAAAAAAAAAAAAAAAAAAAAACTTATATACTACTCCAAGAAATTCGAGATCGGTCTATAACGTTTTAGAAACTGACCGAAAAAAAGTGGCGGGTTTATTAGTTGCCAACCTAATAAAATAATGTTATTATTGTAGAAAATTACTGTTTGACTGTTACCGGTGTAGAAATAAAATAAATTCTTTTATTATTTCTACACCGGTAACAGTCAAACATGTTGATCAAGAAATATTTTTTAACATCTTTAATATACAGATGTTTATGCAAATCAAATATCTTGAATCTTGTATATTCACACCAAAAACTAGCAGCTGTATTTTTTAGAAAGATTAAAATCTTTCTAAAAATCTTTCTAAAAATCCTAATCTTTTTTGTTTTCAGTTCTCGAATACGTCGGTCTTCAATATCGTACTATGGTAGCTAACTTATCAATGGCATTCTCTTTCGCCATTGCTGGTATAACGCTGCCTTGGATAGCGTATTATATTGCTAACTGGCGCATACTGATGTGGGTTACTGCAACTCCCATGTTCATCGTCCTATTAGCCCCGTGGTTTTTACCAGAAAGCGTCAGGTAAATTTCAACTTTAGTAACTTCATATCGAGTTTTTATTTTTTATATACTTTAGCTTTTAGGCCTCACAGAAAACCAGTTGTGAAGAAACGCTTGCATTTCCCCGAAATGAGTGAGGTTTCCGGAGGGCCAACTCCTAGTCTCCTCTTTCCTCTTATCTCGTCCCCTCTCCTCACTCCTCTCCTCTGTTTCTTCTCCCCGCATCCCCCACGATTCTTGAGTTGCAGGTGTCATTGGATGGCGGTTGTAACTTACCATCAGGTGACCCGTTTGTTTGCCTGTCCCCCTATATTATACAAAATGTTTTGAAACTTTTTTAATCTGATTAAAATATTTAATTAAAGCTATATTCTACCTGTTTATTTTCCCTCTTAGAAGTGGAATATTTTCTTCAAATTTGAATTTAATGGATATCCATTAAATTCAACTAATTTAATTGACAAAAGTAGAGCACAACTTTGAAATCGGATTACACACGGTGAACGCACTTGTATGTACGTACACATATACATATGTTGGATTGCTCAACCTCGAAGTCGATGTCTAACTTTGATGACACCTAGCGTCTAGAATGGTTAACCTACATTTCTGTATACTAATAAATTCGGAACAATGTTTAAATGCATTATTTGTACCATTATAACGCAGATTTTTTTGTTTTCCAGATGGTTGGTTAGCAGAGGTCGAGTAGACGAAGCAGTAATTGTATTGAAAAAGTTTGAGAAAATTAATAACGCAAAGATTCCTGATGATATCATGAATGAATTTAAGGTACTATGAATTTTGTTTTTCACATCCTCTGAATCAATTTCAAACAATAAAAAATAATAATATTTAATTATATAAATAATTTTTCTTTTAATAAATAAAACAAATGTTTTCTTTATTGATCCAAGACAAACGATTTGAAGTGTGGGAAAAATTTATATGAACAACCAGAAGTAATAAATAATATACAAAATAACATTTAGCCATAACATGTAATGTCAATTTTACACGACCCAAATGTACAACCTGAAAACATACACAGATCAAAAGTCTCAAAAACCAAATGAAAAGGAAAATATTAGAAAATTTCGAACTAACTTGTAAATTTAAAACGCCCAAGGTTTTCAATCAAATGCATTTAGAAAAAGATTTGAAATAAGTAATTTAATGAAACATGAAGAAAAAGATACAAGTAGGAGGTAATCTAATATTTTATAGTAAAGTTATTTTTTTACAGATATTTGCTGAGGAAGCCAAAATGGAAGAGAGACGCTCCGTTTTGGAAATGTGTAAAAGCCCACAACTACGGAAGGCAATGTGCAGTTTAATACTCATGTACATGGGAGGTGGGATTATCTTCGATGGTCTGATGCGTCTCTCTGACACTTTCGGCTTGAACTTCTTTGCTCTCTTCAGTTTTTATGAAGTCTCAGAATTCGTGGCTATTATGGTAGTCGTTGTTATTCTCGATAGGTACGTACCATGATATATTTATTTTCGATCTTTCGCGACTGTTACTGACCAGTTGCTACGCGAGAGAGAATTGTTTAGAGCCTATGGTCCTGCTTGACCAGAGTAATAGTAGGTAACCATCAGGTTGCAACGACCTCAAACGGACCGACCACATACGACAGAAACATTCAACAACACCATCTAGCAAAGACAAGCTTAATTACGTAGCAACTACTCTAATGACATAGTATGATCCTGAGTCATAATACTATAGATCTGGCGCTAATTAATATACATATACAACATCAACCGTTTAGCCGCGGTCCACCAGGCATTATCACCCCAGGTTTAAGGATCTTCGCTTTGTGTTGGAGGGACATAACACTCATTCCTCCACAACAAGTTGACCCGTCTGCTCGTTTGTCCCTTATACCATATATCATAATTATAAATACAAAAGTTTGGGTTTATCAAAGGCTACACAGATCTTGACTAAATTTAGTATATAGGTAGATTAAAGTTTGGAATAGCACATAAGCTTTTTATCTCTGAAAAATGTAAGTTTAAAAATTTTGCATGCGAACGAAGTCGCAGTCAACCGTTATTATTAGATATTTATATCGGAATTAATTGCAGTAGTAGGTTGCTGTACGTTTTAGACTTTTGCATCCCTGCCTGAGCACAATCGTTATATTACAAATATTAGTGTTATGTTGTTTATCATGGTCCCGGTTAAGGGATTAAACATTAAAATCAAAAATATTTTTAACATAGCCTGCCATTCGTGTCTATCGTAATTAGCGCTGATGGTTTGTGCTTGGAGTTTTTATCCCCATATAAGGATGAGATACCAAAATTAACCTTGCATTATAATTTCGTATTTTTATTTATTGGTATCATATTTGGTCTAGGTAATATCCAGAATATTAATATAAGTGACTACTATTTTTGCAATTTCAGATTAGGCAGAAGAAGTTCAAGTTGTGGCTCAGCATTTATATCTAGCGTTACTTTACTTATCGCTATATTTGTGCCTGAAGGTAATAACATTTTAAACTTATCCAAATAATATTGACGACCTTGAATTATCAATGACACAATCTAGTTTTACGTCACTTATGGCTACATTTTCTCAAAGAAATAGCAACAAATCTGAAAATTATTGATAATCTTAAATTTTAAAACTCAACGCAATTTTTATCTTAAAAGTATGCTATTAAAAAAGACAACGCCCACACGTATACTAACCCGTTTGAATGATGAATGATTCGCGTGATATTGCTCGTGGGGGACTTGACAAACAAAAAACCACGGACATAAAGAACACCCTGAATTGGCAAGACAGAAATATTTGTGTTATCCTCAAATAGATAACACAAATATTTCTGTCGAGTGGGAATCAAAGCCAAACCTCTGGGTCAGGAATTATAATCACTAACCATTAGAACAAAAGGCCAGTCAAACACTCAGTGCTATATAAACTTGAAAATTTAAAATATATTTCCAAATTATAGGATACGAATATAAAAATAATTATAGTTAATGTGCTTATATATTTCATCGCATAGCTTGTGGATTAGTTTTCTAAAATCTGTCTAATCCTGGTAAACTAAATAATCATTAGGGTTCCTTATTCAACAACAAAGATTTGACTATGTCTGTTTGTCAAAGACTTATTTCAGAGACTGTCGTAATTTGTTTTATTTTTATTTAGTAATAAAGTATATTTTATTATTTTATCAATTTCACTTTGGACATGCGAAAAAAGAACTAGAAAATTCAAATAAAATAAGCTTAAATTATTTATTTAATGACAAGAAGATTCAGTTGGAAATATCAAAATGTTAAAACACTATCAATTTTGGAGAAAATTCTTACATTTCTTTTTTTAGAAGTATTATGTTTGCACACAGTTGTGCAACAATAAATTTCGAATAAATAAAATATCAAATTTACGTACGTTATATTCTTTTGTTTTCTATGGTATGGAATTATAGATTTAGTTTTATATTGCAGGTCTACCTCGGGCTGTGTTGGCCATAGTATCACGTCTCTTCATGATAACCTGCTTAACATGTATCATGCAATGGTGCACAGAGATCATACCGACTCCCTACCGAGTTTCAGGAGTGTCTATTTTACACATGAGTGCACTTTTGATCAATATATTGTCCCCTTACGTCGCATTTTCGGTAAGATATTTTGTATTAATTAAAAAAAAAACCGTCATAAAAAAAAGACAAGGTTCTATATTAGACTGTATGATAAGCGATTTCTCCGCTAATGATCGTCAAACGAAATTTGAGAATTGGTCAAGTTTTATTTCATTCGATTTCGACATCATTTGTCAACTTGGCTTGAGATACCGGCGGCGATAGAAAACGCGCCATATGATCGCGTATCTATCTTAATGGAGATAATAGGGCAGATGCTTGTTCAAGTATATTTTCATTAAATGACAAACCCAAATAGATTCTGGACATATTTGTATAAAATATTGAAAAATTAAATAGTGTAAAATTACTAACTTCGAATTTTAACTTGAAAAATATTAAATAAGACCATAGATATAAGGCGCTCTATGTGTCTATCCTCACTATACATAAGGCGCTCCTTTGGGGATTCCTCCAACAGTGGATGGGCTGATGAAATACTTAATTTATTTTAAACATAGTACAAATCCAATTATATCTATAGAGATATAATTGGATATATTACTATGTTTAAATAAAGTTTCCATCGATGCCAAGACATTAGCTAAAATATTTTTACTAGTTTACGTTTATTAAAATTATAGTATCATTGCTTACATGAACAGCACATAACAGTTATTCGTACTTGCGAGCCATGCTTAGACACGAATGGGCCGACTCAACCGGTGCGATACCACGGCCTCATTGAAAACCGGTGTTTGTCCCTTACCATCGACCCGTCTATTCGTCTGTATAATATAAAAACATGTTCCCATACCAGGAAAAGGATTTTTTGAATGAAAAATATTTCTTAAGAAAATATATATAAAACCATAAACATATTTTGAAATAAAAAGAATTTAGAATTAAATTTTGTAAATGTTATTATTTTTATTTTTTATGCGATAATTTACAAAAAAAAAATACCTACCAACATCCTCATCTGCACTTCTTCTTTCGAAATATTAACTGTGTCTATTAATTTTAAGTTATTAAGTTGGTCTACTATTGACTAGACAGGCAATGAGGATGATGACCACCACTCTTGACTCCACTTATTGCTTTCCATCAGGCAAAGTGGAGTCACTATGGTTATGCTTGTACATAAAAAACAAAAAAAAAAAACTATACGATCCTAAGATGTAGCTACACCATTCTGTAACAGTCTTTATAAATAAAAGTGGGTTTTAATTTCATCTAATTTGTTTCAGGAACGTGTATGGAGTATCTTGCCGATAATGATATTCACGGGAACGGCAATTCTCCTAACCGGTCTTTGTCTAACTTTGCCTGAGACAAAAGGTTTACCGATGCCGCAGACCAGGGCTGATGGTGAAAGGATCATCAATGAACACTCTTTATTGGGGTTAGTATTTGCAGCCGTTATATAATTTATAATTATGCTATGCGGATTGCCCAAGAGCGAAATATTTTGCGCTGATTATAATATGCTAAACGTAATTTAACTTTTGATATATTGGTGTTATGCTGTCCTGCGCAAGCTTCGTTATCTTTTATCACTCTGCTACTACTGGATAACTAAATTTACAAAAAATATAGAAACAAATCACAGTAAGTTACGTGAATATTATCAGTGAACACGAATCATTATATTTTTCAAAATCGTGTGCTATGAAAAAGAGATAGGTAGCATTATTTTTTTTTAAGTATTAGATATGATTCTGATTTCTGTAAGTTAGAAGAATTAAATGCGGTGATTTCGATATTTGTAACTTTTAAAAGAGGTATCAAAACCATATAAATGAAATTAATACCTCTGTTAGTATAGTGTATTTTTGGTTTTGGGGTATTTGGCTTTAAAAGTATTATTTTTTACAACAGGTACAAGAAGAAAAATTCAACAACTGCGGTAGCTTAACTTCCAAGAGTAAATCAACGGTCTTTGCGTTGGTGATGAGGTTACGTTTATTTGTATTTAATTTAAATGAATTCAGTTAAAAATATGATGTTTATTGTGTCAGTTTACTAACTAATCTATTTAAATATTGTAGTTAAATAATATGTAGTTAGTAAGACATGCACATCAACGAATTGAAACGAAATGACTTTGTAACAAGGTCTGTATCAGAAAAGGTTAGTGAACAAATTCCTGTGATATAAATTATATTACATCACAGTATAATTTTATATTATATATACGTACGAGCCTTCATGTAAAATATTTATTATTTTTTATTTAATTTTGAGGAGAATTATATCACACACATCATCAGGGAGAAAGAAAAAACTTTGTTGCATTCTAAATCAGGATACTTCATTTCCATCACTCAATACGGAAAGAATAAGACTTGTTGGACAATATTTTCTGCTATATAACTCCATTTGATACTTTTGCTATCCCTGCTAATAATATTATAAATTACAATAATATTATAGTAATATAATTTTTATAATATTATAAATTCAAATCAACTTAATCAGTCTGGATTAAATTACGTAAGGTTTCAAAAAGGGGTATGAAACCATTGATTTTTCATGATTGCTTTTATGTCTACCAAGTGAAAAATACCAAACGAATAACCGACGTTCTGTTTCTATACGTACAGAGTTGCAGGAATCGGCTAGTTTAAGTATAAATGAGTACAATAAATCTTGACAATCAGCTCTTATATTGTGGATTTTAAATAATTATAATCTACAATAAATATTTGTTAGCATTAAGCTTGGCAGAGATGAAACTATGATTATTATGGTCACATGCAAAAATTGTGTTTTTTGTTGTTGTTTATTATTACAGTAAGATAACTAAAAAGAAAAAAGTTAAATAAAAATAGCGATATCGGTATCCAGCAACCCATCACTATGCATGGATGGGGTAATGTTTTTATGGGTGATTGGACTTATTAAAACTATGTGAGATTTAAAACTAAATAAATCATAAACAGAAGAAATACGAACTTTAAGTATTAAGTGTTTTTACCAAAATTGGATTCTTTAATACTGTGAAAAAGACAACAAATGAAAACATTTCCCTCAGTTGTATATTGTTTGTTGTAAAATTTGTAAAATACTGTTAATAATTTCTTGTATTTTGAATATTTTAAAATCACTACTGAATAACAAAATTTAGTATGCAAAAGTCAACGAAGACACAATTCTAATAAAATTAAATGTATATTCAGAACTTTGCTTTACTTTATTGATTGCTGTTTTCCTTGTGGTCGTAACATCGATGATTGGCACTTCACCACTGTGCGCTTCTCCAGAAGTTTTTTGCCTCGCACAACCAGCCTATGGAACAAATTGTCGCCTGCCGTATTTCCGGACCGATACGACCTTCAAACCTGAGGCCGGCAATACACTTGTGACTATTGAGTTGCGGGTGTCCATGGGCGGCGGTAGTCACTTAAAATCAGGTGACCCGTCTGCTCGTTTTTCCCCTATAAGAAGTGTCCAGTGGGTTCTCAGTGTGGAAGAATACGACCATCCTCTCCTTTTCTTTCAGAAGCGTCTCGAAGTGAAAAAAGAGCAAAAAAGGGCATGCCGTCACGACTTAAGGGTGTCTATGACCATGCAGGGTTAGGTATGAAAGGAAGGAAGTTCCTGAACCCCAAAAGACTTGCCTATCTGTTCATACAACAGCTTGACTATTTGACTGACCTGTTGGTCTAGTGGTTAGTGACCCTGACTGCTAGCCAGAGATCGTGGGTTCGATTACCACCCAGGACAAATATTTTTGTGATAAGCATGATCATTTGTTCTGTTTCTGGATGTAATTTATCTATAATATGTATGTATTTAGAAGTATATAAGTATGTTTATGAGCAGTCTGGTTACCATTGTAGTACGGTACGGTACGGTACGGTAGCTCTGCTTAGTTTGGGATCAGACGGCTTTGGGTGAGATGTGTCCAGTTATTATTATTATATTATAATAGGCCACGCTGACCTAATCCTGTAAGTCAATAAGAAATTATGTATACTACAAAAGGTTTGAGTCCTATCTAATGTTAACACCGATAAGAACCTTGAATAATCGTTAATTACGTTTAGATAATTAATGGTCCCCAAAACACAAAGAGTTCATTATTTAAATTAGCTACTTTATGTGCAATTGGTCACAACGGATGTACGGTTTAATTGTGGTAGACAGTCGCATTATAATTAAAACGACGGTGATTGGGTTTCTTATTTTTTACAGTGATTTTAAATTTAGTCGTGTTGGCGATCGTGTTAATTTAAAAAAAAATCACGGTAGGTTTCAACAGATTTAAAAGATACTTCTCGAAAATAAATAAAGATAATTAGTAATACGTAAGTAAATGGCCTTTTTTACCTGACTGTGTCAGAAGAAGGGTTATGTTTTTCGAGTGTATGTACGTATGGATATTTTATTATGGAATGTTGATAATGATGGTAAGTGACTACCGCTGCCCTTTGATTCCTACAACTCAACAGTGTTGTCCTTTGAGCAGAGCGAAAAGAACTAAAGGAAAAGAGGAAAAGGGGTTTGGGCCAGCGGTTACCGCACTAACTGGGTGAAACAAAACGCAAGCAATATTTAAAAACCGGTTTTCTGTGAGGCTGTGGTAATTCTCCAGTCGAACCGACCCATACGTGGAAAGTAATAGCTCTTAAAAATATGTGTCTGTGTATGTATCAACATATGTATATGTCTAAGGTTTCCTTACCACGCCCAAAGCTTACATGGATTTATCTATTAAGTCATTTAAAGTCTTGAATAGTTTTAATAGTGAGAGTGAAATAAATAAATAAATAATAAATAAATACTTCACACATCTCACACACGGCCGTCTGATCCCAAACTAAGCATAGCTTGTACTATGGTAACCAGACTGCTGATAAACATACTTATATATTTCTAAATACATACATATTATAGATAAATTACACCCAGACACAGAACAAATGATCGTGCTCATCACACAAATATTTGTCCTGGGTGGGAATCGAACCCACGACCTCGGCTTAGCAGTCAGGATCGCTAACCGCTAGACCAACAGGCCAGTCAGTCAGTCACATAGGGTATTGTATTCGTGATAACGTCAGCACAAAAAATCGTCATCGAAAGCCGATCCAAACTTGTGTCTGAAATCGAAACTTCTTTATCAAAAGTTTCAGATTGGGGTCGACTTAACCTAGTCCAATTTAACCCCACGAAGACACAGGTTTGCGCGTTCACCGCTAAAAAGATGCCATTGGTCGTATCACCTCAATTTGAGAGCACTTCCCTAACTGCATCAGCCAGTATCGGAATCCTTGGCGTCGATATATCAAGCGAAGTCCAGTTTCGCGGTCACTTAGAGAGTAAGGCCATATTAGCCTCGAAGAAGCTTGGTGTGCTAAACAGATCGAGACAGTATTTTACTCCGGCCCACCGCCTGCAACTTTATAAGGCGCAGGTTCGGCCGCACATGGAATACTGTTCTCATCTCTATGCAGGTGCACCCCAGTACCAACTTCTCCCTCTTGACCGCATTCAACGGAGAGCGACTCGCATCATCGACTGCCAAGATATCTCTGATCGACTTGACACCTTGGCGTTGCGTAGAGATGTAGCTTCACTCTGCATCCTCTATCGCTTGTATCATGGGGAGTGTTCAGAGGAATTGTTCGGACTTATACCGGCTGCTGGTTTCCGCCATCGTTCTACGCGACAAAATATCCATCCCCATCACCTGGACGATTGGCACTCCACCACTGTGCGCTTCTCCAGAAGCTTTTTGCCTCGCACAACCAGCTTATGGAACAAATTGTCGCCTGCCGTATTTCCGAACCGATACGACCTTCAAACCTTCAAGAAAAGAGCGTACTCCTACCTAAAAGGCCGGCAACGCACTTGTGACCCTTGAGTTGCAGGTGTCCATGGGCGGCGGTAGTCATTTACCATCAGGTGACCCGTCTGCTCGTTTGCCCCCTATCGCATAAAAAAAAAAAAAAAAAAAAAAAAAAAATAGGTTATTTTTAATTTCCATTTTCTATTTTTTTAGGGGGACAGACGAATAGACGGGTCACCTGATGGTTAGTGATTAGCGCCTCCATGGACACTTGTGACTCAAGAGTCGTGCGCTGCCCGCCTTTGAGTGATAGGGGGATGCGGGGAGGGGAAAGAAGCGATAAAAAGGAAAATTTAACATTGACACACGCTTTTCCTAATTCAAATTCAAATTAAATATCTTTATTTCATAAAATAAAACCATTATTTAAAATCGAATTATTAAATAAAAATATTATATCAATACACAGCATTAGCACCACTTTTTCTTTTTTTTCTAAAAAAAAGATAACTCCTGCACTAGGATTAGTTCCTGTGTCACGGGGAACTTTAAAAACATTCAAACAACAGACACAAAGAACACCCAGATTCAGAACAACAATTTGAGGATAACACAAAGTGTTGTCCTGTGTGGGGATCGAACCCACAACACTAGACGCGGCAGCATGTGCGGTGACCAATTGAACCGCTACGCCATTCATGCAGCTGCAGTGTAACTATAGGTTGACTTGTCAAATATGAAATTAATATAAAAAAAAAAAAAACAGAACGTTTTAAAATGGTTGAGCTTTATAAGAATGAATCCTGGCATACAAATTTATGGTCATTCTTTTAAATCATCAGATACGTATTACAAAATTTAGTAAAACACAATTTTATCGTAAGTATTATATTGGTAAAAGTAAATAAAGTTAGTATAATTTAAAGTAGTTAGGCAGTTAAAAAAGTTAAAGAAAGAAAAAAGAAGAAGAAACATAGCTCACAATACATGGTACTGATTATTTGAAATAGCCTGCGAATCTCTTAACAGTTTAATCCCAGGCACTTCTATGATCCATGTACTATGGAGCAGTGTATAACTGTGGAGTATTTTTTTTTCTTTTTTTTTTATACAAAGGGGGACAGGCGAACAGACGGGTCACCTGATGGTAAGTGACACCGCCGTCCATGGACACTTGCAACTCAAGAGTCGCAAGTGCGCTGCCCGCCTTTGAGGGTGATGAGGGATGGGGGATGCAGGGAGCGGAAAGAAGAGAGGAAGGATGAGGAGATGGAAAAAAGGAGAAAGGAGATGAGGGGAGAGAAGATGGGGGAGGGGGAATTGGGCCTCTAGAAACCTCACTTAATTCGGGGAAATGCAACGCAAGCGTTACTTTACAACCGGTTTTCTGTGAGGCCGTGGTATCGCACCGGTCAAGCCGGCCCATTCGTGCCTAAGCATGGCTCTACCACTGAAAAAAATAAAAAATAAACCTTAAAGCATAACTTTCGTTTTACAGTGGATTTAAATTTATTTAGACTTAATGTTTGTATGTTATCAGGTATTTTATTATAAAATGGCACACATTGACCTACAAAGTACTCGTTTGTACTACCTGGAGGCAGGTACAAACCGTGAGGCTATTTGTCGTCTAGCAACTAGGAACTAAGAATAATATCAAAATATTATATAATTGTACATAAGCTCACGCCTTTCTACCATCGGGGTATATATAGTATACACAGCAGCCCGCCACTTCTTTCTATCCTTACATACATCCATCACATGCTTGCTCTACTGTCCATTAAACCTTTCATACAAACCCCTCGGTTTTAGGTAATGCTGACTTGTCCTTTCTACTTTACTGGTCCTCAAAGTTGATTATATTAGCTAAAAATAGTAATTGAATTGCCAATATCTTTTAATAGACTGATAGCTATGCATTAAATCACATTGGTCAAAGAAAATAAATATTTTAACCTGAATTGATGTGATAAATAATTTATCAGGATGATATTTCAATGAAATTATTATAAATGAAAATAAAAGTAATTCTGTCTGTCTGTTATTTTCCTTGGCTGAAACCGCTTATTCAAGTGGTAAGTCATCCTGACTGCTAAGCCGTCAGTTCGATTCCCACGGTGGACAAATAATTAGGTGATGAACACAAATAATATATTAGTATGTGAAGAAGAAGACGCACCAGGCACCTAAGAGTGCAAAATGACCTCCGGTCTCCATGAGCGTTTTTTGTAGGTGACGGTTTGGGCCATCACCCTAGCAGAAGCAGGCCCGAGACAGCGGCGCAACAAACGGGGGTGTTGAGACCCTCCATACACCAAATTGGGTTGCCTTGCTCAGCAGGCGGCTGCGGGGGTATACAGGGACATCTTTTCTATGGTACACCTGAGGCTCTTGCCCCGGACTGTATGCTTTTAGTCGGTTCGAGTTCGACATACCACCCTACCCACTAGCTCCGATGAGGTCATCACACTACACCAGAGCTAGTTGTGCGGAGCGATGGTACCCGAGGGGTTATCAGAAAAAAAGGTATGGTTACCATTTTACAAGTTCTGTTTAGTTTTGGGGTCCGACGGCCGTGTGTGAGATGAAAAACTGACTAATGACTAATTTAATATAAATTATTAAAAAAGTGTATGTACTAAAAAAGTGTGTATATGAATATTACAAATCGTCCATTCCAACACATCTACCTACTGCTACTAGCCAGCTGATAATAACATCAATAAACAGAACTATTTATTTGCGGTCCAAGCCTGAACGCCAAAGTTCTTTGTAAATCGTCACATTTGTTTATCTGTTTTGTAGACGAGTCGAAATCAACTTAACCTCTTGTGATGGTTTTTACTAATATTAGGTGATTCATTTTAATACAATGGTTGTTTTTTAAATATGAATACACTTAAATACTACACAATAATCAACAAATAAAATTAGCATTGCAACTTAACTCGAAGTGCTCTTCAGAAGAGGCTACCAGTATGCGCGGGAATTTTATGACGCATATCTGTAAATAGTACTTATTTTTAGTTATACTAATTAGTAAACTTTGTTAGTTTTATAATAATAATAAATTCAGTTATGTCGTGTAGTTCTAAGCACACTTAAACAGTATCTAACTGACTTCTTCTCAACTACTGAACGATTCGTAATGAAATTTTACTATACAAATTACTAGAAAATGACGGTACAGTGTCATCTAGAAAAAAGTACTGTTCCCGAAGGATAGGATAGAGAGAAATTTTGACTGAAGCAACATTAATATCATATTTTCTGCTAAGAACCGAGTTAATATTTGCTCTTCGAAGAGTCTATAACTGCAATATCTCTGACACAGGTTTTCAGTCAAAGAAGATCATCTTCTTAACGGGATTTACAGTAGAGCTAGCCCCCATTATATATAAATGGTATAAAGAAATTTATGGTTTCACAATTTAATGGTAAAAAGAAATTTATGGTTTTCACAACTTAATGATATAATTCCCAAGAAGTCACCTATAACGTGATATTAGATTGGCATTTTCAAAATCTTTAAATCGCAGTTAAAAATATGGACTACAATTCTTGCAATTTACCTATTTATCTACCAATTTACCTATGCCATATTAATGATTTTTTTTTTATTATTTGAAACTATAAATAGGAAAACAATCGATAAAATCAGGCCAATCCTGTCACAGCACTATTGCTAATAATTACATAATCTTTTGTCACCATTTACGTGGTAGAGCCATGCTTAGGCATAAATGGGCTGACTCGACCGGTGCGATACCATGGTATCACAGAAAACCGGTTGTAAAGCAACACTTGCGTTGCATTTCCCCGAAATTAGTGAGGTTTCCGGAGGCCCAACTCCCCTCTTCTTATTCCCCTCCCCTGATTTCCCGCCCCTTTTCCCATCTCCTTTACCTGTCTCTTTTCAATCCCCGCATATCCTCATCCTTATTCACCCTCAATGGCGGGCAGCGCACTTACGACTCTGCAGTTGCAGGTGTCCATGGACATGGATTTTAGAGGAAAGTTTGCTTAGTGTTTGATTTCGGATTATTTCTTTTATCCTCTAGTGCTTTGGCCAAACTAACAGCCAATAGGATTTTTTTCCTGTTAACCCCCGAGCGGAGATAATGGGAATTTCAATGTGTGTTTTCCCCTTTTAGAATAGCCGTAATAGTGGATGAGAGAAGGAATGACCCTTGGTCTCTCTATGCGATTATATTAATATTAGCAGGGTATAATTCCTTTAGTAGCTCTCCCTATTCCCTCCCTTCTCATAAATCTTAGTCTTCCAGGACTTCTGTATTGTTTTCCGTGGAAAAAGTATCATTGTCGACTCCTGAAATATATTTATTAACTCTTGATTACTCATATTATTGTCTTCCATTGTTACTATTAATATTTAATAATGAGAGAGGCACAGCTCTATTTAAAAAAATGCCGCTTGTGACCTAGCACGTTGTTCCTGGCACAGATAATGTGAAAGTGTAATAGAGATGGGCATTACAGTAAATGCGATTTATCGATAATCAGCTGACACTGACTGACACAATCACAACGACGTACAAGAGTGACATTCAAATTAAAAATCTATAAGACAATTAGCTTGGTGCAGTAGATTAAGGTAATAACAAACAATCAAATGTTACTTTTCTTTCACTCACTTTTTCACTCCAAAGGGTTGATTGAAGCGCATTAGGCAAATTGTGGTAAACACACGTAATTGTGGTAAACTTATTGCAGTCAACTAGACACTTACTGCGGTAGAAAACGGAAGGTGGAAGGTATTTTAAGAAAGTTGAACGATGCGAGGGTATTAGCAATGGTTAGAGCACGTCAGGGTCACATAAATATAACTCGAACTGTTTATTGCTGGAAAACTTAGTCTCTTACAACTAATATTATACCTGCGAAAGTGTATTTATTTGTTAGTTACGCTATAGGTGATGTCTAAACTACTAAACTGATCATAATGAAAGGTTGCGCACACATTACCAGTGATACAGATATTGAAATAGAAAGCGATTCTGCAAAAAAAAGTTCTGTGTAGGGATAGCCAACATTAATAAAAGAACCAACAAAATAATAGTTAAAAGAATAACTTGATAATAGAGCATAGAGCAATACATTTTTGTACTATATAATTCAATATCACTTTCAAAGTCAAGTCTCCATCAAATATCGAAGGTCACCAGCATCCAATATTATGTAATAAAATGAATTTATATAAATTTTAGTACAATTTTTTCACTATAGAAATAGACATAATATAAAGATGACTAAATAAGTTTTAAGTTTAAATTGTTAATTATATTTCAAAATACAAAACAAAAGAACATGTCAATTTGTAAAACAAAGATAACAAATATATTTGTAATTTTTTTGTGGTTACGATTGAGTTAAAAGTATGAACACGGGTGCGACACTAGCATTCTGTGCTTGCTTTTCAAATATTCAACACGTTCTTGTTTTAAAGTGTTTTTGATATACTAGGAAAGTGGGACTTAGGCGTTATAATGTCTCTGAAACAGCAGAAAGATCATGTCAGTATAATATTTATATTTTTAATTAGGTGATTTTCCCTCTCCTTCTGTCTACATATAAATTAATACCCTGATGTTGTTAATCAAAACTTGAGAAGAGGTTTACAAATTTGTGTTCAGAGGACGACTCCTCTGAACACAAATTTGTGAACTCTATTCCGACGAATAGAGTTCTTATGCAAAAACTTGAAGGATAATAGCGAAAGATTAAGTATATTTTTGAATAAAATAGTTGTTTTAAAAAAATATGTGATAACGGCCAATAGCTACGGAGTTCCAATCAGAAAGTCAAAACAATGATAAATTAATTTATACTGTTCAATGAAATAGAACCTTATTATTAACATAATTGTGACCCCTTCTTTTTTTAGCTTTTATGACTTATCACCTACGTTTCTCGTAAATGCTAGTGGGATGTGTAAAGTTAAAGATTTTACATCCTACGTTTTTTTTTTGCAATTATTTCGTAGAAACTAACTTTTCAAACTATAAAAACCTCTTAAAGTTAATCTGTATGCGGTCATAACTTTCACACGTAATTTTTTTTTTTTTTTTTTGCAACTGCATGCTAGAGGTGTTTATGCTCAGTGGTTAAAACAAATGTTCCATATTCATTAATAAGGTTAAGAGGTTCTGCTTCCGTTAAAGCTCCGCTGTTCGCGAATAACAAGTAAAAAAAAAAGTAGTAGCCAGGTGCGTGACAGTATTCTAAAGCAGACTACTACGTCTGCTCTTAAAAGTAAATGAAGGTACGTTCGGTGACAAAGACAATGGTTTGACAGTTTTGACAAAAGTTTCTGTGTAATCATAATAGTGATAAGGTTTAACCTTGACAACAATCGTGTGATTTAGTGCTAACACAGCAATGCAAAGTTTTCAATTACTGATTGAGATAATATTATTGCGTTACGTAATGATGGCTTCAATAATAGTGAAATTTCTAGACTAAATGCAGCATTAGAAACTATCTGAATATTATTACACCGTAAAATCAACTTTGTTGTGTAATGACGTCAAATGATTTTTAACCGGTGGTAGACGATATATTTGATAACCATTCTATGCCTGGTTTAATTTATAATTAATATGTATATCTTTAGAAATCTACAAGTAAGTTTATGAGCAAGCTATTTAAAATTGTACAAGCTCTGCTTAATTTGAGATCAGACAGCCGTGTGCGAGATGTCTGAAAAGATTATATTATTAACTTAAAAGGTTGTAAATTATTTAAGTATATTTATATATATATATATATATGTATATTATTTTTCAACAGTTAAAAGTTCTAGTTATATTCACATAAAACTTGACTGCACGGATGGAGTAGCGGTTTAAGTGATTGCCGCACCGAGTGTTGTGGGTTCGATACCCGCACGGGATGACACTTTGTGTAATCCTCAAATTGTTGTTCTGAATCTGGGTGTTCTTTTTGTCCGTTGCTGGAATGTTTGTAAAGTCCCTCGTAACACAAGAATTAATCCCCGTGGGGGGTTTTAATCCTTCAGAACCAACGATTTTCACTCATGACAAATATAAAAAATATGAGGATAAACCACGTTCATGATATATTTTGAATATCTTATTATTTTATCTCAGGCATTATCAGAAGAACTTAATAGTAATCTGGACAAGGAAACTGATGCTCTGGAGTCTGTGTTGTGTCACGTGGGAAGCATGGGGCTTTACCAAAAGCTGCTGTTCTTAGCGATGATGCCGTTTGGTATTTTCTACGCATTCATCTATTGCGTACAGATGTTTATAGTAGCCACACCGCAAAACCACTGGTGTAGGGTTCCAGAGTTAGCCAACTTGAGCATGGAGTTGAGGTAAGTGTATGACCGCATTATTTATTCATAGTTTTCACCTTATACATACATAGATATGTGTACGTATATATACAAAAATCTTTTTATTTTATAAGTTAAAACTTTTAGTTATCATGTTTTAAATCATAAAATCCCTATATAATTCTTATCTTATTCACAATAAACTACTTTGAGAATTAAAAAAAAATATCTATTTATCGAAAATTTATAATACTATTTTGATATTAGTATGTACATAAATACATCACATACAAATATTTACATTAACGCTTAAATCCCTGAAGGGGTGGTTACAGGTGGATAGGCTTCTAACGATGCCCACGTTGACCTAACTTTCTTTTTTCTTTTTCTTTTTTGTAACAACTCTCGTATTAGCAATAATTCCTGTGTCGCGGGGAGCCTTACAAATATTCAATCAACGGACACAAAGAACAGCCAGACTCGGGACAGCTATTTGTCCCAAATTCCCAAATGGGAATCGAACCAATCACCAGCAGTCATGATCACTAGACCAACAGGCTCATCTTCCACTCTACTTAGACTGCGTTAATATGTTACTTTGGAAATTGGAACACAACATTTTCAGTATAATTAAAGAGAAAGTTGAGTAAGAATAATAACAACAGAAGGAAACAAATAGAGTAGCTTTAACTCAAAATGGCTGTTGCTGGAAAGTTAGAGTCCTATTTTAAAAACCTGATGCAGTTGTGCTAATTATTATAAACAAAGCTTAAAAAAGTATTACTGTGATCTTGCTCTCTGCTATTGTTACAGGCAAAATTTATCAGTACCGGTGACCTCAACCGGTGAAATTGACCGCTGCATGACTTTTGTGACCAACTGGACCCACGTCCTGGTGACTATGACACCGCCACCAATGGGAACACCCATGATCACTTGTCCGCATGGCTGGGAGTTTGACCACACTGATATACCCTATGAGACTATTGTTTCTGAGGTAAATTATAAATTGTAATGACTTTTAAAATAGATACAGTTGGAAAGACTGTAGACGATAATGGACTGTGTATTATTTTTATGTTAGTTAGAACATAATTAGATACATAGAGCACTTTAATGTCATGGGAATAACAAGTAGATGACGTCACAAATTATGACTTAAAAAGTCTATTTATGTTTTTGTAGATCACATGTTACATCTCTTGAATTAAGGACCTACTATAAGGGAGATCTCATAAAAAAACTATTTTACATTCTTGTCGTGTACAGGCGCTATCATTAGGCATTTTTTTTTTATGAACAATGAAATGTTTAATGACTTTAATGTTTCAGAGAGGTTGGGTTTGCGATTCCGCCAGGTATGTACCGATCGCACAGTCGGTTTTTTTCGCTGGGTCATTGGTGGGTGCTGTCGTTCTAGGATGGATAGCTGATCAGTTTGGCAGAGTACCTGCTTTGATAGGTAATACTTCTGTATATTATTCTTTGATGATGAAAATGTTCTTTTTGCATCTTAAGATCTATACTGTCCATCTTTTTAGGAGCCAACCTGATAGGCGGTATTGGTGGTGTAGCAACTATTTTCACCACCGGCTTATGGGATTTCATCTTTTGTAGATTCCTTGTAGGTTTAGCGTACGATAACTGCTTTATGATGGTGTACATTTTAGGTAAGGTCTTCATAACAAAACCCTTTAATATGTATATATTATAATATGTAAGTATATTTTACCTTTTTTTGGATTAACTACGTCATTTTAGAATAATCTTCCTTATTGACAACCATTACTATAGTTCAGAATTTAAAATCACGTAAATCTTGAGATTTAAAACATATCAGTAGTGAAATTAATACCTATCGAACTAATGTCAGGCTTTACTTGGCAATTGCCATTATAGAATTGTTTCTTTTTCGTAAACGTTAACGACCTTTAACAAATTGTGTGCCATGATATTCAATTATATAAGTAAAACAGTAACAACTTTTAAAACAGTATAATTATTCCAGTTTAAGATAAATAGAGTAAATGTCATTGTCTTCAGTTCTCGAATATATGGGAACTAAATACCGCACCTTTATAGCCGCTTTGTCCATTGCCATATATTTTGGGGCCGGCTCTATGGCTCTCCCATGGCTAGCGCTCTGGACTAATGATTGGCGCTTGTTAGTGTGGGCTACTTCCCTACCTATGTTCATCGTGATACTAGCGCCGTGGATTCTACCTGAGAGTGCCAGGTAAGTTAAAAAAAATATTCTCTACATACAATGATAACATGGTATGTTCACGACCACGCAGTTCCCACATTTCAATCCACTCTTATAAATTCCATTTATTACACCATTAATCGTTAATAAGACAGAGCTCCTGAAGCAGTCGCGTTCAGGAGCTCTATATGTTTTTTGAACTCCTTTAATTTCAATTATTTTTAATTATAATTACTGATGTAATCCTATATGGTATTACTTTTATAAAATATTGTTTGATGTCTAATGCTTAGAAACCTTTAGGTTTAGAATATCTAGCCAAAATCAATTTTAATGGTTGAAGAATTAATATTTTTATTACAGATGGTTAGCAAGTACGGGTCGCGTTAATGAAGCTGTCAAGGTTTTGAGAAGATTCGAGAATATCAATGGCACAAAAATTCCAGACAGTGTAATGGGTGAATTTATAGTAAGTTTCATCATTTTCAAGTTTGGGCCTAATTGTAAAAATGCGTAACTGCAATATGCCAGTTTCTGTTACATCGGGTAAAATATAAATTAAATGAGAGACAATAAACATTATTTTTTTGAGAAAATTCTCTTACTTACTTACTCTTAGATGTCAATTTGGAATAATTAAAGTTTGTACACAGACACAGCATGCAGGTTACCGTGTCGGTAAATTGATTTGGCAGTGGGTAGGGCATGTATCTGAACGGTTCTCTAATCGAGATCACAAACGGGACGGACAGACAAAAAACCTTGTTGATGGTTGATGTCCTTGAAAAGATCATTGGATGACAACTAATGCAGTTCACTTTCAACCGGTCTTTTTGCAGGTAAATAAGAGAGGCCTATATCCAGCCTTGTGTGTGTGTTTTTTTTTATATACCATAGGGGGACAGACGAACAGACGGGTTACCTGATGGTAAGTGACACCGCCGTCCATGGACACTTGCAACTCAAGAGTCGCAAGTACGCTGCCCGCCTTTGAAGGTGATGAGTCGACTCTACCACTGAAATAGTCCTTTAAATGAAATGGTGATGACAAAACTTTTGTATGTAAGAGATGATTTCTACAAACATCTATTGTGCAAGAAGACGTTACAATGGTATAAGGCAAGAAGACGTTACATATGTATGTACATATATGTTGACCTGTCATGCTACGTAAAGTCTATATACTTGACTGCACGGATGGCGCAGCGTTTTAAGTAGTCACCTCGCTGCCACGCTGCCGCGCCTAGTGTTGTGGGTTCGATCCCCGCACAGAACAACACTTTGTGTAATCCTCAAATTGTTGTTCTGAGTCTGGGTGTTATTTGTGTCCGTTGTTTTGATGTTTGTGAAGTCCCTAACGACACAGGAAATAATACTAGTGCTGGAGTAGTCTTAAAAAAAAATGACAGCTCAAGATATATTAGTAGAAGCAAGATTTATAACTCAATTGCTAATGTTTGAATTTCGCAAAGGCAATCTCTAGCCATTATTAAACATTATCCAATTAAAGTTCATAGTTTGCAATTAATATGCCGATATTTAAATTCACAGGTATCATCAAACACAGGAAAGAAAAGGGAGTCATATAAAGAACTGATCCAGAGTCCACGTCTCCGCAAAGCCATGGTCTTGATGGTGATATATTACATGATTTGTACCGCTGTCTTTGATGGTTTGGTGCGACTTTCGGATTCTTTTGGATTGGACTTCTTCGTCACGTTTACGTTGACATCAGCCACTGAAATCCCATCTGTAGCACTTCTCGTCATTGTGCTTGACAGGTACAGTAAAAATTAAAATATTTAAAAATAAAGTGTAAGTAATTGGGTCTCCAAACAATGTCTATTATATTGCTTTGCGCAATAGTACTGAAATAATTTTAAAGTTAATTATGATACGGACAATTTGAACTGGATATGTGCATTTTAGTTTCAATAGATACTTTTATTTATATTAAATACAATTATTTTTTTCACAGATGGGGAAGACGACTTCTTGGTTTCGGCCCAATGTGCTTGACTGGCGCCTTACTACTTATTGCAATTTTCGTCCCTAAAGGTAACCATTCTTAACAAAACAAAATATCCTATATAAGAAATTTACAAAGGAAAAGCTGGTGATCTTGGAACCGCAGAACAAATTTATCTGAATTTTATCTAAGAACATTCTTAGTAAAGTCACCTTTCAAACAAAATAAAACTATATAAATCAAACTTGATGCATCCGTTTAGGAACCATGATGCCATAGACAAACAGATACAAAATTAAATTTACAATACCCCTCCTTATTCTGTCCCTGGCAAAAATAAAAAATATATATAATATTTTCAGACATCTCATAACCGCCGTTTTATTTTTCAAAATTATTGCAATGTTAAACACAGTCTGGTTACCCCTACAACAGTTATTCTGCTAAACATATTTGTATATTTCTAATATACATATATAATACATACAAAATATACATAAATTACATCATGACAAAGAACCAATATTAATAAAGATAAATTATATTTGACTTTTACAAAAGCAGATAACAGCCTTTAATAAACCTTTCCAATACCTTCGCGCAATATTTTAAATCCTAAAAACATGACATTTAAAAACTATTCTGCTATCCCATGACCAAATCCTAATAGTGATAATGATTGGATAGTGCCGAAACACACAAGCGGTACTAATATCTCCTCTTACTCTTTTTATGAATAATCTATAATAATATAATAAAGTTGAATTTTTTTTTGTTTGTTTGAGCGCTCTAATCTAAGGAACTATTGATTCCATTTGTTTTTATTTAATAATATGATTTATTTTCAGTGCTATTTTATTTCAGGGATCACGCAGGCAGCTTTTGCGATAACAGCTCGTTTTTTCCTGAACATGTCATACTGTGCATCAATTCAATGGGCCACGGAGATTTTGCCAACGCCCTTTAGAGCATCGGGTTCTTCAATGCTGCACATGTCTGGATATGTAGCTACTGCTGTGTCTCCTTTTATTATTTATTCAGTGAGATCAAAGATAATTTCATGTCTATTCATTTATATTTTTAATATACATAGAGATGTATTGAGAAAGTTACAAAAAAAAAATTTTATAACTTTTTTACTTCAGCAGGAATGGGCCGGCTCAACCGGGGCAGTACTACCCGCTCACAGAAAACCAGCCTAAAGCGACATCATTCGTGCTGTCGTCTTTCGCTGGTGAGTGAGTGCGCCGGAGGCCCAATGATGCAGGGGTGACAGTTATCGTGGTATGTGTGTGAGCAGTGGAGTGCTCGTTGAATCATTGTGAGGTTGGCGTGGATCGAACCGTCGGCCAGGGAGACCCGTAGAAACGGTGGTGCCGCTGGCCGCTCGCGGCATAGAGAGGGGCCCAACCACGGCTAACCACCCTGGGAGGCTGCCCCGTCAGGTCGCGCATAATCCACGGAGTGGCTCGTCGTGCCGGTTGGTGACCGGACGGTGGGACCCGGCGTCCATTTCCGGGAGGGTACGGGGGCCCTTCCGTCCGGCGGTTCGGTCTCCGCCATGCCTCACCGTTACATGATGACACAGTATTTTCAGTCTCAGTTTACACAGTCACGATGACTGTCATGCCTTTTACGTCCCCTTTCCCAACTCTTATCATGGCAGTACAAAAAAAGAAAAATGGTCCAACAGCGGCATCCTCCTCTCCCACCAACCCGCTTTTTGAGGTGGAGTTCACTAACATACGTGGACTCCATGTAAACCTCAGCGCCGTACACTAGCACCTTGAGACGGCTCGGCCGGCCATGCTTTTTCTTACGGAGACACAAATACGCCGCCCTGCCGACACGGCATATCTCTACTATCCCGGCTACGTTCTAGAGGAGTGCTTCCTCGCGAGGGCTGGGGTATGTCTTTTCGTCAGGGCGGATGTTTGTTGTCGCCGTCTGCACTGCCTAGAAGACGCATCCTTCTCCATCCTTTGGCTACACGTGGATTTTGGCTCTATGAGCCGGATCTACGTTTGCCTTTATCGGTCCCATTCCGGAGACTCCGAGACAACTCGACTCTTTGACTACATGAGTCACGCAACGGACAAAGCGCAGGAGCAGTTCCCGACCGCCGAACTGGTGTTTTTGGGAGACTTTAATGCCCACCATGACTTCTGGCTGGGATCTTCCAGAACGGACCACGCTGGTCGAACTGCCCACGCATTCGCTCTCATGCATGACCTTACCCAACTGGTACTACAGCCCACCAGGACATATCGGGTCAAGCGCCCTCTCTGCTAGACCTTCTGCTGACGAGTCACCCAGCGCAGTACAGTATAACGGTTCACGCCCCTCTGGGATCCTCCGACCACTGCCTGGTGTCCACCTCGGTGCCTCTTGTTGCCCCACCACGGCCTGTGGCAACAAGGCGACGGTTATGGCACTACTCGTCAGCAGACTGGGATGGAATGCGGGATTATTTTGCATCCATCCCGTGGGCTCAACGCTGCTTTAAAGACAGGGATCTGTCGCAAAGTGCGTCTGCCGTGGCTGACGAAATCACTGTCGGTATGGAGGACTATATCCCCTACAGTGAAGTCGCCAGCACAAAGACCCGTCCCTGGTTCAATCGCGAGTGATCAGGGCCCGCGCTCATTGTGACCCAGACGTTGATCGCCTAAAAGCAGCGTTTAACAAAGCCACTAAGGAATGCAAGAGGGCTTACATCAGAGCTGATGCCCAGCGCATTGCACGGTTTGGTCAAGAACTCGTCGCATACCCTACGGGTAGCCGTAAGTTTTGGCGATTGGCCAAAGCCGTGCAGTCCAACTACTGCCAGCCTTAGCTGCCACCGCTGAAGTACCCTGACGGATCACTGGCCCACGAGCCGCAAGAGAAAGCGAAACTACTTGCTGACCTCTTTGCGGCTAACTCCCGAATCGACGACCGTGGCGCTCACCCGCCCACCATTGCATCTTGCGACTCCGCAATGCGGGATATTCGCATCCGGCAGAGGGATGTCCGTGCGGAGCTTCGGTCACTCGATGTTCGGAAAGCTAGTGGACCCGACGGTATTCCGGCGGTGGTTCTTAAAAACTGTGCACCAGAGTTGTCTCCTGTACTGACGCGCCTGTATCGCCTGTCCAATTCCTCGGGAATTGTTCCGGAGGCCTGGAGAGAGGCGAACGTCCAACCCATTCCCAAAAAAGGCGACCGCTCCGATCCAGATAATTACCGTCCTATAGCCGTCACCTCCATACTCTGTAAGGTGCTCGAGCGGATAATCAACACCCAATTAATCCGCCACCTAGAGGATCACTCCTTGTTAAATGATCGGCAATATGGTTTTAGGCCGAACCGATCCACGGGTGATCTTCTAGCGTACGTCACACACACCTTTGGGGTGAGGCTATGGATAGGCATGGGGAGTCCTTGGCCATCAGCCTCGACATTGCCAAGGCCTTCGATAGGGTCTGGCATCGCTCGCTTCTCTCCAAACTTCCTGCATTTGGTCTGCCATCTCAGCTATGCAACTGGGTTGCTGCCTTCCTCCACAAGCGCCGCATTAGGGTTCTCTGTGACGGCGCGGCCTCTGACTTCCAGGAGGTTAGCGCTGGTGTACCTCAGGGCTCCGTCCTATCGCCCACGCTGTTCCTTCTGCATATCAATGATATGTTGGCTCTTGGCAACATAAATACATTGTTATGCAGACGACAGCACAGTACACGGGCGATACTTTGGACATCCTGCTGCCAAGCTAGCAGACGTTGAGGGAAAACGATAGGAGCTTGTTGCTAAGCTCGACCGGGTCCTGAGCCACATCTCTCAATGGGGTTGTGAGAATCTGGTCGAGTTCAGCGCCAAGAAAACACAGGCGTGCGCGTTTTCAAACAAAAAGTCTCCATTCCTTCCCCTTCCTACTCTTCAGAACACTCTGCCACTACAGGATAGGCTTAGTATACTGGGTATGGACATCTGTCGGGATCTCAATCCGCGTGATTACATCGAGAGCGTCACTAAGGCGGCCTCGCGGAAGCTCGGTGTATTGAACAAGGTGAGACGGTTCTTCTCGCCCGAGCATCTGTGTCTTTTATATAAGACCCAGGTTCGCTCCTGCGTGGAGTACTGCTCTTATCTTTGGGATAGCTATGCGCAGTATCTGCTTGACGCTCTCGATCGGTTGCAGCGACGCGCAGTCCGTATTATAGACTGTCCTGAGGTCACCCAGTCTCTTGAGCCCCTGCAGTTGCGAAGAGATGTCGCCTTTATGGCAGTTCTCTATCGCTTACATCACGGGGAGTGTTCTGACGAGCTCTTCCAATTGGTCCCACCTTCTCCCTTCCTCTACAGGACTACACGTGCTGGCCTGAGGAGTCACCGTTTGCGAGTCGAAGATATGCGATCCCGAACGAAACGGTTTGGCTCTTCTTTCCTGTGCCGATCAGTGAAAGCCTGGAATTCCCTACCAGCGCAGGTGTTTCCTTCCCAATTTGATCCCGGGTCTTTTAAGCGGGGCGTGAAAAAGCATCTCACCAGGCTGCCATAGTGTGGGTCACCATGCTGCATTGACTAGACATGCAATGAGGATGGTGACCACCACTCTTGGACTCCATTTATTGCTTACCATCAGGCAAAGTGGAGTCATTATGGTAGGCTTACGAAAAAAAAAAAGAAAAAAACCTTCTAACATAATTGACAGGAATTTTAAAGCTTTGAACGACGAAATGAATATAAAGATAAAACTGCCTTTTTATTGGAACCTAGGCTGGCCATTTCTACATAAGAGTTAATGAGACTAATATAATCTTATAACACTTTTAGAAATACAATCTTTAGCTACTTAATATTTAAGAATAGAAAGATAATGTTTTGTACATTAATATTTTTTTAATTGTCTTGGCCATTATACAATAGGCTGGCCATTTCTACATAAGAGTTAATGAGACTAATATAATCTTATAACACTTTTAGAAATACAATCTTTAGCTACTTAATATTTAAGAATAGAAAGATAATGTTTTGTACATTAATATTTTTTTAATTGTCTCTAAAAAGTTTAACACATTCATAATTAAGATATCAGTTACAATAATATTATTTAAGCTAGTAACCTGAATTCTATTATTCTAAATGATATCTTAAATATGAATATGCAGAACAACGACCTGAGCAACTCTGCTACGAAAAGCTAGTACTAATATGTTATATTTATTGTTTGCTTTGCATTTCAGGAACACATTTGGTCGAAACTGCCCTTTTTAATAATGGGTACCGTATCGCTGATTTCGGCTGGAATAAGCCTTTTATTACCGGAGACTCAAGGAAAGCAGATGCCACAAACTGTCAATGATAGCGAGAATATTATTGGGCAACAACCAATATGCGGGTATCTATAAAACTTTAGTGTATACATTTTAGATTTTCAAAACTGTTCTAGAGAGCAATGAATTCGGGTCACAAACGGATTTCATATTTTTTTGAACAATTAAATACTCTTACAGGAAAAAAAGAGCAGAGGAACGTTTCAAGCAAGCACGCATTACAGAGAGTGTCCTATGATCCGTACTTGCGTGGGCTGGAATTTCTTCAAAGAGTCGCTCAGACATGGTGATAGTGTGTATAGAAAACGGCTTTTTAAGTAACGATAGATCAACAGAGAAATCTTAAACAAATACTTTTTAAACTGTATTCAATTTTGGACATGTATGTGCTAAATTAAATGCGACGACTAGTGAACATTAGCAGACGATAATAGGATGATGCTAGAGCCATGCTTAGGCACGAATGAGCCGGTTTGACCGGTGCTAAAACACGGCCTCACAACCGGTTCTGAAGCAATGCAAGTAGCCGAAATTAGTGAAATTTTCGGAGGTATCATACGTAGCACAAACTATGGTAGCTAAACAAGCAAACTTAGTTTTAAACAAAAATTAAATTGCTAAACCAAATTAATTTACTATAATAAAATTCTATAATTTAATTTAAAGTGTGAGTCCCTTTATTATTCAAAACTTCTTGTGTGACCGATGTGGTTGAGGTCTGCCGATTGTACAGGCCAGAGCAATACCCGGCTGTTTTCTATTGACGAGTACTCACGGGTTCACATAGCTACGTGTGAACGCACATTGTCATGCATTAACATTAAATCGGAGCCTAGGGTTAATGTGTCATAATGTCTAAGAACATCCTCAGCGTAATGTTCAGTGTTCATGTTTAAATTTAGAAATAAGAGTTCAGTTTTTTTGATATTTTCAAACTTTCGGCTTGAAAAATTAGCCCCTAAGTTTCCAACTGTTTGTACGGTGATCTTTACCTTCTTTTTTGTATGATGGATATCAATATAAAATTATTTTTGATAATCTCTATAGTTTTCTGAATATAAATAAATTAATTAGTCTATAATATATAGACTTTCCGAAGCGTTCTTTTGACTTATACCAGCTGCAGGTTTCCGCCACCGCACCCTTCAATGTAACAAATCTTCCATTCTCACAATCCGGATGATTGACACTCCACCACTGTGCGCTGCTCTATAAATTATTTGCCTAATCTGTGAAACAAATGGTCATCTCCAGTATTTTAAGACCGATTTGATCTTTAAACCTTTTAAGGAATGAGGGCACCCCTAAAAGCTGGTAACGCACTTGCGAATTCTGAGTTGCAAGTGTCTGAGGTGTTAAAACCAGTTGACTCGTCTATTCGTTTGACAGTGGTCTAATAAGACACCAAAGTCACTCAATAAGGGTGTTGAATCAAATTGATGTCACGTTGCGCATGCACTATCGATCTGAGCATATCAATGCTATGGAGGTTCTGGTTTCTATATTTTTGCTTTCAATTCCTTTTTTTTTGTTGGCGTCATTAATTGCTCGAATAAATATAAGCACTCTATAAATTATATAATTAATATCATGGGTGAAATTATGATAACATTAAAAGGATTAAGATTAGATATTGCGATTTTACTTTATTTTTACTTATTTTACTACAATTAAGTTCGTCCTAAATTATCAGAGACAGCTGAAACTCAGACATCAATAATGACTCAGCAGCTCAGACATCAATAGTGGGAGTTACATTTGATTTACACGATAAAACTATGTAAATAAAACTATTTGTAACATATTTTCTGTATGTATATATATGTATGTATTAAAGGCGTACAATAAAGGATTAAATAAATAAATAAATAAATAAAAATAAATGATTAACATATATATTGCATATATAGCCAAATAATAGTTTAATTAAGAAGATGGCTGATGATGATTATTAATTGATTTAAAACTGAACTCAACATATAAATTATTTACAATGGAATTATTGTTTAATTTTATTATTTAGAGGTTTGTATCATCATCATCAGAATATCGCAGTCCACTGCTGAACACAGGCCTCTCGTCACTCCACTAAGAAATTTGTATATCAGGAAATTATTTAAAATGATTCTATGATATATTATTTGTTTTGTAAGTCATTCATTATGAAAATAAAGAGGCTATATTATTATAATATTATTAAAGAGGTTGAATGGTATAATAAAAATATCAACAGTCACTAAACTTAGAGAAATTAAACAATTTGCTGCTTATTGTAATTAGTATTTAGAACAGAACCTAAACGAGATTGAGTCCTTGGGTATTTCAAAGTGTAAAAATGTCATTATAATCAGAAAAAAACAAATGGTACAAACAGAGCTTACTGACTAGAGCCAGAATTTGATGTGTTTAGGCTATTGTATGCATTACTGTATACCGCAACTACTAACTGTACTGCAATATTCCTTACCTTCGATTGCCTTTGTTTATTCACTATTCAATATACTCCAAATGATCCCATTTAATTCCCAAAGTGAACGGTTGACTGCAATATGCCTGCCACCTTTTACTTACTTGCATAAGTAGTCTGTTTAATGTGGATATCAAAACGCTTTGTTTTTGCTTTTGTTTTATTGTCT
The DNA here is from genome assembly GCA_947561695.1 of Tyria jacobaeae. Taxonomy (NCBI): domain Eukaryota; kingdom Metazoa; phylum Arthropoda; class Insecta; order Lepidoptera; family Erebidae; genus Tyria; species Tyria jacobaeae. Next base: position 21,981,451 of record OX387208.1, on the reverse strand, counting down.
TTTCTTTTCTGTGTAATAATAATAATAAATCTCATTGTTGTACACATGTAAGATTAAAATGGAAGAGTTCAAAAAATAACAATAGCGGTTTATACAATAAGCCGATTTTGGATTAGATTAGTAATGTAAAATATGTATGTATATCCAAAAATATTATAATTATAAAAAATATTCTTAATAATAATTAGTATTTCTAAACAACATTTTCCCTTAAGGTTTCTTTGGGTATAGTAACAATATAAAACAGTAAATTATAAAGATTGGAAATATTTTCGATTTTCATTAACTTACAAAACTTGTTTTCGGATGAGAATAAGTACCCCGATGAAAAGTCACTTATATCGTTTAGTATACTACGACATTATTTATTAATCGAATGACTAAAAAATAGACCTTGGATTAATAATGCAGTCAGGATTTTTTTTTAAAGTAGGTATAGTAAAAGATTACAGACAAACACATATACAATTTTTTATTGTTTCCTTAAAAGGACAACCCCGCATTAGACGTTATTACTGTAACATTCAGACTCGAGACAACTTTTTATGGAACACAAGAATAGCAACACATAATTATGTGTCCCGTTGGTTCAATTTCCTTACGTGGTTTACCAGACAGGGTTACTAAACACTGGAACAATTGCAATTTTATCGATATATAAAACGTTTTCGCAGCTTTCATGAATAATATATACATATATATGGTACAAACGCGTTGCATACCCCAGTAGTTTGCCTTTACATGTCGATCCCATCAGCCTTGATATCTCTCTTCCATAGGTTTTAGGTCCTGGTGAAACCGTTCCCCTTGTTCGCTATAGGATCCAAGATTCTCCAGGAATTGGTCAAGATGACTCTGGAGATACACTATAAAGAACATACTACATATTAAGTTTTTTTAAAGTTTTCAAACTAGTCGTTTACAATTTCAAAGTAGTTACTTGTGATTGCTGAGAAAGTTTATAGTAACTTAACCAGACGCAGTTAAAATAAAGAAAATAAAACTCATAAGATATAGTACAAAATAAATAACTCGAGATTAATTAAACAATATACGTAAGCCGTGGAAAAAAGTACCTCACGTGCCAATTGAATAGGATGTGGTTCAGCATTAATTAAACATATGTACATGTGCGCCTAGCGGCGGTTTTAAACCGACCCTTTATAACCAAAAGATATCAATAAGCAAACTGCTTTACATAATACAAAAAAAATATAAAATCACTGAAAAAAATCTTACGTACATGTACAACTAGACACTTTGTTCTTCCTTACTTAAAGAATTTGTAATTGTTGCTTTGTTCGAGGAAGGTATTTTGCTTTGTGCAATATATCTAAAAATTGATAATTATAATTACAAACACATGTTGGGTTTTAATTTTATATTACTTAGGCAGACCGTTTTTTTTACTTCTAAACCTTATTACGGGGATTCCGTTTAAAAAAATATGTTTGAATAAAAAAAAAATTAAGTACAATGAATAGCAATGATTAGTTTCTGGGAATCTGACCGGAATAACTTCACTCGCCTACGAAGACTATTCAATAATTTAAGATTTTATCTCTAAGTATTATTATTTCATATATTTACTTGTTATTGCAAGTTCAAAAGACGTAGATAAACAAAATTCAGTAACAGCTTAACATTTATATGACTTCCGGTACCGTCACGGCATGACGACTTACTCCTTGAGAAAGGTTTCCTGTCGGGACCGAAGCTAGTTGGGCATCTTCGAAATACACATGTGAGTAAAACCGTATTTTTAAATAAATATTTAATAGTATTGTTATAGTCTCAATATGGAAGATATGGGATATGTGGTGAGCAAGATCCGTTGTCGAATACGTCTTCTGAATTTAAAAGGTTAAGGCGATGTAAAGTGTAATATCATTCCATTTCATGCGATATTATACTATTAAACTAATTATAACTTAAACCTTTTATTGTGTGAAAGCCATGCTTAGCACGAATGGGCCTGCTCGGACGGTGCGTTGCCACGGCTTCAAACCGGTTGTGAAGCATTTCCCCAAAATTAGTGAAGTTCACGGAGGCCTAACTCCCCTCTCCTTTTCCTCACTTTTGTTCCCACTCCTCTTTTTCCATCTTCTCATCCTCTCAAAGGCGCTTACGACTCTCGAGTTGCAGGAGTCCATGGACGCTGGTGACATGGATCCCAATAATGAAGTAATAATGTTGGTAGTTATACCTAGTATTATCACATTTATTTACCTGGAGCAGCTGTTCGTGGGGATTTTTCCTTTTGGGTGCTACCTAGCTTTAGTCTTATTCGTGAATACATTTTTGACAATTACACCTCATAATCATTGGTGCATAATACCTTAACTAGCCCATTTAAGTATGCCGTTGAGGTTAGTTTAGAGTACATTTTATATTCAAGAAAAAGTTATTTGATTGAAGTCTTCTATTTGATACATTTCTTTTAAAAGTATACCCTTATTTTAAATTATTTTAAAGGTATGCTTTTACAATGAATACCTCAAATAGAAGACGTTAATCAAGAACTTTTTTGAATTTCTATTAAGTCAAGTTTTCTGATGGCTGTTTCGCAGTTCTGTTCTAGTACTCAAACCTTTCGGTAAGGAAATAGTAAGTTAATTATGTTTTTTCTAATATTGAGTTTTATTGAAATGTAATCCTGAGTTGTCGTAGTCAATACATATGCCTTTTTAGGTTTTCCTTTTAGAGAGGAAGGTTTGCAACATTTTCAAGTTTATCTACATTTTCAAAGCCACCGCCTTCTTATACGGCCTTAGTACCGTGCCGACTTACTTTGCTATCTCTACTACTAGAGATGAGCTCTAATGAATATATTAACTTTCATAGTCAGCAGTTTCATAATTATAACGAACTGCATAGTAACTTTTCAATGTCCTGATACTTAAGTATTATTAAGGACGTAATCTTACTTGTGGAAGATCCTTATTTATTTTCTATTTTTAAAACATTATTGATTAATGGCATACCTGAACCTACGCCATGAATCACCCTTTTGAAATAATAGCTTCTTTGTTTATTGTTGACAAAGGGAATGGGTGTATGATAAAGCCAGCTATGTGCCCATCGCTCAGTCAATATATTTCGTGGGTTCAGTAATAGGAGCGAGTGGATAATTTTTAATTTTATTATTAGTACCGGCCTTAGTAGGTACATATAATTTTTTATTGATAAAAATTATATAAATTGTTACATAATTATGTGGCAATGCTTAAGGGTCGTTGTACCCTAATTTTTGGACCTATCATTGATAATGCTAAACTTCGTAACGGAGTTAGTGAGTTAGTGAGTAAAGGTATGTTCTAACCGGGATGTCGATGGAATGTGGTATAATCCTAAACATTAAAAAATAACAGATATGTTTTCCTTTCTCTACTTTTCGACCCTACATAACGCTTCTAAACTGTGATCCCATGTTTTTGTACACATCTTATTTGTCTGTGTTTATATATCAACGACCTTGCAATTGAAAGTATCGATTCAATATTTTTCGTTCGTTTTAGGAACTAACTTGGTCGATGGTACTGCTGGTATTGTAACTATATTTACAACCCTCATAGTTGACATTAAAATCTGTAGATTTCTTGTTGGTATAGTGTATAATAACTGCTTTTTGATTATGTACATATTAGGTAAGTAAAAAGTGTCTTCAGAAAAAATTGCTGTGTAACTTTTATCAGGCGTTATCTAAGAGACATCATAAGGTTTTTCATTTTTACCAGACGTTGTAATAGTGCTATGAAATAGAAAACATTCGGCCAACGGAAAGTTTGTAACTAAATACTCGTGTACAGTATTCTTTAATGGTTTTCATTTTCTAGACGGTACTGTTTTGTTACTACCACTGTGCTCAATCACAGACTCCTTTTTTACAGATTCACGCTTTCTAGGCAATCCGCCATGCCGAGTAGTTCGAAAATAAAGTGTCTATATACAATATGAAAAGCGTATCTAACTAACCTTAATAACTCTTAGGTTTTAATGTAATTCATATAATTGATTGTATGGCATATGAGGGCAAACAATCACATAGGTTAGAGTGACATACATATTTATTTAACTATACGATTTTACTTACGTGTATGTGATGAGGTGTGTGTCACCGCTGGTAAATGATCATCGTCTCTCATGGACTTCTTTCCGCTCCCTGTATCCCTTATCCCTCATCACCCTCAAAGGCGGGCAGCGCCGTACATGGACACTTGCAACTCAAGAGTCGCAAGTGTCCATGTACGGCGGTGTCACTTACCATCAGGTGACCCGTCTGTTCGTCTATCCCCCTATGGTATAAAAAAAAAAAAGGACACCTCCAACTCAAGCCGTGAACGTTGGTACACAAAGGAAAATTTTGTATCCATTTAACTGCTCCTTTTCGCTTTTCTTTGCAAATACTTTGCAAATACAGACATATATTTATTGTTTTATTATGGACATGTTCGGCACACCGGCTCGACCGGGGCAGTACTACCCTCTCACAGAAAACGAGCCTAAAGTGACAACATTCGTGGTGTCGCCTTTCGCTGGTGAGTGAGAGACCGGAGGCCCATCGATGCAGGGGTGACAGTTATCGTGGTATGTGTGTGAGCAGTGGAGTGCTGTAGAGTCATTGTGAGGGTGGCATGGATCGAACCGTCGGCCAGGGAGACCCATAGAAACGGTGGTGCCGCTGGCCGCCCGTGGCATAGAGAGGGGCCCAACCACGGCTAACCACCCTGGGAGGCTGCCCCGTCAGGTCGCGCATAATCCACGGAGTGGCTCGTCGTGCCGGTTGGTGACCGGATGGTGGGACCCGGCGACCACTTCCGGGAGGGTACGGGGGCCCTTCCGTCCGGCGGTTCGGTCACCGTCATGCTTCACCGATACATGATGACACAGCATTTTTAGTCTCAGTTTACATTGCCACGATGACGGTCATGCCTTTTACGCCCCCATCCTCTTCTATCATGGCAGCACAAAAAAAGAAAAGTGGTCTTACAGCGGCATCCTCCTCTCCCACCAACCCGCTTTTTGAGGTGGAGTTCACTAACATACGTGGACTCCATGCAAACCTCAGCGCCGTACACCAACACCTCGAGACGGCTCGGCCGGCCATGCTTTTTCTTACGGAGACACAAATACGCCGCCCTGCCGACACGGCATATCTCCACTATCCCGGCTACGTGCTCGAGGAGTGCTTCCTCGCAAGGGCTGGAGTGTGCCTTTTCGTCAGGGCGGATGTTTGTTGTCGCCGTCTGCACTGCCTAGAAGACACATCCTTCTCCATCCTTTGGCTCCACGTGGATTTTGGCTCTACGAGCCGGATTTACGTGTGCCTCTATCGCTCCCATTCCGGAGACTCCGAGACAACTCGACTCTTTGACCACCTGAGTCAAGCAGCGGATAAAGCGCAGGAGCAGTTTCCAACCGCCGAACTGGTGTTTTTGGGAGATTTTAACGCCCACCATGAGTCCTGGCTGGGATCTTCCAAAACTGACCACGCTGGTCGAACTGCCCACGCATTTGCTCTCACGCATGACCTTACCCAACTGGTACTCCAGCCCACCAGGATACCAGACATAACGGGTCAAGCGCCCTCTTTGCTGGACCTACTGCTGACGAATCACCCAGCGCAGTACAGCGTATCAGTTCTCGCCCCTCTAGGATCCTCCGACCACTGCCTGGTGTCGACCTCAGTGCCTCTTGTTACGCCTCCACGACCTGTGGTAACAAGGCGGCGGTTATGGCACTACTCGTCAGCAGACTGGGATGGAATGCGGGAATATTTTGCATCCATCCCGTGGGCTCAACGCTGCTTTAAAGACAGGGATCTGTCGCAAAGTGCGTCTGCCGTGACTGACGAAATCACTGTCGGTATGGAGTATTATATCCCCTACAGTGAAGTCGCCAGCACGAAGACCCGTCCCTGGTTCAATCGCGAGTGCATCCGGGCCGTTGCTCAAAAGCAGTCGGCCTACCGCGCATGGATCAGGGCCCGCGCACATTGTGACCCAGACATTGATCGCCTAAAAGCAGCACTAAACAGAGCCACTAGGGAATGCAAGAGGGCTTACATCAGAGCAGATGCCCAGCGCATTGCACGGTTTGGTCAAGAACTCTTCGCGTATCCTACGGGTAGCCGTAAGTTTTGGCGATTGGCCAAAGCCGTGCAGTCCAACTATTGCCAACCTTAGCTGCCGCCGTTGAACTACCCTGACGGCTCACTGGCCCACGAGCCGCAAGAGAAAGCGAATCTACTAGCTGACCTCTTTGCGGCTAACTCCCGAATCGATGACCGTTGCGCGCACACGCCCACCATTGCGTCCTGCGACTCCGCAATGCGGGATATTCGCATCCGGCAGAGGGATGTCCGTGCGGAGCTTCGGTCACTCGATGTCCGGAAAGCCAGTGGACCCGATGGTATTCCGGCGGTGGTTCTTAAGAACTGTGCACCTGAGTTGTCTCCCGTACTAACGCGCTTGTATCGCCTGTCCTATTCCTCAGGAATTGTTCCGGAGGCCTGGAGAGAAGCGAATGTTCAACCAATTACCGACCTATAGCCGTCACTTCCATACTCTGTAAGGTGTTCGAGCGGATCATCAACACCCAACTAATCCGCCACCTAGAGGATCACTCCTTGTTAAATTATCGGCAATATGGTTTTAGGCCGAACCGATCCACGGGTGATCTTCTAGCGTACGTCACACACCTTTGGGGTGAGGCTATGGATAGGCATGGGGAGTCCTTGGCCATCAGCCTCGACATTGCCAAGGCCTTCGATAGGGTTTGGCACCGCTCGCTTTTCTCCAAACTTCCTGCATTTGGTCTGCCACCACAACTCTGCAACTGGGTTGCTGCCTTCCTCCATAAGCGCCGCATTAGGGTTCTCTGCGACGGCGCGGCCTCAGACTTCCACGAGGTAAGCGCTGGTGTACCTCAGGGCTCCGTCCTATCGCCTACGCTGTTTCTTTTGCATATCAATGACATGTTGGCCCTTGGCAATATACATTGTTATGCAGACGACAGTACAGTGCACGGGCGATATTTCGGGCATCCTACTGCCAAGCTGGCAGACGTTGAGGAAAAACGACAGGAGACAGGAGACATTTCCCAATGGGGCTGTGAGAATCTGGTCGAGTTCAGCGCCAAGAAAACACAAGCGTGTGTGTTCTCTACCAAAAAGTCTCCATTCCTTCCCCTTCCTACTCTTCAGAGCACTCAACTGCCACTGCAGGATAGGCTTAGTATTCTGGGTATGGATATTTGCCGGGATCTCAATCCGCGCGATTACATCGAGAGTGTCACTAAGGCCACGCGTAAGCTCGGCGTTTTGAACAAGGTGAGACGTTTCTTCTCGCCCGAGCAACTGTGTCTTTTGTACAATACAAAGGTTCGCTCCTGCTCTCATCTCTGGGACGGCTATGCGCAGTATTTGCTTGACGCTCTCGATCGGTTGCAGCGGCGCGCAGTCCGCATTATCGACTGTCCTGAGATCACCCAGTCTCTTGAGCCTCTGCAGTTGCGAAGAGATGTCGCCTCTATGGCAGTCCTCTATCGCCTACGTCACGGGGAGTGTTCTGATGAGCTCTTCCAATTGGTCCCACCTTCTCCCTTCCTCTACAGGACTACACGTGCTGGCCTGAGGAGTCACCGTTTGTGCGTCGAAAATATACGTAACCGAACTAAACGGTTTGGCTCTTCTTTCCTGTGCCGATCGGTAAAAGCCTGGAACTCTCTACCAGCGCACGTGTTTCCTTCCCACTTTGATCCCGGGTCTTTTAAGCGGGGCGTGAAAAAGCATCTCACCAGGCCGCCATAGTGTGGGTCACCATGCTGCATTGACTAGACATGCAATGAGGATGGTGACCACCACTCTTTGACTCCACCTATTGCTTTCCATCAGGCAAAGTGGAGTCACTATGGTAGGCTAATATAAAAAAAAAAAAATATATCTATTGGTATTTACTTATTTTTTTTAATGTAATTCATAAGTGATATCCGTTATAAGCGTGGCAGTGTATAAAGCAATCCCTTATTGAAAAGATATAATGATACCTTCCTATGTGTATATAGTGACACTTTTCTGTAAGAATTCACTGTATCGATTAAAAAAGTCTCTAACAAAGTAGAAATGCATAAATCTGAAATTAACTAAAACACGATTCAGTATACGGCCCCTTTGTGACTACCGGCAAGGCAGCTATTAAAAGTGCACACAGTTTTGGTCTTCATGAGGATTCCTAAGCCAAGGTCTTTCGAGACGCAGACAAGGGCCTAGCACAAGCTACCGTTTTGATAGAAGATAACCTTCTATCGCTAAATGGCAACAAAACAAAATTTGTCTGTTTCAGTAAATCAGTTATAAGCCAACCACCTGCAAAACACACTCTCTAAAATACACATGTATCCCAGTAATCGAGGAGTAAATCGATAGATCGATCGAATCGACTGTGCAACCCTGTGTCGAGTAACATCTATAAAGTATCTAGGTATAACATTAGATAACCACCTTACCGGCCGTCATATAGCGGCTGTAACATCCAGAGTAAGGAAATTTATACACATGTTTAAAAATCTACAATGTAAAGTTGGATAAATACACCTCTTATTAGGAACGTATGGAGCGGTTTTAAAAGTGCTGATGTACTTACCATATAGACATCCCACACATAGGTGTATAAGCAAAGGCTGGCGTCCTCTCTGTAAGAAAAGTGACTGTTTATGGATCCTAAGACGCTACCACACGAAATACCTGAGTCAAGCAAACGAGTGGAACGCTTCTCAGTACCTAGAACAAAAAGTGTTATAAAGTCCAAACAATTAAAAAGCTCAATCACTTAATTTAAAAGAGTTGTACATGCCTGGTTAAATACGATGGACTACGACACTATGGAAAACTTGCTACGAGTCGATAAGTGATATACGCACACTCACACACAGACACACACACATCGCGCATGAATTTAAATTAGTACTTTTAGGTTTTATTTTTCTGTACTTCTTTAATTAAATAAATAAAACATTCAATCAACAAATACAATGAATGTTAACATAAAAAGAGGAGGACAGGCTAGTGCAACACAGTATTTACTAGTGTAGGAGTCGGAGAATTCTGAGATTATTGTAACACAATTATTATTATTATTTATAAGGTGCTCCTATTTCCTATCTAACGAGCTATCAGTGCACAAAAATTAATTAGCAAAATGTGGACATTTAATACACTTCGGATCAATCCTTCAGGGATGTACTGTACTTCGACAGAACTTCATTTATCAATTTCAATTTTCGAATACCTCAAAACCACACTATGGTAGCCAGTTTAAGTCTGACGTTATTTTATGGATCTTCCATCACACGACTTCCTTGGGTTGCCAATTTCTGATTGGAAAATATTACTATGGGTTGCCAAGGCTCATACTGGAGAGTACGAGGTGTGATTATGTCAACAATATGAAATTGTTTACAATTTTTTTTATTAACAAGTACTTTAAGACTCATTACACTAATAGTTCAAATATCACTTTAATCATTTTAAAACATCTCAGTGTCTTTTCCTTTGTTGTTCTTTAAGAAGATTAGTGCTTGTTCTTCTTTAAAATCGATATATATATCGAATAGATTATTATCTGTCCGACATACTCGTATTTAAATGAGAATAAAAACTTTCGTAAGTGGTTATTAGTTCTTAAGGACAAACTCTTGGTGAATTGTCTTGCTCGAATTTATTGGATGATTCCCAAATACGTAACGTGAGTAACTACATATATATTTAATATGTATAGTTAAAATTACACAACAAAGTTTAAAATATTTATCCGTTATATACATACATTTAAAAACTATCTGGACTGGCAAAGTATATGAAACAGTCACATGACGAATATAAGGTTCTTCGTTAAAGTATTTACTGGTAGATTTGGTAGGTTGGTTCTTTGGGGTAAGGTAAACGAAGCCATAAAAGTTCTAAGATGATTTGAAAAAAAAAAAAAAAAAACAATGCAAAAGTTCCTGATGATATCTTGAATGAGCTTATTGTGAGTACAAAACTTTTTCAACTAATTTTCTTCTAACCGTCATCGTCGTTACCTACGAATATGCTTTAGCGATGCCATGAAATTGGCCCAATGAGTCATACACATGATCAGTAACTTAATGATATGTGATTAAAATTTTTGATATTTGTATGACTAACATATATCCATATCTATCTATCACCATTAGTAATTAAACTATTAGAAACTTCATTATATAATGGCAACCTATAACTATTTTAATTTATATAACATCAATCAAGGAAATGCTAGAAGAAAGAAATTCTTTCTTCGATGTGTTCAAAATTGGCCGAATGTAATATGGTATTCGATGGACTTGTGCCGCTGTCTGATTCGTTTGATTTTGACTTCTAAATCACGTTTAGTCTTCATTCGGGGAAGGAGATACCAGCTCCAACTAACTAGTTTTTATTCTTGACAGGAATAAACAACATATTAAAACGCATCAAAAACTTTGCCTACTAAGAAACTCTGCCGGAATGTCACCCTTACAAAAACAAATGATTTTTATGTGTCAATAAATTAATCCAGTACACCACATTTTTGCTTCATTGCGGTTATTTCTTTGAACTTGCCATTTATGCCACACACTTGATTCAAGGTGAAGTATTAGGTAGCGAACACACGAAACGGAATAAGTATCTGTAACCAGAACACGTTGGAATGTATGCCACATGAACAGACTGTTCTTGGAGTATGACGTTAAATTCAAACCAATTTTACAAAAAGAAAAAAAAAAACACATTGAGGGGGATGAGGTATAGAGGGGTGCAGGGAGGGGAAAGAAGAGAGGGGGATAAGGCGATCGTAAAGAGGAAAGGGGGAATGAGGAGAGAGGAAAGAGGAGTGGGGGAGTTGGGCCTCCGTAAAACCTCACTCATTTCAGGGAAATGCAACGTAAGCGTTACTTCACTACCGGTTTTCTGTGAGGCCGTGGCCATTTCGTGCCTAAGCTTGGCTCTACAACTGTCAAATATATATGATCATCAGAATACAGAGTCAACAGACACAACAGAGACTACAAGGATGGCGTAGTGGTTTAAGAGGTCACCTCGCCACTATGCTGCCTCGCCGAGTTGTGTGGGTTCAATTCCCGCACGGGACAACACTTTGTATAATCCTCAAATTGTTGTTCTGAGTCTGGGTTTTCTTTGTGTCCGTAATTTTGTCCAGATTTTTTATAAATTGCTCTGATCAGGTCAGCTTTCTTATTATCTGTGTGTTTTTTAGCCATTATTCTGACACCTTTCGTCATTTAATCGGTAAGAATATTGAATTTAAAAAATAACGTGTTAGAAATGTAACAAAATATATCGCGCTGCCAGCTAGCGATGCAAATGTGTATCAATGTTTAAGGTCTGTCAACTTTAAAGTATTTAAAAATAAAAAGTTAGTCTTTACTTGTCACCGAAAGCGATTTTTTTTAGGTTATAGGCCCACTCTCCTGTTCTTAGATAACACAGATTAGTTTACTAATATATTTAAAATATAACTTCGAACTAGCTTGTGTAGCCTGAACTAGCTTAAGAGGCAATAAAGTGGATATAATTATTTAGCACTCTTAACACCCAGAGATTCTAAGAAGCTATAATGCATTATCATTAATAACATTAACAGTATATCCTGTTATTTCACAAATTAAAGATCGCTTTACCATAGGAGAGCCATGTTTACTGTGGGAGAGCCATGCGTAGGCACAGATAGCCTGACTCGACCGGAGTAATACCACGGCCTTATAGAAAACCCGTTGACCATTGTATTGCCAAGGGAGTGATGGAACCGTAGCCCAACTTCCCTTCTCTTTAGCCTACTCTTATGCTATGCAAAAAAAAACACTTAAAATATATATCACATACAGCTTATACTCATATACTCTCCCTCGGTACTGGACAGAGATTGACTGATTTATTGTTTGGACATTGATTGCGATAATAATCGCCAGATATTTACATTCAAACAAAAAGTCTCCATTCCTTCCCCTTCCTACTCTTCAGAACACTCAACTGCCACTACAGGATAGTAGTAGTTAGTATACTGGGTATGGACATCTGTCGGGATCTCATTCCGCGTGATTACATCGAGAGCGTCACTAAGGCGGCCTCGCGGAAGCTCGGTGTATTGAACAAGGTGAGACGGTTCTTCTCGCCCGAGCATCTGTGTCTTTTATATAAGACCCAGGTTCGCTCCTGCGTGGAGTACTGCTCTCATCTTTGGGATGGCTATGCGCAGTATCTGCTTGACGCTCTCGATCGGTTGCAGCGACGCGCAGTCCGTATTATAGACTGTCCTGAGGTCACCCAGTCTCTTGAGCCCCTGCAGTTGCGAAGAGATGTCGCCTCTATGGCAGTTCTCTATCGCCTACATCACGGGGAGTGTTCTGACGAGCTCTTTCAAATGGTCCCACCTTCTCCCTTCCTCTACAGGACAACACGTGCTGGCCTGAGGAGTCACCGTTTGCGAGTCGAAGATATGCGATCCCGAACGAAACGGTTTGGCTCTTCTTTCTTGTGCCGATCAGTGAAAGCCTGGAATTCCTTACCAGCGCACGTGTTTCCTTCCCAATTTGATCCCGGGTCTTTTAAGCGGGGCGTGAAAAAGCATCTCACCAGGCTGCCATAGTGTGGGTCACCATGCTGCATTGACTAGACATGCAATGAGAGATGAATAGAGGATGGTGACCACCACTCTTGGACTCCATTTATTGCTTACCATCAGGCAAAGTGGAGTCATTATGGTAGGCTTACAAATAAAAAAAAAAAAACATTTGTAACATTTGACGTATGATTTATGAGACGAGCTGCCATCTTTACCATTTACTTCTATAGACGTGCATATGATAGGTGCGTCCTCTCATCACTGCCAACACTTCACTATTTTGTTGGGAGATTACGATCTTCAAATAAACTCTTTAGTCTGTGCCACAGTTCTTGACTCGTTGAATCATTTCTTATGTGTACGTACAACTGCGAGTCGATAGTCATAATGCGTTTTACTTTTACTTTTTCGGTATCCTCGGCAGCAATTGTTTTCCCCACTACTTCTTTGGTGTTGTGCAAAATTAGAAAGTCCAGTCATTGTCCTCCGCCCTTCAGTCTAGGCATATCGACAAGATAGTCGGAAAGTATTATTAAAATTTATCACAAACCTTATCCTGTCAAAATTACAGTTTTTCTAACTGAAACTAACACAGTATTCTTTTTTTACATTTGACTACAAAACTACATCAGTCCCATGTCTTTTGTATTCATGATCTAAAATTAAAATACGCTTTTCGGTGACAAGTAACAACATTTTTTTTACATATGTGTTATACATTGATACACACTTGCACTATAGTGTAGATTAAAATTCATGTTTTGTTTATCAAAGATCTTTTTTTTTTTTTTTAACGTGTGGAAACCCCCTCGGGCCGTCATCCCACCGGGGTTTTCGGTGGAACGGTGTGTCGGAATCGGACCGACTAAAACCACACGGTGTGCCATCCTGCGCCTAAAATAGGAGGAATCCGGGAACAGCTTTGGTAAGACATCCGGACCCCTCCTAGCGCCTGTTGCCCACAACAGCGCGGGCACCACCTTGGGGTAACTCTCAATTAGGCAACGTCCAGGCACACCAGGACGTCGCCTCCTCGCGGCTGGCCATATGGCGGATGGAGGGGAAAACCCGTCCCGACCACCCGCGGTCACACTCAGGGCGGCATGAGGCGCTGGTACGCGCGCCTACACCGCCCGGTTCGCCGGCAGCGAGTTGGGTCCGAGTGGAGATCGTCCTCCCGGGCCCGCTCCGCCGCCTCCTTCTGCGAGATAACCCCCTCACAGAAGGTTGCGACCGCGGTGAAATTCCTGTCGCTACCGGCCATGGAGCGTATGACGGCCGGTAGCGAGAGATCCTCTCCGATGACTGCAGTGAGGACCCGACGCTGCGCCGCCCAAGCGGGGCAGTCTGCGAGCGTATTTTGAGCCGAGTCCTCACTGCAGTCGCAGTGGTGGCAGGCGGGACTCAATTCTCTCCTAGCGACCGAGTGCAGGTACCTTCCGAAGCAGCCGTGCCCGGAAAGAACCTGCGTCAGTCGGAAAGAAAGAGTCCCGTGCTGCCGCTCTGCCCATTCGACGATGACCGGCTGGAGCGCCTCCACAGCGGCAAAGCCAGCACGTGGAGCCCCCAGCCGGGACGACCAATGAGCCATCGTGGCTCGACGAGCGGCTTCACGCCACTCGCGTACCTCTTCGGGCGGGGGCCGTCTGCCGCTACCCGCCCGGAACTCAGCCGTCCGCCGATAAACTTCGGAGTTCCGGCCAACGCGCACGGTGCGGTAACCACGTATGGCTCTAACCGCTATAACCCTCTGAGGGCGCCAAAGGCGTGCCCTATTCTGGGCGGTTAGAGCCTTTTATCAAAGATCATGGGGCAACCTTTCCCAACCTACTTATATACAACTAAAGTGCTATATGAAAATAAGGGCAGAGATTGTAAAACTAAATGGTATACCATATTCTTAGTATTACCCTTTTAAAGGTGTTCCATTTTTTTTTGACTTGCTTATCGAATGTTTAGTAACATTATTTATAACATCTATAATAAAACTAAATTTCTGATAGACGATGTATTCTTGAGGTCTAGTCTGCTTGATAGGTTCTAAACCAAAACCTCTTGATGGGACAATTAATGTGTTATGCATTTGATAGCTTTGGTAGCGTAAGACACCTTCCAGTTCAACCTGATATGCATTCCATCATTTTTTGATAAATACATGCCTAATTGTAATATGCCTAATGCGTATTTGAGTATTTATAAAGCTTACAACAGTATCCACACCTAATAAATATAAAACTAGTTTTAAAAGTGTAGTCAATGTCATTTTTTGTCTTCTTAATGTAAAAAAATATCTATATTGAAGCATCTAGCTTGTTTTCTACAGCACAGAGTTATTTTCTTACTGATACAGGTAAGATAGCCATTTGTTATCTACCGAGTCTTACCCAAAAAAATATTAGAATATTCACTTCCTCAGTGGATAAATTAACCAAAACAGCTTGCATTGCAAAAGCCAATTACTTCTTTCGCAATAGCTATGAAGTATGAGATCTTTAAGAGTGTGTCCCCGTCATCTTTGATATTTTTAACCCGTATTCAATAATTCCTCTTACAAATGAAATAGTTGTAATCAAGATTGGTTTCATCAAGATAAATGAAAAACCACTTCTAAGGGGGAAGTAAAAGTCCGTTGTTAGCTCGTTAAGGTTCAGCTTTACTTGATATAGGGTATCCCAGAAGTGTAGGCAGAAACGTATTAATGTCCATATTTTTATGATAATAATTTAGTACCATTTACGTAACTTACGATGTACTCCAAATTTGGAGTACATTGGCAGGATAATGAGGATAGAAAATGAAGGAAAAGGAGGCTTATACAGATAGATTGGGGAGTACAAGCAATAGCTGAAGCACGTCAGAACCACGTCTATCACAAATTAAGTTTTAATATAGATGTTAACAATAATGTTAGATATATATCATCATCATTTTATTACCAATGCTAATTTTCGCCAAATGACTATTCATAACGAAAAGGGGTTGATTTAAATTGCCGGAGACTTAGGGGCTGCAACTGTCGCAAACATGTAAAACTACGCTACGCAAACTAGAAGATGGAGAACAAGATCCCTACCAAAGAGATAGTAGCAAACATCATTTGACTGGATATTACTTGAATAAACAGAAACAATTTGGTACCTGTACTGAAACTGTATTTCATAATGTGTCATATTCTAGTTACCGATTAAGATAAATACGCTTTTTGAATAATGAATGAAGTTAAAATATGAGCGTGAACATGATACATATTCATGGATCATCATTAAAAATATAGCTCCATTTTGGCACTTATCTACCGCCGCCGACGCCAGGACGTTATTGAGAAGAAGGTGACCGATGACATTTACTAGGCGCCTGTCCACTGCTGGAACAATAGCCGTCTCGCTCAATGATACTTTAAGGTCAGCTTAGTAAATCCGTGTATGACATGTGTGTCATTCACACCTGTGTTAATGTGTGCTATTAAAAAATTATAACCAGTTTTAATTCATTAAACAAAGAACATTGTAAACATACTTATTATAGTGTCATACATTATCTATCGTAAGTGTTCGCGAGTGTCTTTGTGGATTGAATACATAGCACATATCCCCTATTATTAACTTAAATATACAGTTAACTCAAAAAACACACAAGTGACGCATGACAGAGACTGTGAATCGTTTTAGACTGATTTATTGTTCCAGTGGTTAGTTACTGCTGATCCAGAGGTCGTGGATCCGAATCCCGTATAGGACAACCATTTGTCCGTTGTTTGGATGTTTGTAAAGCTCCCACAAAATGTGAAATATTCCTGATACGGGAGTTTACTTATATAAACTGGGTCCAAAATATCGCCATTTTTGTTTATAGTCCCGTGACTGAGGTGGACGACTGTCCACTATCTTTCCTTTGTAAACAAATTGTAATAAGTGCTGCTCATACAATTTATATGTTATGGTAGAGTAGTATAGAATAATAAAAAATAAGAAAGAATAGAGCCACCCCCTCTCTTCAGATCACTGTCGTAAGAGGTGACTAAGGGATCGGACTGTTTTCTATCAGATAGTATTGTGCCGTACACATGCCACGTACTGTGAAGCCCTAAACTCGCACTGCCTACCAAGCGGCTAATGAACGCGATTCACCGTAGTGGTATCATCTCACCCCTGTTGAGGAAGGTGGGAGACTATTTGAAGCTCTGGGGTCCTTATAGTGGTTTTCCTCGCAGCTCACCACTGTGAGCCGATCATTGGGGTTTGTTCAGCGGCCTCGAGGTTTGCTCGCCGATCGCTCCTCCGAAGAGGGGTCCAGCGAGCCGCCTGCGAGAGGTCGGTGGTTGGCTGTCTGTATCCGATGGCGAAGCCAATGCCTCTCTCGAGGTAACTGATATGAGCTCCCGAGCGGGGCGTTTGAGTCGCCTCCGGATGAGTGTCGTTGCGTCTGGATGTGGGAGCGGAGCAATGCCTACTAGGAGGGGATGATTAGAGCGGTCATCTCAAACATCCCCGTGGCGAGTCTGCTCACAAACTCCTTTAGAGGTTCCCACTTGAGGTCTCGGTGGATTGTTGCATTTCTGATGTACCTGGGGGCGTCGACCACCATGCGAAGGCAGCTGTTCTCTACAGCCTACAAACGTTGGCGCGATGCCCCTGATATCAAGTTGTACCAGGCCGGGCCACCGTAGGCGAGGCGCGACCTGATATATATTTTGTAAATGCCTAGTTTGGCACTTACTGGTAAACTGGAGGATAGCAGAGAACGCAGCTTCGTCCGCGCAGCTTCGTCTTCGCTGTGATTGTCTCAACGTGGTGATTCATCGACAGTGATTTGCCATACCAGTTATCATCGTCGGGGTCTTCGACACGTTGCACTGGAGCCTCCATCACTTCCGTGCTTCCGTTTGTTTCGTGAACTTGAAAAGTACGCAGCAACAGGGGGCGCGTGGGGTTTGGTTCTGCAGTCAGTTGCCTGCAGAGTCGGTGTACCGAGGGCTGTTCGTCCTCGATATCTATGAGAAAATTCTCCCGTGCGTTTCCTCTGTGCTCCCAGAGAGCGGCCTTGAACGAGTTAGTGAACCGGTTGTATACGGTTTTAGCTCGGGGGTGCCGAGTTCTCTGCCAGAACTTCTTAGCCTCTCGCTTCTCCTCGAGCATTTTACGGAGCCGAGCGGCTTGGTAGGCCCTCCAGTCTATGTGGACTGTGGGCCTCGGGGGGCCAACCGTAGCCGCGGGCTCCCTGAACACAAGTAGCAGAGGTCTGTGGTCCGATGGAAGGTCCTCGAGCACTTCCTGTGCCGGGGGTGCTCTCAGTCCTTTGAATACAATGATGTCCAGTATGCTATCGCTGCGGCCCGCTGGTTCCAATCTAGTGGGTTCTCTGGGGCCAGCGATTTCATAGTCATGTGTGCCGGAGTCTTGCATAAGGAGATCTCCCATGGTGTTGCTGGTGGTGTTGTGCCATGCTTGGTGTTTTGCGTTCAGATCTCCCGCGATTATGGTTGGCGTCGTATGTAGGAGAAGGCTCCGAAGTTCATCGACGTGGGCTCTCTGATTAGAAGCTTGATAGGTCACGTAGAGGCGCATCGCATCGATACCAAGCGCATACATGGTGTCGAGTCTCTTCGGTTCGACGGGTTGATGCACCACTGTCCTTTTCACTAGGATAGCGAGTCCACGATATGCTTCGCCTCTTGGCGAGACCTCATCTTGGCGGTACACAATGTACCCTGGGATCTTGAGTGGTCTGTTGGCCTTCAGGTGGGTCTCGCTTATCAGCATGACCCGTTCCTTGAGAAATAGGCGTAGTAGGCCTATCTTGAATTTCGGAGTCTCCGCGTTCCAGTGAACCACAATGAGCGGCTTATACATTGGTGGAGAGGGTTTGCAGCAGTCCTGTTGTATTTATCTCGCCTGCCTTAACACGCTGTGCGAACAGCATGAGTAAAGCGGTGAGTTGGTCCCTCTCCGGTCCTTGGCGGATGGGCTGCTGTCTTTGGATGCCGCCGCGGGTGTGGCAGCGGCGCGGCTTTTCCTGGGCCGGTTTCTTCTTGCGGTTCCTTCTCCTCTTTTTATTGGAGCTTGACCCCGGGTTTGCTTCGGCCATCAGTGTGGTGGGTGCCGTGTCGCCGACCACGTTTGGTTGGTCGATAACCTTGGACGGTCCAGTTCTAGGCATGACTCCCGCCTCCTTGTTGCGGGCTTCCCACTTGTAGATAGGGTGCCGCGCTACAAGCTGGATGTGGGCCTTGGCAGTTGGTGCACGTAAGTGGCTCCTCTTTTAGGCGAAAGCAGTTGTGCGCCTGGTGCTCCCCAACGCATCGTACACACGCTAGGCGCCTGTGACAGTTGTGGGAACTGTGGCGAAAGCCTTGACAGCGGTGGCATTGAGAGGGTCCTTTCTTGCCCCTCCAGGCCTCTATGATGACGCCTGGCATGAGCTCGTCGATGTTTTAGGCCTTGGCAACGGTGGGGGTCTGCTCTTTTTTTTATGTTACTGATATACGCTTTGTTTTATTTTGTTGTAATTTTAAAATTATTAGCCTATGGAGGAAGTATTGTTATGTCCCTCGAGTACAAAGAGAGGATCCTCTAACCAGGCGAGGTGATTATGCCTGGCGGACCGCGGCCCAACCGTTGATGATGGAAAGTCGTATATGTACTAATCAGTGCGAGAACTTTATTCTTGTGATTCAGGATCGTACTACGGCATCATTGTCGTTGCTAAGTAGTTAGGCTTGTCTTCGCTAGATGGTGTTAATATGTTTTTCTGTATGTGGAGGTCGCCACAAGCCATAGTTACTAACTTTAAATGGTTTTGTTCTAAAAATATTAAAAAAACGTCAAAGATTTTATCGCACATAGTACTACTTTCATATAATAGCAAGATTATATTTTTCACTGTTTATCCTAAACATAGAGCGAGTGACATGACACTTACATACATTAACACACAAATACTCCTACATGCACACGCTCATGCTCAGCCACACACGAACACGCAGTCTGCTGGAGTTATGTCGTCGTTAACGGTACTCTGGTAGTTGTTGTTGTAGGTAAATAGTTCACACCAAACCAATATTAAGTTAAAAAAGTTTGACTACGTTTAATTATCTGAGGCGTAGTAGCGTGACGGAGTTGTTGTTACGACTGAATAAAATAATGAGTGAAATGTACCGTAAAACTACGAGTATAATTGCTATATAAGCATTGCTGGCTCGTACTCAGTCACAAACACACACACAGTCACGACCACATAAGATCCTAACCCATATGCAAAACCCTGACGGGTATTATACTTAAGGAAACTACTATATAATGACGGAATATTAAATCTGTCTTTAGAATTTGCTGGCAATTTTTAGCTAGTTTTGCTGTTGTTAACTACATATATGATATAAAGATGTTAAATTTAAATTTGAATTTATAATTTTCGAGTTCTATAACTAAGCACTTGTTATGAAAAATTAATGTTTATTTAAATAGAGTTATAATTAGGAATTCTGCATGCATCATGCAATAAGAGCATACTTAAACCGAGCTGTGTTGCTGAAGGATTTGCCTTATTAGTATGCGGTTACAAACCGCATACTTATCAGGTAAGTAGACTACTGACGACGACTTAGTGTTAAAAAACACATGAGGAAGAATTCAAATATTGAGAGTACAGTTTAATTTATTGAAGTAATGATTATCTCGACGGGTGCAAAGGTAAAAAGAGATATCTACAAAATAGCTATTTTACAGGAGAGTGGAGAGAGGAGATCGTGATCGAAAGTGGGATCGATCAATTTTACTGTAAATTTTATCATTACATGTTTGTACTGTTATTCGTGTATACATTAAGTTAATTTCGCAATTTTGTTGTGAATTTGCGAGTTTATGTAGTTGTTTGCATTCACATTGTTTTATGATAACAATTGAGTCAACTGCTAGTTGGTCGTATTGACAAGGTACCTTAAATTTCGCGTATATATGCATTCTCCTTAATTTAGTGTAATAAGTTTTTAATAAAACATTTGATTTGTTGACAAGTGACTATCTTACACATTTCAATTAATACTATATCTTTTACAGAACATAATAATGTAGATATCTTTTTATGCTTCTTATTTTTTCAATGTTGAGAGATTTGATGGCAGCTTTTTATTGGAAATAAAATATAAAAAGTAATCAACAAACTTTTGCATTCACAAAAATGTAGTGAAAAATAGGAATTGCACATATTTGTCTTACGTTAATCAGTCTCATAATTAAAAGATTATTAAGGAAATAGCTAATTCCACATTTAAATCTTAAATAGGTAATTGTTTACTGGCAGTAAAAAATATAAAAATAAATTAGTCTCGATCTCTGCAGTACTAGAATTATGTTTAAAATTTTTATGAAATTCGTGAATCATAAATTCATTAAATATTAAAATTTGCTTACAAAGATTGACTAAGTAATTGTATTTAGAATCAGTTATCATCAAAGTTTCATTATCACACATATGTATGCGATTCTGGCATAACATTCTCTCGACGGGAGCCTGTACTACTAAGTAAATTCTCTTAGATTCTTCTTGATGTAAATCATATTCATAAAATATTGTGTTAGGAAACTAAGCTTTACTGTAATCTTACGTACGTGACTCCATTTTACATTTTCATTGTCAACGTTTAAGTCAACTTTAAATTATTTAAACATTCTTTGCAGTCAAATATCTATTTGTTATTTCTATAACTTCAGACTTTTTGCACCATCTTACAAGGGTGTAGCATTGTTCAGCACTATAAATTAATTCTTTTTGATGACCTCTCTATCAGTGCATGGACGCTGTCTCCTACTTGCTGAGTGTACCCAATTTCTAAAAATCGATGGCAGATATCAATTTTGAAATTCGATGAACAGTACACGTACATAAAAAAAGACTGCTCGGTTTCTATTTTGATCTCTACAATTCTGAGCGAGGCGGACGTCCTTGATTACCTTTGTAGGAGGATTTTTCAATAAAATTAAGAAGACTGAAGTTTAGCTGCGGTTTCAGGCAGTTTCCTTTTTTTAGGCCAGTCCTTAAGGCCTCAAACCCGAAAATGATGAGTAACTCGCTCAAATTCTGAGGGTTTAATAAAAACAGTAAAATAAGTTACCGTGTGATGTTGCAGCGTTCTGGGGTGTTCGGAAAGGGTTGAAAAGGGGTGAAAAGTGTTTTTTGTTAATAACATTGTCCAAAAAATTAGTTTTTATTAAACCCTCAAAATTTGAGCGAGTTACTCACCATTTTCGGGTTTGAGGCTTTAATGACTGGCCAAAAGGACCCTATTCAAACACTGTAAAATTGAGGAAAGAGAGTTTACGTTTACAATAAAATTGAACTTGTTTCTCCATGAGTAGATATTTTTTTTTGTGAGTAGAAAGTTGCTGAAGCTACAGTTTCAAGGTGTGCAGTAACATGGATTGAATCCTGTTTCTATATACACCTTATAACATTTTTATTTTTTATGGATTCATTAAAGTTGTGGGCGTTTTGAGTATCTCAACGACTTTTGAAAGCGTTATGGCATGGCATTTGGAGGGTTTCACTGTTTAGCCAAATCTGATTATATACGGTACGGTATTTTACGAACTTAACATATGTCCAAAATCCGAAGGGTAAGGTATGTACATAACAGGGCACACCTCTGGCGGCCTCAGAGGGTTATGACAATCAGAGCCTTCCCTGCATTAATTGGAGAAGATCTCAGACTACCTGTCATTATACGCTCCATGGCCAGTAGTGATAGAAGTTTTACCGTGGTCACAACCTTGTGTTAAAATGTTATCTCGCGGATGGATTCAGCGGAACGGGCCCGGAAGGATGATCTCTTTTAAGACCCTAATCCGCCGCCGGCGAACCGGGAGCAGGAGGCATTCTTATCAGTGCCTCATGCCGCCCTGAGGGTGGTCAGTACGAGTTTTCCTCTCCACACTGTAGTGGCCAGTTGCGAGGAGGCGACGTCCGACCTGTAGACAACAATGCATTAACAACAACAATTTTAATCAACAACAAAGTAAGTTAAGTATTTATTTCATATAAACGTATAGCTAAAGAGCCATTGACAGACAAACAATCCTTTTTTCAACAAATGTAAAATATTGGCATCCATTTGAATACTTTAAAATGTACTATTGACCTTGAAAAAAAAAAAATGGAATAGATCGTGAACAAGTATCGTTATCTTTTTACAGTATTATAAGCTAACTAGCTTATATTTAACATGTTGTTTTTGTTTCGTTCGTACCAGGTAGGCAAGTTTAACAGGATCTGTTACACCTAAATACGAGAGTAGACTGAGAGAGACTCTTAACTCAACTTGTTCAAGCTTAAGTGTTATCTTTGTATAGCATAAATTGTGTGTTGTGTTTATAGAAAATCAAGTTTATTTTATTATTTTTTATTTTTTTATACTATAGGGGGACAGGCGAACAGACGGGTCACCTGATGGTAAGTGACAACCCCCGTCTATGGACACCTGCAACTCAAGAGTCGTAAGTGCGCTGCCCGCCTTTGAGGGTGATGAGGGATGGGGGATGCGGGGAGGGAAAGAAGATTGGGGATGAGGAGATACGAAATAGGAGAGGGGGGTTGGGGAAAGGGGAGAGTTGGGCCTCCTGAAACTTCACTCATTTCGGGGAAATGCAACACAAGCGTTACTTCACAACCGGTTTTCTGTGAGGCTGTGGTATCGCACCGGTCGAGCCGGCCTATTCGTACCTAAGCATGGCTCTACCACTGCACAAATAATTATTATTATTTATAGATAGTTTAAGAACAGTTTAGTAAGAGACAATATTTAAGATTTATTAAAATATTTACGTACGTACTTTCAGTGAACTACATAAATTATTGCTATTGAAATTGATATTATCTGGTATTGTTCAATGGGGGTTCCGTGACATTGCTTCCCTGGATTGGGTACTATAACGCTGACTGGAAAATATTAATCCCTGACGATGTCATGGATGAATATATATTACAAGAACAAATCTGACTAGTTTTTCTTTAATGTTTATTAGAATAGATTTGTCTTAGCCTTGTACGTCTTCTACGGGACGGAAGAGTGCTAAATCTCAACCCATTCCCTTTCCGCTGCTTCTTTGGCAAGTATATCTGCCTCGCAGTACGAGGCTGCGGAATCCCATGCACTCTCGCTCTGGACTTTATATATAACCCTGGCCTCCAGCGAGAGGCTACACACGCGGATAGCTTGCACGAGGTCGGCACGCCAGAAAATCGACCCAAAGCACTCCACTAACGTGGGGAGTGTGGACAGAACCCCGCAGTGGTAGCACACAAGCATTGGCTCCCAGAACATACTGATAATATACAATTTGTGTATGGTTATCACTTAATCGATTTCTACCAGATAACCCTATGATAATAAATATTTAAAAAATATTAATAAGTAATTATTAACAGATATTCTTTACTGAATTATTGTATATAAAACATATAATACAATAAAAAAACACATTTATATATATCGGCGCAACTGCTTAAATAGAGCATATCATTGAGAGGAAATGAAGTGTTGGAAAGTTAATTTATTAATTTATTTGCCTAGTTTAATTGTTAATCACGTAATCGATTAAGAACTGAGAAATCAAAATCTATTTATAATGACTTCATTACTTGTTCGCATCAAACAACACGTTTTCGTCATCACTTTGTTTTAATACGAGCCACAGTCCGAGCGCAAGGCATTGCCTACGTCATTGGTAGTGCATTCCCGATCGGCACAGGAAAGAATAACCAAAACGTTTAGTTCGGATAGAGAACTGCCATAGAGGCGACATCTCTTCGCAACAACTATTATGCGGACTGCGCGTCGCTGCAACCGATTGAGAGCGTCAAGCAAATACTGCGCATAGCCGTCCCAAAGATGTGAGCAGTACTCCACGCATGAGCGAACCTTGGTCTTGTATATAAGACACAGATGCTCGGATGAAAAGAACAGTCTCAGATGAAGACAGTCATGCCTCAATGTGTTCAAAGAATATACCTCTACGTTTTGCTACAATCTGCCTGTGACAGCTTACATCGGATATAAAATGGTATTCGATGAATTTGTGCGTCTGTTTGATTCTTTTGGTTTAGACTTCTTCATCACGTTTACTCTTAACTCAGGGCCAGAGATACCAGCTCTTACCCTATTAGCTTATATTCTTTTTTTTATGAGATAGTGGTCGAACGAGCAGACGGATCACCTGATGGTAAGTGATTACCACCCATGGACACCCGCAACTCTATAGTCACAAGAGCATTGCCTTTTAGGACGCCGTACGCTCTTTTATTGAAGGTGGTATCGGTCCGGAAATCGGCGTCAATTTGTTCCACAGGCTGGTTGTGTGAGGCAAAAAGTTTCTGGAGAAGCGCACACTATGAAAGTGCCAAGCATCCAGGTGATGGGGATGGCAATTTTGTTGCTTAGGACAAAGGTGAAAACGTGCAGCCGGTATAAGTCCGAACAATTCCTCTAAACACTCCTCATGGTGCAAGCGATAAAGAATGTAGAGTGAAGTTCATCTCTGCCAAGCCGATCATAAATATCTTGGCAATCGATTATGCGAGTCGCTCTCCTGATATATAATATATATAGGAGCTGAAACTGAAAAATATCATAAACTAAGCAATTTTTATATACATATGTATATATATACCATAGCCTTATCATCTCACATTAGTTCTCGAAAATAAATTACGTTTGTTTTTGATATATCAATCCTCGTCACGAACATAGTAAATTACAAAATATTACCTCATTCAATCTGTCATCATCATCACCAAGAAACATAGCACGGTAAAATATATATATATATAAGAAGATGATAAGACTATGGTGTTCCTATGTCACGCCCTTTGGCCCTGACGGCTTGATGGACATGTCAGGTGTCTATTGAATGGTTATATCATATATAGTACCAAGCACACCAAAAAATAAAAATAGAGAACTAGGTTATTGCAATCGGGTTTCATATTTTTTCAATAAAGATTTTGTTTACCTAAACTCCTTTAAATGGGTAAGAATACGTTAAGGATTTCCTGGTAAACATATCTTGTTATAATATAATAGCAAGCTATTTTGATACTATTTGAATATTAAAAGTATTTACTGTTTTAATATGGTGAGTTTATTAAAAGATTTAGAAGTGTTTAATTTTAAAAGGAAGATTCTATTGTAAGCAAATCAGAATTTGATAATAGGACACCAAGAAAATTACGAATACGATTTTAAATTTAACGTTTTTAACATTGAAAGTAAAGCAAAATACTTAAAGTAAAATACTTTTTTTTTAATAAATGAAAGCATATAATAAAATTAATTCTTTCATTTTTCTCCTACTGCGAAATTAGTCGGTAGGTTGGCGGTAGTGATGATGGGGATGAGTGATGGTGGGGGGAGTGGCACATTTTCCCCCTACAAAATGAGATGGGGTCCGGATGGTCACCTGCTGGCCGCAGAAGAATTTCGTGCAGTAGGTGCGAGGAAGGAACACCGTGGTGGTTTTAGCCGGTCAAGTTCGGCACACCTCTCCGCTGATGCCCCCGGCGGAGGATAGTCCACGAGGATTTCCCCACCATATGTAGTTAATTTAATTAATTCCTATATCGCGTGGGACTTAACAAACATTCAAATAACGGACACAAAAGAACAGCTAGACAGGAATCAACAATGTGAGAATGACACAAACTGTTGTCCCATAACACTCGGCGCAATATCATAGTAGCGAGGTATGTAGTAAATTATTATTATTTTTCATCATTTATGTAGTTCAGATGGAAAGTGTATATGTACTTAACTTCATAAATACTCGCTCCGTAATCTCTTTTGCCTTTTTTTAGAAAGACTACTATTGACTACATGTTATACCAATTTAAAATGTTGTGTAGCAATACTTTAATCATTTGTGTCACAGATAAGACAAATGGTTCCATAATGAAGAAAAATGCTACTGCTATTGATATTTATAAAGACGCAATTATTTGGTTAACCTAGTAAATACTTTTCATTGTAATGACGCCTGCACTGACATTATAAATGTGGGATTAACTCCGTCTATTGAACCTTTCATTTGAAGGTTCGTGATTGATTATAGAATGAATGAGGATACTCTGAATATTGAAGGAATCGAAGGTCACAGTTTACTCTCTATCAACATATCTCGCGAAGCATCAATCAGCAGCTAGTATAAAAATAAAAATTATACTAAACTCAATGCCAACGTCTTTCAGATCATAAATATTCATGTCAGTAATGAGTCTTAGACAATAAAACCAAGAAAATGGGTATTTAGTTGTATTATTTAACATATCTATTATTTAGTAGTAGCATTAACAATTGGTTTTTATTTATCTCTAATTAACCGGCGCAAAACAGATGTATTATGTTGTTTAGAAAACCACTCTTCGAGTGGAGATTTTTAGTTATCTGCGAGTACAAATAAAAATAAGGAACTCAAACGCTGAATGAACTTATACAGATGCATTACACAACATGTACAGTAATATGATAAACAATTAATCCTAAAATATGATAAATGATAAATTATAAATGATCTTTATTTTGTAAATAGGTTATAATCAACACTTTTACAAGTCAGTATATTTTTTTTTGTCAGCTGACTGCCTTGAGAAGAAACACCGAAACAAACTCAGAGGTCAAAGTCTGTTTTAAAGTCCATACAGTTGTACTGGTCAAAAACATACTATCAACATAATAGCAATTTATAATAGAAATCTTATCAATAAGATGAGGTAATATTTATTAATTTTAATAAATCTAATCTAATTATACTAAAAGTCATAATTAATTAGAAAAACACACAAAAAAAAATGTATTTAGATCTAATTTACTTTTTTCTGAAAACTTACAAAGATAGTATAGTTATTTTAACTTATAGATTTAGTTCCAAATATTTTACAGATTTTATAAGACGGAATTATTTTGTAGGAAACCGCAGGTGTTTTGCCTTTCTTGATACGGAACGCTGACCGACTTCTCGTACCAGTCATTTACTAATGCTTCGCCATTATTTTTTCAAATCTTTATAAGGATAGTTGTGTTTCGTTATTAAAATACTTCGACAAAATGATAATCGAAAACATACAATTGGATTTATTTAATGTTAGTTATTTTTAAACAAACTATATTGTGTTTATTTTGGTGTTATTTTTTTTTAAATTGTAATAGTATTTAAAATTTATGTTATTAGAGTGGAATAGAAAAGCTAGGCCAGAAAAAACCAGGCTATGATGGTGATATGTTGGATGCAGTGCTTTCTCATGTGGGAGATATGGGGCGGTATCAGAAAGTGTTGTTCGTCGCAATGATTCCGTTTGGCTTTATCTACGCTTTTACATATTTTGTGCAAATGTTCATTACTGTGACACCGAAAAACTACTGGTGCAGAGTCCCTGAGCTGGCGGGTTTAAGTATGGAATTAAGGTATAGCTTTCAGTATTTACTTGCCGTGACTCTAATAATATGAATAAAATAAGTTCTGACATTGACCATTGACATTGATGACCGTCTGATCTCCACATAGCAGAGCTTCTTGTACTTAGGTAACCAGACTGTTGATAAAATTACAAATATATTTCAAAATACATACGTAATCTATAGATACATATTAAACATAGTTTGGTTCGTAATAATATTTATAACTCAAGTTTTGGTAGAATATATACATATATTATATAGAATATATCAATATATTCTATATACATATATATATATATACTAATATTATAAAGCTGCAGTGATACGTGTCCGATTTCAAAAAATCTTTCAGTGTTGGATAGTCCATTTATCGAGGAAGGTTTTAGGCTATATTTTATTTTCAAAAACATTAGGGATCTGTAAGAAAATTGCGATTTTGTAGGTGTAAAATCGAAAACCTATTTATGCATGCGCTGCAAAAACTATTGACAACAGAACAAAATGATGTTAGATATATATCTAACTATCACAATAACCACTTTTATGTTCATAAAAAATATTAAATCACCTGAAGAAAGAAACTACGTTAAATGTGTATCGTTATATTAATCCTTATCCAAATTAAGCATTATGTTATCAAGGCTATTTATTCAGAAGTAAAATAATTTTGTTTTATTCCAATCGGACATTTTGTTGATAAATTATCACGAGTATAAAATGCAACGAATTGGTACCTAATAATGAATTATTTGCCAAAGAGTTTTATCAACATAATAATATTAATCTTTATCGAAATAAATGTGTTGTTGATTAAGAGTATTTTTTGATTGTGAACAAAATTGTCCTTGAAATCATCAAATGGGGTGATTTCAATTATGATCTTACAAGGATCTACGCGGGTGAAACCGCGGGTCACAGCTAGTTCTACATATATATGATCTAAGTTGGATTTAACATCGTCCGGAGAGGTAATAATGGCAATAATTCTGATGTAGAAAATACATATGTGGCTTTATTCTGTTCGACATAGAATAAACATTTTCATGGTAGTAGGGGGTTTATCACATGTAATGAAGATCAAGTCACTACATAATTAATTGTTGTGTACTTTAACTTACTTAGTATTTCTAAGCCACTTCGAGTAAAATTAAGAGGTTATGTATTCATGTTAATAATGTATAGTTTAATTTTATTTATTTATTACCTCTTATGTAAGTTTTTCTGTTACTTAAGCACGGATTAACGGATATATTTTTTTGTTTGAAATAGTATACTTTCTTGTAAGTCCTAATGTGACTAGGTCAGGATTTGAACATAAAACCCTGAGGAAATCGAAAGAACTTCTCAAACATTTAAAGCAAACCTGCACTGGCAGTATCCCTTCTTTTTCCGATCCTTTTTTGTGCTTTTGCCAGCTATCCTGATCCCACCGAAGACCAATTTGATAAGTTTTAGTGACTTCCAATTTTTACATGAGGTTTCTGAATATCCTATTAAGCTCAAGTTGATACCCGTACCCTTTCGACGGAATATTCACATGGTTTCACTTCTGTACAATATTCTTTTCTATCATACAGCATTTTTTTTTATACTATACGCATTCAAGGTACATACACGAGGGGAGGTCAAAAAGTTTGCGGATTGACAGGGAAGGATAATGAAATGAAACACTAAACTATTTTTCCTTTTCAATGTATTCTTCCTTAACCCTAATACATTTATTAGATCTGTCAAATAACCTATTAATACCGCCAAAAAAAAGATTTGACTTGGGCGTCAAGATAGGCCGAAATTGACGACTTCACTTCAGTGGCGTAGCGTGCCTTGTCGGGGCCCCGTATAAAAATTTTTTTGGAGGCCCTTATATGGAGGTAAAGATTTTTCACAAAAGAAAAAAAATATTGTGAGAAGTAATATTTATTTATCACATAATTTACCCATTTTACAAATAAAAATCGAATTTTAAATATTCACTCTCCTTGCCTTTTTATCGGCAAACTGATTTATTAAATCATTTACGGCTGATGATGATTTTAGTTTTTCTAAAGTTTCTGCCTCTATGGACAATAGTGAGATGTCTGACAGCCGTTCTTGTCCCATCGAAGTTCTAAAGTATTTTTTTATTAGTTTTAATTTTGAAAAACTTCTTTCTGCCGTTGCGGTTGTAACTGGAAGGGTCAAGAATAAAAAGCATGCTGTGATTACCTCGGGAAAACTGGATGCAAGACTATTGAATTTTACTAGCAATAATTCAATGAGTTCTTTAATGGAATATTTTTTTTTAATTTCAGAATTTAAGCATGTTTTTAGAGCCTTTAATTGGTCACAAAGATTAAGTGAGATGTCTTTACTGTATTTAGCAGACAGTTTTCCGGAAGCGTTTAATATCTCTTCGCTTGAAGAAGATAGGAGTTTCTCCGGTTGTAATATTTCGAATATACTACTCAGGTTGCAAAGGCTCTGAAATCTTTCTTTAGTTTGAGAAATTAATATATCTAAACAGCAATAGTATACATTGACTTTGAAATAGGATTCCGGGTCGGAAATTCTCTCATCTTGTGATAACTCATCAAAAAAACGCTTCGTTATCTTTCGCCTACTGTTTTTAAAAACAGTTGTTACCCCCCACTTTTTTGCTAAATCTTTGGATTCATTTAGCAAACTAGTAAATGAATTCTGATTTCTTAATTGGCACAGTCTATTTAAAAGATTACTTAATAAAATACTAGATTTCTGTAAGTCATTAGAAACAGGATTAATAATTTCAAATAGTGAAGAAAAAAATGTAACGAGCACTAAGAAATCAAAACTCTCTAAAATATTAATTATACTTTTACATTCTTCACGTTCATCTTTTTTATTTGAAATTAAATTTAGTTGGTACAAAGTTTTCATGATTAGTAAAAAATTTTTCTTTACTGCTAATAAAGCGTCGTTCCTAGAAGACCATCTGGTAGGACATACCTTTTTAAGGGTAATCAAATATTTTTCAGATGAATCGTCACTTAGCATAGCCCAGCGTTTTATACTATTGCCAAAAAAAGTATATATTTTTTCTAAATTATCGAAAAAAGTCGATACTTCACGAACATGTCTCGCAGCATCGTTCAAAACCAAGTTTGAAGCGTGCGCAGCACAATGAACATAATCGGCATTTGGAGCATGCTCTTTTATTAGGGTTTGTAATCCTCCATACACACCCGACATAACATTTGCTCCATCGTATCCCTGTCCTCTACATTTAGTCAAATCAATTCCATATTCTTTAGTCAAATTTAAAATGACAGTTTTCAGACCTGCAGCACTGCAATCGGTTACTGCTATGAATCCTAAAAAGGACTCACAGATTTTTATTTCTTTAGGCACATTATCATCATTTTTTGTAACCGAGATATATCGAAAAACTACAGATAGTTGGTCAATTTTTGACAAGTCTTGTGTTGTATCCAGAATTATTGTCAGAAATGGAGCTTTTTTAATTTCTGAGATAATACTGTTCCTAACGTTAGTACCAAGCAAACTAATAATTTCGTTTTGAATCGTAGGGCTTAAATAATTTATTTCACCTTTCGGTTTTAGAAAAAGTTATTTTAAAGTTGCATCATAGTTAGATAGCAGACGTGAAATTGCCATAAAATTGCCAGAATCAGAATCATGCCCCCTCAAAGGTAGATTACAAGATACTAAAGTAATTATAACATTAATTATACGATGCAGTACATCTCTCCAGAATGTAATTTTACTATCGATTTCACTTTTCAATAGAGTATCGATGGTATTTCCTTGCAACCAATTATTATAAGAGAGTGAGGCACTAATATGCTGCTGTGACTTTTCATGGTCAAGAATAGTTTGTGTGAAATTGCTTCTAACCGAAACACCGTTAACCCAAGCAGAGGAGTACGATTTGTTTTGACGATCTGCTAATAACCAACAGAAGTGACAGTACGGTTTGTTTAAAACGTTAGAATAACATAACCATGGTCTTATAATTTTTATGCCTGCCTGATTGAAATATGAATAATAATATGCTGAAAAAGGTCGGTTATTTTCTGAAACTTTTGGAAATGGTCCTTGTGGTTTAAATGGACAAAATTTAAAAATTATTTTTCGTTCGCATTCAGTTAAATTGTCACCAAAATTTCCTCTATCTGATGAAATTATATTACAATCTGCATTATCTGCAGATATATCAGAATCGTTGACTTGGGGTTCCTCGATTTCTGGATGGACATCCGATAAAGTATGTGCTTGGCTTTCTTCTATTTCCGGATGGATATGTGACGAAGAACATGCTTCAGAAGAATCTAAAAATAAACGAGTAATTGTTAAAAAATAAATACGAATGCTTTGATACTAAACTAAAAAGAGTTATATATAAATAAATAACGTTACTAAGGGTCACAGTTAGAGAGTGTTCAGTTCAGACGCACACAGATTCTACGCGGATTGTGCTCGTACCTATTAGTAGATACAAAATCACCTGCAGCCCGTCCGTGCATTACTATACACCTGCGTGCTATTTAAACGCAGCGCGTAGTGTAGTGGCCATACAAAACGAGAACCCGAAAGCGAGTCTGCACATCTGAAGTTCTCAACACGCAATTAACGATACGATACGGACTGATAAACAAACAACAAAACAAATCGATCCTATAGATAAGTTAGAATTTTGTTTTTTTTAATCAAGGCACGGAACCCTAAAAACAGTATAATTGTGAAAATCGAGGGGGGAGACAACTTTTTGTGACGGACAGATGGACAGACCGAAATTAAAAGATTTCCTTGTTTATCACTACGGGCCCCTAATAAATGGGTTGGGTAGTAGTGTAGTACTTACCTTTCCAATCTAAATCACTCACAGTATCTTGTCTCTGAAAAAATTAAGAAATTTTGGGCACTTTTTTTATAACCTCGTCCCTTTTCTGTTTAATTTTTCTTTTCTCAGCGCCGCTGGGATAATCTCTTTTTCTTTCACTCATTTCTTTTACAAATCGTTACTAATACTGCTAAACCAGAAGAACAATATTGTTTGTACTGAATTACAATGTAATGCACATTTATATAAAGCGCGTAAATAAACAGTGCACTGCACTCCGTGGTTTAACATCCAATGCAAAGTACAACAACGTACACGTACATCGCGATATCGATGAAGGATTCCCGGGGATTCCCCGCTGAGTTGAAGATGAAGTAAGTAAAACGCTGAAGTCCCGCAGCCCGCCATAACGATGTAGTGTTGCCAACTTTTGAACGCACGCTTAAGGCGGGAAAAAAAGGAATTGCTTTATAGAATTTTGTCATTTGTAAAATAAAATAAATTAGAAAGTTTTTATTCTTTTTCCTTACACACTTTGGGGGCCCCCGTGGCCCGGGGGCCCCGTATAATTGATACGGCAAATACGGCGGTAGCTACGCCCCTGCTTCACTTCATCATCGTTTCCAAGTTTTTTTCCACGTAGTTCTTTCTTCATGTTTGGAAACAAATAACAGGTGCTTGGGGCCAGGTCTAGGCTGTAGGGTGGTTGGCGCAAATGTTCAAATCCGCTTTCGTGCAAACCATGGCAGAGTGGTCGATAGGTGTAGCCGTAGCTGCAGAACCTTATTATGTTCCTCCCCGGCCAAACTTTGTAGCAGTCGTTGGCTCCACGGCGGCTCATTCCCCGCCCTTGTCGTTAATGGACAAGGGTACTGGATATGTTGCTGCTGAATGGGGGGGCATCACCATATACGGTGTTTACTTTTCCCCCAACCGGAGACTGAGCGATTTCGAGGTCTTCCTCAACAACTTGGAGACCTCGATACGGCGGCTAGCGTCTGGGCACGTCCTAGTGCTGGGGGATTTTAACGCGAAGTCCGTTGTAGTGGTAGAGCCATGCTTGCTTAAGCACGAATGGGCCGGCTCGACCGGTGCGATACCACGGCCTCACAGAAAACCGGTTGTGAAGTAACGCTTGCGTTGCATTTCCCCGAAATGAGTGAGGTCTCCGGAGGCCCAAAATCCCCCACCCCCCTAATGATAGCGCTGTTAACGAAAAGGATACCCCAGGGGGGTACCAGCGCTAGCGTTGGAGAATCCCCCCTTGGACGTCCACCCTCAGTACGGATTATGCCTGAGCGTGGACGCCCAGGCTGCCCCTCGTACTCTGGGGGGGGCTCAACTGCGCTCTCAAAATCTGCTCGGGGCAAGAGAAGGCATACCATGGCACCCCCTGTCACGTTTACCGTGGATTTTTGCAACATTAGGGGCTTACATTCGAACCTCGACACTGTCCACCACCACCTTGAGACAGCAAAGCCGGCCTTGCTCTTTTTAACCGAGACGCAGATATCATCTCCAGCGGACACATCCTACCTCTGCTACCCTGGGTACGGACTGGAACACTCCTTTGTTCCTAAGGCTGGTGTATGCGTGTACGTTAGAGATGATATCACTTCTCGCCGCCTCGGCAATCTTGAAGGTAGGGACCTCTCCATCTTATGGCTACGTGTAGACTGCGACGACCATCCCCGCATCTACCTATGCCTCTATAGGTCCCATAGCGGTGATGCCGAAACGGACCGACTCATCGACCACGTCCAAATGGCTACAGACTCAGTGCTTCAGCAGGTCCCATCCGCAGAGATCGTGATTCTTGGCGACTTTAACGCCCATCACGCCGAATGGCTTGGTTCGCGCAAAACCGATCATGCGGGAAGATCTGTTCACGATTTCGCCTTGGCATATGGCTTGACGCAGCTGGTAGCAACGCCTACGCGAATCCCAGATGCAGAAAGCCACGTGCCTTCACTGTTGGATCTTCTGCTGACCTCACATCCTGACGGCTACAAAGTATCCGTTGAGGCCCCTCTTGGCTCTTCGGACCATTGCCTGATTAGGAGTATGGTGCCACTCTTTCACTCGCTGCGGCCGCGTGTTACAGGCAGTCGCCGCGTATGGCACTATAGGTCAGCAGACTGGGATGGAATGAGAACATTCTTTGCATCCTACCCATGGAGGCAGGTTTGCTTCTCGCCGGATGATCCCAATGTCGTTGCTGACTCTGTCGCGGATGTTGTGCTTCAGGGTATGGAACTTTTCATTCCATTCTCCCTGATTCCCACAGGTGGCAAGTCCCAGCCTTGGTTTGGTCGAACCTGCAAAGCGGCGTCCCGCCGAAAGCAGGAATGTTACCAAGCATGGGCTAATGCAGCGACAGCACGGGATGTAAAGACCAGCACATTAAAGAAGCAATTTAACTTTGCCTCCA
The DNA here is from genome assembly GCA_947561695.1 of Tyria jacobaeae. Classification (NCBI taxonomy): domain Eukaryota; kingdom Metazoa; phylum Arthropoda; class Insecta; order Lepidoptera; family Erebidae; genus Tyria; species Tyria jacobaeae. The sequence goes on along the minus strand of OX387208.1, from coordinate 21,946,121 downwards.
GGTCCCTCAAAAGAGTAATTGCTGGGGCGAAGTCGGCTCACATCGGCAGAATTGGCGAGAGACTAGTTAGTCTCCCCTCCGGAACTCGTGCATTCTGGTCTCTTGCCAAAGCTGTCCAGGGGAACTTTTGTAAGCCATCCCTTCCACCTCTGCGCATAGGAGATAATTCGTTGGCCCACGACGCTAAAGAAAAAGCCGATCTTCTGGGCAAACTCTTTGCGTCCAACTCGACCCTGGACGACGGGGGAAACGCACCGCCGACCATACCGCAGTGCGAGACCCGCATGCCGGAAGTCCGGTTTACACAAAGGGCAGTGCGTAAAGCGCTTCTTTCCCTCGACGTTCATAAGTCGAGTGGGCCCGATAGAATCTCTCCTATCGTGCTGAAGACGTGTGCTCCAGAGTTAGCACCGGTTTTAACGCGCCTTTATCGGCTTTCCTACTCTCTTGGCGTAGTCCCGAACTCATGGAAGACAGCTCTAGTGCACCCAATCAGTAAAAAAGGAGATCACTCGGATCCATCCAACTACAGACCCATAGCCATCACCTCCTTGTTCTCCAAGATAATGGAATCCATTGTTAACTGCCAGCTCCTCCGGTACTTAGAAGACCACCAGCTCCTGAATGATCGACAATACGGCTTCCGTCAGGGTCGTTCAGCTGGTGATCTTCTCGTATACTTGACTCACCGGTGGGCACAGGCGATCGAGACCAAGGGGGAAGCGTTAGCCGTTAGTTTGGACGTGGCGAAGGCCTTCGATCGGGTCTGGCACAAAGCGCTCCTTGCGAAGCTTCCTTCCTATGGGCTTCCCGAGAAACTGTGCAATTGGCTCACCAGTTTTCTTACAGACAGAAGCATCAAGGTCGTTGTTGACGGTGCATGCTCCGACTCGAAGTCTGTTAATTCTGGTGTCCCACAAGGCTGTGTGCTATCACCCACGCTGTTTCTTCTGCATATCAACGACATGCTGCAGATTAGCAGCATCCATTGCTATGCAGACGATAGCACGAGTGATGCCCTTTACACCGGCCGCGCTAACATTTCTCGGGTAAACGTCATCGAAAGCCGATCCAAACTTGTGTCTGAAATCGAAACTTCTTTATCAAAAGTTTTAGATTGGGGTCGACTTAACCTAGTCCAATTTAACCCCACGAAGACACAGGTTTGCGCGTTCACCGCTAAAAAGATGCCATTGGTCGTATCACCTCAATTTGAGAGCACTTCCCTAACTGCATCAGCCAGTATCGGAATCCTTGGCGTCGATATATCAAGCGAAGTCCAGTTTCGCGGTCACTTAGAGAGTAAGGCCAAATTAGCCTCGAAGAAGCTTGGTGTGCTAAACAGATCGAGACAGTATTTTACTCCGGCCCACCGCCTGCAACTTTATAAGGCGCAGGTTCGGCCGCACATGGAATACTGTTCTCATCTCTATGCAGGTGCACCCCAGTACCAACTTCTGCCTCTTGACCGTATTCAACGGAGAGCGACTCGCATCATCGACTGCCAAGATATTTCTGATCGACTTGACACCTTGGCGTTGCGTAGAGATGTAGCTTCACTCTGCATCCTCTATCGCTTGTATCATGGGGAGTGTTCAGAGGAATTGTTCGGACTTATACCGGCTGCTGGTTTCCGCCATCGTCCTACGCGACAAAATATCCATCCCTATCACCTGGACGATTGGCACTCCACCACTGTGCGCTTCTCCAGAAGCTTTTTGCCTCGCACAACCAGCTTATGGAACAAATTGTCGTCTGCCGTATTTCCGAACCGATACGACCTTCAAACCTTCAAGAAGAGAGCGTACCTCTACCTAAAAGGCCGGCAACGCACTTGTGACTCTTGAGTTGCGGGTGTCCATGGGCGGCGGTAGTCACTTACCATCAGGTGACCCGTCTGCTCGTTTGCCCCCTATCGCATAAAAAAAAAAAAAAAAAAAAAAAAAAAAAAAAAAAAAGGACGGACGCACGGGGCGACGCTGTAGAAGAGTGGGCGACATCGGTGGGCCTCTGTCTCCTAAACAGAGGCTCCACCAACACGTGTGTGCGACAGCAGGGGGGTCGATAGTGGACCTTTCGTTCGCTACCCCTGTTCTCACCGCACGAGTAAGGAACTGGCGTGTCCTGGAAGAGGTTGAGACGTTCTCGGATCATCTTTACATTCGATTTCAGCTCTCCCGGACCCAGGACCCCAGAAGGGGTCACACGGTGCGGCGATCATCCCGTTTTCCGCGGTGGGCTTTTTCAAAATTAGATAGGGACCTACTGGAGGAGGCAGCCATCATTTATTCTTGGCTGTCTCCACAGCCTCCAACTGAGGAGGTAGACACAGGGGCAGGCCGCTTCTGCGTTGCAGTAACGCATATCTGCGATGCGGCCATGCCCCGGATTCGAGGTAGTCGGCCTCCAAGGAAGGAGTTCAACTGGTGGTCCCAGGAGTTGGCGGATCTCCGCTTGGCCTGCATTCGTGCCCGGAGATCCTACACCCGCAGCCGTCGGCGTCACCGCGAAGAAGGGGAAGAGGACCGGCTTCGTGAAGAGTACCGAGAGGCACGGAAAACTCTGAAGCTGGCCATTTGCCGCGCCAAAGAGGAGAAAAGAAAGGAGATGCTGGAGGGTCTCGATCGTGACCCCTGGGGTCGCCCTTATCGTGCGGCGCAACAAAAGCTCCGCGCGTTGGGCTCCCCCCTTACCGAGACTCTCCAGCCCAGCTTCCTGCGAGAAGTCGTTGAGGGCCTTTTCCCGCAACGGGTGGAACACTCACCCCCGTCGATGGCCCCCTTGGCCGGTGACGACGGGGAGTTAGAAGAGGAGAATGTTTCACCTGTCACGGAGGCGGAGATAGGGGCGGCTGTTTTACGGATTCGCTCCAAGAAAACCACCCCCGGGCCACACGGAATCCCTGCCCGAGTCCTGGCCCTGGCCCTTGACCACATAGTGGACCGAGGTGTTCGACGCTAGCCTGTCGTCCGGACGCTTTTATGATTGCTGGTAAAGCGGGAAGCTGGTGCTTTTAAAGAAGCCGGGACGGCCTGCCGACTCGGTTGCGGCCTACAGACCAATCGTGCTGCTGGATGAGGCGGGTAAACTGTTTGAGAGGGTACTCACTGCCCGCATCGTCCGGCACCTGGACGAGGTCGGCCCCGATTTATCGGACGCTCAATTCGGTTTCCGAGCTGGTCGTTCGACGATCGGTGCTGTGTTGCGTCTGAGGGCCGTAACCGAAGAGGCAGTGAGCTGTGGCGGCGTGCTGTTGGCGGTGTCATTGGACATCGCCAACGCATTCAATAGTCTGCCATTCAGTTGCATCAGGGAAGCACTCCGTTATCACGGGGTGCCACAGTACCTGAGGCGACTAGTGGCAGACTATTTAGAGGAGCGTATCGTCATGTACGAGGACCGAGAGGGACATCTGAGTCGTCGGCCCATGTCGTGCGGGATCTATCCTTGGACCGCTCCTGTGGAACATGGGGTACGACTGGGCCCTTCGAGGTGACTTCCCCCCCGGGCTGGGCGTAATCTGTTACGCTGATGACACTTTGGTCACGGCTCGGGGGGCGAACTTTCAGGAGGCGGTGCGTTTGGCCACCAGAGGAGCCTCACTGGTGGTCAGGCGCATCGAGGCGCTGGGCCTGCGGGTGGCCCTAAACAAGACGGAGGCCCTTCTATTCCATGGGCCTCGTCGTGCTCCACCCTCTGGCGCCTCAATCATGGTCAACTCGGTTCTCGTACCGGTTCGGGCCATAAAATATCTGGGCCTGATCCTTGATGGGAGGTGGCTCTTCGACGAGCACTTTTGGCAGCTTGCTCCAAAGCTGGTCGGCGCTGCATCCGCCCTTGGGAGGACCCAGCGTCGCAACAAGACGGCTGTACACGGGGGTTGTCCGGTCAATGGCACTATACGGTGCACCGGTGTGGGCGGAGTCCTCAGAGAGTTATGGCGGTTAGAGCCATACGCGGTTACCGCACCGTATCCACGGAGGCGGCATGCGCGTTGGCCATGACACCCCCGTGGGATTTGGAGGCGGAAGTGCTCGCCGAGGTCTATCGGCGAACGGCTGATTTCCGGGCGGTTGGTGGCAGTCGGTCCCCACCCGAAGAGGTACGCGAGTGGCGTGAGGCCGTCCGCCGAGCTACAATGGTTCGTTGGTCGTCCCGGCTGGAGGCTCCACGTGCTGGCTTTGCCGCCGTGGAGGCGCTCCAGCCGGTCATTGTCGAATGGGCAGGGCGGCAGCACGGGACTCTTTCCTTCCGACTGACGCAGGTTCTTACCGGGCACGGCTGCTTCGGGAAGTACCTGCACTCGGTCGCTAGGAGGGAAATGAGCCCCGTCTGTCACCACTGCGACTGTAGTGAGGACTCGGCTCAGCACACGCTTGCGGTTAGCCCCTCTTGGGCGTCGCAGCGTCGGGCCCTCAATGCAGTCATCGGAGAGGATCTGTCGCTACTGGCTGTTATACGCTCGATGGCCAGTAGCGACAGTAATTTTACCGTGGTTTTAACCTTCTGCGAGGACGTTATCTCGCGGAAGGAGGCGGCGGAGCGGGCCCGGGAGGACGATCTCCATTCGGACCTAATCCGCCGCCGGCGAACCGGGCGGCGGAGGCGCGCCTACCAGCGCCTCATGCCGCCCTGAGTGTGGCCGCGGGTGGTCGGGACGGGTTTTCCCCTCCACCCGCTGTAGTGGCCAGCCGCGAGGGGGTGACGTCCGCGTGTGTCTGGACGCCGCCTTATTGATAGGTTACCCGTAGGTGGTGCCCGCATAGTGCGGGCAGGCGCTAGGAGGGGTCCGGATGTCTTAATAAAGCTGTTCCCGGATTCCTCCTATTTTAAGCGCAGTATGGCACACCGTGTGGTTTTAGTCGGTTCGATTCCGACACACTGTTCCACCGAACCCCCGGTGGGATGACGGCCCGAGGGGGTTTCCACACGAGAAAAAAAAAAAGTTGTTCAAATCCGCAGCGGTTAATAGCGGCTGCTATTAACGCAACATGGCATGTGTGCACAGGCGCATTGTCGTCCAACTTTTGTAAGCTCTCCTCGCCTTATTTCTTTATTGTATCTGTATTCTCCCGTCATGGAAATCGTCATCGTTGCCATGATCTTTCCGGCCGATTGAGACACCTTATACTTATTAGGTGGGGGTGTACCTTTTTTATGACACTGCATCGACTCTTGCTTTGACTCAGGGTTATAATGGTGAACCGAAGTTTCATCACCAGTTTCAATTCGGGCCATAACTTCCTCCTTTTGCTCTCCAAAGCGGTCCAAAAACTCGCGACAACTGTCGAGGCGCTCGCGTTTTTGATGCGTGGAAAGCATTCTCGGAACCCATCTTAAACAGATTTTAGTCATGAAAAGGTGTTGATGTAGGATGTTTAAAATTGTTGTTTCTGATACTATAACTAATGCTGCAAGCTGTTTTTTCATTAGCGTTTGTCTTCCAATACAAGTTTTTCAACTTTTTCTATTATTTCTGGCGTGGTAGCCTCAATCTGTCGTCCAGGTCGGGGGACGTCTTCAATGGAGTCCCTCCCTTGTTAGAAAAGAACGTGCCATTTATAATTATGGTTTTCCCAGGAGCGGAGTCCCCATAAACAAATGACACCTCTTGAACAATAGTTTGAGGTGTCTTTCCTTGTTAGGTGAATAACTTGATGAAGGCGCGATATTCAATTTTCTCAATACTGGCTAGTCTCTTTGTTTCATTGTAGTCTCATTGACTTGTTTATACGTTGAGAAATTAAAAGTAAATGACCCGATTAGGCTGAAACTTCGTATATATACTAACAATGAGTCACTCAATTTGAGTCTACCTGGATGAGTAAACTCACCCTTTTTTTGACCTCCCCTCATATATATAGGCACATACCATATTTTTTATTACATCTTCTGCCGTTAGGGTTTTCTGTTTATGGAATTAATAACCACTGGCTAGCGGATGTACACAAACCTTGAACAATTTCAATAAACTAGTTAATGAACACTTTATTTCCTCGTGACGTACGTGGTTGTATTATTATATATTTATTATGTGCCCGTATCTATTTATTATGTTTATGTGTGTGTATACGTAAAAGAGATACTGAAGGGTAAAAGCAGGCAATCGTGTGAAGGAAGGGAGCGCATGCCTTTCTGAGATGGGTACATTACATTACAAGGACCCTGTTACTTATGTAAGGTAGCGAGAGATAAGTATTTCAAAAAAATTGTAAATGTGTGTGAAGCTAGATTTCAATAGTAAATTTATTTCTATTCATTACAAACACAGATTTTAGTCTTTATTTGACGCCATGGTCTATTGGTCAGCTAATGTTTCAATGATGTACCATTATATGTTATGTCAGAGTCACATCAATAACAGTTACTATGGGTAAGTCGGACAATGAAAATCATGAATAAATTAACGTCCAGTTTTACATTAGAATTTAAAATTTGTTTAAAAATGGTCAAATTAACATAAAAAATAAATGATTATAATGTGTCAGTTGTGACGTAAAGCCAAACCTGTCGTATTGACGTAACTTCTACTAAAAAACATTGATTTGACTTGATAGTTTTGCACTATTATCTTGAACTGAGAAAACGAAGTTATGATCACTGGATTTTTTTAATGTCTTTCAAACATTTTATACACGCTCGTTAGTTAAGGGTACTTTTAGTTTGGTTCTTCGATTTGCCTGCTCAGAAACCTTATAATTTTATCACAATGTTGCTCTTTTCTTATCTTTTCAACGTATCCCAATCAACGCAGCGTTTCTTTCTCTATTCTTGCCCCTACATCGGCTTTCTCGTCTCGTCACTACACTGTTTTCTATCCAAATTATTCCACACATTGTCAATCAATCTAAAATTACTCGTACTACTCAGGGAACGCATTACCTTGGCATGAATTTTACCGTCATATTTCAATTGATCAAACTTAAATCAACACATAAGGCTGGAATTACCTTTGATGTATGGCAGTGATATCATACATTAATTTAAGTTCCAGAACTCTCTTATGAACAAGCAATAAAAAATTACGACCTATTAGACTTACTTTTAACTACCCGATCTGATTTTTCACAAAGGAGTGAAGGACACCGTTCATTGAGTTACCCTTGTGGATTCTTAATGATATGTCTCTACGATAGAGTACCGGTTTACCGCCCGATAAATTACTTTTAAGTACTCTTTTCAGATGGATAAACAAGCGCTCCTGACTTTTTTTATTTTTTATGCAATAGGGGGCAAACGAGTAGACGGGTCACCTGATGGTTAATGACTATCACTGCCCATGGACGCAACTCAAGAGTCACAAATGCGTTGTCTGGCCTTTTTTGTAGGAGTACGCTCTTTTCTTGAAGGTTTGAAGGTTTGAACCAATGATTTGACACACCTAAATTCTTATAGTAGAAGTCTAAGTGAGTGTCATGAAAGGTATGATATTTAAATCTGGAGAAGTTGAGCTTCGAGATTCTGCTAATCTCAAAGTTCAACTTCTCCAGATTTAAATATCATACCTTTCATGACACTCACTCACTTGTCCATAACAAATTCCATCTAATAGTCAATATGACACATCGTGACTGCTGATCGTTAATGGTGATCGTTGAAGGAATTAAATACGGATTGATTGTCGAATCGACGGACTATGCCATGATGACAACATAATAGCACTATAATTACTATCGACGTGAAACAAAATTTCCAAGCAACTTTACAAATTTTTATATTTTATTGAAAAATATAGTAAAATATATAGTTTTTATTGATTAATAACACTTGCTGCAGACACATTGCACGAAGTAGACTTAATGCCGTTATTATTTTATATCAAAACTCTTTTAAGTTTAATTATAATTGGGTATAAAATAAATTCTCTAATAGCACTATATTTACTTACTTACTTCATATTTTCATTTTAAATAATTTTTTCACTAATTATTAAAGTTTTTAATAAGGTAACGTTGTTTTCGTAGGAAAACTTTACTTTGACTCTTTATTGAAGATTTTCTTGTTAGAGTTACCAGATCACCAGGACCGGTGAAATGGTAACCTGTACCAATAGATGAATCTTGATGTATATAAATATTGTATAAGTGTAGTAGTGTGATCCGCAACCGAAGATTGACTGCATCACGGCACTTCATTGACGATATTGTTCTATGAATTGTAAAACGACACCATCACGTTACGCCAATATCGGCTATTAAATTTAATGGTTCCGATATCACGAATACAGGTTAAGCGTGATACGAAATCATGTCATTCTAATAAGAATATAGTGGCAGCCAACCATGTGTCTTAGCATAACATGTTTATTATACTACGTATTTATGCTACACTTGAATAAAAATCTGTCAGGCTATAACTTATTTAGTACTTTGTTGCTATATATACAAATAATTTTGCAACCCAATAGACAACACAAAGATTAGTATAGCATAGCCAAGATAAATTAAATAAATATATGAGCAAAAGCAATTTTGTACAAAATCGAAGCACTGTTAAGGTGTATAATTAGAGGCATTTAATAACTACTTATTTATTGAATACATAGACTTACATTGATATTTAACCGAGGGGGAGCCATGCAGGCAGGTAGGCATTAAAGTCTGCTTGTATCGTCTAATAAGTGAGGGTACCCGAGGGTCAACTCCTACTCTCCTCTGTATGATGAGTGGGGGGAGATATGAACGTAGGGCCCTTCATATCTCCCCCAACTCATCATGGGTGGCCATGCAGCGGTTGTTACTTACCATCAGGTGACCCATCTCTTTGTCTGTTCTCATATATCATAAATATATTAACATATACCTAATTTAATAATATATTTTCTTCAAGTGCTATGATTATTAATCCCATTCGTTTTTTATATTTGAAGATATCTCACAATTGCAAAAATTCGGAAAAGGTTCAAAAAATACAGAAACCATAGAGACGAAATTGAATAGCATCTGCTCCGCTCTACATGCCACGCAATGTACGATAAATGCTACTCAGATTAAAGGAATAAAATCTAAGCCAATATCCCAAAAAAACCCTAAGCTTTTCTGGAGCTTTATTAAACACAAAAGAGGTGGTGACTCGTCCATACCTGCAGCTATGAATTTGAAAGATCTGGTCGTAAAAACAGGCCCTGACATTGTGAATCTTTTTGCTGAACATTTTGCCTCAATTTATTTGCCCAGCTCAACACCTCCGGATAACTTTACCCTTAAATCTCAGTGCTACGGGTTCCTAAAACAAATATTGTGCTCATTTAATCGATTCTGCGAAGGGTGCTGGCCCGGGTGGGATTCCGCCAGTATTTGTGAAAAGATGCTGCTCTGCGATAGCTCTGCCTCTGTCCTTAATATTTAACCGATCATTAGCGGATGGGACATTTCCGTCCGAGTGGAAAAAAGTGCACATTGTACCAGTCTTTAAGAAACGGGAAAATTCTGACGTTAAAAACTATCGCCCTATTTCCATTCTGTCTTGCTTTTCTAAACTATTTGAATCGACTGTCTATCCTGTGATCTTTCGGCTTGTAGACAGTAGCATCTCGGATTTACAGCACGGTTTTAGACGAGGTCACTCAATCAACACTAACTTGGTCCCTTACATTTCCAATGTATCTAATGAAGTTGACTCACGTAAGCAGGTTGACGCCATCTACACCGTCTTTAGCAGTGCTTTTGATCGAGTCCATTCAATTCTTTTGAGGAAATTATATGGATTTGGTGTGTAACTTTTGAAATGGTTCGAGTCTTATTTGCAACTGAGACCTCAGTCGGTATCTGTAAATGGATTAAACTCGAAAAAAAAAATATTTTTAAATACCAGTGTGCCCCAGGGATCACATTTGGGACCCCTTCTTTTCATAATCTTTTTTAACGACATAGTTGATAAAATAAGACACTGTAAGGTGTCACTAATTACCGATTACCTCAAGATATACAAAACCATAAATTCTGTTGCCGACTCTCGCCAATTGCAAAGTGACCTAGATGCGATCCTACAATGGTGTCGCTGTAACAGTATGACACTCAACGCAAGTAAATGCTTTCACATTCAATTCACTAAAAAAAAGCAACTTGCTATGGAATATAAGCTTGATGGTACAGCACTGGCAGAAGTTAACGAAATCCGAGATCTTGGCGTGATAGTATGCAGTCAACTTAAATTCACCTCGTACATTAACAAGTCTGTCACAAAAGCAGCTCAAATACTCGGATTTTTAAAAAGTAACTCGGGCGGATTTAAACATCACCGCACCAAAATCTTGCTTTACCAAACCTTGTCCGCATTGCATTCGCAGCGCGTTGAGAGCATACAAAGAGCGTTCACTAGGCATCTAGCTTATTATTCTAGCGATTTTATCCACAGAAATCCTTACAAAGAGCGCCTAATTAGGTTTCGAATGCGTTCTCTTCATGAGCGGAGACTTTTATTAGACATGTCCTTCTTTCACAAAATCGTGAGCGGTCAATATCAGTGTAGCTACTTTCTGGAGAACATGCCTTTAAAGGTTTCCCTCGCGGGAAACTCAAATATATTTTCTACACCCCACCTGTAAAGTCTAATTTGGGCTGGCAAGCACCTCTCCGTAGAATAATTGATGAGTATCATTCCCTTATCACAGTAATACCCGATCTTGATGTGTTCCACGATAAGTTGCGTATATTTAAAAACAAAATAAAAAATGCATCTTAATTTTAATTTTAATCATTAATCATTTGTTGTTCTATAACTGACTTGTTGTTACTTGATATTATATTAACATTTCTTCTTTTTTTTTGATATGACATGACATTTATTAGACATTCATATTAATATTTCAACAATTATTACTGTATTATTTGTTAAGTTTGAATTTCAAAGTATGTTTTCATTAGGTATTCTTTTTTTTTTTAAATTAATTATTGTATTCCATCTTTGAGCCGATGAATTGCCAATGTTATGTACGCCATTATTGTTACAGGCATCAGGCCATAAATTAAATAGTTTAAGTTTTTTTTCAATGCTAAATATTTGTGATTTGGCAGTACTTTTTAAATAAATAAATAAATTGCTATTCAACAAACCGCCAACTTTCCTATCTACTCACAAAGAAAAAAAAACACACGGATAACTATTAATTCTTTTTTGATGAGCTACGACGAGCACACATTAGTTATATAAAGTTATCTGAAACCCCAAATGACTTGTACTGTTAATGATTTTTCTAACATTCCCAATTCTATGGATATAGTGAATTAAGTAGTAAAGTATTTCAGTCTATAGATACGAGTACAGTTTTGGGATAGACTGTTTTATTATAAAATGCAGGAATAAATATCTGCTCGTATAAGTGGTACAAGTTCTTGGAAATTTAAACAGGTTTTCTATGGTTAGGGAGTAAACCGATTAAGATAAAAAAACTGAACACTACACACAATATCAGTACATAAAGAGCTAGAAGAACAACAAAGTTGGATCTTCAGATAAATTATTTGCATTTACAATAAATTTAAACCAATTTTAGAGTTGCACGGCAGGTTGTGGTATGACATTATAACTAAACATTAGTTTGAAATTCTGAAAAATAAAATAAAGAAATATGCTAAATATTTTAGTTAAGTACTTACACTATTTTATTTGTATGTAATATCAACAGTAGGAAGCAGGAATCAGGGTACGTTTGATTTAGTTTTTTCAACAATCTTCATTTACAAAGAAAATGTTTATATCACTGAACTTGCTATTGAACGTCTGTGCCATTCCAATAATTGAATTCTTACCATATTTCGTACAATTCGTATATCACTGAGAATAAGGTATACCTAGAACGTCGTATAGCTGTTGTATTGAATTGAACACAAGATAAAAACTAAAAAGATCTATGACTCCATTCCCATTATATCAAATAGGAAACACATGTCCAGCATTACTCTTCTACCGACTAGAGGTAGTAACTTTTAGTTTTGGCAGTCCTCGATATAAGCACTGTGATGCCTATGTTGTTTGAAGTTCAAGTATTTTATGAATAGTTTTTGTATTCGTTAAATTTTTTCTATTTAGATGTTATACTGAGGGGTCAAAATCGGACTACCGTATTCCAAGATATAACAAATGTAGGCGTACAAGGCTTGTTTTTAAATTATGAGGTTTTTTTAAAAAATGCAAATGGGCGCATGACAAATCCTAAGTTTCGGATTGCTGTCTTACTGAAAATAAAGCACTGATTCGACCTGCTCAACAAGACTTGCCAAACTTATAGCCATATTTTACGGGGTTATGCTTAGGAGTGCGACTGATTATTTCACATTTATTAATGTCTACAGTTATATTATTTAGTTCATAATAATTATACAAGATATTTAAATCATGTTGTATAATTCAATAGTCTATCCAGGATTGTATCCGTATATAGATTTTTTTATCATATGCATGTGATACATGGTTAACATACTTAAAGAATTTATGAATGTAGTGTAAACCTTAATAAAATCAGATTTTAACTGTCTAAGCTCTACTACCTGTGAACGATTAGAAAGATAAGATGTAAACCATTACAATAAATCACCTATGCAATAATTTGAAGTTGTTTCTAACAAAATGAAGTGATCGACCCGATCGAATGCCTTTTCAAAATCCGTGTATATAAAATATATTTGACCTGCGTTCTCTATTTCACATAAGCTATAATTACTAAATGTAGCTAAATTTGTCGTGCTTATCGTTTCTTGAAAATATCATGTTGGTTATGTAGTATTCCATGCGATGTCACGGGGTAAATTTTACTGTAAATTTTTTTTTCAATCAGTTTTGTTATAGTCAAGAGAATATATATGGGACAATAAATTAAGGAATTAAATATTTAGCTTTTTTTTTGGTATTGAATAATGTGTGTTTTTTTTTTTTTCACTCGTGCGGAAACACACACTTCTCCAATAACTTATTGAAAATTAACGTAGTAGTATATGCAAGACTTTTTCCACAATTACGTAAAAATATTGCAGTCCAATGAGTACAACAACTTAAAAACGACTCACTTTTTAATATCCACCTTTGATATAAAGTTAATAGAAGTGGAAGATTCGGTATTGGAGTGTTCCAAAAAATAATTCAGGTGACATAAAGGTACAGAAAATACACTTTGGAAGAACCTATTAAAAGCAGTGCTTATACAATTTCCTTCATCATAAATTACACCTGTTCTGACAATGGCATCCACGAGAAAACCATATAAGTCTTAAATTTGCATTAAGCATGTGCGCAACAAATGGACGAATAACTCAATATCATGCCAACCGATTTCGATGATCCTTTTTTTATTTTAAAGGATGTACTTCAAGGGTACTTAGATGAGAGAGTGGTAAAGTTGAGACAAAAGCATCCTTGAGAAAACCATATTAGTATTAAATTTTATGATAGACGCATTGAAGCGGTTGTCTACTTTTTTAAAGTTCTATTATATAAGGGGATAAATTGTTCAAGTCCAAATCCCGGATTCTGCTCACGTAGTTTAATATATAAATGTATTACGAGAGACCTAGATAAGATAAATCTTCAACAGACTTTGTAGCGCTTTGTTGTAATTCCTGTGTACCAATATGAATCAGACAATACCCATCAATTGATCACCGCATTGGAGATTATAATCACCAATGAGAATTACAGAATGAGTTGGGTAAAGTTGTATTAGATATGCAGTCCTACAACAAATATTTTTAATACAAGATGGTATGTCAGAATCTGAGGATATGTACGCGTATCATTACTTGTCTGAACAGATTTGTATGTATGGGACATAGATTACACACTTATAACTTTTTATGCGTTGAGATTCTTATCATCATACCGACTTGAGACCGTCATGTCTAACACAAAATAAATCGTTACCCTTCTACGATTCGCATATTACACCTTAATATTTTGCAATTACAGACGAAACTTATCAGCGCCTGGAATTAGTACAGGGGACTGGGATCATTGCAAGACCTTTATGACAAACTGGACTGAAGTTTTGGACACATTAACTCCACCGCCACCCGAAACACCCAGGGTACCATGCCAGCATGGTTGGGAGTTTGAGTTTAAAGATATACCCTACGAGACTGTTGCTACGGAGGTAAGTAGTGCTGGATCTCTCTGCTTTTTTTCTAATATGATAATCATTCCGTCTACAGAAGGATGAAGTCGTAGCCAAATTTAAAATGAAAATGTTAAATATTCTAGAAAGTATTGCATAACACTATTGAAACCAAAATTAAGAATTGATTTACTATAATTTCTATTACAAGAACAAACACACTAATAATCTTTTAGACAAAGAAAATAATGAATTTCTGGCTCGAACTAAATATTTATATATCTGGTTAAAGATGTCGGATTTCTTACATCAGCCAGTTGAGAGCCATCTTGGAACAGATTTGCGACCCTGACCTGCTTGAATTATTGCTTTCTTCCCCATTCTATCCGACTATACAATTTTCTTTAACTGCCTTTTCATCCTGCCTATCCTTTTTTAATATACTCCTATACAAAAATAAGCTTGTCTCATGCTTGTCCCTTACTGTGTTAGTAAGAATAAATTATAATTCGCAAAATGTGAGCGTTTCATACGCGCATAACGACTATATGTTCGTGAGAGTCGAATTTGTGACCAAGATACGAACCATCTCACAGCCTCTCAAGGGTTAATACTCTAGTAAAATCCACCTACTTATGTATCAACTAAATATGCATTGTTTTTTTTTTTTCGTTTACCTGCTCAGCTGACCAATGGAAGGAATGTAACATGTGATAAAAACTTGTTTATGAAGTGGTCTACCAACTAATCGATTTTAAACCATACAGAATCCTGCCAAACTACTTCTTTGATGTTTATCACGGAGTATGATGAAATGAAATTGGGATCTTCTATTTTTTTAATAACATTTACCACTGCGGCCATCCCAAATAGGCAGGAAAATTCTATTACTTGAGATGATGAAAGCATAGCTCTCAAAAGTATTTTTGCATCCCTGATAACATGTACATATGCGAAATTTCACGATAACCCAATACGGTACAGCAGTGGATAAAATACGAACAGACATAAACATTGAACTTTATATATGTACATCAGATACTCTCTATACGAGCCTTCCCAAGGTGTTTCATGTTCTTTAATCCTTTACAGAGAGAGTGGGTTTGTGATCGCGCAAGCTATGTACCCATCGCTCAGTCACTGTTCTTCACTGGCTCCGTTGTGGGAGGCCTGCTGTTCGGATGGGTAGCTGACCGCTTTGGCCGAGTACCCGCTTTGGTAGGTATGTCACACTTACTACTTAGATGCACATACTTTAGTAATTTCAACTCAAAGACTACAATAGTTAATAATGTACGGACAGGCAGCTCTGCATTTTTTATTGGCAACACAAAACACCACGTAGTGGCCAGAATTACAAAATCAATATAATATGCATTACTATGGATACATATGTATATCATATCAATTATAGTACAATGTATATATATTATAACTACCTACTCATTTAAATGAGGTGTATATTTTAAATTCCTAGAATAACAACCATTAAAACAAAACATTTTCTGGTTATTACTTGTGGATTTCATGTTTGGCTGTAAAATGTATTTTTGTAACTAGTAACGAAAAGTTTTACGTCCGAAATGTTAAGGGCCGATTATTCATCTTGCAGCAGTAGAATAATAATCATGGGAGCCCAGTCATGCACACTGAATGACAAAATCATCCATACTGCTTCAGAGCTGCAGATTTGGAGATTGTATGCTGAAAGTAGCCTGATCACTACTTATATTTATATGTTTAGTAACATACTTGATTGATTTTATTGAACTGCACAACTCCACGTTTATGTAAACTTCGAAATTATTTAAAAGAAGGGAATTATAAGGAACGATCCATCGGTTGTGGATATCATGATTTCAGACGACGGCAGTTTGTCCACCCTGGTAATATGTAAAAGATAAAAATGGTTACTGTGGGTTATCCTTCAGAGATAAATATATACCATCGCCTACTTTTTTATAGATCTTTTTTGAGATATGCAATTCCGTGGTACATTAATTTATTCTATCTCGTAAGGTATCCAGTGTTTGCGATTTAAGCGCCAAAAAATATGTTTGTTACGACATCACGTGTGCACATCATGTATGTATTATACTATAAATCTTCCTCTTAAATCACTCTATCTATTGCTGAATTAAAATGAACTGCATTAAAATCCGTAGAATAGTTTAAAAGATCTAAGCAAACAGACAGCAACTCGAAGCAACTTCATTTTATACTATGTAAAGATGCAATAAGTATCTGGACATTAAAATAAAAAACAGACGTATATTTAGAAGTACAGTTTGAAATAATTAAAAATAGTTATTAGATAACTATTTTTAATTATTTCATGCTGATGATGATGATGCATCAGCATATCATGATATGCTGATGATGATGATGATGATGATTGAGTAATGTAATCGAATCACAAATGGCGGACTGACACTAAAACACTCGGACTCGAGACAACTATTTAGAACCCAGGACCTCTGTCTCAGCAGTTAGGATCACTTATCACTAGAGTCTAGTAGACAAACAAGCCAGTTAATTAGTAATGTACATGAATGCAAATTATTACAATGTGAATAGAATAAATGTCTTTCAGTTATAGTACTAGTATATTTTTAGCATTATTTATATAAATTAATTAATGTATTTATTTAAATTTTATGAACAAATTGCGTAGTGAATCGGAATTAATGCTACCCTTATATTTTATATGTACTTGTATATACGAGCGTCGAGATCGATATATCGTTGTAAATTATATACCTAACTACTAATTTGCGGTACAGCAGCCAAACTAAAACTTTTTTTTTTAAATATGCAATTTTTAAACATACATACACTCACGCTTGTAGCCTGAAAGGCAGAGGCGTATTTAACGCTCTCATTTAGACGACCAAGCATAATTTAGTCCACTCGCGTAATAGGGGCAAGCCTATTACCGTCAAGCAGACCCTTTGGATATGAAATAAGAAAATTGGGAGCATATTGAAAATAAAAGAAAGAAAGGTTGGTTACTATACGGTATATACTAATAAATTGAAGAGTGTAAGCAGTAGTTTAGAAAGTTTTAGGGTTGCTTACCATATAAGTCAAAATGAAACTGGGAAGTTCAAGCTTTCTAACCGAGCAGTCTTTACATACATGCGTTCACGCCTGTATTCCTAATAAGATAGGTAGCGGTGTACGTTGAGTACAGTCCACCGCCCAAATCGTTTAGCAGGTCCGAGGTTGCAGGCGTGTAGTGTTCCGCGCGCCTCCTTCAGGGAGTGATGGTGGGGGGAGAGGCACCTCTCCCCCCTTCAAAACGAGCGGTCACCAGCTGGTCGCAGAAGAATGTCGAGTTAAGCTGATGCCCCCGGCGGAGAATTTTTACGGGTGGCATTTTACACCTTTGTGCGGAAATCTAACTAAGTGGCCACCTCGTATCTACGCTGCCATACCAAGTGTTGTGTGTTCGATCCTCACACAAGACAACACTTTGTGAAATCTTCAAACTGTTGTTCTGTTTGTAAAGTCCTGAGCGATACAGGAATTAATCCTAGAGCGGGAGTTGGCTCTTTTGAAATAAAATAAATTAAAATTTTTAAGGTTTTATTTTCTATTCATAAATTCGGAGATATTTTATACGAACATACTAAACAAAGACTGAGTTAAGATATTCATCATGCATTAAAATCACCATCATCATGCATGCATCTTGATTGAAGCCATGACGCCATAGTTATATATGAGCGACTGCCATTGATGAATCCGACTCTTCCACCAACATTTTTACAATCAATTGATCAAATCCCGATCATTAATCTTCAAATTTGAAAACTTTTGAATCACTACTATATAAATTTGAACGGTTAATGTTAAAACTTTTCGTCCGGTGCGATACCACGACCTCATAGAAAACCGGTTGTGGAGCAACACTTGCGTAGCACTTCCCCGAAATTAGTGAGGTTACCGGAGGCACACCTCCTCCTCTCCTTTTTCCTCTCCTCTGCCCACCTTTTCCCATCACCCCATCTCCCTCATCCCTCATCACCCTCAAAGGCGGGCAGCGCACTTACGACTCTCGAGTTACAGGTTTCCATGGACGGCGGTTGTTACTTACCATCAGATGACCCGTTTGTTCGTCTGTCTCCCTATAATATAAAAAAGAAAACCTAAGACAATGTATATAATGGATCTGTGTAGCTCTTTGTAGCCGTTTTGAACTTTTTAATAACTTTTAATATTGCAAAATTTTATACTATTAAGACGTTGTATTTTGTTTGACTCACGTAATTAATGCCAAGACTTTTATTACGTGAGTCGAACAAATAATGTATAGCTGAAAAAATTTTGATGTTTAAGCTGTGCCTCTTAATGCAATAGTAACATAGGGAGGATAACGATTAGTATATGTATATCAAAATAGTAGCAATAGTAAAATAAAAAAATACATACATATCTATATTTAAAACATGTCATATCTTTTTAGGAACCAACTTAGTGGGTGGTATCGGTGGTATAGCAACTACTTTTACGAGCGGCTTGTGGGACTTCATTCTCTGCCGATTTTTGGTTGGAATGTCTTTTGACAACTGCTTCATGATCATTTATATTTTAGGTAAGCTTTAAAGTTACACGTACATATTTAATATTGTATGATAAACATAATGAATAGTTGTAAGTTATGCTGATGAATTCACTTTAATTATTCTAATCGAAACACTTTTTGTATCTAGACAAAGCCACGAATGACTACACTAAGAACTAAAAAGTTTAGGCTTTTGTTTTCCGTAGCTTACTATTACTAAAACTCCCGGCAACTGAACAAAGTAGTATCTTCTGAGATTTTCTTGCTATGATTAGTATTATAATAATATATACAAATTCCCACCGGTCATCACCTTGCCGATCCACAAAGCATGGTCACGAAGCCTATTCGAGGACCTCTTTAATTTCGAGGGATTGAACAACCGTCATCATAAAGAGAAAGGCTCGAAGAAATCAATTCAATTATTTTCGAAGAAATCTACCATGTCTTTTTTTTTATTTATGATTTCAGTTCTCGAGTACATTGGACCTAAGTACCGAACATTTGCCGCAAACTCAGCTTTCGGATTTTCTTTTGGAGGAGGCGCGATTATACTACCGTGGATTGCATATTTTATAGCTGACTGGCGCATTTTCATATGGGTTACTTCATTACCCATGTTTATCGCCCTATTGGCACCTTGGATGCTACCTGAAAGCACTAGGTAAGATTGTTTTGATTAAATTGTGCTGCTAGATATTATATGCTGTAGTTCTTTTTCATTCGTTTTATTTTTTGAAGATTTTTTTGTATTTGATAAATGATAAATGAATTAATTTTTGTGAATTAGATGTTTTAATTTAACACTTCAAATGTCGATTTGTTTTGGAAAAAAATCGAATTCGAAACAATCTTTATAACCCAAGTATATAAACCAGAGCTGTTCAAGTACCATGAAGGTGTCCGTTGGTCATTATAAAAAAAAAAAAAAAAAAAAAAACAACAACCAGTAGACTTGATAAGTTGGTAATCATGATAACCTATATATACCTATATATCCGGTAATGATCATAGGGTGACCCTGATGTCTACATAGATAGCTGCAATGTATTGCAGTTTATCATTTCCAGATGGTTGGTCAGCATTGGTCAAGTCGAAAAAGCTGTGGAAGTACTGAGAAGTTTTGAGAAAATCAATAAATTGAAAATTCCTGATGATGTCATGAATGAATTTACTGTAAGTTTCTTTATTCATTTAATAAAATCATATTTATTATACATACATAATTATTATACATTATACTAAATAATATATGTAACATATGGAATATATTCCATATGAAACTATAAATTAATAAATTACGGGACTAAAAATACAGTTTTTTTGCAATTTGTCTCTATTATAATATTAATAAATTAAGGTTTAATGAATTCGGAAATATACTTTTTAATGTATTTCTTTTTTTATATTTGAATATATAACATTAATTTTATGTTATTTTAGCGCAAGTATAATTTAAATTATTTGAATGCCACAAAAAAAAAAACTATAAGTATTAGAAGACTCGACGAACAACGACCCCCTCTAGGTGTAAACGTATAGGGTGTAGGGAGCATCGTTAGTCAATTAGTTATGAATTATCTAATGACATGGGTCATGGGCTATCTCATAACTCTTCGATATACTTTATATAATAAATTGGGATAGACGAACAGACGGGTCACCTGATGGTAAAAGATAACCGTTCATGGACACCTGTAAGGTAAGAGTCATAATGTGCTGCTCACCTTTGAGTGTGATGAGAGGTTGGCACATGCAGGAAGCAAAAAGAGGAGAGGAGTGATGAGGAGATTTGAAAAATGAGAGGGTGGATAAGGGGAAGGGTAAGAAAAAAGGGGGAGTTGGGCCTCGGGAAACCTTACTCATTTTGGCGAAATTAAGCGAGGCCATTGCTTTATAATCAGTTTTCCGTGAGGCCGTGGTATCGCACCGGTTGAGCCAGCCTATTTGTGCCTAGGCATGGCTCTACCACGATAGTTATGAATAATAGCAACGTTATAACTACGTTAACTTTTTTTACAGGTATCATCTAACAAAGCCAAGCTAGAGAAGAAGCAAACTTTGCTTACCCTCATGAAGAGTCCACGAATGTGTATGGCCTTCGTTGGACTAGTGGTAGTACACTTGGGTTGTAACGTGGTATTCGACGGCCTAGTGCGTCTGTCTGATTCATTTGGATTGGATTTCTTCGTCACATTCTGTTTGAATTCAGTCACAGAAATACCGGCTAATTTTATGCTCGCAGTCGTTCTTGATAAGTAGGTATTAGCAAAAATGTAAATATACAATACATAACATAAATAAAAAAATGTATAAAATAAAGTTTCGTTGTGTATTACGGTGTTAAGACACCTCACTGCTTTTGGGTCTTACAGGAGCCCTTTATCAACCGATGTTGGTTTGTTATCAATCGCACCATCTGACTCTGATAACATGGCACCTACGACAAAAATATATTAAATTAATTATACGTTAGCACTGTCCGTTTCTAAATTTCAAAGCCTTTTTGCTAATTTTATGAATATCTTTGGCTGTTTGTTGTACTCTATTCATTAGCCATAGTCATTAGCCATCCTACAACTGATGTATTTTCTTTACAGGTTAGGCCGAAGAAACCTGACATGGGCACCCCTGGTCATATCAGGGTTGTTCATAACCATAGCTATATTTATATCTGAAGGTATGACTTTTCGCAAATGTATTAAAACTTGAGATTTTTTGTATATTACGGCAGTGATTTGTAATTTTGTTGTATCTTTAGGTGTTACACAAGCGGGGCTAGCAATATCAGCTCGTTTCTTTATAAACATAAGCTACACTGTTACTATGCAATGGTGTGTGGAGATCTTGCCGACTCCGTTCAGAGCGACTGGGTCATCTGCTCTCCATTTAGTTGGATACTTCGGCATTATAGCTACACCTTTTATCGTATATTCGGTAATATAATTTAAATTTAATTTATTAATTTTAAAATCTCCAGGATTATGTGAGATCATATGAGTCATCTAAATTTAAAAAATAAAATTGTACTTTGTTGCAATTTAAATATTTTGTTTCACCCTCTTCACTCTCAAATGTGGTCACATTGACAATTCTTGAGTTGTAAAAAAAAGTCTGTTTTAAATTTGTCGATCACGTTAAATTCATATTTTGATAGAAAAAGTACGAAGATAATATGAAATCAATCAATGACATTGAAAAAACTATATATCCCTGTAACGTCATCTTGCGTAATTTAATTTTGTGATACTCAAAGTATAAGACGTTTATTATAATTATTATTATTATAGGAGCGCTTTTGGAGCTTGTTGCCGTTAGTAACTTTTGCCATAACAGCGTATGTATCGGGAGCTATTACCCTGGGACTACCTGAAACCAAGGGTCAACCAATGCCTCAGACATTAGCGGATGGAGAAAAGATAATCAGGGAACATTCCTTATGTGGGTAAGTGAACTTCAGAACGCGAGTTCCAAAGACAATGTATATTATGTATCACAAACTATACTTTTAAGTTTTTATTTGTTTATTTATTTTTATTCTTTGACTATTTATTATTTTTGTATATGTACTTTAAAAAACCGTATTCCAGGTCAGTGTGCTCTTATTTTATTTAAAAAGTTCACTTATACCATAGACAGATATTTATAATTTTCTGTATTATCGCCACCTGTTGTCCGTGAGCTTATACGGACCAGATTTAGCAGAATATTAGCGAATATACCTCTACCAAGAAGTGGTTAAATGCTGAGCTAAGAACCAGTTTGCCTCCTGTTAGTTTTTAAGTATGTATATTTTGCTATCCGAGCAAGTACTGTGTTCACTTTGTACTGTAGGAAATAAATAAATTTTCTTTCTTTATTTCAAGTAACTACCGCTGTGTTACTCTGTATTTCTTGCTATATGATCTTCTCTGCTATGAAGGTATTTTTTAGTTTATTTAAAGATAAACTTCACACCTATTGTTTTCTGTTTTTTTTTTTTTATTATTTCAGGAATACCAAAGATGCTGCTAATGAAGATAATATAAAATCATCAGTAGATACGGTAAATTAAAATACCAGTAAGTCATCCCTGCGTGTCAATAAACTACTGCTCAAATCATTGAAGCGTGATGTTTATAATTTATGCATCATCATTATCTTTTTTATAAATAACTATTATTATATTATTTACTTATTTATAGATAGTTTAAGTAGTTATAGATAATAGCTGTGCTCGCAACTTTGGTCGCGTTTATGTAGACGAAATCAATACTTATGTCGCTTATAAAACAATACGTAATTTCAATCAGATTTTTTTTTATTCTGTACCTATAAATCACCCGGAGCCTATCCAAAAAAATATTGTTATAATTGCTTACCTAAAGATAGCAATTTTTTTATAATTGAAACTCTCATTGGTAACCATTCAAGAAACCAAATGACGTGGTTAAAGTCATGTGTTGTGAGTGGATGCTTAGTACTCAAACATTATGCCTTCAAAGGTTGACCCAGCACCAGTCATTCAGCGATCATCATTCATTTTGGAAAATCTGACATGTTCCACGTGCACCTCTCAATGGAGGACGGACTAAGAGAGGGGTTTTACATTTAACCCCCCTCAGAGACAGTCCCAGTCCCAGGGGACGCGGACGAATTTGACTCCCGTATTCCCGGCAGAAGGTGTGAGATGGAGTTCACTGGAGGTTTTAGCCGGTAGGAGTCCGTCACACCCCTCTGCTGCACCCCAGGTAGAGGTCAGTTATCATGGATTTTCCCAGTATAAAAAAAAAGTACCAGTCATTCAGAACGCAAACCCACAGGCTTCAAGCGGGCTTCGTGTCCCTCTACGGGATAGGCTCAATTGCAAGTGACCCTCTCCTCTCTCAACCACCCTGACTACTTTGGCAAGCATGAGGCATACCTAATACCTCCCGTCCCAGCGAGTCGGTGATGCTTTTATTTCGGTCTTTTACCCGGAATCGTTAAGATACCTCCGATGTTTCTTTTTATTTTATGGGTGGACATACGAGCAGAAGGGTCACCTGATAGTAAATTAATACCACCGCCCATGAACACTTGCAACATAAGAGTCACAAAAGTGCTCCCCCCTCACTCGGTCCCACAAAGCAAGCATTGTTTAACAGCCGGTTTTCTGTGAGACCGTGGTTATATTCCAGTCGAGCCGGCCCATAGGTGCCGAAACATGGCTCTCTCTTTCCCTTGTTTCTTTTTTTTTGTATTTTATAGGGGAACAAACGAGCAGACGGATCACCTGATGGTAAATGACTTCCGCCGCCCATATACACTAGCAAATCAAGACTCACAAGAGTCCTGTCCGCCTCTTAGGGTAGGGTAAAGAGAGGAGGGGAAGGGGAAAGAGGAGAAGGAATAAGGGGTTGGGCCTCTGATAACCTCAATTGCGTCAAGCATTGTTTAATGTACGGTTTTCTGTGCGGCTGTGGTAATACTTGTACTCCGGTTGAGCCGGCTCATAATTGCACCTATGGATCGGCGTGGCTCTCCCACGTTAAACTTAAAATGCGTTTTCACTATCTTCTCCTAAAATCAATCAAAGAAGTTGCACATAGTGTGTGTGCAATCGTTACGTTTTGGGAACTATAAACAAAATTACGAACTTTATTTTATAGTTCCCAAAACATATAACTTTTTTGCCTGTCAGTTGTACTTTGGTTGTTTTGGTTTTTGTATTCATGTATGTTTTTAGTGTTATTTTGTGTATTTTTGGTATTTGTTAATTTTAATATGTGTGTAATTGTGAAAATGTTGTTCATTCTCATGAGAAAATAAAATTGTCTCAAATGTCAACTAAATTGAAAATGAATTTTGATATTCCCTATTCTATGAATATAGAAACTTAGTACTATTCGACGTCTATGTTACACCGCGTGCTGTTTCATAAAGAACCCGTGCTCTGTACTTTTGGCAACTGTACTCTACTCTTGAATAGAGTAGAGTTCAGTGTGGACGCAGCTCTCGGAAAAAACATTTCAAAAATAAAAATAAATTGACACTGATAAACTTTCAATGTGTATTATTTTTAATCCGTTCGATACTGTAAGAATTATTTTAATTTAAATATTTTTATTGGTTATTAGAATAGGCTTTTGTTTTCCATTTCACCTAATTGAAAGTGACTGTGGAATATCTACATAAAATAGACACAAGCAGCTCATTCCAAACTTCATTCAAAACCAAAAAGGAACTGTCAAAGTTTTAATGTTATTTATAACACTTTATATTTTTATTGGAATAAAATAACGATTAATTGTTTTAGACCGGTTTAGAAATTGTCAACATGAATTTAGGAATATATACCGCCTTATTGATAGGTTACCCGTAGGTGGTGCCTGCATAGTGCGGGCATGCGCTAGGAGGGGTCCAGATATTTGTTGTCCGAAGCTGTCAGCCGAAAACCCCTGTAGAATGACGAGGGGTTTCCAAACGAAAAAAAAGAGACGATGGCGGGCGCCTGCGTCATGGTCGTGAAGGAGTGCCGTCGGTTGGATCGGTCGGTCGGCGCTTGCTTGTGACATTTTAAAAATAAATGTTACATCGAACTCAAAAATGCCTTACGCTTATTAACAATGTAACCAGAAATTTATAAAAAAAAATATATTAAAACAAGCGTGTCTATAGAGTTTCTTGCCTGTTTTTCTCCATACGATCTAAGTATGAAGAAAAAAAAATACAAGGAAGTTTTCCACTGACTAAATATTTATATTGAATTGATTTAAATATAAATAAAATAATATATCTGCGTCACTATTCCGCTGCCTAATAGAAGTTTTCAAACAAGAGTTATGATCAAAAACAGATTTAATTGTGTTGAATTTACAAGCTACTTTTTATAATCAGTAGAAATATAACGTGAGCTAATCTGTTTTTATTTTTCAATACTTATGTTTATATTTTCTTCCTTTTCTTAATGACTTCTTTTATTTGTCACCTTTTTATTTTTTATACCACAAATTTAAATTATTTAATTTTTATAATAAAACTTAACAAAACACTAAATTTGTATTGTTATAATTATCTGATGACTTAAAACCATGAGTTTGTTTTCATAATCTTTAAAATACATTTAAGTATAAATTTGGTTGATTTGGACTTCGTTCTTACCGGTGAAATTATAATCCTCTAACTCTATGACATTATATGTTTTAATATATGAGTTCACTAACTTGACTTAAACTTACATATGTAAACGCTGGTGTTAAAATATAAAATTAACTATATAAAAAGCAATTTTTTATATCTTTATTTGTATCATCTCTATATTATATATAGTATGTATGTGTTAGAATTTATTGTACCCACTTTTAAGAAAATTTCGCCTAAATAGTAGAAACGATGAATGGTGATGAATTTGTATTAAGTGCAAACCTTAAAATAAGTATCCATGACTTAAATGATAAGGAAAGTTATGCATTGGTAGTAATTCAGTTTCGCGTGTCACTAAAATAAAAATTCTCTATAAAAATATTATTTTAGTTATAATTTTTTTTACAATAGATATAATTAATTATTACTAGTTGTTTATGGACTCTCTCTTGTGTGTATATTCAACGCAGAGATTTCGCCAGTGTCAAGTATTTTGAGAGAAAAAAAAAAACAGTCACATAAAAGTACAATCACTATGTGATCAACCTTCCTTCCTCAAAAGACTATATATAATTAAGTTTTCACGTTGCTGTGGCAACTTAAAACTAACCAAAAATATATATATCGATTTGAAAAACGTCAGTAGAATCTGCTTTTATGTCATCCAGTGGCAACTTAGAACACCGCACCGCCGTCGCAAGGAGAGATCGATTAATAAAATTTTCTGTGTTCCAATATTTAAATATATAGTTTCGATGAAGGATACCATTTAATACGGATGTGTTAGTAAAAGACTTATAACAAAAATAAGGTAAATTTCAAAAAAACTTTTCAAGCAGTGATGCGACACCGCGGCCTCACTGAAAACCGGTTGTGAAGCAATGCTTGCGTAGGTTTTCCCAAAATTAGTGAGGTTTCCGGTGGCCCAAATCCCCCTTTCCTTTTTCCTATTCCTCACCCCCCTTTCTTCTTTCCCATCCTCGCACCCTCCACCCCTCATCACCCTTAAAAGCCAGCAGTGCAGTTACGGCTCTTGAGTTGCAGGTGTCCATGGACATAAATCCACGTACACTATGGGTTTTCGAAAGGACAACTTCCGCACTAGGATTAATTCCTGTATCGCGGGAGACTTCACAAACATTAAAAAAAACGGACACAAAGAACACCCAGACTCAGAACAATAATTTGAGAATTACACAAAGTGTTGTTTCGTGGGGGATCGAACCCACAACACTAGGCGCGGCAGCGTGGTAGCAAGGAGACAGAACGTAGTAGGCGATTATCACAATGAAATGAATAACGATAACTACGAGAAATGGCTGGTTAATTAATTAATCCCAAACATACACAGTGATTCTGTTCTAGTTATCGACAACGCACCCTATCCCAATAAATATCTTGAAAGACGACCAACTGAAGATTGGAAAATTGGTTTGCGATCATGCAATTAAATGTGAGAATGAATATTTAATATTTCAACACGGTCTAGATAATTACACTGATAGACTGGCAATAAATACGGCTGATAGCGATAATGATATTGACTTCATTGAGAGCACTGATATCGAATCGGAACGAAATTAAGGATTTATAATTGTTTTGTCAGAATGTATCACTTTTCAAAATAAATAAATCAATGCGAAAACATTTGTTTTTTATTTTATTTTACTATAATCTAAGGACAACACTTAAAGAATAAAAAAAGAATAATCAAAATAAGCAACTGACAATAATTGCTTGAACAGCTCTTAATAGAAACCGGACAGTTAGTATTTCGTGCGAAAGGGACAACGCTCTACAAAGCCGAAATTAGCCGATTGTCTCTTTCTAGAGATCGATGTGCATTATTTCTTGCCAAGTACTGTAAAACTTTTTGTTATTAGAAAGTGTAGATTAATAACTAACATACATTTTCAGCCAATTATAAAACTTTCAAATTGCAACCACCAAAGAATAAACAAAATAGACAACAATTTTTAAATGAGTAAGTTGCTTATATATTGCACTATAATGTACATCATTATATATAAATATGTGTCTATAGCTATGTACATTGTATTGGTTTTGTATATCTAGCCACTAGATGTAGTTAGGTGTTGTCTATAAAAATGCAGAGCTACCTGTCTAAATCCTATTTATTTAGTCTTTGATTTTCACTAATAAATTTGAATCTATCATAAGTACAAACTGAGTGAAACAGTATTGCCGTTTACTTAAAAATTAAGAATGAATGATAAAGATTAAATTAATAAAATCTGCTGAATAGATATATACAGAGATAGATGGATAAAACTCTTTATTGAAGTATTGCTGGCCTTGTCGCGGTTGGCCATCTCTTTCTGGTAAGCTTTGGGTGTTAAGAGAGACCTTGGAAGAAATGAAGAGTTGCAGTGTTTAAGCTGTATAAGCCGTCGAACCGTAGCTAAGTAGATAATACTAGGAGCAAGGAAAGGTGCCTATGTTAGCCGGCCAGACTGGTTAGTCCTTGAACCGTAGCTGAAGTGAAACACCAGGGAATGGTTGGAATCGACTTGTATTTGATTAAAAGTATGATAGTTATATTTACATTTTTGATCATTAAGTAATGGAGTTAGTTTACCGCACATTATATGGATTAACCAATCACATTTCTTATTCTATATTTACAATATTTACTGTGTACGCAACCAATCAGCTTACGTTGCTGTTGTCGTTGTATGTGTGCGTTAGTATAAATTTATGCATCGTATAAAAACGCGGTGTCCCGACTCTGCAGGCAACTGACTGCAGAACCAAACCCCATGCGCCCCCTGTTCGCTGAGGACGGGCAAATACGCTACAAAGCGCAAAACCGTGCCGAGATCATCGCGAACAGCCTCGAAAAATAGTTCACACCCCACGACATGCAGCGACTTCCACTGAAATCACTCATAGCGTTGACACAACTGTTCAACGGTATCCTGAAGACCGGCCACTTCCCTAACATCTGGAAGCGGGGTCGGGTTATCGTACTTCCGAAGCCCGGCAAGGACCTCAGAAAAACGGAGAACTACTGGCCCATCACACTCCTCTCGACGACGTCCAAGGTGTTCGAGCGCTTACTGCTAGTAAGGGCTCAACCCCACATCCGGCTGAGGCCCGAGCAATTTGGATTTCGTCAGGAGCACTCCACCACGCTCCAGCTGACTCGTGTTCTAGACGAGATGGCTACGTGGTTGAACAAGGGCGGTAGCACGGTGACCGTGATGCTCGACATGGAGAAGGCGTTCGACAGAGTGTGGCATGAAGGTCTCATCCAATAGCTGTCGACAACGTCTCTACCACGAAAAGTAGTTTCGATCATCGCATCGTTCCTGACCCAGAGAACCTTCCGTGTGGCTATAAAGGATACCACATCGGAAATCAAAACCATCAGTGCCGGAGTCCCGCAAGGGAGCTGTCTGTCACCGGCCTTGTACGCCCACTACACGGATGACATCCCTGTAGTCGGAGACGTCAAGCTGGCACTGTTTGCAGACGATGCCGCGTACTTGTCAAGTTCACGCAACGCCGCACACGCTGCACGGAAATTGCGCCCCACACTCGAAGCCCTTCCGGGCTGGCTGAAGCGATGGAGGCTCAAGTGCAACGTGTCGAAGACCCAGGTGATGATAACCGGTATGGCACATCACCCGCCAAACCTGCGTCTGATGGAAGAGGACATCCCATGGTCCCCAAAGGTCAAGTACCTGGGAATCACTATCGACAGATCACTGTCGATGAACCACCACGTCGAGACCATCACAGCGAAGGCCAGAGCTGCGCGGACGAAGCTGCGTCCCCTGCTATCCTCCAGACTACCAGTAAGTGCCAAACTAGGCATTTACAAAACATATATCAGGTCGCGCCTCAACTACGGTGGGCCGGCCTGGTACAACTTGATAGCAGGGGCGTCGCGCCAACGTTTGCAGGCTGTAGAGAACAGCTGCCTTAGCATGGTGGTCGACGCCCCCAGGTACCTCAGGAATGCAACAATCCACCGAGACCTCAAATAAGTTTGTGAGCAGACTCGCCAGGGGGATGTTTGAGCGGGCTGACCGCTCGAAACTTCCCCACCTAGCAGGTATTGCTCCGCTCCCACATCCAGACGATACGACACTCATCCGGAGGCGACTCAAACGCCCCGCTCGGGAGCTCATATCAGTTCCCTCGAGCGGGGCATTGGCTTCGCCATCGGATGCAGACAGCCAACCACCGACCTCTCGCAGGCGGCTCGCTGGACCCCTCTTCGGAGGAGCGATCGGCGAGCTAGCTCCAATGACCGACTCACAATGGTGAGCTGCGAGGAAAACCACTATAAGGAGCCCAGAGCTTCAAATAGTCTTCCCCACCCCTCTCAACAGGGTTGAGATGATACGAGACGATCGCGTTCATTCGCCGTTTGGTATGCAGTGCGAGTGGATGCGTGCTGTCTTGATGCATTTTTATAGCTTTAGAGTACGTGGCATATGTACGCCACAGCATATTTCATACCGCTAGGTGATCAGTGTGACCCTATACAGATTTCTTATGGCAGAACGTTTGCCGGGTCAGTGGATTTATAAAATGTGTGTTCTTGTTTTCATGTTGCTAACAACAAGCCGCCATAGTAAAATAAATAAAAGTACAGCGTTCTCGTTCATAGGAGTGCGCCAGGGCGCTATGAAAACAAAAACCCGACTGCAAAACCTCCCATTTTCAATTTATAAACCCATAGTCGGATATCACTATATCACAAAAAAAAAACATAAAACCCCATAAATCATGTACATGTATAAACAAATGCACACACATACATATCTTCATACACCTGCAAACGTACACACATTCCCATTCACTTACATCTATATAAAAGAAAAAATAAAGTGAATAAAACATTAACAAGACCTTGTTGCTAAATAGTAATTTTCTAGATAAACACAATAATAAATAACTTTATAATGTGAACGAATGAACAGTTCAAGTACCGCATCAAACATTATCTGTTTAAAATTTCCTTGCTATAAGCTATCTCAGTGTGCAAGCCTTCGGGCAAAGTAAAACATAGTTCAATAACCTATGAAGTATCGTAATCGAATACGCACTAAATTAAAATACATATTTGTCGCTCACAGCTTAATAATTAATATGCTACTTAGTATTCATGGCATTCAACCAACCGTAAGGTCTTTATTACCCGACTGCCAAGAAAGGGTTACGTTTCGTGCATATTTTGTATGTATGTTTGTAAATTTCTATATTACCTGGTATCTTCCATTCGGCTAGATGGGTTTCTACAGATTAGGTAGCGTTAGGTTTGTCCCAAAAACTCAATTGTCCTTAGACAGGTAATTTAAAATACAAATTAACCAAACCTAGTGCAAATATAGTTAATAAAATTGATACTAAACCTATCGACTAGACCTTAATCGATAAGTTTATTATCATTTTTATCAAATGGTATGGTATGTTTATATCAAAATTAAATTACAAATATACGTATTTACAAGTCACATGACTTATGTTCAAATTTAATTAAGAAAAGTAAACTTAAACTCAATGCATTCTAATGGTCGTATTTACAGTTTTTGATAGCGTAAAAATCAGCAAAGTATGTGTCAGACCTCGTATTACCATTTTACGCGCATTTGAATGTGCATTGCATACATTAAAAATATTACGTATTTTTAATGTATATCTGCACTTTCACTGAGCTGAGCTGATCTCTTAGTCAATCAG
Source organism: Tyria jacobaeae (assembly GCA_947561695.1). Taxonomy (NCBI): domain Eukaryota; kingdom Metazoa; phylum Arthropoda; class Insecta; order Lepidoptera; family Erebidae; genus Tyria; species Tyria jacobaeae. Next base: position 21,914,691 of record OX387208.1, on the reverse strand, counting down.
TTTGAATGAGCCTAACAAGCTTCAGTTCTTCTGTCTTGTCACTATGTATGGCGATGTTGTTGACGGTCGTGTTTCTATTCACATTGTATTATAATTTTTGTTTGTTTGTTTTGTTTTTCATGCACTCAATCATCTCTATAACTTGCCCGATTTTATAGGTAGTAAAAGTACACAGTTTTCGTTCATAGGTTGGCCGGGGTTCTATAAAATTCTTTAATAAAATAAATATTTAAAAATAAACAAAAACCCGACATCAAAAAACTCAATTCGCAAATTATACACCCATTGAAAATAAATAGGTCCATTTTGCTACATAACTTAATACTGCTATTTCAGTTAGGCTTTTAGCTCATACATACTATAGTCTGTTAAACCGACGTAGAGTTTACTTTGTTTTTATTTTATTTTATTTTGTTTTCTGGAAGTTAACATTTTGCAGTTAGGTTTTGTAATTTCTTTAATTTATTATCAGTATAACTCACTGCGTATAACAAGTATATGGAATTCTAGAACATTCGCTTCGATTTTTAGAAATATTCGTTAACAAAATAATATTTTAAATTAAATCAATATTATACTATAATAATATCACTGGCACAAACATTTTTTTCTAAAAAATATTTAATAGTAATACCTGATAAAGAACTATAGACGAACAGACTTGTCACCTGATGGTAAGTGACAACGTCCATGGACACCTACAACTCAAGAGTCGTAAGTGATGAGGGTGATGGGGGATGGGGAGGGGAAAGAAGAGATCGGAAAACCTCTGAAAACCATACTCATTTCGAGGAAATGCAACGCAAGCGTTGCTTCACAACCTGTAAGGCCGTGGTATCGAAATACCTTGCAGATCACATACGATTAACTAGCATAAGCCGATTACACCAATGACTTAGAAAACGTGTCCTAGAATAGTGACAGCAAACGGAATAAATATCTTGTTTATTTATTTATAGTTCAAAAGTTTCCAGACTTAGATTATAAATATCAATTGGTAAAGCTCAACATAATTATATGATATCTATTAAATAAACCTTTTTTTTTTTCGTGTGTAAAACCCCACGGGTCATCACTTGACCAGAGCTGACGGTGAGGTGGTATGTAGGACTCGAACCGACTAAAACCACACGGTGTTCCGTCATGAGAGCGTCTATTGCTAGGGACCCGGGATACCCTTGAAGGAAACATCCGGGAACCCCAGCAGACCTTGGCCACCTGCAAGCTAGCAGGCGACTACACTTTGGAATATGGGGGCCTTACGCCCCCCACATCAAATAGGCGCGCGTGGAACACGTACGTCACGCCACCGTCTCAGGCCTGCTTCTGCTGGGGTAACGGTCAGCCCAGCCCGATACCCAGGCCAGCGCTTATGGAGGTCGGAGATCAGTGTTTGCTCTCCGACGTCTGGTGCGATGATGAGGGATGGGGGATGCAGGGAGCGGAAAGAAGAGAGGAGGGATGAGGAGATTGAAAAAAGGAGAAGGGAGATGAGGGGAGAGAAAAGGGGGGAGGGGGAATTGGGCCTCCGGAAACCTCACTCAATTCGGGGAAATGCAACGCAAGCGTTACTTCACAACCGGTTTTCTGTGAGGCCGTGGTATCGCACCGGTCGAGCCGGCCCATTCGTGCCTAAGCATGGCTCTATCACTGAAAGGAACACTTAAGATCATTAAGCGTGTTTGAAATTGTTAGTTGATCATTGACATAAAACCAGAATTAGAAATGCGTCTATGAATAGCTTTTAGGCAATTGGAGTTTATTAGGTTATTATTAGAATTCGCATTCTTGTACACTGACCACGGCAATAGGCTTGCTTCCTATTACGTTAATGGGACCTCATTCTTATTTTTGCAAAATGTGAGTGTTTTATACGCCACTGCCTACCCCTATGGGTACAGAAATGAGCGTATTTACGTATTATTATTCCTTCGCCGTCTGAGTCATTGCACTTGGGTAAAAAAATGAGAATTGTCACTTCATCGGCTTTTTTGAACATTCTTTTACCGTACTCTTTTAGTTAAATTCATGGTAGTTTAGCCTTTGTTTCTAACGATGAAAATCAAGGTTTGTTCATCATGTTTGTTTGTGATGACTTCAAGTGGATATTGTAAAAGATAGATCCGATACGCTACGGGCAGATAATTCCCATTTGAAACATACTTTAGCTAAATGGTTATTGCATATATCTAATCTTAGTCGAATACTATTAAAGAAAAGTAAAAGATCAAACAAAAGCATAAGTTTACTTACTAATTATCATATATTTTGTTCCTAGAGCAAGCACAAAAAGCAGTCATTAAGGTCATGATATTTTAGCCTTTTAGACATTCCACTGCCCCATTATATCACGAATGTGAGCTGCTTACTGCTCTTTGTGATTCAAACAATCTGCAGAAAACATTTGAGGTCGAACATGATATTCAAGTCACAAGAAGGCGCCGTGCACGTAAGGTCTGTCAAGTCCAAAGCTTTAGAAGCTATCATTTATATCATACTGCAACATCTATTCATTAACTAGATCACAATGGAAGAAAAAAGTTACCGTATGGCTCTAGTTCAATTCTTATGAAGATACAGAAAATATGATTAAACTAAGTACACTATAATTCAAAATGCATCCCTCAGACTTCCGGAGGCCCAATTCCCCCTCCCCCTTTTCTCTCCCCTCATCTCCTTTCTTATTTTTTCCATCTCCTCATCCCTCCTCTCTTCTTTCCGCTCCTTGCATCCCCCATCCCTCATCACTCTCAAAGGCGGGCAGCGCACTTGCGACTCTTGAGTTGCAAGTGTCCATGGACGGCGGTGTCACTTACGATCAGGTGAACCGTCTGTTCGTCTATCCCAGTATAGTATAAAAAAAATAATAATAATATAACTAAGTATGGAGGATTTTTTAAATCTTGGATACTTCGATTTCTACTAATAATCTACTTATAAATATTAACTCATCGATGACTATCTACTGCACTATATTATGACGACGTCAATAATTATCATCATATCACTAATCGTGTTTTATTCAATTATTAAAATGTTTATAAATTTGACATATTAAACTTTTTCATTATTTTTTTATAAAAAAGCATATTTAAAAAAGATGTCATTGTTGGTGCCAGTGCGCGCCATCGTAAACGTTATAAACCCGTCATAAGCCCTTAAAATACGATAAGATACTCTTATAAATACTTTAAGTCACCGTGATTTAAACTTGTTCGCCGTATCACAATTTTTTTTTTATATTACATATATATCAAAAAAAAGCTTGTCTTATTTAAGGATTTATTTATTAATGTAAGTTTAATAAATGCCTGAAAACGTTTGGCCGTACATATCAATTGGTTAGAATTTGTAAATAATCCCGAGTGACTTTGACTATATATTTTTTTAAAGAATCCTTATTTTTTCCAAACCTTCCAAGTTTAGTTATATTTTTAGAGTGCTGTACCTCAAAAGGAAAATAGAAGTATTTATAAGATGAAATGCCTAGAGGTATTAAGTTCAAATTATCATAAATTACCTATGGCTGCTCCTTTAAGTGTAGTAATTTGATTGATTGCTGATTGATTTTATTTAAATCAAGTTTTTAATTAAAGGCAATCAAAGTGGCGTCATTGAGGCTATATATAATTCATATGACCTAGAATCATGACATTTTGCAAACATGATATTTTGAAAACAAGATCTCACAGCACAAGTAAAGAATCCGTGAGGTATGAGTTAGTTGTTTTATTATAATAAAAAAACTTTAAGCATTTACAAACGTATATTTTGCTGTCAAAAAGTACGTCGATATATCGGAGTGAACTCCAAAAATTAGTTTGCCTTTCAAAGAAACGGACAAAAGTCTATGAGGATTGATTCCCGAAATAGACGAGCTATTACTTAACTGACCGAGAAAAAGGAGTTATATTTTCAGGTGTATTGAATGTATGTAAGTATGTATGTATGTTTTAAATGTGTGTGTGTTTCAATCTTGTATTTTCCTTATAACATTTGATTTTTTTAGGGGATTGGGGTAACCGAGAACGGGTCCCCTGGCTACCGCCGCCCATGGAAGTGCGTTGCCGGCCTTTTAGGTGGGAGTACGCTCTATTCCTGAAAATTTTGAAAGTCGTATTGGTCCGGAAATACGACCGGCGACAATTTATTCCACAGGTTGGTTGTGCGAGGCAAAAAGTGGCACAATGGTGAAGTGCCAATCATCCAGGTAATGGTGATGGTATCTTGCCGCGTTGGACTATGGTGGAACCTGTCAGAACGATTCCTCTGAGCACTGCCCATGATGCAAGCCATAGAGAATACAGAGTGTAGCTACATCTCTACGCAAAGCCAAGGAGTCAAGCCGATCAGAAATATCCTGGCAGTCAATGTGTCAAGTCAAGTCTGAAGGGAAAAGGTAGTACTGGAAAATTGTCTTAGTATTGGAAGTGACACAGGCTATAAAATTTGATATGATGTCCGACAGACAATTAATTTAATACACTCGGTTTTTAAATAATTTTTAGGACCCTTCTAAAAGGGGTAGGTTTCAATTAGACTGTTTTTTTATGTTATTACTCGATATCTCTGACATTTGTGAACCGATTTATGAATAAACTTTTCACTCAGGGTTGGGCGTATTATATTTAAAGACAATATTCCGGCTCTAAAGAGGTAAAATAGGGAATGAACAATATATGTTAGTCTATAAATCCGTTATTATGAAGAGATTTTATTAATTTATTTTTTTATGAATATGTAGTTAAGATCGGTCCATTTTAAATTTTAGGACAACATTTTTATATTCACCTCTGACGTGAAATATCAAGGAATAAATAATACGTTATACGCGCATATTATCGATACCAATATATTTTTTAATTGAATTAATTGAACTCAGGTTTAGTCCGGTTTTAAAGAAAATATTCCACCTATAAATCTATCTGTAATCTATCTATAGTTTATTACTTATCATGAGAAGCGCATAGAAGTTAGACATTGAGATATATGAAAGTTCATTTGCTTACGGAATCCTATTTTCTTTTTAGATGGGGAAATCCTCATGGACTAACCTCCGCCAGGGCTATCGGCGGAGGGGTGTGCCGGACTTGACCGGCTAAAACCGCCACGGTGTTCCTTCCTCGCACCTGCTGTCGAGGGCCGCGGGAACACGACATTCTTCCGCGGCCAGCAGGTGACCGTCCACTGGAATGGACCCCATCTCCCATCTCATTTTGAAAGGGGGAAAGGATTATGCCTCTCCACCCACCATCACTTCTTAAGAAACACGACGCACCTAAAACCTCGGATCCGTTAAGCTAAGCTTCACTGCCCTCGGGTCCATTCACTGAGGCCGGAATTTTGCATTGTCAGCCCTCCTCCGACGACCGGTGCGTCGTCAGCGGACAGGGAGCGTGGTCGTGTTTTGCCTCTTCCCTTCCGAAGCCTCCTTCTTTGACATAATCGTTTCACAGAAGGTGACCTCTCGCTCCGGACCATGGCACGCACAAGCGCTGAGAGCGAGAGGTCAACCCCTATTTCTGTTTGTAAGGCACGGCGCGGCTCTTCCCATGCAGTACACTCTTGTATGCCGCACCGTGTCTCCCTCGGAATTGACGCATTCGGACACCGGGCGTCCGGCTCCCTGCGGATGTCCCGCAGGTACTTCCCAAAACATCGTTGACCGGTAAGCACCTACGTCACCCTATATGACAGGGAGCCGTTGTACTCAGGTTTAGTCCGGTTTTAATGAGATGAATATATTCCACCTATAAATCTATCTATATATCTATAATATATCTATAGTTTATTAAAACTTATTATGAGAAGCGCATAGAAGTTATACATTTAGATACATGCAAGTTCGTTTGCTTACGGAATCCTCGGTCCGCGTGTCGGTCTTGAACTTGTCCGTTAATTCTGTCAATTAGTTACTTGTTTCATTTTTAAATTAGTAACTTGTGTTTTGGTGATTGATTTACGCATATTTATTAACACGGAAGTCTATCAGTGTGCAAAGCTAATTTCTTCCACATGCTGAACACCTTTTTTTGTATTTGGTTTTATAACTGGCTCATTAACATTTGACATGACTTCAGGTAAAGTTTATAAGTATTATCTTTAGAGTGCTGTAGCTGTTATTGTCTTCTTCAGTCATAGGAAGGTAAATACGTTAGTGTAAGCTTAGACATTAGTCTAAGAACTGTCGAATTTAATGTTATAGATGAATCGTTGGGAACATTAATGTTACATGGTTTGCCGCACAATGCACAATATAAACCAATGATCACGAGACTGCAAATAAAGTTATAATTATTGGACAAACAATCATAAAAAAGCCATAATGACTGGCCTGTTGGTCTAGTGGTTAGTGACCCTGATTGTTAAACCGGAGGTCGTGGGTTCGATTTCCACACATGACAAAAATTTGTGTGATCCACAAATAGTTTACCAGAATCAGGGTCTTCTTTGTGGATGTTTGTAAAGCTCCCCGAGAAACAGGAATTATTATACATATCACGCCTCTTTCCCATAGGGGTAGGCAGAGACCACTTCCTTCCATTTGCTACTATTCTGACATACCTTTCTCGCTTCTTCAACTTTCATTCCGTTCCGCATACAGGCTCGTCGGTTAAAGGTACTTTTGACCTGGCCTTTGCTTAGATTTTCTTGGACTTGGTCCAACATTCGCCTAGGTCTTCCTCTTCCGACAACTCCATTTACCTCTGTCATATGAATACCTTTTGTCAACCTTATTTCATTCATCCTTTCGATATGCCCGAACCAGTACAGCATACTTTTTTCTATTTTAGTCACTACATCCTCTTTCACACCACACTGATCCCTTATAACACTATTCCTCACTTTATTATTATAAATACGGGAATTATAAGCACGGTACGTTGTCTTTTAAATAAAGTAAAATAAAAAAAAAGGAATTTGTTATGCCTGTCAGCATGTATACACTTGTTATAAAAAGTGTAATCTATTTTGAGCAAGGTTATGTGTATAGTCGAGGTATAGATGATATACCTTAAATAAAATAGATTAAAAAAAATCTTCAGAATTTTTTCTGATATGTATACATATTTTCATTCCATTTTTTATTTTGTATGCATCCTTGGTAACAAATATCAATAGTTTCTTCATTGTAAGCCATCTCACAAATTTCATGGACAATTCGTTTGGTACCATACTGATCGTATCTTATTATTTACTCGTACATTAATCTATAAGAACTCTAATATCTTACGTGACACATAATTAGCATACTTATTACCCCACTTCTAAACTTATATTAGGAGTAGGAGGTTACGTCGTGGGTGCATGATCACAAATCCGACAGCTTGAGTTGGGCACTACCGCTTACTAATACGAGTATTATTTCTTTAACTTCACTTGTCAACTAACAATTTTAACCTACGTCTTAACCTCGAAATTCGAAATCGAAATGAAATTTTATACATAATTTATGTAGTGTAAATGGCGATACTATGATTTGACATTTTAGATCTGATTTTACAACCTGAAGGTATATAGTTTCATTCATTAATTCCTGCTAATATAACTCTTGATGCATTTCGCTTGCTTCAACGACTCAATATAATTACAGTTAAAAAGGGTGTGAACTATTATAACTATTCTTATATACAACGGGGAAAGTGTTCAGCTTCAAAAAACCACTTTACACAAGTGTTTTTTTTTTATATTAGGAACTCTTTTAAATTTAATTCAATACTTTAGCCTCTTCAATAAACTTATGAATAATTTTCTTTCAAAGAAAAAGCCTGGGATACCATAAAAATTATTGTGTAATAGTCTCTACATGTTGATATAAAAGAAAAACACGAATGTAAATATATATCACATTCGACACGTCACACACTTAACACGATATCTCATAGAAATATTATTAATATATTCATATGTTTCGAATTTTAAAGACCTTGAATTGGAATTGGAATAATAGTGATGACATTACTGTAGTATTTGTAGATACAATATATCCATAAACGACGCCTAAAAAAATAATCAATCAATCATCAGCCTGTCGCCGTCCACAATTAGATGAAGGCTCCTCACAAAGAGCGCTAACTATCCCAGTCTTGAGAAGTCCGCATCCATCTCCCGCAAGCCACTTTCCTATGAAACATATCTTCTAAGAATGAACAAAATAAAATAGAAATACTAAACAGTACTTGATAATTACATACATACACAGGGGCAAAGCGAATTACTGAGATAAAGCAGATCATCGATGTTTCTAAAAACTATTACAGACGGCGTTACAAGTCACAGCCGAGTAAGAGACAGTTGATTCAAAGCAATATATTTAAGACGTTAGTTGATTTTGGTGATAAAACAGTCATATTAGGTGTTTTTATTGTGATTTTCTATCAGGTTTGTATTTATTATATTTGTTTGGTGTTGTAGGTTAACGGCATTTTTGAGTTTTTTAATAAATTAATAACATTGAGGCGGTATTGAAAGCTTATCAAAAACAGGTAAGCTACCAGACACACGTTTTGAGCAAAACGAATAGGGCAAAGAGGATAACTCATCCACATTATCCTGAGGTTTTTTGACATACGACTTAAGCCTAATGCCAACTATGGGTCCTGAAAAACAAACACAAAATGCAAAAGCCAAAAGTCAGTGGTAATTACCAAACGATTTATAATGTCAAAACCAAAATGTGCAATTTACAAAGTAAAAAAGAATATTTTTTATTTTGGTTATTTCCTCAGGTTATAAGTTTTGCCCGGGTTTTTCCTACTTGTTAATTACAAACATTTGTATTACGCTGACGCCTGTATCCTTTTACTAATTAGAATTTGGTCAGACTATCGTAATAAGAGCAAACAACTTTCCAGATTAGGAAAATCGTGACCCAGACTCAACAACTATTTGTGTATTACACGAAAGTTTGTCCTTTGTGTCATTGACTTTAAATACAGACCAATGCCACAAAAATATTATAATGAAGCCATTAAAGGCAAGTTTCAGAGTTATTGTACGTCAGTTTAAAAAATAGCACTATAAATATTTTAAATATATGAGAATAAGAAGATGAATGGCTGTTAGGTTACCATCCAACGCGTTCAAAAACGAGTTGTAAGAAATGTTGTTGGTAGAAAACCAGTCGCTTCATTCAGGTAATAAGGCTGAGAAGTGGTTTAGCTTCCATGCTATTTACGCTAATATGAAAATTCCTATGTAAATATTTGTATATGTTTATATATTAACGAAGACGCATGGTAAAATATTCATAGCTGTGCCTACAACTTCGCATAAAGATCGGAAGTTATTAGTACATCCTAATTGAGCGAAGGCATCTTTATAGCTAGTTATACCGGTGAATGGGTTGTATAGGATATGGGATTAATTCTACTGAAAATAATGTGTATTCGTTGCCGTAAATTAAATCTATCTAATTAAAACATTTTAAGGAAATAATTACTTTGTAAAAAGTGACATTCTTAAAAACTAGCCTAACAAGCAGCACCATAAAGAATTGAATACGTATCACTGAGGTTTACACTTTTTTGTAAATAAATAGGTAAAAGAGTGTCACACACTACCGCTTTACACTTGACAACGTGACTTACAGACAAAGCAGAATTATCCTCCTCTCCCACAACAGGACTAGATGGTAGTACTATTATCACAACTCGTTCAGTCGATATTTTATAGTTCATCGAGTAATATGAATACTTTTATTCTGTCCTTAATAAAACAATTTCCTTAAGTAAATAATGTTGTGCTGTTAAAGCATTTACAATAATCAAATAATTGACACAAGTGATACATAGACATAGTTTAAATTTGAAAGACATTTATCGATATCCAACTATCGAACCTTTGGCAACACTATTCTATATTACATGTGACATATGTCAAGTTTTGATTTATGTCATATTTCATCGCTTGACAAATCCTGTTATGGATTCGAATTTCGACCGTGAGATAGATGAGTTGATGGATTTCCATACTTATTTATCTTTAAAGCAGATAAAAAATGTCAACGTTACTTTCTGGACTTGGCTAACCTTTGCTTTCTGCGTGGTTCGGTGCCCCCTTAACGGAAAGGTCAATCCATTATACCAATATTGAAAACATCCCACTAACTATAATGGATATAGACCCATTGCCCTTTCTTCAGTCCTACTTAAATTAATAAAACATCTCATTAAAAACCGCTTTTTATTGAGTATAGAAAACTTCTTATCAAGTCGCAGTTTGGTTTCAGAAAAGCTTTGAGTACTGCTGATACCCGTAGTGTAAGTATACTAACTACTGACATTCGGTTATCCTTCAGTAAAAAGAGTCTGTTATTGCGGTCTTTTTAGATATTTCTGCTGCATACGAGGCATGCCTTTTAAGTTCTGTCGTTTCCATATTTCCCGGCAATTTTGAAGTTGAAACTGTTCTATATTCGAATATGTTTAAAATTTGAATCTCAAAACAGTTAAAAGTATTAGAATTAATGCTATTGTTTAGTCACAGCATCGATTGGAATCTGTCAGGTTAAGTACGAAAATGAATCTCTCTAAGGAAAATGTTCGTGCAATAATTTTCTACTACTTTAGAAGAGGCCTGACTCGGCTTCAGTGTTTTGAAGAACTAACATCTGTGCTCAGTGATGAAACCCCATGTCTGCAGACTGTCGAAAGCTGGTATTTAAAATTCCAGCGTGAACATACTAGTGTTCGTGACATATCTCGCGAATGACGCCCAAAATCCGCCTAAACTGAAGATAACATCATTGCTGTGAGACAACTAATTCTTGAAGATCGTCATGTGACATATCGAGAGATAGAAGCTCTATTAGGCTTCTCAGGGACAACCATTCAGAAGATCTTGCATGAAGCGCTTGGTGTAAAAAAGCTAGTTTTCCGTTGGATACCGCATCTGCTTTCCGACGATCACAAGGCGGCCCGCGTCAGATGGTGTAAGAAAACTCTGCTGAGGTTCAACCGAGGAGAGTTAAATCACGTCTACAAAATCATCAGTGGTGACGAATCTTGGATCTATGCCTACGATTCTGATTCCAAACAACAATCTACAATCTTTCAAGACGAGCCACACCCGACTAAACTTGTTCGTTCTCGAAGCACTTCAAGAAGATGGTGGCCACGTTCGTTAAAAAACCGGCCATGTTGCGACTATTGCACTTGAAGATCGTAGAACAGTTAACGCAGAGTGGTATACCACAGTTTGTTTACCACAAGTCATCGCCGAACTTGGAAAATCTAACTCAAAGTGACGCATCATCCTGCACCACGACAACGCAAGCTCACACAGCGCTCGTCAAACGATTGAGTATTTGAAGCAGGAAAAAGTAGAAATGTTCCAATCCGGTGAAGAAGCAGTCGACGCCTTCAAGTTAGCCATTTTGAACACCCCCACTTTAGAGTGGAATAAATGTTATAATAACTGGTTTGAGTGAATGGAAAAGTGTATTAAGCTACGTGATAAATACTTTGAAAAACAATAAAAAGTACTATAAGGTTCTAGTTGTATTTTTTCCTCAAACGACAAAACTTAAAAGGCATGCCTCGTATGATAACGTTCTTCTTCCTTTCCTTATCCTCAAAGAGAGTTCCTGCAAGGATCGTGAAAATTATAGCTGATATCCTGTGTTCACGTTAACGTGCGAGCGTACTCCTACCTACAAGGCCGGCAACGCACTAGTGACTCTTGAGTTGCGGGTGTCCATGGGTGAAGGTAGTCACTTACCATCAGGTGACCCGTCTGCTCGTTTGCCCCCTATCGCATAAAATAAAAATGTGGAACTTAGAATCCTTGAGGATTGTTAAGACCGAGGACCGAACTTGTGGTAAACCTTCAAAAGGGTTACCACAAGTTTGGTCCTTAGCCCTATCCTATATATCATATATTCCGCTGACCTCCCTGCAAGTTTAAATTTTGATTGTAACATTTTACAGTATGCTGATGATATATAGCCATGTACGTCTCTGGCCCTTCCATCTCAGATTCAACCCAATCCCACCCTTTTTCTCCGTCAAAAAGTTCTGCTTTGGTTTTTACTAGGAAACGACCAATTCCATCAATTAAAATTAAAATTGAGAATCAGATTATTCCAGTAAATGACTCAACTTACTTTTTAGGGATTATCCAGGACTCGAAATAATCAGGGACAAACCATATTAATTATATACATAAAAAATGTGAACGTGTTACAATGCTATCATTAGGAGTGTTTTGGATTACTGCTTTGCACTGCATCCTTGTAACAAAAAAGCATTATATAAATTATATGTTTTACAAAACCGACTAACACCTTCCAAGTTGAATGCTCGGATCCTCTCCGAATTCGAAGTCAATACCTAGCAGATTGTATTCTTGCTAGAGTTTTTCTCTTTCTTCTCACCCTTTGCTACCAATTTTGGAAAAAAATAAACATTGCTTCGAATTGTCCTTATTTTCATAAAAAATGTTTACCTTTATTAATTCAATCTTATAGGGATCTTACATTCCTGAACCCCCCATATCACAACATAAAATTCTTCCACTTCTTGCAACTGAATATGAGGTTCTTCACTGTAAAGCACAATTTATTTTGAACATTTCTATAACTAAGGACTCCTCCTCAGCAAATGCTGACTTTCATCATTTAATCAGAAATCATTGGCAGGGTTGGCACTTATTTTACACTAATGCATCAAAATTCTCACCATTAGGTTACACAGGAGCTGCAGTATATTATCAAAACTCCCGCATTACTCTTCAGTTTCAGTGTCCCCCAGAGTCATCTGTATTTACGGGTGAATGCATAGCTCCTCCGGAGGCTGTTTTATATATAGACTTCCAACAATATAAAGCATTCGATTATACCTTCTGACTTTCTCAGTAGCATCATGGCAAGTTAATTATTGATATTGGAACTGCCTTATTCCGATGTTCAAAAAGGGACGATGTTTAAATGTAAATCCAGCGTGGGTTCCTAGTTATTTAGGCTTAATTGGCAATAAGTGTGCTGATGCTCTTGCTAAATATGCCACCTGCAATAATGTAGACAGGAAACACTATTTTAATTCAAGGATTCAAAAACTATTTACGACGCTGGTACTATTAGCTAACTTTTGTTGGCTCACTCAGTTGACACAACCAAAATAAGAAATCTTGTAATGACAGATTTACTAATAATAATCACTTGACACATGTTAAACACGGCCGTCTGATCCCAAACTAAGTAACTAAGTAACTAAGAAAAGCTGATAAACGTACTTTTATATTTCTAAGTACATACATATTATAGATAAATTATTATAATTGGATTGTCTCTGTAACTAAGACGTTGTATTTTCATCATTAATTGGTTATACTTGCTATTGTAAATATGGTACTTAAGTATTCAGTGTTAGTTAGTCAACCTATTCTGTTAGCAAAATTATTATAAAAATTATTATTATTTTATCGATAGCGTCTCACTTGTACAGTATTACAATAATTTAAAATATACCTGAATTATATTTATATATAAGTGTTCGGTTTTATTTCAAGATCCTTCTCAAAATAATATGTTATTCTCATAGACCTTTCGAATTATTTTATATGAATCGATATTAATTGTATATATGTATGTATTTATGTATGTGTGAATCTGTATGTATATGTATGGTTGAATAAATATATTACTTTAATAAAGTAATATAATTAGTACAGTGTTAACCACATATTTTTTTTTCGCTTAAAGTTTTTTTTCACTATAGGGGGACATACGAACAGACGGGTCACCTGATGGAAAGTGACAACCGCTGTCTATCGACACCTGCGACTCAAGAGTCGTAAATGCTCTGCCCGCCTTTGAGGGTGATGAGGGATGGGAGATGCGGGGTGGGGAAAGAAGAGTTAGGAAAGAGGAGAGTGGGGATGGGGGGAGAGGAAAGGGAAGAGGGTGAGTTGGGCTTCCGGAAACTACACTCATTTCGGGGAAATGCAACACAAGCGTTACTTCACAAGCGGTTATCTGTGAGGTCGAGTCGGCCCATTCGTGCCTATGCATGGCTCTACTACTGTTAAAACATGTATGTATGTACACCTACCACGCTTTTCTCTGTATCACCCAATGGTTGAACGGTAGAAAATTCCTTCGGTATTAAGTGCACCTCATGCAATATAGCTGCACCAAGTGTTTATAAATAAATAAATAAATATTACAGAGAGGGGCGGAGGGCTCAGAATACCCGGCAATAGCTAGTTCGAGTTACAGGAATGCGCTGCAACGTAACGAAAGAATTTTGCTTATACCTACCGTATATCTCATTTGTTCCCTTGTTTTTTCCAAGCCAGCTGATAAACATACTTATATATTATTAAATACATACATATAATATTGACGTGTGGTTAACGATGGAGTATAATAGGGCCCCCTAACTCTTCCCGTGGTGACGTAATAGGGGACCATTTGTGAAGTAGGAGGTACTAGAAAGCTAATCTGCAAGTCCAAGACGACATAGCTGAATGGCTATACTTGGTCCGACAGTTTGCTTTTGGAGAGTTTGTTTTTTACTTTGCGCCGAAGTTCGATCACGGTACGCAGTGAGGTTATTTCCTAATTCTGTAGCCACTAAACATGACGTTCTCATTTGTTGATGTCGTCCATTCCATGTGTTGCACATTAATATAGGTAGCCGGGGCCCTATTCAAAGCTAGTGGGCCTCGGGGTCATCCCCGACGTTCAGGTGTTGGTGAAGTTATTATTGTCTTCTATATATCTTCCATATATACATATATATATTTAAGAGATTTCCACCGATATATTGACACATCACGATATCTGTGGAACCATAATATTCCTTTTGCCGAGTAGAGGTTAGCTAAGAACAAGAAAAAGATTTTTCAAAATTCTACCCATAAGCGATGTTGCGGGGGTATCAACAGGTCTCCTAGTTACTTATATTTCGACGGCAGAAAAGAACAAACGGCTATCTACAAAAGCACTAGTTTCCAGGAGAGCGTTATTTACGCAAAAATGTTATAACTTTTACAAGAACAAAGCGAAGTAAATAAAGATATTTGCCGTACTTAGAACTACATATATATGTCAGTTAATTGATGTTCACAATTTTCTTTGAAAGACCGTATTAATTAACTATTGCATATTTGAAGAATAGCTTCTTATATTAAAACATATAACTGAGTCAACTGTCATATGTTCGTTTCTACGTAGGACTTTTTAATTTCTGATTCCCAAATAATTTTACTTATGAAAGGATATATTACTATTGTTTTTTGTAATATATATCTAACTAAGACCTAATAATATATGGTAATATAATAGACACCAAAATATTGTAGTCTCAAATCACTTCGTAATTTTAAAGGTAATAATAACGCGATCAATAATATATCCATCAGGTTTCTTATATTGGTATAAATTGTAATGTTGCCTCATTTCGGCTGAATGTCATTTCCCTGGTCACGTAAATTTCGTGGTCTTTGTATGTCATTCCCAGTGTGCATCTCACCATGCATTGTTAAAAAATCTCTGAGTCAGATCAGAGTGATTACTGATATACTAATAATATTATAAGCTTGCAGAGTTTAAGAAAATAATTAAATTATGTGATTCTTTTTTTATCATCGTAATCATAATATGATTACGATGATAAAAAAAGGAATTAACAAAAATGCAAAATTTGTATAGAAAACAATATTTCTAAGGAGTCTCCTTATTTTAAAACAATAAATAATTAAATATATTTTTAAATATAGTATGTTTTGATAGTAATTAAATATTAAAGGACCCCTAATTAACCAGTGTTAAATAATAGACGAAATTAAAGCTTATTTTGTCAAAATAATCAAATTCTAAACAATTTTAACTTAACTTATTTTTATAACTATAAAAATCTTTTAACAAATTTCAAACTATCAAATTATTATCACCAATATAATTATAAAACTGACTTCATTGCTTATTCAATAATCTTATCATCATAACTTCACAAACTATTACTTAATAATCTTCAACTTAATTAATAATAATCAACGTTCTAATCTATCTAGGCAATCAAAAACTAGCGACTTTGTTAAAAACAGTATTCTCCTTCAATCTTATTCGTCGGATGTTGTACCTATTGCAGTATGCTTAATTTTTTATAATAATCGTGATATCTTTAGAGAATTAAATCCTGTTCGCAGAGGAAAATCAAATCATTATATTTAGCTGAGGTTATAGGCATGGTATTAGTGTAAGCATTTTTTAGTGTTGCAATAATAGTTTGCGTGTTTCTGCTCGTACACAGCACATTTTTGATCCATTTATATTGATACGTGGAAGATTTTAAGTCTAAAATCTCCTCTGTAGGCACTTCAATTACTTTATAAGACTCACCATTTAGTTTGTATCATCTTTTGCTAGTATGCTATTCTTGAGGCGTGTATATCGTTTTCCTCTTTGAAGACCGTTCCATAAGGGCATGCCACTGTCACTCTCCTGCTGAGTGTGCCTTTTTTCTAGAAATCTATGGCGTATGTGTACCTTAATTAAACAGCATACAAGTTCATTAAAAAAACTGAGCGGTTGCGATTTTAGCCGCCATAATATTATCAGACCACCATAAACGTATGTCTTTGATCCCCTTCTCTGCAACTTTGGCTTTATAATTGTACAGACAGCTAACCACTTCAATGGATCCTCGTTCTGCAATTGTCTCATCCCACACATAATTCTTTTTTGTATCCCATCTCAAATATTGTAAAATTAAATAGTGATAACTTGCGCTTATAGTGAAAAGAACTAGTTGCACCATGCGCAGTTGTAAGATTTTTCTGGAAATAAAAAGTACTGACAGAAATTTCTGTCGGCTTAAATTTTGCGAGCTTCTTATTCTCAGACTTTAGCGATCTAGCAATATTGAATTTTTAATTTGATTAAAAAAAATCTGTATTCGGTTCATTAGTATTAGATTTATTTGTATTAGCAGTACAGATATCGCAGAAATAAAAAATCCTATATTTAAATACGCGTTGACTACATTCCGATATTGTCTAAGTGTGCTTACTTTGTCATGGATTTTCAGCAGTCTATTCCTGGTACATTCAAAACATTTTAACAAAGTTTAAGTCATCATCAAGGTACATCTTATTTGAATCTTCTCTCGTATACTGTGATTCTACAGAGCTAAACGATTTATCATGATTACACACTGATTAAATGAAAAGTCGACCGCCCGTGACGAAACGGTCAAGTAACTGATATCTTTGTTTATTGCATGCGACGCGCCAATTTTTACGACGCACACACAGACAATTGTAGGTGTGCGTATGTACTTCGGTACTTCGTAGAAATTGGTGTAGTTGTCTTTATATACGCGACAAAATACAAGTAAAAAATGAGATATCTTATGAAAAAGAAAATCACTAGATAAAATAAAGAATTCAGAATTCAAATATTCCAATAAGCGAATTTCGCAAAATTGCAGTTTTCAGCAATAGATTAAGTGATTCAAGAGGAATGTTTATGTAATACATATATATTATAGTACACAAAAGCCGTAAAATTCAAAGATTTGTAATGTGGTGTCATAGCAAATTTTTTTTTTTGAACATTACAAGATAGATCAAATTAATGTTCATCGGATTTGTATATTTCAAAAAGGTATCTCAAAAGCATAACCCATATTTTTTTTCTTTTACATATTACAAGGTTGGACAAACTGCCACCGTCTGAAATCATGATATCGACAACCGATAAATCGTTCCCTATAATTCGCGTCTTAAAACTTTTCGACTGCCACATCACCGTGGAATTTTGCAACGTGGAATACACGTCCTGATGAAATAAATGCCTAATTAAAAAGGTCTTACCTTTGGCCCCAAGTCAATAAACTGGAACATAAAATAAATATGAGAGTTTCGCTGTCTTCACGTGAGAATAGCTTATTTTCAGAGATCTTGCTCAAAGTTCGAAGTTGGCAATGGAGATCTAACACAAAAAAATTGAAGAATTAACCTAGACAAATTGGTTGAGACTTTCGCGGCCGATTGATGACTCGTTGGCTTTATTCGGGTCTAAAGGCCGTCGTATGTTCGAATTGCTTCCTCCTCCGATCCATCTGCGTCCAGTATCGGAGATGGAAGGACCTCTGAAGAAGCTGGCCACTCGTGCTAGCGAAACGTTAGGAAGCAATTCCAACATACGACGGCCTTTAGACCCGAATAAAGCCAACGAATTAACCTAGACAATCAAAACTTTTGTGTTTTACTAAAAAAAACATTCAAAAGTTGGTAAACATTGTCTATGCCGACATTAATAACATAAGTTGTAAGACTATATCCTGGTTCAAAGAAAGAGCTATCATGTCACCTACTAACGAACAGGTGGATAAGGTGAATAACTTGATTCTTTCAAACATTGATATACCGACGATACTATACTAATCAGTCGACTGACGACACTTTAGTCGATTTTGAAGAGGCTGTTAATTTACCCACAGAATTTCTTAATTCTTTGAACATGTCTGGACGCTGTCCATATAAACTGGTGTTGAAACCTAGCTATAATGTTATTAATCAATCTACACTGCCCCATGTTAGTATCTACATTGCACCTATGCGAAGCCAGGGCGTGTCGCTAGCGTAATATATATACAATGATATTTAATTCAAAGTTGTGTATTTTTATTGAAAGTAGGTAGGGTTGATACCTCAATATATCCAGGCAATGTCTTATAATTGTCTTATAACCTCTTATTTTTAGTGTAATATTAGGTACATACTTTATTTGATCCTTTCGCTTTTATTTAAATTTTATATAAACAAAGGTAATGTAATGTAAAAGCGTCTAGATATAATAATATTAATTAAATCTATATTCTTCTTGTTCTGTAAAACATAAAGTTGAAAAAAAACACGTATTGTATTGATATTTTTCTCCCACGTGGGACGTGCGGTGTGTATTGTATATTTATCTAGAACCATGTCTATATTTTACTCAATAGATGTATGACTGTACAGCAATATATAAATGTGTACTTTAATTTAAATAATTTTCATTATCATTTCAACGCCATCCCTAACCGTAAGTCAGCGGATTACAAAATCAGCGCTTTACGGTTCATCGTCTAGCAAATGCTAAGGCGGTGACCCTTTTCGGTGGATTGGTTGGGCATACAAACTTGCATATTGCATATTTGATCTTAGTATATAGTTCTATAATATATCATGTACCCTATGTATATTTTAGCATGTCACTAAAATAAACATTTTTCATTTAATTTCAGACAGGACACCAACGATGACTAAGACAAAACCAATGACGCATTCAGCAGATTGTGTTGCAACTCCTTGGGGAAGCTCGCTGCTGAAGCTAATAATATATGAAATCCAGCCTCTAGCGCCATGGAAGTCATTGTTGAGTCTCTATCGTCCCACACCTCTTCGCGTCGCGTCGTAAGCTAAGTTCCTCATCTATCCCATAACTATCATACATTAAAACATCATAATTACCTTCATACTTTTAGACTTAGCTTGTGGCTTAGATAGGATTCAGTTCCTATCTTATCTACACTATTATTTCTTATCCATATCTCCAGCCACCACATATTATTTGATGTTCATTACAACTTGATACTCCACGGGTTCCACAGTTTCCGGATAGACTGTTATTCCTTAAAAACTGAAAAAAAAAAAAACAATAAACATATATGTACATGCACATAATAAACAATCATAATTAGTAGTTCAGTCATGATAGATTATTTTTTTTTAGTAATAATCAATTCCTCTTTATAAAACGGTGATCACGGATATATTAAATATACAACTGTTGCCTTTAAATTTAGTATTAAATGAGACTAAAAAATAACATATGCTTTATAATTTAAAAAAAATAGTAGGAAAATATTGGAGTAAAAATGGTCTAGAAGTATATTTAGCACCTAAAAACCAACAGAAGGCATGAATTATGTACCTACTTTCGTCAACGCATAAAAAAATATTTGGCCATATCATCCTGATATTATTAGAAACCATGCCATTAATTACCAGAGACTTTTATTTGTGTCATAAAATAACTAATAAATCTTTTTGAATAACAATTCACCGTTAAAGTAACCGTTCAAAACAAATATGACGAATGAAGAATCGCCTCCTACCTAGGCAAGATGTAAGACACATCTTTTTATTTTGCTTTTATATTAGAAAAGTAGGTTAAGATGTAGTTCAAAATATAAAAAAAAGGCTTGAGGCTTTCTTGGCTTCCTTGCTATTACGTAGATGGAACTGAATTATGATGGGTAAAAGGTGGGCTTAATTTTACGCCTCTGCTTACCCCTTCGGGGATACAGGCGTGAGGGTATTTTTTATTTTTTTTATTTGTAAGCCTACCATAATGACTCCACTTTGCCTGATGGTAAGCAATAAATGGAGTCCAAGAGTGGTGGTCACCATCCTCACTGCATGTCTAGTCAATGCAGCATGGTGACCTACACTATGGCGGCCTGGTGAGATGCTTTTTCACGCCCCGCTTAAAAGACCCGGGATCAAATTGGGAAGGAAACACGTGCGCTGGTAGGGAATTCCAGGCTTTCACTGATCGGCACAGGAAAGAAGAGCCAAACCGTTTCGTTCGGTATCGCATATCTTCGACTCGCAAACGGTGACTCCTCAGGCCAGCACGTGTAGTCCTGTAGAGGAAGGGAGAAGGTGGGACCAATTGGAAGAGCTCGTCAGAACACACATAGAGAACTGCCATAGAGGCGACATCTCTTCGCAACTGCAGGGTATCAATGTTATGTATAAATGTACATAATTGTTTTTTATTATATAAAGGGACAGACGAACAGATGGGCTACCTGATGTAAAGTGATACCTGCAACTCAATAGTCTCAAGTGCGCTGCCCGGTTTTGAGGAGGTTTTGAGGCAGGATTACTTACAAACATGACTGAGCCATATTTTCCAAAGAGAATCCCTTCGAACTATGTTTGATATTTTTTTCGTTTAATCGGGGGCTAGTTAATAATTAATCGGGGTACTATGTATCGTGTTATTCTCACACCTAACACATTAACTGCGCGTACCGTGCACGTTGACTAGTCAATGGTGGTGTACTATAAAATAATACTGTCATTAAACATAGACATAATATTCTAGTACTCCCAGTATTTTTAGGCAAAATTTGGGAGTGTATTTAAAGTTAAGATAAAAAAACAAGGGATAGAAAATTAGGGAAAGAGCTATTGCAGGGATATTGTTGATTATATATACTTACTTTGTTATTTTCTTTACAAACAAAGAGTATTTATGATTATCTTACATCTTTAAAAGAGAAATTTTTGTATGTATATATATATATATATATATATATATATAATCTGAAGGTCGCAAACGACTCCAATGATATTAATGAAATTTTGTATGCAGGGGATTTCGGGCCGATAAATCGATCTAGGTTTCATTTTTAGAAAACGTCGTTTTATCCGTGGTTTCAGGCAATGAAAAACTGCTACAATATAATATATACATTAGAATACGAAGGTAAATTTCGCCACTATCTACAAGGTTATATAAAGCTACTACAAGGTGTAAGGCAGTCCTATAATCAGAGTACCCCGGTTCGAGTTCTGATGATTATTTTATTTTACTTTTTATTTTTTCGTTCTTTTACACGGTCGGTCGGTTTTACGGTCATCCAGGTACTAATTGCTTATACAGAAGGATTGGGAACCCTGCTGCCGCAGCCCTCGACAGCAGGTGCGAGGAAGGAAAACCGTTGTGGTTTTAGCCAGTCAAGTCCGGCACACCTCTTCGCCCATGACTCCGGCGGAGGATAGTCTAAGAGGATTTTCAAATGTTAAAAGAAGGAAAGAAGAATGAGGTTCGATCCCCAGATATCCATTCTAATTAAAAAAATGAGACCTGAATGATCTAATACAAATTTAAATGTAAATGTTGACGTTCAAGTTCCTTTTGGGCCTATTTGAAATAAATGCTTTGACTTTAACTTCGACTTTACAGCTTCTTCACAAAAGACTAGTCGGCGAACCAGGAGGTAAAAGTTATATTTATATAGGAAAAATAATATGGTAGGTATATAAAACAAATTTAACAATCTATTTATGAATTATTAAAAAAAAAAAGATATTTTTGACAATACTTTTTTTCAATCGTAAAAACGTGCAATTTAACAACATATGTCCTTGGTATTCCACGAAATCCTGATTTGGTTAGAATGAGATAAACAAATACAGACTATCGAAGTGTCTCTTACATTAAGTGATCCGTCTGCTCGTTTGACCCATATGCCATAAAAAATGTAGAAAAAAAATTACTAAATAACTTTGGGTTTTGAAATATTACGTTATAAATCATCAACGTAATCAATCAAATGTTAAGAAGGAAATAATGTAAAAAATAAAATCAAGTTAGACTGCTATCTAGTTACTAGTGTACAAAAATGAATAATAGAACAAGCTATATTTGTTGTATAAAATATTTTATATGTGTTTCACCTTACCACATGGGATCTGTGCTCAAGCCTGTCTACATGGGCAGTTAATTCTGCTGTTTATAACA
Organism: Tyria jacobaeae; assembly: GCA_947561695.1. NCBI lineage: Eukaryota > Metazoa > Arthropoda > Insecta > Lepidoptera > Erebidae > Tyria > Tyria jacobaeae. The sequence goes on along the minus strand of OX387208.1, from coordinate 21,892,163 downwards.
AGTAGAGAAGGTCTTTTTTTAAGCTACATTTTTTAACCCGTATCATCTTTAGGAGGCGGATAAAAAGGAGTATTGATGACAAATCTTGTTGATTCTGATATGGAATACTAATAATGTATGCCTATATCAAGTTCCACCGTGTATATTATCGAAATGCATCCAACACGTTCTATGTATTATCATTTCACGCTCTCATGAGTGAACACATACTTTGTGCCAAGTTTATTTATCCGCGACCGTAATGGGAAACGAAAGTTTAGACTTGGAAAATCAAAATGTTAGTATCTGTATTAGGTGTATATTATTTTGTTTATATTCAATGCAATAAGTGAATCACTTATGTTCACCTCTGTTGTTTATAAGAAATATTCTTCTGAAAGATGTTGAATGTTTGAGTGTCTGTTCCCAGAGTGTGATAGAAAGGCTAAATAAGGACTCGGTTCATGATTCCGATGTGTTGGAAAAAATACTATCCTCTGTGGGTGGCATGGGACGATACCAGCTGCTGTTGATTATTGGAATGATGCCTTTTGGCTATACGTACGCCTTCCTCTATTTCGTGCAAATATTTATAACTTTGACACCTCAAAACCATTGGTGTAAAGTTCCTGAGCTGGCTAATTTGAGTATGGAGTTGAGGTAAGTGTTGATAAAAGTAAATATATTATTAATCGATAAATACACTTGTGATTTACTCTAGACTCCTCGCGATATAGTTTCAGTTATTGCGGCTTAAGTATCTTGAACTCGATTATTGAATGTCGACTTCCTCAAACGTTCAGTAAAAGTGTAACAAATTAAGCTTCTAAATTCAACATAATCAGAAGATACGAATATATTTTAGTTGCAATTTAAGATAGAAGTCTTAAATTAAAAAAAAAATATCACTCAACAAGTTAATCAAAATCAACAGGATACTTTCCATTGACAATTAACTATATTACAACTACAATTAAATTATGTCAATTAACTATATATTTTCTCTCCTTTATTCGGAAGTTTAAAATTGTAATTGTAATGAGTGCGCAAGTGACCTTGGGGTTTAAAATATTTCATTTACAGTGCAGCTGTTATTTGCAAATTAATAATTAACAGTTAATTTTTTTCTTTTTGCTTGAAGATGTTCTACAGTAGTTGAGCGTAATATAATTTAAAATTTATGACTGAATTCTGTATTAGCTCCACAATTAGTAGTTGTCGTAGTTTGCATAAATATAATTGCACAATTGCACGTTACTATGCAAGGTCTTCCACATTGTACAGTATTCTGTTTTTACAGGTGTTTCTTTATTAATAGAAGGTATTTTTTCATAACCAATTAAAAACCATGCTCTATCCACTTACAGGCTACCTCCATACTCGATTTCAAATTGTAAATAGGCACTTTGAGGATTTGTTTATTACGATATTATGACTAAACAAATCTCGTTAGCATATTTTACTTTAAATTGGAAAGATACAGTGAATTGCTTTTATTATTCTAGGAGAAATTTATCAGCACCTGGTGCCTCTAGTGGCAGCTGGGACCATTGCATGACTTTTGATATAAATTGGACTGAAGTGCTCCATACGTTGACCTTACCACCTCCTGAAACGCCACTGATACCATGCCAACATGGTTGGGAGTTCGAGTTTAGTGATATACCTTATGAAACTGTGTCAACAGAGGTATGTTTTCACAATATTCTAAACGATCATCTTTGATTATACAGAACGAAACCTCACCTTGCAAGTCATAAATTCCTGAAATACAATCATTTAGGCCTACAAAACTGTTGATGTAGAACGATAATAATTTAAATTATATTAAAAAAACACGTCCCTTTCACTTCCTTCGTCGCTAAATGAACACATACATTTTATTCAATAGGAAGATTTTTATTTTCATTCATTCAACGACACCTTCTGTGTCCATCATCAAATTTCTACTGTATTGGTATTATATCATTTAACAAAATGAAATCATATCACATTAAAAGTTGGTTAAATTTGATATTCAATTTTTTTTACTCATTCACTTACATTTAATATACATTTATTTTGAATACATTTTTTTTTAAAGGTGGGATTTTTGTAGCTCATTTTGAAATTCATTTTATTTTTCGATAGAATTATCTATATTTAAATAACTTTTTCTTCTATTTAAAATCGTGTCTTTTACCTACATCGCGATTAAGAGTAATAGCATGTAGTTATAAAATATAAGAGATATAATAAATATATTAATAGGACTGCTCTTGAGGATAGATTGCTACTATATGGGTTGGATGCTCCCTTTTCTATATCGTGTGGAAACCCCCACGGGTCATCACTTCACTGGAGCTAACAGCAAAGTGATATTTCGGACTCGAACCGACTAAAACCACACGATGTTCGTCAATAGTGGGTCTATTGCAGAGGACTCGAGTATACCCTAAGAAGGAAGCTTCCAAGAACCCCAGCGGACCTTGGTCGCCTGAGCATCGGGCGACCACACCGTGGAAAGCGGGGGCCTTGCTCCCCTCTAACGTGCTATGAAGGGTTGGATGCTCCTACATGTTCATAGCTATAGGAATAGTTGCCGGGAACTTATTAAAGAATTGATAATTAATAATACTTTATTTTTAATTTTTATTGTTGGTAAGTTACACACGGCTGTACTATTGCTCGACCACAACTCTAGTGATTTCTATTATTCTCCATTTAACAAGAAAAACAAAGCAAAATCAGTCTCACATCTGACAACTTTATAAATTTATTCTCATGTAATTCTGGATATTCATTTCTGCTGGTCGTGTCTGCAAAGTGGTTGTGGTTTTTAGTATTCTTATTTGCATACCTGAACTCTTCAATTCTTAAATTTATAAATATTTATAAGGTCATCTTAAGCCATAAGGGCATTTATTTTCACTAAAATTGAGGCGTCTATCCTTTACAGTAGGGATAGAAGTAAAAATAAACAAAAAGAAAAGCTCTACTTATTATTAATAATAGTCAAACGAAATACCTACATGCCAAAAAATAAATAAAATAAATTAAACTTACTCGTACTTGTAAAAAGCAAAATTACGTGTTTCCAAATTACAGTTGATTTCGTTTTTTTCTACGCATTACACATTCGACGCATGTGGCTGCCTCTAACGCCTTGGTGACGGGGAAGAACTTGTGAATATTAGCAATAACCTGGCAACTATCCCACTTTTCCCTATTATATTACCGAGTTTTTCCCCTAGATTGCAGCGGCGTGTAATCTGGAGATGGATATTTTATGGTTATATTGTTTTGTTTTGATTATTTTCTTCTTCATAGCGTTATATATTTGTTATTTAAATGCTTGTGCAATAATTAGTATTCTTATTTTGAATGTGTTATGTCTACGTGTGTATTATATACATCATAATCCTAAGAAGTGTAAGAAATTCTAATAATATTAATCAATCTAAATAGTTTGGTGTCAAAGTTACTACAATTAAAAACAGTAATAATTTACTATGTTACATTTATATACTTCAGTCATTTCTTGATCACCCTAAGGTAGACTGGCAGAGAATGCCTTTGGCATTAAATCCGCCTGTGTGCATTTTGAACATTAAGTTTTAAATAAATAAATAAAATCAAAGAAGAGTATCAGACATATTAATTGCAGTAAGTTTGTTTAAAACACTGTTCTCTCACTGAAGGTCAAAATGAATCAAAATTTATTATTTTTTAGCCTCTTTTTTTAGAAGCCTCTTTTTGCTCTTTCGTGTTAAAACTCCCACGGATCATCACCTGGTGGTGTGTCAGACCGACTAAAACCACACGGTGTTCCGTCACGGGACGGGCACGGGACCTGGTTATATACATATAACCTAAGATTGATGCTTCCAGAAACCTTCCTAGCCTCTGAAGAGTTTCACTATCACATCCAAACATTTATTATTCAAACTATATTTATTTATATTATTAGTATTTATTTTATTTATTTCATGCCTACTAATTTTTATTTTGATGCAACTATTAAGCGTTGGTTGAATATGACTTCCTACATTTCTTTACTTTAATTACAAATGAAGCTAATAAACTAAGCAGCTAGTAAAATCATTTCTTTTGCTTTTTATATAAAAGACGACTCCTGCATTAGTCGGCAACACACTTGTGACTCTTAAGTTGCGGGTGTCCATGGGCGGCGGTAGACACTTACCATCAGGTGACCCGTCTGCTCGTTTGCCCCCTATCACATAAAAAAAAAAATTGGAATAATTCCTGTGTCGCGTTGGACTTTACGAACACTCATACAATGTACACAAAGAAACCCAGACCCGGGGCAACTAATTAAGGATAACACAAATTTTTGACCCGGGGGGCATCGAACCCACGACCTCCAGTTCAGCAGTCAGGGACACTAACCACTAGACCAATAGGCCAGTGGAACTACTCTTACTATCTTACTTATTAAACATATTATTATAAATGCGTAATTTTTGGATAATAGTTTGTTGCATCTAAGGCTTGGCACATATTTCATTTATAGTTTACGAATGTCTTAATAAAGGTGTTCCCGGATTCCTCCTATTTTAGGCGCAGTATGGCACACCGTGTGGTTTTAGTCGGTACGATTATTATACACCGTTCTACCGGAAAACCCCGGTGGGATGACAGCCGAGGGGGGTTCATCAATGTTAACAAAAAAAAATATGGTATAATACGGTTACTTTTATTCTGGAAAATGTTTAATTAAGTATACAAGATTATAACATTTAGCTTTTAGTTTTATAACCCAACCAGTTACAATGTTATAATGTTGTATAATTAATTAAAAACATTTTTTCAATCGTCTTATTGGGTATCCACCAATTTATTTTAATTCCTTTCTTACGGTATAACGTATTATATATTCATATGTAAATGGAATTTACGATGTTTTATCAATATAAACAATAATTTATATTTGCTAGTTAATCATAGTCTAGGAGAAATTTATGTTTTTGATGTGTAAAATATAATATAAAATAGTTTTTAACTTAAAGGAATGCGGTCCTTGCCTTTCCATCTTTGTGTCTTGTAATCTACTGCCAATATTATTATATATTACATTTAATGGGCGCTTTGATTCACCATAATTACCTCCTACGTAATCACTGCTAGAATATTGGGTACTGTGTACAGAACACACCTCAGCATAACCTCTTTGGGCATTTATATGCGTAATTGTAGGTATACACAAAATAATAAAGAAACGTATAATAAAGTTATAGACAGTATGTGTGTAATTGAATCAACTATTTAATTTTTTTCATTACAGAGAGAATGGGTTTGTGATCAGGCTAGCTATGCGCCTACTGCTCAATCGGTATTTTTCACTGGATCTATAGTTGGCACTGTAGTATCTGGATGGCTAGCTGACCGCTTTGGCAGAGTACCCGCCGTCATAGGTATAAACAAATCAATACCATTGTTCATCTGTTTAGACATATTTATTTTATGTAGCTTATATAAAATTAAATATGACTAAGTCAACACTGCAGGCATCATATTCTACTTTGCGGGTTGGTAAATACTGAAAGAGGTTAATTCATTTATTTGAACAATATAAGCTTACAGTTTATGCACCAAGATGCTTACATGTTATGTGGAATAGTATCGTAATAATATAATAGAATATTTTCAAGCAGTATCCTATAGGCGACGTTGGTGATGACAATGCTTTCTTTGTCTCCTTTTATTCCGTGTGAGCGGCATTTTAATCAGCCAATCAGCTAATTTTAATAGTACAACAGGCGCTTTTTTCAAAGTCCCAGACATGTTAGTTCTAGATTTGTGTTCTGATCGTACAAGTAGCTCTTTATCCGTTAAATTTTTTATCCGTTTTAATTTCTTTGACATTAAATGTCAAATGACAAGTGCAATGTTTAATAACCATTTACGGATTATTATGATTACAGTTACAAATTTGGCTGGGGGCATCGGTGGTATTGCGACTACTTTTACCACAGGCGTATGGGACTTCATTTTCTGCAGATTCATTGCAGGTCTAGCTTTCATGAACTGCTTTATACTGATTTACATTTTGGGTAAGCACCGCCATATGAAATAATAGATTTAAATTCTGTGCCAAAGATTTTGTTAATCAAAGAAACACATATTCCAGCACCGTTGTCTTCTGTGATTCAATGGAATGACGGGGGCTTCCGAACAATAATAGTAATGTTGTGAGCACTATCAGAAAGCATTTTAAACATGAGTAAAAACATATAAAAGCATGAGTAAAAGCATATAAAACCATTGAAGCAAGTAACCTCTTCATTAAAATTATTAAATTGATAGAAAGCATCGTGAAGGCTTAGCTCGTACAATTACATAATCATTGTATTCGTAGGCCGACGAATGGCATCAGGTTGAATCTGTTTAACTATTTAAAAAAAAACACGTCTAAAGATTTATTATATGACATACATTTTATGACAACTCTTAAAACATCCACATTCGAGCAAAAATAATAAAAAGAAACCGGACTACGTGTTAATGAATTACAGCTAAGGATACATTACTGATGATCATAATTTTGATCCTCCGTCTCGAGGGAAAAAGGGATATTTCATTGTCGTCTTTCTTTTCTTTAGGGTAAAAGATACTTCATTTGTAGATAAAGCTTTATAAGTAACATAATTTCTTGCACTCCGATATTCTCGGGCACAATCCGATTATTAACAGTTTTTATAAATCTAAAAATATTTAATGATTATTCACGCTTTCAGTTCTTGAATTTGTGGGACCCCAACGCCGTACAACAGTAGGAAATCTGTTAATGGCCTCTACATTTGTCGTGGGTGCTATAGTACTGCCCTGGCTAGCGCTATATATCGCTAATTGGCGCCTGCTGCTGTGGATTACGTCGCTGCCTATGTTCCTCGTGTTATTTGCGAAATGGATATTACCTGAGAGCGTCAGGTAAAGTATGAATGTGATTTGTTTTTTGTAAGCCTGACTATAAGTTTGGCGTTGTTTGTGACGTCTTTCCGTCTCTTAAGAAAAGTTCTTTTGGGAACTTAAATTTTATTCATACACATAAAATCGTAGAAGCCCAGGAAAAATCAAATCAATACCATGAAGTCTATTGAAGTATATATTCATGTTTTAGATGGTTAGTGAGCCAAGGTCGCATCAATGAAGCTGCGTTGATATTAAAAAGGGTGGCGTCTGTTAATAAAAAAACGATTCCCGATGATGTCATCGATGAATTTTTGGTAAGTGCTCAGTGTTCAGAAACAGGTCCCACCCGTCATGGGTCATGCTATGAACCAATGATAGGTATTGGAAAGTTGTAAATATACTAATCGGTGCGAGAACTTTCATATCGCGATTCAGGATCTTACTACATAGTGAGAGTAGTTGCTAAGTAGTTCAGTGTGCTTACGCTAGATAATGTTTATATGTATATTTCTGCTATATTTGGACATCGCTGTCATAAAATCTTGACTTTACTAAACTTATTGAAATTATATTAGTTAGAGGACTTGGACTTCTCGGCACCGGCCAGTTCGAGTTATAGGTATGTGACCCTGACTTCCTTGAGCTATTGCTCATTTTCTTGTCAACATACCTCAAATTTTTCCATCCTATTCCCAAACGTGTCCCGATGACCGCAATAGGTTGCTCTTTATAATGTAAATGGGACTTAATTATTATCGGCAAAATGGTTGACGGGCATGTTGGTCCAGTGGTTGGTGACTGCTAAACCAGAGATTGTGGGTTCGATTCACGGGCCAAAAAATGGTGTGGTCTATAAATTGTTGTCCCGAGTTTGGGTATTCTTTCTCTCTGTTGATTGAATGTTTGTAAAGCCCCCGCGACACAGCAATGGTTCCTAATGCGGGAGTTATCTTAAAAAAATAATAATTAAGAAATGAGGCAATCAGACCCATAACGTTCCCTTATAACCATTTGTTACAAATGGAATAGTAATTTCTAAGTTGAATAAATGAGGTATCCATATAATGATTAATTGATAATGATAGTAAGTACGGGTTTCTGTATTAAAATTAAATTTTCTAATTCTAAACAAATTAGACGCACTAGTGATTTTCAATGATTTGTATACTTTGATGGGCCCATGTTAAATCGTCAAATGTGCGCACCCTCATACAGATTCATTCTAAATAAAAGAACCGTCCAACTGATTAATAATCTCTAGCTCACAGTCGCCCCTAGATATGTATATTAGACTCAACAACAAAATATTTCAGTTTGTTTGTAGTATACATAAAAAGCCAGCTTATTTTATACTCGACTGCCACATAAGGAGGGTTATGATTATCTAGTGTAGGTATGTACGTAAATCCTTTACTTGTGGGTTGTGGACATGTATGCCAGGTGACATTTGAATACTGTTAGTAGGAGAGCCATAGATACATTCCAAGGTGAGAATAAAAAACTATTCATACAATGCGGTTGGGTTTTATATGTTCTTAAATATGTATTTTTACTTATAATTTTATAGCTGACACCTTCAAATAACACCATACTGAAACAAAGGCAGACAATGTTACACCTCTTCAAGAGTCCGCCACTCTACAAAGCTTTGCTTAAGATGCTATTGGTGTTTATGGGAGTTGCAATGGTTTTCGACGGTCTTCAACGTCTCTCTCACACGTATGGCATGAGTGTATTCACCGTCTTCAGTTTAAACGAGGTCTCTGAGTTGGTATCTATTTTAGTAGTTGCCATTACTCTTGATAGGTACGTATGAAGTATCTACAAATTATACTCAACAATTTTGTTAAACAAAAAGTCATACATGACTTAGGATCGTTATAACCGTAAATAAATAATTATTATAATCTTTTAGAGGGCTGAGCTATTACTTATACTCCCCAAACTATCTTTATAACTAATAACCTTTCATTCATGTCAGTATACTCCAAATTTCCCGCAAAGCGCCCGCATGACTTCAGTAAGGTTGTTGTGACTTAATTGCAATTGGTAAGCATGGCGCTTACACGTAACGCTAGAACATATCATTCCGTTACGTGAAAGATCCATGCTTAAGCACTTGTAGGGGGGCTCGACCTGAGTAAGACTACGGCTTCACAGAAATCCAGTTGTTAACAGTGCCTGAGTTGTGTACATGCTGAGTGAGGTTAACAGAAGGCCCCCTCTTCTGATTCCCTTTATCTGTTTTATTTATTTCTTGGTAACGAGGACTTTTATTTTCAGGTTAGGTAGAAGAAATTTTACTTGGATCCCAACTTTCATATGTGGTGTCATTTTGTTCACAAGTCTATTCGTTGATAAAGGTATGATGTAATTGAACTATTAAATGTACTATTATTAAATGACCCTTTTACTCATACTCTGTTGTCCGTGTGTCTGTCTTTTTGTCTGAAAAAAAACCTTTTTGTTTTTCACAACTCGTGAAGATATCATATTTAAAATTAAATGAAACAGTTCCTTGAAGCTGTAAAAATTAAGCTTCTAAAACAACTTAATGAAAACATATGACAAATTACGCCTTGAATTTTATCAATTATGAGTATTACAGTTGGTACTTCCCACTGACCTGTAGCTATAAAGTTGGAACAGAAAGCGCGTTTCGCTTGCGGAAATTAGAAAGAAAAAAAGAGAATTAGAAGAAATTCTATTAGTTAATTCTGTCAGTTTGGATTTGTTATGTGGAGTGTCTGTTGTGTGGAGTGGTTAAGGTTTTTTATAACTACTCTAAAGCATATTTTTTGTCATTCATTGAAATTGAAAGTCTATTGACGAAAAAAGGTGGATCAAGCTCTTGTTGAATTAATTTTGTTGTTCCAGTCTTCAGCATCATAATTTGAAGACCCTGGCCCAGGTACCATAGATAACCTCATACGCAGAAATGTAAAAAATAACTTCTAGCTCTTTCTCAAGGTGCTACAGACACAAAGTGAATATATAAAATGTTTTATATTTACAGGCCTTATTCTTGCGACTTTAGCAAATATAGCTAGATTTTTTGCTTCAACGTCCGCCTCAACGACCGTGCAATGGTGCACCGAACTACTTCCAACTCCCTTCCGAGCAACAGGGGTCGCTATTTTCCATATGGGTGGACTCTTCGCTATCATATTGTCTACCTTTATTGCGTACTCAGTAAGTCTCATTATCATCTGTATTGCTTTTTAGTTTGGAATTTCTTTGTACATAGGCGATGGTTAAGTTTCTAACATCAGGCACTCCTTGTTTATATTTATATAGTCCTATTTATAGGTCTCAAATACGCGCACTCCTGTACAGTTGCATACTGAAAGCCAAGACGATTAAATCATCAATCGATCGAAAGGTTACCAGGATGCGGTGAATCATACTCAAGGAGATTATAGACTTCTTAATTTTTAGAGCAACAATTATATCTATGAAGAAAACTTAACATTATTGGTTCAACATTAAAACTCGTAGAGAAAGCTCTTCTCTAAATTCTAATATTGTGAACAACTTGGTCATATAGTGAACTAAAATTATAATGTTTGGTAACCAATATAGGTTACAATGTACACACGAAATTATTTTTAAAAAAATTGTCATCAGTTAAGAAATGAAAAAATAACACACAAGGTGTATTAAACACCAACATTTTGCAAACTAGAATTTGGTTACACTAACGTAATAGAAGACAAGCCTATTGACGCCAACCGGGCACTCAATGTCTGTATACTAACTAACTGATACATAACAATCCAATTCGTTGTTCAACCCACCGGGAAGAGATTTGGTGGCCCTATTTCTACACCACAGTGAACCACACGGTAAATAAATTGGTATCAGTAATATCATACCATAGAAGCAAATTTCTGGCTTTTAATTACTTTTTGATTCACTTTGTATTTTGAAAGCAGGAAGGCTTAAATTTTTGAAATTATTCGAAATTTTACGTTGTATTTTTAGGAACGTGTATGGAGCTGTCTTCCGATATTGATATTCATTGCAGTAGCTATTCTCACATCCTGTATCACTCTCACATTACCTGAAACTAAAGGGCAGTCGTTGCCGCAAACTGTGGCCGATAGCGAGAAACTCATTCTAGAATATTCGTTATGCGGGTAAGCTATCTACATGCTATTTCACCACTAGATACTGCTTTTTCTAAGAAGCCTCCTTTCGTATGCTTGCTTATGATTGCCAGGGAGGAGCTTTGGACTGATTTGTTATCGAACGCGATATTCAAATCAATTTTAATAAAAATTAACTGAATTATATTTGTTGTTTTTCTATTTCAGACGACCAGAAGATTCTGATCATGTTCCATACAAAAAGTCAGAAACCACCGTGGTGGTATAACACCTACACGTTTCACGGCACAACACCTTTCGAAAAAGCAACAACACCTTTCAGTGGTAGAGTCATGCTTAGGCACGAATGGGCCGGCTCGACCGGTGCGATACCACGGCCTCACAGAAAACCGGTTGTGAAGTAACGCTTGCGTTGCATTTCCCCGAATTGAGTGAGGTTTCCGGAGGCCCAGTTCCCCCTCCCCCCTTTTCACTCCCCTCATCTCCTTTCTCCTTTTTTCCATCCCCTCATCCCTCCTCTCTTCTTTCCGCTCCCTGCATCCCCCATCCCACATCACCCTTAAAGGCGGGCAGCGCACTTGCGACTCTTGAGTTGCAAGTGTCCATGGACGGCGGTGTCACTTACCATCAGGTGACCCGTCTGTTCGTCTGTCCCCCTATAGTAAAAAAAAAAAATAAATAAAAAATAAAAAAAAAAAAAAACGGGAGAAGTGTTGCTTGAAATTTCCAATAAATAATATTAATCTAAGTTCATTCGATTTTCACTCTTAAAATTGTAGTTTTAGCAATCTATTACCGAAACTGACTGAAAACACAGACTAGGGTCAGTAATTCACGGATTATATTTTATATTTTTTGTTATATTATAAAATAAACATAACTAGTAAAACTAGCCAATTAATTATAAATATTCCACTTGCATTTCATTTCATGAAAAGAATGATTGAGATAAAGAAGTATTTATAATATATCACTCCACTAGTCTTTCAATCAAGCGATCTTGATCCATGAAATCGTTCCCATTCCTCAGTATGTGTTGACAACATTTTTGTTGTCTGTGTACGTCGTTTTTGTTAAATTGTACAGAATGAATGAAAAGTTATCCACAACTATCAGATTTTTGTAAGATTTGGAATCGATTTTTCTGCGACCCATTTTGTAAAGTTGTCTCTTGATGTACTTTTTAACCTTTACACAAGGCAACAGTTTGGAAACAGTTTATTTTCACCACCAGCATTTTTTGTTTATTTATTTATTTTAAGAGACAACTCCCGTTTATTAATAAATTAATAAAATAACTCCTGTGTCACAGGAGGCTTTAAAAACATTAAATCAAGGGACACAATGAATGCCCAAATCGGTACAAATATTTGTTAATCACATAAATGTTTGTTGCTTGTGGGATCAAGCAGTTAACAGGCCCCTCAAGGCATTTGTAATACTAAAAAAAAGAAATAAACGACAAAAATTACGAATATGAAACAAGAGAATACTACACATAAACGAGTACGATGCGAAAGAACTAAACGTATCAGAGGTACAGAAATATGGCCAGCGGTGACACAGGTTTCACGGTTGAATGCTGTGGCTGACTAAACAAGGGCAATACACTTGCACCGGCGCACAGACAATAAGCCTCGTAAATAACAGCGCGTTACCATTACACGATAACGAACACTGAATATGAATACAATATTATTAAATTTGAGTATTTCAATTGTGCATGGAAACTGAAAATATATAATAGTATAGTATATATAAAACTACGTTAATTAATGTTTAGTGTTAGAATGTGTGTATATACATAAATGTATATGATATGAAATAAAATAATTATTTGATAGTGGATTAAAGAATAATGGGTATTTTGGGGCAAGATCGAAGTAAAGAAGAGCAGAAAAGGCATTTTAGTTGTAACGTCAAGGTTTAAAACCAGGTAAATTGTATCCATAAACATATATATAATATATACACATATAAGGATTTATTATTTTAAACTCATTAAAATTCAGCCCTAGGAGTAAAAACTTAAATCATGAAGACAAATTATACTCTTTGACTTGGTTTTTTATATATAATTTTTGAGCGCGTCTCATTGTTATGAGCAGAATATTCTATAGCCAAACGGATTCCTTTGAGACATTTCGCCTATTTTTGGATAATGACATTCTTGACCTAATTACTCAAGAAACAAATTTAAATGCAATAAGAGTATTAAGGGAATTTAAAATCACCAGACATTCTCAAATAGCTACTTGGAAAAATATAGCACAAGAATAATTTAAGACTTTTATATCGCCCATACCCTATACTCTACCGGGTTTTCAACTCATAAGGCGGAGGTGGTGTTGGTATACATCTTCGAGATCATAGTTCTCTCACTATTCTAAGTATGTCTACGAACATCTTTGTTGTAAGTATAACTAAACCACGTGAAATTTTAATCGGTGTTTATTTTTCACCTTCATTACGTACTAAATTATTTTCTTCCTTCTAAAATATCTTAAAAATCTTTACTTCCTCCAATAGTCATACAATTATAATAAGTGAATGTGACGCCTGTATTAAAAAAAAAAATCCGTCACTCCTCTTCCTTGCGCAGTATAGTACAATGTTGTAATCCCTTACTGATTTATCATTCGAAGAAACACATAATTTCGTGAACTGCACTCCTTCTCTTCTTGTCCTTATTAGTGTCTTCTCTACTGATAATGTCATTAAACAGGGTCAATACTCACCTGATACCTTTTCTTATCATGATTTGATATTTCTATCTTATGCTATCCGCCCACCAAACGCATTGCCTAGACTTTTTGTGCAACAAAATTTTAGTGGAATGGATACTGACAAACTTAGAGAAGATGCCGTAAACATGGATTGTTAACAAACATAAAGTTATTACGAAAGCCATAATTTTCTCTCACTATTTATAACATTTAAATAACTTATGCTCTCTTGAAATCCATTAAAGTAAAGCTTTTACCAGCTCTATAGCTTACTGAGGAGATTTGACAGATTATGAAAAAAATATGTGCAGCTAAAATAAATACAAGCGTCAACCCACGGACACTAGCTCTGAAAATATGTATATCTGAGAAATTTCTGCAAGAGGATGTGTAGAAATGCACAACATATAAACTCGTCCTTAGAAAACGGAGATCCAGTAGAAGTCTAGAAATCTTGAGTTGTTGGTGTCTATGGATGGCGAGTCACTTACCAACAGGTGACCCGTCTGTTCGTTCCACCCTACCCCATACAATAAATTATTTTCTAAGAACATTGGGAATTGGGTAAATCGAGTCAAGGTTCGCGAAGAACTCAAAAAATATTTATATTACACTATATAAACATTTCTCAACATCGTCAAAATTTAGTGAGACAAATAAAGCTAATACACTTACACTATATCTATTCTTACTTAATATATCTATTCTTACCCATCTCATGACTATTCTCCTTTTGCCTTTGATCAACTGTCATTCGACCTAGTCATAACCTCTGAACTGGTTCGCATTATAGACAACAGTAGGCTAGGCATGGAGAGTGAAAATGTTACAGTACTCACCTTACTTGATTTAAGCAATGAATTCAATACAGTAGATTTTCACATCCTGCTTGGTAAACTGCAGTCTCTTAATACATCTCCAACTGCAATTTATTGATTTTATAGTTACCTGTCTGGTCGCAGTCAGTGTATATCCATTAAATACTCGGTGTCTTCGTTGCAGAGTTTCGGTCAGCGTACCGCAAGGTGGCGTTTTGTCTCCCTTACTTTTTTCGTTGTTTCGCGTTTGCATTTAAAATTATTTATATGTTATAAGCAAGTAACTATATTTAATTCATGTAGGTTATGTTTCTGTATATGGACGGTATATATAGTTAAATAAGTTGTATGTGTACACAATGTGTATATTTGTGTTCCTTAGTAGTAGCTTTCAAATAGAAATTTACTTTCGGCTACCATTGTCTCTCCGCATCATTAGGTGCATCCTAAGGTTACCCGGAAGAAATTGCTTTAAGCAATATAGTAAGTCCGCGATTTGTACATTATCTTACTGACACTAGTACCCTTGTACGATACTGTAAAGAAGTATACAAAAAAGCATTATCTATCGATCTATAATAGCAGAAACACCTGGTTGATGGCAATCCGGCCTCGGTCTGCTATTATGTAACTGGGTCTAGCTTAGGTGGCCTACTGCGTATATAGAGATATAAACATGTGTATACTCGGACGTATACACAATTTAATGAATAAACGAGAAAAGAAGACAAAGTAGCCAATACAAGTCCAATCATGTGTAAAACGGAAACCTCTGAAACTCGTTAGGAGTCAGTATGATGTGTGCTCGCTACTGCATTAAAGATGTGTATAAATCGTAATGATATAGCCAACACTGGACAAGGTATCCTTGCAAAACCAAAACAGAATCTACAGACTCTAAAGAAATATGTAATGAAGCTAGAACTAGCAATATGCCTAAAAAAAAAACAATCGTATTTTCCTAATTTCACGGGCCTGTTGGTCTAAGTAGTTAATGATTATTACTTCTGAATGAAATTTTGTGTATTCGATTCCCACACGGGATGAAAATTTGTTTGTTAAAATAAATTTTCAGTTGCCTTATAAATAAATATTATTGATCATCAGCATCGACCAATTAAGAACAATCCTAAGCAATAATTTCTTAGATAATGTAAAGCCTCAACATTGAGATATGCGTGCTTTCGGCTTTTTGTTTTTCATTATTTACTACCTTCATTTTAATTGTTCTTTATTATACTTGGTATTCTGTTTACTGACTCTCTGTAATGGTTTATTCAAAATTTACATTCGAAAACTTTTAATTGGAAGTTTTAAACTAGTTGTTTTCAATGTTCACACTAGCTGTAAGTTTTCTGTAAAGTTAGAATAAAATAAATAAACTTTTAAAAAAGTTGACAAACGCCTCTAACGCGCCTTTTGAATTCTTTTCTGTAATATTTTCGATCAGGAAAACATGACACTTAAAAACTGTTTTTTTTTTTTATATATACTGTAGGGTGACACAAACAGACGGGTCACATGATGGTAAGTAACAATTCAAGATATTAAAACAAAATATTTTAAGTAAATCTAAATATAATGTAAGTAAATTATGTATTTAGTATTAGGCTGCCAGAGGTAAAGGCGTTGAATGAGCTCTGAGTCGAGTTCCATAAGAACGTTTAGCCAATGAATAATCATATAATACAGATGTATATTTTTTTAAATATGAGGTAAAATCAACAGACAAGCACTTTGTAATGACAATAAAGAATACAGGGAAGAATTATTATTTATTTGGTAATAGTGGTAGTAGATAAACAAACATAAAGAAGTTCAATTTATCACTCACTGTTATTTTTTTATTATCCATTATAGTGACAGGGTTGTCAAAATTATAAGTTGGTAGGGTACGTTTTATTGGACACATAGAAATAACACACATATAATAAATGAAAACATTACAGTGACATCAATGTCGAAGGTGTAGCTCTCCTACCTTCCGCTGTGTAAGTTGCAAGAGGTTGATGTTTTTAATTTTATACCTGTTATAACAAAAATAAATTAATTAAGTAGAATACTGAGCCGCTCCGTCATACTTTTTACTTTGCCTTTACTTTGGTTTAGAGTGACAATTGAAATGCTTACTGATCAAAAGCTACAATAGTATATGTGATATAGACAGGCAACTCTACATTTTTTTTTGACAATACAAAACTCCACGATGTTTGCAGATATGCAAAATTTGTGTAATATGCATATTATATATACATTATAGTATATTATATACATTTACTTATTTAAATACGGTGCATATTTTGTTTTGCTGGTTGTAATTTGATTTTATATTTGGCTATAAAATTTGTGTTTATAACTAACCTCCGGATTTTATTTAAATAATTTTATCACATTTGGTACGCAAATGTGGCCTAAATTTCAATAAAATAAAATCTTTAAGTTTAGAAATAAAAACTGAAAATAATTTATATTGTTTTTGCTAATGCTCTTACGCATCCATTTTCAATCTAAATGCTACTAATGTAATATTATAAATTCAACTATTAAAAAAAGGATAATTTTATTTTATTATATATTTATTTTTATTTTATTATATTTTATATTATTATATTTTTGATATTTAAGCATTTTTGTCTTTTAATAACAGATCCCGTTAAAATAAAGTTTTTCTACATCAAAATCATGTGTTTTAATATAACAAAACAGAGATTTCATTTCGTTTCTCTTTTATGGCGCTGTACTAAAAAAAAAAAAAAACTTTATTTCTAATTTTGCTTCGACATGATACTGAACGAGAAATGTGAGCATTGTGGGATGAGGCTTCCATCTTGTACGGCGGAACTTGAACTTGCGGACCGGCTCAAAGCGCTACTGACGATAGTATACAGTAGTGCGTACTGTGCATATTATGATTACAATAACACTACTACTAAGTATCACAGTATATAAACATTTTCATTGCAAAAACTAACCAGCATAAAGAGTGTTCCTTGACATTCTTTTCACCATCAGCCCTTGTCTGTGGCATCGGCAGACCTTTTGTCTCTGGTAATATCAAGCAAAGACCCGTCGTTACAAACGCAGATGAAGCGAATATCACAACAGGCAAGGAGCTCCATAGGCGCTCCTATAAAAAAATAGAATTAAATAAGCATCTAATAACTATAAATAAACAAGTAAAATAGGCAAACCAGACAATCTTTTTTTAAACATAGTTAAAAGATCCTCGATTAAGAACCTTTCCAAGAAAAAACAACTATGCCACCACAATCTAACAAAAAACCAATTGTCAGACAATGCTTCCGTTGTATTTACCAAGTGAGTCAGGGTTCCGGAGGCACATACCCGCTCCAACTCCTCTTTTCTCCCCTCACTCTACACCCCTCATCTCCCTCAAATGAGAGCAGTGCACTCACAACTATGTTTAGTTTAGTTTAGGCATACGTTTGTACAAAGACCATTAATTTCAAACAGGAAACTTACTGAATATACAATAAATGGTGACAAAATAGCCATTAAAGATCCACTCATGTGTAAAATGGAAACCCCTGAAGCTCGGTAGGGGGTTGGTATGATCTCTGTGCACCATTGCATTAAAGATGTTAAGCACGTGGTCATGAAGAATCGTGACGAAATAGCCAAAGCTGCTTTAGGTACCCCTGCAAAATCAAAGTAGAATCTATACTAATAAGAAAAATAATATTAAGATAATAATACATTCTTACAAACTGCCTATAAACTTCTTACATTTATTCTGAGAGAAAAATTACAATTCAGATAAATCACTTTTTTTTAAAGCCATCTCCATCTCTCCATCTCCATCTCCATCATTAGAATTGATTCCTGAGTCGCGGGGGACTTTCCAAATATTCAAACGACAGACACAAAGAACACCCAGACTCAGAATAACAATTTCAGGATTAATATCAATTGTTAAACAGAATAAAAATATCAAATTGTTGTCCCATGCAGGACTTCTAGCATCTTCGTGACAACCTTATTCTAGATATAGCCATTATCTAACAAGTACGTTATAACTGTAAGAATCTGGTGCCATGTTAGATAGACTATAAGAAGGCCTATGACTTGGTTCCAGATTACATTACTTATGTGTGGACTGGATAAAATCGACTTTTACTACAACTCTATGCACTTTCTTGAAAAAATGTATAGGGCAATGGAGAACGGTTCTTTGCTATTCAGGATGTCGGCAGATTGTGGCAAATGATGTACCATTGAAGATCGAGCAAGGCTATCTCAAGGTAATAGTCTGAGTCCCTTGTGCTTCTGTCTAGCTTTCAATCCTCTCAGAACTCTGTTAGCGTGTTCAGGACCAGGTTATATGTTACAGGATGATGAGATAATTTATATCTTACTTTCTATACATGAATAACTTGAAACTATTTGCCCCCAGTAAATGGCAATTGACAGCATTACTAAAGGTTACTGAAAACTTTAGTAACTCTATCAAGATGGAATTAAGTGTGCAGGCTTGCACGTAAAGAAAAAAAAAATCTATCCCAGTATTGGGCAGTAACTACGCTTAGATCGCTTTCTGTTACTGAAACCTACAAGTATCTGGGTATATCCAAGCCTTTGGAAATACCTGAAACTAGTGTGAAACAGGCGTTGCAGGATCGATTTTTTGGCCGCCTGAAAAAAGGACTTAAGTCTTTTGTCAGACAGACAGACAGAAGATGCGTGCCTGCAATGGTTGAGTCTTGCCGAAAAGCTCGTCGGAGCACTCTCCGTGATGTAGGCGATAGAGGACTGCCATAGAGGCGATATCTCTTCGCAACTGTAAAGGCTCGAGGGACTCGATAATTTCAGGACTGTCAATAATGCGGACTGCTCGCCGCTGCAACCGATCGAGAGCGTCAAGCAAATACTACTTGTAGCCATCCCAAAGATGAGAGCAGTACTCCAAGCAGGAGTGAACCTGGGTCTTGTATAAAAGAGATGAGAGATGCTCGGGCGAGAATAACCGTTTAACCTTGTTCGATATACCGATTTCCGCGAGGCCGCCTTAGTGACGCTCTCGATGTAATCACGCGGATTGAGATTCTGGCAAATGTCCAAACCAAATATACTAAGCCTATCCTGTAGTGGCAGTTGAGTGTTCTGAAGAGTAGGAAGGGGAAGGAAAATACTTTTTGTTAGAAAACGCGCATGCCTGTATTTTCTTGGCGCTGAACTCGACCAGATTCTCACATCCCCAATGCGGCTCAAGACCAGGTCGAGCTCAGCGACAAGCTCCTGTCGTTTTTCCTCAACATCTGCTAGCTTGGCAGCAGAATCTCCAAAATATCGCCCATGTACTGTGCTGTCCGCATAACAATGTATGTTGCCAAGGGTCAACATGTCATTGATATGCAAAAGGAACAGTGTAGGCGATAGGACGAAACCCTGATATATTTCACAATATATTTTATGTGGTATTTAAATTTAATGAAGGTAATAATAATAATTGTCAATTCATATGCAAACAAACTTTAACAAACTTTATAGGTCTTGCAGTATTTTTTTATATAATATAGGGGGACAGACGATCAGACCTGTTACCTAATGGTAGGGTACACCATAATCGTGGCGGCAAGACCCGTTATGGAGGATTGGCTGAAAAAGCGACTTAGTAGCCTCTCCTACCGAATGAGACGTTGGCTCCCGGCCTATACCTGTGTTGTATAGGCCGGGAGCCAACGTCTGTGGTGGCCAACACCATCGCTGCGGTGGCTTCTGTGAGAACACTGCACTGCACACTCTAGTGGAGTGCCCTGCGTGGATGCAGGAGCGTGTGGATTTCACGGCGGCTATAGGAGAGTGAAGCCTCGTGTTGGAGACCATGATTATGTCTATGGTCTCTAGCGAGAGCGTGTGGCTCACCAAGGAGGTGGCGGAAAGGGAACGAGAGAGGTCAAGTAATCTCCCATCCCGCAGAAAACGCACCAGACGCCGGAGAACGCATAAACGCTGGCCTGAGGGCGACGGATAGGGCTATCCGCCGCTCTATCAGAAGCCGTATTGTGCGTGCGCCTCTTTGATTAGTGAAGCTACATCACAGCTGGGTCGTCTGTTCAATAGGTGGCCAGGTCTACCGGGGTACACAGGGATTTCCTTTCAAGGATACACACCTGAGAAACCGGCAATAGGACTATGTGGCGGAACACCGTGTGGTTTTAGTCGGTTCGAATCCAACAAGGTGGTAACCCTACTGGTCCCAGTAGGTTGATGACCCATGGGGGTTTCCACAGGTTAAAAAAAACCCCCTGATGGTAAGTTACAAGCACCGTCCACTTAAAATTATAAAAAATAATATGAGACCCGTCTGAGTTTTGATAAAAGCACAAAGATAAAATAACGAGTGAAGCTTGAGCCGATATAGTAAACTATGTGTGAAGCCTTTTGTGATTACAGTTAAGTAAATAGTTAATTTAACTATATAATTAAGAAATTTACAGTTGTTTAAAATAAATTTACCTCCAGGCACAAACACAGCAGTGAGTAAGCAAATGCTGGATATAAATGCAGTACTACAAGTGGATATTCTTCTCCCGAACCTGGTAACAAAAAAAGTTACAAAGAGAGCAGAAAAGATCTAATAGGCGTTTTTTGCGGACTGCCCAAAACCGGGATAGCTGGCGTTCCTTGGAAGAGGTCTTGGTCCACCAATGGAAGTTAATAGACAAATACCTAGAACACAAATATGTTACTATTTGTGTTCTAGGTATTTAGAACAGTGTAAACTAGAAACAGTTCTAAATATAGCAATTTGAAGATATTTTACCGGCTTTAAATCATAATACATTGTATAAAAAACAGTTGTAATAAATTGTTTCCTTTAGAAGTGCATTTTCTTTTTATTTAATTTTTTTCATTAAATTGGACCATAAGCCTTTAATACAATCAAGTCTATTAAAAAAGAATATTGCAATGAGTTTAGAAGTAGCCGAGATATCTTGAAAGATAAACATAAACATAACTTTGAATTGAGGACCCCCATTTTAAGAATTTGGGTAAAAACAAGTTTAACGTATTTTGGTGTGGGGTTCGAACTCGCAAAAACTAAGTACAAGTTGAAAATATTATTATAGTTTATGGAACTTACTAATATAAGATACTAATTATAGAAGATTAATAAAAATTATAGTTTATCTACCTGTCTAGAATAACAATGATTAGCAAAATAGCCGAACATTCGGCGACTTCGTTACAGCTAAAAACAGCGAAGAAATTCAATCCAAATGAGCCAGACAGACGCACTAAGCCATCGAAAACTACGGCACACCCCATGAATAATAATATTAATATGATCATTGACTTCCGCAGTTGCGAACTCTTGCACATTTCTAAAACGGATCGTGTTTCCTCCAGTTTTGCTTCTTGGACAAATATCTGTGAAAAAAAAAAAAGAATATATTGATTATACTAACAACAAATTTCGAGTGTTTTTATAGTTGTTACAACAGTCTGGATAAATGTATACTCATTAAAATTTAATAAATTATGACTGATACTACGATAATATGACCAAGTGATTTTCGTTAGTCAGCGGTAAATTGTAAAGAATCTGTTATTAGTATCAAGTTCTTCCAAATACTTTTAGAGTTCATATTTACTTAACGCTTGAAATATTTTAAATTTTATAGCCATGTAATGGTCTGTTAAATAATGTTTATAGGCACGTATGGGTCACGGCTTCACAAAAACCATGTGTGCGTTTTATCAAGTGAGTGAGGTTACCGTAGAAAATCCTTTCAACATTCTTGCATTTTCGTCAGCCATCAGCAATACGGTAAACATTTTTCTTAAAGTAACGATTTCTAATAGTAAAAATATGTTGAAGTTAGGTATCGTTATAAACCCCTTAAAATATTATTGAATTATTTTAATTGGAACAGCCCCCCCGACGCCATTGGAGTTTTGAAAAAAAAAAAAAACGTTTAAGTACCCACTTTCACACCTTAAGTTACACGTTTGACGTTAGGTATAGTTTAATGTTTTAATTAGTATCCATTGAAATACACGTTACTTTTGTTATATATAAACTGTGTCGTTTAATAAGAAAGGATTTTTTGAGGTAAGTACTTACCTCAAAAAATCCTTTAAGAGAATTCATGTATGAATATGAAATTGTAAATTCTGTAAT
Organism: Tyria jacobaeae; assembly: GCA_947561695.1. Classification (NCBI taxonomy): domain Eukaryota; kingdom Metazoa; phylum Arthropoda; class Insecta; order Lepidoptera; family Erebidae; genus Tyria; species Tyria jacobaeae. Next base: position 21,869,473 of record OX387208.1, on the reverse strand, counting down.
TTTTATTTTAGAACTTGGAAGTTAAATTTTTCTATCATGTCAAATAATAGACAGTCATACAAGTGCCTTATATTTGATTTAAAAGAAAATGTGTTACCAACATACCAGGATCTCATGAAATGTTACGAGTGAAATAGACTACAAGGGAAAATTAAAATTAGCAGTAACAAAGAGCCCGCGTTTCCCGAAATTGCAGAAATTGTAACCAAGAAAGTTGAAGGAGTATAGCAAAAGGCATCAATCCCTGTAGTCTCGCATACAAGAGTCATTCAGCTCCTAAAAGCTTATCGTTCTAAATTCAAAAATATTATCAAATACTACGAGTATTTGATAATATTTTGAATTTAATTGAAAAGGTTGTCAACTGAGATAAAAACTGAATTCTTGCAACAAAGCAAAAAAAAAAGAAAATAAGAATCGGCGGCATTGATAGCAATCGTACAAAAAGTTTACCAAAAAAGTTTGTCCGAATGCAAGCTTCAACAAAAATTTGTCTGAAGAGCGATAACAACCCATCCAAAATGCCAGAACAAGAATTAATGTTATCAACAAGTAGTGATTCTGATACAAGTGTTTCATTGCCGGAAAAGCTACACAAAAATATAGAAGAACGCTTACCTTCTACCTCAGAAACTATGGAAAATAAGAAGTGCGTGAAAAGTTTTTCGGTGTGGTCGGAAATACCGTTATGGAGTATCCGACAGAGCTGATGCTGCAATTACTTCTGCAGTTTTACACGAACTTTCGTCAGATATCGTTATAGATAAATCAAAACTGCGAAGAGAGAGAAGGAAAATACGTGAATCTGGTGCGTTCAAACTTGCCTGCTTTATATTTTGATGGGCGAAAAGATAAAACCCTGAAGATTGACTATCTTCAAAGGGAACCACGTACAAGAAAGTAATTATTGAAGAACACGTGTCTGTAATTAAAGAACCGGAGTCCATTTATGTAGGGTATGTGACGCCATTACAAGGAACTGTAACGATCATTTTGAAATCAAGAAACGCTCTTCTGTCCGCCAAAAATGTTAGTACTGTTGACCTCCTGGCTATTGGATGCGATGGAACAGTGACAAATACAGGTAAATTTAGTTGTGTCATAAGGCTATTTGAAAAAAGACTTCAGAGACCTTTGCATTGGATAATACGAACTGCCTTTGTGGCATTTGTTTGATTTTATGGATGGTACAACTTCTGGTCCATCTACCTACAATAGTCCTATTGGTAAGTTGCTGGATAAGTGTGAAACGCAAGCTGTAGATGAATTTGAGTCAATACCAGATCAATTACCAACGCTAAAACCTGATGACTTCAAAACAGACCAAAAATTTTTGTATGAAATTACCTTAGCAGTAATTACTGGAAGTTGTTCAGATGACTTAGCAAATAAATCCCCTGGAAAAATGTCACATACCCGTTGGTTGACGAAGGAAAACCGGATCTTCCGTGTATATTTCTACGCAAACACCATCAACAAATTTAATTAGTTTAGCTCAATACATTGTAAAAGTATATGCCACCGTGTGTTTACAAATAAAGACACATTCATCATGCAAACACGGATCACGGCACCTTTGGAAATTGATTGAAAGTGCATTAAAAGCAGTCATAGATCCTGTTATTCAACGAAACGCATATTTTGCTCACTCTGAAAATTTACTATTAGCGATGTTAACACCATGTAAGAGAACTTTGTTGCTAGAAGAATTCTAAAAGCGTGTAGTTCACCTACAACGGGAAAACCACGCACTTTTGAAGATTACTTTACCTTAATTTTAATGCTAAATGTTACATTGATCTAATAAACTGGCAAGACACCAACTTTGATCCACCTATTATAAGAAATCAAAGAAATGACGAACTTATTCAAATAATAGAGAAAAAAAGTGACGCCTTTCGTCACTTTTTTCTCTATTATCTTTATTTGTTGTTTATTGCTAAAAACTAGCTTCAAGCAAAGTTATGCCGAAATTAGATAGTAGCGGGATTTTTTGTATAAAAATAAATATATTTTTTTGATAACCTTTATGTGTATTTGTTTAATTGTGTTTTAAGTAAGTTGTAATAAAGAACTATGCCATTTAGTAAAAGGTGTTTTTTTCTAAAACGTATAATTTTAAAGCGCATGCGCGGGCTGAAAATGTGTGTTTAATTTGTAACCGTTTTTTAGCTAAAACTACTTTTTATAGTACACTCCGAAATAATATTACTATTAGAATTTGATTCATCAACTTTTCATTTTTTCCATACTAGAGGGACCCACCCTAATCAGCAATTTAAAAAGTCAACTAACCATGAACTCATTCATGGCATCTTCAGGAATCTTCGTCCCATTAATTTTCTCAAACCTGTGCAATATTGTCACGGCTTCGTCGATTCGGCCTCTGCTTATCAACCATCTGAAATAATAAATAAATTACTAAAATCAGATAAACCAGTATTTTAACCGACCTAAAAAATGAGGAGATTCTCTTTTGTATAAGTTTTTTCTTGAATGTTATGTGATATCATTGGTAATCCAATCTTTGTTTTTATTATTGAAAGGGTTCTACTTGAGTAGAAACTTCAGGTTATTCTCATTTGAATTTTAGGAAAATATTAAAACCTGTAAGAGTACAAAACTAAGAGATAACGAACACAGCGTGTTACAATTTGTTGTTATATAGTCGAGTTGAAGTCTGTTCATACTTTTTTTTTATTTAATTTATTTTTTGAACACAGTTTTGAACAGAATGTGTTTCAACTTTTTTAAGTTGATTTTTTTTTTAATCAAAACAGTAGCATCTAATACGGATCACAACGTTTCTCTTTATTAGTCTCAGACCAATATAAAAGAACAACGGTAATTCTATAAACTCATGCTAGACCACGAGCTGGAGATTATAGAAAAAATATTGGGTAGCTAAACATTGTAACCGAGACTAATTCCGTTTTACATGTACTTAAATTGCAATTAAGTAAGTTGGAAGCTTACCTTACACTTTCGGGCAAGAGCCACGGTGCTAACAGAACAAGAAACATAGGAGCTGATGTAGCCCACATCAATATTCGCCAGTTAGCGATGTACAATGCCATCCAAGGTAGTACTATACCACCAGTAGCGAAAGATAACGCCAATGATAAACTGGAAGTCACCGTGCGATATTTTAACCCGACATATTCGAGCACTGAAAAATACATTGCTACTTATATTTCAGATTTAAAACAACAAACGCATAGGTCCTTTACATTGTGCAGCGATCTCCTTGTCAATAATCAAATTTATCAATCAATAATCAAATTTGGTTTGTAGGTCGTAACTAGGTTTTGCGTATGCACAATGCGTCAATAAATAAGCTCAAAGCCAGGCACGTTTTATAAAATAATACAATACAGTGGGGCTGTCGCCCTTTTATTTACGTAACCTATTAGATAAATATGTCTTTTATTGGCAAACTATCAGATTTTCAGTTGAACAGTGTTCGCGGCTAACGTATATTGACCGATTAGAAAAGTATTTTAAAGCGAATGGTACCAAAGAAGAAATGCTGGTGATGTAAAATACTATCTCCGCGGAAATCTACAAGGTACCGTATAAGAAATTGAAAGAGATTTTCCGGTATATGGAACCACTAGATATATGTATCACACAATTTGCGGCCGCGTTAAACGTTTATAAAGAAATTACGATTTTAAACTAACAATAAATGACAATCTTAGGGATCACTTTGTTTATGGGTTATACGATTACCATACAAGACAGAAGTTATTTAGCTATGGTAATACTATAATGGTGGCGGTGGTACACGGCCACGCACCAGGCACTTATACCGGGTGCGAGTAGCAGACTCATTCAAAGTGTTGTGTATGTGCGCTAATAATGTTAATGTTTGCGTGGCTACGGCCGTTCGATGTGGCTAAGACTTAATAAAGCAGAGTGTCAATAGCTGTCGTGTTTAAATTGTCTCCAGCTAGCAGTGGGGATGACTTTTACCTACATCTTAAATGAGTGAAAAATAGAATAGTTTTGATATTGTGTCTACCTTTAATCATAACGTGCAAGAATGGAAGTCGTATACCGAATGGTATATTGCAAACAACATCGTTTCAAAAAATTACGCAGCTGGAGTCAAGAGACGGCAGTCCTTCTTAGTGTACGTAGCGTCGGTACTTATAAGTTGGCAGCGGATCTGGCCGATATAGTGCAGTCACTGAACGAGCATTTTCTTCAAAAAGATATGAGGATTCAGCGGGCGTTACAATATTTACGCAGTTAGGGCAATAACAGGATGAATGGTCACTACACTTAAAGACATTAAAACCTTGGGAAAGTAGCCGATCCCCCCAGTAGCAGGTCCTGGACGAGGTAATTGAAAAGGAACCAATGTTGTTGGCGGTAAATTAATAGTTTCTGAAGCAATTTTTTTGGACAAGAAGTACAAAATACAGCTGTAAGCAGATACTGAAGGGGGTCAGAACGTAAAAAATCTAAGAATATTTACTCACTGTGGGATACGTAAACTTGCCTGGGACGTACTTGCAACAACACACTCACAATTAACCTGTACGTCATTCGCAATGACGGACCACCGTTATTAGGCAGAGGTTTTATATCAAGATATAAACTAAAGTTGACGCTGTGTAATTCTTGAATAGGGAACATAATGTGGTGGAGCAATTGCAATCGCGTTTCACAAAACATTTCTGATAAACTTGGTAAATTTAACAAATATAGTATTAAGTTGAAATTAAAGTATAATGTGAAATCAATATTATGTAAGGCGCGTCCAATTGTCCAGTTGTATACTTTTAGTGGATCTTGGTGTTCTTAAACTAGATTCTGAGTACGCATCACTTATTGTTCCCGCATTTAAGCACAACGGTTCTTTTCGTTGTGCCACGACTATTCTATTAAAATTAACAAAAAGCTAATAATAGCAAATCTTCTACCCATAGTACACAAACTCATCACTGTACGGGGCCATCAGTTTTCAAAGATTGACTTGAAACTTGCCTATTATCATTTTTTGTTATACAAAAAGTCACAACCAGTTACACGTTTTGTTATACATCGGGTCTATTTAAATTTTTTCTGTTAGTTTACGTAAAGGATAAAAGAAATCTGAGGATGGCCAGCGCTTGTGCTCGAACGGAACGGGCTCGGGGCACTTCAATAAATGACAAACCAACAATATTTACTAAGGCTGATATTGCGATTTGGGTTCGATGAAATTATTTAAAAACCCAAGTTTACTTTATTAAATATGTATAGCTAATAAGTACTTCTTATAATAAATTATGTAATCCTTTTCGTTAAGTGTTAGTGACACATTACATACATCTATAATAAAGTTTTTTTTTAAAGGGAGTATTTATAAGGGGGATAATGGTCTGTGGGTAGTAACTAAATAAGGTTTTGTGTCTTCGTTGTCAGTCTGCAAAATAAATGATTTCAAAGCCGGGCGCGTTTTATTAAATAATCACCTAAATATATTACGAAACTGATTTTCCTAACCAAATAATAAGTATAAATACTGTTTAAATAAATGTATAGGTTTATTTAAATATTACTAACCTTTTAATTAAAAATCAAGAAAGTGAGCGTGCGTAACTTTGCAATATTTGGTACTTAATCTAACTTTTAAAATTCAAGACACTAATAAATAAAATGAAAATAACAATGTATTAATTTCTTAAAAGATTGAATGCAGTTTTCACAAAAACTTGCATGACTTAAAAATATAAATCACGTAGGTCTCAAAAATACAAATATTCTTACCTAAAACATAAAGGATCTTAAGGCTTACTTCATATGATAGTCCAGCAAAAAATCTACAGAACATGAAGTCCCATATGCCGCTAGTATATGTAGTCGCTATGCCGCCGATACCGCCAATCAAATTTGTAGCTGAAAGTATATAAAAATATTTTTTACTGGATATTAAGCTATTCCTGATCCCAAAAACACCGAGTTAATTTTTTAAAAAATATAGAGCCTGATTTACATATATATGTATTCTAACGCCTGTAACTCCGAAGGCTTACGCAGAGACATTTAGACGACTATAATTTATTTACGGGCTTACTATATACATAAATAGCACAATAATAAGGCCATTTAATATATTGAACCAATTAATTGTCAACCAATTTTTCGGTGTCTAAAATTGCTGACACTTCCGTGTCTATATAACTATAAAGCTGTACTATTTGTAAAAAAGTAACTAAAATCTATTTGTAAAGGTAAATTGACCAAGTCGTCAAAATATGATGTGTTTGGTTACAACAAATTGCCACAATACTTACGAGTTTAAAAGAATATAGATATATAATCAAAAACATGTTTAATTATTATTTTCAGACAAGATTTATTACACCATTACTGATTACCTTAATGACAAAGTTTTTGAAAAAAATATTATAAGTGTTTAAAAACGAACCACTGTATCGTTAAGTTTGACAAAGAATATTGTACACCGTCTAGTATGGTATGTCGCAGAGCTCTGTACTTTAGAATTAAGATCCCTCTTATAATACTATGTATACCTGTGATGACAATAAACTATCTGAATCTGAATCTGAACTTGCATGCATCTAAATTAAGGCACACAGCTACGTACACAGCGGTTAACCAATTTTAATAACTCAATCTTAGTAACAAATCTTTACTTAATTTAAATAAAATGAATTATATACTTACCTATTATAGCAGGAACTCTGCCAAATTGATCAGCCACCCATCCAAACATGAAACATCCAATTACTGAACCAATAAAGAATATAGACTGTGCCATTGGCACATAACTACTACGATCACATATCCAGTCTCTCTGTAAATATCATAATATTATTAGTCCATTATAAACGCCGTGACGGACCTGTGTGTAGTTTTAAAACTAATAGATGGAGCACTCAGTTCTTAGAAAATGATTGTTCGGTCTATTCGAAGAGTTCTAGTAACGTAAAATTCAATAATTTACTATGTGTTTACGAGGGAATTACTTCATTATATTTATAAAAACCCTGGGAAGTGTTCAGATAGATGGTTTGAAATGAGTTAAAAAGATGGTATAATTTTTTTTTTTATTATATCCATCCTATTCGCTACTAGATATTGAGTCTACATAGAAGTGGTTTAGTTGACATAATTTTGATCCCTTCTTGCAGTAGTTAATTATAATTTTATAGTAAACATGCCATAAAGCTAATTTAGAACTCACCTCCGTAGTAACAGTTGGATACGGTATGTCGTTGAATTCGAACTCCCAGCCGTGCTTGCAAGGTATCAAGGGCGTGTGGGCAGGCGGAGGAGTCAGCGTATCCAACACTCGTGTCCAATTGGTATCAAAAGTCAAGCAGCGTGCCCCATCACCCGTTGCGGTGACAGGTGCTGACAGTTCTTTTCTGCAATGATATATACATTTTGCATACATAGGCATTTTTTTTACGAACGTCCTAATTTACAGACCTAACGTTTTTTTATGTATCCTGTGTTGCGGGGACCTGACAAATATTTAACTTACCAACACCCATACTCGGCATAACTATCTATGAATCACACTAACACACATCACAAAATCCCACTAACTTTTATCCAATGAATCAATGACTCAGTCGACCGAAAAGCCCATAGGCTTATAAACGACGATATATTCTCGTACAGGAAGTTACAAAATCTTGACTTCTGATTCTCTTTGGTGAGTATGCGAAGGCTCTCTTCAAATCTATCGTACACTTTCCATTCTTTCATCGGACCACTTCATCAGGCATTCACTATCACTAACCACTTGAATTTTCTTATATACCAATTTATATAAAAAAAATTAACAGAGAAAAAATCATTGAAAAGTTCAGTACCTTTTACTGGTCTGTTTCTAAAATCTTCACATGTGATAAAAGATGATGATGAAATTAACTAATGATGAATGAGCTCTGAGGGTGTAAACAAATATAGGCTGTTTATTTTAACTAACCTCTGACTAAATTATCGAAGTGAAATTAAATTACCGTGGGAAAGCCATGTGGGCTGGGCACGTATGGGTTGGCTCAACTACGATGCACGGCACAGGAAACCGTTGTTTAGCAACGTTTGCGTTTTATATCACCGAACTTAGTGAAGTTTCCGGAGGCCCAAAATGCCCCCTCCCCCTAATGATAGTTAAAAAATATGACACCCCAGGGGACACTAGCTGTGCTAGCTTTGGAGAATCCCCCCCCCGCCACCTCGGACATCCATGCTCAGTACAGAATGCACCAGAACTGGGGGGACTCAACTTATGAAATCTGCTCGTGGCAAGAGCAGGCATATCTTGGCACCCGGTGCCACGTTTACCGTGGATTTCTGTAACATCAGAAGCTTACACTCTAACCTCGACACTGTCAACTTCCACCTCAAGAGAGCATAGGCGGCCTTGCTCTTTTTAATTGAGACCCATATATACCTTTATATCTTCAGCGTTCTCTCCACATTTTATCTCTATTATCCTGGGTATGGCATGGAACACTCCTTTGTTCCTAAGGCTAGTGTGTGCTTCTACGTTAGAGGTGATATCATTTCTCGCGTTTTCGTCAACTTTGATGGTAGGCCTACCATCCATCTCCATCTTATGGCTTCGTGTAGACAGCGACGTCAGTGCGCCTATGCATGTCTCCATAGGTCCCTTAGCTTTAATGCCAAAACGGACTACAAATGACAGACAAACTGTGCTCCAGCAAGTTCCATCCTCAAGGATCGTGATTTGTGGCGACTTTAACCATCACTCCCAATGGCTTGTTTCACGCAAAACCGATCGTGCGGGCAGATATTTTCATGATTTCTCCTTGGCATATGGCTTGACGCAACTGGTATCAATGCCTACGAGATTCGCAGATGCGGAAAGCCACGTGCTTTCGGTCTATGCAATTTTTTAGTATTACTTTAATACAACTCGAGAGCTATTTTTTTTTTTTTATTAGACGCGCTGATCTCTGGAACTACCAGTCAAATTTTAATTAATGCTTCTTTATTAAATACAGTGTTATTGAGGATTATTGTACTCACGCCTGTATAGTAAGTACTATGTAATGTTTTTCTGTATCGCAAAGTAAAATATATCAGATATTTACCGATTACAATATACTTCATAATTTATTGTAGTCGTGGATAAAGTTTGTTGTGGTTGTTTATGTTTTACTGTTACTTCTGAGGTCAAGTACCTCTTAGTTAATATCTTCTTTGCAGCGAGTACCCTCCTGAGACGGTTTTGGCACGTGGAAATAATGAATCACAAAGCATATTAATAAAGAGAACGTTAGTGGAATAGCCAGTATGGGTAGACTATGAGAAACGAACTCTATTTAAACCGTCAATGAACTAAAAAAAGGCCAAGTCAGAAGTACCTGAAATGGGCCAGCTTGTATGAAGGGTGTACTGGCAGTATTTTTTTATTGGGGTAACAGACGCGTCAATTCATGGTAAGCAACTGCTGCCGCCCATGGAGACCTGCAGTTCAAGAGTCGCAAGTGCTTTGCCTGCCTTATAGGTGGAAGTACGTTCTTTTCTTGAAGGTCGCAAAGAAAGTACATGAGTTATTTAAGGATAGAAGCAGGTGAAAAGACCTACGCACCTACCTACCCACGACAAAAAATAAGGGGCTTTTTACTTGAGTGGTACGAAATTATATATGGTCAAAAATAGGTGCATTAAACGCCTCTGCCAACTCCTTAGAGGATACAAGCGTGGGTGTACGTTTTACAAAATTTGATTTCTATAAAAGTTTAATCAATATTTATGCTCATAATGTCTGGTTTGCATTGACGCACGAGATTTTATGATTAAGACTGATTTACATTTCTGAGAAAAATCAGTTAGTTCCTAGTATACTCCCTATATAACAAGAATGGATATTTTAGAAACTATAAATTTACTCACTTTGCTATTTTTCCTGAACTAAATGTTCTATATTTAAATTTAAATTCATTACCAAACTATTTGTGTAAAATAAATGGAGTAAATAGTACATAAGATAAAAAATAGAACAAGCCTATTAAGCCATAAAAAGAACATACAAAGATTCAAATAACATATATTTCAGAGCGGTGGCAACGTAATGGCTAAGGTCGGGCTTGCGAGTGTGGTTCGTCAAGTGGTTGCGTCATGAACCCATTTTTTTTTATGTGGAAACCCTCTCGGGCCGTCATTCCACCGGAGTTTTCAGTGGAACCGTGTCTCTAAATTGAACCGACTAGAACCACACGGTATGCCATGCTGCGCTTGAAATAGGAGGAATCCGGGAACAGCTTTATTAAGACATCAGGACCCCTCCTAGCGCCTGCCACCTACGGGTAACCTATCAATAAGGTGGCGTCCAGACACACGCGGACGTCACCCCCTCGTGGCTAGCCATATGGCGGATGGAGGGGAAAACCCTTTCCGACCACCCGCAGCCACACTCAGAGCTGCATGAGGCGCTGGCAAGTACGTCTCTGCCACCCGCCGCTCAGAGCTTCCGCCCACACCGGTGAACCGCATAGTGCCAATGACAATGAATGCCGTCTTGTTGCGACGATGGGTCCACCCAGGTTGGACAAAAGTCGCCCAAGGGCGGACGCAGTAACAACCAGCTTTGGAGCAATCTGCCGGAAGTGCTCATCGAAGAGCCACCTCGCGACAAGGGTTAGGCCCAGATATTTAATGTGGGCCCGAACCTTTACGACGAAAGAACGAGAGAAGAGATTATTTTACTCCTCTTCAATTTATTTTTGCGTCTTAACAATTTTTTTTTTCATACCACTCTGACCTTCTGACCTCTCTGACATTTATAAAAAAATTTAGAGGAATAAAATGTAAATGTAAATGTGAACCAGTATAAACGTCTAGAAATGTAGTTGTTTAAAATATTTTAGAATTTCATTAAGGACTTTGACGCCGTTGAATAAAATTGTTTTTGTAGAGTTGAGGTTATTGGAAGAAAAAAAAAATTCACAATTCCAAATAGAGTTGTGTTGAACATAAGACATGTCTTTTTGGAGTCATTTGGTGATCTTTAGTATGTTTAAATATATGAGGATGTCTCAGTTTGGTTAAACCGATGCTCTTTGTGTTACACGAGTATATCTGGTTTTTTGTAATTTTTCTCGTATGAGAATCAAACCCACGCCCTTCCTTCCGACGATTCAGCAGTCAGAGTAACTTATTACAAGACCAGTAGACTAGACAAGTTAGTATCAGTTAAGTTAGAAATGATAAAAGTACACTTTCACTGAGCCTGACTCTTAAGTTGTCGGGATTCAAAAGCCAGCTGAATGTAAGTAATTTCGTCATTTCAGTTTAAGTGTATTCTTTTAATAATTGTATATTTATTGATGTTATTTGATTGAGTCACAGCTGTAGCACTCATATACATCCTTATGACATTTATTGTAATTTGTATCAATGTATGTAATACTATTTTTTTTTTGTTGTCAAAAACGTCTGCGCAATAAGTAAACAAGTTATCCGTAACAAGTTTATCAGTTCACGTGATTACATACATGCATACATACATATGTACAAACATACACGCACCCACGGCTGTGTCCCCGAAGGGGTAGGCAGTGGCGTTATTCCCACCTAAATTTTGCAAATAATAATTTAGTCAATATATCGTTATAGAGGGCAAGCCATTTGACGTCATCCGGGCACGTTATTGAATTAAATGAAAACTTTTGATATATTGACAGCCAATGAGGATACAAAGGGAAAGAAAGGAGTATTGCTATATGGAATGGGGAGTATAAGCAATAGTTCAAGCAATTCAGGGTCGCATACTTCTAACTGGAACTGGCTGGTTCTAGCCAGTCCGAGTCAGACAGCCAGACAACTCCCGCACTAGGATTCATTCCTGTGTCGCGGGGGACTTTACAAACATTCAAGCAACTAACATAAATAACACCCAGACTCAGAACAACAATTTGAGAATGACACAAAGTGTGTCCAAAGCATAGTGGCGAGGTGACCACTGTATACCGCTACGCCATCCGTGCAGTCATCCTTTGTTTATTAACAAGGTGATACTTATCAACACGCTTCTTCACTGTAAATGATGCAATAAACTTCACTATTGTACATTGTTTCTTATTCAAATGTAATCGAGTACAAAAAATGTATTTCTCATAAATTTTCTGTACGGATGCCAAATTAATGTTTAGTAATGAACTTATACTGATCTTGTGTGTGAGGGTTCGCGAACACCGCAACAGTCAGTTCGAGTTATAGGAATGCTCTGTTGTTATATTCTCGATTTTATCATTTTTAGTGCAAAAGATTGCACGGTTGCCATGCCATGGCTGGCCTATACCTTGGCAGGGGACCTGCTTAAGACCCGGATGTCTTAATGAAGCTGTTCCCGGATTCCTCCTATTATAGCACACCGTGTGGTTTTAGTCGGTCCGATTTCGACACACCGTCTCACCGAAAGAGGGGCGTGAGGGTAAATGTTTATGAATTTCTATAACAATGAAGGCTTAAAGTTTGTTAAACCTGAATGACAATTTCTGTAATAAGGGTGTTTTTAGAGAGAACAAGAACTACCAATTCAATAAAAAAAAATCAAATCACTTCACAAATGACAAAGATATCGCTTAGTATGTATTCATAATCCCTTAATATTCACTTCAGAGGTGGAATATTTTTTAATATATCATATGATAGTTTTATGAATAACGAAATTGTAATTTTTTTACACTTACCTTAACTCCATACTCAAGTTAGCCAGCTCAGGGACCCTGCACCAATAGTTCTGTGGCGCGACGGTGATAAACATTTGCACGAAGTAGGTGAAAGCACAAGTGTAACCAATTGGCATCATCATCAATAATATCAGCTTCTGGTACAGTCCCATGTCCCCCAGATGTGACAGTATTTTTTCAAAAATGTCTGCATCGTGTCCTGTCGTTTTTGTCCCGTTCTAGAACCGTGAAATGTATACACCAATTGCTTAATATGGACCCAATATGATAGAAGTAAAGAAATGTCAATATATAAACTAACAGCTTGATGTTCAGTTGAAAGATTTTCTTGTCCCATTTCACAAAAAATACTTATATATAAGGAAAATTAATTGTTCTTTTTACTTACATATAGTAAACGTGTTAGCTAGCAAAACTCTAAAAACTGAATGATAAGAATTCGTTTAGAGCTAAATGTCTACACCCAAAACTGTGCGTATGGCTTTTCTGTAGATCTGGTAAATGTATGTTAATTTGATACTTCATAATATCTGTATTTTATTAAAATAACAAAATTAAGAGCACTGGTTACATGTTTATATATCGATATAGAATATAGAAATGTAACCAGTTTATCAAGAAATAAATAGTTTTATCTAGAAATGAAGTCATCTCTTCTAGTCACTAGTGATCTTGACTTCTAAGGCATAAGTCGTTTGTTCTATTCCTAGGTCAAACTATTATGTGTTAGAGCTTGATCACCTGATCTGTGTATGGGTGACGTATGTCATCAACAATCAGGTTACCATAGTACAAGCTATGATTAGTTGCGTGGGCGTGGACGCCCAGGCTGCCCCTCGTACTCTGGGGGGGGGGTCAACTGCGCTCTCAAAATCTGCTCGGGGCAAGAGAAGGCATACCATGGCACCCCCTGTCACGTTTACCGTGGATTTTTGTAACATCAGGGGCTTACATTCGAACCTCGACACTGTCCACCACCACCTTGAGACAGCAAAGCCGGCCTTGCTCTTTTTAACCGAGACGCAGATATCATCTCCAGCGGACACATCCTACCTCTGCTACCCTGGGTACGGACTGGAACACTCCTTTGTTCCTAAGGTGTATGCGTGTACGTTAGAGATGATATCACTTCTCGCCGCCTCGGCAATCTTGAAGGTAGGGACCTCTCCATCTTATGGCTACGTGTAGACTGCGACGACCATCCCCGCATCTACCTATGCCTCTACAGGTCCCATAGCGGTGATGCCGAAACGGACCGACTCATCGACCACGTCCAAATGGCTACAGAGTCAGTGCTCCAGCAGGTCCCATCAAAACCGATCATGCGGGAAGATGTTGTTCACGATTTTGCCTTGGCATATGGCTTGACGCAGCTGGTAGCAACGCCTACGCGAATCCCAGATGCAGAAAGCCAAGTGCCTTCACTGTTGGATCTTCTGCTGACCTCACATCCTGACGGCTACAAAGTATCCGTTGAGGCCCCTCTTGGCTCTTCGGACCATTGCCTGATTAGGAGTATGGTGCCACTCGTTCACTCGCTGCGGCCGCGAGTTACAGGCAGTCGCCGCGTATGGCACTATAGGTCAGCAGACTGGGATGGAATGAGAACATTCTTTGCATCCTACCCATGGAGGCAGGTTTGCTTCTCGCCGGATGATCCCAATGTCGTTGCTGACTCTGTCGCGGATGTTGTGCTTCAGGGTATGGAACTTTTCATTCCATTTTCCCTGATTCCCACAGGTGGCAAGTCCCAGCCTTGGTTTGGTCGAACCTGCAAAGCGGCGTCCCGCCGAAAGCAGGAATGTTACCAAGCATGGGCTAATGCAGCGACAGCACGGGATGTAAAGACCAGCACATTAAAGAAGCAATTTAACTTTGCCTCCAAGTCCCTCAAAAGAGTAATTGCTGGGGCGAAGTCAGCTCACATCGGCAGAATTGGCAAGAGACTAGTTAGTCTCCCCTCCGGAACTCGTGCATTCTGGTCTCTTGCCAAAGCTGTCCAGGGGAACTTTTGTAAGCCATCCCTTCCACCTCTGCGCATAGGAGATAATTCGTTGGCCCACGACGCTAAAGAAAAAGCCGATCTTCAGGGCAAACTCTTTACGTCCAACTCGACCCTGGACGACGGGGGAAACGCACCGCCGACCATACCGCAGTGCGAGACCCGCATGCCGGAAGTCCGGTTTACAAAAAGGGCAGTGCGTAAAGAGCTTCTTTCCCTCGACGTTCATAAGTCGAGTGGGCCCGATAGAATCTCTCCTATCGTGCTGAAGACGTGTGCTCCAGGGTTAGCACCGGTTTTAACGCGCCTTTATCGGCTTTCCTACTCTCTTGGCGTAGTCCCGAACTCATGGAAGACAGCTCTAGTGCACCCAATCCCTAAAAAAGGAGATCGCTCGGATCCGTCCAACTACAGACCCATAGCCATCACCTCCTTGTTCTCCAAGATAATGGAATCCATTATTAACTGCCAGCTCCTCCGGTACTTAGAAAACCACCAGCTCCTCAATGATCGACAATACGGCTTCCGTCAGGGTCGTTCAGCTGGTGATCTTCTCGTATACTTGACTCACCGGTGGGCACAGGCAATCGAGACCAAGGGGGAAGCTTTGGCCGTTAGTTTGGACGTGGCGAAGGCCTTCGATCGGGTCTAGCACAAAGCGCTCCTTGCGAAGCTTCCTTCCTATGGGCTTCCCGAGAAACTGTGCAATTGGCTCACCAGTTTTCTTACAGACAGAAGCATCAAGGTCGTTGTTGACGGTGCATGCTCCGACTCCCAAGTCTGTTAATTCTGGTGTCCCACAAGGCTGTGTGCTATCACCCACGCTGTTTCTTCTGCATATCAACGACATGCTGCAGATTAGCAGCATCCATTGCTATGCAGACGATAGCACGAGTGATGCCCTTTACACCGGCCGCGTTAACATTTCTCGGGTAAACGTCATCGAAAGCCGATCCAAACTTGTGTCTGAAATCGAAACTTCTTTATCAAAAGTTTCAGATTGGGGTCGACTTAACCTAGTCCAATTTAACCCCACGAAGACACAGGTTTGCGCGTTCACCGCTAAAAAGATGCCATTGGTCGTATCACCTCAATTTGAGAGCACTTCCCTAACTGCATCAGCCAGTATCGGAATTCTTGGCGTCGATATATCAAGCGAAGTCCAGTTTCGCGGTCACTTAGAGAGTAAGGCCATATTAGCCTCGAAGAAGCTTGGTGTGCTAAACAGATCGAGACAGTATTTTACTCCGGCCCACCGCCTGCAACTTTATAAGGCGCAGCTTCGGCCGCACATGGAATACTGTTCTCATCTCTATGCAGGTGCACCCCAGTACCAACTTCTGCCTCTTGACCGCATTCAACGGAGAGCGACTCGCATCATCGACTGTCAAGATATTTCTGATCGACTTGACAACTTGGCGTTGCGTAGAGATGTAGCTTCACTCTGCATCCTCTATCGCTTGTATCATGGGGAGTGTTCAGAGGAATTGTTCGGACTTATACCGGCTGCTGGTTTCCGCCATCGTCCTACGCGACAAAATATCCATCCCCATCACCTGGACGATTGGCACTTCACCACTGTGCGCTTCTCCAGAAGCTTTTTGCCTCGCACAACCAGCTTAATGAACAAATTGTCTCCTGCCGTATTTCCGAACCGATACCTACCTAAAAGGCCGGCAACGCACTTGTGACTCTTAAGTTGCGGGTGTCCATGGGCGGCGGTAGTCACTTACCATCAGGTGACCCGTCTGCTCGTTTGCCCCCTATCGCATAAAAAAAAAAAAAAAAAGTTAAGAATCAGACGGCCGTGTGTCAGATGTCTGAAGTTATTACTATTATTACTGACACAAATTGAACATCGGTTGGGAACAAAGCATTATTATCCTCGTGAACACAAGGAGTCAAAAAAGAAATCAAGCTACAGCGTGTCTGTGTCAAAATTAAGAAGAAATTTTTAAAACCAAGTATAGTTTGATTATTATCGGCCACGTTCGTGGCCCTGATTATCACTGGGGCAAGGAAAAAAGTTTTGGGAAAGGAAAAATTTTGACGACGATCTGCGCTTGACACAGAAGTTTACTGATTTAACCTAAATCGAATATCAATTGTGGAGGTTCTTATCGAAGTTAAGGGTTAATCTTGAAGAATAAAGAGGTATGTATAAGAAGAAGAATAAACTTTTACTTTAATGTTGGTTAGAGAAAGAGAAAGTGTGAGAAGATGTGGTGTTGGAGGCCAATGTTGCCTACATCTTTCTATACTTAGTGAGTTAGACATCAAAAACCGCCTTTCTACCTTTGTCAACACCATAATTCTTCGTTACTTTAGCCATGTGATGCGCCAAGGAGATGCCATGAAAGGCCTAGTAGGGAGTACGGGTATAAAGGAGTCCTTTAATATTCACTAATTCTTTTAATGATGGCGGAGGAAAAAAAAAATTTCTTTTTCAAAAATTCTTTCTAAAAGGATCATAATCAGTGCAATTTTACTAAAACCGTAACCGTACCCAATCATAATTGTATATGGCATTTAACATTTCTCAGTATCTAATCAGTTGAATCTTAGATTTAGTTAGTTAAGTACTAAGAAGTTGAAATAACGCGGGTATACTTTATAATTAATCATGACAAGTTGTTCCCGGAGGTTTCCTTCATAGAGCACACCCGGGTCCTTTGCAATAGACACATTTGTGACGGAACACCATGAAGTTTTAGTCGGTGTGGTTTCGACATACCATCTCACCGTATAATATTTTGAAATAAAGAGTGCTTGGAGTTTCGTGCCCGATTTTCTCTATAGGATCTACGTATTGTAACAGCCAACTAGCTTAACCACTTGCTAAGTCAGACTGACATCTTTTTTATTAACAAGTTATGATATAAAGAAACTCATATCTATATGAAACCTTTTTTTTTTTTTTTGTGTGGAAACCCTCATCGTCACCCCACCGGAGCTGAGGGTGAGATGGTATCTCGGACTCGAACCGACTAAAACCACACGGTGTTCCATCACAGAGGCTATATCGCAGGGGAACTGGGATACCCTGACAAGGAAGCCATCGGGAACCCCTGCAAGCCTTGGCCACCTGATTAGCAGGTGACCACTTTATGGAATGTGTTGTGGAATGTGGGGGTTTTACGGCGGGCCTGCTTCTGCTAGGGTAACGGTCAGCCCAACCCGTTACCCCAGGCCAATCTATATGAACCCTGAAAATATTATAGAATTTTTGGGTAGTCGTGTAAGAAGATAAATAATTTATAAGTATTCTTGCATGCATAGGCCTACCCTACCTGCCTACCCGCCTGCCTACCCCGCCTGCCTACCCCGCCTGCCTACCCCGCCTGCCTACCCCGCCTGCCTACATACCATCCCGACTCAAGAAAGGCGTGTCTTTCTCCATTCGGGGTATGCAGAGACATCCCGTCACTTGCTTTAATCCTTACCTACATTACGAGCTTCTTATACTGTCAGTATAATGCAGTTAAATATTAAATCCTTCTATGGTAGTGTTAACTAGGTATTGAATTAATTATCTTAATCTGTATAATTTATGTCCATGTATGTAGGTCAAGATAAAGTCGTCACGCTACGCCACAGATCAATGGTTATTACTGTTACTACCCATTTTTGAATGAGTTGCATTAAACAAAAGAAAGCCAGCATACGATAACAATAATAGCTTAGGTATTATATGAAATAGGTAATTACAATAGAGATACGTAACTTTTAGGACGTTTCTGTCCTTAAATACAATACTTTAAACCTCTATATTGTATATTATATCTATGAAATCAATAAATAGTAAAAATAATGTTTTTACTATATTTTTTTTGCGGATGAGGGACGAAATATACAGTTGAAATGTTTTATTACAAAACAAAATAAAATTAACATAATTTAACATTTATAACACCAACAATATTTGCCATTTAATATTTCCCATATGGATCGGTAAATCTCAGATGCATTTAGTAAAAAACACAAATAACACCTAAAAACTAACTAAACGCGTTTAAACCTTCGAGACTAGAACCAATGGGTTCTAGTCTCGAAGGTTTGGAATGAGCTACCTGAGATTTTTTTTCTTTCTTTTTTTTGAGTTGTTTTTCTCTTTTTTGTTTGAGTTGAAAAACAAATGACGACTCCAATGAACAATTAAAAATAAATAAAAAGTGAATAAACATTTAAATTTTATCATCATAACTTAAGGCTAGATTGATTGACTCTTTATTGTAAAGTTAGACACAATATCAGCTTATAAATACTTAACTAACAAAATGTACATTTGGCTTAATGCAATTCGCTATCTCTTCCAGGCAACCATTCTGTGGAGAGAGAGATCTGATTTGATATATGAGTCTACGGTCTATAAGGATGTACTTAAATTAATACTAATTTATATTGTAAAACAACCGCATTAGAAATGATTCTTCTTGAGCTTCACAAACATTCAATCAATTGACACAAATAAAACCCAGACCCGGGACAATTATTTGTGGATCACATCATTTTCATTGGTCCATGAGTGTATTGAACCTACGCTCTCCGGCTCAGCAGCCAGGATCACTAACCACTAGACCAGTACGCCAGTCAAAATATTATAATAAACTTAACCTGTATCGGCAATAATTTAAACATGCATGCATTTCCTAAATGAAATGAAAATAGCGTTCTATTTCTTTTGTTAGAAACAAAAGAAATAGAACACTGTTGAGATAACGCTAGCTAGCTAGCTAGCTAGATATTCCAAACAAATCATAAGTACAGCCTTGCTAGGTGATCACACCTATGGGTTAAAATTAGATGATTTTAACAGCCAAACAGTGTGAAAATCTTTATTACGTACATGAAGGATTTCTCAAATTGTTTGTAAGAGATCGCAGATTGGGATAAGACCGACAATTGTACTAATACTTACTTTTTATTCCTTGTGAGTTCAAAACTATTTTTGGATACATATACATATACTCACGCCTTTATTCCCGAAAGGGTAGGCAGAAGCGTCTCAAAATCAATCAATCATCATTTTGCCGATTACAATTTAGCCTTATTTACGTAATACGGGGCATCCGTATTGCTATCATCCGTCATCATGGCAGAGACGCTGCAGGACCTACAGCAGATGCTGAATGACCTAGCTGACTCTTCTGTATACATCGGCCTACGGATGAACTTGGATAAAACCAAGATCATGTTCAATAAGCATGTACTACCGGAACCGATTGCGGTACACGGGGCCGTTCTGGAAGTTGTTCAAAAATATGTATACCTCGGGCAGACATTGCAGTTAGGTAGAAACAACTTTGAGGATGAGGTGAACAGAAGAATTCAGCTGGGTTGGGCAGCCTTTGGGAAGCTACGCCGAGTCTTCTCATCGTCGATCCCACAGTGCCTTAAGACGAAAGTCTTCAATGAGTGTGTCCTACCCGTCATGACATACGGAGCCGAAACGTGGACACTTACGGTACGGCTGGTCCACAAGCTTAAAGTTGCTCAGCGTGCTATGGAAAGGGCTATGCTCGGTGTTTCTTTAAGGGATCGCATCAGGAATGAGGTGATCCGGCAGAAAACCAGAGTAATCGACATAGCCCACCGGATCAGCAGGCTAAAGTGGCAATGGGCTGGCCATATTAGCCGCAGAACCGACGACCGTTGGGGAAAACGAGTTCTTGAGTGGAGACCGCGTCTGGGCAAACGTAGCGTAGGACGCCCACAGGCCAGGTGGAGTGACGATTTGCGCAAGATGGCTGGCAGGAGCTGGATGCGAGAAGACGAAAATGGATCGAAGTGGCGTGCAATGGGAGAGGCCTATGTCCAGCAGTGGACTGCGATAGGCTGATGATGATGATGATGGGCACTTTTGGGACTTAGATGGAAAAATTTGGAGTACTCGTATATTGAGAGGAAAGAGAGGATATAAAGGGAAGGAAAGCAATATTGCTAATACAAATGGTTTGAGAAGTATAAGCAATAGTGCAAGCAAGTCAGGGTCGCATACCTATAATTAGAACTAGCTGGTGTAGGGCCCTTCGAGTCCTTTAACTTACTATATTTGGTGTGCACCAAAGAGCATATATCTACATATATATGTATGTATGATTACGAATGTTTCATTTACTGATACCAGTAAATGCCTTTTCAACCGACTTCAAAAAGGAGGAGGTTCTTAACTGAAATGTTTTTTTTTTATGTTTGTTACCTAGGCACTTTTGACTGCGTGAACCAATTTCAACGATTTTTTTTTTATTTGAAAGCTGATGCTCCCGCGTGGTACCCTTTTAATGTGGTCCAGTTCTGACAATGGCATCAATGAGAAAACCATATAAGTCTTAAATTTGTATTATGTGCGCGACAAATGGATTTCGATGATTCTTTTTTTATTGGAAAGGATGTACTTTAAGGGTAGTTAGATGAGAGTTTGGTCTTGTTGTGACAATGGCATACACGAGAAAACCATATTAGTCTTAAATTTTGTGATAGACGCATTGAAGTTAGTTGTCTACTTTAAAGTCCGATTATACTAAACATGATTTCATTAAAGGCATTTTTATTTTTTATTTTTTATACTTTTACTAGGTTCACTTGTAAATGAATAACTAACAATGTAAAGAAGAGAAGAACCTGGAAGTTAATTTTAACTGAACGTCTATCGAAATGAAATATTCATAGATTATGTAGCTCATATATAATATATAAATTGTATATCTATAATTTGGCATCTTGGAGCTGGTCTATTAACAGAGCCAGGAATGAGATAGAGGAACTCTTATTGACTACTAATGAACTTCTCTAATATAAGCTTAATTGGTTTGTTTTTACAAGTTTAATACACAGACAAAGGCGATTTTTTTGTTTGTTAGTTTTGACAGATACTTTCATTGTCCGTATTACTGTGACCAAAAAAAATAATTTTAAATCATTGGGCGACTTACAAATAACATTGAATTCTCTTGTTTTACATACAAACATATATCAAATGAATTAGTCGTAAATTCTGACAGAAACTAAATGAAAACGTGTTTGTGTTTTTATTCTGAAGCAGTTTGCCACGCTCATTTTTATTATATATATATATGTATATATATATATATATCCCTATTAATAGTGTAGGATCTAGAAGGCAAGCAGCAAAAAGTAACTCAAAAAATGTTTAATACAAATAATAACAGTTCAACGGACTTATAAAATGTATTATCTGTCGCTTAACGAAGCTATATATACCATATTCCACAAAGAGTTATAAGATTTTTAAGATTTATAGCGTAGAAAGTACCATATAAGACAAGTTCCATTTATATTGAAACTAATATGAAAGTCGGATGTAGTACTACTAACATACTTCACATTATTAGAAACAGTTAAAGAGGCAGCTGGTACCACATCCGACAAATTGGATATGTATTCAAACTATAAAAAAATTCGGATGTGATGCTACCGACATACTTCGTGTTACAAAATAATGTTAACAGTGTCGAATATGGTACATCCTATAATTTTAATTGGACAGTTCTATATATTTCATTAACTAATTAATAAACATTAATTTATGACAAAATCATATACGATACGCTGAGTTTCATAAATATCTATAATAAATAATTACCTGTTTCTACATGTTGTTCAACTAGAAAAGATGAAATATTTTAAGCCAGACTCTTGTCCTCGATTGTAACTTGTTTAGTTGCATGTTTTATTAATCGGGCTGATCGAATTTTAATGAATAGAAAAATACTTACTATAGGGAACACTTAAAATAATCTGAGCTATCACTATACTTATAAGCGGCTGTGTTAATAAAATAATAGGTGCATTAAGCAACTTATACAGCTATAATAACCTAAACAAGTGTAACAGTTATTCATGCTAACACCACATGCACTGTCACTGATGACATACCTTTAAAATAAATAAAAAATATGATTACAAAACATTCTTTAACTATATCTTAAACTGTCTAAATCTGTCTGTCTATAACTATAGACACACAGATTTAGACAGTTTAAGAATTAATAAAAGTCAAATAATATAATAAAAGTCATTAAATAGTTAAATTATAGTAGGAATAAATTAACACATTCCGAGCTTAGTCATTACAATTATTTATAATAATGCCTCATACAATAATTGTGTTTACACTATCAATGTCCTTTCTTATTAAAAATGTCATACGACAATTGAAAGTCAAATGAAAGTCAATGAAAAGAAAATACTTGGGAATAGAGAAGCCTATCGAAATTTTCCCACCGAAAAGAGCGCCGCTCTTAAATATAACAAGAAATAGAAGAAGAATCAAAGTGGATATCAGAGAGTTAACGTCAAGGATTGTTCTTCTCAGAAGTGTGTAGTAGCGTTACACTGTTTTTGATATACCTAGCCGGAGCATAGAATTTTACTTGATTTAGTATCTCAGGACAGTTGATTTTGTTATGAATGAATAGTGTACGCAAATATACTATCTGCCATTCTTTTTAGCAATGAAAGGGGTTGTATCCTAAAATAGTGCTAGGTTGGTTTTGCTTGCCATTAGTAATTACAAAGTATTTTAATAATTACGAGCTACAAGTACAAGGCCTGTTCATTATAATATGTTATACCACTAACTTATAAAGTTAACTACCTATTTAGCACAGAAAGGGCCTAATGTTAACCTATTTTTATCTTTAATATACCTGTGCTGTATTCAAATTAAACACCAATTATAAACCTATTGATCAAAACGAAACCATACAGTTTTACTTTTTAACTTAGGTCTGCTTCTCCGAGAACTCTCTATGACCGGAGATCGGCTATCATAGGTGATATTTTGATCTTAAACACGGCAGCGCGAACGTTCTCAACAAGATACGCGTGTCAGAGGTTCTAGAGCTGCAACCTACCTACGACTTCTTCGGCGTGGTATATTTTACTTTATCTTTCGCATTACGTATTCAAGATACTGGAGATTGCATATCTTGATAGTGTTTAAAATAGTTGTTGTTGATATTCTGCAGCATTCTCTCATTAGGCACTATATTCGTCCACTGTACGTTAATGATTCTTCTGTACACCCACATTTCAAAAGCTTATAAGCATTTCAAAGTTCATTATTTCAAAGTCCAAAACTCTACTTCATATAGAAAAACTGAAAAGATGTAACACCGAGTCAAACGCACCCTAGTAGATATAAAGTAACTAATTACAGAAATGTGCTGCGAGCCTACTCTTATGTTACACTTTAGAAATGTGTTGGGAACACAACTTCCATAATTTATTTATTAATAGCTTCACTTGTAGGTAGTGTAACAGGCCCTTTTCAACTGACTTCAAAAAGAAGGAGGTTCTCAATTCGACAATGGCATCCATGAGAAAACCATATTAGTCCTAAATTCGCATTAAGCATGTGCGTGTCAAATGGAAGAATAACTCAATATCACGCCAACCGATTTCGTTGATTCTTTTTTATTGGAAAGGATGTACTTCAAGGGTAGTTAGGTGAGAGTTTTGTCCAGTTGTGATAATGGCATCCATGAGAAAACCACATTAAGTCGGTTGTCTACTGTTTTAAAGTCCGATTATCTGATTACACATATGTATATATTTTCTTTTGAGCTTTCATTTTAATCAAGGCTACACATTATTATACATTTTTTCATTTAACTATTCTTTAGCAAAGAATAGTTTCAAAATAAACACAAGTTATTATATACTCATTTATTGTACCAAAAACCTCCAAAATGTTCAGTACGGTTTATCATTTGTAATTTATAAAATGTGATATTAAACAGATATAATACATTTTAGACTTTTATATCTAGCTTACACCACAATAAATTAAATACTTGTTTTTTTTTTTTTTTTTTTTTTTTTATATTAGCCTACCATAGTGACTCCACTTTGCCTGATGGAAAGCAATAGGTGGAGTCAAAGAGTGGTGGTCACCATCCTCATTGCATGTCTAGTCAATGCAGCATGGTGACCCACACTATGGCGGCCTGGTGAGATGCTTTTTCACGCCCCGCTTAAAAGACCCGGGATCATAGTGGGAAGGAAACACGTGCGCTGGTAGAGAATTCCAGGCTTTTACCGATCGGCACAAGAAAGAAGAGCCAAACCGTTTAGTTCGGGTACGTATATTTTCGACGCACAAACGGTGACTCCTCAGGCCAGCACCTGTAGTCCTGTAGAGGAAGGGAGAAGGTGGGACCAATTGGAAGAGCTCATCAGAACACTCCCCGTGATGTAGGCGATAGAGGACTGCCATAGAGGCGACATCTCTTCGCAACTGCAGAGGCTCAAGAGACTGGGTGATCTCAGGACAGTCGATAATGCGGACTGCGCGCCGCTGTAACCGATCGAGAGCGTCAAGCAAATACTGCGCATAGCCGTCCCAGAGATGAGAGCAGTACTCCACGCAGGAGCGAACCTGGGTCTTGTACAAAAGACACAGTTGCTCGGGCGAGAAGAACCGTCTCACCTTGTTTAAAACGCCGAGCTTACGCGAGGCCGCCTTAGTGACACTCTCGATGTAATCGCGCGGATTGAGATCCCGGCAAATATCCATACCCAGAATACTAAGCCTATCCTGCAGTGGCAGTTGAGTGCTCTGAAGAGTAGGAAGGGGAAGGAATGGAGACTTTTTGGTAGAGAACACACACGCTTGTGTTTTCTTGGCGCTGAACTCGACCAGATTCTCACAGCCTCACATTGGGAAATGCGGCTCAAGACCCGGTCGAGCTCAGCGACAAGCTCCTGTCGTTTTTCCTCAACGTCTGCCAGCTTGGCAGTAGGATGCCCGAAATATCGCCCGTGCACTGTACTGTCGTCTGCATAACAATGTATATTGCCAAGGGCCAACATGTCATTGATATGCAGAAGAAACAGCGTAGGCGATAGGACGGAGCCCTGAGGTACACCAGCGCTTACCTCGTGGAAGTCTAAGGCCGCGCCGTCGCAGAGAACCCTAATGCGGCGCTTTTCGAGGAAGGCGGCAACCCAGTTGCAGAGTTTAGGTGGCAGACCAAATGCAGGAAGTTTGGAGAGAAGCGAGCGGTGCCACACCCTATCGAAGGCCTTGGCAATGTCGAGGCTGATGGCCAAGGACTCCCCATGCCTATCCATAGCCTCACCCCAAAGGTGTGTGACGTACGCTAGAAGATCACCCGTGGATCGGTTCGGCCGAAAACCATATTGCCGATCATTTAACAAGGAGTGATCCTCTAGGTGGCGGATTAGTTGGGTGTTGATGATCCGCTCGAACACCTTACAGAGTATGGAAGTGACGGCTATAGGTCGGTAATTGGCTGGATCGGAGCGGTCGCCTTTTTTGGGAATGGGTTGAACATTCGCTTCTCTCCAGGCCTCCGGAACAATTCCTGAGGAATAGGACAGGCGATACAAGCGCGTTAGTACGGGAGACAACTCAGGTGCACAGTTCTTAAGAACCACCGCCGGAATACCATCGGGTCCACTGGCTTTCCGGACATCGAGTGACCGAAGCTCCGCACGGACATCCCTCTGCCGGATGCGAATATCCCGCATTGCGGAGTCGCAGGACGCAATGGTGGGCGTGTGCGCGCAACGGTCATCGATTCGGGAGTTAGCCGCAAAGAGGTCAGCTAGTAGATTCGCTTTCTCTTGCGGCTCGTGGGCCAGTGATCCGTCAGGGTAGTTCAACGGCGGCAGCGAAGGTTGGCAATAGTTGGACTGCACGGCTTTGGCCAATCGCCAAAACTTACGGCTACCCGTAGGGTACGCGACGAGTTCTTGACCAAACCGTGCAATGCGCTGGGCATCTGCTCTGATGTAAGCCCTCTTGCATTCCCTAGTGGCTCTGTTTAGTGCTGCTTTTAGGCGATCAATGTCTGGGTCACAATGTGCGCGGGCCCTGATCCATGCGCGGTAGGCCGACTGCTTTTGAGCAACGGCCCGGATGCACTCGCGATTGAACCAGGGACGGGTCTTCGTGCTGGCGACTTCACTGTAGGGGATATAATACTCCATACCGACAGTGATTTCGTCAGTCACGGCAGACACACTTTGCGACAGATCCCTATCTTTAAAGCAGCGTTGAGCCCACGGGATGGATGCAAAATATTCCCGCATTCCATCCCAGTCTGCTGACGAGTAGTGCCATAACCGCCGCCTTGTTACCACAGGTCGTGGAGGCGTAACTAGAGGCACTGAGGTCGACACCAGGCAGTGGTCGGAGGATCCCAGAGGGGCGAGAACCGATACGCTGTACTGCGCTGGGTGATTCGTCAGCAGTAGGTCCAGCAAAGAGGGCGCTTGACCCGTTATGTCTGGTATCCTGGTGGGCTGGAGTACCAGTTGGGTAAGGTCATGCGTGAGAGCAAATGCGTGGGCAGTTCGACCAGCGTGGTCAGTTTTGGAAGATCCCAGCCAGGACTCATGGTGGGCGTTAAAATCTCCCAAAAACACCAGTTCGGCGGTCGGAAACTGCTCCTGCGCTTTATCCGCTGCTTGACTCAGGTGGTCAAAGAGTCGAGTTGTCTCGGAGTCTCCGGAATGGGAGCGATAGAGGCACACGTAAATCCGGCTCGTAGAGCCAAAATCCACGTGGAGCCAAAGGATGGAGAAGGATGTGTCTTCTAGGCAGTGCAGACGGCGACAACAAACATCCGCCCTGATGAAAAGGCACACTCCAGCCCTTGCGAGGAAGCACTCCTCGAGCACGTAGCCGGGATAGTGGAGATATGCCGTGTCGGCAGGGCGGCGTATTTGTGTCTCCGTAAGAAAGAGCATGGCCGGCCGAGCCGTCTCGAGGTGTTGGTGTACGGTGCTGAGGTTTGCATGGAGTCCACGTATGTTAGTGAACTCCACCTCAAAAAGCGGCTTGGTGGGAGAGGAGGATGCCGCTGTAGGACCACTTTTCTTTTTTTGTGCTGCCATGATAGAAGAGGAAGGGGGCGTAAAAGGCATGACAGTCATCGTGGCAATGTAAACTGAGACTAAAAATGCTGTGTCATCATGTATTGGTGAAACATGACGGTGACCGAACCGCCGGACGGAAGGGCCCCCGTACCCTCCCGGAAGTGGTCGCCGGGTCCCACCATCCGGTCACCAACCGGCACGACGAGCCACTCCGTGGATTATGCGCGACCTGACGGGGCAGCCTCCCAGGGTGGTTAGCCGTGGTTGGGCCCCTCTCTATGCCGCGGGCGGCCAGCGGCACCACCGTTTCTACGGGTCTCCCTGGCCGACGGTTCGATCCACGCCACCCTCACAATGACTCTACAGCACTCCACTGCTCACACACATACCACGATAACTGTCACCCCTGCATCGATGGGCCTCCGGTCTCTCACTCACCAGCGAAAGGCGACACCACGAATGTTGTCACTTTAGGCTGGTTTTCTGTGAGAGGGTAGTATGTACTGCCCCGGTCGAGCCGGCCCATTCCTGCTGAATAAATCAGCGTGGCTCTACTACCTTACAATGATACCTTACTTTATCAATGATATCACTGAATTAAATGCTTTTCTTCCCGAAGTTCAAAAGTTATGTGACACGAACTTTCGGCTTTCTATGGTAATTAATTATTTACCGATGTTCACCAAAAGCGATGTAGTCAGTATTAACAATATTTTCTTTCTTCAGCTAGCTTCTACTGTCGACATTTTCGTGCCGTCAGCTATATTTCTTTTCCTAAAAGAAATATTAATTAATGTATTTTATTCCAAAAACCTTTCATGCTCTATTTTTATTTCGTATTCGTTCTATTGGACTATCTAGCCAGTTTGAGTTACAATTGCGTGATCTTGAAAGACTTCCTTCTATCTCCTTGTCATTTCATTAGCCTTCACTTTTGACTTATTCTGGGAATGGGACTTATGGAAAATTTGGGTGCTCAATAAACTTGTACAAAGTAGTTGAGTCAGAGTCTATAACACTAAAACTAGCTAGAGTCGCCGTCGTCAAATAACAGACATACAGACAGAAATTCATTTTATAATTGCTTTGAAGAATCCTGTAGCTTTACTGATTGCATTTCACTAACAAAATTTACAGTTACAGTAAATAAGAATTTGAAAATATTGCATAATTGCTGTAAAGCCTTCTAGTTGATTGAAGTTTTTGAACCTTGCATAATGGATTTTTTTTTAGACAGATAGCTTCCGCAGTAGGAATTATTCCTGTATAATAAATATTTACTCTATGACAAATTGTATTTCCCCGTAATGAGTGAGGTTCCCGGAGACCTTCCTCTCCCCTCATTCCCCTCTCCTCTATCCCATCTCTTCATCCCCCCTCTCTTCTTTCCCCACCCCGCATCACCCTTAAAGGCGGGCAGCGTACTTACGACTTTTGAGTTGTTCGTCTGTACCTCTATAGTATAATATATATGTATATATATATATATATATATATATATATTAGTGGTTATCTAAAACTGCTACTTAAACTTTCGCTGTTAACAAAATAAATCCAACACTGTGTCACAAAGGACTTTACAGTCACTTATTTAATGAATTTATGACGAACGAAATGAGTATTTACTCAGATTTCTGACATCTTAAAATCTTCTACTGATATTTATTTATATAAAACTTACCGGAATAGAGAGTTTTCCTTGATAATATTTTCACCATCTGCTTTGGTCTGCGGTAACCTTAAGCCTTTGGTCTCCGGTAAGGTTAGGCACATACCAGCCGTAAGAAACGCTACTGCTGTGAATATCACCATTGGCAACAAATCCCATAAGCGAGACTGTAATATAAAATATTAATTCAATCGCAGCGAAAGACCCTATTGACAGTAGCAATCTCATAAAAAATCTGCTCATGCTTGCATGGTGAGTGAGGTTACGAGGGAGCTGACACCCTTTCATTGAGTTGCAGATGTTAGTGTGTTCATAATTATGGGTTGCCCGTTATACTATAAAAAAGTCATATTATGAAAATGTGGCGCGTGGATCCTTTTCGTCTCAAGGATGGTTTAAATTATAGACTTCAGCCGGTTAAAACAATGCATTTAATAACTTTGTTATATATAATAGAATTGATTTAATGTTTCGACTGAAGTTTTCTCGCGGCCATCTTCAAATCGTCTAAATCTCCCTCCCCTCAAGCGACGCCCCTTCTTCAGCATAAACACCAACCTTATACACTGGAGGCATCAGCTCAGAGGTAGAACGAGTGGAGGGGTAGCTCTAGACGCATAGAGGGCAATTTAAGAGACAATGGGAAGTGCGAATGGCCTTTAATTAATAACTTAAATACCATTGTAAAAACAAAGGCTCTGAAAGAAAATATAAAGCTATCCTTATGAAGGGCAAGAGCCCACGCTAAATTTTTTAGTCACAAACCACAATATCTTATTTTACTTTAGAATTATTAGCCGCCATATGCACTTAACAATATACAGGTGTTTCAGAACGGTGTGGTATAATTTGAGAAGCGTTGTATGAAGCCGATAAATAGCTTGAAAAACATGTAATACAAATAGTTTTTTTGGCATAGGTAAATTTTCAAACAGCATACTATGATTATTTTTTTATTTAAATAAAATATGTTTGCCACCAACATACTTGGTACTAAATTCCTATAGGCTAATTCAAGTCAGCCCTCTGTCTTACAAATTAATAGTTTTATAGGTACATTTTAAGTGTAGATTTTTAGTTTTAAAATTGTGGATTTCTGTATTAAAAATCACTGTTTTTGGATTTACGTTATTCCCGGAGTTTACTATATGAACCGATGAATAGATAACTAAAATATGAGTATACCTTTCTGAAACATTCTGTATAAGTAGATCTTTAGTCTAAAGAAAGTTTTAAAGTTTTTACTCTTAGGAGTGAAAAGAAGCTCAGTACATGTAGCTTTTCACTGGAAAAAATATTACTTTATTGCTATAGAATTTAAACGCATTAAATAATTCACTATACGAAAAAGTTGATAATTGTAAAACGCAAAAACGGTATTCGTAATCTCCCTCGTGTTCCATAATCGAAATAATGCTGAGTTGATCATAATTGGACCACCACAAATTGTATTCAAAAATACATATTTGAAAATCTTTCCAGAATTGGCGGAAAAATCACTTAACATAAGTACTTAAAAAAAAGGACACATACAATCGAATACTTGTACTTTTTTGAAGTTGCTTAAAAATAAATAAAAATATCACCATCGTTTAGAATCAATCGAAAACAGTACTTACAGCGTACACAATAAAGGGTGAAAATATATTGGCACTAAATGCACTCATATGTAGGATGGACATGCCTGAAGCCCGGAAAGGAGTCGGTATTATTTCTGTACACCATTGCATACTAGATGTGTAACACGTGGTCATAAAGAAACGTGATGCTATGGCTAAACTGGCCTGAGGGAGTCCTGCAAAGCAAAATTTAAAAAACATAGAATGTATATATTTTTACATTATCCTTACCAATTTTTTAAATTAAAACATTATTGGATGTCTGTTTATCATCAACTACCTTTTACGTGCAACCTCACTCTTGTATAAAACATTATTTAATACTTATTTAGTTTTCTGTAACAACGTGTTTAAACATTTTGAAGATGATCGGTAGTTAAACGGTGAAAGTGTATAAATTAATAGAGCCACTTTCGCTAATATTAAATCTAGTCTACTCTATTATATCTAGATTATTTAAATTCCGACTTCTCTGTAACAGTCATAGTCAAATCCTATATATGTAAATAAAAACAAAAAAATATATACGGGTTGATTGGAGAAACTCTTCCGTTTTTTGCCAACTGAATATACTCTTCAACTATATAATCATTAATATTATTATTCATCCAGGTCAACAAATAGTAATATGCTAAAATGTTATAATGAAATTCTTAATCTAGAATTAACTGACCCACAGTTTAAAGCAAATTATATTGTGAAGCAAAACAAAAATCTTTAAGTAGAGAACGAGACTTATGCCTGTTTTCACCGACATCCCCAAATGGAGAGAGAATATATCATATATCAGCGTCTATGAAACGACGAAACGAGTATTACAAGTTAACGGTCAAGTCAACGGCTAAGAGGTGCTCGTTTAGCAGCGTTTGTCCTGCACGTGTCTAATTGAAAAACCCACGGCACGCAACCTCCTCGCTGGAAAACGTTTCTAAGCACTATATAACATACTGATAATGATGATAATCATGACTGTTTGTTATTATAGTAGTAAAGATATTAAAATAAATAAACAAAAAAAAAAACACAAAGAACCACAAAAAAAGGAACCACACAGCTTTCTATGTAGATCATGTCATTTCCTCGACAGAAGTTTAACCTGTAACTTACGATTGCTATCAATAAAACAGTATTATTAAAATATTTAATAAAACAATCTTGCCTGCAGGCACGAAGAGAGCTATCAGAAGTAAGATGCTGGCTATAAATGAAGAACCAGTCGTGGAGTTCCTTCTGCCCAACCTGAAAACGGAATAAATGCTTCAATAAATATCCTGTTTATGTACCTTCGGACGTCCCAGCAATAACAAGTTGATGAGAGTTCGAGTATGATGGGGTATGCGATCTTGAGATGCTGGAGCTGATCTTGAGATACAGTTGAAATGTTTTATTACAAAACAAAATAAAATTAACATAATTTAACATTTATAACACCAACAATATTTGCCATTTAATATTTCCCATATGGATCGGTAAACCTTCAGATGAATTTAGTAAAAAACACAAATAACACCTAAAAACTAACTAAACGCGTTTACATTGGTTCTAGTCTCGAAGGTTTGGAATGAGCTACCTGAGATTTTTTTTCTTTCTTTTATTTGAGTTGTTTTTCTCTTTTTTGTTTGAGTTGAAAAACAAATGACGACTCCAATGAATAATTAAAAATAAATAAAAAGTGAATAAACATTTAAATTTTATCATCATAACTTAAGGCTAGATTGATTGACTCTTTATTGTAAAGTTAGACACAATATCAGCTTATAAATACTTAACTAACAAAATGTACATTTGGCGGTCTTAATGCAATTCGCTATCTCTTCCAGGCAACCATTCTATGGAGAGAGAGATCTGATTTGATATATGAGTCTACGGTCTATAAGGATGTACTTAAATTAATACTAATGGATGTACTTAAATTAATACTAATGTTTCTAATAAAAGAAATAGAACACTGTTGAGATAACGCTAGCTAGCTAGCTAGCTAGATACTCCAAACAAATCATAAATACAGCCTTGCTAGGTGATCACACCTATGGGTTAAAATTAGATGATTTTAATAGCCAAACAGTGTGAAAATCTTCACTACGTACATGAAGGATTTCTCAAATTGTTTGTAAGAGATCGCAGATTGGGATAAGACCGACAATTGTACTAATACTTACTTTTTATTCCTTGTGAGTTCAAAACTATTTTTGGATACATATACATACACTCACGCCTTTATTCCCGAAAGGGTAGGCAGAAGCGTCTCAAAATCAATCAATCATCATTTTGCCGATTACAATTTAGCCCTATTTACGTAATACGGGGCATCCGTATTGCTATCATCCGGGCACTTTTGGGACTTAGATGGAAAAATTTGGAGTACTCGTATATTGAGAGGAAAGAGAGGATATAAAGGGAAGGAAAGCAATATTGCTAATACAAATGGTTTAAGAAGTATAAGCAATAGTGCAAAAAAGTCAGGGTCGCATACCTATAATTAGAACTAGCTGGTGTAGGGCCCTTCGAGTCCTTTAACTTACTATATTTGGTGTGCACCAAAGAGCATATATCTACATATACATATATGTATGATTACGAATGTTTCATTTACTGATACCAGTAAATGCCTTTTCAACCGACTTCAAAAAGGAGGAGGTTCTTAACTGAAATGTTTTTTTTTTATGTTTGTTACCTAGGCACTTTTGACTGCGTGAACCAATTTCAACGATTTTTTTTTTTATTTGAAAGCTGATGCTCCCGCATGGTACCATTTTAATGTGGTCCAGTTCTGACAATGGCATCAATGAGAAAACCATATAAGTCTTAAATTTGTATTATGTGCGCGACAAATGGATTTCGATGATTCTTTTTTTATTGGAAAGGATGTACTTTAAGGGTAGTTAGATGAGAGTTTGGTCTTATTGTGACAATGGCATACACGAGAAAACCATATTAGTCTTAAATTTTGTGATAGACGCATTGAAGTCAGTTGTCTACTTTAAAGTCCGATTATACTAAACATGATTTCATTAAAGGCATTTTTATTTTTTATTTTTAAATGAATAACTAACAATGTAAAGAAGAGAAAAACCTGGAAGTTAATTTTAACTGAACGTCTATCGAAATGAAACATTCATAGATTATGTAGCTCATATATAATATATAAATTGTATATCTATAATTTGGCATCTTGGAGCTGATCTATTAACAGAGCCAGGAATGAGATAGAGGAACTCTTATTGACTACTAATGAACTTCTCTAATATAAGCTTAATTGGTTTGTTTTTACAAGTTTAATACACAGACAAAGGCGATTTTTTTGTTTGTTAGTTTTGACAGATACTTTCATTGTCCGTATTACTGTGACCAAAAAAATAATTTTAAATCATTGGGCGACTTACAAATAACATTGAATTCTCTTGTTTTACATACAAACATATATCAAATAAATTAGTCGTAAATTCTGACAGAAACTAAATGAAAACGTGTTTGTGTTTTTATTCTGAAGCAGTTTGCCACGCTCATTTTTATTATATATATATATATATATATAAATATAAACGTTGTATTTCTAGTTTTCAAATAGTAAAATTTGCTATTCAAAAACTTATTCGTAACTTCTCTAGGATCCCATCATAAACTTTTCTTACGGTAAAAAGAAATAAAATCAGAACACAATATGCATAGAAATCGCTAAACATACGCTCATAAAAAAAATGATAAATACAGTCGAATTTACACATCTTCTTTTTTAAGTTGGTTAAAAAAATAATTGTATATATATGTATATATAAACAATTAATGTTTAAACGCAATAGGTGTGTCGCATCGTTCATTTAATTTTAAAC
This sequence comes from Tyria jacobaeae, assembly GCA_947561695.1. Lineage (NCBI taxonomy): Eukaryota > Metazoa > Arthropoda > Insecta > Lepidoptera > Erebidae > Tyria > Tyria jacobaeae. The sequence continues at coordinate 21,834,794 of OX387208.1, read as the reverse complement.
AGATCTGCTCACGACCACCTCCTATTAGGAGAAAAACGTATATAATAAACATTATATCTAATATACAACAAGTTAAAAAAACCCAATGACTATATTCTTCGTGATCTGTTAACTTCTAACTGGTATTTTAATAACGATTTGTTTCAAACCGAATTCATTTTCGGACTTTTCGAAAAATAATTTTCATTGTAGGAGTGTTATTTACTTGATGAACTCACAACTCGCCCTGTCTGTAACTATGCTGCCTGTCCCTATTAATAGTGTAGGATCTAGAAGGCAAGCAGCAAAAAGTAACTCAAAAAATGTTTAATACCAATAATAACAGTTCAACGGACTTATAAAATGTATTATCTGTCGCTTAACGAAGCTACATATACCATATTCCACAAAGAGTTATAAGATTTTTAAGATTTATAGCGTAGAAAGTACCATATAAGACAAGTTCCATTTATATTGAAACTAATATGAAAGTTGGATGTAGTACTACTAACATACTTCACATTATTAGAAACAGTTAAAGAGGCAGCTGGTACCACATCCGACAAGTTGGATATGTATTCAAACTATAAAAAAATTCGGATGTGATGCTACCGACATACTTCGTGTTACAAAAGAATGTTAACAGTATCGAATACGGTACATCCTATAATTTTAATTGGACAGTTCTATATATTTCATTAACTAATTAATAAACACACATTTATGACAAAATCATATTCGATACGCTGAGTTTCATAAATATCTATAATAAATAATTACCTGTTTCTACATGTTGTTCAACTAGAAAAGATGAAATATTTTAAGCCAGACTTTTGTCCTCGATTGTAACTTGTTTAGTTGCATGTTTTATTAATCGTGCTGATCGAATTTTAATGAATAGAAAAATACTTACTATAGGGAATACTTAAAATAATCTGAGCTATCACTATACTTATACAAGCGGCTGTGTTAATAAAATAATAGGTGCATTAAGCAACTTATACAGCTATAATAACCTAAACAAGTGTAACAGTTATTCATGCTAACACCACATGCACTGTCACTGATGACATATCTTTAAAATAAAAATAAAATATGATTACAAAACATTCTTAAACTATCTGTCTGTCTATAGTTATAGAAAGACAGATTTAGACAGTTTAAGAATTACAATAATATAATAAAAGTCATAAAATAGTTGAATAATAGTAGGAATAAATTAACACATTCCGAGCTTAGTCATTACAATTATTTATAATAATGCCTCATACAATAATTGTGTTTACACTATCAATTTCCTTTCTTATTAAAAATGTCATACGACAATTGAAAGTCAAAGAAATACTTGGGAATAGAGAAGCCTGGCGAAATTTTCCCACCGAAAAGAGCGCCGCTCTTAAATATAACAAGAAATAGAAGAAGAATCAAAGTGGATATCAGAGAGTTAACGTCAAGGATTGTTCTTCTCAGAAGTGTGTAGTAGCGTTACACTGTTTTTGATATACCTAGCTGGAGCATAGAATTTTACTTGATTTAGTATCTCAGGACAGTTGATTTTGTTATGAATGAATAGTGTACGCAAATATACTATCTGCCATTCTTTTTAGCAATGAAAGGGGTTGTATCCTAAAATAGTGCTAGGTTGGTTTTGCTTGCCATTAGTAATTACAAAGTATTTTAATAATTACGAGCTACAAGTACAAGGCCTGTTCATTATAATATGTTATACCACTAACTTATAAAGTTAACTACCTATTTAGCACAGAAAGGGCCTAATGTTAACCTATTTTTATCTTTAATATACCTGTGCTGTATTCAAATTAAACACCAATTATAAACCTATTGATCAAAACGAAACCATACAGTTTTACTTTTTAACTTAGGTCTGCTTCTCCGAGAACTCTCTATGACCGGAGATCGGCTATCATAGGGGATATTTTGATCTTAAACACGGCAGCGCGAACGTTCTCAACAAGATACGCGTGTCAGAGGTTCTAGAGCTGCAACCTACCTACGACTTCTTCGGCGTGGTATATTTTACTTTATCTTTCGCATTACGTATTCAAGATACTGGAGATTGCATATCTTGATAGTGTTTAAAATAGTTGTTGTTGATATTCTGCAGCATTCTCTCATTAGGCACTATATTCGTCCACTGTACGTTAATGATTCTTCTGTACACCCACATTTCAAAAGCTTATAAGCATTTCAAAGTTCATTATTTCAAAGTCCAAAACTCTACTTCATATAGAAAAACTGAAAAGATGTAACACCGAGTCAAACGCACCCTAGTAGATATAAAGTAACTAATTACAGAAATGTGCTGCGAGCCTACTCTTATGTTACACTTTAGAAATGTGTTGGGAACACAACTTCCATAATTTATTTATTAATAGCTTCACTTGTAGGTAGTGTAACAGGCCCTTTTCAACTGACTTCAAAAAGGAGGAGGTTCTCAATTCGACAATGGCATCCATGAGAAAACCATATTAGTCCTAAATTCGCATTAAGCATGTGCGTGACAAATGGAAGAATAACTCAATATCACGCCAACCGATTTCGTTGATTCTTTTTTATTGGAAAGGATGTACTTCAAGGGTAGATGAGAGTTTTGTCCAGTTGTGATAATGGCATCCATGAGAAAACCATATTAAGTCGGTTGTCTACTTTTTTAAAGTCCGATTATCTGATAACACATATGTATATATTTTCTTTTGAGCTTTCATTTAAATCAAGGCTACACATTATTATACATTTTTTCATTTAACTATTCTTTACCAAAGAATAGTTTCAAAATAAACACAAGTTTGCTATTATATACTCATTTATTGTATCAAAAACCTCCAAAATTTTCAGTACGGTTTATCATTTGTAATTTATAAAATGTGATGTGGTATTAAACAGATATAATACATTTTAGACTTTTATATCTAACTTACACCACAATAAATTAAATACTTGTTTATCAATGATATCACAGAATTAAATGCTTTTCTTCCCGAAGTTCAAAAGTTATGTGACACGAACTTTCGGCTTTCTATGATAATTATTTACCGATGTTCACCAAAAGCGATGTAGTCAGTATTAACAATATTTTCTTTCTTCAGCTAGCTTCTACTGTCGACATTTTCGTGCCGTCAGCTATATTTCTTTTCCTAAAAGAAATATTAATTAATGTATTTTATTCCAAAAACCTTTCATGCTCTATTTTTATTTCGTATTCGTTCTATTGGACTATCTAGCCAGTTTGAGTTACAATTGCGTTATCTTGAAAGACTTCCTTCTATCTCCTTGTCATCTCAATAGCCTTCACTTCTAAAGCGACTGGTTGACTTATTCTGGAAATGGGACTTATGGAAAATTTGGGTGCTCAATAAACCTGTACAAAGTAGTTGAGTCAGAGTCTATAACACTAAAACTAGCTAGAGTCGCCGTCGTCAAATAACAGACACACAGACAGAAATTCATTTTATAATTGCTTTAAAGAATCCTATAGTTTTTCTGATTGCATTTCACTAACAAAATTTACAGGTACAGTAAATAAGGATTTGAAAGTATTGCATCATTGCTGTAAAGCCTTCTAGTTGATTGAAGTTTTTGAACCTTGCATAATGGATTTTTTTTTAGACAGATAGCTTCCGCAGTAGGAATTATTCCTGTATAATGAATATTTACTCTATGACAGTGTCTATGACAAATTGTATTTCCCCGTAATGAGTGAGCTTCCCAGAGACTTTCCTCTCCCCTCATCCCCCTCTCCTCTGTCCCATCTCTTCATGCCCCCTCTCTTCTTTTCCCACCCACTTCAGTCACTTATTTAATGAATTTATGACGAACGAAATGAGTATTTACTCAGATTTCTGACATCTTAAAATCTTCTACTGATATTTATTTATATAAAACTTACCGGAATAGAGAGTTTTCCTTGATAATATTTTCACCATCTGCTTTGGTCTGGGGTAACCTTAAGCCTTTGGTCTCCGGTAAGGTTAGGCACATACCAGCCGTAAGAAACGCTATTGCTGTGAATATCACCATTGGCAACAAATCCCATAAGCGCGACTGTAATATAAAATATTAATTCAATCGCAGCCAAAGACCCTATTGACAGTAGCAATCTCATAAAAAATCTGCTCATGCTTGCATGGTGAGTGAGGTTACGAGGGAGCTGACACCCTTTCATTGAGTTGCAGATGTCAGTGTGTTCATAATTATGGTTTGCCCGTTATACCATAAAAAGTCATATTATGAAAATGTGGCGCGTGGATCCTTTTCGTCTCAAGGATGGTTTAAATTATAGACTTCAGCCGGTTAAAACAATGCATTTAATAACTTTGTTATATATAATAGAATTGATTTAATGTTTCGACTGAAGTTTTCTCGCGGCCATCTTCAAATCGTCTAAATCTCCCTCCCCTGAAGCGACGCCCCTTCTTCAGCATAAACACCAACCTTATACACTCGAGGCATCAGCTCAGAGGTAGAACGAGTGGAGGGGTAGCTCTAGACGCATAGAGGGCAATTTAAGAGACAATGGGAAGTGCGAATGGCCTTTAATTAATAACTTAAATACCATTGTAAAAACAAAGGCTCTGAAAGAAAATATAAAGCTATCCTTATGAAGGGCAAGAGCCCACGCTAAATTTTTTAGTCACAAACCACAATTCATCATTACAAAATCATTAATATTATTATTTTACTTTAGAATTATTAGCCGCCATATGCACTTAACAATATACAGGTGTTTCAGAACGGTGTGGTATAATTTGAGAAGCGTTGTATGAAGCCGATAAATAGCTTGAAAAACATGTAATACAAATAGTTTTTTTGGCAGTTACGTTATTTTTTACGTTATTCCTGGAGTTTACTATATGACCCGATGAATAGATAACTAAAATATGAGTATACCTTTCTGAAACATTCTGTATAAGTAGATCTTTAGTCTAAAGAAAGTTTTAAAGTTTTTACTCTTAGGAGTGAAAAGAAGCTCAGTACATGTAGCTTTTCACTGGAAAAAATATTACTTTATTGCTATAGAATTTAAGCGCATTAAATAATTCACTATACGAAAAAGTTGATAATTGTAAAACGCAAAAACGGTATTCGTAATCTCCCTCGTGTTCCATAATCGAAATAATGCTGAGTTGATCATAATTGGACCACCACAAATTGTATTCAAAAATACATATTTGAAAATCTTTCCAGAATTGGCGGAAAAATCACTTAACATAAGTACTTAAAAAAAAGGACACATACAATCGAACACTTGTACTTTTTTGAAGTTGCTTAAAAATAAATAAAAATATCACCATCGTTTAGAATCAATCGAAAACAGTACTTACAGCGTACACAATAAAGGGTGAAAATATATTGGCACTAAATGCACTCATATGTAGGACGGACATGCCTGAAGCCCGGAAAGGAGTCGGTATTATTTCTGTACACCATTGCATACTAGATGTGTAACACGTGGTCATAAAGAAACGTGATGCTATGGCTAAACTGGCCTGAGGGAGTCCTGCAAAGCAATATTTAAAAAACATAGAATGTATGTATTTTTACATTTTCTTTACCAATTTTTTAAATTAAAACATTATTGGATGTCTGTTTATCATCAACTAGCTTTTACGTGCAACCTCACTCTTGTATAAAACATTATTTAATACTTATTTAGTTTTCTGTAACAACGTGTTTAAAATTTTTGAAGATGATCGGTAGTTAAACGGTGAAAGTGTATAAAGTAATAGAGCCACTTTCGCTAATATTAAATCTAGTCTACTCTATTATATCTAGATTATTTAAATTCAGACTTCTCTGTAACAGTCATAGTCAAATCCTATATATGTAAATAAAAACAAAAATATACATATATACGGGTTGATTGGAGAAACTCTTCCGTTTTTTGCCAACTGAATATACTCTTCAACTATATAATCATTAATATTATTATTCATCCAGGTCAACAAATAGTAATATGCTAAAATGTTATAATGAAATTCTTAATCTAGAATTAACTGACCCACAGTTTAAAGCAAATTATATTGTGAAGCAAAACAAAAATCTTTAAGTAGAGAACGAGACTTATGCCTGTTTTCACCGACATCCCCAAATGGAGAGAGAATATATCATATATCAGCGTCTATGAACGACGAAACGAGTATTACAAGTTAACGGTCAAGTCAACGGCTAAGAGGTGCTCGTTTAGCAGCGTTTGTCCTGCACGTGTCTAATTGAAAAACCCACGGCACGCGACCTCCTCGCTGGAAAACGTTTCTAAGCACTATATAACATACTGATAATGATGATAATCATGACTGTTTGTTATTATAGTAGTAAAGATATTAAAATAAATAAATAAAAAAAACCACAAACAACGACAAAAAAAAGGAACCACACAGCTTTCTATGTAGATCATGTCATTTCCTCGACAGAAGTTTAACCTGTAACTTACGATTGCTATCAATAAAACAGTATTATTAAAATATTTAATAAAACAATCTTGCCTGCAGGCACGAAGAGAGCTATCAGAAGTAAGATGCTGGCTATAAATGAAGAACCAGTCGTGGAGTTCCTTCTGCCCAACCTGAAAACGAAATAAATGCTTCAATAAATATCCTGTTTATGTACCTTCGGACGTCCCAGCAATAACAAGTTCGAGTATGATGAGGTATGCGATCTTGAGATGCTGGAGCTGTTCCCCAAACTCCTGAATCCATCCGTAAAGGAAATATAATCCCTTTTTTATTACTTTTCTTGGTTACCGTTTCCATTTTCTCACAAATTTCCTATATTTATTTTCTACAGTGCTCGTGTGATGCCAATAGGTTTGCCCCTCACTATGATACTGGGATTAAATGTGGCAAAATATGAGTGTATGATTAATTCGTGTATATGTTTTTTTCTCAAGGTCACGCATTTGTTTCTAAAGTAATCTAAATGATTTGATAAACCAGCTTTAAAATTAAGAACTTCTCCTATTTTTATGTGTATAACATAATTCAGTCTGTATTCATAAGTCCGTACTCACTTATTTGAAATCGTATTACGTGTTAGTGCATACCAAGCATTAATTCTTACGAAGTGGCACAATGTTCACGTTCTCAAACGACCATTTTAACACGCTTTTATTAGCTTCACTCAATTTATTATTAACTATAGTATTAGCAAAACAAAAAGCTCATGTTGACGTCTGTCACGGTCTGTCATTATAAATTTAAAATAATATTTTGTTTTTATTACAATTTCCTTAAAAACAAATTTATCACACTTTGAGTACATGATCCAACATATTGCTGTTGTCAAGTGTGTTGTACTAATATACATATTTTCATAGCGTGGTGATAATTTGAAACAAAATTTAAATCTGTTGAGATATAATTAAAGAAGCTCCAGAATTGAGAATTTAACAAAAATATTTTTAATCGATGATTACTTAAAACAAACCATTAATAGTTTCATTTAAAATTTTCATAATGTTTTTTTTAAATCTCTTTTGAGATCCGTCCGCTTTTCCGACGACTTTTAAATTACATACTTCTAAAAGTCGTTAATACATACTAACTTTATACATACACAGACACATACACACACGCCTGTAGGGCGGGGTAAGCAGAGGCGTAAATACCGGCCACATTTTGCCTGTAACTTTTTAATCCCATTTACGTAATAGAGTAGGGAGGGGCTTTATTGCTGTCGTCCAGGCTCTTCTTATTTTCTTTTTTTTCTCTCTTTTCAGTCGCAAACTTAGTACTCGAACTGGCTGGTGCTGGAAAGTCCCAGTTCTTTAACCAAACACCTTACTTTATATTAACATCTCAGGTTTATATAACCATGACTATAACTAGTTTAGAATTATCGTTATTGCATCATTCACGAGAGCAGACACACATCGATACTAGTTGATAGTTGAGACCACCGCGAATACGCAAACCTGCTTGACGTCCAATATGGAACTAAACCAGATGATAAGGAGTACCCATTTTTATAAATATATGTTTATTTATATCATTCAATATATGTTTATTTAAATTACATTTTCTTGCAATTAAATGCTGTAATAGTAATGTGATACTTTCAACGTTATTTATATTATTCAACAAACTAATCAATTCAAATTTTAATTATATTAAATAACTATTAGTTTAATTTTTTTTTATAATACCTACAAGGAATTGAAAAAAAAAAGAATTTTTTTTTTGGACCAAAAGTTAAAACACGCGGTGCCTGTATGACATGTATGGGCAGTAATGCCGTATCTATTTAAAGAACAAATTAATGTAACGAAGGTGGAAACCTTAATAACATGAAATTACGTGACGTACCCACCTATCGAGAATAATAATTACGAAGAAAATAGATGCTAATTCGAAGACCTCATTTAAACTGAATATAGCAAAGAAACTCAAGCCAAATGAGTCAGCCAAACGTGTCAGGCCATCAAAAACTATCCCACAGCCCATGAATACCAGAACCAAACTGAACAATACCCAACGCAGTTCTTTGCTTCTCAGCATTTCCAAAATAGACTGTTTCTCCTCTAGTTTAGCTTTCTCTCCAAATATCTGCAAAAAAAAATATTAGGCATAATATACTACATTGCAATTTTAGATGACCAAGCAAAACATAATAAAATTATAGCTTTTATTTGTCTACTAACAATATATAAGTAGTGAGTAATTGAGTGGCTGCTAGCACTTGTGTTGGTGTTGGGTTAATATCGTTATTAATCAGTTATCTAAATACAGGCGGAATGAGCCACGTAGCTGCCCATAAAACTTTCTTAAATTCTTTTATTTCTTCAATTCACATAAGTGCCTTAAGGCAGTCCGGAATTAAAAGTCTTAAAATGCGTACCGATCGCCTCATTTCAAAATCCATAAGGAGGTTTTATTTATAAAATAAATGCTATTGCATCAAGTTTCTGAACGAATAAAGACAACAAACCTGTCCCGTGAAATGTCGGTAAGTAACAAGGAAATACCTAAAGAAAGGAGTCTTACTCTAAATTCATCCATGACATCATCAGGAATCTTCTTTCCATTAATGGACTCAAATTTTTTGAGAACTGCTATAGCTTCATCAACACGACCTTTGCTAACTAACCACCTGGAAACAGATGGGATATTGCTTGACTTTTGACAGTTGGAACTAATATGATAAATAGAATTAAAAGCAGTGGACCGGATATAATGGTACACGTCGGCAAAAGCCTATTTCCAACTATAACATAATTCTACTTTAACCCTCAACTTACTTGACACTTTCAGGCAAAAACCAAGGAGTTAGCAGCACTAGAAACATAGGTAGTGAAGTAACCCACATCAATATACGCCAGTCAGCTACATAATACGCTATCCAAGGCAGTAATATGCCGGCAACTGCGAAAGACAGTGCCAATGCCATATTGGCTACTAAGGTGCGGTATTTACATCCCACATATTCAAGGACTGAAAAAAAAATTAGAGCTTAAATTCTGAACTTAAATTCAGACATCTCACAGGGCCGCCTAATTCCAAACTAAGCGGAGTTCCCACCAGGCTGCTACTACATATTTCTGAATACATACACATAATGTCTGTTATAGACAGGCTACACCCAGACACGGAATAAATGATTATGCTGCATTAGTTACTACAATTTATAACAAGAAATTCATGGTGAGGCCAACCGTGGTTAGATTGTCCTTTTAAAATATATGAATATTAATAAAACTAAAACACTGCTCATAAAATGTCTACATATTTTTAGTACACACATTTAGTTTAAATGACTGAAAAACACTAAGACTGAAAAAATGCAACATTTTGCATTACATTTTGCACAACATATTTATACAAAGTAATCTTTATTAACTTTAAAATCAATTGAGGTCAAAAACAGAACAGTGTAGCAACTTAAAAAAATATTTTAAATAATTTGAATCAAAATTTATTTCATTCATAAAAATATAAAGCCTTCACATGCATACCCGAGGCTAAACTTCTATCTTCGATTCAATATCAGATGATTTTGTTAAGAGCAAAGTCACCTGCAGGTACATGGTCAATAGCCCTTCTAAAGACGTTCATATGCTTATTGTGACTTGTCTTTTAACAATGACATCTAAAATTGTAACGAGGCAGAACGCTTTACAGCCGCTTCGTCAAAACTACTGACCAATATATCGTCATACATCTAACAAAACTCGCTACTTGTGATACAAGTACTTTGCATTCTACCTAAAACGGTACGAACACTACCCTCGTCAACTCAAGTAGAAAATTAAGACATTTTGTTTATACCTAATACATATAGGCCTTGTAAATCGGACTTCAGCAATATAACAAGTGACTTTGTCTTGATTTTTTGACGGAGAATAAATGGAAGTAATTAGAGGACAAAATAATGAAAATGCTTACTGCTTGGAAGGCTGACCATGATTCGAATTTCGATTATTCGATTTTTAAATAAAATAACTTCCGATATTACTGTGGCATTAAGCAACAAGTAGGAAAGCCTACATATTTAATAATGAGTTAGAGAAGGCGCTTAAATTTATGAACTGTGGCTATGAGAAAATTAGACTACCTGTAGAAAATCTTGAAAAAATTACACGTTAGAACTGGGGAGGAGGGTAAACGATCACATTCACTAGCATGGAAATAGGCAATGTGCCACAAAACGCAAAGAAATCACCAGCGTCTTGTCCTGCCTTGTAATTCAAACATGCAAATGGCTTCAGGTTACCTCGCAAAATTGGCTTAAATAGAGAATAAGAGTTTCTATAAAATGTATGTCAGGTTCATAAGAGGTTAACGCATGGTCTTCGTATTAGAAGTATAATAATATATATATGTATATATATATATACATATACATATATATCTTGCGGGAGTGGATTGGGATATGTTGACTGCACTGAGCAATTCCATAATTCTCAATATTCTACAATCTACAAAAAAGGTTTCTTAACATTTTTAATTAAAATGACTCCTTTCAAAGTTATTCGACGTTGAAGTTAAATTAAAAAAAAAGATAAATTACAGTTGAATTTAACTTCAAAGGATTTGACTCCTTTCAATAAAGTACTTCGAAAGGAGTTAATTTAATTAAAAAAGTCAAGAAACCTTTTTTGTAGAGTATTAAATTTCCCTTAAAAATCAGTATTCTGAACCGTAAAAATATTTATATTTCTGGTAGCTACAGGAATCCAAAATCGAAATGCAAAATTGAAAAAATAAATCAACGTTTAAGGCACGATTACAAGAAAACAGCTTGTTTTACATTAATTTACTAAGAAAACTTTTTTCTAGGAAATTTAATTCCCTATAAGAATACGCATCGCTAAAAATTTTCAGATTCATAATTGACAACTTTTGAGTAAAAAATGCGATTACTGTCGAAAAATCAATAGTCGTAACGATAATATTATTAAGGACTCAAACCTTAACAATATTTTTTTTTCATCATCATGAATGATATTTTCACAGTATCGTTAAAAAAAATAGTCGGTTTTTTTGGCCAGTCTAAATCTATATAATAATGGTCCCACAAAACCAAAATTGTAACTTTTGCTGAAGATACCACCCTAATTTTTATTGCTTTCTGTTGGGACAAGACTTTTATTTATGACCAAGCAGGTTTCAATCGCGTAACTAAATGCCTCTACAAAAAGCCCTGTCTCTCAAGGTATACAAAACGAAATGTATACGAATCTCATTCATCATTCATCATTCTCCTCTCTTATTGGCATCTGTTCCGTTGCATGAACTATCCATTTTAAATATACAAAACTCCTACAAAATCTTTATAAAGGAAATAAATAAATGATAATAATTATTAAAAACACGTAAAAGTTTAGCACCTCTCCTGCGTTGCGAAAAAAAGCTGGTAATTAGCAATCATGTGTGCACGTGGATTTATTTAGTTCTGAAATTTCATAAGCCTTCTCGAGGGCTAAAACCTCTACATGCTGGATGATTAGAATAAATTTAAATAATTACCTAAAACATACAGAATCATGAAGCAGTTATCAAAGGATAGGCCGACGATAAACCTGCAGAGGATGAAATCCCATACATTGTTGGTGAATATAGTAGCAATACCGCCGATACCACCTATCAAGTTTGTAGCTGAAAGTAGATAATATAATCACAATTATGCTTTTGTACTAATTTTACTTTTGAATCTTCTTTAATTCCTCAATAGGAACTATTATAGGACGACTATGTTGTGTTTCTATTCATCTGTCTGCTTGCCAAGAGCCAACCTCTCCAGATTAAAATTGGAATTAATTTCATATAGTTTCATAGGTCTTCGATCCCGTGAAAGTGTAAAATTCTCCTCATTCTCATTCGCATTTAAATCAAGAGGTTTCATAATCATCAGCCTCTCGTCGTTATTTGCTGGGATCACAAAAGTTCTAACTGACCTAGAATCATAAAACGTAGCAATAAGCAAGGTCTTCCCAACACAAAGTCATCCAAGTCCAGTTCCCAACCCAAAAATCATTGATTTACATGAAAAATACTTATTGTGAGTGCAAACTTTTACACAGCGGTTATAAAATTGATTGTGACGTACATTGATGTATGGGAGAGAACTGCAAAGTTAAGTTTGTCCTTCTCCCTTTTTATCGAAATCAACCAATTATTTAGGTAGAAATAGAAGTTTGTTTGTTTAAGGAAATCATTAATACGCAAGTCCGACTAGCGTATAATTATTTATTTTATCAATACGATTACAATAGTAATTGTTTACATTTAATATTTAGGCCTCCCTCCATGAATTCCAAGAAAACCTGTTAGAAGTGGTCTGCATCCACTGTCGACCTGCGATATTTACCAGGTGGCCATCTCACCCTCTAGGTAAGCGCTAATTAACCATAAAACTCACATACCTATTATAGCAGGTACTCTGCCGAACCGATCAGCTACCCATCCGAAGACAAAAGTTCCTATTACAGAACCAACGAAAAACACTGACTGTGCCGTTGGTACGTAAGAAGCGTGACTGCACACCCAATCTCTCTGTAAACCATTGTAATATTATGTATATTGTCTAAAACTGTAGCGGTGTTTAATATTCAAAACATCAAATAATAATAATAATAATAACTTGACACATCTCACACACGGCCGTCTGATCCCAAACTAAGCAGAGCTTGTACTGTGGTAACCAGACAGCTGATAAACATACTTATATACTTCTAAATACACATATAGATAAATTACACCCAGACACAGAACAAATGATCATGCTCATAACAAAAATATTTATCCTGGGTGGGAATCGAACCCACGACCTCTGGCTTAGCAGTCAGGGTCACTAACCACTAGACCAACAGACCAGTCTAATTAAAAAAAAAAAACAAGCAGGAGAGTTTTTTAAAGTTTTTTTCTATCGCATCACACCCAGACTTTTAATTTTACTGGAATAAACAATATTACGAACAAGTGTAATATTCCAAATGCAACCAGCTTTTTTGGAAAATATATGAAACAAAAACATCGTCATCACCATCACAATTGCCTAAAAATCGTGTAATATAACGAAATGTTTGATATCTTCTTTTGAGTAGAGGGCTCGGAACGGAGTACAGCCAGCTCGAGTTACAGGTCTGCGAGCCAGAAGCTTTCGAGTTTGCTTATATTTTCCAATCTATACAAGCAATATCCCGGTGGTTCCATGGCGTTTCTTTGTCATTTCCCTTTTTATGAACACCCAATTATCCCTTCATTAATTCTAAATGTCCCGATTGACGGTTATAGGTTTAAATTCTAATTGCAAAACGTGGGTGTTCATTGCACCTCTGCGTTCCCCTTCGAAAATAAGTATATCAACGTATGAACGTATGTAGTCTACAGTCTTATTTGTTTCACAGTAGTTTAAAGATGAGTACTCAAAGGAAATGTAATTACTTACCTCAGAAGTCACAGTTTCATAAGGTATATCATTCAATTCAAATTCCCAGCCATGCTGGCATGGTACTGTAGGAGTTATATCTGAGGGCGGGATCAAAGTCTCAAGTACTCTAGTCCAGTTGGTGTCAAAAGTCTTACAGTGGTCCCAATCACCTGTGGCAGCTCCAGGGGCTGATAGATTTTTCCTGAATAGTAATAATTATAACTTCAGACATTTTACACACGATCGTCTGAGCCACAACTAAGCAGAGCTAATATTAAGGTAACCAGTGCTGATGCACTTATTAAACATAATTATATATTTCTAAATATAGATGCATATTAGAGATAAATTATATGAGGCTCAGAACAAAATGGTCGTTCTTATCACACAATTATTTGGTGGGAATAGAACCCACGGCGGTTCGATTTCCACGCGGGACAAATAATTGTATTATGAGAACGACCATTTGACTCTCGCTCTGACTTATCACTTTGTATCGCTAACCACTAAACAATCAGTCCAGCTATAGATTTCAATACACACATTTCAATCACACGTGCTTCTTGGATTCCTCTTTAACCGTAACCGGTTTATTAATAAAATTAATATTATTATCACAGTAGTGTCACTCTACTCACGCACATCTCATCTCACATACATCTCTTTAAAATGAAAATGTATGTTGCGTATTATTACGATTTTTTTTAAACTCTCCCATCTCACTAGATAAAAAAAATGTCTGTCAGCCCCAATAAGTATAACATAATGCCATACCATACCTCATAATGAACCAACACTTAACGTACGAAATAAGTGTACTTTTGGTACTCGTTTACGTAACTAGCTGTTTGTATCAACCTGCCCTTAATCTAAGTGTAAAGTTCAAAATAGTCTTTGACAATGATTTGTAATTGTATGTAGTATTAGTTGTAGTAGTGTAATTATGACATACATAGACACATGCATACACTCATCAGTATCAGTAATTATTTTAGCTTTTTGAAGACGGTTTTTGGTTTTGGTTATGGAGGATGAAGTTATTTTATATATGAGTGGGCATACTAGAAAAATACTTTGTATATTTCCAGGATGGGCCCACAGCTTTCCTTCGTAAGACCGGCCTACTCTAGCTCCCCCTAGCTACGCCTATGGAGGAGCGAGCCCTCTATCACATATAAGCAGGAAACTGATAATTAAATCAAATCATTAAAACATCGTTGGTTGGCATTCATTCGGTTTCATTTGTGTCAAAAGTTATTATTTGTTGTGTTTTGCTGGAGGTCTGAGCAGTCAACCCTAACATCAAATAAACACTTTTCTGTTTATTGAGAAGTAGACGAATTTATCACTACATTGACAATAATAATATAATTCAATGAGAGGCACCATCTGTGTACTCAGAAAATAATACTTACTTATCGAAAAACGCTCCGTAATGCCACTAAATTACATATATATTACGCCGCTACGTCATTCAGTACACATTACAGTTATTTTTACAAACTCAACTCGTATTAAATAAAGTTTGTATTTACTAACATAACTTTATGTGCAGTTTTGTAAGTCCCATTCAGCGAATTCCCTATCCCACGTGTCTGACCATCGTTTAGATAATGGTAGCAAAAAAACATATTTTCGTCAATGCCATTCTAATCTAATTTAAATTTGAGACAAAATTAATGGTAGACAAATATGTATATTACATATGTTTAGGGATGATCTAGCTACCCTTTTTAAAGGTTGAATGATACTCGGTAGTATGCCAAAGAAAGCTGCTTTATTTAACAAACTGTCACTAAGGTCATTACATGACGGAGAATCTTTACACTGTGACTTAAATGTAAAGGAATTCGATACAGCGCCACCTATCATCCAGAATGTAAACTAAATTTACTTAATGTTTTGACCTACTTTGAACATACCGAAAGGACCTTTGTCGTTAAAAAATTGCCACCCACCGTGGCAGACAATAAAATGCAAACTACAAAAATACAAAATTAGCCTTGATGGGAAACCTTTAAATGCATAATAAATAAGCAATTACCTTTTACAACTACAACAAACTTGTTGAACTTTAATCTTACAAACTGTTCTTAATAACTAACAAAATGATTACATTACCTAATCTGTGGCACGCACAATTTTGAAATGGGACTCCCTCTTCAGGGGACCCTTCCAACACCTGAGTTGCGATCCATGCATGCAAACCCTGCCTGGTCTCTAACAGCTGCCGCGGTGTACTAAGGTAAAAACTTCACCGCTACAGTGCTCCCTAGCTAGTTCGAATATATAATTCGACTCGACGCACCAAAATGTTCAGGGATGATCGATGATAATTACACATATTATCTACTACTC
This sequence comes from Tyria jacobaeae, assembly GCA_947561695.1. Taxonomy (NCBI): domain Eukaryota; kingdom Metazoa; phylum Arthropoda; class Insecta; order Lepidoptera; family Erebidae; genus Tyria; species Tyria jacobaeae. The sequence goes on along the minus strand of OX387208.1, from coordinate 21,818,573 downwards.
AACGCAATGGTTAAAAAGCGTTCAAAGTTACAAAAACCGAACATAATTGAAATTTATAAAGAAATCTTAATTCTAAAATTGTAATTTCTTAGTTAACACTTGTAAACGAATACGTATCTTTAAAAAAATATGTAAGTGGACTACAGTAATCTTTATTATTATTTTTGAAAATATAAAATAAACGTCAAAACAAAAAAAAATAACGTCATCATGCTTTGCTGCTGACAGTATTTTTTTCGATAAGACAGGATCGCGATTACCTTCTGATTTAAAAACATGGTACCCAGGATAGGTATCTTTTGTTTTAAAAATTAATATACTATCGGTCGCTGGGGATCTACTTAACTTTTGCACAATTGTAATATCGTTTTTTTTTATTATTATAACTACACGTTTGTTGTGTAATTAACATCAATCATCATCATAACATGTATTTATTGGACAGATCTGCATTCTGTCCAATACTACGAAGAAAGTTTAACAGTGGTAGAACCAAGCTTAGGCACGAATAGGCCGGCTTGACCGATTCGATACAATGGTCTCACAGAAAACCCGCTGCTAAGCGCTTGCGTTGCACATCCCCGAAATTGTTTCAAAAGAAGGACCCAACTCTTCTATCATTTTTCCCATCTTCCCCTCCACCCTCTCCTATTTTCCGTCAGCAAATCATCCCCTTTTTGCCCGCACTCTTTACATTGCAGATATCCATGTACGGTAGTTATCAGTTACCGTCAGATTTTTCAAGAAGTGTGCCACAGGCATGATTACGGCTTTACAACTATTTTATTAATGACAATTCGCTCTTTTAGACTTTTGAGACGCGTTTGAAACTTCTCTGCCTTCTTCTCCGGGGATATACGCGTGATGTATTTATTAAGTGCTCAAGAATCACGTAGGGGCCTTACATTGACTAAATCCGGACCATATGTTTTAAACGTAGCTATAGATAGATTTATAAAAAAAAACTTTGAAAATGAAATGAAAAGTCATTGTATATTGTTCAGAAATGTGTACCTTTACCAGGAAAAGCATTTCACTATTCAAGTTTCGCTATTCGCCGGCACCACATAACGCTCTTAGATTTTATCACACGTTTTTAAACAGCTTGTATACACGTATTGTATTTATCGGTCGTCACTCACCTTAACTCCATACTTAAACTAGCTAATTCAGGAACTCTGCACCAATGATTCTTCGGTGTTGCAGTTATAAACATTTGCACGAAGTAAACGAAAGCATAAGTGTATCCTAATGGCATCATTATTAAGAACAATAGCATCTGGTACCGGCCAAAATCTCCCACATGAGACAAGACTTTATCCAGAATGTTCGCATCATAGACAACATCTGTGACTTTTACAGGCTCACTCTAAAAACAAAACACAACACCACTTCAACACTAAAATATCTAGCCTTCTCATATATTAATGAATTTATTTGAAAACAAGATTTCAATTTTGTTTAAATTTTTTTAAATAAAATTCTTAATAAAACAACCCAAAACTAACACTTCGCTTCTCATTTTTTATGTTTGATAACCCCATGTCATAAATAAATGCAAAAAATATTTTTATTTGAAATTAATACTGTGTAAAGAACGTCTTTATTCGTAGAACTGTGCAATACGAATGATAAGACACTTGAAACACGAAATTTATGAAATAGTAAGTACTGATATTTGTATCAACTCTGCTTACGACAGTTACGGTTACTTCTCACCGCGGCTGTAAGATAATGAGTACCTACATATGTGGAGCGACAGTGCATTCGACTGCATTATAGAGGGTTTGATGCCACTCACTTAAATTAATTGCATTAGACTGAGCAAGTCAAGTCAAAGCATTTATTTGAAATAGGCCCAAAATGCACTTTTGAACGTCAACATTTACCTTGAAATAGAACTGATTCTAGTGTAGTGTATTAAATGTAGTTTCGTATGGAGAAGAATGGGGAAGAAACTCCACCGTTACTCTTTTAAAATGTTTTGTTTAAATACAATCATTATATATAATTATGTGTGAAAACGATGCACCTATAATAAAATGACTATACCGTAATAGGTAAAAAGAATTAAAGCGAAGCAACAATAGATAAATTATTTTAAGAAAGATACATGGTGCCCACACATTTACAATATAGTAAAAGTAAGTATACGATTTACACAGAATATTAACAAATAATAAGTCAGTGTGTGAGTTAAAATAATCACTGCGTGTAAATCAATGTCATAAAAATATAATTTATTATACAATACAATTAGCAAGAACAAGAAAAGGATATTTTTATACGCAGTGTTTCCGAAAGGTGAGTTCACATTTTAGGGTTTTTTAAATAACCCCGTCAATAAGGTAAACCTTTTTCAGGAAATCTTGTAATGTTTATTACAGTAATTATATTTTTAATTAAAATTGATCTATAGAGCTAATACTCCGTTAAAGACGTGAAGTAATGTTACAGAGAGAGAGAGAGAGTTTTTAATTTTCAGAGATTATGCGTAATTATAATGTGTCCTACGTTATTCATGTTACAATGCAAGGGTATAATTTGTTAAAAAATGTTTAAGCAGCCTTTTAAATATAGATAAACTTTAGATGCTATAATTAGCGTTAACTGGTTATTCATTTTGTAAAATATTAATTCTCCCGTAAGTAGTGCAAAACAAACCTACAAAGTAGTTCCAGAAAAAACATACTGAAATATTTTATGCATGAATATTTTTTTATGCTATAAAAGGCAAACGAGCAGACGGGTCACCTGATGGTGAGTGAGTACCGCCGCTCATGGACACCCGCAACTCAACAGTCACAAGTGCGTTGCCGGGCCTTTTAGGTAGGAGTACGCTCTACTCTTGAAGGTTTGAAGGTCGTATCGGTCTGGAAATACGGCAGAAGCCCACAGTGTTGGAGTGCCATTCATCCAGGTGATGAAGATAGATATTTTGTTGCGTAGGACGACGGTGGAAATCTGGGGCCGGTATAAGTCTGAACAATTCCTTTGAACACTCCCTCTGATACAAGCGATAGAGAATGCAGAGTGAAGCTACATCTCTACGCAACGCCAAGGTGTCAAGCCGATCAGAAATATCTTGGCAATAGATAAATCGCCTTGATAGTAACACATAGACAATATTACATATAGATAAAAATAAAGACAATATAGATAGAGGTGTCAGTGAAAAAAGTTTGAGATTCTAATGCGATCGGGTTTTATATTACTTAACAATTTTTATTGAATTGTCATAAACTTTTGTGATATATTTATCTGAAATTGGGATCATGCTAATTTGAATTTATATCTTCAATGCTAATTGCCACAAGACGAAATAATCCTTCTTTCTGCTTTGGCAAATGTGTTACAAGGAGATTGTCCAGATAAACCATGCAAAAATAAATATAATAATACAAAATAGTAAATAAGATACATATAATATAAGTAACATAAGTATAATATATAAAGCATAAGTTAACATAAGTATAAGTTTAAAGATAACTTTTTAGGTTAATCGACAAAACCGATAGATGTCGTTGTAAGGTTGCACTGAATCACGATAAGGTTTCGTTCACAGAGGCTATATACATAATTTTATGGAATTGTTACTAAGTATCAGAAGAAGACGTCCCACAGACCGCGCTGCGGCCGCCTACGACCCGCCTCTATCTAGGGGCGGCGTAAGATTCCGCCGGCAGGGGGCCAATGCTCCGATCCAGCCTCTACACGTCCTCTACAGGGCGTTGTGACGACTTTAACGGTTATTAAGTAGAACCATAAGTACTTTTCTGAGAATATACGCATTTGTTATTAAATAACAGTGGTATTATTTCTCATTCTACCGACCTAAATTTCGCTCAGAGATTGAAAGTTAAAATATTTGATATTAATCAAAATTACGATGACGTTAACAACGAAACAACAACAGACGACGCGACGCCTAATAATATAAATTGTCATGACAAAAAGCAATAACATCAATCACAGTTTTTTAAGAATTATAAGAATCATTTACTTAGTATTTTTATTCTATTGACTTCGTTTATAATACATATTTTTATACCAGGTTTTATTAATTGACCTACAAAAGAGAATTTATAATTTTTTTTATTTGTTACATCAGTTTTATTTACTTTTTAACTAATTTATATAGAAGCATACTGGTCACCGGCAAATTGTTTGTATATTTCCAGAGTACGATTACATTCACATGTTTGATAGGCTGATATGCAACATTGCTTTTAGTATTTAAGTGCTGATAAACGTGCAAACTGTACTGTCTATATAATAACACTATGAAATGAATCTATTATTTTTATGGTAACTTTAATGCTTTAAGGTTTTATAATGACACGATATCTGACGATAGTTTTGTAAAAGTCAGTGATTTTCGAAATGCATAGCTTGCGTACCTGTCCATTTCACTCTCGCAAAAATCCGAATGAATTGTAAAAATATTTTCGTTTGTAATAACAAACAAACGCTATACGTTAAAGTTTTTGTATTAAACTATTATAATATAAGAATATTTACAAGAAATGGATTGAAAAGTTGGGTTTATCATCAGGGTCTATATCAAATGACGTGATTTGCTGTAAGCACACACACAATATATTTTTGAAAGCTCATGGTAGTCTCATTGCTATTACAGTAGTAGAAAAATCTGATACCTGGAGGTTTTCCCTATTCAATTTTTAACATGCTTATTATGAGCGCTGATAAAAGTAAATAAATATATATCAAAATACTATGTGATCATAACGAGTTGAAGAAACTTTGACAAGTAACTTTTTTGTACATCTTGTGTGTGTTAGGAATAACAAATATTATAATATATAACAGGTATACATAATAATTAGTTATAATACTTAGGGCAGTTTCTTTATAGCTAACTAGCGGATACCCGGCATGTGCTACTACGGTAAAAGAAGAAATGTGCTTAGCTTTCTAAAACCATCAGTCGCATTATTGATTTTCTAGTGTCATATTATGCTTGCCTAGAAGTCCTACCAATGGTGGCGTATGTGTCGGGTCGTTCGGCTCCCTTTGATATGGTTGAGATGGATGATGGCTGGCGCATGCACCATGCTCATGAACCAGTGGTGATCTAAAGACTGCTATTACTTAAAATATAATAGTAATAAACGTTATTTTAGAATGATGTATTGCACTGTAATCACATATCTTATCTTATTTTATTTTATGTTCATGTATAATTGGTTCAGTAGAAATAAACGATTTTGATTTTGGTTTCAACCAGTTTGGGGCACATCGTTAGGATTATAACTTCAAAGTCTATAACGAACACATGCAGGTATAAATAATTTTTGTGTTTTATATACATATATTTATAAAGACATGAGATAGGGGGCAAACGATACTTTCACCGCCCATGGACACCTGCATTTCAAGTCGTATCGGTCTGGAATTTGGGCAGGGCACATTGGTGGCTGATATATGCAAAGGTGAACTGTGATGCTTCAAACCATTTTTTCATACAACATACTTATAAATTAATTAATTTAATTATGAAATGTTTTACTCATTAGTATTTTTAACAGTGGTAGAGCCATGCTTAGGCACGAATGGGCCGGATCGACTGGTGCAATACCACGGCCTAACAGAAAACCGGTTGTGAAGCAATGTTTGCATTGCATTTCCCCGAAATGAGTAATGTTTTCGGAGGAACAACTCCTCACCCTAGAAGGCGGGCAGCGCACTTACGCCTCTTGAGTTGCAGGGGTCCATGGACGGTTGTTATCACTTACCGTCAGGTAACCTGTCTGTTCGTCTGTCCCCCTATAGTATAAAAAAAATGTCAAACAACCTGTATTACATTTAACTTCAGTATATTCTTATCGGATTTTACTTTTATATTCATGGGCGACTTTTACAAGCATTGTAATTTTTTACAGCGTGTTATAAAGAGGTAAGTTATTATTTATACATGTTTACAACATTGTAAGTATTTTTATTTTAGATAAATACATACATATCCTCACGCCTAGTATACAGTATACATACAGTATATCCTGGACGGGGCAGGCAGAGGCGTCTCTAATGCCTACTTTATGCTAATTAAATAAAAGTACCATTAATGTAATAGGGCAAGCCTTTTATTGTCACATTATTATTAAAGCAATTAGCAAATAATAAAACAAAATGAAACATTTAACATTCATCATTACAATTCATATTATTTAGATATTAATATATTTTAACGTATGTTAATAACAATAAATAAGAATAACACAATATATTACGTGCTTAGGTATCTGTCGGTTAGGTATTTTGTTATGCTATATTAAAATTTATTAACACAATACGTTTTTAATTGTCGTTTTAAATTCATAATATTTTTTTACGGTTTATGGGCAATTTATTGTATACAATGGGTGTCATACCAATAATGCCATTATCTCGTCTGTTTCGGTATTTAACAATTGATATTTTTTAAACAACAGTTTAAAAAATATCATAAATATGGTAGAGGAACAGTTAATAACTAATAGCTATCGTCTGATTGGAGGCTCTAAGAATGATAGCCCTAAAACACTTTCTTGACATATAAAGATCTGTTCTTTATTTATGGAGTTTCCCCAGAATAGCAAACCGTATCTTAAAGTCGACTCTGTAATCCTAAGATGTGTCAAGATAAGCGAATATATGTACGTTAATGGCGTGCGCAACGCAAGCTTTACTTTATTGATAACTGTCACAATACCATAAAACTTAATTTATTATTAATATATCATGATCGACGCATTCAAAATCAGATGTAGTGTCACAATATAAAGCGCACGTACACCAAAGTTGACACCCGATAATCTGATAATGTCTGTCGACAAGTGTGGTTCTGAATTTCTGTACTGGGCATATTCGCTTAAACCGTCCTTGCTGTAGTCTGCTACAATTATAATTTAGAGAGGCGTGTTTTCTAACATCTATATGGAATACAAAAGGCTGCCGCACGGTAAGTAGTGTAAACGTCGGGTATCATAGCATTGAGTACAGCTCTTTGTGCAAATTGTTTTCAAAGTCTGATTTGTCCGCGGAGTATCGTAACTTTTTAAATATATAGACTAGTTTTCGCAGACGTGCAGTAAGCTTCTCTATTTGAAATTTCCAGTTTAATTTATCATATATATAAACTAAAAGTGTTGAATGATGTGTTGAAGTGTTGACACTGCTCGATCTAGATAGACATGGGCATCGCACAGAGTAGAAGAGTGGATTTTTTACGAGAATGTGCCTTAAGTTGGAAGGGGTCCATTGAGAGTTGGCTGGAAGATTATATTAAGAATGTTAGATTTTTTTCAAGTGGTAGAGCCATGCTTAGGCACGAATGGGCCAAGCTCGACCGGTGCGATACCACAGCCTCACAGAAGACCGGTTGTGAAGTAACGCTTGTGTTGCATTTCCCCGAAATTAGTGAGGTTTCCGGTGGCCCAACTCCCTCTCCCCCATCCCCCCTCTCCTATTTCCTATCTCCTCATCCACAATCTTATTGCCCTCCCCGCATTCCCCCATCCTTCATCACCCTCAAAGGCGGGGAGCGCACTTACGACTCTTGAATTGCAGGTGTCCATGGACGGCGGTTGTCACTTACCATCAGGTGACCCGTCTGTTCGTCTGCCCCCCAATAGTATATAAAAAAAAAAGTTACGTAGAAGAATTTCCTTTTTTTTATCATCTTTAATACGCATGCCAGTAACTTGATATTGTTATTGACAGCTAGATTCTGAAATCGAGGGTCCCTTATCATCTTAACGTTATCATTATCACACAGATTATTAGAGGCATTATATTAGAAGGCATTTTCGGTAATAGCAACTCTCGTAGCAACAAAATAAAGTTCAATTTAAATAGCCTGCGAACATACTATAACTGTCGAGTCTAATCGTGTCGCGCAACTATTGGTATAAGTACGTACTCTGTACTTTTTACTCTGTACAAACAGTTTTTCAAGTCTAGTTATGAATGTCGTTTACGTGTACGTCACGTAACAGGGACTATGAACGTTTACGTGCATACGTCATACCTCCTGTGGCTTAAGTAGGTAATTGGTATTACACCGCTTAGCAAAATAAGCCTATTGTTATACAAAACTTGGTGTATAATATATAATATCCCAAAATACAGGACGTTTATTGGCGCGTATTGCTTAAAGTTAGTAACCCGCCAAGAAATAATTGAAGTGAAAATGGTTTGTCATCTTTTTTTTTTAGTGTCAGTACATGAATGTTATTTATTTGCTACTGGGCTTACTTCTTTGTCATCTCTTATGATATTTTCATAGAGTTATAAGATTTTTTATGATATATTGGTAGTAAAACTTATTGTCAATCTTGCCCTTGCTTTTGACTAACTAGTTACAGATCTTCAGGGCCAGTGTATTAAAAGACATTTATATATATGAATGGTAACAGTGACATTAAGAGTTAACGTTATATGTAAAATTGTACATAATAACTTTGAACCTGGAAACATCGACCCTCGTCAAGCCCACGATAGCAACAAAAATATATAATGGTGATTTAACTTAACAGGCAACATATAAGTGGTGTTCTTTGACTTTCCAAATTAAATCACCGTAGCTCTCATTCTGATTCTAATACTAAAATCTGCTAAATATGTGTATTAAATATAAAAATCCCGTCTACATAAGATCCGTAGCATTTAAGAAACTCACGGATATACAAACGTACATACATATATGTGTAAGGGTCCATTATAAAACCATTTTTTTTGTGTCGGTTAATAATACTAATAAATCGGACAGGTGAAGGAGTTGACTCGCAGACCGAGTCCGACCGTACCGTAAAAACAGTATATAACTAATGGTGGCTAATCTTCTCTCAAAGTTCTTTTACGTTCTTCTATCTATATCTTCATTAAACCAGTCCATCTTTACTTTCCTTGCTCGTTCTCTTTTCTTGTACCTGTCATGTTGTAGTCTGCGTTGTGTGTAAGATGTCTGAAGATATTATTATTACTATTAACTAAATAACACTCTCGTTTCCAGAGTTCAATCCCTTTTTTTGGTGACGGGGGTCAAACATCCTCTTCCTCTCTTCCACTCTTGCAAAATCTGGATTATCCGTCCTTATTCCCTTCTTCCATTCCATCAGTTCATTCGTTCAGGTTCACCGTTATTTGCAATCCATCGTTAATCTCCTCTTTGCTTCAACATCAGACTTTTATATAAGCTTTTACAATTTAGTTACGAAACCCAATGTGTAGAACTAGACTAATAATGACAGATTTATTTTTCATTTTGAAAATGGTATCTTTTCTGTGTGGAAACCGCGTTTCTGTAGACCGTAGTTCTGTGTCTGTTCTGTAGGTTCGATTCTGATATACCACCTCACCGTTAGCTCCGGCAAGACGGTATGTTGGAATCCAACCGACTCAAAGCAGACGTTGTTCCGTCACTAATGAGTCTATTGCAACGGACCCGGGAATACCCGAAGAAGCCTCCGTGAACAACATAACAAATATTGGAAACGGCCGGTATTAAGGCTCTTTCCTTTTTTTTTGGTACATATGCTCCTCATTCTAAAAGTTCAAAAATTCCCACTTATACCTATGCAAAATATAAATAAGAGGTAAACGATTACTACCCAACCGAATAATACCCACCGGACACGTCACTAGTGGTCTACGAGATCAAAAAGTTTGGTGACATATGAGTTATACCTCGGTTAACGAGTTGCCGATTGTCTGTAAGAACCTTTACAACACTCCAATTATTTTATCGTGTTCATAATACCCCAACGCGTACTGCTCTTTAGAAAACAATGCGACTACGGTACTTGAGTGCGGTACAATCGATAGAGTACAGTAGAGTACACTTGAGAGTAGAGGTCGTCTGTAATTTCGGTGTGTAATGATAATAATATAAGTTATTGTCATAAACTCTAGACCTATTTAAATAAAGTTAGTAATTGAAGCCTAAGAGGCTTTAAAGCAGGTGGTATGCCTTTGTTAAAGATATATCGTAGCCAGATCTTGGAATTTTAGAGTTAATTGATTTTAAAACCATTTCTTAAAATACATTTCTATTTCTTTTTTATGTTATGCAATTTCTAACACTAAAATTAATACAAAAAAAAATGTAGCTGGTTGCGCAATGCTTTAACTCAATAACAGACTTTTTCAATGCTAAAATTAAGTGACAACATCGTAAACTTGCATAAATATTTGTTTTAACTTCTATAAATTTACTATCCTTACAATTAAATAATTTATGAGACTATCTACTATACGATAGTCCAGTCAAAATAGCCATATGATTTGCAATACTTCTCACTGAGCTGAATATTGGTAAACATTGGGTACCATTACAAATAAAATAGCATTATAAGAAAAAAAAATTGGAGAAAAATAGAACGTGAGAGAGGATAGAAAGGGAGTGGAAGGGATTTAATAATATAGTAAGAATAATAATAATAAAATATTTATTTGCATACAATGTGGTACAAAACGCTGATAGATTAAACATAATAATAAACTAAAATAAACATCTCCAAATGTGATACAGGCACTTTACAAATAGATAGGGGGAGTATGAGCAATAACTCAAGCAAGTCAGGGTCGCATACATATATCTCAAACTGGTTGGCTCCAGGAAGTCCGAGCACTCTACTTTTAAGGTAGGTTTCATTATATATACATATGATAATATTATTATATATTATAACAACAAGAAGGTAACTACTAACTAAAGCTCCAAGATTGCTGTCAGCGTATGTCTATCTACATTTATAGAGTACACATCTTTATGCGTCCAAAATGTGCTACTTCGATTTGGAATCTGCATTCGTTATTCAACTACATATTTTTGCTACAGAAGATGCACTCGAGAGATAAAAACTTAATTTTGTTTAGAAACAATTGCGTTGAAGTCGGTTTCTTTCATGATTAATTACACTTTAAAATACAAAAACATAGGTATCAACTAAATAATAAAAAAATAGTTTTAGTTTGTAATTATTGCTTATTACGATATAACCAGAGTAAATACAAACTGGAGTGTTCATTCATGTCTTCTAATTGGAATAACTTCAAGAAACAAAACACTTTATCAATATGAGTGTTATATCGACAAATATTGTATCTCAGACGACATTGATAAAACTTATAAAAATACAATAAAAATATAACATCTAGTACAAATTAAATGCAATGATAAGATATCCTTTTGTGTGAGTTTGTATATGATTTTTTATAAAACAAAGATTAAACATCATAACATTCAAGAATTATATTATTCTAAATTGCTATGGGATCATGGTTTATTTACAATTACGTATCATAATCGTTTATGTTGAAAAACATGTCGCTTATAGTAAGCGTAGCATATCATAAGCTTTATACGGCAACCGCCAGACATCACGTTTTTATTACTGTAAGAAGGTATTAGATACAAGATTATAAAAATGATGATATGTCTGCGTTAAATACCCGCGAACAGCACCCATTCGCAAATTACTACTTAGCAGTGGTAGAGCCATGCTTAGGCACGAATGGGCCAGCACGAACAGTGCGATACCACAGCCTCACAGAAAACCAGTTGTGAAGTAACGCTTGTGTTGCATTTCCCCGAAATGAGTGAGGTTTCCGGAGGCCCAACTCCCCCTCTCCCCTTTCCTTTCCCCATCCCCCTCTCCTCTATCCCCTCCTCGCAATTCCCTATCCCTCATCACCCTCAAAGTGGGCGTGCTGCCCCTTAGACTACTAAACCAAACCATCTACTTGTTTGTATCCCACTTTTTGGGGTTATGGTACCCATTCAACTACTATTAGGTCTTGAGTTTCAGGTCAAATATGTATAGATGTCGCAAAGTTTAAAGACACTCATTTACCTAGTTTTGCAAGTAGTATTTTAATAACTGGTGAGTGGAATTACACCACAATTTTATAGTCATTATAAGTACTATGGGTATGACAATTATTTTTGCGAATGTTAACTACTTTCGCCTATTTGTAACATACCTTTTTATTGACTAATTTAAAACTAACTTTAATTGCGAAATCTCGGTAATTATGTGAAACGTGTATCATGCTTGAAAGCTTTACCTCAAAATGAAATGTTATCGGTACTTATCGAAACGTAAGTGCCATTTGACGGAGTAATACGAGTACGCGCTTCCAGCCAGTTTACATAGATATATTTTTATAAATGCTACTGACAGCCCCAGTTAACAAATGATTACTAAACATAATTAATTATAAGTAAGGACATATATAGGTAAGAATTTATTTTTTAAAGTTGATATAAGTTTTTCGACCATCTCTTTCCAAACCAAGACCAAGCATAGCTTGTATTATAGTTCTATCACATGAATTTATTACATACACGTAACCATCACAAACCCAGTCTTGATCAATACACCAAATAGATAAATTAGGTAGTCGAATTATTTATATGAATTTCTTGTTTTTTTTTCTTTTTAGAAAAGAATATTAGCAATATATAACACTCTAACTCACTCTCTTCAATAGTAAAAGACTGCAATATACTATATTATATATAATAAATAATTAAAGTTTAAAATAAATAAATATAGAACTACCTATAGAGAGTCTATAGTAAAACTTTAGACTAGAACTCGGCGCTTATGTGACGGCAGCTCCATCTAGTTTGAGAAGATCAACAAGCTACTTGCGCACCTCTGTATTGTAATTTAGACTTACTAGATGATAAATGAACAACTAGTTATAATGCAACTTCCAATGCACAGTTTTCTTTATTTTCAGTTTTTATTCTTCTTTTCCTATAAAATAAATTTCGATTTAGTGTGTGATTCTAATTAAGCAGTATTCTTCATCTATTAATGTTTTGCCTTGAAAGGTGGAATATTTTCTTGACTTGTTTTCCTATAAAATAAATTTCGATTTAGTGTGTGATTCTAATTAAGCAGTATTCTTCATCTATTAATGTTTTGCCTTGAAAGGTGGAATATTTTCTTGACACTGAAATTTGACAAACCTTGTGTACAGACATTCGATTTAAAATATGATGAATGAAATTAAGAAAGCGTAACATACGGGGTCACACTGAAAGCTTTTAGAAAATAAAAACGGAATAATACAGAAGCATCGGCAAACGTTTATTGTGCAGAATGTCTTGATTTCGGGTTCGTAACAATATATCCAGCTATCATCACCTGTCACAATATCATATAGGTACAGCATTCGAGTCATCTCCGTAATACTTTACAAGCATTGAGCGGCACCAATTCATACGACGGCATTTTAGATTTTCCGTCAAATTATGACTTATCACTCTAGAAAAACTTTCTAAAGTCTAAATGTTCATGTAAGACTCATACCAATGCCTAAAACTACCCGAGTATGTTGATATGTCACCATTCTGTCAGCTTCTATCGTTAGCCGCTTAGCATTTACATTTTCTTTAGTAGTCACCGCAAAACGACGTCCTACTCGAGAATCATCAGTGCATCACTACGTTTAAACTCATTAAACCAGTTGCAAACAGTGGTACGAGATAGATCTTCGTAATTAAATACAAATAGAAGTCTATTGCAGCATTTTGTTGAGTAAGACCACAACAAAAGTCATAATAAATCATTGAACGAAATTTTCTATAGTCAAATCCATTTTGATGCACGACAGACACTTTTTCAACTACCGCCAATTTGTAAAAACAAATGATATATCAATCACAGAGAGTTCCTTATTCATAATTTAAATGAATTTTACATAGGCTGCTTTTCTTACTAGCCTATTCTAAAAACTTTCAGTGTGACCCACGTACACACAAAACTAACTTATACTACTGTTCATTTACTGTACTGTTGTACTGTTCATTTTGAAGTTAAATAAAATAATTGCAGCCATGTATTAAATATAAATGGAGAAAGTAAAAAAGAGGAGACATAAGGAACTTTTAAAATTTGAATCCACTTCTAACCGGTCTTCTTGGACGTAAATAAGGCAAGCATATGTCCCGCAGTGGACATACTATTATTGATATTATCATGTTGATATACAAAAATGAATGAATGTCAAATTTACATCAGAAAATCTAATAATTTACAACTCTATTCGCGCCTGACTTACAATTACATGAATATAAAAATGTAACGGTTGTGAAACTAACCTGCACAAGGAGCGTTCCTTAATAATTCTTTCCCCATCGGCCCTGGTCTGTGGCATTGGTAAACCTTTGGTTTCTGGCAGTGATATACAAACAAACGCCGTAATGAAGGCCGCTGCATTGAATATTGCCAAAGGCAAATTGCTCCATAACCGTTCCTTTAAAAAGCAAATCAAGTAAAATTCAAGCAAGTCCTGGTTCTTTTTTAAAGTAAATCTCATCTTACCCAGTTAGAATCACCAGTCATGACCATTACTAGTGTATAACTAGTGTTTCGAATTTTACTACAATAAATAAAATAAATCCAAGTGTAAGGTTAAATATTGTAATATAAAGGTAATATAACACCACTCTCCTCCTCTCACCTGTAACCTCAAATACAAACTTATTTTAATCTTGTATTTTTAATTTGTTTGCAGTAAGATGCTCAATTTTGGTATTTTTTTTTAGAATTATGTAGGTTTATAGAAAATTATTATGTTTTACTAATTATTGGAAGTCTTAAAAGCCTTTGAACCAGGGTTGGAATTCTACTTTAGTCTTATCTTCTATACTCTATAAATGTATTTTATATTTATATACTTAAGTACTGTGTCCACGAGCACAAAATATACCAATTGGTTTTTGGTCTTCAGCATGTCTAAAACCATAAGTATATTTCCTGTTAATTGTCTTCTATACTAATGGCATATTCCTATTTTTGACTTAAATGTCTCTATTTCTATTTTATTTATAACACTTGAATATATTACCGTACAACTACGTTTCAAGTTTTGCGAATAAGTTATTTGTCATAGTGATGAGGGATGAAGGTATATTTGGAGATGAAAGAGAGGGGGATGAGGAGATAGGAAAAGGGACAGGGGTCTGGGGAAAGGAAAAACGAGAGGGGGAATTGGGCCTCCGGAAACCTCACTAATTTCGAGGAAATGCTACGCAGGTGTTGCTTCATAAGCGGTTTTCTGTGAGGCCGTGGTATTGCAAGTGTCGAGCCGGCCCATTCGTGCATAAACACGGCTCCACCACATAAAACTTGAGTGAAAAAAGTGAGTGGTATTCAGTACAATGTGGCTCCACTGTATTAGAGCCCTTAAGAACAATGCTATACTTTGCTTCCCCTCTGTTAGACTTGACACTAGTCAAACTACCCGCAACACAAGTTAATTTGTACAATTGTATCAATCTAATACTTACTGAGAACACAATAAAAGGTGACAATATATTGGCTAAATAGGCACTAGTATGCAGAATGGATACTCCTGAAGCTCGAAAGGGTGTAGGAATTATCTCAGTACACCATTGCATAGATGCTGTATAACTTATGATCATGAAGAGACGTGCTGCTATTGCCAAACCTGCCCGAGGAAGCCCTGTAATTACAAGGAATTATACATACATACTTTATAAACAAACACTTACACAGTCAGATACGTAATTAACTCCCACATTTTGCCGTATATCATGTTGTCCCACCTAGGTAACAGAGGGCTATGCTATTGCAGTCATCCTATCACTTTTGGAATAAGATGGAAAATTCGAAAAAAAATAACAGAAACGAGAGGATAGAAAGGGTAGGAAAGAGATATCGCCTATGTGGATGGATTGGGGAGTATAAGCAATAGATAAGGCAACTTAGGGTCCATACTTGAAGAAGCTGGTGCCGGGAAGTTTTAGAATTCTAACTAACAATAATTCCTTCTTAGTCGTACCAGGCCACTCAGAAAGTTTTGCAAAAAAAAGTTTTCGCATGAGAGACTGGCCAGTTATAAACTATTATAAAAATAATGAATATTTATAAGTAAAAATAGGTACGTTCCAATTTAAATATTGAATTCCACATTTTTTGCAAGCTCATTAAATAATCGTGTCTCATTAAAAATTGGATTAGATGATTTTTTACGATTTCAAGTATAGCTTGAAACCGGATGAATCATACGATATACTTCAAATTGCATTCATGGATGAAGGCCCTTCCAATGAAACTGTGTATCGTTGGTATAACGAATTCAAACATGGTCGACTAACTTTGGAGAATGAAGAAAGAAGTGGTCGCCCTTTGACGGCTGTTACGGAGCAAAACATGCTAGCAGTGAAAAATTAAATTCAAGACAATAGGCGAATTACGTATTAGGATATTCAACGTATACTGCAGATTGGATCGGGAAGCCTTCACGAGATTCTACAAGGGCATCTTCGCGTGAGGAGGGTAGTCTCACGCTGGGTGCCGCACAACCACACCGATGCCCAGAAACAGGCCCGGGTGGAATGGTGCCGTGATATGATAAACAAATTTGAAGCAGGCTCTTCTCGGCATGTGTCATTACAGGTTATGAGTCCTGTACGGTCAAGTCCGGCACACCCCTCCGCTGAAGCCCCCGGCGGAGGATAGTCCATGAGGATTTCCCCACGTAAAAAAAAAAAAAAAAAAAAAAAGTTTATGAGTCCTGGATTTATCAATACGATCCAGAAACGAAGCGCCAGTCGACGGTTTGGATGTTTCAAAACAAATAAACGCCTACCAAAGTGAAGCTATCTAGAATCGAAGAGAAGATTTTGATCGCGAGCTTTTTTATTTTGACTGGCTACTTGGTGTCAATCCTTTAAAGAAACCAAAGAAGTATCAACTCCGAATGGTACTCCGAACGGCGCACACCGCGCTCAAAACGAGGGACTTTTTGGACAAACTTCTGTGTCACCCTCCTTACAACCCTGACCTAGCACCGTGTGACTTCTCTTTATTCCCGAAAATTAAAAATCAGCTGAAAGGGATACAATTTTTGTCGCCGGAAGATACGCTGTCAGCGTTCGAGTAGGCTGTAAACGAGGTGTCTGCGGCGGCGGATTGGAAAAAGTATTTCGAAACTGGTTCAGACGTATGAAACTTTGTGTAGAGGCTAGTGGTGAGAATTTTGAAAAGATTGATTAAAAAAATATTTACCTATATTACACCTTTTTTTTTTTAATTTTCGCAAAACTTTTTGAGTGTCCCACGTATGTGAAGTATTGAAAAAGTGTAAAATAGTCACACTTGACTCCTATCCTTTTAACTTTTTCAGTCACTTGCCGCCAGTTGACCCATCAGGTCTCCCTATACTATAAAGAAAAAAAAACCTGCCACGTAAAATCCTCAAGTTCTCATGATATACTAGTAGGCGACCACTAAAAAATACCTACCATCACGTGTAAATAGAGTAATGAATAAGAATATACTGGACAGCAGTGCAGGGCCAAAGGCGGAAATTCTTCTCCCGAACCTGAAAGGTATATATAGGTATATATAATGTTAGTTACATTATAAAAGTATATAACCATGTTACATTTTAATGAACTATATTCTTCACTCCTCAATATTCCACCCTTGGATGTAAAATCATTTTTTCGAAATTTAAAGGGACCTTGAGTGCAACTAACATTTTTTGTAATGAAATTGTTTTATAAATGTCCATGATACCGCCTAAGATACGCAGAGTTAATACAATGATAACCTCTCACTTTCTCTCTTGTGCTAATTTCTACAATCTATTACGCAATATGGACAAATTAATTTCAAATTTAATTTCTTTATTTCAGAAAATTGCATTATAATTATTCCAAAAATTTCAGTTTTAAATATTTGGACTTTAAAAAAGTAGGCAACCGACTTCAATGCGTCTATCGTCTATTTTTTTATGCGATAGGGGGCAAACGACCAGACGGGTCAACTGATGGTAAGTTACCTATTGACTATTATTTAAGACTTATATGGTTTTCTCATAGATGCCATTGTCAGAACTAGACCAAATTAAAACCTCCTCCTTTTGAAGGCGGTTGAAAATATTTATATAAGATTATAAATTACACACAATATCACTCCAACTATAGGTTGCCTTGACAAATGTATAATTATTATTCAAAAAAAGCCTATTGCCGTCAGCCTGGCGCTTTTGGGAACTGGTTGGGAAAATTTTAGTATATTATTAATTTTATTTATTCTAGTATATTGGCAGGAAAGGTGAGGAAAGGAAAGTATAAGCAATTGCTCAAGCAGGGCTGGTGCCGGGAATTCCAAGCCCTCTAGCTAATTTAACATATTAGATACCTGTCAAGAACAGCAGCAACCGTGATAATGGCCACAAATTCTGAGACTTCATTAACACTGAAAACGGCGAAGAAACTCAAACCAAAGGTATCGGATAAACGCATTACACCATCGAATACACATCCACATCCCATAAAGACGACAATCAACTTGATCATTGCATTCCGTAGCTTGGTACTCTTACACATGCTGAAGATGGACTGCCCCTCCTCCACTTCGGCTTTATTTGAAAATAACTGAAATCAAAAGAAAGAATTGCTATAATATCATTATAAATACATTCATAAGTCACTTTTGGAGCGATCTACAACCTAATCCTAACATTTTTTTTTAACGTGTCCCCCACGGGCCGTAACCCCCCCCCCCCCCGGGGCTTTCGGGGGTGGTGTATCGGAATTGAACTGACTATACGGTGTGCTACACTGCGCATAAAATAGGAGGAATCCGGGAACAACACCTAACTAATCCTAACTAGTCTGACTAAAACTATAACCGACTTTCAAATAAAAGTGCGAAAGTATTATTAATGCGCTTTTTCTGTTAGTATTTTATAAAGCCTTTTGTTATTTTTTATATACTTTTTTATTTTCTGTGCATAATATATTGTCCGTTAGAGTCTTGATAAACTTTCAGGCTTATATCAATTTTCATGTTCCTAAGTGGACTGGAAGAGAAGAACACGATTTTGATGATGTCTCTGGATGATGCCTCATGTAGGGCAAAAAACTTGTTATATCATTATCCCAAAAAAGCTGTGAAAGATTGCCAAGTAAGGCATTTGGACGTGCCTGCTACACACTTGGGAAGACTTAAAGTGGTTTATGTTTTATAAACTATTGTGGACAGAGTTCATAAGAAAATGTAGCCAAACTCTTAACTATAAATTCATCCATAACTTCAGCGGGAATCTTTGTTTTGTTAATACGCTCAATCCTCTGCAGTATCTTAACAGCTTCGTTGCCGCGACCTCTGCTTACTAACCATCTAAAAATAAACATTTCATTTAAAAACATTAAGTAGCTTTTAATATCAGAGGATCAGTGGGGTGATGGTAGGAAAAGGACCACCTTCACCTTCACCTTCATTGCCTTTAACTCAGCCATACATCGGGCATACAAGTAATAATCCTTGTATAAAGTACAGACGCTTTCTTTTGAGACTGCAAACGTGATAAAAAAAAAACACATTTAGTATTCTCATAAGAAAAAGATTTAGTCAAATTTGATATGGTATATAATAGTGTATGGTATTCTGCTGCGAGGGAATTTGTCTGATATTTAGTCTATTTTTAGGCTGCAGAAGAGGGTTATCCTAGCAATTTGTAATTAAGATGATATAATAATATAATATATAATAATAATACAATATATAATAAGAGGCAAATCAAAGAAATAAAGATAATGGCAGTGGCATGTCAGTATATCAAAAAAAACTTGATTTTCTTTGATAAAAATAAAGATCACTTTATTAAAAAGCGAGATATACAATCTTTTAATACACGGAATAAAGATAATGTTGCACCTGCATCCAGTCTCGAAAAACAAACAAGGCGGCTCCAGGTTAATGTATGGGATATAATAACCTTATTTAACAAACACTTGCAAAAATGTACACACTGGCATGTAGTTATAAAAACATAGTGCAAAAATAACAGTAATTTCTGGGTTTCGTTTTGTTTTGCAATTATTCAGTCCGCCACAGATATTATTCATAAAAATTTACTTTTAAAAGTATATATAGATTAAAAGGTTCGTTTTTTTTGGGGGGATATGGGGCAAATGAGCAGACTGGTCACCTGATGGTAAGTGACTACCGCAGCACATGGACACTCGCAATTGAAGAGCCACGAGTACGTTGCCAGCCTTTAAGAAAGGAGTACGCTGTATTCTTTAAGGTTTGAAGGTCGTATCGGCCCGGAATTACAGCAGGCGCGTTAAAACCGGTGCCAACTCTGAAGCACACGTCTTCAGCATGATAGGAGAGATACACTCGACTTATGAACATCGAAGAAAAGAACTAGACTTCCGGGATACGGCTCTCGCACTGCAGTATGACACTGTTATGGACAGGAATGAATTCAATAATTGCAAAAAAAGAGACACATTTAATTTTGAACTTCCAATTCCACCTGAATTTATGAGAAAAGAAGGTACCTGGAAACTAAAACGGTCATAACCTTTTTTTTACTTTTTTTTGCAACTGCATGCTTTATATTTTCAGTAGTTATAATAAGTGTGTCCATATCCTGGGACACGCTGTATAATATTTGTTTAAGTAATTTTGTATCTGTTTGTATAAAACCAATGAAATGAAGAATTAAATCAAATTTTGTAAGATCCTATTGAAGCCGTTTCTGCCTAGGTAGCTTTAGGTATATCTCGGATAGGTGAGTACCTTCTTTATCATTGTAACTTTCAATCAGTTGAGTTTGATGATAAACGCCTGTTTCTATAAACTAAAAATTAAAAATGTATTTTGTAGCTTACCTTACACTTTCTGGCAAGAACCAAGGTGCTAATATCACGAGAAACATAGGTGTTGAGGTAACCCACATCAGTATTCGCCAGTCAGCGATATAAAGTGCCATCCAAGGTAACGTTATACCGGCTATTGCGAAAGTAAATGCTAAAATTAAGTTAGCTACCATCGTGCGGTACTGACATCCCAGGAATTCAAGAACTGAAAAATATGCAAAAATAATTTCATACTCTCTCTTTCTACTTTAAAAAGAAATTTCTCTTTAGTTTCTTAACTTCTAGATTTATAATATACAATTATTTGAAAGAAAAAATTAACGATGAGAAAGAATTAACTATTCACCAAAAAAAAAGAAAAAAAAATATAGTCTACACGCCAGTATCCCTGAAAGGTATATAAACCACCCACATTGTGCAAATTAGAGTTTAGCTCTACTAACGTTATAGCGGCAAGTCTATTGCAGTCACCGGAATAATTTATGGAAAAATTCTGAGAAGATTTAAGAAAAAGGAGAATAGAACCGACGACCGTTGGGGCAAACGAGTTCTCGAGTGGAGACAGCGTCGCGGCAAATGTAGCGTAGGAAGCCCACAGGCCAGGTGGAGTGACGATTTGCGCAAGGTGGCTGGCAGGAGCTCGATGCGAGTAGCAGAAAATAGTGGCGTACAATGGGAGAGGCCTATATCCAGCAGTGGACTGCGATTGGCTGATGTGATGATGATGATGAGGATAGAAAGTAAACAAAAGGAAGGAAAAGGAATATAGCATATAATATATAAGCAATAACTGGAGGATGTCGGATCGCATATCTATAACTCGAACTGGTTATAGGCAGAATGCCGATCCCTTTACCATATATATAACCTATATATTCACTAATTACTTTGAAACTTAAAAAACGCTTACTTAAAATGTACAGAGTCATAAAACAATTGTCGTACGTAAGTCCGGCCAAGAATCTGCAAAGAATGAAGTCCCATAGGCCTTTAGTGAATATTGTTGCTACACCTCCGACACCGCCGATCATGTTTGTTGCTGAAAGCATATAAAACTGTCATTGTTCAAAATGAATATGATTGTAAGACGCTTTATTTAATACGATAATTACAATTGTCTAATATTTATTAACACCAAAACCTCTTTAAGAAAACCTTGATTTACTGCAATTCTAGAAAAATGTTGTCATTAAATCAAAACAAATCAATCACCTGTCCTTATTTACTAGGAGACATCCTAATATCATAGTATTAAAAGATTTCGATTAGCTTCAATTGGTTCTTATAAGCATTTATTTCGAGTAGTTATTGTAACATTTGACATTAATTACACAATCTGTGTTATATATATATATTTTATGCGATAGGGGGCAAACGAGCAGACGGGTCACCTGATATTAAATGACTACCGCCGCCCATGGACACCCGCAACTTAAGAGTCACAAGTGCGTTGCCGGCCTTTTAGGTAGGAGTACGCTCTTTACTTGAAGGTTTGAAGGTCGTATCGGTTCGGAAATACGGCAGGCGACAATTTGTTCCATAAGCTGGTTGTGCGAGACAAAAAGCTTCTGGAGAAGAGCACAGTAGTGGAGTGCCAATCGTCCAGGTGATGGGGATGGATATTTTGTCGCGTAGGACGATGGCAGAAACCAGCAGCCGGTATAAGTTCGAACAATTTCTCTGAACACTCCCCATGATACAAGCGATAGAGGATGCAAAGTGAAGCTACATCTCTACGCAACGCAAAGGTGTCAAGTCGATCAGAAATATCTTGGCAGTCGATGATGCGAGTCGCTCTCCGCTGAATGCGGTCAAGAGGAAGACGTTGGTACTGGGGTGCACCTCCATAGAGATGAGAACAGTATTCCATGTGCGGCCGAACCTGCGCCTTATAAAGTTGCAGGCGGTGGGCCGGAGTAAAATGCTGTCTCAATCTGTTTAGCACACCAATCTTCTTCGAGGCTAATATGGCCTTACTCTCTAAGTGACCGCGAAACTGGACTTCGCTTGATATATCGACGCCAAGGATTCCGATACTGGCTGATGCAGTTAGGGAAGTGCTCTCAGATTGAGGTGATACGACACATGGCATCTTTTTAGCGGTGAACGTGCAAACCTGTGTCTTCGTGGGGTTAAACTGGACTAGGTTAAGTCGACCCCAATCTGAAACTTTTGATAAAGAAGTTTCGATTTCAGATACAGTTTACAAGTTTGGATCGGCTTTCGATGACGTTTACCCGAGAAATGTTAGCGCGGCCGTGGTGAAGGGCATCACTCGTGCTATAGACTGCATAGCAATGGATGCTGCTAGATGTCATTGTCATCATCATTCATGTCATTGTTGCAGCATGTCATTGATATGCAGAAAAAACAGCGTGGGTGATAGCACACAGCCTTGTGGGACACCAGAATTAACAGACTTGGAGTCGGAGCATGCACCGTCAACAACGACCTTAATGCTTCTGTCTGTAAGAAAACTGGTGAGCCAATTGCACAGTTTCTCGGGAAGCCCATGGGAAGGCAGCTTCGCAACGAGCGCTTTGTGCCAGACGCGATCGAAGGCCTTCGCCACGTCTAAACTAACGGCCAACGCTTCCCCCTTGGTCTCGATCACCTGTGCCCACCGGTGAGTCAAGTAAACAAGAAGATCACCAGCTGAACGACCCCGACGGAAGCCGTTTTGTCGATCATTGAGGAGCGATCAGAGAGATCAGAGAGAGTCTTCTAAGTACCGGAGGAGCTGGCAGTTAATAATGGATTCCATTATCTTGGAGAACAAGGAGGTGATGGCTATGGGTCTGTAGTTGGACGGATCCGAGTGATCTCCTTTTTTAGGGATTGGGTGCACTAGAGCTGTCTTCCATGAGTTCGGGACTACGCCAAGAGAATAGGAAAGCCGATAAAGGCGCGTTAAAACCGGTGCCAACTCTGGAGCACACGTCTTCAGCACGATAGGAGAGATTCTATCGGGCCCACTCGACTTAAGAACGTCGAGGGATAGAAGCGCTTTACGCACTGCCCTTTGTGTAAACCGGACTTCCGGCATGCGGCTCTCGAACTGCGGTACAGTCGGCGGTGCGTTTCCCCCGTCGTCCATGGTCGAGTTGGACGCAAATACTATATATATGTATACTTTTATAATAACACACTTTTTATGTTGAAAGTTATCTTGTAATTATCTCCTCTGAACCTGGTCAATTCAGGTAAGACAAAAATAGGTAAAAAAAAACAATAGGCAAACTGAAAAATATTCTAAAAAGAAAATGGAAGCGATGTAAGAGAAGGAAATAAATATAATACCTACCTATAACAGCTGGAACTCTTCCAAACCGATCAGCTAGCAATCCGAATGTAAAAGTTCCAATGACAGACCCAACAAAAAATATTGACTGAGCAATTGGAATATAACTGGCACGATCACACACCCATTCCCTCTGTAAATAACAGTAAAGAATAATTTATATGTGTGTCTTAGATATTTTAACCTCTTACCCAAAAAGGAGGGGTGTTGTAAGTTAAAAGTGTGCATCTATGTGTTTTCTCTGGCATCAAAGCTTCTCAAGAATGAATCAATTTCGGTTTAGTACCTTTCCTTACTTTTCCTTTGATGCTGAAGTTTTTTTTCTATAGTAAAGGTTGGCTTTTTACTTTCATTCCTGTGTATAAGTTAACAACTTCATCACTATATTTTTTAAAAAATTAAGACAAATTGTGGGAAATCAGCCTAAGTTAATTTTGTCATTTAATTGTCAGAAAAATTCAAGGAATCACACAATCAAATTGACTTGGCATGCTTAAAATCAGTTCATCAAAATCACTTCGCCGCCCACGTTCTTTGTAACGAGTCGAAAAGTCGCTGTGCGGTATGCACGGCATTCATACTCGGCAGTGCTCTTCTTTTGATCAATTGGGTTGAGGTCTGACAATTGAGCTTGCCACGGCAAGACGCTGATGCTAGCACTCTCGCTTCTTCCTCCCAATTTCTATGTTCGCGAGCCATTTGTAAACGAACCCTACGATTGCGGGGTGCCTTAGGTGGAACTCTCAGCGACCTTTGGGAACGCGGACTCTCTTTACTTTAATGATTTCAGATAGTTTCATCGCTTATCAGCAAGTCTGAAGACCTGTTGAGCCTCGTTGCCAACACCATAACGGTCATGGTACATCTGTCTGCGAGTGGTGACGCGAGATCGTCCTCCATGTCGCTCGGCCACGCTATTCATGATACGATAACGTGTCTAGCGGCGGCTAATAACGCTCTGTGTAGTGCAAAGAGCGACATCCACAGTACGTTGCCTGGAAGCAGCTTGCAACGTACCAAAGGCTCTCACCATCTTTTGTCGTGTCAAATGATGTCGTCGCTCCGTATCGATGTAGTTTTTTTCAGTTCCGATACAGAAATTATACTTGTTTTATAACAACGCTATAACACATATATAGCAATACTGATTTTCTATTTTTTAAACAAAATTATTTATTTAAATAGCAAATTCAGTAAAAAAAAAGATACAAAAAAGTAAAAATAATACTCTTTAATTGCGGAGATACTCTAAAAAGTTCTTGATCCCTAAACAATTGTGATATGTTCATATGCATACACATACATACACACATATATACATATATATACATATGTACACACGCCTATATCCCAAAGGGTAGACAGCGGCGTTATTTACATCCATATTTTACTGATTATCATGAGGCATGCCTTTTGCCCTCATCCAGGCACTTTTGGGACTCAGATGGACTAATTTGGAGTATATTGTTCAGTCATCATCAGTAAATACTTTGATACATCTTACCTCCGTAGATACGGTGTGGTACGGTATATCACTCAACTCAAACTCCCACCCATGCTGGCATGGTACAAGTGGTTCTCCTTCTGCTGGCGGAGTCAAAGTCTCCAGTACTGCAGTCCAATTAGCATCGAAGGTCCTGCAGTGGTCCCACTGGCCTGTGGAAGCTCCAGGTACTGAGAGATTTCGTCTGTAATAATGAGATCGTAGAGTGTGTCAATCTCTTCAGGTATCCCTAGTGAGTACTTTTTAGTGAGTCAGAGTGTTCTTTATATTGATTGTTTGTAAAGTCCCTTAAAACACAAAAATCATTGCTGGCAAGAGGTTAAAAAGTAAGTATTTTTAAAAATGTATAACCATTATCTAGAACCTGCAATAGATATATTTCGTGTAACAGATCCAAAAATATTATTATTGTTACTGTCCGCATACTTAAACCAAATATTTTAGAACAATTATATGTATCTACGTCTGACATATCTGCATCTGTATAAGATTAAGACCCTGTACCTTATGAATGATATTTAATGTGGTAATATCACTAAAATGTTAGCATTTTGTTTTTTTTTGTTTGTCAATTGTTTTTTTGTTTTATATTTTTCTGTTCGGTTATTTCAAGAGATTTTTTCTCAATTCCAGTTACATAGTATGCGATCATGGCCAGCTTGAGCTTAAGCCTACGCTTCGCAATTCTGTACGTACATATAAGTAATACCATTTTCCTTTAATATAAATTTAATTGCTGGTGCTCGTGGGTGGTGGTTGCACTTACCAGCAGGTGACCCTAAAGTAAAAAAAAAGTATAAAAGGCTACAGGTCTGTTCGTCTGTAGCCTTTTATAATAGTAAAAAAAAGTGACTTTCAGTCATAGAAATTATTTCGTTCAGTAGTAATAACTGATATAATTAACTTGTAACATATTCCACCTTCGCCGTAGCTGAATAAATAGTTGAAGTTTTAGAGTGAAAAGAGAATAATTTAGTGATCAAGAGTTTTATCACTATTGCTGTTATTACATAATGCTTTGCACCTTTGTGTTATCGAATACCAAAAAATGTTGCAGCGTGATCACTATTTTCAACCGACTTCAAAAAGGAGGAGTTTCTGAATTCGAATGTTTTATTTTCGACTAGGTGTACCGAAATCGACGATTTTTTTTTTGTTTGTTGTTTTTACTTTCGACTAGGTGTACCGATTTCAACGATTTTTTTTATCCGAAAGCTGGTACCTTCCGTGTGGTCCCATTTTATTTCAGTCCAGTTCTGACAATGGCATCCATGAGAAAAGCATATTAGTTTAAATTTTATGATAGACACATTGAAGTCGGTTGAAGCTTTTTTAAAGTCCTAAGTCCCATTTTAAAGTTATTTACTAGTAAAGCAGACTACTTAATCATTTCTGTTAATGATAATTAATTTTGTAAATTTAGATTATGATACTTATTTTGTAAGTTTAAATAAATTAATCAATAATTAACTCTTGGTTCAACAAAATACGAGTATACATAAAAATTAGGAGAATTATTAAACAGGGCATTATACTGGCACTGGTCTGTATTTTAACATACAGAGGTTATATTAAAATACAGACTGCTTGCATCCTGGAATTAGATTACAAGTGTAATATATGTATGATATAAATTCTTAACTGACTAATTTGAGCCAATAGCGGCTATTGTGAGTCAATCCTAATTGTTAGATAACAAAAACAAACGTTATAAATAGACTTTTTTTTGTGGAAAAGACTTCTTATGCCTATACTTGAG
Source organism: Tyria jacobaeae (assembly GCA_947561695.1). Taxonomy (NCBI): domain Eukaryota; kingdom Metazoa; phylum Arthropoda; class Insecta; order Lepidoptera; family Erebidae; genus Tyria; species Tyria jacobaeae. Next base: position 21,791,344 of record OX387208.1, on the reverse strand, counting down.
CCATTACAAACTTGCGAACTGAGTCATAAATTATTTTCATTGAACCTCTCGGTCGCACTTACACGACTTATGAAACTGCTCCAGGGTTGTATGTAGGAATAAAAAAGAATTTGTCGATAGTCAATAACAGGCAATAAAGAGCGAAGGGGAGGTTAATAAAATAATACGAAATAGTGGTAGAGCCATGCTTAGGCACGAATGGGCCGGCTCGACCGGTGCGATACCACGGCCTCACAGAAAACCGTTTGTGAAGTAACGCATGCGTTGCATGCCCCGAATTGAGTGAGGTTTCCGGAGGCCCAACTCCCCCTCACCCCTTTCCTCTCCCCTCATTTCCTTTCTCCTCTTTCCCATCTCCTCATCCCCCTCTCTTCTTTCCACTCCCTGCATCCCCCATCCCTCATCACCCTCAAAGGTGGGCAGCGCACTTGCGACTCTTGAGTTGCGGGTGTCCATGGATGGCGGTTGTGACTTACCATCAGGTGACCCGTCTGTTCGTCTGTCCGAAGTCTGTAAAAATTGTTTAGACCGTTTATTTTTTCTTTTTCATAAAATTACTATATGAAGTACTGTAAACTTAAGTTAATATATCACCTAAAATTGTACCTAATGTGTCGCCCCAGCTACTTGCGTGTGCACTATATATGTACTCCTATGATCCTATTGATTTATAAGCCAGTTCCCATCTTTGTAATGGGCAATAGCTCGAGTTTACTACATCGGTCACACGCCAGGCGACGAATAGGCCAGTAAGGAAAGCCTATGAAAAATTTATTTAACTTTTGAATTAAGAACTTTGGGAATCTGTCAATGTGTAATGAATTCATATATTATTTGTTTTTACAAATTAGCGGTAATTTAAAAAGTGTCTATAGTGCATCGAAATGAATATGACTAGACAAAGTGTTCGTTCAATGATTTATTACGACTTTCTTTGAGGTCTTACTCAATAACAATGTTACAATAGACTTCGATTGTTATTTCATTACGAAGCTCCATGTTGTGCCACTGTTTACAATTGGTTTAATGAGTTTAGGTCGAAGCAAACTCACTGATCATTCTCGAGAAGGACGTTCTTTTGATTCGACTACTGAAGAAAAGTAAAGTGAGTGCTGAGTGGTTAATCATAGAAGCTGATAGAAAAGTGACATATCAACATATTCGGTTAGTTTTAGGCATTGGTATGAGTTAAGTAAAAAAAGTCTTACAAGAACATTTAGACTTTAGAAAGTTTTTTCTAGAGCGATAAGTCATAATTTGACGGAAAATCTAAAATGCCGTCGTTTGAATTGGTGCCTATCAATGCTTGTAAAGTATTACGGAGGTGACTCGAATGCTGTATCTATATTATATTGTGATATCACAGGTGATGATAGCTGGATATATTGTTATAAATCCGAAATCAAAACACAATCTGCACAATGGATGTTTCCATTTGGAAAATTTGCCAACAAAAGTAAAGAAGGACAGAAGTAAAGGAAAATGGATGATTGCTTTATTCTTTGGACAGACGAGTCATTTCTCAACAATCATTCTATAAAATGAAAACTGTTGTTACTGGAGATTGGTATGTCAGTCATTGTTTACCAGTTGTATTGGTAAATGTTAGACATCAGCGCGATGTATTGGTAAATGTTAGAAAGCGACAACCTTTCAGCTCACTCAGCCAGACAGACTACCGAATATTTGTCTATCGAAGATGTGGAGTTAGTGAGTCATCCTATTTGCAGTATTGACCTGGTGACTTTTATTCATTTCAAAAAATAAAACATAAGCTTAGAGGAATTCGTTTTATGAACCCTGAAGATGCCGTGGTTGCGTTTGAAAAAGGCGTGAAAGACATCCCTAAAGAGGAGTGGGCTTCTGCTTCAGTCAATGGTTCCATCGCACGTGACGGTGCTTAGAAAGGAACGGAGACTATTTCGAAAAGCAATCAAAATATTAACAGACTTGTTATTTTCTAAAAACTTTCAGCGTGACCCACGAACATTATTTTTACGTATCGTTAACAGTTATCACAGCGCATAACAAATTATGAGTTTTACATGCATTTTTTTTTTACATTGGGTAACATTGGGTAATTTGGTAACTGCTTACTGGGACCAAATTCTAATTCTCAAAATGTGGGTGTTTCATACACCTCTGCCTACTCGTTTGGGGATACAGCCGTCAGTGTATATATACGAGTGCGTATGTATGTATGTATGTTTTAGTTCTTCATTGTCGGGTGAATTTGTACCATAAAAGGTCAACATTTTTAACAGCCATTTAATTACAAACACGTGTTTATATCTTGTAGCTTTTTGCACTTCTTCCTTTCTATTAAAAACGTTTGAGCAGCTTTTAGATTTGTTTTTCAATAGAAGGCGTTTCCTCTCTACGTTTTAATATATACAAGTAAAAGTTTTAAAATTGTTTGCAAATTGCAAAAACCGGAAATATTCTGAATTGAGTGTGTTGATAAAGCATTTTGTTAGAGGACTGGGAATTCCCGGCCAGACCTAGTTCGAGATATGAGACCCTGACGTGATCAAGCTATATATTAACACGTGGAGAGACGCGGTGGTCAATGTCCGAACTATTTCGAATTTTAAGTTTAAAAATTAACTAAAATTAGGTAAATTTACAATTAATTTTCATTTATTTCAATTACTCTGTCAATAGTCAGTCTTGCAGTGAAGTCGTGGGAGGTGTTCGCATCGGCATCGAGTCTTCGATGAGATACCTTGGTCTCACACTCGACGGCCGATGGGATTTCGGTTATCACTTCCGGAATCTGGCCCCTAAGCTCATGAGGACGGCAGCTGCACTATCGCGTTTGCTGCCAAACTTAGGAGGCCCCGACGCCTCCTGCAGGAGACTTTATGTAGGAATCGTGCGGTCCATGGCCTTATATAGGTCGCCAATATGGGCGGAGACTCTGACGGCCCGAAATACTGCGATACTGCGGCGACCGCAAAGGGCGATGGCCGTTAGAGTCATAAGAGGATACCGCACGATATCCTTCGAATCGGCAAGTCTCTTAGCCGGCTCTGCTCCATGGGACCTGGAGGCGAAAACCCTTGTTTGGCGAAAATTTCATTATATCTATGGCGCAAGGAGGCACTTGAGCGGGACCTGAGACCCGCGCCTCGTGAAATTGAGGCGCAACGGTCCCAGCTCCGTCAGGTCCTAATGATAGAGTGGAAACAACGACTAGAGCGACCAAGCGCAGGGCACGCCACGGCGGTAAGACCCATCATGGAGGATTGGCTGGAGAGGCGACATGGCAGCCTCTCCTACCGACTGACACAGGTGCTCACCGGACACGGCTGCTTCGGTAAGTTCCTGTGTCGCATAGGCCGGGAGCCAACGTCTGCGTGCCACCACTGCGGAGGCTGTCGCGAGGACACTGCACTCCATACTCTAGCGGAGTGCTCAGCTTGGACGCAACAGCGGCATGACCACGTGACGGCTATTGGTGTGGGAAGCCTCTTGCTAGATACCATGGTTCAGTCCATGGTACAAAGTGAGAGTGCATGGGAATCCGCCGCCTCCTTCTGCGAAGAGGTGATGCTGATCAAAGAGGCGGCGGAACGGGAACGGGAGAGGACTAACACTCTCTCGTCCCGCAGAGGACGCATCAGGCGCAGGAGGGCGCAGAATGACCTCCGACCTCCATGAGCGCTGGCCTGGGGGTAGCGGATCGGGCTGCCCGCTACCCTAGCAGAAGCAGGCCTGAGACGGTAGCGCGTCGTGTTCTGCGCGCGCCTCTCTAAGTTGGAGGGGGGCTAGGCTCCCCGCTTTCCACATTGTGGTCCAAGACCAAGGTCTGCAGGGGTTCTCGGAAGCTTCCTTCTTAGGGTATACCCGGGTCCTCTGCAATAGACCTCGTGCCGGAACACCGTGTGGTTTTAGTCGGTTCGAGTCCGACATACCACTTCACTGTTGGCTCCAGTGAGGTGATCATCCGTGGGGGTTTCCAAACGAAAAAAAAAAAACATGTCTTGCAATGAAGCCGAAGTCGAAAACATGGATGTTGAACTTGAACCTAGTTTGTTTATTTGTTCTTAAAAATAGTATTGAAATACACGTTGCCCACGTTGTCTTAGGTTTGACTGAAAGACAGGTCTAAAGGAAATTCTATTTATTTATTCGTGATAATACCGATTTAATTCTACAAATAGTTGTTGTAATTTCTAAATTATTTTAAATATTATTAGGATTAAACAATTTGTAAGGTAACATGATCTTGTAGATCTTTAAAATAAGTTTGTAACGGCTATTGATAACAGTCTACATAAAACTGTTACAGAAAAAAAAAAGTTTTTAATTTTATTAACCTGAAACTTATAGATTTTCTGTATTAATTATCATTACACATAAGGGGAGCAGAGCAGTGTCTGATTATTTCGAGTTAAGTTTAGTAGACATTACAATTCACAAATATGAATGGTTATGCTGATTGTGTGACTTTCATCTTAGTAATTAATTAAAGAAACACAATATTGTATTTTTTGTTTTCTTGCAAATTTCCATAACAAAGATGATAAAGATTAAGCTAATGCTTGTTATTAGTTACTAATATAGAAGTTTGCTATTAAAGTTAAAAATAAATAGCAACAATAAAGTTTGAGCTGTTTACTTACAGCGTATGTAAATAAATTTTAAAAATACTTCTTAAAACGAGCTCTTAGAATCAGAGTTTGATTATGATTATCAAAAAGATGCATTGTCCTTGGAACTGAGTATGTATTTCAAATTTGACGTGCAAGATTTGACCCGAACGTTCTGTGCGAAAAAAAAAAAACAAAACAGAATTGTAATATTTATAATTATGCAGTTATAGTAGAGCTTTTTTTTTTTATATTAGCCTACCATAGTGACTCCACTTTGCCTGATGGAAAGCAATAAGTGGAGTCAAAGAGTGGTGGTCACCATCCTCATTGCATGTCTAGTCAATGCAGCATGGTGACCCACACTATGGCGGCCTGGTGAGATGCTTTTTCACGCCCCGCTTAAAAGACCCGGGATCAAAGTGGGAAGGAAACACGTGCGCTGGTAGAAAATTGGAGAATTGGAGAAATATAGAGCTTATTTATTATAGTTCTTTATTCAAAATTATATGTATGTTTATTGTATAAATCTAACCTAAAACAGCATGGTCTTATAAGGATATAGACACGATAAACTAATTTAAACTTATAATAATTCCTTGAATTTGGAACAAAGAATACTTGTTTGTATTGGGCATTGTATAGGACATGTTGGTTTTTTTTTTTTATATTTTGTGTAGAAAAAAGTTATATACATAAAAAACGTATTATACCTATAAATCTTTAATAATAAAAAACAAAAACGCATTCAAAAATTTCGAGAAGGTTAGATTTTAAATAACTTATTTTTTTTTTCTGCTTCCAATTTCAAAAAAAAATATGACTGCTTATAAAATCGGAAGCAAGATAAACTTCGGATTTATAATATGAAACAGTTGAGAAAATGTACCTTAACAAGCTCATGATCTTTTTGATACTCACCTTAACTCCATACTCAAGTTAGCCAGCTCAGGGATTTTGCACCAATAATTCTGTGGTGTGACAGTGATAAACATTTGTACAAAGTATATGTATGCGAAGGTGTAACCCAAAGGTATCATTGCCAAAATCAACAGCTTCTGATACCTTCCCAAATCACCCACGTGATGTAACACCTTTTCCAAAATGTCACCATCGTGAAACTTCTTTGTGTTTTCTTCTGTCACGCCCTAGCAACAAAAATATTAAACGCCGCTTTAAAAACTTGCCATACCAACATAACAAGTACTTCGAAAAAAGTACCAACATTAAAATCATCCACGTGCAAATTTTTAATATCCATATTCATATACAGAATCAAAAGTAAAATTTTAATCTTTTAAATAACTTGAACTTTCGAACAATACGTCTCTACACACATTATAAGCAGAAGTTAATGATAATAAAACATTACTTACTACTCATAGTATAAACAATATCTTCCTATCAGTTGAGAGTCAGTTAAAATAACCCTAAGATAACATTTTAATTCCTTACATCGATCATTACATTGTTCGTTATATCGTCTAGGACAGATGGCAGACATGATAGGTTCAAGTCAAACCAAAATCAAAGTATTAATGTGATTGTAGTATAATATGCTTTCTGTAAAATCTTTTTAAATACTACAGTCTTGTGAAGTGAACCATAGCATACATATGTATATACGTACATATATCACGTAGGTAGAGTTGTATAAAGCACCCACTTTCTGACAGTAAGAATTTGATCCCACTACTGACTGTATACATACTGTCTGATAGATCAGAACAGAAAACAGTCTGATCCCTTAGTCCCCTCTTACGACACTACCTGGAAGGGAAAGGATGGCCCTATTCTACTCCACCGTGACCCACACGGCAAAATAGCACCAATAGCAAATAAATTATAATGAAGAGGAGCAAAGGAATCAAATTTTTACCAAAAGAGTTTAAAGTAGAAATGTATAAAACACATATACTTATAAAAAGAGTTAAAGCCAATTATCTTATTGGATAAAATATACTTTTCCGTGGATGAATTTACTGGCTCAGATTGTAGCTCTTATCTTTACTGAATGGAAAAAAAAACAAACAATGGATACAAAGAACATTCAGCTACATCTATTATGTGGACCAAAAGCCATGACCTCTGGTTCAGCAGTCAGGGTCACTAAGCATTAAACAAACAAGTCAGACAATTCACATTTAAATTTATTTGATATGAACATTCTAATATTAAACATATTTTTTACCTTTTTAGTAAACTTCAAAATGGTAGGTTAAGTACATTTTTGTTTGAAATAATATGAAAGCGTGACGTCACGCTTTTGTATTGTCAATCATTCCCTTTTAAAGTAAATCTGACTAATAAAAAATAAATTAGAACATTAAACCAGAACGACAATTCTCAAATATTTTCAGTAACCTTATTATTTATTATTGCCAGACTTAGTGACCGACTTCCATTCAAGTTCAGTCGCCTACTCAAATATCATAACAGATGTTGGCCAGGTATTTTGCCGTCATCCGTGTAGTAGACTGCACACATTGGCTATTTGATTGGATTTATTTCACGTCTGTTGATATGTTACACGAGAATTTATATGTATAAGGTACAACGTCTTCCTAGTTAAATATGTGTGTTTATGTTTTATATTTATCTCAGTTTTTTTTTTATAGTTTAATAAATACTAAAGAAGCACAAGTAAAAAAATATATTTAAAATTATTACATATCAAAAAGATATTTATACAAGAGTTTCTAACACTGATGACTGGACACGCTTATTGCGACCACCCCGCGCCCTTCGTTGTCACCCACTATTGCTACTATCAACCAATCAAATAATTTATTTCCAGTTGCCGCAGATATATATATATATTTATTTATATTTTCGTATTCATAATATTAGTACAGTTGCTATACCTACCTATATATGAACTGAACAAATTGTGAATACATTTGGTACATCCAACCCTGGGGAAGGATAGGCTACTGTTTCTAGCTAGTATATAACAGTAGCAATGTATATTCTTAAGTAATAAATTGATTGATTCTAATATTAATTATATACAAAGAAGATACATGTTAGTTTTTTTGTGACATCTAGTGAATTAGTTACAGATATCTGAATTTAAGACGCAGCTTTTGAAGATTGTTTTTAAAGATTGTATGGTTTGAGTACATATAAAAAAACTCAAAACAGCAGCAATCTTTTTTTAATGAATCACTTGTGAAAAAACTCGTGTCGATAAAATATTATTGGTGGTTGATAAACTTATTAAAAAAAAAAGTGGTGGTAGAATGCAAAGTGGTAATTATAATGTAAGCAAGTACTAGAAATGAAAGAAAAGTTTAAAACTATAATCATTTATTTTTGTTAATAGTATTATATATTGTACAATTTCATTTCTCACTTCTAAATTATTCAGACTTATTCTAATGATTTGAATTAATGAAAACAATATTTCAAATTCAATATAATTAGTAAGGCTACTTACAATTACAACAACAAAATACCAAAAATTCTATATAACATTTGTAGAACATGAAACAAATGGATATTAAATTAGCCGATATTTTCTCTCTCTTTTTTTTTTTTTTACCAGAAACATTTAGACAATTCAACCTAAATACCCAACTCATAACAATACTAACTGTTAAGCTTAGCTTATCACTCACAGCCTGAATTCCAACAAAAACTTTATCTCATTAAATTGTAGGTATTACAGCCACCTTCGTAAAACATCCGTTGTGGCACTTTTCTAGTAGAACAATATTCTGATCCCAGATACTTGTATCTCAACTAACAAGTCTCACTCTTTCACTACTTTCAAATCCTATAATCGTAAAGTACTATGCGGTTGCCGAGAGGTTCTCACTTGAGTAGATTAGAACCACCCCTGTACTTCCCGTGGTAGGGTGACTAAATTAAATAAAAAGGGTGAGAAAAAAAAACTAAAGGTGACTAATCTGCACAGATGGCGAGTGGTTTAAGTGGTCGCCGAGTGTTTTCAGTTCGATCACAACACGACAAGACACGTCGAGGACAACACTTTGTGTACACCTTGAATTGTTGTTCTGTGTCTGCGTGTTCTTTGTGTCTGTTATATGAAAACTTGTAGTCACACGCAATCCAGAAATTTGTCCTAGTGAGGGAGTTGTCTTTATTTTAAAGCCAAAAAAAAAACAAACCGCCATATTGGCTCGCGATTGGCATCACTTAGATACGTAACGTACGTACGTTAAATCTCAAAATAAATGTATTACCTCCAATGGCTAAAAGGAAGGTGTGCCAATAAGACTGACGACCTAGAGAAGGTAGCTGCTGGAACATACTGGATGTGAAAAGTGGTATGGCGCACGTCGGGAGAGTCCAATGAACAACAGTGGAGAATTATATATTTATGATTACTTTAAATGTCCAAATGAAGTGGGACCAGGTATCATCTTTGAATCCCGTAGTGGGATACACTATATTGAATCAAAATAGTATTAAAGTGTAATACTACACAAAACTTGTTTTTATTCCAGGCATATCAATATTTATTTTTGTCTATGAGCTTTAAAAAAAAAGTTTTGAAAAAGAAACAAAAAGGCGCCTCTATGTCGCGTACTTCGTTCTTTTACCGCGGTAGTTCTGTTTTTATTACTTTAATAACTAAGCAACAATATGAAAAATATTACAACAAGAATTACAAGTTACTTATGAAATTACCATTTATAAGCAAAACAATAAACATGTAACAATGTGATTTTGTAACATGTTTATTGTTTTGCTAAAAATACTCCATAATTTTACAATTTTAATCTCGCCAACTAATCGAGGACTAGCTAAATTAACAAATTAGAACTTTATTATTAACGTATAACTTTGAAGTTTTGATATACCTACTATTACTAAAGTATTGTATCGATATCACAAAGCATTAACAATAGGCACTCATTTAATTTGTGAGCATTATTATTATTTAACAAGGCAATGTAAGTTTCTGTAGATTTTTACACTATTTTAATAGCATTATTAATTAAATCACTTAGAAATATACCGAGTGTGTAACTTTAAAACACTTTAAAAGCACTTAGATATACCTTTACTGAGATTTTTTTTTTATGTCATACACAGAAGATTTTCGTTCAACCTGTTTATTCACAGGTACAATGAAACGTCCTCTGTTTCTCCTCATCTCTGGGCTATTACCCGGAGATGTAGAGTTTGAGATGAGATGCTATCACAGCAATTTTGTTCTCTTTATCCGCCCACTCCATTTTAATATCTCAAAAATATCTAGAAGCGATTGGTGCGAAAATGAAAAAAAAAACACGATGAATACTCATATAATGTACACTACAATGTAATGTAAAATGCACAGATTACAAACTCAAATGTAATATTGTATTTCTTTTAATGTTATTTATAGCCAGACTAAGTATATACATAATTATTTTAGCTATTTTTAAGTAAGACCTTTTCACCTCTAATTTAATAATATGCTAAAAATGGTATGCCGCTAGTTAAACTATAAAGGCAAGACTCTAAGTAATGGTTTAAAAAAAAAACAAAACGTATATGCTAAAATTATTGTTGCTATGTTTTGCTAAGTAGTGTTGTGTTTCAACATCGCAATTCAGGTATTTAATGCCTTCAGAGTTATTTATATAGCGTATAAAATAAGCTTATTTCTTATATTCCCAATATACTGCTGTTATTCCCATAACATCAGTATATTGACTTACTCCTCTATATCAGAGCTAGTAATAGTTAAAATTCAAAATGACCACAACATATCATATTATTATTCAAGCAAATAATAGGTATACTCATTTAGATATAACACAATAATAGCAATTACAAGTAAATATTAAGTAATGTTTGTGATATAATAATGAAAAATTTATCAGTATTCCTGGCAGTTGCGTTCTCGAGCATGGTGCAATAAATAAATATGAAGATGAAACTGGCGCTATTTGAAATACATGTCATCAATTTTCATAAATTAAGTAGACCAATTTTCCCAAACATGACGCACTGTGTATGTATAAATTATAATAAAAATCTTAATAATTCTATTAAGTATAACAGCGTATCACAATCTTAGTATAACCTACTTTATGTTTACCTAAATACTAAATATGTAAAAAAATTCTTAGTTCCACGTATCATACGAATCCTCTAAGTATGGACTTGCAATTGACTTCTTGTAAGGCAAAACTCTTTACCGATAATAGACACGTACGCTGTAGTTGGTAATTATAATGCTACGTGATAAAGGACTTCTCGTTGTCATTCACATACTCGACTTCTTCTAGGTCTTCTGGTTTCCTAAAAGAGAACAACATTTTTTTTAAAAGATATATAAAACCTGAGTACAGTGTAAACGTCCCTTTATTGCTAGCGTTACCTCGAAATATATCATATAGAGTTCACTAAATATATCATATAGAGTTCACTAAATATATCATATAGAGTTCACTAAATCCCGAAATTAATCAAGCTGTTTTAGCTCTAGTGCTCCCAAAAGACCAAGAAATATTTAAAACATGCATACAATCGAAAAAATAACGCTTCTTCTTGCGCAATCTCAAACAAAATTAAATCGTGTAAAAGAAGAATCTTGAAAAAAAGAATCATCTTGACTCGAACCGGGTCCGTTTGTTTCTGGACCACCCTGTTTCCCATCTGAACTATTACAACCTTTTAAAAATTAATTTTAATCTCTATTCTAATGATAGCAAGGTAGCAACTTTTCATTGCCTGAAACACGGATAAAACGACGTTTTTTAAAAATGAAACCCAAGTTAATCGATTTATCGCCACCGAAACCATACTAAATTTCATGAAAATCGTTAAAGCTGTTTCCGAGAATTAAATTTATATATATATATATATAAACTGCCAAGAATAACGCTAAGCATAAACCTCGAGGCTACACAAGGCGATCGCTTATTATATATATATATATATATATATATATATATATATATATATATATATATATATATATATATACATATATATATCGCTTAGCGTTTTATGCTTAGCGTTATTTTTGGAAGTTTCTGTCTTAGTAATATACATTTAGGATAATAATCGTTTATAGCCGAAATTTCATAATATATATTCAATTTAGTACAAAGTTATGTATGATAGATTTTTCACAAAATTATCTTATAACTAATACAATAAATATATATAATTATTAAAACTCACCCGCATAATGATCTTTCTCTAATTATTCTCTCACTGTCCGCCAAAGTTTGGGGCATGGGTAGGCCCTTAGTCTCCGGTAATAATATGCTGAGACTTGATCCAAATATGGCAATGATACCCAGAATCAATAGTGGCAGCAATGACCAGGTTATCTCCTATGGAAAATAAATAATAATTAAGGAAGTTCATTCCTTCATCATTATCCTCAACATAAACTCGATCCTTAGAACGGCTTAGTAGCCGACAGATATAGTTGTCCCTATGCTGCGCTTGTAAAAAATAATTCAGATTTTTCACATTCACATTAAGACTTTAAAATGTACTGAAAAAATGTTATTGATCTGATCTGGCATCAAAACAAACAAAGAACCTAATAACAATATCTACAAAAGTACAGTTAATTGGTATACAAAATTACGAGCAACAAAAAATGCTGTTAATAGTGTATAATGCCATTCGCTCTCTTTTTGTAGTCTAACGCATTACAAACATTACCTAAAATAACGTACCCATACTACGTGACCCAGGGGGAGGTTGGTGTCCAAAATACCACAAGGGTGAATAAGAGGGCTTAGGTCCTCGTCAAGTAGTCACTATCCTCTAAGAAAATAAATTTAAGTTTTGGCGGCCAGCGTCCAGCGCTTCTCAATCACACTGACCAACATAATTATGATTGGACGCCAGCTGATTTAAAACTGACAGTTTTTGTATTCAGTCAGTGAAGTATGCTTATATAGTATTCCACTTGAAGTAAAAAGTCGGTTTATAATTTTGTTGATAGTTTTATAATTGTACTCGTAATTAGTTCAAATTTGTCTGACACAACAAAAGACACTCCTTCGAAGCTCTCATAAAGCACAAACAATAGTTGTGTCACTTGCGGACGTGCACTTGTCAAGCAAGTCGACGAGAATTTGTGCCGGTACAATCGCATGATTGTACCGGCACAAATTCTCGTCATACGTTCGACTATATAATGTGTGTATTCAATGTTACAAGTATTCCTTGTCGGTGCAGGCAATACAAAAAAAAAACGGCCAAGTAAGGACTTGCACACGAAGGGTTCCGTACCATTATCTATAAAAACGGCAAAAAATCACGTTTGTTGTATGGGAGCCCCCTGAAATATATTTTTTATTTTAATTTAATTATTTATTTTGAAATTGAATATATAACTGAATATTCTAAGAATATTTCAGACGTCTAACTGATGCCGTTATCAATATCGAGCAAAAACGAGCAAAAGAAATCACGTTTGTTGTATGGAAGCTCCCTTAAATATTTATTTTATTTTATTTTTTAGTATTTGTTGCTATAGCGGCTACAGAATTACATCATCTGTAAAAATTCAACTGTCTAACTATCACGGTTCATGAGATACAGCCTGGTGACAGATGGACAGAAAGACGGACAGACAGACAGTAGAGTCGTAGTAATAAGGTCCCGCTTTACCCTTTGGGTACGGAACCCTAAAAAGACAAATAAATTTTTGTTGCCTGAAAGGGATGAATAGAAAAATAATCCAAAGTGGGAATTTTGTCAAATTGGGCAATAGTTGCCATAAATGTTATAAAACCATTTTATTACCTATTACTACGTTAAAACTAAAGGGAGGTCTTGGCATATACTACGAATAGTCACGGGGGGGAGCATAAAAATACAAAAAATGGATGTTCATCAATCGTCATAAGCACGATTTCTCATACAAATTATGAAGCTTAGCTTTTAGAATTAAGTGAGAATGAATTAGTCATAAAAACACTCACTGAATACACGATAAACGGTGATAGAACAGTAGCAATATATCCACTCATATGCAACGTGGCTGATCCGCTAGCTCTCACTGGAGTTGGCAATAATTCCGTCACCCATTGGATCACTGCGTTATATGACATATTAATGCAAAATCTTGCTGCTATCGCTAAAGATGCTTGAGGTATACCTGTAAAAAACAAAAGATTTTATCTTTAAACTAGTCATGAAGCCGTTTATTTTCTCTACTTTATAGTACACCTAGTTGTCAATGCGTGCTGCTAACTGACCTACCGTTCAAGAATATCAATTCGGAATCAATAATGTTACGAACATAATGTTTTTTTTTAAAATCCAACTGGTATTAAACAAATATACAGAAGAATAAAGAGATTTTTCAGATTTCACAATAATAGCACAAGGCACAATTGAGTCTGAAGTATTCCGTGTTTGAGTCGGTTCAAGTCCAACATACCTTCTTTACGTTGGCTCCGGTTATATGATATTTTCGTTACGTTTCCACAAGACTAAAAACTATGCGTTTCTTTAAGACAAACGAGCAGAAGGTTCACATGATGGTAAGTAACTTCCGCCGCCCATAAACACTTGCAACTCAAATGTTACAAGAGTGTAGTCTGCCTTTTAGGGTATAGGGAGAAGGGGTAAAGAGGGATTTGTAAATGGGGAGGGGAATGAGGGGAAAGGAAAGGGACCGGAGGCCTATCCTAATGGGCCGCCGGTAACCTCACTCACTCAGTCACACAATGCCAGCATTGTTTAACAGCTCGTATTCTGTGACGCCATGGTAATACTACGGTCGAGCCCGGCCCCGGCTCTCATACGTTAAAAGTTTATTTACATATATTAGTGCTAGTGGTTTTCCGCAGTTTTACTTGCGTTCATACTAATTACTCTGCTTTTGAAGGTCTCATCCGTGATTTTTATAGTATACATTATTCCTGAATAAATACTCTATTCCATAAAAAATGTTTGTCAAATCTGGACATTAGATTTTAGACTAGATTATAAACTAAAGCTTATCCCGTTTAAAAAACAAAGAAAAGAACTCTAACGCTTTATTAATACAGATAGGTTATGAATTTATTTATGGGTACAATAGATACAACACTATTAAGGTTCAATTGCACAAACGTCAGGGAGTTTACCCATCAAAAAGCTTTTTTCACTTACTCTTTATATAAAAATGCAGCATTAAAACAATATTGCAAATCACTCACCTTTAGGCACAAATAGCGCAATTATGATCAATATACCACATAGACCCATCGGTACAGCGGTTAGATTCCTACGTCCCCATCTAGAAAATTAAAGTGATAAACTGGATAATTTAAATGTTGCATGAATTGATTCGTGTGAAATTTTTGGCTTCCATTCACAAAATGTGTAATAGCCTAAAACTTTTTTTTAAATACTCTTATACATACACTACACTACATACTTAAAAAAATGCTAACACACGTTTTAAGTGATTTAATATTTCAGCTTGTGTAAATGACAGCCAATAGTACATTACTCACACAAAACATACACACCCACACACACACACACACACACACACACACACACACACACACACACACACACTCACACACACCCACACACACACCCATATAAAAGGCGCTAGTATTATTAGTTACCTTTAGTATATAGTTTATCTATTACATTACTAAAATATGTGGAACAAGAATATAAAGATTTTAAAAATATGTATATTAAAATACTCACTTACCTATCAAGCAGTAACGTTAATAATGTGACTGATGGGATCTCTGTTGCCGATGTCATCGTGAATGTGATGAAGAAATCCAATCCGAAAGCGTTGGACAACCGCACTAGGCCATCAAAAATAATGGAGCAGGCGATATACACCATTAGCAATAGTAACATAGTATTACGGATGGAAGTGTTTTTGAAGAGAACTAAGAACGATTCCCTGTTCTGTTTTGTTTGATTCGATGACACCTGACAACAAAGATTATGGTTCAATGTTATATATAAAAATCAATATGTGTTTATTACCGTACCGTTCATACGATCTAGTAAAATGAACAAAATTGGTATTTAAAAAATATGGTGATTATGGTTGCGATGAAGTTATCAGTCTTTCTTCAAAGTATATTTATGGAAACTTGAATTTGAAAGCTACTTTTACCATATCATATTAAATTTATAAAATTAATTTTATATGGTAATTATTTCTCAGGCTGGTTTCTTAGGCTGGTGGAACCTGGGTCTTGTATAAAATACACAGATGCTAGGGTGAGAAGAACCATCTCACCGTGTTCAATACACCGAGCTTCCGCGAGGCCGCCTTAGTGACGTTTCGAAGCCCAAATATAAATCTTATACAAACATTTTGAAGTCTTTCAAGCTTATTAAGTTGTAATTCAGTGAGATTCAAATAGCTGACATCGGCATAGTCAATAATTGTAAGAAGAAGCTATTGTGCAAGTGCAATCTTAGTGGCAGTTGGAAGAAAATTACGTAGCGTTCGTAGAGACCCTGCTGAAGCAAAGACCTTGCGGCTGACTTCTTGCAGCTGTGTACCCCAAGATAAGATACTATCCATATAGATTCCTAAGTTTTGACAGTATTGCTGATTTTTAAAGTTGTGCCGTTAAACTTAATTTGGAGCAGTTGTGACCTGTCAATCCTTGAAACCAACATAGGACTGCCAATAACACATACCTGAGTTTTTAAGGGATTAACTTGGAGTCCATAATGTTGACTCCATTGGACAATGTGTGATAGGTCGATGTAACATGTTAAGTGGAGCTCGTGTATATATCTGTAAATCATCTGCGTAAAGATGGTAAAATGAACGTAATTGTTCTCATCGTGAAGGTCTTTCTTTTCATATTGGTAATTATGTACTTATATATATATATATATATATATGTATATATATATATATATTAATAGAAGTTATTAGGTACATACAATAAACTCATCCATGACATCCTCTGGAATTTTAGTGCCATTTACTCGTTCGAACTTCCTTAAAACTGCCACGGCCTGATTGACACGACCACGACTCACCAACCATCTGAAGAGAAAATTTACAAATATAAAATTCTCGATAATTAAGCATTTCAATTGAGTAACTAAGTAAAGTAATTAGTGTACAAAACTTTCAAATTAGAAATTTTATGCAATAAATATTTTTTAAATTGCCCTCGTCGGGAACGAAACGAACGGGCATTTCCGAAATACAAACAAGAGCACAACCATTTATTTTAATAATTAGAAATGTCACTCACAAAAGTTTTTATTTCAAATTAACAAATTCAAAATTAATAAATAATGTAACAATTAGAAAATTACCGCCTAATGCAATCAATAAAATTTACTTATCCTTAAAACAATTTTATTTTTTGAAATAGTAGCATAATGAATAGAGGTAAAAAATATTATTAACTAGTATATGTGCTCGCGACTACGTTTGCGTTTATGTCGTAAAACAAAAAACTTATTTCGTTTACCAAACAATAGGTTCGTTTGTGAGCTCAAGTAACCGAACGGCTTGCCTAAAACTGTATGTTGTGAGTGAATCATCGCTACTGAAACGTTATGCCTTTAAAGGCTGAACCAGCGAGAGCAATTTCACGAGTCTTC
The DNA here is from genome assembly GCA_947561695.1 of Tyria jacobaeae. Taxonomy (NCBI): domain Eukaryota; kingdom Metazoa; phylum Arthropoda; class Insecta; order Lepidoptera; family Erebidae; genus Tyria; species Tyria jacobaeae. The sequence continues at coordinate 21,774,212 of OX387208.1, read as the reverse complement.
AAGCGGTCTTCAATAACTGGGTGACGTCTGGACATCGTCTAGACACTTCTTTCTCCCGGAAACTTAAAAATACTTCCGATTTTTCCACAATCTATCTCAATAGCACTGTAATAACTTCTATCAGTCGGTCATACATTGCTCTGTGTGTAATTAAATCATAAGTATAATACTTTTTATTTTATACTTACGTTACAGTGTGTGACGCTAATGTTCAGCATATAAAACGCTTTGCGTTCCTATTATCATTAGGATCGTTGGTATCTGCTGACCGCGAGCGTTCCTCACTGCATTCATATTACGATTGAAAAGCGCAAAGGTATTAGTTTTGCAAAGAATCTAAACACTTTTGATTTACTTTATTTAAACTTAATACCTAATTTATTCTTGCATTTGCATTCAAGAATAAACATTTGTACTTCATCACCATCATTCATCCTACCATTCCACTGTGCCAGATAGGCATCTCCCAACGTGTGCCATAGCACCCGGTCCCCCACCATTCGCATCCAGTCATACATCAGCTGTCTTTCTCAGGGGTCTGGCTTGTGGTGCCCCCTAACGTCCTGTTACCTATTATAATATATACATTTACATTTAATATATATATTTTTTTAATTTATAAAGGAAAATTTAATATAATTGATTTAAAGAAAATAGGTATTCGTTACTATTATTCGTTAAAATGTAACACTGATCAGTTTTTTTTTTACTGCCCATAACATTAACACACACAGACTTACATATTTCTAATGTACACATAATTTTCTTTCATTTGATACTCTCGATTTGAAATGCCTATCAAATAAAAAAATCTGCATAAAAATCGGTTTAGCCGTTTGGAAGTCAGACACGTCAAACTAATGCCATCCCTCTTTTTGCTCAGGGGTGAAAAATATATGCTTTTTTGCTTTTTTTAGATTTTTTGCTTTGTCTGCTTTACTTTGAAAATATGTTTATTCTTGAATATATATTTTTACAAAATAAAGATAAATTTAACATTGTTGTTACATGACAAAAATTCAATAAAGTATATTCCTTAATATTAATATGGTTTTATAACAATAAAACCAAATAAAAGACGTAAAAGTTTACTGTGTAACGTGAATAATTTGTGTAAAATTGTATTCATCTTTCCATAATTTATTTCACGTTATCCACAATAATAAGGATTTATTTGCCTGTGAAATATACTTGATATTTTTTTAATAGTTTGTGTATTTTTAGTTTAATTTGTGCAAGTCTTCAAATAGATTTGATGTTCTTGTAAAAATATTGGTCGTTAGTAAATAATTGTATTCTTATGAGGAAATATGTAGTTATCTCATACAGCAACTGCATCGTACTGTAATAATTTATTGTTAACAATCCCAATTCTATTGATAGAGTGAATCAAGCACGTTTTCTACGTTTATAGATATAATATATGTGTAAATTGTATTATTACATAATGCAGGAATATTTATCTTACAATATAAATTACACAAAAGTTAGGTTCACACTTTTTTCATGGAAATTTCAATGTATTATTTTATGGCTAGAGAGTAAACTGATTATGATAAAAAATAGCTCAAATATTACTCCGAATTACTTACAATATAAGTGAATAAAGAATTGCTCTAATAATAATAATAACTACTTCGTATTTGTTGCGTGATGCACAAACAAATCGGGTATACAGATTTATTATATATATATATAGGTGCAGATTAATTGTGTAATGTTTTGTTTTTGTAGATGAATGTTATTTGAAATTTATAATAGAATAAAGGTTTTTTTTACTTTATTTCATGTATTTCTATTGATAGTAAATTGATAGAAAGAGGCAATTAATTTTGATGGTAAAACCTCACCTGGCACTCTCCGGCACCACGAACGGCACGAATATGACACACAGCATAGGTAATGAAGTGAACCACAGTAGCTTGCGCCAGTCGTTCATCCATAGTGCAATCCATGGCAGGGACAGACACCCACCCCCAAAGTATAGAGCAACCGACATGTTAGCTACCCACGTGCGGTGCTTTTGCCCCACGTACTCGAGAACTGAAATATATTTTTTTATTATTAATGTTTAGAATAAAGGACTAGCCAGCTAATAAGTAATAGTAAACAGGTCATTCTGTTCGGTAGAAACAACTTACAAAACAAACGAAAGAAGTCACCAGGAGGATTCTATTGGGTTATTGGGTTGGGGATACTGCACGCATTTAGTAAACTTTGCCCTTATCGCAATGCCTGTTATGACTTACGGTGCCGAAACGTAAACACTAATAGTTAGGCTCCACAAATAAAATTTTGTTTTTTTTTTTTTTTGCTTAATTTGTTTTGTTTCATTGAAGGATTAAATGAAATTCGACAAAAAAACTAAGTTACCAACATAACTCGCACAATTATTACGCTGAAGTGGCAATGGGCTGGCCAAGTTTGCCAAAAGACGAGTCCATGAATCGGTAATCGAAAGGTGCCCAGCTAGATGGACCGACGACGAACTAAAGAAGTCTTAAGGATAGACTGGATATGGAAAACGGAAGACCAGGTACAATGGTGCATTTTGTGGAGGCCTATGCCAAGAAAAGGACTGCAGTAATCTAATTGATTGACAGAGAAAAGTTGTAACTACAAGAAAAGTAGTTATTGTTTTAAATACTATGCAAAAATTTAACATTTTTATCGCGCATGTACTTCGAAGACGAGCGGCATGTACAAAAACTAACGATTTAGAAGTAAAAAAATATCTTGCATAATTATTGTTTATAATATAGGGTTCAGACGATTCGTGTACATTTCCTTTCAAATTTTTATAAATATACATATTTCTAAGGAATTACTTTTATTTTAAAAACTCGACCCTATTCTGGTAAACTTTTGATGGGCTATTTTATGCACGATTATTTATACGTACATATATATATATTTTTTTATAAAGTCATCATTGGTATAGACATAATGCAAAAGCAAAAGGGCCAGTTGCTATGGCACACGTTCGGAGAGTTCTATGTCCAGCAGTGGACAGCGATAATGGTGATTATCACAAAAATATGTTATAAATAGTATCGGTGTCTTAGTAAAATATTCTAACCCAAAATATACATCATCATGAAGACATTGTCGAAGGACATGCCGACAATAAACCTGCAGAGTATAAAGTCCCATACGTCTGTTGTGTAGATAGTGGCAAGACCGCCAACGGCACCAATCAAATTCGCACCTGAAAATTTAACAAATATCAATAAATTCCTCATGAGTTTAAGCCTTACTATTTTATATTAAAATTTAACCATTTAATTACGTACCTATTAAAGCAGGTACTCTTCCAAAATTATCAGCAAGCCATCCAAAGAACAGTCCTCCTACGAAAGATCCAGCGAAGAATATCGCCTGTGCAGTCGGTGCGTAGCTGTCATACTTACACACCCAACCTCTCTGAAACACAAATTAATTACGATATATTACGGTACACAAAAGTAGGCTGAGGCGTTTGTAGTTAGTTAAATGAGCGAAAAGTAACTTACATTTAATTTGATATGTTACTTAATAATTTTACATATAAATATTTACCTATAACTAAAATAAAAAAGTAACACGTGATGAGTTTAATTAAAATTTAATTCCTGATGTACTATGAACAGATGAAGTAAACGGACACAAATAACCCAGACTCAGTACAACAATTTGTGGATTACACAAAGTGTTTTCCCGAATAGGATTGAATCCACAACAATCGGTGCGGCAGCATAGTGGCGAGGTGACCACTTAAACCAGTGCACCATCCGTGCAATGAATTCTCAAAAAGCTATTTGTTAAAAAACAAACTACGGCTGAGTTTAAATTTGGGATAACAATCAAACATTTCAATGAACTAACCTCACTAACTACAGTCTGATATGGAATATCGCTAAGCTCAAAATCCCAGCCGTGCTGACACGGTATCACTGGTGTTTCTTCAGCTGGTGGCTCCATCGTCTCCAGAATCTTAGTCCAATTCACATTATAAGTCATGCAGCTGTCCCATTTGCCGCCTAATGATGCTCCTGGCGCTGAAAGATTCCGTCTGAAACAGGACAATGGAACAATGACAGATGTTCACTGTGAGTCTCATATATGTAGATATATTTGGCGAAATTAACATTTAATATTGGAAAACCCTTAAAGGACTAGCCTCGGCGAACGGGGTAATTTTACAATGGATCAGGGGGCACAGCAACTCACTCGGTAACGATGCCGCCGACGAGCTAGCAAGGAAGGGATCCACAACACCAGTGGCAGGCCCTACCACACTCCTGCCACTACCCTTCAACCTATATCGCTCCTGGGTAAGGCAAAGGACTCGAGAAGCACACAATAGCCGATAGATTAACACACCTGGCTGCAGGCAATCCAAACTGGTATTAACAGAATTATCACCACGATTATCGCGTAGACTCATCAGTCTTCACAGAACGGATATCCGAATAGTGGTCGGTAGCATTACAGGCCATTTGGCTCTGAACCGACACCTATTCGTAATTAATTATAATGGACCGAACATAAGTCTAAATGCGGAAACTGAGCCCTTTACCATTACCATTACCTTTAAAGGACTCGGTTGTCAATCTGTCTGTCTATCTACCTTTGAAGCTTTAAAAAATTAAGTTCTTAAGTCAACGCAATCATAAGAAACGGTCATTGAAGCCTTAAATTTTAACAGTTTCGTACATTTCGTTCATAAATCAACATCTACTTCCCATTGCTTCAGTGTCGTGAAAATTGGCAAGTAAAAGAAAAATCCTACAACCGTTAATTTGTTGCTTTATCATTTTAAAACAATGCGATTACAAAATTATATTTTGTCGTCAAAGACTATGTTGAAATATGAGAGAAAAGTGCATAGTTAAGTTTGTCTTTCGGCAATAACTGTAAAATATCTTCGAAGATCGATAAACAAAATAGAATATTATGTTTTTCGGGTGTATGCAAGCATCGATGTCAGTAGGTATATATGTATGTACATATATATTAGTATCTAACACATTCGGGTTTTATACAATTTTACCTGACTTCAAAAAGAGGGGTGTGTTCTATTAAATTTTTTTTTTGGGTATATTTCGCGTTATCTTTACTATTTGTAAGGTGATAATAAATTTTAGGTCCATAGACCTCCGCATAGTTAGAAAAATAATGAATAAAGTATAAATGTTACGCGTTTTGTGAATCAATTTTAATATTTTTTTTAAATATGAGTTGGTTTTACTGACAATTGGTGTTGTTTAACGTATTAGGAACTATTCAAATTCTCAAGTCAAGTTGTTGTAGTGGTAGAGCCATGCTTAGGCACGAATGGGCCGGCTCGACCGGTGCGATACCACGGCCTCACAGAAAACCGGTTGTGAAGTAACGCTTGCGTTGCATTTCCCCGAAATGAGTGAGGTCTCCGGAGGCCCAATTCCCCCTCCCCCTTTTCTCTCCCCTCGTTTCCTTTCTCCTTTTTTTCCATCTCCTCATCCCTCCTCTCTTCTTTCCGCTCCCTGCATCCCCCATCCCTCATCACCCTCAAAGGCGGGCAGCGCACTTGCGACTCTTGAGTTGCAAGTGTCCATGGACGGCGGTGTCACTTACCATCTTGTGACCCGTATGTTCGTCTGTCCCCCTATAGTATAAAAAAAAAAAAAAAAAAAAAGTGAAAAATTAAGTATGAAAAATACAGTTAATTACAATTTGTCATCATAAAGTACGCTGAAGTCGGTTTAATATATTTTTACATATACTTGTTATTAGATACATAGACGTTTGTTGGTTACGGAACCATCGATGCGCGAGTTTACTTTAACAAAGACCTATTGTAAAATAGGCTGCAGTAGTAGTACAGCAGATATATCAGCAGCGGTGGACTAAAACGCAATTCGACGAATTAGTGAACAAAATAACGTAATTATATAACATTTTTTCGAGGTATGTTCGAAGTAGGTCTAAAGAGCTTCATAGGGCATTGTAATGTAGGTTGCGCCACAAATATTGTGAATAACAAATTCTCGAAACCGATTCAAATATTACACAATATATACATACATAATATCACGCCTTTTTCCCATAGGGGTAGGCAGAGACCACTTCCTTCCATTTGCTATGATTCTGACAAACTTTTTTCGTTTCTTCTTTCATTCCTACTTCCTACTTTCATTCCGTTCCGCATGCAGGCTCGTCGGTTAAAGGTACTTTTGACCTGGCCTTTGCTTAGATTGTCTTTAACTTGGTCCAAGAAAATTCTCCTAGGTTTTCCTCTTCCGACAACTCCATTTACCTCTGCTATATAAATACTTTTTTCAATCTTCTTTCATTCATCCTTTCGATATGACCGAACCAGTACAGCATACTTTTTTTTTTTATTTTAGTCACTACATCCTCTTTCACATCACACTGATCCCTTATCACACTATTCCTCACTCTGTCACTCAATTTTACATCAGCTATACTCCGCATGATCTCATTTCTACCGCATTAATTCTACTTTCATGCTTCTTCTTCCGTACTCAACTTTTGCTGCCATACATAAGGTATGGCATCAACACACCTCTATGCACAGTCACACGAGCCTTCATTGAACTCTGTGGCTGGTCATAAGTCAAAGTATGCAATGCGCCATTGATCGCATTACACGCACTCACTCTTTGTTCTATATCACCATCACACTTTCCGTCCCTAGTAAACTTTGATCCCATATATACAAATTCATCCACTTGTTCCACTTCTTTACCACCTATCATAATTTCACAAAACGTTCTATTTTCATCTCTTTCAAAAATCGTCGTTTTCGTCTTGCCCACATTAATTTTCATATCCTTTTTTTCTAATGCCCTATGCAAGCTTGTTACAGTTTCCTATAACTCCTCAGCTGATGACACAAGTATTACTTGGTCATACCTCATATAGGAGACATTTGACGAGTAACACATTAATTCTTAAGCCACATTCTTTCCCTTTCATTTCCTTCAGTCAATCATAAATGAATAAGTTAAACAGCTATGGCGAAGTCACAATGAGACTAATAAGAATTTGGATGAACAATAAATACGCCAATCAACTAGGAAACCCATACACTATACACTACTCGACCACCATCACAGCAATTATACCTTTGGAAGGGATTCAAATCAAATATACTCACCTTAGTTCTAAATCCAAATGCTGTAGCTCTGGGATCTTACACCAATGGTTAGCTGGTGTCATAGCAATGAACATCTGCACAAAGTAAACGAATGCGAAGAAGAAGCCGAACGGCAACATGGACACAAACAGGAATTTCTGGTAGCGTCCCATGTCCCCCACATGCTGAAGAACTGACTCCAAAACGTCTGCATCGTTTGGTTTATTTTCCTCTTGATTTGATACCTGAAAGGATAATGAAGACAAACTGAGATGGGGTTTGTGTATACGTAATAATATGGGTTTAATATGAAGTCACCACTTTAAGTAACTGGCCACTTTGAATTTAAATTGAACCTGCAGGGTGTGAGAATCCGATCGCGTTTGAGACGCCTGTGGTAGGCCCCTTCAGGGATACAGTGTATGTATGTATTTAAGATTTAAATTTTTTTTTTTTTTTTTATTACGTAGTGCCTTTTACAATTATAATAGCAAAAACTTTGCCTTAAGCTATATAATAGGTTCCACAATGATCTCTTGTCGCTTTATATACCATGAACTGCAAATGCATCAATAGGCTAGTTACACTTTTATAAAGAAAGTCTTAAAAGGTATATTCTTGTTCTACTTAACCCAATTAAATATTATTATATTTTTGAGATTTTGAATAAAGCAAAACTTTAATTCTAAAATTAACTTTTGAAAAACATACTAAAACGCTGTCAGCCATGTGGTTTGCTGACAAGCGATCTGTAAACAAGAATTTTATAGACTCCTGGAAAATTGTGGATTGCAGTTGATAGAGAAATATGTAAGTCGTTATTTATACGTAATAAACTGGCTAATGCTAATGCTAAAGGCTTAAACTGTTTAAAAAGGGAAACTGAAATCTGGATCTGAACCTTCAAGAATAAGTTTTAAAAATAAAAACGAATGATATTTATTTGTTGACGAATTGTGTAAAGTCACATCATAGTCACAAAGCACAAATTATTAATTGATTTTATGTAGAAATCTTGAACTTATATCGAATTAAACTGATATAATTTTGGTTTAAAAGACTAAATATTGCAATATTGAATCATTTAAGCATGAATTTCTGTTGTCTTTAAACATTTAATTGACTTATAAAAATTAATAAAGTATAAGTACTGCACTAAAATAAATTATATACGTAAGAAAATACTTATCAGATAGAACGTAAGTCGTTTGAAAACACTTAGTCTTCCCTTACATACATCATCATATTATGTATGAGTAAGTAAGCATGGGTCATAAGAAACAATTACTTACATATGTACGTATTTGGTACCATTTTACTTAGAGTTACGTATAATATGACACAGCGTAAACATAGAAAATGCTATTGCTAGGCTATTGATAAGTACAATGGAATCTCCTCTGTTTGTGACAGAAAAAGATTTGGCCGTCGACGTAGTATTGGTATGAAAAGGGCGATCTAAGCATCGAAGGAAAGAATTCGATTAAATCCTGTCCGAAAGCAAAAGATTTAATTTCTGGAAATGAATTTAGAACTCCTAGAATTGTACCCTCCTAGAACTATGCCGCGTATATTAAAAGATTTATATTCCTAGAATTATACTCCTAGAACTATGCCGCGTATATTAAAAGATGACTTAGAACGTGCTGCCTATAAGAAACTGGTCACTATTTAACTAATAATTTGAAAATAAATAGGGTGGTATCAAAACAACTTCTTAGGCGGCACGCAAAGGCAGATAAATGTTATTTACTGACGAGAAAATATTTACTACTGAGCAATATCTTAACAAGCAAAATCTCCGAGTGTATGCTCAAGGCTCTATAGAAGTTTTCCGATTAGTATGTAAGCAGAGTACAAAGGCACTTATCCGTCTTCAGTGATGGTTGGGTGGGGTCTTAGCTAGCAAGGATTGACTAAGCCATATTTTAGTGAAAAAGGTGTCAAAACAGCGGCACAGGTGTATCAAGATACGATTCTTAAGAAGGTGATTAAGTCTCTAAATAACACCATGTTTCATAATCAATAATATGGTCCTTTCATCAATATTTAGTACCGGGTCATAAAGCTGGATCCACCCATGCCACACGAACGTTTCTAACTGGTCCCGTTTTCTGGTGCCGATATTAATCCGCTGGTTATTTATGATTTTTGGTGAGTTTTAGAGAGTATGGCATGCTCTAAACGCCCTTAAGTATATCTATCAGTCATGCTCTAAAGTTTCTAAAACAATCCATGAGATTGAAAGTAAACAATTTTCCTATTAAGAGAGTGCGTGTTTCAATCGATAATTCGCTTTAACGTTTAAAGCAGAGTATTAAAACCCATGGGGTTCATTTTGAATGAGCTTTATACATTTTTAATGTTATTATATTCATATATAACACACATTGCAGTAATAAATGTTTTATGCAATAGAAGAAGAATAGATTTTTGATTGTATCAATATTTATGGCAAGACTAGGTACAGCTTATACAACGCCCGGTTATCGGCAACACGTACCTAGCAATCCATTGCGTAAGTGGGACTAACCTACATATATTGCAGTTGGAAAAATGCGGACAAACGGCCTTCGATCCAACAAACCTTCGGGCTTGAATGTATGTACATATGCATGTAATAGGTCGGGGAACAAGTCTTTTCGTATTTTGTAAGTATAAACTTGAAGTCTTTGAATCTTTTTGATTGTACTGTTTGTACCTGGCTGGTTGTAATATCAATAAATATAGGAAATTAAGAAAAAGAAAAATAAAAAGTACCTAATTCATCCATTTATAAATTTCTGGCTATACATAAAACTCGATATATGGGTGTCACACGAGCTCACTGAAAGGTACCTAATGAATCGTGTACTCATATGCAATTCTGTTTTAAAGCGTAATAAAACCGAACCATTTTGAAGAGATTGATCACCTGTGGTTAAAAGTGCCATAAAGATCATGGTCAAATGGTAGTTTGATTGGAATGGCATCGTTAATTATGAACTTTTACCGCCTGGCAAAAAAAACCATCGAATCGGAGCAAGCAACTAATTAGACTCAAGCAAGATAATAAAAAACAGCCAGAGATAATCAACAGAAAAGGAGTGGTCTTTCAATATAATAACGCCAGACCACTCACATCCTTTGGGTACTTAGCAAAAATTGAGAGAGCTTGGTTGAGAAGTGTTAATGCATCCACCATGTAGTCCTGACTGGACCCTTGAATTATCACCTGTTGTGGTCTCTTCAGAATTCTTTGGGTAGTGTTAGGTTAAGATCAGAGAACAGAGGAGGATATGAATATATGTAAATATGCAACATAACCCAAAAACACAAACAAAAAACATAATCGAAAATATGGGAGCCAAGTTCGATATTAAAAGCGTGGTTGTCAAATTTGCCAACAAAAGAATTGAGATGTAAGTGGATGCCAAGTTCTGTAAATAATCCTGTAATTTATTTTTAGCAACATAGATTTTATTATGAACATATTAATTTAAAACAGATTCACGTTAAAATGTACGTTTTGGATGGGAATTTATTTTTACCAGTCAGTAGACTGATAACGCTAAACGCTATGATTTCTAGAGATAAATTGTCTAAGGCACACAGGGCGTACGTAGCAACATCATCAGCCTATCGCAGTCCACCACTGGACATAGGCCTCTCCCATTGCACGCCACTTCGATCTATTTTCGGCTTCTCGCATCCAGCTCCTGCCAGCCATCTTGCGCAAATTATCACTCCACCTGGCCTGTGGGCGTCCTACGCTACGTTTGCCGACACGCGGTCTCCACTCAAGAACTCGTTTTCACCAACGGTCGTCGGTTCTGCTACTAATATGGCCAGCCAATCGCCACTTCAGCCTGCTGATCCGGCAACTAGCAACCTACTACTACAACTACAAATTGTACAAAAACGACTTAATTTCAATATATACGCCGTATTTTTGACTGGCTGATTGCCAGGACTTTCTAACTAAAAGCTTAAATGTCACAGTCTCCAACCTTGGCACCGCTTCAGTAGTCGGCGTTAGCCAAGTAAAGGTGAATCTTGTTTACTCACGTTTATTACTCTAAAGTATATGATAAAACAACTATATAAAACTAGTTATGAGACAACTTTGAATCTAAATTTTTCTTTTTCTTCAGTTTCATGTTTTAACTTCATGCCACGTTATTAGAAATATAATAATTAACTTTTCCAAAAGTTGATAACGGTCTTCAATGAATTCTTTTCCGCAATATTATCAGTCGTAAAAAAGTACAACTGAAAAACTTTCGGTCGTTTCGCAAGCAATTGTGAATCAGAATTTTTTACTCTCTTTTGGCAACTGCTTGCAATAAAATAATTCTGACTTCCAGACTTACTGCTGCTGATTGCCAAACATTAAAAATTTTCTCATCATTCATCATCATCGCAACTGAGATCCAACACATCGCATTCGCAACCAGCTACTTGTAAGGAGATTTTGTTCATTTTATAAAAAATATATATTTTTTAAGATTTTTTTCTACCACCCTCACCATTGGAGGTTGTATTGCAGGACACCCTGTATATTTCACATATATAAATATAAGCAATGGGTGGCTCGTGTCAACCGAGTAGGTTAGCTATTGCTTGCTTTACTCTAAATTCTATTCAAAGTCTATTTCTAAAAACTTTTTTAAAAACAAGCTGTCATGGCAACCTACACCAGAAACATAGTGTATGTTCATCTAGCGAACACGACCACCACCTAGCAAATACGAGCTGAACAATGTAGGAACTACTAATCTAGAATCGCTTTAAGAAAGTTCTCGCAGTATGTAACGTAAAAATATACACTTACGGATTTGGTAACCAAAAATACAGTATTTAATGTATTGTATATTCCTCGGTAATAGTAGGTAACTAACAAATCTTCCTTTTAAATGGTTGCGTATAAAGAAAAGTTATTCAAACGCAACTATGCTTTTTATGAAATTCCTATTGGGCAACTAGAAGCGTAAGAAAGCAAAAAAATCTTTTATCGTAACTAGTTACTAGAACCAAAACAGAGCAAAAAACTTCGACTCACAAATGGTTTCGAAATTCAGTTGTTAAAACGGCCATAAGGCAATAAATAACAGAAACACTATTCCCGACGAAACCTATACTTGAAATGATTGGCCGAGGGCAAAAGCTGGCGGAACCTACAAAGGATACATATAGTTATAAAAGCTTTATATAAAGGAGAATGAGTGAACAACATTACTAAATTTGACATGACAACAATGATACAGCATGCTCTGCTCGTACATTCACATGGAATTTTTATTAAAATATTTTTGCAGAATAAAGTGTTACTTCAGACTATAATTTATCTATGTGTCAAGTGTTAGATCCCATCCATCCAGATCCGTTCAGCTATCCATTAACGTGATTAGTTAAAAAACTCAAAACTTTCACATTTCTAATAATAATAGAAGATAGTAAACAGGGAAACAGATTTAATAAACAATATGAAATCATTCCAGGTGCGATATTTTATAGGAGAATAATACATTATTCTCAAAAGTCCTTAATCGATCAGTTATGATGTAACCATTCTTGTATGATGCTATGATGTGATTTATATATGATTCTTGGTAGGTACTAACTACGATTAGTTTAACATTTTTAGTTATAAATCAACCATAACATAGCCAACACAATTTATAAAAAGGGTCTTTATTAAACTACCAAGGGCAAAGAAACACATGGCTGATGAACTCTACAGGTAGTGTTTAATTTATATATAGCATAGCTTCGGTGCAACCAAGGCTAAAGTATTTGCGCTTGTGTGAATTTAAACATTGCCTCGACATAAAGTTTATTGCATCATCGACGTATATTCGCAGTTGTAATATACCCGTAGCAATCAAATCGTGTAGTACTCGGAGGCTGGTTTCTGGCCCGCCCATCCGTAACATTGACTTTTGTCTAACTTTGTATAGATATATCTCAAAGGAGTATTAAACTAAAACACTGCAGACTATTATGACAGTTTGATCACTTATCTATGCTATATTAAGTCTATTTTCAAATTTAGCTTAGAAATTTTATGCTAAATTTGAATGTATATGGAAAGGCTGATAAAGACTATATACATATATATCAAATAAATGGAAACAAAATTCCTTTGTACCGGTACCGTTGCTTAGTACTACTTCCTAAGTAACTGCTACTAGTAGGGCCTAGCAGGCGTTCCTGGAAGCATCCCTTCTTGGGTATACTGAGGTACCTTGCAATGGACCCACTTATAACGGAACACCGTGTGTGGTTTTAGCCGGTTCAAGTCCGATATACCACTTCACCGTCAGCTCCGGTGAGGTAAAGACCCTTAGGGGGTTCCAGAAGTAAAAACCAGTGGTAGAGCCATGCTTAAGCACGAATGGGCCGGCTCGACCGGTGTGATACCATGGCCTCACAGAAATTGTGAAATAGCGCTAGCGTTCCATTTCCCCGATATTAGTGAGGTTTCCGGAGGCTGAACTACTTCTCTCCTCTTTCCTCTCCCCTTTTTTCCCCTCCCCGCAACTGCACTACCTGCCTTTAAAGGTGATGAGCGATAGGTCGTCGATAGCTCCTTGGACGGCAGTTGTTATTTACCATCAGGTGACCCGTCTGGTCGTCTGTCCCGCTTTAGTATAAAAAAAGAGAAATACTCATCTCATCCTCAGCTATATCAACAAAACCATTCATGTTATATAAACATTGTCTGGGAATGTTATGCAGAGATAATAACAGGCTCAATAGGTTTGTACACAAAATGCATCTTCCCACGACAAATTCAATATTGGTAGTGGTATAGCACAACAGATGCTGAAAATCCACAAAATATCCATTATTATATTATATATTCTATCTATTATATATTCTATCATGTAATCTTCAAAATACATTGCTCTAAAGCTTGAACAGCTTCTAAAAATTACAGATGTAAATAAATGAGTGAATCAATGAATGAACGTTAACATTTTATTTTTTTAAGGGTTCAACGGATAAAACGGGACCCTATTAAGGGTCCCGTTGATTTCCTAAATCTAAGTAATTAAGTCTAAATAATTAAGACTCCGTCTGTCTGTCTGTCTCTCCGTCTGTCTGTCCGTCTGTCACCAGGCTGTATCTCGAGAACCGTGATTGTTAGACAGTGAAAAAAAAAAATTCAGATTATGTATTTCTGTTGCCGCTATAACAACAGCAACAGAATAAATACATTATGTATTAGTACCTATACTTAAAATATTTATTTTAAATGTCGATGAGCATATCCAAATCGCATCAGTAGTTTTTGAGAATATCGTAAAACAGCCATTTAAATGAGTAGAATACACAACCTTCTCTTTTAATGTTATGAAAAAATCAGGCGGATTTTCAATGTGAATAAAAAAACCCCTACAAAGTATTTAATTAGGTTATCGAATATTTCTATGATTAAGCAGACCTATTGCAACTTTATTTTAATTTTACTAACAATCAGTTTATCAACAAAAACTTCAGCACATTTTTTTTGGCGTAGCGGCAATCGAGAAAACTGGTCCCTTGGTGGTAATTAACAACTGCCACCGATGGACACCTCCAAGTCAAGAATTTTAAGTGCGCTCGTCTTAAGGGGAAAGAGGAGAGGTGGGGTTTTGGTCTTTAGTACCCTCGCTCACTCAGCTCACGCGGTGACTACAACGCTAGCATTGTTTGAGAACCGGTTTTCTTTCGTGGTGTCTGCTCTGAACATTTTGATTTGCAAGAATTTTTGTGTTCGTCTGCACTCATAATGGCAAACAGAAATTCTTTTATCTACTATTTTAAAGTTAGCATTGTCTTACAATTTGTAAGAGAGAGATAAAATAAGAAAAGGAATGTATAACATTTTGAAAACCCCACGGTGGTTAAAAAGTTATTGGAAAGGATAAAATTTATTTAAGAACCCTCCCTAATCAACCACAAACTGCATCAAAACCGGACTAGTAGTTTGGTTTTGCACAAACAAATGTTTACTGCAGCGCCCCTGGTGAGTTCTAAGAACATGCATGCATTATTTAAGAACATGCACCAATCAAGCTTGAACCCATATCAGGAAACTGCATCAAAATCAGACCAGTAGTTTTGGAGAAAAATGGCAACATGGATTTGCACAAACACATCCTCTCACCCCAAACGCATATACCGTCTCCGTTCCGTCGTGGGTAATAAGAGTAGATATAGAGGAAAACAGGTTAGTATTCTATAAAATGTAGGTATATCAGAAATTTACGTATGAAATAATTAAAAACACGCAGCGAAGGAATCTTACTAATCTTCAATCGATTCAGAGTAAGCCGATGCTATTTAAATTTGAATTAACGTTCAATAACCCTTGCACAGGTATATTGAATGTGTTTAAATTGTGTGTACATATCAGCTCCTTGACCGCGTTTAGTCGTGTTATTCCATGTAGGTACAGTTGAACCTTTAACCAGATACAAGACTATCAATAGGCTAAGTAATCTAAATCAGACGGCACTTGTGATCGCGGTCAAGAACAAGACAGGCGCCATCTTTGTAATCTAAGATAAAATATCTGGGATAGACTAGATCCGGAAAGTGGAAACCCAGGTGCTATAGCGAATATCGGGGGAGCCCTATGTCCAGCCGTGGTCTATAATTAGCAGATAGTTCGGTTTATACGCTTAACTTTGCTCTTTCCAGATCATGGTACCATGATTCGGAAACTGTCTTAACGAGAATTTGTAAGTTCTAAGACGTACATTGCACGCTGAATGTCTTTATTATATTCTGCTATAAATGTTATCGTTCCGAATTACATTGCGTTCCAATCCAAAAGGAATATCCATAACTTGTTTACCCTTATTTAAATCCGAGACTATCTATTTGTTATACGCAATACAAGAATGCCTTTTAATCAAAACACTGCCAAAAGCATTTGGATCACATAATTATTTCAAATTATATAGACCTAACTCTTATTTCAAGAGTGTACAAAGACTAAATTCTGTCATTCTGGATTTTCCAGGCCAATTGACGTTTTAGACAGGGCTTCGATTATAGTCTGCGTAACATTTCTTAATAAATAAAATAAAAATATTAATTTCACTATCATGGTATAATACAAGATTAATCCAAATCTCCTTCTTCATTACTAGACATGTCTTCAATTTCCATATCCTCTTCAGAATCTGAACCGTTTCATAGGTTTATGATCAATTCGACTATCACATTGTCAAACCTCATGTCGTGGGACCAAAAAGGTTGGTAAATTTTTTGTACGTGGTCGTCACACTTTTCCACCTATAATATAAATTATTATTTGTGTAGGTATATTAAAAATACCAAGTTTAGTTTACAAATACTTCACGGTTTTAATTTTCTTTTTGTATTTTTGTGAAAAAAAATAACATAACATGTATGCCTTACAAAGAACATCCATCTTCTTAATGAGTGATACGATGTTAAAGAACAAAGCTACTTCTTTCAACAAAATTTTACGAACTCAATACTATTATTTATTAACTATAATAACATATTTTAAAAGAAAAAATAATCTTTTTAATACTGGTGTCTTATACAATATATTCTCACAATATTCCTCATTGCTGTACTTATCCTTTGTACAAAACAAAATCATTTAATGCAAACGTAATCCGTCGTCGTAATAAAACGATACAGCGCTTACAAGTTAATACTTATTTATTTTTTAATAAAACGGCATCGTAGAAACAGTTATACGATTTGAAAGATTGCGAAGAAGACATACCTACACTCCACTACATATGAAATGAGACTTGAGCAAGCTTATTGCAGCGCACATATATATATACTTATAGAATCCTTTCAGACAAACTACCCTTGTTTTAATCAATGTTGAATTTAATAAGCTACGTACAGATACACTAGTCAAATTATTTGTTTAATGTTAAGGCGTAGCTATGCTGCTAAACCCTTATAGTGCTAAATTAGTCAGTCATCACGCTGTACCTTTTATGAACAATAATTTAATTTGACAAAGACCTGAACATCAGAATGTACGTGATAGTATGTATTTATTTGAAATAACATGACTGTTTAATTTATATAATCATGATTAAACTTAAAAGTGTGTAAGGTTATTTATTACTTAAGACACAAAGTAGACCAGTTAGTTATAGTGACTGACTGACCCAGATTTTGCATTAAATTTCATCGGAACAAAAATTTGTGAAATTCACTAATAGTACTCTCGAGTTTTTGTTTTCTTTGTGCATGCCTTTGAATATTTATGTAGACTCCTAATGCGGAATGGATGCGAATTCACTACCAGCGCACGTGTTTCCTTCCCACTTTGATCGTGGGCGTGAAAACGCATCTCACCAGGCCGCCATAGTGTGGGTCACCATGCTGCATTGACTAGACATGCAATGAGGATGGTGACCACCACTCTTGGACTCAACTTATTGCTTTCCATCAGGCAAAGTCGAGTCACTATGGTAGTCAAATAAAAAAAATCTTTACATAGTTTAAACATACTCTGTGTTGTTGGGAATCTTTTATAACTAAAATTAAATTTAATTAAAATAATTCAATATTCACTGCAATTAGGAATAATAATCTGTAAATAACATAAATATTACAAATAAATACAAGTACAAATGATGTCATTTCATTGTCGTGTCATTTTGTTAATATTTTACTCCTCGCAAATCAATTAAAGTTTTTCCGATTTCATATTAACTGTACACATGTATTTACCATGTGTAAATCGTTACCTCGAATAATTTACCGCTAATTGTATGTCTTTATGAATAATGTATTTATATTTCTATTTATATAAATATTACTTATAAAATAAAATATACTTAACCGATATTTTTCTGGGAAGATTTTCAGAAGGTCGTACCAGATAAACTAACTCTCTTCAATAACTAAAGTCAAAGTCAAAGCATTTATTTCAAATAGGCCCAAAAGGCACTTCGAACGTCTGAACGAATTCATTCTGGTTGCCCATTCCAAAATGTAGTTTCGTATGGAGAAGAATGTGCAAGAAACTCCACCGTTACTCTTTTAAAATGTTTTGTTTACATACAATCATTATATATAATTAAAATTATGTGTGAAAACGATGCATCCAGAAAAATATCACTATACCGAAACAGATAAAAATAATTAAATCTTAGCAACGACAGATAAAATAATTTTATGATAGATACATTATGCTCACACATTAACAAACTTAGTAAAATTAGTATACGATTTACATAGATATAGAAAATATTAACAAGTAATAAGTCAGTGTGTGGGTTAAACTAATCGTGTAAAACAATGTTACAAAATACAATTCCTTATAAAATACAATCAGAAACCAGTTTGATTTTGTCTAGGCTCAAAATTGTCCTATGGAGCAGGACCAGCATGTTTTCAAACAATCTTATCTTGGATCCAATCCTCTAATTTGTAATAAGCTTGTTTGCAAATTGTATTTTTGATATGGGTTTTAAATTTCCTTTTTTTTTCCAATAAGGAATTTTGTAATAACATTTAACACAGTACCCCATAAAAGATGTATGTACTTTAGCTAATCTGAAAAATGGTTGATCTAATTTTTCTTTCTTTCTAGTATTCAAATTATGTCTATCACTTATCTTATTAAAAAGATGTAGATTTCTTCTTACATAAATGATATTTTCATAAATGAATTGGCAAGGTACCGGCATAATATTAATCCTTTTAAATAGTTCCCTGAAGGATTCGCGGAGACGGCTCTGACAGCTGTCTTTTGCAAAATAAAAATGGATGTCAGCAGCCCGGCCCCACAGTAAAACGCCATAAGACAATGCTGTGGAAGTAGCTAAAATAGACCAAACGGGCGGTTTCTACATCTGATAACTGTCTGATCTTTCTGACACCATAAGCGGCCGAGCTTAGTCACCCCGTAAGAGATGTTATATGAGGTCCCCACCTCACCACATGAGGTCACCGTTTGATTAACAAATTCCAGTTTTTTTCCATTGAAAATGATGTCACATTCACTACTTCTAACAATGGGTAATTGAAATCTAATGCATTTTGCAATAGTTTTTGTGCCATTTAGTAACAAAATATTTACCGTAAACCTATCTTGGACATGAAGATTCACGTCGTCAAGATTTTGTGACTGTCGGTCTATTTTAAATATCAATGATGTGTCATCTGCAAATAACGCCATCTTCGGTTGATTTAGAATTAAATAGAGTAAATCATTAATATACACTAAAAATAGGAATGGACCCAATATTGAACCCTGAGGAACGTCCATTGCCATTTCAGAACCTAATGAGTTTATGCCGTTTACTTGAACTTGAACTTTTCTCTCTTTCAGGTATGAACTAAGTAAATCAAGAGCTGCATTTCTAATTCCATAGTGCTCCAGTTTCAGCAGAAGTGTCTCAGAGTTAACACAATCAAACGCTTTGGAGAGGTCGCAAAAGATTCCAATGGTATCCTTTGCGTTAAAAATGTTCTTTATTATTGTGACTCCAACGTCAGTGGTACAACGCCCTTTGGTGATACCGTACTGTTGTTCATTAAAGATGGCATTTTGGCACTTTACTGAGAACTGGCAGAATTGACACAGGCCTATATTTGCTCGGATCTTTACTATCGCCTGATTTGAACAAGGGAACTACTTTACTGTGTGTCATGAGATCAAGGAAAACTCTTTGGTCTACACTGGTGTTAAATATGAAAGCTAAATAGTTAATGAAAGCTAAAAAGATTTTTCCCTGCTTTTACGAATATCTGGAGTATCCCAATCGCTAAATAAAAACGTTGAGCAAATAGTCTTTAGTGGGAAATTATTATTAAATTGCGTGTTTAATAGTGAGAAGAACTCGGCGTAAAACTCATTTGGGTCACATACATTATTAAAATTCTGAACACATAAAGAACTGGGTAAAAAATGATTAAATTTCTCAAAATTTTTACCTTCATTGTCCTAAACCTTATTTGATTTTTTTTGTAAAGGCATGTAGGAGCAAAATGTTACTGTTTGTCCGCTGTGATCAGATGGCAAATTATTTATAACTTGTTTGTGAAGGTAATTACAGTTACAAAAAATATTATCAATACAAGTGGCAGAGGAAGCTGTCACTCGGGTTGGTTCATTGAAAACATTTGACAGATCAAATGACCGAAATAGACCTAATAATCTGACAGTATTTGAGTTATTTTCTTGTAAATTAATGTTAAAATCAATACATATGACTACTGACTTACTACAAGCACTTATTTTATTTAACACATCTGCCATTACAGAATCAAACAAAGATAGATTCTGGTAACTTGGAGGTCTATAGACGCATACTATAACATGCTTATCAAGCTCAACACAGGATATTACCATGGTGTGTTTAACTGACAGCCCGATGATGTCTTTTCGTTCTTTAGTTTTAATAGAATTTTTAACTAATATTAAAGTTCCGCCATATATCATACGTTTTCGACTGAAAAAGCTAATTACACAATAATTTTCATAATTTATTGACATTATTTGATGATCTTTTATCCAAAGTTTTGTTAAACAAATGACATCAAACTTGTTATTTTCCAAGAACAATTCTATTTCAAGTAATTTGAGAGCGCAACCTTGGATATTTTTAATATCCTTTGGTTTTTTATGGTGAGTAAAGTTGCCAGAAGATACCTTTTTACTACACTCTAACAATAATTTGTTGTTTGAAGGGGTAATTCTTGTTGTCTTACAAACTAGTTTAAAGAGTTATCTGGAGCAACCCCCACCACTACAACTTAAGTGTCTAGAATGTCCGTCCGAGTTCCAGCTGAAAGAGAATACTTTCTCTGACTGGTACTGGCCTCCATAGATATTGGTATAATAGAAAGAGTATCATATCCATGTTATTAGTATAACTAGACAACATAGATGCGTCACTAATACTAGTATTTGTTATATTGGCTATAACCTCATTAATATTATATGCTATCAACATAGCAATAATTTTTATACATTTCCACAACAAATTACCCACGATTGCTGCGATTGTATGTATTGTTTACAATCAATTGGGTTGAAGCCAGTTTGTTTTATTAGGTTCTAAAATAATCTTGAAATATTCAACACCTCTTATCAGTATTCATAGTTGTACCTTTAGCTGTGAATAATACTCATCACCAGAATAATAAACTCTAAAGGACATACAATTGATAAACTATTCAGTTAAAATTTATTTATAGAAATAAATGACAAACACAACTTTCGACCCATAATTTATCTCCGTTTACCCAAAGATTCAAACCTCTGACCCTCTCGAACAGTGCCAAATCGTCCCAAATAACTATATCGGTTTAAAAGATAAAAACAAACATTGTTACCAAGTATAGGAATCGTTAACACAAATCAACAAAGTCTAGGGATTTACAACCCCAGACTTTTGAGCTTATTTTGTTTGTGTGGTAACCATCAAAGAAATCCATTGTCCAACTCAGTATACATACAGCATCGTCATCCCAAACAAAATAAACGTACCGATTTTCATTTAGTTATGACATTTAGAAGAAGTTTAAAATTTACTTCCAAGATTTATTTTAAAAGTGCGAATGTAAGATCTAGCCTGGCCGACCGCGACCCAACGGTCGATGTTGGGAGATCATGTACATATATTCTAATAGGCGCGAGAACTTTATTATCGTGATTCAGGAGCGTACTATGCTATTAAAGAAGTTGCTGCGTAGTTCAGCTGGTCTTCGCTAGATGGTCTTGTCATCACTCCCCTCAAAGACCGGGGGTTGATATCTTGATGAGTCAGCTATCTATTCTCACTTGCGGAACGTACCAAGGCCAGTAGTGAGTTGTTCCAGTTATGTAGATCGATGTACGTTTCTGCTGTACGTGAAGGTTGCCACAAGTTATTTAAAAACGAAGTCAAAAAAAAACAAATTCAAAAGGAGAAGAATATAAATCTTAAGGGATATTTGCCCTTTTGTTCACCTACTGCGAAAGAAGGAGGTTTATGTTTGTCGAGTGTATGTATATACATCCATATATATCTATGTATGATGTTTCTTTCCACGCACTAGGCTGAAGTAGGGTATAAAATTTCGATATAGTCAGCGAAAGCTAGGACACCAATATTGGATTTTGTATATTTATTTATTTATTACAAGCCATTTTTTTAACACATTAACTGCTAATGACACAACTGTGTGTAGGCACATTGGTGTAACGCACACAGCAGTTACGTTTTAGAAGCATGCTCGTAGGATAGTGTTAAACACACATTGTATGCGTGCATTGTACGCCGCACTGGCTACTGCTTCTAGCATGCCAGTGCTGTAAACACAATCTACGTACTTTAAGCGGCGGTCATAGATAAATGTTGACATATTCAGGTAAGCAGTTAATTTGTTAAATGTCATTGTTTTTCTCATGCAAGTGTTCAACCTTGAAAGTAAAAATCATTTTGATACGGTTATTGGCACAGTACAATGATTAAGTCGAGTACTTACACAGTTGGATTATTCAAATATGTAAAGGAAGGCATTTATTTTTTAGTACATAAATGTTCATTGTTGCTTGACTCACAAACCATCACTAATTAATGAAATATCTTGAATAAACCGAATCCAATTGAATATGTAACAAATGTTCAGATAAGGTTGTATATTAACATATTTTTTTTTTATGATATAACAACGACTGTACTATGAATAATAGCTGTTACACAACGGCCACGAAGGGATAGCAATTTATGTGGATGACACAAATTCGACTAAATGATGGTTGGCAGCAATCACTGGCAGTATTTAAAAAAATGGTTCAAGAATATTATTTATCCTACTGATTTCTCTTTCTGCTGAATTTAAACGTATTTAACATAATAAATCCTCATGTGTATATGTGTTTGTATGTATGTGTATTTGTCTGTATATATATACATATTTATTTATATAGTAATGTTGGCAAAAATTCGACTAAATATTTAATCGTATGGATACAGAATGCATAATAGAGAATACTACCAATTTTAGATTTGTACTTGAAAGTACACTCTATTATAAAAAAAAAATTGTGTCATATAATTTTTTGGTACTCTTGGTACGTTTCGGAGATATTTTTTAGTAAGGCTTACGATGCCCGCCGCTCTGGCGTCACTTTACAACAGTCGCTAAGAGGGTTCACCAGCCCCTCGCTTGCGTGTATGAACTTTTGGTCAAAAATGGGTAAAAATGTTGATGCCATAAACTGGAAACGTGATTGTAATTAAATATAGGAAATATTCGTAAGCAATGAATGAGTGAAACATTACAGTGAAAGGGTCGATTTAAAAGTGATGTCTGATGCTGTTTTTTTATGAAAATTATTTATTTTTTATTTTTATGGGCAAACGAGCAGACCTGATGGTAAGTGACGACCGCCGCCCATGGACACCCGCAACTCATAATTATATACTTTTTCATATCACTTTAATGTACAAGCATTCAAAATGCGTATGCCTAAACATAGCAGAGTACTGATTTTAAAGTAATTAAAAAAACTGATTTTTATTTAGATCACTAGTATAAAGCCATTTAATACCTACATAAAACTATATCGCCTGAGCCTTTAGTAGCCTTGTAGCGTTCACGCAGACCGAAGGTAAAAAATGACGAAAATTTTTGCGAGAAACTCATGTTTGTCCTAGTTTCAGTGCCGTGGACAGATTTCGACTCATTCAAATTATAGCCTTTCTGAGATTTACTATTATTATCATAATATTTTTTTGACGAGAGGATCTGCTATTCAAAAAGTACTCTTTATACGAATATAAGTAAAAGCAATTTTTACATTTCTAGCATTATGGGCAAGGTTATCTAATGAATTTGCAATTTATCGATTATTAAAAGAAATTATTGAGTTTAGTATAATTTATGAATTTATGTCTCAATGGAGAATAGCAAAGAGAGAAAGATATATAGAAATGGCTGTTTCATGTGGATGCAAACCCCCCCCCCCCTCCCCCGGGGAAACGGCTAACCAAGACATTAAGTAACAAAATCGTTAAAATTATAACCCTAAAACGAAAGTCTTGGGTAAGAAATAGATGTCGGATAAAACGGAAATGTATATGATAAAAAAGTAGAACAGCCAATTATAGCTAGGAAAAATAAGACCAAGTCAAATATTGTGTGTACTAAACGAAATTATGACTTCTATCAGAAGTGCCTTCACAGTCGTTGCAAAAGATGATTTTAAAATGAGGCAAAAGTATCCAAGAGCTAGTTCAACGGTTCTATGAAGATAATATAAACGGTAATAATACTGCCGGAAATATACAAAGTATCAAAAAGTTCGGAGGCACAAAACAAAAAAGATATTTACTAGATTCTGTAAAAAACTTGCATAAAAAATTCTTGAAGAAAATACAAACATACGAATAATTATGCTATGTTACATTCTCAAGACTTCGTCCGTTTTAGATTTGCCTTCCTAGAGATGATAGAGATACTTGTGGATGCACGGTTCATAGAAACATAGGCCTACTAATTTCGGGTTTGAAGAAAAAAAAAGATATTTGACCTTACTAACTTTCAAAACATTTTGGATATATTGTGCTGTTATAAATATAATATAAAATGTGTTTTTCGTAAATGTGGATCTTGTAAGAATAAAAACATATTGTACAACGAATTCAGAAGAGTTCAGAACGAGTTCAAAAATATATAGAAATATATACATATATATATAACACTATGAGAGGGGTAAGGATAAGAAGAAACTGGGTAAAAAATAAATAAATATTATTAGAAAATTTAAAAGAACAACTGAGATTAAAAATATTAAGCTTAAACTCTTACCTAAACTCTTCTCTCATACCACGAACATTATTAATCACGAAATAATAACACAGTATAAAAAATCAGAAGGATTACAAAAATTTAATCCACATGGATTTTTCGGAGAATTACAGCTATAAATTCGCCGAAGAAATACAGAGTTTTTACACTTTGAGGGTAGCCGAAGTCATGTTTCTTTGTATACAGTGATAAAATATCTTAAGGAGGAAAGGGAAATCATTAATTATTCTCAGTACACGGTTAGCTATTACACTTGGCACGATTCACCATCAGTGTGGGCACATCTACAGAAAGCATTGGAGTTTATATTTGAGAAGTCTCCTAATATTACTACTACGAATATTCCCACCGATAGCCCTTCGAGTCAATATCGGAACAAGCATATATTTTACATAATAACCCGTCTACAAAATCTCATCTCATGGATACACTCAGTAACTTGGAACTATCAGGAAGATGGCCACGGTATAGGTGCACCAGATGATATCGGTGCTGTAGTAAAGAAGACAATGTAGAACAAAACGATATTGGAGAAAAAGAAATGTAGCTATTCTACAACATTGCTTCTTTTAAAGGAACGTACACCTACAGGTGATTTGGAGGGCCAAATCGGAGTTTCTTGAGTTCAAAAAAAAAATAGTTGTTATGAGTGTTTAGTAGTTTAGTGTTACTAGTAATCATGATAAAAATATACATTTGCACAAGCTTTACAAAAGTGCAGTAAAGTTAGCAGTTAAGAATGTTACCATAACTCTTCAAAATAAGAAAATTACAATATTGAACGATATGACTATTAACTACACGAATAAGCATAATAAACCTACAAGTTCTCGAGCTCTCACATAGCAAACTGTAACATCACTTGCTTAACTTAAAGGCACTTGGAAAAATGAGTCATTTCTAGTAACTCAAACAGGGATAACAGGCACCTGGATTGGACTTGGAGAAGAACATCAAAAACAATTTCTTATATTTTCGAATCGACAAAAAGGCATTAGAAGATTTAATGAGTTATTAAGTCAATATTACTGCTGCTGATAAAGAAATAATTTAAACACACAGAAGTAGAAATATCAAAAAGATAAAGATGTAATGATTAAATCAAAATTAAAACTTAAGCGAAAACAGCAAGATTATTTAAGATATAGATGTATGTAAATGAAGATAGTCTGATAAGGATATTTAAAGAAAGATTTCAGAAGATAACAAAATAAGCAAAATTGTAAAAAAATGTAGGACAAATAAAGAAATGCTGAAAAGAGTAGATTTATTTTGATAACAACCAAAGAGAATTAAGAAGAAGACGAAAGAAGCAAGATTATAAAAGAGGCCGAGAAGGATATATTATAGAATGACTAAAGCCAAAGAAAATTAAAAATAAAACGAAATAGGCTAGATTATACAAAAAAGACTAATGAAGAAAAGCTGAAAATTATTTATAATTATTGAAAGCAAAGAACATTGAGATAAACGACAAAATAAAATACTTTTTCGTTAATTGCGTAATGTATGTCTATCCAAAAATATTAAAATTTAAACCTAAAGTTCCTGAATGAAGACTGAAAAGTTACATTTACCTAACCTATAACATTTTTATGATTATTACGACAAAGTGATTTCATAATGAATATGGTTTAGTTCATTTGTTTACTTTTTATTATAGAGTAACTCATATTGACGAAAATATTCGTTGCTATTACTTTTTGTTTAAATTGTTATTAGTAGTGTCACAACATCTTCATTCTTATCGTCTTCATTTTGATTTTTCTGTAATTTCCAATGAAATATAATTAATATACTTTATAATATGTATTAACATTTAGGGGTTTTTTATACGATACGACGATATGCAAACGAGCAGACGGGTCACCTGATGGTAAGTGACTACCACCGCCCATGGACACCCGCAGCAATGGGCCTTTTAGGTAGGAGTAAGCTCTTTTCTTGAAGGTTTGAAGGTCGTATCGGTTCGGAAATACGGCAGGTGATAATTTGTTCCATAAGCTGGTTGTGCGAGGCAAAAAGCTTCTGGAGAAGCTCACAGTGGGGGACGATGGCGGAAACCTGCAGCCAGTATAAGTCCGAACAATTCCTCTGAACACTCCTCATGATACAAGCGATAGAGGATGCAGAGTCAAGCTACATATCTACGCAACGCCGCTGTCAAGTCGATCAGAAATATCTTGGCAGTCGATGATGCGAGTCGCTCTTCGTTGAATGCGGTCAAGAGGCAGAAGTTGGTACTGGAGTGCACCTGCATAAAGAGGAGAACAGTATTCCATGTGCGGCCGAACCTGCGCCTTATAAAGTTGCAGGCGGTGGGCCGGAGTAAAATACTGTCTCGATCTGTTTAGCACACCAAGCTTCTTCGAGGCTAATATGGCCTTACCCTCTAAGTGACCGCGAAACTGGACTTCGCTTGATATATCGACGCCAAAGATTCCGATACTGGCTGATGCAGTAAGGGAAGTGCTCTCAAATTGAGGTGATACGACCAATGGCATCTTTTTAGCGGTGAACGCACAAACCTGTATCTTCGTGGGGTTAAACTGGACTAGGTTAAGTCGACCCCAATCTGAAACTTTTGATAAAGAAGTTTCGATTTCAGACACAAGTTTGGATCGGCTTTCATGACGTTTACCCGAAAAATGTTAGCGCGGCCGGTGTAAAGGGCATCACTCGTGTTATCCTCCGCATAGCAATGAATGCTGCTAATCTGCAGCATGTCTTTGATATGCAGGAGACACAGCGTGGGTGATAGCAATACTATTAATAACTAAAACAACGGCTATTTAAGAAAAACAAAAACAAAAGTGTAATTTTAATTCTAAATTTGAAATCGACCCGAGAGTGTTGTAAAGTGAAGTCACATGTGGATTTGAAAAGTGAAAATTGAAATTATCATAATATCCAAAGTATAATACTTACTCGATTTGAATTAAACAAAAACAGATATATTTGTAGGCCATAAGGCTGCAGTTACGGAGTTTCAATAGATCAAACGAACTTGTTCACATTCTCCATTGTAAGTAATACATGCTTAACAAGCATTACTTAATCACTTACTTGCATAATGCTTTAGCTAGCTGAATAAAATATATAGACTTTCTTACTTCACATTTTTTCTATCCATACTTATGGACTAGTTTGTTTTCTTAGTGATCCTTACCGCTAAACCAAAGGTTGTGCATTCGATTCCCACCCAGGACAAATGATTGTGTGATGAGCGTGATCATTTTGTGTGTGTGTGGGACTCTGTGTTTAATTTATTATACTTTATTTTAGTTGAGTAACCTGTATTTGCTACTCGATATTCTAGTCACAGTCTCTATAAAATTGAGCAGGGCTATCGCTGGCAATGGTACGTGCTTTGTTGAATAAAGATCCATTAAAAGCCTTAAATAGCTATATTAGGAACATTCTAGTCCTATCTTTTACTTAGCAAGGTGTTCGGTTTGGTTGAGTTTTAAGGTTTTGGTGTGCTGTATAAAAAGAATCTCAAGATAGTGGACTGCAATAGGTGTTAGTAAGAAAACCGCAAGAATCAGTAGAGTAGAAAAAAGCCATAAATTAAGTTACAAGGATTTCTAATAACAATATGCTTATCTATAGTAAATGAATTTAGGTAAAGAGTTTTGTGTTTGAATTTGAATGATTATTTGTATTGGAGACAATTCATTGAAGAATTTTATAGACTACAAAACATCACGTTACGAATCTCAGGAGCAACGGCTAGTAGCTATGTATCTATGTAAACACTTCAATTTGTAATTTCATTTGTAAGTAAACGTTGCAATATGCATGCAATATGCATGTTAACTTGTATATTTTTATATTAAGAAAAGCCTTCTCAATTTTGTTCTCTGAGAAACAATAATTTTAGTCGATATATATAGTCGTGATAACTTTTGGCTTATGATTAAAGGTTTTCGCTTAACATAGCTTAATATTGTGCAACACGACTAATGCGATTCGTATCATAATGGCGATTGTCGAACTTCTTTACACAATGATATTTAAATTTCACAATGTTATGCAGACGCACTACATTTGGTATCGGTACGCATGAGTCATGATCCTTTATTATCGCATTCGCTATTGTCCCACACGAAATTATTAGTCTCACAACACATAGAAAATACAAATATAATAAAGATTACAATATGTACCATCATGGGTTTAGTATAAAGTAATAGCTTGTGAAAAGAAACACAAAGAAAATTAATGAGAAAATAGGTGAAAATCTAGAACCTGATGTGTGATTCACATATAACATGGGCGATCAGGACTACATGCAGCTGTATATATAGTTTACACAAATATATACATGTATGTTACACTAATTTAAGTTCATTTCCGAGTCTGGGTGTTATTTGTGTCCGTTGTTTGTATGTGTGTCATTTACATTTCTCATTTAACATTATTTACTTGAACACATAAACATACTTATAACTAATACTGGCTGAGCCTTCAACTTCATTAGCGTTTATGTCGAAAATAAAAAAATAGTCGTCAAAAGAACAAGTTGGATTAGGTTTTTATACTGTACTTAATTAACACCCAGAGCGTAATCGCAGGAATATTGTTATAATAGCTTACACGAGAAAACGAAAACGATACACTTAAAGTTGTAAGGGATGTGCAGTCTGTGTGTGTGGATATTGATTTTATTCAGAGTAACTCTTTATTTACCAAATAACGTTCTAGAATACTAACAAAACACCTGTCACATATTGTGGTATTGATTTTTTAGTTAAACAATACTTTTTCTTCAGTTTTTAAAAGTAACTACATGTACATATGTATGTATATGTCGGGATCGGAATGGATGACTTTATATTTGTAGATATATCACAATTCTAGTTATATTTATTTTACAACTATTACCACTTTTATCACTAAAATATCAAGAATTGATATATCCTTTTACTTATAAATTTTAACTGAATGTTGGCTGGATAGTTCTTCAGTAATACCGCAAATGCAATCGTATACTAGTTTTAAAAAAAATGTATAAACCTGAACAGTGGGATAGTGGTCTTTAAATAACATCGTAACACACCATAGTCGTTCAAAAACTTTAATACTTTCTTATGCCCTCACGTCAAATATACAAATCCAAGGATTTTGTATATTTGACTTTCATGTCCCTTACACTTTGGTAATTTACACATGATACTCTTTTATTTAATAACTAACTTGGGTATCTTTGAAAACATTCGATTGTCCATTATTACTTCACCCATCAAATCTTGTTAACGATTGACCTGATTTCGATCAAATATATGTGAAAGAAAACTCTCGGTAGAATTACCTTTCAAACAAAAAAGTGCATCTAAATCGATCCAGGCATTTGGGAGCTACCGTGTCCCACAACCGTTTGACGCAATCATACAAACAGACACGTCAAAGATATAACACCCTTCTTTTTGCGTACTATTTAGGACTGCATTTTTGCATTTTTGCTGCGTTTGCAAAAATATTTACTCTTGAATGCAATGATAAAACATTTATACAACATAGAGAAAAAAATAATTTCATCGGTGTATAATGTAACTACCGATCACTAATGTTTGACCATATCGTGACTGTTTCTGTTCATATATATACAGATATCTGTTTTTTTTTTTGTATATACATTTAGATAATCTGTGTAAAATTGTATTCGAGCAAAAGTATTGAACTAACTTATTTAACATTACCCACAACGTATTTATTTATTTGACTGTGGAATTTACATCTTATTTTTGTGTTGGTTTGTATATTTGTAGTGTTATTTTGTGTAAATCGTCCAATAGTTTTAAGTTCCTGTAAAACATTACTCATGTAAGTAAATAATTAGATTCTTATGAAGATATAAAGTTGTGTCAAATACCAAATTATCTGTAGAACGACATCTATTAGTACAGTATAACAACTCTTAGTATAGTTTTAACTAATATTAGCTTCTGACTTATAGGTGGTGTTACGCGTTACACAGATAAAATAAACCGATAGTTTTTTTTTTTTGCGGAGTAAATAAATCGCGATTGAACAAATCTTAAATGTTACACAAAATTACATTCAATATTCACACATAAAATGTTTTTTTCGCTTAATTTGCACGGTGATGTGCGTTCAATAAAACGGTTCTACAAATTTATTATATGTACAGATAAAGCATGTATCGCCTAATGGTTTTTGGCGTAATTATGCCGACTATATGAAATAACGTAGGGGTAAGGCTATTGCTGTCATCTGGGCACTTTTGGGAATTAGATGGGAAAATATTCAGTAAATTGATAGGAAAGGAAAGTGATATTGCTTTTACAGATAGATTAGATTGGGGAGTATAAGCAGTAGCTCATTCAAATAAGGGTAACATACCTATAACTCGAATTGGCTGGTGCCTTAAAGTCTGAGCCCTCTAACTTTGACTCTGAGTATTAAAAGAGTATGAAAGGATTTGATTATTACAAGGCAATAAAAAAACAGGTCTTTAGTGCTTAGTTTGTTTGTGCATGTTACAAGGAAACGACTAAACGTTATTGTCTCTTATCTCAGTAAGTAACAAACAACTGCTATTTGCATTTAGATTTAAACATATCAATTCAGACTGCATTAACCGCTGTCGTCAAGGGCAAGGGTTTATAGTCAAAGCAGGGTTTCTAGGTCACTGCTCCGGGTTTTATGGTCGTAGTGTATTTGTTTGTGTTAATAGATTAAATACATTTATAGAATTCCATAAGAGTTGAGAGATATCTGTTGTAAATCCGACTGGCAGTTCCAGTGATTTTTTAACGATGCATCTTGTTTTTGGAATAATCTAGAAATATTATGACAGGCCTGTTGGTCTGTTGGCATTTCAACTGCTACATGTATATTTTCAGTTCTTAAATAAGTCTTAAATTTTCGGGGACGCACTATTTATTTACATTTTATTTTATATATTTATTTCACACAATAAGCTCACAGTCTCACAACTAAAGTGCTTATATACTGTACCTACTAAATCTTAATAGGTATTCAGACCAAAGGGCATTATTATATATAAGAATACATTAAATTATATATATAAATTAATAACATACATACATTCAATTAAATAGAAACAATAATTAAGCTTAATGGAGTAAAAGTCATTAAAATAAATCAAAGCAGTATACTGTCGTAACTACAGCTATAAACATAAGATTTAGTGCCACATACATGGTACATATAATATAGATAATGTGTATGTATGTACCTACAATTTTTATAAAATAAATACAGTAAAATATGTAAATATATAATTCAGTTTAAAAAAGTAGACAAGCGACTACAATGCGTCTATCATAAAATTTAAGACTTATATGGTTTTCTCATGGCTGCCATTGTCACAACTCGACCAAACTCTCATCTGACTACCCTTGAAGTACATCCTTTCCAATGAAAAAAGAATAATCGAAATCGGTTGGCGTGATACTGAGTTATTCGTCCATTTGTCGCGCACATGCTTAATGTAAATTTAAGACTTATATGGTTTTCTCATGGATGTCATTGTCAGAACTGGAGCAAATTAAAATGGGACTACACGGGAAGCACCAGCTTTCGAATTTAAAAAAATCGTCGAAGTCGGTTCGCGCAGTTTTGAGGTAACAAACATAAAATATCGAGATCGACAGTCGAATTGAGAACCTCCTCCTTTTTGAAGTCGCTTGAAAAGATAGTTATATATTATTGTTTCAATCTCGTTATTATTTGACTTCAATGGTTTCCTTTAAAAAAATTGACTGGGAGTTGAACATTTCACTATCGACTCAGCAATATGAGACATAAATATCTTAATAGCTTTAGAAAACATCGTAACTGCCTATAAACATTGAGGGTGTCCTCGATTTCCTATGAATCCCGTCATCTAATCCAGACTTGGTTACCAGGAGACCATTTAATTCTTTGGCAAGAGTAAATTAAACATTCTATAAAAATATATAGGTATTTAAAAATCGGTCTACTAATGGTCGAGAAATCGTTTAACATAACTAAAAGTCATACATACAGTAGAACATAGAACGTACGTCTAGCGGTTTTCTGAAACAGCGGCAGCGTTCCACCGCCATCACTATTCATCAACATTATTTGCGACATGTATTTAATTTCATACATTGGTATTTTTTGCCTTTTCCCACGGGTGTCGTGAATGGCGCCTAAGGGACAGCGCAGATCGAGAGGAATAATCCTAGCGCGGTCTCGGGCAAATTCTTTACTGGTGGCTCTCGTATGCTTGAGCCTGCGCGCGACCTCTTGAGCCTGCACGAGTTAAACGTTCGGGGTTACTGTCTACCGCATTGCAGCGAAGGTTTAACCTAATAGACGTCAACTATGGTGGACTGGGAAACAATTATAGTTGCTCTTGGCGGAAGAAGAAGAAAAGTAAGAGCAAATTAATAAAGTCAGATGAAGAATATGAGTCGAAGAATGTTGTCAAAAGAGGAGTATTTTGAGTGAATTTCATTTTTTGTCGACAAATTAAGTAAACATTCATAAGATGATGAAACATATCAATATAATACTTATCGATATGTAGGTACTTCATATAATAAAAAAAAAATAACAAACAACAAAGAACACGTTCTGACTCACCAAACTCAGTAAAAACATTAAAAGTAAAGCGAGCGCCATGTGCTCCGCACGCCTATACGACGCCTCGCGGACAGCGGACAAAAAGAGCATTTCTTGTCATGTTCAAACAAGATCCTCTCCACTGCGCTCCTCTTGGTCTGCGCTAGCATTAAGGGTTTGGACTGTTATCTATCAGACAGTATATATACACTCATATAGTACCTGGTTGACGCAATAGCTTTCCCTATTACGTTAGTGGAACAAAATTCTAAATGACAAAATGTGGGTGTTTACTATATGTCTGCCTACCCCTTCGGGGATACTGGCGTGAGCTTATGTATGTATGTATATATTTTTGTTCTATTTCAATGAAAGCAAGCGTTAGTATCACCCAGTAAATTTAAATAACAAAAATGTCCAAGAACACCGTGACCTACGCGACACTTGATTTCACATTTTGATAACAATGTAAAACACTCTCTACCCACGGATTTGCCACGCGCACACTAAAATAGCACCTGCATTATGTTATAACATACATATCCCCGCCTGTATCCCTGAAGGGGAAAGCAGAGGTTTCTCAAAATTTTTTGACTACCATAATCCAGTCTAGTACTGATGATTCTGATGAATTTTGAAGATTCTGATGAAATTTGAAGTACCCCGCTTCAAATTTCGCCAGTGTCGTGGTTAACATAAAAAGCAAAGCAAAAGCACGAGAATAAGGCGTAAACGTTTGTAATTATATACTATATGCAATGTATGTAGGTTTCCATGAGTTGGATAGGGCAATGACTTAACGGTAAACAATGTACTCTGTTGTGGCATTTAGCTGACACGCTCGTGTTATGTAAATTAAAATAACAAAACAAAGTTAAATAACTACGTAACCTTTGGTTAAATAGTATAAATATATCATGGATCACGCAGTGGTATAAGTGGGACACCACTTTGTATAATTCATAAAAGGCTCCGGTTCCGTACCCGAAGGGTAAAACGGGACCCTATTACTAAGACTCCGCTGTTCGTCTGTCCGTCTGTCTGCCCGTTTGTCACGAGGCTATATCTCATGAACCGCGATAGTTAGACAGTTAAAATTTTCACAAATGATGTATTTCTGTTGCCGCTATAACAGCAAATACTAAAAAACAGTATAAAATAAATATTTAAGGGGGTCCCATTCAACAAACGTGATTTTGTAGGCGGGTAGACGCTTGAAATATTTACAGAATTCATAGTTATTTTAAAAGTGAATACATATATAATTTTATAGATAATGGTGCTAAACCCCTCGTGCGCGAGTCCAACTCGCACTTGGCTGGTTGTTTTTCTTTGCTATGCTTTTTATTTTCAAAGAATTTATTGATATATGTGCGTTATTATCAGTATATTGTAACATTTGCATTCAATAGGTATCTTTGTTCAAATAATTAAAAAATTTTTAAATTTATTACTTCAAATACAGACTCAAGACTCAGGCTCGGTCGCTGTCAAATAGCATGTCTCAGACCCTTAAATATAGTCGTAGTGATGATGATGATTTTGCCATATATTAACCATTTAAAAGTTGTATTTTCTTTATCTTCGTAAAATTTTTAATTTTAAGGAATAAGCCATATTTTTTGGGAAAGTAATTGCTTTAGTTACGGCTTAATAATATATATATTCAGACCTTCTCGATATGTTTAATTTTTTTATCATTTGTATGAAGTTTTGAAATATCTATATTTGCAATTTTTTCATGTAAGTTAGATTCATAATTCAATATTATTTAGCCGTAACTAAAGCATATTTTCTCCCAAAAAAATATATAACCTATCCCTAAAATTATAAAGACAATCTATAAATGGTTAACATACGGTTCAAAAAACAACAGGTCCATCACTTCCCCATCATGGAGGATTGGCTGGAGAGGCGGCATGGCAGCCTGTCCTACCGGCTGACGCAGATGCTCACCGGACGCGGCTGCTTCGGTAAGTTCCTGTGTCGCATAGGCCGGGAGCCTACGTCTGCGTGCCACCACTGCGGAGGCTGTCGCTAGTACACCACGCTCCATACCCTTGTGGAGTGCTCAGCACGGACGCAATAGCGGCATAACCTTGTAATGGCCATTGGCGTCGGAAGCCTCTCGCTAGAAACCATGGTTCAATCCATGCTACAAAGTGAGAGTGCGTGGGAATCCGCCGTCTCTTTCTGGGAAGAGGTGATGCTGATCAAAGAGGCGGCGGAAAGGGAACGAGAGAGGAGTATGACCTCCGACCTCCATGAGTGAAAGTACCCTAGCAGAAGCAGGCCTGAGACGGTAGCGCGTCGTGTTCTAAGTGCGCCTCTTTGAAAAGTGATGCTACACCATAGCGGGGTCGTCTGTTGTTCAATAGGCGACCAAGTCTGCCGAGGTGCACAGGGATTTCCTTTCAAGAGAACACCTGATATCCCGGCAATAGGACTATGTGACGGAACACCGTGTGGTTTTAGTCGGTTCGTGTCCTACATACCACCCTGCTGGTCCCAGTAGGGTGATGACCCGTGGGGGTTTCCGCACTATAAAAAAAAGGTACCTATACAAAAGTCTCATCAAGAAAAAACTGTAATTATTTGTTCAGAACTAATTCAGGAAGAGTCTATATTAAGCCTATATAAATTAAATATATTTTCTTAAAAAGTGTTACCATGGTAAATCATAAAATATATGGTACGAATCCTGAAATTCGTATTTTAAGTAGAAGGCACGTTACTATCTCTTCTTTTCTATCCGATAATATAATCTCGTCTTGTATAATGCAAACATGTAATAAGTCATTGATATTACAAAGACTAAGTGCTTTGTAAATGTTTGATTGACACTAATCATTATCTTCAATAAGCTAGATGTCTCACAAGTCATATTAGCATCTTTTTAATAAACGTCAAAACGGCTGGTTTTGTACATTTTTATCTAAATGACAAATTATAACCACAAATAAATGTAATCTACCTCTAATAATTTAAAATTTACCCTTCAAATAAATTAATATTAATATTAGCAACTAATAAACCCGCCATCTTTGTACACAAATTTATTTATTTTTTTAAGTATACAAAATCAATTTATTTCTCAACTATATAAGGACCGTCGTTTTATATCACCTGCCACCAACGAATGCATTATGTATCTGCCCTGGCATTCCTCGTAGAAGTTTTTAAGCTTCTGATCAAAAAAGGTGGTAAGGTCACTTTTAAGCTGGATTTCATTTTTTATTTTTTTATCTGCTAAGTAACGGTAATGTAACGGTTCTGGCTGACCGTTACCTTAGCCAAGTTTTATAGGGGTTCCCGAAGGCTTTCTTCTTAAGGTATCCCGGGTCCCCTGCCATATAGCCAACGTGACGGAACTCCGTGTGGTTTTAGTCGGTTCAAGTCCGACATACCATCTCACCCTCAGCTCCCTTGAGGTGACGACCCTAGGAGGTTTCCACACGTTAGCAAGAAAATAAAAATAGGGTCCATATTTACTATATTATATTATTCTTTTGCAACAAAATGTAAGACATTTGCATAGCTACAAAAAAAAAAATTGAAATTAAAATTAAACAATATATATTTTTTTAAATCTCCTGTTTAAAGAAATCACTGTCACTGTAAATTTATCTACAGTACATACCTAACATTTATTATCATATGATATCCTTGACAGGTTTAAATATTTACACTACTGTTAAAAACGTCGTAAATTCAAGACCTGAAGTTATCATTACTGATAATATACACCTAACGTACTAATTATATTATAGTTATAAATGAAATCGGTGTATTTAATTACTCCGTGAATAAACAAACTTCTGTAGTTCGTTTATATCGGGCATCGATTCCTAGAGATTTTTAAAGACAACGACTACCGGTTTTATCCTTTAGGTAGGTTCTTGTACGTAAACTGAAAGTACCCTAAACATTCTGATTTACGTGCAAATTCACAAAATGGCCGCATAGGCATAGGAGAAAATGATCTTGACACACAGACCAACTGACTGACGGACGGACAACAGAGTGATCCTATAGAAGATATTTTTCTTCATTTTGAGGTACGGCACTCATCATTATCATCATCAACAGCCTATCGCAGTCGACTGCTGGAAATAGGGCTCTAGTATTTTACGCCACTTCAATCTATTTTCGGTTTCTCGCATCCAGGCTCCTGCCAGCCATCTAGCGCAAATCGTCATCCATCTGGCCTGTCCTACGTTACGTTTGCCGAGACGCAGCCTCCACTCAAGAACTCGTTTTCCCCAAAGGTCGTAAGTTCTGCGACTAATATGACCAGCTCACTGCCACTTCAGCCTGCTAATCCGGTGAGCTATGTCGATTACTCTGGTTTTCTGCCGGATCACCTCATTCCTGATGCGATCCCTTAAAGAAACACCGAGTATAACCCTTTCAATTTTAAGCTTGTGGACCAGCTGACCGTAAGTGTCCACATTTCGGCTCCATATGTCATGACGGGTAGGAACACTCATTGAAGATTTTCGTTTTAAGGCACTGTGTGATCGACGATCATTAACGGTAATCAAATAAAGACAATTCTTTAGAATTATTGTTTTTAAGAAGCGGAAAACACCGTTTAGGACTATGGGGAATTTGGAAGTTGGAACACGCAATAAATTAAGTATTACGGACGTTATTACCGAACAACAAAACGTAATTACTGATAACTGGTCACGCTACTGGAGATATAACAAAAGGTCACTAAGAAAGATACAGAATCCAGTATCACTAAGCCAGATACAGATTTAATAGTTATTCAGCTATATTATATGTGAAAATTAAATTAAAACTACATACAGTGTTAAATATACAAGTAATAAAGTACTTGATTTAAAAATCGTTATTTGTAACGGACTCCAAAAAATGAACTCTTTTTTTATATTTCTTAAGCGATTTCTCTGCCAATTATCGATCAATCTTCAAAATATATTTTTTATTCGAAAGAGCATAATCCGGCGGTGGTCTCATTGTAACCAAATCAGGATTTGATCATTTGATACCAGGGAAGTTACGAAAAAGTTTTTAAACTGCAAGTTCTTTTTTTTTAATTTTATGCAAGGTAATTTAAAAGGGCCATTCTCCTTTTTTAAAAGTCAAATATGATTTGTTGGACTTGTTATTTGACTGCACGAATGGCGCAGCAATTTAAATCACCTTGCCGCGCCGAGTGTTCGATCCCCGCACGGGACAACACTTTGTGTAATCTCCTAATTTTGTCTTTATCATAACAAATAACAAAACAAACAAATTATAAATATTTCTTCAAAACGAAAAAGGGGTGTTTTATAAGTTCGTCATAGCATCACGAATCGTTCGAGGAGAAGTGGAGGATTCTCTAATCGGGGTTCTATTTCGAATTTTTAATTTTAATTATCTTTTTTTACCTATTTAATTGATTCAGAGATGGCAACAATATTATTTCACAGACAGTTTTTCCCAGTCTTCATCGGACGTTAATTTTTATTAATAAAATATGAATAATGATGGAAGTAGTGAGTCACTATATGTACATTTAAAGTATTTATATCTTATAGCCGCGTGGTTTTCGGCAGAGTAGAATAGGACCGAGCCTTTTTTTCCCGTGAGTGTCGTAAAAGTCGAATAAGAAATTGTACTGCAATCTCTCCAATAGTGTGAATACAGTTTATACAGTGTCCGATTGTCAACAATGGGCTATTATGAACGTGCATATATTGCGAAAGTTGGACTAAATTATATTATGCTGGCAAATTTTGGGTGTTTGATGCGTGAGTATATGAATGTGTATGTATGTATATATCTACATCTAGAAACATCCGTCGAGGCCAAATAGGAACGGCTTGTCTTGTCGTCTGTACCTTTTCAACTGACTTCAAAAAGGAAGAGATTCTCAATTCGACAATTTTTTTTTTATGTTTGTTATCGATTTTGATGTTTTTTTTTTAAGTGAATTATTGGTTTGTCATAACATTTTTAGCAATACATTTGTTTGTTACGATGCCGTTATCAAAAATACCGTATACAATTTAGATTTTCCTCGGTTTGTTAATTTAAGAATGGCTAGTTACTTCACGGTAAATAATGGAATTGCTGATGATAAAATTTTATATATAAATAAGTTAGTCAATTTTTCAGTGGTAGAGCCATGCTTAGGCACGAATGGGCCTGCTCGACCGGTTCTCACAGAAAACCGGTTGTGAAGTAACGCAGCGTTGCATTTCCCCGAATTGAGTGAGGTTTCCGGAGGCCTAATTCCCCCTCCCCCCTTATCTCTCCCCTCATCTCCTTTTTTCCATCTCCTCATCCCTCCTCTCTTCTTTCCGCTCCCTGCATCCCCCATCCCTCATCACCCTCAAAGGCGGGCAGCGCACTTGCGACTCTTGAGTTGCAAGTGTCCATGGACGGCGGTGTCACTTACCATCAGGTGACCTGATGGTAAGTGACACCGCCGTCTGTTCGTCTGTGCCCCTATAGTATAAAAAAATATATATATATACATATGTATATATATACATATATATATAGAGCCCTTATGGCTATGTAAATTATTTTTATTGTTTAAAGAATATAGGGGGATAGACAAACAGACAAATCACCAAAGAGACGTAAGTGCGCTGCCCGCCTTTGAGGGAGATGAGTGGGGGATGACGGGAGGAGAAAGTGGAAAGGTTGAGTATGGCCTCCAGTATACTGACTCACTTGGCAATACAATGCAAGCATTGTTTCTCCACCAGTTTTCAGTTAGGACGTAAATAATTTATATACAATGGTAACCTTCAACATCTTTTCCAACCAAAGTTCCTTATACTTATTCATAGATGTATTTATCTATGAATACGGTAAAGAGGCAAAATCAATATTTATATGTAAGTACGTGTGATTGCTATAAGTTTATGTAGTAATTAAGTAAAAATAGTATTAAGTGTATAAGTATATCCATTTCATTACATCGATGATATAAGAGTACTGAAGTAGATTTATTAGGTGGAGAGCAATTCTTAAGCACAAATGGACTGGCCAGACCGGAGTCATATCACTGACAATCAATAAACAAACAATGATTGCACTGTATTGCCGTGTGACTCACAACTAAGGGTACTGTAGTCCCAAAGCCCCCTCTCCTCCTTCCCCTCCCCTCATCACCTTCAAAGGCGGTCAACTCACTTACAACTCTTGAGTTGCAGTTGTCCATGGGCGGCGGTTGTCAATTACCATCAGGTAACCTGTGTGTTCGTCTGCCTTTATATCATAAAAAAATATATTTTTATGACTTTCCTCGCGTAAAATACTTTAAGAAGTAATGAAGAAGGAAGGAAGGACGAATTAACACCATATCTAATCCGAGTTAAAGAATAACCAGTAATGAATTTGGTTTCACAAAATTAACATTTAATGAAGTTAACTACTCGTCACCATTACCAAAGGAGCAGACGGGTCACCTGTTGGTAAGTGGTTTCCGCCGCCCATGAACACTTGCAAATCAAGAGGCACAAGATGTTGTCTGCCTAAAAGGGTAGAGGAAAGGGAGGAGGGGAAAGAGGGAAGGGAAAGGGGGTTGGGTCCCGATAACTTCCCTCACTCGCTCACACAGTGCAAGCATTATTTAACAGCCGGTTTTCTGTGAAGTAGTCGGTAATACTCCGGTCGAGCTGGCCCATACGTGTTGAAGCATGACTCTCACACGTTAAAATTGATCAAAACAAATGATTAATTTAATATTATATTCTTTTTAGAAATTTTAAATTTTATCCGAAATTTTAGTGTTATCGAAGGTTGCTAAACTTACAAATTTTGATGAGTTTCATGTCGTACGTATTTAGAACCACAATAACAACAAAAAATAGCTGCAATTTTGTTACTTTCGGATTTATGACGCTGACGAAATGTGATATGAAGAGACCGCACTTAAAAAATAGTTATCTGTTGTATGTCAACTCATCATTGGTTTTGCGATTAGATAATTTAATACATATCAATATTTATTGAAGTAAAGT
Organism: Tyria jacobaeae; assembly: GCA_947561695.1. NCBI lineage: Eukaryota > Metazoa > Arthropoda > Insecta > Lepidoptera > Erebidae > Tyria > Tyria jacobaeae. Next base: position 21,732,737 of record OX387208.1, on the reverse strand, counting down.
GGATTTGATATTTCTTTGCCCTTTATATTATGTAAGAATTATTGAAAATATGTGACTACACACCAACCTGTAGGTATGTGACATGTAATGTGTGCATGAAAAAAAATGTTTCAATATTGCAATTATATTTACGAAAATCACAGTATTTCTGAAGACGGTATAACCTTTATAACTAATGAGTTCTAAAAGACTTTACTACCCCAATTTAACAAACGTTGGGCTCAAGCAGCACGCAGATCAGATTTTTTTTTTTTTCTTTTCGGGACAGTAGGCAATGGTCGAACATAGATGTTTCTTTTCATTTTACCGGTGCCAATAGATGAAGATGATTGTGATGAAATACCCACTTCTACGCCATCCACTTCAACTAAAACCAAAGGAAGACCATTTATATCCTAAGGAGAATCTCACTATGATAATTAAATGGGTTTTAACACATCGGTGTATGTTATGGCGAGTTCATTTCATGCATTTTGGTAAAAGGTGCTGAGGTAAAACTTGTACACAAGTAAAAATCTGCATATGAAGAAAAAACTTAATTAATTTTGCAAAGCTTAGTGTTTTATTGATTTCGATCTTATTAGAGTAGAGTGGTATGAATTTACAAAATCTTAAAAATTGAAATAATGTTTACTGCTTCTGCCAAATTATATAATACAGTTAATTATACAAATTTGTTACCCTCCTGTTTTTGTTGGTTTTTATTCGTTCGCAAAAATGACATCCTTACAAGATTTACTAGATCATACAACAGATCGGATATTATTATTTGAATCTGTGTATAAGGCTGGTTTTATAAATCATTTTTTTCTGGTTCATTGGGGTAAAGTGAGTATAAACCACCACTTCTGGAAGAGGCAAAAGTCTTTTGTAACTATAAGATATATTAATTAAGTAAGTGGTGCTATTCGTTGGCAAAATCCTATCATCTGTAAGATTTTACAGATCTATTTCGATTGAGTTGTCTATAGAAACCTGAACAAACTAGAAACACAGTAAATAATAATCAAAGCCAATTTAATTCTTTGGTTCCGTCTCTAATTCGTAAAGGAGGTTTAGTCGTTCCAGTATAATACAAACTTTTACTAGATGGTAAAGTGGCCCAAATGTCAACTGACACTCCATCTTCATCAACATGCACAATTGGTTGTGGAACTCCTCTAAAGATGAATAATTTAGATAATGTTACTGACAAACCTGTAGACGAAAATAATTTTCGCTACGAAATGTCAACTTTACACGCCTGGATTCTTTGCTTGGAGTTGTTTCTACGTAAATGATGATATTCTATCATACAGCTATTACTGAAGAAAATTATGAATTTAAAACTAGAAATGAAAAGCGGAGTGCAAAGACGTTTCCGTCAAATAATAGGCTTAATAATTGACAAATCAAGGCAAGTAGTGGTAACTGTATGAAGATTTTTTTTTCTAAAGTCAACTGCTCAGCGAAAACGACAGGAGTTGATGACGCATTAATACGTAGATTTTAAGTAATATTTCAAGCTTTATCATCAGATATTATATTAGATGCTAAAAATTCAGAGAATACATTATGAAAACACCGAGAATGTATATCAACAAAAAGCGATGGTATTATATGTCCTCATCAGTACACAATATACTTATTCATGGAAAAATCTCATTGAGCGTTTTGCAATAATACCAATCGGACAGCTATCACAAGATGGCCAGGAATCACGAAATGAAAACTATACACGACTGCAACAAGCCAGAAAATATTGAAAAGCAGCCACTAACGAAGATGTTTTAACACGTTACTATAAACTTCGGATCCATACATAACAAGTAGCAGAAAACCATACATTCAAAATATTAAACAACTTGACGAGGACACTCTTCACCTTTTGAACTTCTTTCAGACTATGAATTGCTTCTGTTAGATGTTATTAAACATGAAATTAGTATATATTAGGGATATATGTATATTTAACAATAAAATCGTTCAAACATAAAATATATAGTAAAGTATTGTAATCCAATAATATCAAAAGTTAATTGCTATAAATGTAAAATTAAATGTCTGATGATAACTAGAATACCGAACTAAGTTTGTGCAAAATTTTATTGTGATACCTATAAGCAACGAGATATCGATTTTTAATGCGCAAGAGACCTGTATTTTCCATAATGCGGTGTCCACTGTTGTCTATATCATCAGATACACTTTATAAAAAATTGCTTTCCCAATACAATTCATGAGTTACTTTATAAAAATAAAAATTACTGTAGGGGGACAGGCGAACAGATGGGTCACCTAAAAGTAAGTGACAACCTCCATCCATGGACACCTGCAACTCAAGAGGCATAAGTGCCCGCCTTTGAGGGTGATGAAGGATGGGAGGAGGGGAAAGCATAGAGGGGATGAAGAGTTGGGAAAGAGGCACGGGGAGTTGGGCCTCCGGAAACCGCACCATTCGAGCCGGCCCATTCGTGCCTAAGTATGGCTCCACCACTGTCAAAAATAAACGAATTTTACGTAGGTGTGCTCAATATATTTGAAGAGATCTTTCGATTTCCCCAGAATCATACCTTAGAATCCTGACTTAAACACAATAGGACCAAATAGGAAACATATTTAGATATTTTTTATTTTAAAAGACAACTCCGGAACTAGAAACTATTCCTGTGTCGCGGGACGCAGGAGTTAAAAAATACACAGAAAATACAACATCTTTGGCGCAGCAGTCAGGGTCACTAGCCACTAATCACTTAGACCTACTGGCTAATCAAAAATGACAAGGTAAATATTTAAGTAAGCATTTAAATAATTTTAAAACAAAAAAGAGTTTCTCATATCGTACCAGCATTCTTTGTGGAAACGGTTCAACTTCTGTTGAATTGAAGTCGATTACAAAAACAGGTAAACCATAACGAATAATTGTATGTAATCCTAAATAACAGATACTAACATAATATGTACATATATATACCTTTTGTATACAGTCGACAAGTTGTGTACTAATTATGTACTCACTCAAATGATTCTTGCTGTAAATACACTGCTCAAACATACATATATTATATATAAGTATGCTACTTTTAAATTTAGATTATAAACGTATACGGAATAAGTTTTGAAGCAAATTGAATCGCACGTGTTCAGCATTATATGCCTACAACATTCTGTTATCTAATCATATAAAAATACACATATGGTATAAGGTATCTTTTCTTGCATACTAATTAAAAACCACCAATATTTCACATCACGCAAGCTGAAAACTAAAATATACTACTATGTTCTAACCTACGCTTCACACACATTTTTGACGTTTCAACAAGGAGAGCTCTACGTATTTTTTATTTTGAATTTATAATGATACATGAGGTATTTCAAAATTTGAATGAAAATAAACAAACGAGGATATATGTCGACTTACCATAATGCATAGAAGTCTTTCTAAATATAAACTAATGTAAACACAAAACCATACAACGCAATGTAACGTTTAATTAAAGTCACAAAGTTAAAAGTCCATAACCCTTTAACCGAAAGAAATAAAAAAAAAACGTGTTCGATTTATAAAGTATGACAGACCGATAAACGCGACCGCTCCATAGTATCACAAACATGTACTGCCAGAAGTGAGATGGCACAACACATGAATGACTGCAGCAGTATTTTTGTCACTATTTACGCGAATTCCAGCTTTAAATTTAAGTAGTAAGGCTGAATATCAAGCGAAATACCGTGAGACAGGAACTTTGCTACACAGCTGTACGGCACACATTTTTTTTTCTTTCAGAAGAAAGTTCCGTTTTATGTTAAGCGCAATGCCGCAATGTGGGCCAGCCAATAAGCTCGAAGCGTGTAGGTTTATCGACGAATCAACAGTCAAGGGCGCGTTGTAATTTGTCCTGATCTTACTTTAAAATTTTTTAAAGATAGTTATTATTGGACGAATATTTAAGAATACGATCAAAATGTCTGGCATAGTATCACGTTTTAGTTTGTTTATAAATACATTGAGTGTCAAAGATCGCATCCGCGCGAATTTTGATTCCCTTGAGAATTTACTTTCACTGAAACGATTCGCAGCGCGTTAAAGCTGTTTTTTATTCCTCCACCACATTGTTCTTTTTCCTGCATGAAGGTGTCATATTCAGTGCCCATTTTTGTATATGTGGGTCGTCACCTCACCGATGGATCCCAAAGCCAAGGAATGTCAGACTAGACAGTGTTTCGTCACCGGGTCTTATAGCCGGTTCCTTTAGGTGTAGCGGCAGTAGTATGCGATGTGCAGATGATCTTACCCTGACTCTAATTTAGCGAAGCATACGACTCACCTTTATCTCGGGACTGTTGCTCTCGGGACTCTTAGTGGCCGGAGATAATTTGAGTATATGCAAAATTTAATGATCATCGGTTCAATCAAGACTTAAAAAAAAAAACTAACTTACACGTTTTTATATTAGTTAAGACGGGCCTGTTGGTCTAGTGGTTAGTGACCTGACTGCTGAACCGGAGGTCGTGGGTTCGATTCCCATACAGGACAAAAATGTTTGTGATCTACAAATAGCTGTCCCGAGTCTGGGTGTTCTTTGTGTCCGTTGATTAAATGTTTGTTAAGACGATACAGAAATAATTTCTAGAGCTTGAGTTGTGTTTAAGAAAACAAACAAAACAAAAAAAAAAAACAAAACAACAAACAAACAAAAACAATAGATATATACACTCACACCTGTGTCCCCGAGGAGCAGAGAGATACCTAATTAACGAACACATTTAGCCGATTATTTAGCCAAGCTAATTGCCGTTATGCTGGCACTCTTGAGAATAAGATGGGAAAATTTGTGGTACATTGACAGGAAAGGAATAATCAAAAGAGAAGGAAAGGCACATTGCTAATACAGATGGATTTGGGATTATAATTAAGTCATATAAGTCAATATTAAACCTAAAGTAACTAAATTATTAAATGAATTCAAAGATATGTTGTTACAGACATCGCAAGACGCAGTCTTAGCTCTTAGCGTTATGCTAATTAATGCTTCATTGAGGTATTAAAATTCGGTTAAGTATTCGATAAATATATACAGAGACTACTAGTACAATACTCTCTTAATATATCGATGTATTTGTACACCATTGTTACAGTAATACATACAATTTCTTTCAGGCAACCTTAGGGTAAACAATAATGATTCGGAACATATTTTTTTCTGTGGAAACACCTGGGTTTTTGGTGGGACAGTGTGTCGGAATCGATACGACTAAAACCACACGGTGTGCCATACTGCGTTGCTAGCAATAATATGTATAATCTTTTCATTTGATAAGCAATAAGTAGATTATAAAAAAATATATAATTTAACATCCACAGATATTCTCGATAGATGCTTGTTTATCAGTAGGTAGGCCGAAGATCGCTTCGATCGATCGGGCAGTCGCTTTTCCAACATTTCAAACATAGTTCAGTTGACAGACGAACAGAAATGTCACCTGATGGTAAGTGACAATCGCCGTCCATGGACACCTGTGACTCGAGAGCCGTAAGTGCGCTGCCTGCACTTACGACTGTGTTGCTTCACAACCGGTTTTCTGTAAGGCCGTGGTATCGCACCGGTATTTTTATTGACCAGTATAACTGTTAGTGTACCAACCGTTGTTACGAACGCATTTAATTTTTTCGTAACCCCTTTCGAATACTTTAACTCTTAAAGCCCTCGTCTTTCCAATCTGCTTAGCCCCTCCCATTACCCCGAAAGGTGCTATCAGGTGACCCGTTATGTCATAAAAAAACAGCTACCAAATTAGTACAAACCTTATTAAAAGCCTATAATCCCAGAAGGGATAAAAAGGCGTCTCTAACACCCACATTTTGGCAACCATAAATTAGCTCCACTTGCATTATTATATTGGGTAAGCCTTGTCGTCATGCCGACACTGTATGACTGTAAATATACTGTCGAATAGATAACAGTCCGATTCTCTAGTCGCGTCTGACGACACATACGGGAAGAGATTGGTTGGCCCTATTCTACTAACCACACGGCTTGTAGTAGTAGTATTATCTTGAACTATAATATTCAGCACAGTACATTTTTCTGGCCTAGGACTAGCCATACAGCCATACTTTTTACACTGTGTAGGAATCGTAAACCCTTCGAATCCCAAATTAGCTTATAAATATTTCTGGTCCCAAAACTCGGAAATTATTCTAATATTATTCTTAATTTCCTGGAAATATTTACAACAACAATACATTTTAACAAAAGAATATTTTAAATACGTTTTACTGAGAAGTTTCAATTGAAACTAAAAATTAAATGCAGTTCAAATTGATTTATTTATACGAGAGTCGTAACTTGTGATCGTTACGTTGATAAAATCTTTGTTTAGCATTGGTTGTCACAGCAACATGTATGAACTTTTGCTGAACTACAGCATAACATGGCCTGGTTTAGCTAGTAGTACATACATACTCTCAATGGGGTACGAAGAGGTGTATAAAACACCCACTTTTTACCAATTAGAATTTGTTCTCACTGTACATCAGGAGCAAGCCTTTTTTTTATTGATGATTTATGATTTTTTTTCATGATTTCATAATTTCTGATAGATAACTGGCCGATTCCTTAGTCAAGTTCATTATCCACTTACGACAACGTCGGGAAGAGATTAGAAGGCTTTATTCTACTCCAACCGGAGAACCTCGCGGCTAGCAGTTTACATCAAAATTAAGCAGTCTGATATACCTTTATCTATATCTTAGAGTTTGTTTCCTATCATTTTATGAACATACTATGCCATATTTGTAATGTCTGAAACAACTGCTGGTGAATCATCACTGCACTATATCAGCTGGATTTCTGTATAATAGGTATGCTTACCTATCTTATTATGGAGTTCTGTAACATTTCATTGTAACGTGATACCGCAAGATAGCTTAATCTAAAAAAGACTGTGATGATATTGTATGACAGTGATATCTTGATCGATATAAAAATTATGACACATATAAGGTACTGGGGTGCTCCTTCATAGAGATGAGGACAGTTTTCCATGCGCCTCATAAAGTTGGAGGCGGTCGGCATGAGTGAAATACTGTCTCGGTGTGTTTAGCACACCAAGCTTCTTCGAGCCTAATTTACATACCCCCTAAGTGACGGTAAAACTGGACTTCTCCCGATATATCAACGCCAAGGATTCAGTTAGGGAAGTGCTCTCAAAGCAAGGTGAATACCAATGGTATCTTTTTCTTCGTCTTGGTCTTCGTGGGATTTAATTGGACTAGATTAGACTAACACTCGTTTACCCAAGAAATGTAGGCCCGGCTGGTGCAAACTGCATCTATCGTGCTATCGTCCGCATAGCAATGAATGTTGCTAATGTGCAGAATATCATTGATTTGCAAAAGAAACATAGAACGTATATTTAAAATTATTGTTGAGTTACCTTATTTTTCTATTAAGTGTAAAGCATTTTCTGTGTAGTAGCATTAATTGCTTATACTCCCCAATCCTGTATATCCCAATAACCCTTTCCTTCATTTTATATCCCCTTGTCCAATTGAAATACGCCATATTTTCCAATGTTATTTCCAAAAGCGTTTGGATGATTGCAACAGGCTTACGGAAATGAGACTAAATTGTTATCGTCAAAAGGTGGGCGTTAATTATGACTCTGTGTGTCTTCGGTGACACAGGCGTGAGTGTATGTATGTATGTATGTATGTATGTATGTATGCTAAAAATGTAAAAGAACTATAAAACTACACTTGTCCTTTTGCTAAGAGTATCTCAAAATGTAATACCGTATGTCACTCACACACTTAAGACGATTCAAATGATAACTCATGTGAAACATTATACGCACATAGGGGGCATCCATTAATTACGTGAGCTCAGAATGGGGGGGGGGGGTTCAGTGAAATTTTACCAAATCTCATTTAAACAGGGGGGTATAATGGAAAATCTGACGTCAACTTCAAAAAATATAAAAAATATTACAGATATTGAAAAAAGATTATAGTAAATAATTTTGAAGTGACAACGTCTAATAAATCGATGAACGCCAGCTGCACGCACAAAAAAAGGATGCTATGCGTCCGAACATTTCATCAATATTTTGTTATGACTTTGTCACGTTAAACTATCTTCCGTAAACCGAGTTTAGAGACAACTATTTTTTTATGTAGTAAATTAACTATAGTACACCTGAACGGTTTCTTATTTTCCGAATAATAATTTTTTTTTTTTTTTTATTAGCGTCAATCTGTCTAAATCTCACCTAAGGGGGAAAGAGTCTAAACTGATCGAAAAATAGCTCATGTAACTAATGGATGCCCACATACATATATACATACACTTGGACAACATAACTCTTCTTGCATAGTCGAGTAAAAATAACTTTCTGCAATGAGTAACAATAGAAAATTATCAGCTAAAATTACTAAACTAACAACACTTGGTGTTTCCGTCACAGAGAACGTTTCATTAAGAATAATTAACAGTGTGTCACAGTTATTCAGACTTAATTAGAAGTAACTGTAACTGTATAACAAAAGAGTAGATAAGTACCAATTAACACCACACTGAGAGATAACCATTTAAGGAAATATTTTTGTCACAAAATCGCAAGTCCATCAACAAATCCTCAACTAGTCGCTAATAAAGTAAGTTTAGAAACTTACTACTAACAAAGTATTTACGAGCTATACAGCCGCCATTTTGTTTTCTTTTTTCCAGCCAACCAGAGCCAGTGTCACTCGTGATTATAAATAAGGATCCTATTGATAATATATATGTTCATCCAAATCTGTTCTGGTATATAGAGGCCTAACCCTAAACCATTACACTGCCTTTTTCGGCTGTAGCGTAATAACCCGATAAGGTCTATGAACGACTAGTCTCTAGTGGTTACCGGGGTGTGGCCGATACAAAGTGTATCTACTAAGATGTTTAGAAGAGACAAATGAAGAAATGCCAGATAGATCCCTCTCGTGTTCGAGGAAGAAAGAAGGAGTGAGCTAGATCCTAAACGAGACCACCTTTAAATATTACGTTTAATTATGTACACGGTGCCCTCACGTGTTCGCAGTGTTCGCGTGTATTTACCGCAAAAATTGGGTACATTATCCATCTAAGAGCAAAACATCGATGCTCGTATAAATATCCCACAGTAGCCGAGTCGCTTTAGCCGAAATCGGATGGGAATATTATTTATTTTATATTTATTTATTATCTTGTATAAGTGTACGTCAATGAGGACATTATTCAATCTTAACGGTTTTTGAGGTGAACTATATAGGTCGAAATGGAACCGATCTACTCTTACGCCCTGTGGAACTACACAAAACAGACCGTGGGACTGTCAAAGGTGTTTCTATATATTACAGGGGCTAAGAAACACATCCCCGACAATCCTTACTGACTAGTTGGTCTAGTGGTTAATGAACCTGACTGCGAAGGCAAGGATTGTGAAATCGATTCCCACGTAGGACAAATAGTTGTGTGAGGAGCAAAAGTATTTTTTCTGTCACTAGCTGCAACCAACTCCTAACACAAGAATTTAGATTAAAAAAATATTCTTAGCATTAAAGAGTTGTTCTTTCCACCATCAGTTTAGCAACATGAGACGCAAATTGCTTATTAAATTTTAGGGTTTAACCCGATTTCCCTGATACTTCATGATAAAATTCTGATTTGGTTACAATCGGACACAAAAAAAGACACACACATCTAAAACAAAAAAAAAATTGGTAGACAATTTCAGAAATCGCTTAACATATGTATGTAAAAAAGTAAAATACAGTGGACAGGTGCCCAAAAATTTTACGTAAAAGAAATATCTGTTTAACCTTTTTTTGTAATCGTTGCTATCGACAAGGTTTGTGTAGAAGATAATCAAAAACAATCATACAGAATAGCTTTTCAAATCACTCTCTATGAATAGTGAGTGAGTGAGATAGAAGACAGTGGAGATCTTCAATATTATTGTTAAAACATTTGCAGATTTAGCCCGCGGCAGCGGCGGGAAGCTTTTTTTTATTTCTTAAAGTAAATTATGAAACTAGTTGTTCTAAGAGACTAGAGTCTATCAAGCAGAGCAAAAATGTCTTAGAGTCGTCACAAAGAATCAGCTTTTGGTACTCTAATGGTTCAAATAAAAAAAAAATAGTTTACAGTGAAGGATATATTCCTAAGCCAATTGATCATCCAACCCACTGCTTCCATTATAAGGTTTTTTTTTTTAACCTTGCCACAAAAGGCCGTCTGATTCCTGATAAAACTTCTATGTGGTTTTATTTAAGGGCTATGAGACACAAACGTTATGCTTGGGGACCCTGCAAATTGGTAATTCAATAATAATAATTACGATAACATTAGATTAGTAACAATAGCACTTAACTGTGTAAGGACAAATTTTATTAACCTACAACAAATTGTTTGCTCAAGTGCTAAAATCAATTCAACCACATTGTTTTACCTATTTATTTGTAATATATAATATATGTATATACAGATGTAGTTATGTATAAATAGCTCTTTGTTTCGAAATGTTATAGACATTGTTGTCAGAAGCAATGATCTCATCTGTCTGATTGTTTAATATTTCATTTTATTGTTTATAGATGGATTGCCCCGTCTTACTAGAATATAACCATTCAAGTAAGCGAAATATGATCGCTTCATACTCCTCTGCCTGTCTTCGGAGATGCGGCCGTGAGTGTATGAACTCATATGTAAGTCCTATCAAGTAATAATTTGAAACTTAGGTCACAAAACTTAAGAAGAGTTTCAATTTACACCCATCATTCGTTGTCAACTAATTTTGTTTCTTCTTTCCCTGTTTTCAGTCCTAAGAACGACACAGTTTCTTTGTAAATACAGTACTAAAACACTGTTATTATGCATTTTAATATACTCGTATATTTACCTGAACGTAAACTGGGGATGAATGTTTTTTCTCGTCATTCAAAAACTTTAAGGAGGAGTGAAGGCTATGTTTCGATTCATAGATCTGTTTGCGTTAAATTAAACTTTAAAGTGCTCATTTTATTTTTCACCATGTCAAAAATAAAACCTTAACTGGTATCTTCAAACATTTTAATTTCTTTAATTATTTTAAAAAAATTTGCACCAAATTAATAATGCAATAAAAGCAACGCTCTGTTCACTTATATTTTAATATATTTTTACACCTGACATTAAACAACATTTATATAGTTTGTGTATTGCTAAGCCGAAATTTGTAGGCGCAGGCATTAGTTCTATTCTATTTATTATCAACAAATTATTTTTATTCAGGTCTATAACAGCTGATTTGATTTTAAAATCTGATTTCACAGTGACTGGGGTAATACCACGGCCTCACAGAAAACCGCTTCTTGCAAATGCTTGCATTCTATTACTGAGGCAGTGAGGTTACATGAGGCCCAACTATCCCTATCCTCGTTTCGCTCCGTGAACCCCCCCGCCACTCATCACCCTTATAGACCAGCAGAAATGTTACCCGATACTTAGTGACACCCTTCGTCTATACACACCTGCAAATCAAGAGTCGTAGGTGAGCTGCCCGTGTGCCCTTTGCGTGTGATGCAGAGATGTTGGGAGTTGGGCCTCGCTACTTTCGGCGAAATACTTTTCAACCGGGTTTTGAGAGGCCGCGGTATCGCACTTATCGAGCCGGCCCATTCGTGAAGAAGTTCGTATAGAAGTATAGAAGAATATCCCAAGTATAGAAGAAAAATACTACTTAATCTTTCTCACAAGTTCGAGTCGGTAGGTACATGTTATGAACAAAGACCCAAAATAAATGCCTACATAAATATATACATTCACGCTAGTATCTCCGAATGGCGTATTGAACGCCTGCATTCTGCCAATTCATAATTTATTTCAACTAATGGCAATACTATAACCGTCAAAGCGGCACTTTAGGAATTAAATTTTAAAGAAGAAAAATTGGAAGTATATTAAAAAGGAAAGGGTGGATAGAATTAGATATTACTTAAACGGTTGGAGTGTGGACTGTAAGGAATATTTCGAGCAGGTCTAAGTCGCATAACTCAAACAAGCTGATGCCGGTTGCCGGCAAAGCCAAACCGAAAGCAAATCGATAGTTTTAATCAGTTCATTATCATTTATCGTATCGTCTTCGCGTCTTCTCGCCAATTAATAAAAGTAACACAAAACTTACTTACTTTTAACGCGACATTATTAGTTGATAAACCCTCTGTTTTATCAATGGCTAGTAGGTACGTTTGAATTAAAAGACCACGGCCACATCAAAACAATGGGTGTTACTCTTAGTAAACTCTCCTTATGGGTGGTACACACGCTACGAGAATTCGTTACGATCGCAGTGTACCGTTTAAGCTGCAGCGGTAATCGAAACGTGTGTGTGATAAAAACTGTACAGCTTTTATAATTTTTAAAACTATATATTCGAACAAGGTTGCATGAAAATTTAAATAGATAAAACGGAATTTGAGTAAACCGTGCTTATGCTACACGTTACGATTGTGTGTGCCGAGCGCATAGCTTTGCAGATCGCATATGTAATAGTCGTCCATACGTCTTTCAAAATGGTTCACCGATGAGTTTATAGCCATGTATCACAATGAACCTTGTTTATCCAAAATAAAACCCAAAGAATATCACTATAAACTCGGACAGGTTTTTTATTTAAATCTGGTACCTCAATCAATATTCCTCGCACTTAAATATACACGACAGAACAGACAAAAACATCATATTATTCCGTAACTATTTATTTATCTAAGTCTATCAATACCTATATCACACATTAAAAATATCTATTTGCCCCAATGCAAAAAAAAAGTTAACAGGATATATTGATTAATGTTTTATCATAATAGTTTGCCGAGGAATGCTTCCTTCATTTACAAAGTAGTTCATGAAATCGTCTCACAATTTTTTTTTCTTTCTAAATTTACCATAGCAGAGTTCACGGTATCAAATCCTTGAGTAATATATCCTTCATCAGAGTTTTGTGTTCCTAAGAGATTTCTTATTTTTCTTTATAATATAGTGGGTTAACCGCTGTCCATCGACACGTGCAATTCAAGAGTCGTGATAAGGAGTGAGGGATAAAGAAGAGGAGGGGCTGAAGGAAGGGAAAGAGGAGAGGGCGAGGTGGGCCTCCGGGTACATGACTAATTGTGTTGCTGTACATCTGGTTTACTGTAAGGCCCTGGTATCGTACCAGTCAAACCGGCCTGTTCCTGCCTAAGCATGTCTCTCTGACTTATGATGATGAGTAAAGTGCTTGATATTGGTCGATATACTTCGATTTTAAATAAAATTAAAAAGATATTAGCGCTGTCACCAGTTTACAACGCGTTTTCACGCAAGCGAGAGCCCCCAAAACATGTCCCGAGCTACTAACACGGTAGCATGGGTAGGTCGAGTTCGATCTTTATGCGCTTCACCCCTTTCCCCCCACACGATTGACCTGTCTAGTTATCTTTATCGAACGGTTGAATGGATGATGATGACTCTGTTAACCCTGCTGATAATCGTAGTAGATCATAGAATTCAGAACTAAGTCGATATGGCTAGTTGGCGTGGTGCGCTTGCCACTACTGAACACTACAGCGCCAAGAAAATACTCGTTACGCGTGCTCGTTTTCTAACAAAAAGTCTCTTTTCCTTCCCCTTCCTACTCTTCAGAACACTCACCCTGCCACTGCAGAATAGGCTTAGTATCCTGGGTATGGACAATTACCGGGATCTCAATCCGCGTGATTACATCGAGAGCATCACTAAGGCGGCGTCGCGAAAGCTCGGTATATTGAATAAGGTGATACGGTTCTTCTCGCCCGAGCGTCTGCGTCTTTTATACAAGACACAGGTTCGCTCCTGCGTGGAGTACTGCTCTCATCTTTGTGATGGCTATGCGCAGTATTTGCTTGACGCTCTGGATCGGTTGCAGCGGCGCGCAGTCCGCATTATTGACACTCCTGAGATCACCGAGTCCCTCGAGTCTCTGCAGTGCCGAAGAGATGTCGCCTCTATGGCAGTCCTCTATCGCCTACATCACGGAGAGTGTTTTGACGAGCTCTTCCAATTGGTCCCACCTGCTCCCCTTCTCTACACGACAACACGTGCTAGCCTGAGGAATCACCGTTTGAGAGTGGAAAATATACGATCTCGAAATCAACGGTTCGGCTCTTCCTTTCTACGCCGATAGGTTAAAACCTGGAATTCACTACCAGCGCACGTGTTTCCCTCCTACTTTGATCCCGGATCTTTTAAGGGGGGCGTGAAAAAAGCATCTCAGCAGGCCGCCATAGTGTGGGTCACCATGCTGCATTGACTACACTTGCAATGAGGATGGTGGCCACCTCTCTTAGACTCCACTTGTTGCTTTCCATCAGGCAGAGTGGAGTTATTATGGTAGGCTAATATATAAAAAGAACAAAACTACAACATGTGTTTAAACGTGTTATATATACTAACATTGAATTATATGACTTTTTTTGTTTGTTGTAAACTCATATACAGTATTGAACTCGACCTCTAGAAAGAGACAATCGGCTAATTTTGGCTTTGTAGAGCGTTGTCCCTTTCGCACGGAATACTAACAGTCCGCTATCTATTAAGAGCTGTTAAAACAATTATTCTGAGTTGCTTATTTAGATTATTCTTTTTATTCATTTTTTTCTAAAACGTTTTTTTTTTTATAAGTGTTGTCCTTAGATTATAGAAAAAAATATATATGTATGTTTACGTATTGATTTATTTATTTTGAAAAGTGATACATTCTGACAAAACAATTATAAATCCTCAATTCCTTCCGATTTACTATCAGTCCTCTCAATGAAGTCAATATCAGCCGTATTTATTACCAGTCTATCAGTGTGATTATCTAGACCGTGTTGAAATCTTTCATATTCATTCTCACATTTAATTGCAAACCTTGTTCCACTCTTCAGTCCCAATCATGTTTACTTTTTCTGCCACTAATGTTTTTACTGTAGTTAAATTCAAACCCACCTTTCTAGAGGCTACATACCCTTTCAGTTAAGACCATATATCTTCAATACATCGCATCGCATGCCATGTTCAGCAAGTATTTTGTCCACTGAAAACTCTGTACTCTTTATGCCGACATATAATACCGTAAATGTTAAAAAATGCTTATATATTTCAGGCTAATTCTGAGTAAAATAAAACAAATAAAATAAATCAAAGCAATTCTTCGTTAGTCCGCGGTAATAAATAGTACGTAGTTCATATGTGTGAGTTTGGCGAATATCGTTCTGCTGTAAATTATTAGGTACATAACCTTTCTACCTATATCTGAATTCTGTGTTGTGTAGTACATAGTACAATGTTAGATGAATACCTTTTGACCGTTAGGTTGCCATTGCCATAGAATGCCACTGAAGATTTGTTTTCCCATTTTTTTTATTAGATTAATTTCTTTTAAGTTACGTTGGATTCACTGGGATAAACATACGGACAATTTATTTTAACTAATTATTTAATTGGGTAGGTAAGGTAATTGCGTTTAAATTAGGCCAGATAATCCTGGGTTGAATAACATACAAACATTCATGCAGAATAAAAGCGACGGAATCTCAGACCTTTACGACTGAAAGCAGAATTTTATAATATTTCTGATAGTAGAAATTGTAATCTTGCAACAGCACACTATGCGTTCAGAAACATGTTATATCAGTATTTAACACAATATATTGTGTATATCGTTAACTAATTAACTATAGATTCAGAGTAACAATAAATTGTCAGACTTTATAAAATTATAAAAGTGTTTTAGTGTAATATTTTTAAAATAATACTTTATAGATTATATTTTATTATATGCGTTGTACCAACATATTATTAGTTACAAAGTTTTCGAATTTTCCAAGTTTTGACGTTTCGCTTTTTTTTCCTGCTCCTAGGAAGGAATGAATTAGTCGTAATAATATTTTTTACGTTTTGGTTTCGTCCAAATTCTTATGATAAAGTGTAATATTGACAAAAAACAGTATAGGATACAAGTACGCGGGATATAGTGTCTCTCATTTTATTGTAAGTACTGTTCTGTCGTAACGGTTTAAGTTTTTAATGGTAGCACCCAAGTTATTTGCAGTGTTCAATTTTGTTATGCACATCTGAGCAAGTTATTATTGTCAACAAACACGTGACCCAAGGCCGATACTTGTCTAAATAAATAACTCAATTAACTCATCTACAATATACTGGGTAGCGTTTTGATTATTTATCTGATTTTTATCATAGGAAGAACTAATTTTATTATTACGAGGCTGAAACCTTATCATGGGATCAATATTTCCTTTGTGCATTATAGTGGTTAATGTTGTACTATTTGTGTGAGATTTTTTAACTAGTTTTAGGTAAGTAAAGGAATATTGTAAGTTCAATGACTCATGACTGCCATACTGGCATATTTGATAGCTATATCAAAATATACTTTATTGATATAAACGCAACCCTAAAACAAGGAAAAAAATTAAGGTTGATTTTGGTAAGTTTGCCTTATGTGACTTTGTAATATAAATATACACTTTTGGGTAGCATACCAAACTTCACTTATTACACATATATGCTCACGCCTGTATCCCCGAAGGAGTAGGCAGAGGTAGGCCAGCTCAACCTGTGCAATACATCAACCTTACAGAAAATGAGTTGTAAATCAAAGCTAGAGTTTTGCATTTCCCTGAAATGGGTGAGTTTTCTCTAGGCCAAACTTCCCCTCTCCTCTTTCATCTTCCCTTATATCCCCTCTCTGCTTTCCCATTATCTCATGCCCACTCTCTTCTTTTGCGGGCAGTGCACTTATGAATCTTGAGGTGCAAGTGTCCATGGATGGAGGTTGTCACTTACCATCAGATGACCCGTCCGTTTGTCTGTCCCCAACACTCTGTCTGTCTGTCTGTCACAAACATGACAGTAAAACCTACAAAAATTAATGATTTGCATATTTTAATAAAGGTAACTAAATGAAAATACCTGGTGTTTCTTAAATACATCTTTTTCAACAAATAAAGTAGTTTGTTATTTTTTTCCACTATTGTTGTTGACATATTTTGTATTTATTTGTTTCTTTTCATTGTACAAAATAGTCATATTACAAACATGTAGGTGTGTCCTTTGGTAGGTTGTAGATATTACCAATTCTGTGGTAAACTGATTAAAAGTTAAGGAGATAAATACTACTTCTTTTATAATGACAACTGCATTAAGAATATTTCCTGTGTCATAGGGACTTTACAAACATTCAATCAATGGTGACAAAGACTACCCAGACTTGGTATAACTATTTGTTTATAAAAAAAAAAAAAATACTTACCCGTGTGGGAATTTAACCCACAACATCCAATGGAGCAGTCAGGGTCAGTAACTACTGGACCAATAGGCCTGTCAACATCCTTGATCCAATGTGCTAAATTGTCTCACAGTATAAATTGTATTTAAATGATTCTTTTTGTATTAAATAGAGTATTTTACTTTAATTCTTACCTTGAAAATGCTAATTTGAATAGTAACATATGCAAAAGTATCTTCATAACACTTAAGTTTTTATATGTGATGCATACAAAGGTATACTTACTCCCCTATTCCCAAGGGTGTGCTAATAGGTGTACATAGACCATAATTTTGGTACCGACTATAATTTACTACTTTACTTATGTAATAGCGATTGTATTGCCTTCAATTATAAAATTGGGTCCTGTATATATACTGTCTGAGAGTTTCATATCATGTCCACATAGTTTACACTAAAATAAGTTTATTATTTATTATTTTATCCTTTATTGTACACCTTTTATACATATATATATACAGAAAACATGACACAGTCAGTCAGTCAGTTAGGTATAACAATAGGCGGTCTTATCACACATGGGGATCTCTTACAGACAACCTTGATATAGATATTGTTATGACGTATTGGGGTAGCCTGTGGTGTACTAATAAATAACAAATTAAGTTACTTATAATTAATGTATATACACCTAATATACATATATATATATATGTATTCATATATAAATACATACATATGAATATATAAACACAATAATATAGATCAGTAATTATAGAGATAAGTATATTTCTTAACTTGTTTTTTAAATATGTGTGAGGTTTTGGCTTGTGGGATAGTAACAGGCAAGTTGTTCCATAGTCAACCGCTTGCACCATAAAAGACTTGTCTGTAAACTGAGGTGAGTGCTGCAGAATTTTTAGCTGTAAATTTTCTGATGATCTCAGGTCCCTGCAGTGTGAGTTGTTGAGGAACTCAATTGAGATGAGTGGGAGTATGAGGCTTGTATTATATACTTGTTATGTAATGTATGTAAGCTGATGTATCTTGATGGGCCTTTATAGGTCAAATAGCCAATTGCCAATGTGTTGGAAAAGTAGATTGTTGCCTGTAAGAGATTACAAACTATGATAAAGCCATATCAATAAAGCCATCCATTTCAACACTGTAATAATTTATTGTATTCCACTCTTTTTTTTTAATTTTGTGTGCAATAAATTATGTCTATATATCTACCCATGTATGTTTAATTTCATCAAAATCGTTTCAGCTTTTAAGCCATAAAAAGGTAACACACAGATAGATATATGGCATTACTTTTGCATTTATAATATTATTATAGTGTACAAAATATTTTCATTGATTATTGATTACATCTCCTTTATTTCATATAGGTAAAAAAACATGCAACCATCTCTACAACCTACACTGACATGCGTAGGATCGCATGAGACTTAAAAGAATTGATGTAAGCACATGTAAAGTGCTGGGCCAATATGTTGCGCACCATCCTCATTGGGGCCCTGCTGAGCCTGCTGTCCGTTGTCGCTGGCAATATAGAAATTTTAACACAAGACAGGACACAAGTGGTGAGTGCTTTGTTCTTGAGTTTTTGTTTTAAAATATTATACTTTGTATAAAGCTAAAGTAGACAATGTTGAGTTGTGTTCTGAGGTGACAGTTGATTATGTGTAGATTTATTTATACTGCATATCACATACACTTAAAGTTTCTAATGTAAAATGGCTATTAAATTAAATATTTTTAGCCACTATCTATAATTCTGCTTTACCAATTTCAATGAATTATTTACTCAGGTGTATTACCTTATTAGCTAAAAGACTGTCAAAATTAGATGCTTTAAGTGGTCACCTCGCCACTTCACTACTGCGTCGAGTGTTGTATGTGGAAGTAAAATAGGACAAAGATAGTCAACTATTTCTTATTGATCGATTTAGTGAAATAATAGGCTATTCTACAATTGAGCGTTGGCCTACAAAAAAGCGGGTACAGCAGCATGGGCTGGCCTGACGCCAAGCCACCTGACGTCCAGCCAGGTCGGTAAAGTCTGTCGGGAGTTAACGTTTCTTGTGATTCTTCTAGGGTATATATTATAAATTTATCATATAGATTCGATAGTGAACTCATATTTCTTCAAAATAATATACGTTTAAAATGTAAACTATAAATAGTCCCGCCAAAAAGGTTGCCGCCATTATCTTGACGTCATAATAGCAGAAACAAAGAATTTAAAATTTAAACTTCAAATGTACAGTTCATAGTTACTGATACTAATAGATATTTCTTAAACTACTAAATTGAAATTACGATTAACTAATTTTAGTGCGACAAATACAAAATATAAATATATTTAAATAGTTCGCTGTTGTTTACAAACAAAAACTTGTTTCTGCTGTAGTGATGTCACTCACGAGAATAAAATGGTGGTCGGCGTCTACGGTCACGTGACATATAGATAACACAACTAAGATTTTAGTTTTGAAAATATAAATAAATCTCGTGGTTTTGTAACAAAAAATACTAATAAATTAATTTTGCTTGTGCTTAAAACTATAAATAACGCACTTTCATAATCCAATTTTGATAGATGAAACTCTTAGGCTAAACATTAAGCATAGTTATTTACCAAATTTCTTTCTTTCCAAGTTATGAACATGCTTGAGAATAATATTTAAAAATCGGAATGATTAATTCAAGCTGTGCATACACGTTATAAATATCTACGCGATAGTTAGTGGTCTCGGTAATTCCCCGTTTGGCAATAAAGAATGAAGTTTCTAGATATTAGTAATAACTATCGACAATTCCGTAATTAGATGATAGCTCATATATCAAAGAAACATCATATATATATATATATATATATACTTCTGTAAAATCAAAATCGTTTATTTCAACTTAACCGATTATAGGTATTTTTGAATTGACAAGAGACGTAGTTTGTCAGACTAAGTCAGTCATGAAAATAGTTGCCTGTTCCAATACGTAGATCCTATGGAGAAGAACAAGCAAGAAACTCCAAGGACACTCTTTAACCAATATTTTACATAAGTTTTTTTAAGTACATAAAATAAAACAAGATATATGAGGACAACGCAACATATCATTCTAAAATAAAGTTTATTACTTTTCTAAGTAATAGCAGTCCGAAGATGACCAAGTTCAAGAGTTGAGATGGGAGTCGAACGACCCGACACATACGCCACCATTGGCAGGACTTTTAGGCGAGCATGACATACTCAGAACTGCCAGGAGACAGAAACAGTGCTCACATGTATAACTCATACATTACGAATAGGGGGCAATCCGAGCACTTTTGGGAATCAGATGGTATAATTTTGAGTTCACTGACAGGAAAGGGAGGATAGAATGGGAAGGAAAGGGATATAGCTAATACAGATGGTTTGGGAAGTATATGCAATTCTAAAAAAAATACCGGGAGGGTTTGCGCAGTCGGGTAAAAAAGAGAGTTTCCTGTCGGTAAATTCGATTGTGGTAGCGAAATGAAAAATTGTATGTGTATCTAGTTTTATTACAGTAAAATTTTGTATCTTCGAGCTGATCTGATGGATAGTCTAACTATTCTGTGGCTGGGTGCTTGTAAACCCCTTCAGTTTGAGCTCATAAGATTTGTTTAGACCAGTCCAACTGATTGGACATGGTAGCTACTGTATAATATTATGAGTAAGCTTGGTAACAATGATATGATAATGAAGGTTGGTAATGGAACTCTTTAAATATTACCAATGACACTACTACCCCAAATAAGAAAGGTGGCAGAGGGTTATAGGCAGATTTTTCTTGGAATAAGAAAACAAAATGTCTATGTTATCTTTAAAAACCGGCCACGTGCGAGTCGGACTCGTACAAGAAGGGTTCCGTATCATTATCTATAAAAAGTGTCTAACTATCACGGTTCATAAGATACAGCCCCGTGCAAGACGGACAGACAGACAGCAGTTTCAGTAATAGGGTCCCGTTTTACCCTTCGTGCGTAGGGTACGGAACCCTAAAAAACTAGAAAACTCATACTAATGTCTCATTTCTCTTTTGTCTGATCATTGTTATCTTTCGTAGTAGAGGCATACAGTATTTAACATATAGAATTAATATGTTTGTATGTACTCTACCTCTCAATGTAGTCGTTTAAATATTAGCTAAAAGTCGGTGATTTATTGGGCTAGGTTCGAACCTGCAACATCTTAAATAAATGTCTTTGCCATATTGCAATATAACTGCTATTGCATTGCATAGTTACATTGCATTGCATTAACTATTGCATGCCGTTTTATAACTCTAATGCATACGCTCACACCCGTATCCCTCAAAGGGTAGGTAGAAAGGCAATATTAAAGCTTGATCAAAATCGACTGTCATATAAAACATACTTATAACATGACTGCGTATTTTGTTTGGGTCCACAAATTAGAAATACTACGTTAATAAAAATAAAAACACTGTACATTGTTTTATTTTAATAATTTGTATTTCGATCACATTATAAAATAAATAGTAGAATAATAATTTTATGACGTTGTTTAATTATATTAGTCTGTCGATAATTTGTCACTGTACATTTATTATAATCAAACAGCAGTGTAAAGGTAAATATTTTTTTTTTTTTTTATATTAGTGATATTGTGGATGTAAACATTTTCTAAATTATTGTAATACTAGCGGATACAACTATAATATTAAAAAAAAAACAAATCGGTTGGACAGTTTGAGTCTACAAAAGACATGGGCAGAAACAATTTTTGTGTTTTATCTACATATGTACATATATATATAGATTCAAAAGTATTAGCATAAGTAACTATTTATAAAATATGTTAATTTTAGTAGGCAAAAGATTGATTATAAAGATCGTAAGCCAACATGGAAGACAGCTAATCTCAAGCATATTGAAAACGTCTTTGCGCACCTATGATCCAAAACAATTATTTTATTATTATAATATTTAGCTAAGTTTGAAGAAAGTGAAGTTGAGCTGGTTTTACTTAAAACGAGGGGACAGAAGACTTACTTTATTAGACAGTAATTTTCTGAAGTTAGTTAGAGATCAGTTCTCTAACACACATACGTCTTCTTGTACGCAACTGTGTACAAGAAGACGCACTATTTTGATTTTTATAAAAACAAGTGATTTTAGTGGTAGACCCATGCTTAGACACGAATAGGCCGTCTCGACCGGTGCGAAACCACAGCCTCACACAAAACCGGTTGTGAAGCAACGCTTGCGTTGCATTTCCCCATAATGAGTTATGTTTCCGGAGGCCCAACCCACTCACTCACTCAGTCAGACAATGCAAACATTCCTATACAGTCAGTTTTCTATGAGGCCGTGGTAATACTCCAGTCGAACCGACCCATACATGCAGAAGCATGGCTACGAGTACTTACATACACTCACGCTCGCATCGCTGAAGGGTTGGGCAGAGATGTATTAAACACTAACATTTTGACAAATAGAATTTTTGGTTCATTTAAGGTAACATGAGGCAAGCCTAAAGTCGTCAACCGGGCACTTTAGGAATTTAAGATGACAAAACTGGGAGTATATAGAAAGAGGAATTTTATTTCATCAAAGTAAAAAATGGGAAGGTAATTGAAGGAAAGGGATTTTGCTTATACGGATGAATAAGGTGTACACAATAGCTCGAGAACATCGAGGTCGCCTATCTGTTACTCGAACAGCGAGATCCCAGTCCTCTACCCATACAGGAATGAATAATCCCATAAAAACGTGAGAAACAAAACAAAGGTGGCCTGTATAATATTTTTTGACAATCGGTTTAATGGACGCGTATGACAATACGTTAACAAGTTAAATGAGTCAACATCCGTTGTCTCGCAGCATGTAGCTACTTGTGGAGCCGATGCGAATGCGATCTTTGAACAAATGCGTCACGGCACCATGTGTTTTCTAATGGCAGCCTTGGGCAATTACTAGAAGATAGACAATTACTTACACATGTATGTATATATATGTACAATTACTTTGCTATACTAATATTAAGAACTGAACCTCACTACCCAAAGTTATACTCGTGAGTACCGAATAAATAATTTTAATAGTTAAGATAACTAATACACTCTTTGTAACCGAATGTAATGTAATCGATCCTTAAAGCAATCCAAATAAGCCCAAACTGAGGATGTTACTAATAACCACTGCAGAGTACCACTGTTCACCTCCTGGCTTAGTTATGCAACCACCAATCTGTTGGACTCGTTACAACGAATCATATGAGTCCACACTCGAGAGATGTACTATTAGCCAATGAAGAGTTCCACTATCAAAGTATCCTCCTGGCTCATCGTATATCGTTGTTTTCCAAACTACATCTACGTAAAAAGTTTCAATAAGACAATTTTACAAAAAAAAAAATACTTTCAAGATTTGTTTAAAAGCGTGTTAAAATATCGAGACAGTGGCTGGTAAAAGTACAATCAAGTCACGTTTATAACATACATATGTAAAATTCTTATATTTTCTATAGTTTTATATATAATACAGTAGATTAGTACGCGTCTCGAATATTTAGTATATATGTATAAAATCAGAACCAATTATGTTCTTCGAAATCGTTTAATTAACAAATTATAGAATTGAACTTTGTACTTGCTACAATGACCTCGAAGTCGTATCATAAGCTTAAATACGGTAATTGTAACTGAAGGAAAGGGACACTATTTATTATATGATAATTATATGATTATTATATGATTATTATATGATTATTATATTCATATCATATGCTGTATGTATGCAACTTTTATGTATCCCTGACTTGTATGTATTTTCTTTTTGTTCCTACTTTATCTCAATGCACCAGACACTGCCCCACTACTCTTCTCTTTGGCATATTTTCTCCATTCTATGGTTGCCTGTAAGAGTTGGCCTCGTGCGATAAGGCCGCCAAATGTACATTTCGTCTGTAGTTTTAAGTTTTTGTTGTATTTAATAACTTGTGTACAATAAATAGTATTATTATTATTATTGTAACAGAGAGAAGGACGTAGCCTTTTATACTGAAGTTATAAATATAAAATGCAATCTTTATCAGTACCTATACAGATTGATAGATTACCAAAACCACCTCTGCTGTTTCAATATCGTTTCATACAGTTCATTAACAATATGTTAACGAACTGACTTTCTGAAAATGTCTTTGCTTAATGTATTATTATTGAGCTGATCAATAAAAATGTAAATTCAAGTTACACAAACATGTATGGAGTTTAAAATATTGATTATAAATTAAAAAAAAAAAACTATTATATCACTCTCAATACATATACGTACATATATAACATTACTCATCACTTCTTGTTATTTCATGTTCACAAGCGTGACCTCCGATTATGACCGCTGGGAATTATATCAATTTGTCTTTTCATAATGTATTAATTCGGCCTTTTAAATGCTTATTACTTTAACTTAGCTGAAAGCGTTTCTTACACGTGCAAGATACATACATACTTACAATTTGTTTAATGTCTATTTTTTTGTTTATTTTAGTGTTATATTATAAATTCGCGTGCATCGTAACATGATGATAATAAGCAATAGAAACTTTACAATTACCAATAATGATTCTTGTTCATAATGCGTGTTTTATGCAACGACCAAGATTCGTAATGTACCATCATTTGACTGCACAATACCATGCATGCATACATACATTCACGCTTATATCCACGAAGGGTAGGTAGAGGCGTCTCTCTTTTTACAAACCTTAATTAAATCCCACTTACGTAATACGGGACAAGCCTGTTGCTGTTATTCGGACACTATGACTGTATATATGGAGTCTTATTGATAACAGTCAGATCCCTTAGCCGCTTTTTACGACACCCTCGGGTAGATATGGGTGACGCTATTCTATTCCACTGAAAAACACAGCGTTAACATTACCATAGTACCTTCAAAAAAAGAGCGTACTCCTACCTAAAAGGCCGGCAACGCACTTGTGACCCTTGAGTTGCGGGTGTCCATGGGCGGCGGTTGTCACTTACCATCAGGTGACCCGTCTGCTCGTTTGCCCCCTATCGCATAAAAAAAAAGTATGCGGTAAAGTCATGAAATAAAATTATATTTAGTAATAAAAATCTAAAACTCTTAGTTGTCTAGAACGAGATGGAAGTAATCCAGTTTCAAGCGTTAACCTCTTTATGTCCCCTTAAAGATATCTGTGATAATAACAAAAATAAGCTTAGGAAGGTCTGCGGATTTTGATTAAATACAGTCATTTCGTTTACTATACATACGTTGTCGACCGTCGACCTTATCGGCAATTGAAGTTGTCTATACTAACAACGCATGTATATACATCTGACTTTACTTCGTATATTGACAGGATAAGTATAGATGCTTGTCTTATAATTATGACCTTCAACTAGTTTTGACTCGTTGTTCTTGTGTCCCACGGAACCAGTCGTTTTCTTTTATTTAAATATAAGTTACCCTAAGTCCTATTCTGCACGTCTGACAAAGTGTATGCGAAACTTCAATTTGTCGAGTAGTTTACGCTTTGAAGCGTACCAAAAAAATAAATAAATAAAGACATTTAAGTTCTCACATAATACATGTTGTTTGTGTGTGTATTGATATATTTTATTTTGATAAATTTTATCAAAGAAAACTAAGGTATTGGACTATTATCTATCAGACAGTAACTACTGTCCTCCTATCCTATATATAAATTCAGTGCCTGGTAGACGTCAATAGGCTTGACCCCTATTACGTAAGGGGGACTATATTATGATTGGCAAAATGTGGCCATTTAATATGATTCTGCCTACCCGTTCGGGTATATAGGATATACAATCTAAAAACGGTGGCTGGATTATGGAAGGCTGAAGACCGGGGGCTATGGTGCACATTTTGAGAATCCTATATCCAACTACAACCCACTTTCAACAAATGCGTTGCCGACCTTATCGGTAGGAGTACCGAAAAGGTCGGCAACGCATTGGTGACTCTTGAGTTGCGGGTGTCCATCGACGGCGGTATACACTTACCATCAGATGACCCGTCGTTTCCCCATATCCCATAAAAAAAACAACAGTAGACTACAGTGGGCAATTGGGATTGATTGATTAAAATATCATCGTAATTAAGACAATTATTATATTATCATCTCGTGTGACATTTAACTGTTGAGAGATAACCTATGATTAACCATAATGAGATTGTGAGGGTAACACGTGTCTGGTCAAGACTACTAGTGTTTTTATCGTGGTACAGCCATTCTGAAACACGAATGGGCTGGCTCGACCGGTGCGATACCACGGTTTCACAGAAAACCGGTTGTGAAGTAACGCATGCGTTGCATTTCCCCGACGTTAGTGAGGTTTCCGGGTACCCAACTCCCCCTCTCCTCTTTCTCCTCCCCTCATCCCCAATCTCCTCTGGACCATCTCCTCATCCCCCATCTCCTCTGTGCACTTAGAACACTTGAGTTGCAGGTGTTCATGGACGTCGGTTGTCACTTTATTTAAGCTATGCTTGTGTTTGGAGTAGGTTTATATAATTACTAGTGTACTGGGTATGTTCCGAACCAGCAACCACTTGATTAATCAATCAGCGCTGTGTGTAGGCTTAATTTATGTATAATATGTTTTCCGAAAT
This sequence comes from Tyria jacobaeae, assembly GCA_947561695.1. Lineage (NCBI taxonomy): Eukaryota > Metazoa > Arthropoda > Insecta > Lepidoptera > Erebidae > Tyria > Tyria jacobaeae. The sequence continues at coordinate 21,705,787 of OX387208.1, read as the reverse complement.
ATGTATATATATATACAGTCGTGGTCAACTAATTAAGGACATTCAAGATAGTGGACAGCAATAACCGGCTATGTACATATAAATATAAAACCCTGTTGATTTCTCAGTAACTATTATTTGCATAATTTGATCCGATTATTATACTATAAATGGCTGTAAATAAAAGATTAAATAAATATAAAAAAGTGTTTAATATCAAAGGTTAACCATGTATTCAATTTAAGGTACAATTCTGTAGCTGGACATTTAATTAAGAACAGTAAAGTAAAATGAAAAATAGAGTTAAACAGAACTAATAATCTGCAGTATTTTAATTTCTTTAAAAACTTCATTTTATTACGGGTAAAATCAGTACCCAGTAGCAAAACCTTTGTTAGTAATTACCGCTTGACACCGATGTGGCATAGACATTATCAGTTTCTGACATATTTCAACAGGAATGTTTGCCCATGCCTCACAAAAAGCTTCATTAAGTTCATCTAAAGTTGTGGTACGATAAATGGCAACTTTTTTCTTAATTTCGTGCCAAAGGTGCTCGATTGGGTTGAGGTCGGGGCTATTTGCTGGCCAATCTAGCACTGATACCGACTGTCTGTTAAGAAACGACTTGACTGAACGGGCTGTATGTTTTGGGTCGTTATCATGCTGAAAAGTCCATATAATAGGAAGATGTTCCTCAGCATAGGGAAGCATAGTTTCTTCTAATATTGCCTTGTATTGATGTTGGTCTAAGTTACCCTGAACTTTCCTCACAGGTCCCACTCCACGTCCAGAAAATGATCCCCACATTTTAATGTTTCCTCCGCCATGTTTCACCTGCTTTTTTGTGAATCTTGGATTCATTTCCGCTTTTACAGGACGCCGTACGTATTGCCTTCCATCTGAAGAAATCAAATTAACCTTGGTCTCGTCAGAGAATAATACATGTTGCCATTGGTCGTAGGTCCAATGTCCATATTTACGTGCAAACGCCAAACGTGCATTTCTATGCTCTTTCTTTAATAACGGTACTTTGCGAGCCACTCTTCCGAACAACCCTGCTTCTACCAGACGTCGTCGAACTGTCCTCGCTGATACACTGACTCTTTCGTCTGCCCCAAACACTTCATGTTTAATTAAAATAGAGCCTACAAACGGATCTTTCTTAGCTAACCTGGTTATCATTCTATCTTCTTGCGGAGTTGTTTTTCTCGATCTTTTTTTTCTGGGCACATTTAAAGTTGTGTTATTGCGCCTGAAATGTTGCACTGCATTGCATACCATAGTTTTTGAACAATTTAAATATCCTGCTATCCTTCGGTATGACCAACCACGCTCGACAAACTTCATGATAATTTTTCGTAGTGTTGAATCGCAACTTTTATTTTTGCCCATTGTTCTTCAAAATAACTCTCAAAACTTGAAATTACAAATCTAGATTGCCGCCAAAACTACCACAAAGAATAGGAGAAGAAAGAAAATAATAATTGAGATTCAGATTTTGAAACTAGAACGCAATATCTCAGTGTCCCTAATTAAATGGTCAGCCAGCATTCTTTGAACAAATAGCACTGTGATCATCTATCAGCTATACTGTAAAGAGGTTTAATGTTTAAGAAGTTGTTATTGTTTGTATAATTAGGCACATAAATGACTAATTATACTTACATGTAAAAGATGTGGAATATTGTTTAGACTCGTTGGAAAATAAAAAATAAATTCACAATTTGGATTAACTAGAGAGTGTCCCTAATTAGTTGACCACGACTGTATATATACATATTTCACTTTATTATCACTATTATCGGCTTAATTATCACTATTATCGGACTTCGTAACTTCATTTTTTTTTTAATTTTGTGCCATCTACATAGTCTAAAATGCCGAAATTTAAATAGTCTGCATTTACAAATAAATATATTAATAGTGATGTGCCGGATATCCGTATCCGTAACTTTTTTGGCGGATCTTTCAATACTTAGATGAATTCTGTATAGGGCGATTTTATATTCACTGATAAACTCTTAGGTACGTGTTAGTAACACTATAAACAGCTATTTTTTTCTGGCCAACGTCGAAGTTAAAAATTTTAGTCCTCCATTCAAATTACCGATCAGCTGATGTTAGTTTGAATGGAGAAACATATTTTTTTCTTTCATTTTCGATGTTCAAAACAACAGTTGTTGTTTATAGTGTTACTAACACTTACATCGGAATTTTAAGTCAATTTAAAATAACACTATAAAGTTTAATAGGTAAGTGTGACAAACTATTAAATTCTGTTCAGGTTACTTTTTATCATCTAAATCAAATATTTGCCACCTATATGTTGCAAATATGGATCATACTACACTAAATCAACTAGGTAGGTCATAGGTACCGAAACAACTATATTTATATTGAGACCAATCAAAAATATTTGTATTAGCTTATTAAAATAATGAAATATTAAAACAGTATAGAAACTTATAATATCTTTTTATAATGAGGCAACCAAAAGTTATAAATCTTCATAACATTCTAACTACACGATGATTCTAATTAAGTTAACAAATACTGCGTAAAAGTTATTGAAAATTAATAATACCCGTATTCGGATCCGTATCCACGGATATACTTTATAACGATCCGCCACATCACTAGTACTTAACCATTTCATATCGAGTCTAATACTTAGGCATATATAACAATGGCCGCGGTAGAATATTGTGTTCCCCCGGCCCCTTGGTAGTAGGCACACCACTCCGTTGATGCCCCCGGATAGTCCATGAGGATTTCCTAACGTAAAAAAATGGCATATATAACAAATGTACTTAAATCAAGTAATCAAATACAACAAAGGATAACAATATTATCTTAGAATGTTATTTGTATTTAAAATGTCAATCCAGAGATATTTCCAAGAACACAGTTGTGACATCGTTCTCATAGAAACCAATTAGTTGATTTACACAGATGAACGATATATATGAACGATAACCGGAATTCACTAACAGCAAATATCCTAACATTGTAAATATAAGTTTGTTTGTTACGCTTTCAAGCCCTACTCACTCAACCAATTCGTATAGAGTATTGCTTACACGTTCCATTAATTATTATTTGCAGCATTAGATGGTTATCTTTAACGCCTGCAATTGTAACTGCGAGCATAAAGGATATTGGTTTATTTAATTATTATTTTGTTTTTTTTATTAATCTGTTTGTGTTATATGTTTCTTCTTCTTTCTTTAATTTCTCGCTTTAAACTTGGGAACTGCTAAAGTTGGAGAGTATGCCAAAATGGAACGGATAAATGGATTGGAGAGTATAAGCAATAGTTCAGGCATACCATGACTTCGTAGCTGCTTCCCTGATAATGACAAAATGACAAAAGTCTTGCCCTCAATTACGGGTATGGTACTGAATTATGGTCCAATCTTTGGGAGTTCAGGCTTGAGTGTATGTTTGTATGCTGACAATGAAATTCAACTGTATGGTTTTATTAATAGTTGTGATTAAACCCAATGAGCGGTAAATAATTATCACTCATAGTAAACACTCAAGTATTAATCTTATCTGTTATAATAGGGAATGTTTCCACTTGATAACTGATGGCCAGTATCCTTTAGACCCGCATTAGTGACGCTAGTTAAACAACTGCCCCGAAAAATATATTTTTATCCTTAGTTAAGCGTTAGTACCTCTACGTCGTATTTGATTGTACAGTGGACCTCCTTTCGAAGTTGTTTTTTTTTTATTTTGTTTTAACTAAAATTTAATTTGTTGTGAAGTGACTAAATCGTGGCTTAGATATAGAATTTTGAGTAATTTCCACTTTTGAAATCATTTCTTTTTAAATTACTAATTATTTTACATGGTAATTATATCAGTCATAAAACGCTTTGCGATATCACTGATTAAATTGCCTATTTGATATTCTAACTCCTGCTAGATATATCGTTAGTGATTGACGAACCAACGTACATGGACAACGCATGTGTCTCCTGCCGAGCTAAAAGTGGTATAGGCTGAAAAGTTGTGTTACCTTTGCCGTATAATGTGAACAAACGTTATTACAAAAAAAAAAAAAAAAATGGACGTCATGCCGCACCTGGATATCAACGCCGTACAAGTTTTGTACCTTGTTGGAATGCAACATTTCGTTAGTATATGTTATTCTATAATGTTCCCGTCTTTAATTCCTAAAGTGCCCGTTTGATATTAATAAGCAATAGGGGGCAACACTATTACAATAATGAGACCGTATGAGCACAGTATGAGTGTGTAAGCGTATGTATTACTATTATTTTTAAATTAATTACATTGTTTTATATATAATTTTCTTCTAAATTAAAGTTCCGTTATTTGCCACCAAACTAATAGGACCAAAGCGATAACTTCATTATATTATAATTGTATGGCATCATTATGTGTAAGCCTGTTAGTAGTGTACGATGCAAAACCTTCACATTTAATTTATAAAGCGTCTACTATAAATTAACGCAACGCAGCGCAGTTGGAATTGTTTGTGCCAATTGGAATCGGGTCCCGCTAACCGATTAGGCTAGCCGTTACTGTGGTAACCATGTAATTGAGAATATACATATTTAAGGGAAATGTAAGAACAAGGGAAGAGACAATGGAGGGATATTGCTTATCTGTAACTCGAGCTAGCTTTAGCCGGGAGGTCCAAACCCTCTACCCTACATAAAAGTGAAATTAATACCGTTTGGAGTGTACTTCTACTCGTTCTGTATTCGAGGCCTCTGTATAATATTTGTTCTGCCCTTATGAACCATTGATCTCGATATCTGTTATGAATAGTTTCGTCTTTTTCATCGTAACTTAAAAGACCACTAGACTAGACTAAACTTGCTTTGAAGATTGTCTTGGTCCAAAGGCTTTAAGACGGCCAAGTTTTATGTTCCAAAAGCATGTTGCATACCCATGTTTTGTTGGCCACAAGATGTTTCAGGCTGTATCTTTAGATAATATGGGAGTTTTTTTTTATATGCGATACAAACGCGTTTGCGATGCAAACGAGCAGACGGGTCACAAGATGGTAAGTGACTACCGCCGCCCATGGACACCCTCAACTCAAGAGTCACAAGTGCGTTGCCGGCCTTTTAGGTAGGAGTACGCTCTTTTCTTGAAGGTTTGAAGGTCGTATCGGTTCGGAAATACGTCAGGCGACAATTTGTTCCATAGGCTGGTTGGAGTTAACGTAACAGTAACGAAAAACAATCTTAAAAAAACTTTAAATTTATGGATTTACTGTTCGCTTGTCGCTCATATCTGACTTATAAAACCTGATAAAATTCTTAATGGGTCTGCGAGTTTAACTTTGAATTACAGACTTTGTTTTCTATAAATATAGTATGTATATAGGTGTGATCGTATACATGTATGGTGCAATACCGATTACAATAATGTCCGCATATAATAATAGTTGTATATATTGGTTTGTAGTTTTGTATATTTATCTTAATCGTTTATGTTGTGGTTGGTTGTTCATTTAACGATTAAGTTTCAAAACATGCATTAATAAGTTGTAAATATTCATATATTTTTATGCCTAGTTAATATATTTGCCTTAGTTAGTTTTTGCTAACCCTGCTCGTGAGGTATTTAACACTTTAACACGTTGACTGTCCGTGCATTATATGTAATGCATTCCCGACACAGCTATGACGTTCGTGCATTACATGTAATGCACCCAAAATAAACTATGACGTCCATGCATTATATATAACGCACACATGAAATGTTCAAAAATTTCATGAATACCCTTATAATACGTGATTGGTGATTATTCCTATTGTAAACAAATTATATCAAAGACTTGTATCAGAAAATAATAATCGGACGTCTCGTGATACGTAGTAAATTCTGCTTGGACTGTCAACGCGTTAAGACTTACTAAGCGTTCCCCGCAGTATCACCTGTTTTTATTACTATTAAGAGTCGTAGCGTGACAAAAATTTTATCTTAATCTTTATTATCCTTTTGTTATATGCGTTTGGATGAGAGGATGTTTGTTTGTGCAAATCCATGTTGCCATATTTTCTCTTCTTCTATATTTTTAATGGATTATACTATTAAAATAACTAGCAGATTGTGGTTCACAACACGTCAAACGTCATTCTCTAGACTGCCTTGATACGATAAGCAGGGGTCTTGAGGAATCGCTTTAGCAAAGCCATCGTATCAGTATTTATTTTATTGTTTTCTCATAGATAGATAGAGAGAAAGTAGTTTTAGTTTCCAGAACAACCTTATTACCGAAAGATAGCAATTTAACCACAACCAAAAGAAAAAAAAAAAACAATTGTTTTTTTTGCCAAGTGTACAGGACGAGTATAATAAATAAACAATAAGTTATTTTTTAAAAGACAACTCCCGCACTAGCAATTATTCCTGTTTCTTTACAAACATGATGTATATGCATATGACATAGACATAGACAAGCCAGTCAAGCTATTTATTTAAAATTATAACATGCAGATAATCGGGGAATTCCGCGACATGCCAGCGAGTTTCGGCGGCGACCTACCTCCTGAGGGACTACGCGGGTTCCTCGTAGAGGGGGTTCCCTCTAATGGCTGCTCTGATCTGGCTACGCCGCCTCTTGTTGACAACTTCACTGGCAAGTGGATTGTGCTTCTTGCGAGGTGAATATACACATGACTGGTTATTGACATATCCGACTAATATATGAACTTCTTGTTGTGAAATGCAACACCGAGGTTCTTTAACACACCTGACTCCATACATGTGGCGTAGGCATATGTAGACTTTTTACTTGGTATCTTAGACGTTTTCTTTTGAAAAAGTCCTTTCTTTTCTCATCAGTTTGCACTAGAGCGTGTTTGATTGCGTTTCTAAGGAATCAATAAACGACGTATACCTGTATACTCATCCAAGTAGAGAAACACTTGTAAAGACAGAGCGTGTCCCAATACCTGGATTTCTCTTTCTACTCAAAGCGGAAATTTCTGCGTGAATCGTAACGAAATAATTTGTGCAACTCTCGTAATCCGCGGCAATTTTTACTGATGGCCGGTACACGAACTGTTGTTACTGTGTTAAATATCTTTTTTTTTAATTATTTAATAAATAAATTATTTCAGATACAACTGCAGCTTCGAGGTGAAGGTGCGCAATGCTCAGGCGGCCGGCTACGACTGCGCCATCGTGCACAACGTTGACTCCAGTGAACTAGGTCAGTGCACTTTCTTTCATCTATTCAAAAAGCGATATAATTTCATCGGATTATGATGAAGTTATAGGCTTGAATAGGCCTCTCCCAACTTGCATGCACTGCTTTTCGTATCTAGTCTATCTCAGCTACCTTCTTCGATGAAGCTACGTGGTTCTGGGTGGTGTAGAATAGCGCCAACCCAAATCTTGCCATGGGTGTCCTAACAGGGGGCTCATGGATTGAACTGTTATCTATCAGACAATATGGCGCTTATATATGGGTCTCCCACTTTCATAATAGGAAGATTATTATTTTAACGTGGGAGAGACATGCTTTGGCACGTATGGACCGGCTCGAATGGAGTATTACCACGGCCTTACAGAAAACCGCCTGTTAAACAATGATTGCATTGTGTGACCGAGTGAGTGAGGTTAACGGAGGCCTTTCCCTTCATATCTTTCCCCGATACTAAAAGGCGGACAAAACTCGTGTGACTCTTGAGTTGCAAGTGTTCATGGGCGGCGGAAGCCACTAACCATCAGGTGATCCGTCTGCTCTTTGGTCCCCCAATGCCATAAAAAAAGGAGGAATTATGGATGGAAAAATATGGGTGTTTATTAGGCCTCTGTCTACTCCTTCCGGAATATAGACGTATGTAGTTATGTCATCAAAATAAATAATATTAAAAAAAAAAAACAAAAAAACTCGCTTCATAGAAAACAAAGCTAAAAAATGGAAAATACATTTTAATAAATTTGAATTAAGAATAGTGTATTTGTTTTAATAAATATAAATGAAGAATAGTGTAAATGAAAGAAAAAAAATTGTTTTAATAAATATAAATAAAGAATAGTGTAAATGAAAGAAAAATGTATTTTATTGTAAAAGAAAGCGTGCTTTTTAAGATATTATCAACATGATCCTACTCATATCTGTCAATAAAATATTTATAACTATAGAAATCACGCACCCCACGCTTTTTTTTTTTAATAAAATACTTTTTTTTTTCATGTCATTCAAAGTCGGTAACTTATTCGAGAAATAATAAAAATATCTAATCCTGAATAAATAAAAATCGCTAATCCTGATTCTCCTAGTAAGGATAACGGGTCTAGCTTTTGAAAATATTGAATTGTCATCGGTCCTTGATCGATATGCCAAATTTCGAGTTAATCCGACGTTTTGAAGGGGGTCAAAATCATGTTCAAAGTTTCCGTTGCATAGGCACTTACTAACATACGTATGAAGCTAATATAAGCGTGTTAAAAAGAAATACTATCCACCAATGGACATTACATTATTACAAGTAAACTCATTGACACAGCTATCTCGTACAATGCATTCGTTTGATAAACTTGTTTTCGCACGGTCGCTGCGCCGACAGTGCCTTGCCCTGTGTTTGTTTTATAAAAAAATATTTCCATGATGTCTTCCGCTATTGTAAGTTTATTAACTATATTAATTAGTTTTTAAACCGAATTTATAAAATAGTTTAGTAAAGTGATAAAGTTATATACAGTATCGATACATTGCTAGTGTTGTGGTTTTGTGGAATTCGATGTGTGCCATTTCGCATGTTTTTGCAACTTGTGTAGCATAAACAGAATGAGTGAAAACTTTTGATTGTATAATTTTAAAGTACGATATTTTAAAAAGGGGGCGTTATTTTATGAGGTAGGAAACGTACAACGTTTATTATATTATCTGCTATGCATACCGAGTTCTGATTAGGCTCAATAGGTACAACAATTAATCTTACTTTACCCTCGCTTGTAAGTCAAGTACGTTTTCCCGTAGCTTCTCAATATCATACATTAAATAAAAAGTAATATATTTTTTTTTATTTAAAGATTTGTGTAAGTGCTATGTTAGTATCAGCAGTAATAAAATATGCTATTTAATAGTAATTTTAGAGTGGTAAATGATTTTAAATCATAATTACTAGAGTCATGCAAGATCATACATGGTTGCTTAGATTTACACGCTTCAATTTATATTATTAAAACTTAACAGTAAAGCTAGCGATGGAAATATACCTAATGATTATACAGGGTGTTTCAGAAAAGTGTCATAGTTTAGGAGCGTTTTGTGCTACCGACAAATACCTAGTTGATTTAGCTTGAAAAAAAAAATGATTTTGAAAAAATACTCCCAAAATAAAATTTTATTCCCTAAAATAATTTTCTAAAGAACATACTATGAATTTTATTTTTAAAGATTTTAATTGTTATTTTTTATATACACATTTTTAGTATATAATAAGTCCCATCAACATCTTTAGCGCTAAATACCCATAGTTTCATTCATGTCAGACCTCTATCTTACATAACACTTACCTAAATCATTTTTATGAATTAATTGTTAGTTTCAAGGTAGGATTTATGTATTAAAAATAATAAATTGACTGCACGAATGGTGTAGCGGTTTAAATGGTTACCTCGCCACTCAAATGTAATCCTCAGAATGGTGTTCTGAGTCTGGGTGTTCTTTGTGTCCGTTGTTTTAATGTCTGCAAAAGTTTTTGTGTTTATGTTTTTTAACATAACAAAAAATATCCTAAAACTGTAACCTATTTACGTTATTCAATGGCTCAACTATATGCTCCTTAAATATGACCACACCTTTATGAAACACCCTGTAGACATTGTATCCCCCTCCGCCCGTTGTATTGCAATTTATTGACAATTATAAAATTTATAACATACTACTTGTTGCCTGCTAATGTACATTTTGTCACATTATTTAATTAATTTTGCCGATATAAAAAGAAGCCTATGTGCTTACTCCAGACTACAATCTATCACTGCCTCAAATTTCATCCAGCTTCATTTAGCCGTTCTGATGTGATTCACTTATAAACACCCATTAAAACTTTCGTATTTATGACAATTGAAACATACGCGACTGAAACTAATAACAGCTTTACATATAATTGCTCGTGTGCTCGAGGATAAACACAAATATCGACTGAAGAGACATATTAAAAGGCAATTTAATACTGGCATATCCTGAATGACATAATCTGTAAATAGGTTATAATTTATATACATATACATTGAAGGAACCTTTGGCTCTTTCTGGCTACTAGTACGAGCTTAATCCTGGTGCAAGATTACAGAGACACGGTCATATCACGAACCACAAAGAAATAAAGTTTAATATTAATCTCTCATCAATACGCACTTTACTTCATTTTAAACGTGCAAGTTGTATGCTCAAAATAATGTATTAGGTATACGTGAAAGAAATGTGATGGTTGTACGTTCTCGTTTACTGCCTAAATCTTACAAAATGGAAGGTAAATATCAACAACAAATAGAAAAAAATCTAAAAATCGTGTTCTGGACGAGACAGAACGGGATTTTCTCCTTCCACAGTATTACAGTGCCCATCTATACTATAATCTTTACATAGTATAAAACAAGTCGCTTCCCGCTGTCTGTACCCTCCTTTCGATTCCTCCTGAATCACATTGTCTATTTATGAAAACCGCACTAAAATCCATTGCGTAGTTTTAAAGATCTAAGCGTACAGACAGCGAGAAGCGACGTGATTGTTTTAGTAGCGATAAGCCGAGCGTTTCAAATATTTGCAATATGATGTCGTAAAATCAATCAATAGTCTGCGACTGCATTCTCTTTCTCCTATAATAATACTATAAATTACTCATCACAGACACCACATTAGTATCTGCATTGCCGGCGAGGGTCGCAAGTGATATAATAAAGATCGAGAGAATGTTTCTTTGACTTTGACTTCAACTACTGATTCTATTTCTTTTTTTTTTTTGCTTTTAAATACAATTTATCGGGGAAGGCTATATATAGACTATAAAATACGACGCTGTGACTTTTAATATCGGAGCATTGAGCACAAACGCAGGTAAAACTGAATGGAACAAGTCGCTAATAATAATAGGATCCATAGACAAATTAAATGTCGGTGTAATTTTTCTGATTATAAAGCTACAAATAGTGGCAATGGTTTGTTTTATAATAAGATAAGTAATAAATAAAAGTATTTACTAATCGGTTTATAAACGTTTAATACAAAAGTGCATTGTTTATTAGTATACATGTAAATGACTAACAATGTAGTATATACATATATAGGTTATCTTCATTCTTGCTAAGTTGTTATCGCCTATTTTTATCTTATAAATGACTTGTAGTTCTCCCGCAGTTTCATCGGCGTTTATGCTCTCTGCTCCGCTCTGAATGGTCGCATCGTGATGTATGCAAGTAAGCATGATGATAGCCTGTAGGAAGCCTGTAGCGTTCCTCAATAAAAGGGCTATCTAATAAAAAACAAATCTAATTGGGAGTTCGTGTGATTGGCACGTTCAACTAAACTCTGTCTCTTTATAATATTAGTAGAGATTATTTATTGTTAAATATGTATTTTTACAGAAACTATGTCGGCGAAGGACCCGACTGGTATTGTAATTCCGTCGGTATTCGTGAGCGACCAGGCAGGACTCATATTAGCCGCGGAATACCTCTATGATAAAGGGTAAGTGGCAACGTATTGAAGTGGGCATTGTTTTTTTTTTCTCTTTACTCAGCACTTCGAGTATATACATTATTTGTTTAGTATATTATTTAGAATTTTTTTTTGGAACTTATGTTAATAAAAGGATAAATGGCTAGCCAGATCCAAGACCAGCATTTTCCACCCAAATTATTTATTTAAGACGAAGAAGAAGTTACATTGGTAACGTAACCATAGCGCGTTTGACAAATATAACAGAGCGCCATCTATTAACAATATGTATAAACAATGAATAATAGTTACAAATTATACAGTCTGTGCAATATGTACACTGCACGGGTTCATGCTAATTTATTTATGACAAGCCATCTGTCTGAATCCAACCCATCATTGGAAATGTAGGCGTTTTAAAACAGGAAATAAGAAAAAGGGTAGGAGGTAGGAGGTGTGGTAAGGGATACCACAGTTCTAGTTCTATATTGTTTTTTTATTCAGAGACGCTGTAAAATGTAGCCTATTTATTGTTTCAGTTAGATCTCTAGCAATACATCTATGAAAACTGCATTCAATTCCATTCAGTAATTATTGCATAATGTGTGAATAAAATACAGACGAGCAGACAGACAAAAAATAAAAAAAAACTGCTGTTTTGGCTTCTGTTACTCTAATAAAGTCTGTCTCATCTATTAGTTTTTCGTCAATATCTATATTGTCTGTTATAATTTTATTATAAAAACATAATAATAAAAATAATTAACAATTTCACAGTACTAACAGTTTTAATTCACCTTTAGACGGTAGTGTGATATTTGATATTTGCCTCGCAATCTGCAATTGCATCAAACTATATATGTAGTTGTGCAGTGGTACAGCCACGCTTGGGCACGAATGGGCCAACTCGACCGGTGTGATACCACGACCTTACAGAAAACCGGTTGTGAAGCAACGCTTGAGTTGCATTTCCCCAAAATTAGTGAGGCTTCCGGAGGCCCAACTCCCCCTCTCCCCTTTCCTGTGACCTTATCCCTCCTCTTTCCCATCTGCCCTCTTTTCTTTCTACTCCCCATCACCCCCCTTCCCTCATCACCTTCATAGGCGGGCAGCGCACTTACGATTTTTGAGTTCAGGTGCCCATGGATGGCGGTTGTCACTTACCATCAGGTGACCCGTCTGTTCGCCTATAATCCCCCTATAATATAAAAATAAAATGTATTTTGGGCTTCCACTTAGAGCATATTGTGTTTAAAATAGTTCTGTTGAGTCTCAGTTAATTGTATGTTTTTACAGTCCCTCGCAATACTAAAAAAGTCTCTTCTGAGAAAGTTCCAGAACAAAATAGTTTTATTTTTTATTATTTTGTTGCAGTTACTATATAATGGTGAACGGTGACCTGCCCTTTGATATCAACACGCACCTGCTGTTGCCCTTCGCTATCGTTGTGGTGCTATGTCTACTCGTGATACTAATATTTATGGTAAGTTTTGTTCTTCTTTATACACAAATAATTCCAGCTGCGGTAGCATAATGGCTAGAGGGTTAACAATGAATGTTGCCCATTGTACAGTATTTAGCTAATAACCAATAGAATTACTTTACTTACTTTACTTAATTGCCTTCAATTAGCTTTTTGTTTTTACGTAGTATGATACAGATATGTAGTTTCTGCGAGGCAACCTCGAATGGACAGACATAAACAACTGAAGAAACTAACTGATAGCTTAGGTTTAGAAGAGAAGTGGGGAGAAAAAAGCATGTCACTAGCAAGAGTTACCGTCGGAGAGCCATGCTTAGGCACCAATACGAAGACCGGAGTACCACCACGGCCTCACTGAAAACCGGTAGACAAACAATTCTTGCGTTGTATTGCCGAGCGAGCTAGGGTGCCGGAGGCCCATCTCTTCCTTTCCTTTTTCCCCTCCCCACATCAACACCTCGCTCATAAAAATAATTGTTACACTTACATGCCCTTGCATGCATTACACTCCTGTTTTTTGCATTCGTTTTTGATATTTTTGTGTATATTACTACACAGCTCTATTTAGAACCAAATTAAGTAGAACTTGTATAAGCTCAGTACTTGTTTTATTTTTCTACAAATTTTGTAAAGTAATGAATAGGTTTTGTCAAATTTGAAAAGCGTGTAGCCAACAAATGGTTGATTAGTTATTATATTATATATATATATATATATATATGTATATATATACATAAATAATAGTTTATTTTGTAAGAAATGGGTAGGTACCTGTTTAATTGTTTTCTTTTTTATATTCTTTCAACAACATTTTAATGGTTTCATTTTATATTTTCATGCATACACTTTCGGAAAATAATAATTCAACCTTGTTATTAAATAACTATTAATTCATGTTTGTCCTCTCTATTACAAATATTAGCTTTACAGATACATTTTGCACCTAGTAAAAATAGCATTTCTGTACTAAAAATCACGTTTTTTTTTTCTAAAACTGTTGGTGATTTACGTATAGAACCACATATTTTAATCGTCGCCATTTCGTTTCATTTTCGTCGTCGCCAGATAGTGAAATGTATAAAGGACCGTCGGCAAGCGCGGCGCCACCGCTTGCCGAGCCGCTCGCTCAAGAAGATTCCCACCTGCAAGTTCAGCAAGGGGGACCCCTACGATACCTGCGCCATCTGCCTCGATGACTACCAGGAGGGTGAGAGGCTGCGAGTTCTGCCTTGTGCTCATGGTAAATATATGCATATAAAATCTGCCAGAATTTTAAACTTAAACACAGATTCCCTCGTAGTTTTTCTCTGACTCTTTGACTCCACCTGTTGCTTTCCATCGGGCAAAGTGGAGTCATTATGGTGGGCTAATATAAAAAAAAAATAATGTATTATGTGGCAAAATTACATTTTTGTAATTCTAGTGCACATATCCATAGACGCCTATATCCCCGAGGGGTAAGCAAAGTCACTTCACACCCCCACTTCTTGCCAACCATAATTAAGTCCCATTTACGTAATAGGGCATAATCCCTATATATATACTGTCTAATAGATAACAGTCCAATCTTTTAGTCGCCTTTTACGACGCTATACGGGAATATACGGGATAGCCAGCCTTAGTCTACTCTACTGAGACCCACACAGCTACTACATGCAATGAAGATGGTGACCACCACTCTTGGACTCAACTTATTGCTTTCCATCAGACAAAGTGGAGTCACTATGGTAGGCTTTATATATATAAAAGAAGTGGCCTTATACTCAGAAAAAGAAACTCATATTTTATTCAATACTAGCTTTAGCCCACAGCTTCGCTCGCGTGATTGTTTTTTTCTTTGCTTATAAACCAGCCCTGTATTAAAATGGATACGACAAGAAAGAACAAATCGGTCATGCCTTTAATAAGATTTAGTAAGAGTAACGAACAGCATATTATTTTTAAATACAATATATGCATATATACGTCATCTTTACAACACCTTAAACAAGCATTGCAAGATTCATCACTTTACTAAAAGATAATGTAAAACCAAAGTAATGGACTGGCTACTTGAACAGGATTACACACAGCCGAGACATTGATGAGGCTCACTATTCTACAAAATCACAGACACACACACACAAACAAATACATGCCCGCGCACACACACCTTAACACAGACGTACATACACGTCTTATCATAAGTCATTAACTGTACCCGTGAGAGGAACTGGTACCCGTGACTCAAGTTAAATCTTCCTATGGGTACCAGAGCCCGACTGTTTTAGTTTCTAATAAAATAATGTTTTTGGGATAATATTTATGTATGCAAACGCTATCGTATTGGTAGCGTACCTCTTTTCTGTATAAATAAATTGTTATTATTATAAAAATATAAGAAATAGTGTCCAGCCGGTATCAGGTACAGGGACCAAGCTACCGGTAGTTAGGGCTCCAGATACAGGAACCTCCTCACGATACGTGCCGTAACAAGGACTGCCTATTGCATCAGGTCCTTAACCCCGCTATCTAACGTGAGCCTCTGAAGGTGTTGGTCATGACTCTTAACAATCAACCCATGAGATAATATGACTATTGGCACAATTATTGCAGAATTCATATCCAACATGTCGTCCACTTCATGGGCTAAATCCAAATATTTTATTTGTTTATCTTTTTCAGCCTATATGAGGTTGTCGTCATGTGGAATCGTAATGTCATCAATTATTGGTCGGCTCTCTAGTCGGTCTATCGCCACGTTATCAGGTTTATTGGCAACAATAGTCCTGTCAGTGATGATAGATCGATCCCAATATAATGTTATTATTATTATGTAAAGAATTAGCGGTGTCTGACGTTTTGTGAAGAATATTGAGTGTATTTCATATCAGTAGAGAATAAAGTGTATCTTGGACAAATATTAAAATTGATTATACATATTATAGCGTACCACGCGGTGTGCATCGACCCTTGGCTGACGCAGAACAAGCGCGTGTGTCCGGTGTGCAAGCGGCGCGTGTTCGTAGCGGGCGAGCGCCGCCGCCTGCACTCCCACTCCGACTCCGATTCCACCGACACTGAGCCGCTGCTCAACGATGACTCCGCTACGCAGGTACTTCACACACCGACATCTCTATTTGTCTTATCACAACATTTACAACATCTCTGGTACCACAACTCACTCGGTATATACGACGCAAGCATTGTTTGGCAAACGGTTTTCTGTTAGGTATATTACTCCGGCTAGCTGGCCCATTTTGCTAAGCATGTCCATGGTAAACAAAAAATGTACACCAAAACATTTTAGAGGGAGAAGCAGCAATGTTGTGGGGCTTATACAATTTGCGGCCTAATAGCAATGTCGCAATGTCTTTCAGGCAATATTATAGACTTTTTTTATATATTATAGGAGGACGCGTCACCTGATGGTAAGTGACAACCGCCGTCAATGGACACCTGCAACTCATGAGGGATGACGGTATACGGGGACGGAAAAGAAGAGAGGGAGATGAGGAGATAAAAAAGGGGAGGGGGAAAGGAGAGAGTAAAAGGAGAGGGGGAGTAGGCATCTCTGTTAGTTTAAGTCAGTAGTCAAACTATTTGCCTGTTCCAATACCAAGAACAGGCAAAAATCTACAAAAGCCCTCTTTTTGTTCAGTTTTTTACACATTTGTATAAGGACTAATAAAATGTGAGGACAATGTTAACTATAATAGCAGTAATAGAGGTCAGGAATGCCAAGACCCGATCAAAGATACTCGTTCAAGAGCATGACGCACTTAATGCATGACAAACGTCAAGCATACGGGACTAGATAAAACAGAACTGTATATAGAATACCAGTATACTGAAGTACATAATAACGTTTTCTATAATATTACTAATCAACTGAGATTTTAAGGTATTTGGTACTAGTACCAGTACTTATCTAAAATTTGTATTGGTATTTGCTATCTCAATTGAACTTGTGATCCTGAGAAGAGAGTGCAGAGCAGTTTTTTCTTTTTTTTTAACATCGATAGAACCAAACTTGATGTTACCTTATATTTGTACGTTCTTATCTGTACTAAGTATTTTTTGCTGTATGACAAACTTATGTGTTTGTATAAAAATATTTTGTGACAGCCCTAGGATATCCTATAACAATAAAACTACTGTATATACAGGGTGGCACGTTTGAGGAGCAGCAAGAGAATCCGTTTGTGCGCGCCGCCAGGTTCATGAGCCGACTGCGCAGGGACCCAGCGCCTGTCACTCAGGTACGTTCACTCACAAAGGGAAATAAATATGTATATCGACATTTTATTTATTTTACAAAAGAACAGTTTAGAATTAAAAACACTACCTACATTATTCTAAAAGGAAAAACAGTCTGAAGTACTTTTTTCTTTTCTTAAAATCTTATCTTATAAACATTCTCAAGACTTATGACTTAGATATATAGACTTATACTACGTTTAAAATACAAAGATAATTGTAAAACCGCCATATTGTTTTGCAATTGGCACGCAACTTGACTTAAAAACGTGTGGTCACAGAGTACATTTTTATAATGGGTACAAATAGTTATAAAGTACAATAAATTATATTACTTTTTTTTATGAAAGTATAAGATTTTTGTTGTCATTGAAAACGCATAGAGCTTTAATTATTTCAAAGTCAACCTCCTCAACGCAACAAAAAATAAAAAGATTTTGTTAATATTTTTGGTCGCGATGATAAGTGCACCTGCAACTTGAGAGTCGTAAGTGAGCTGCCACCATTTGAGGATGATGAGGGATGAAGGTATGCGGGGAAGGGAAAGAGAGGGGGCGAAGAGATGGGAAAAGGGGTGGGGGTCAGGGGATAGGAAAAAGGAGGGGAGTTGGGCCTCCTGAAACCTCACTTATTTCGGGGAAGTACCGGTTTTCTGTGAGACCGTGTTACCGCACCGGTCGAGCCGGCCCATTCATGCCTAAGCATGACGCTACCATGTAAGAATTGAACCATCATAATATGATCATATATCATGACAAGCAATCATGTCTGTATTTTTTTCTATTATTTTTATGATGTACAATAAAGAGATAAATGAATAAAATAATAATATTTATCATCATTGTTAATTACTGTTTTTAAACCTATCTCTGTCTTTTTTGTTTTAGGATCAATCACCTCAAGAAGACATTGATCAATCGAATAATTCTAATGAAGAAACGTAAGTATACTACGTAAATACAGAGATCACACACACGACTGCCTGATCCCAAAGTAGGCAACGCTTGTACCATGGTAACAATGCTGCCGGTAAACATACTTATATGTTTCTAAATACACACATAAATTACACCCAGACACTGAAATGTTCTTGCTCATTACTTAATTAGGGTAGGTCTAAATTTCGCAGACTATAATTTGGTCCTGCTAGTGGCACTTTGGGAGTTACGTGACAAAGTATATTGATTTGACACCAATAACGAAAAATTAAATTAGATAATGTTTTCTATCTAAATTATGTGAAAATATTGTAAAATATCTGTGCAGTTACAATTTTCTATTGTAGATTAGAAATTATTTGACTTATGACGGACCTGTTGGTCGAGTGGTTGTTGGAAAGAAAGTGAGTGACCATTCCTCAAAGTAATTTTGATGAACTGTTTCTGCATCTCAAATCTGTCTTGTGTGATTCGTGTCTGATCTTTACAATAGAAATTTTACAATATCCTGGTGTTTGCCTTTTTTACCATTTAATTGACGATATTAACTTTTCCGCAATATCCCAAAAATGCTTTTTTAGTACAATTGTTGCAAAATATAAGGATAAAGTTGTTGATTTAATAATAGGAATTTAAGTGAGAAGTAGGACTAGGCTAGAATAAGACTAGATTTGGTAAAATTTAATTAGGTGTTTTTTATGGTTAAAAATTTACTTGATCCTTAGACACTGGATGTGTGTATTAAGTAAACGAATAATATAAACCAATAATAATCAGTACTAAAATTATATAGCATTGTTATAATTATCATGGTTTGTCTTAATAAAAGAATCAAAAACAAAAAGAAAATCCATGAAACAATATAATATAATATTTTGATGATGATTTGCTGCTATTACTTTAGCGGTCAGTGCGTACAAGTATCTGGACATAATACGATACCACGGTGAAATGTTACAGAGGAGGCGATGACGATCGTCAGCCGCTGGTCCAACCCGCCGTAGCCACCGTTAGCAACGAGCGCCGGCGCAGGAGACGCGCGCGCTCCGCCAGCGCCCGCGCAGCCACCCGCGCGCCCGCCCCCACCTCCTCCGAGCACACGCCGCCCCTACTGCAGGATGACCAACACTCCATCAACTACGAGGGCAGGGGGGAGATAGGTGAGTCGCCTCCTTGTAGTATCTAGTGCCAGCGCGGCCACTACCACCCCCTTCGAGCCAACGACGCCCCTACTGCAGACCGACCAACACTCCATCAACTACGAGGGCAGGGGGGAGATAGGTGAGTCGCCTCCTTGTAGTATCTAGTGCCAGCGCGGCCATCACCGCCCCCTTCGAGCCAACGACGCCCCTACTGCAGACCGACCAACACTCCATCAACTACGAGGGCAGGGGGGAGATAGGTGAGTCGCCCACTTGTAGTATCTAGTGCCTGCGCGGCCATCACCGCCCCCTTCGAGCCAACGACGCCCTTACTGCAGACCGACCAACACTCCATCAACTACGAGGGCAGGGGGGAGATAGGTGAGTCGCTCCCTTGTAGTATCTAGTGCCAGCGCGGCCATCACCGCCCCCTTCGAGCCAACGACGCCCCTACTGCAGACCGACCAACACTCCATCAACTACGAGGGCAGGGGGGAGATAGGTGAGTCGCCCCCTTGTAGTATCTAGTGCCAGCGCGGCCATCACCGCCCGTTCGAGCCAACGACGCCCCTACTGCAGACTGACCAACACTCCATCAACTACGAGGAGCAGGGGGGAGATAGGTGAGTCGCCTCCTTGTAGTATCTAGTGCCAGCGCGGCCATCACCGCCCCCTTCGAGCCAACGACGCCGTTACTGAAGACCGACCAGCACTCCATCAACTACGAGGGCAGGGGGGAGATAGGTGAGTCGCCTCCTTGTAGTATCTAGTGCCAGCGCGGCCATCACCGACCCCTTCGAGCCAACGACGCCCCTACTGCAGACCGACCAACACTCCATCAACTACGAGGGCAGGGGAAGATAGGTGAGTCGCTCCCTTGTAGTGTCTAGTGCCAGCGTGGCCACCACCGCCCCCTTTGAGCACACGCCGCCCCCACTGCAGGCCGACCAACACTCCATCAACTACGAGGGCAGGGGGAGATAGGTGAATCGCCCCCTTGTAGTGTCCAGTGCCAGCTCGACCATCACCGCCCCCTCCGAGCACACGCCGCCCCCAGTGCAGGCCGACCAACACTTCATCAACTACGAGGGCAGGGGGGAGGTTGGTGAACCACCCCTTTTATTGTCTAGCGCCTATTGAATCCATTGATTAATCAATATAAGTATGTTATCGTCTGTATCAGGTGTCCCAGCCCTGGCCGCCACGCCGCTGGCCACGTCCGCGCCGCATCACGTCAATTTATGAACACTTCACTGGCTTCCACTGTCGCTGTATTTCACTTACAAGTGCACTCCATGTGCATTGATGCTATGAAACTTACGGGAACGTCCAGTATTGAGGATAAACCGAAATATTTTCAAAATCTCCCAAAGTTTATCACATAATATGGATTTTATAGGAGACAGACACTCGCATGGACTGCTTTGATCTTGATATTATTAAGATTCAAGAAGTACGTTGCATCTTTGAAGAGAATATTTATGTGAATTAAAACAATACTCCAGTAAATGATCACGTAATTGATCAGATTATCCTCAAAACAATTACTCAGCAGCAACTTAAATATATGTATTATCCTTTTCTACGTTGTATGACCTCTGAAATAACTCTGCTGAGGTATTCTTGATCCGTTAATGTATTAATTAAGTCAAAGCGAGTGAAAACATTTACGTTTTGTACAATAATAATGTTTTAACCGTAACTAAAAAAAATATATTGAAGCTCAAATATTGCCATAAGTATAGTTTTCTAATATACTGATAATAGTCTACAATAACGGGAATAGTAAATGAAAAATTCGAAAGGCAATTTGAAAAAATTTTAAATGTCCTCAAAAAGTAAGGCAGATATAACCTTAATGTCCTAATAAAGACTGTATGATGTACCTACCCCCTATTATAAATATAGATAAATGATATCTTTATAGCTTTGCTTCAAATTTTGTTCGTCCCACGGTTTTATTATTATTTTACATAACGTAGTCGGGGAGTAAAACAGATATAAGTGCCTGACGCCTCAACTGAGGTAGTTATTAGAAATATTCAAATAGCGAACTAAAGATTAAATTGTGTTTTGGTGCAATAATGACTAGAGTATTTGTTTTTTTTTATGCCCTTCAAATGTACTAATGTTAAATATTCGATCGATTAAAATGCACGCGATCATTGTAAATAATTTGAAGTCATGACCATGCCAGCATCTTTTTATGTTATATGGTAGGTAGCTATATTTTGTCTCAAAATTATACTGTGCAATTTGACACCAAATGTTACTAAAAGTAGTGTTGCCGGAGTTTAGAATCTATGAATATATAAACATGACTCAAACGCACAATTCGCAATACAAGTTCGAAATCAAATGCCAGTTATAGAAGATTGGCTAAAAATAATAATATTTTTCAGACTTATTTTCTTAGGATGTCGTTCTGTCTTGAAACTTTGTGCAAAATGAAGATCTATTTATTTAAGTAAAAATCGGGTAACATTTGGTAGATTATTAAAAAAAATCGTTATCGGTTGTGAGACAAACCGTTTCTATATCTTAGTTGAGAAGAGAATCATTTAATTAATATTAAAATATAAGTAAGTGGTTAAATTTTAGTTATATATTTAGATATACAAAATGTTCATATGTGTTCTCAGTTCTCAATTCAACATATTTGTAGATATTTCCTTCTAGAACTTTCTAAATCATAAATTTCAGTAATGCGATTTAAACATTAGACGAACGGTGAAATGTTTGCGGGCTACTTAAGTTACAGTAATATTGCAAAATAAATATATACCATTTTTTTTATGCGAAAATATGTTAAAGTAACTAAATAAAGATGATTTTGAAAAATTGATGATAAAAAAATTATTACAACTGGGTATTTATAATGCAGGAAACTATACATTACAATAATTCTTACAACTCTACGGCAAAAACTATTTTCCTCACAAAATCACCCTCATAGAATGTTCTAAATAACATCACATTACATTTGATTATATTTGTGCGTTTTATTGAGAATTGAGAAGTGGGTCCATTAAGTTTGTATAAAGAAAGCACTATGTATATATAAGACCAGTTGGACCGTAACAACAGCGACTCTATGCCATAATATTGTGACTAGCACCGACTAACGTGTAAATTTTATAATTCTTGTGATATACTACAACCGCTCTTAAATACATATATGTAATTTATTTATTTAGGTTTTCTAAAAGCTTAAATGTTTTAACCTTTTAAGTGAAGTTGTTCGCTTTCAATTTCACTTATTTTAATTTAGCGTAGTTTTTATTTTAGTTTTGGAACAAGCTATTTGCAACCAAACAAATCAGAAAATCTATTATATTTTTACATTTCTTTTTGTTTCTCATTATCAATTTGCTTTTACTACAAGTTAAATTATTAGCCTGACTAACTATTAACCTGTGTTCTCAAGAGATGATAGAAATTATATATTATGCAATATGTTGCAGTAGAAATACATGATAATTTTAGTTCGTAAAATACAACTTGACAACGCTAAACTATTTTTTTTTTCTTTAAGTTTAATACCACTAGACTTAACTGTATTTTTTGAAATAGCTTGTGTATATTTTTTAAACCTGTTATAAATAATATATATGACCAGAAAATAAAAAAAATACTTCCTTTACGGCGTGTTTGGTTCTGTAACTAGGTAGGAGTTGCGAACCTTTTTACTCAAGAGTTTCTTCAAAACAATAAACAAATAAGGTAGATGGCGCCACATGCACCCATGTAACTAGTTATGCAAATATGCTCTTTGTTGTTAGGTGATGTTGAGCTTATGGTCGTCATATTGGAGTCCTAAAACATCCCTGTAGGGTTTTTGGTCATCAAACTATGACAGTCGTAAACAAACCAATGCAGTTAGCAAAAAAAAATCAAATGAATGTATTTATTTTGTTCAGTGGTACGAAGTGTCGCCCAACGCGAATGCTCCTACTTGGTTCGAACAACAGCAGCAAGGTTGTGTGTAGTTAATTATCTGGTCAGACTAGATGCTTTATTTGCTTTGTGATATGTTTGTATGCACATTAAAGTCGGTCCAGAAGACAACTGTAAGAATTGAGATGTATGTTACGCTGAAAAATAAAGCCAAAGGATTATGATTGACTTTTATTTTTGATGACGTTTTGATCGGGTGAGCGGTAAGCTGTTACATAGATACGGTCATGTGTATTAAATACCAATGTTTTGCTAGTTAAAATTTGGTGCTGCTAACAAAATGGGGGGCAAACTTAAGGTTAAAGAAACTTTATTCTCACAAGAACTATAAACAGTTCACTTACATGAGATACACAGTATATGTATATAATTAATGTCGTCTTGCGACGAAGCATACATAAATGTATTGAAAACAAATTACGTATTGAATATTAAATTAAAATCCTTACAAAACTGGCCAGTCAATCGTCACTAGAGTACCCTCAACGAACGAACTTTTTAATATTTTGAACTAACTGGTATAGTGCGATTGCCGGTGTAAGTATGAGTGAACTAAATAGAACGGAGATTTAGATCGTGTGTGTGTGTGCACAAATATATTGTGAACGTAACAGTGAACCGACATGGGACAAACTAAAAAGTTTGTAGCCTACAAATTACAAACGACATGTACGGTATTGTGTGTGTTTTGCGAGTTTTGTTCAATTGTGAGTGAAACGATCAATGCTGTGTAGTCGGGGAGGCAGCTTGTCTATAAAACTTTATAGCATTTAATTTCTTTGTTCGATGGTTTATTTCATTATGACTGACCAGTAAGTACTGATTATGTATAATTTTAAGTTAATATGGGTACTAAGTTTGATAATTCTATTTTTATGGTAAGGCGTAAACAGTAATTCGTATAACGCTTTTACTACGTATGTGTGTAATTGTAATATATTTTTTTATAATTTTTCATTTCTTTTTTTTTCTTTATTTTTTTTTAGTATAAAAGAAAAAAAACAAAATATGATTATCTATCCTCATTTTATAGGAGATACATCGTGTAAAACGAATACCTTTAGTTTACTTTTGAATAATTTAATGTTTTTGCACTCTTTTATTTGATTTGGCAGTTTATTATATAATAAATCCCTCGTATAAAATATTCTTTTTCCCATATTTTTCTGTTCTAGGGTGACGCTGAAGTACTTTATTTTTATTTCTTAGGTTATATTTGTAGGTTTTTCTTATAAGAGTAAGATTTGTTTGCACAGTATTATCCAGTATCTTTTTTCTTAAAATGCACATATAATATTTATATAGTTGATGTAAGCTGAATAGCTTGGTATTATTATATAGCTGTTTGGTAGGGTTAAACAGTATAATCGCTTGATAATTTTATTTTGTGTTATCTGTAGATCTTTAAGGTTTGTTTTTGGTGCTGATCCCCAAATCTCAATTAGATACTCTAGGTTTTTAAATGAAAAATTTAAGTTTAGGTGGTAAGCAGTTTCCTATTTTACGGAGGGCTCCAGATAGTGAAACCAGTTTATTCCTCACGTGGTTAATATAGGATTTCCAGGACAGTGTATCATCTAACTGTAAACCTAGATACTTTTCGCCTATAGACTGGTTAATTATGTCGTTATTTAGTTTAAGGGGAGCGTGAGGCCGGAATCTTTTTATTTTTTGCTTTAATTATCATGAATGAAGTTTTAGATTTGTTAGTAGTAAGTTGTATAAAAACCATTCGTTTCTTATATGTTGATCACGTTGTGCCTCATTGATGATATCATGTATAGATTGGCAATAATAAAACAAACATGTGTCATCCGCGTAAAGTGTTAAATATCCTGTTAGTCCTATTTGATTAATATTGTTTATGTAAATAAGAAACAATTGTGGCCCTAAGATGGAGCCCTGTGGCACGCCACACTCAATCCTATGTTGAAAACTCTTCTTATTACCAATTTTAACAACTTTGCATCTGTTTGATAAATAAGATTCAAATAAATCGTAAGCCGTTCCAGTAATACCCAGGTTATTCAGTTTCTGTAAGAGCTTCACGTGACTAACAGTATCAAATGCCTTTTTTAAATCTATAAAAAACCCCAATCTTTTTGAAAAACTAGTATTGATAGTTTTTATTTTCCTTATTAAATCCATAGCAGCTGATAGTGTTTGAATGTTGTCTAAATCCATATTGCTGATCTATCAAGAATTTTATTACATAGATAATCATTTAAACGCCTATAAATTATTCCCTCAAAGATTTTATATATCACTGGCAGCACTGAAATTGGGCGGTAATTGTTAGGGTCTATTTTGGTACCAGATTTATAAATGTCGGAAACTTTTGCTAATTTTATAGTATCAGGAACTAAACCAAGGTCTAAGCATTTGTTTATGCAATTCACTAAAGGTGTAAGAATAGCGTTTTTGATACATTTTAATGACTTTGTACTAATTCCGTCTTCGCCTGTGCTAGTATTAACATCCAAGTTGTCAATAAGTTTTGCCACTTCGTCAGCTGTACATGGATTAAGTTTTGTGAGTGTATTTGTATGTTTGTGTCCATCTTTGTACATTAGAGTATTACCTGAGTTTACATGGTATTCTAGTGGTAACTTACTAGCCAGTTCTGCGCCAACCGTAGAAAAAAATACATTGAAAATATTACAAATTTTATCACCATCTGTCACAACTTCTGAATTGATTATGAGCTTCGGTGGAATTATATTTCTTTCATCAGCATTCGTAGTGCGCAATTAATAGTTTTCCACATCTTGCGATTTTTACTACATTTTTCAAAAAGTTTGTAGTAATAACTATTGTTTATGTTACTACTACTATATTTGTTTATGATCAGATATTGCAGAATCCAAAATTGCGAAATGGAAGCAGGCTTTCTGAAGATCCGTCGAAACATGATCTAAGATGGTATTTGTAGTTTTAGTTTGCCTTGTCGAATAGTCTTTGTCTATTTTATTTAAGATATCATATCCAGTTTCTTCTAGTTCTGATAGATATTTGGAAACACATGTGTTTGAATTTAGGAGGTCCAAATTGAAATCACCAAATACAATAGATTATTTTCTTGTTTCTAGCTGAAGAGAATATATTTGAAGAAACTCTTTGATGTTTGTGTCTCCTGGTTTGTAGATGCCCCCAACGTGTAAAGAAAATTTGGGAAGATATACCCATAAATAGTGGTTGTCGTCTTTATAAGTTTGTTCTGTGATTTCAAAATCGATTGTTTCATGTATATAGATAGATACGCCGCCACCTCTGCTGTCGTCTCTGTAGTTGTATGTATGTTTATAATTGGGTAGATTGTATAGTTTTGCATCTTGTTCGGACAGTATCCAGGTTTCTGTTAATATTAAGACATGTATTGGTGAAGGAATAGCTTTAAGTATACATTGAAGTTCTTCAAGTTTTCCAGGGGTGCGAATACTTCTAATGTTATTATAAAAGAACTTAAGGAATGATGAATGCAGGGTTAAGTCTTCGTATTTATTCACGATTTGATACGTAATATTTTCTAGGGCGTCGTTAGAACAACTGGAGTGTATTTTCTTAGTTTTTTGAGTTGGGGTTGTTATTGGTTATAGTAGGTACTCCTTTGATATATTTAATAGATAAGTTAGGTTCCCCGTTTTGCTCACGATGCTTTAGTTCCTTTTGGAGTTTTTGCATGTAATTCCTTTGAGCTGGTGTTTGATCCGAATATATTCTTATACTCTCAGTAACTTTCGAGCGACTTTTTAAAATAGATATTGGTACCGTAGTAGTTTCAAAAACTATTTTTAAAGGGCGGGGATTGGTTGAATTTGGTTTTCCTAATCGTATAGTTTTTGGTAGTAGTGGCCTGGGACAATCTTGATAATAATAATAATTTATTTTCACACACAGAATACAACTATCTTTACAGGTTTTATATACGTAATGCAATAAGTGTAGCCATCCATAAGTACTTAAGAATAGATAATATATTACATTGCATTGCCATACAATCTTATGTCTAAATCCATTACTGACAGAAAAAGTAATTTGATATAAGTTAACTTACAATATAGAACATATTTATTTATTAAAATTGCTTAACTTAAAGTTCTATTAGTAAATGTTTTAGTAAATGTTTTTATCGTTTCGAATTAAAAAAAACCAAGGGACATTAGATATGAGGTTGCCGTTGACGACCGTACTAATATAAATTGTGTTACAGTCGTCAGCGCCTTCCACCCAGAGAAAATATACAAATTTATTGGTATTTGTTTTACAATGCAAAACATATATCTAAAGAATATCTAAACAATAAATTGCTAAGAAGAACATTATAGGAATATCATGCAATACAATTGATTTATAGCAAAATTATAAATTATAATATAATTAGGATGCAACATGATGATGAATTATAATAAATATATATATATATATATATATATATTTGTAATAATAATAAAAAATAAAAAATTAAATACAAATTAAACTTGAGTTTACGATTACAATGTTATGTACATATTACATATAAAATGGGTGTGTCTAATAAAGTCATTAAATAACAGCAAATGTTTTTTTTTATTTATTTTTTTTATTTTTTTTTTATATTAATTACTACCAGTAAGAATGAAAAGATTTGATTGTATGTGTTTGAGTGTGTGTGCATCCGTGCGCGCGCGCGTGTGTGTGTGTGGGTGTATATGTGTGTGTATGTGTGTGTGTGTGTGTGTGTGTGAAAAAAAAAATCAAAATCATATCTTTGATTACATACACGTTCTTCCGTTTTATCGTAGTTAAGCGTTTTTAGCCAGAGTATGATAACTGTTTTGAATTTGTTTATCGATAGTGGATATATGTTATTCTCAGCATTTGCAGCATTGTATAGGAAATTGCCAAGGACATAATATTGCCGCTGTGCGAGGGCTGTTCTATGTGGCGATACAGAATAAATTTTGGTTTTATTGCGTTTTAAAATCGGCTTCAAATTAGTGCTTTTATGCTTACGGATTAGCACACACTTGATAAAAAGTTGTATCACTGTGAGTACGGGGCACTCGCTGTAGAGGAGATCAGTACCATATCTCCTTGTTTTGCCAAGTATAACTTTCAGTATACCTCTTTGAGCCCGTTCTAAGGGCAGTAGTGTCGTTGTATGTTATAATACAATATTTACCCCACCCCATGTGATAATACAATATTGTCGACCAGTTCAAGTGTCTGTCTATGATGAGACCAAGATATTTTACTGTATCTGCTCGTGTCAAGATAGGACAAACACAGTCAACTTGTTGAGAACAAGTGTGTGCCTTAATACTAAAATGTGGCGGAGGTTGGACATTTATTCGGTGAGAGAACGTAATGTAACTTGTTTTATTTATGTTAATCGTGAGGAGGTTATTTTCAAGCCAGATCATTACTTCTCTAAGAGCATTCTCTGTATAGTGTTTAGTCTCTTCCCAAGTACTGCCATGTACTACCAAAGCTGTGTCATCAGCGTAGGATATAATGCTGCAATTTGGTAGAGATTTAGTACATAGGTTATTGACATAAATTAGGAAAAGTGTAGGCGAGAGGACGCTACCTTGTGGCAAGCCAAAAGTAAGTGGTAATTGGTCACTAATGTGTGTGCCCACTTTAACACATTGGGTGCGGTTAGTAAGGTACGAGCGAAATATGTCCAATACAACCCCTCGCACTCCAATATATTCCATTTTCTGTATTAGTAGAGGCACAGAGACAGTGTCGAATGCCTTCGAGAGATCCAAAAATACACCAAGGACTTTAGATTCGCTATCTAGATTCCTAGAGACCATCTCCGTTAGATGTAAAGTTGCATCCTCCGTAGACTTACCTTTGATAAAACCAAATTGGTTTGGGGCAATGAGATTGTTATTTTAAAGATATTTCGTAAGTCTACTGTTTAAGAGTTTCTCAAGTATTTTAGAACAACACAGTTAATACGGATATCGGTCTATAGTTATGGATAGGGTGCACAAGAGCCTTTTTTAAAATATCTGGAAAAGTACCAGTTCTCAGACATAAGTTAAAGGCAAATGTTAGTGGTGGTACTAAACTATTCCTTGAATCCCTGATCACCTTGCCCGGTATATTATCTATGCCTGTTGCAGTATCGATTTTTAAGCTTAAGATGATGGTCTCAATCTCACAGCAATCCGTGTCAAATAACGCCATAGAGTCTCTGACTGAATGAAACTCATTATGTAGGTTTGTAAGTGTGTTGGTCGCCCCATGAGAAGTGTGTCTAGCTAAAATAGCGTTTGTTAATGTAGAGCCAATATTGGCGAAATAATTATTCACGGTATTGAGCGAGTCACGTGGATCCTGCCTCAGACACAGCAGGGAATTGGGTAGGGGTGACGGTTGTTTTAAATTGGCAATTTTATTTATTACATTCCACGTACCTTTAGGATTTTTTTGTTTTTATTAAATTCATTTTTCTCATATTCTATTTTTAATTTATGTAATAAATTGTTGCAATAGTTGCGATATCTTGTATAAGTTACCTGGAGTATGGCGTTGCTAGAGTTTCGCATAACTTTTTTATGCAACTTATCCCTATGCCTGATACACCTTAGCAATCCTGGAGTCATTCCTTGGTTTTATAGTGCGTTTGCGACTCGGGATAATTACCTTTTTAGAATGAGCTGTAATTGCTTCAGAAATACTGTTTGATAGAGCAGTAATCGCAATATTCGAGTCTGTAGCAGTGTAAATTGTACTAAAATCCATATTAGAAAGCTTTTGCATTATCGATGGATAGTCTAATTTTAAATAACCGGATACTTAGAGCTGTTAGCGTCCCTATTATTTGGAGATATATTTATATTAATATCACCTATCACAGCTACTGACTTAATCGAATTTAAAGATATGAGGCACTGATCAAGGCTGTCACAAAATCCATCGATATTTCTTTGTGACGGTGAGCGATAGATAGCTACTACAGCGTATTCGTTATCACATTTCAAGACTATGCAGTTGGCGTCATTCATTGGGGGAATAGTTACATTATGTTTCATGTCAGACCTAATATATAATAATACACCGTCGTTTTGATTAGAGTAGTTAGAAGAATACGGCGTGTAGCCAGTAATTACAGGAATAATAGTAGTCTTACTCAGCCAACACTCTGTTAGTATAAGAATGTGACATTGGACACTAATTCTAGCTAGTAAAATCGTTAAAGCATCGAAGTTACAGTTTATACTACGAATGTTAGTATGCAATATAGTTAATGATGTATCATTTATATAACTTGTTAAGTTTTGAGGAGAACATATATATGATTTGGATAATTGAATAGAGTCTATGTCAGCGATAATATCATCGACAATATCATGTGATTTTAAGTGTAAGGTTGATGTACAATCTTGCGTGTAATCGTACGTGTGAAAGATGTGTTGTATGTTGCAATGTGTATGTAGTAGAGTTATAGTGTGAAGAAATAAACCCTATGTTCACAAAGTCTAAATTAGGTTGTGTTTGTGGTAGTAAGATATACACATTTAACATAACAATTCCTAAATATTGACAAGTTACCGTTTTGTTTAATGAAAAGATCATGCTATTAATAAAATAAAAAAGCCATACAATACTTTTCAGTCATAGTTCAGATTGAGTGTCCAGACGATCCAAATTCTTGCGAAGAAACACTCTTCCATGGGCGGTCCAGCAGAACTCGTACCCGTTTTTCTTGCTGTACTCACGAGACAAGTGAAAGATCTTCCTTACCTTCTGTGTAAGGCATTCAGAGATAAAGATTGGTTAGCCTGTCCGTCACATTGGAGGTGTGATGTGCTTAATTTGTTCTCCTTATTCAACCGATTATATGTTTTTACCGCTGACAGAAGCTTATCTTTCAACAAAACAGAGGTGAAGTCGATAACTACCGATTTATTTCCACCCTTATCGGAATTTAGACGAAATACATCCCTAATGTGGTGTTCTTCAATTCTAGAATCAGTTACATTGCCAACTATTATGACTAACTTTAATAAATCATCCTTACACTCTGTTTTCTGGACAGGAAGATTACGTATTTCAATACAGGTTTGCTTTTGGGATCTCTCTAAGTTATCGACCTTTGATTCTAACATCTGTATGTATGCTAAATGTTCGCGTCGCTCGGTTTCCATTTTAGTAATATTTGCCCTTCATTTCCTCATATTGTTTGGAAATAAAATCCATGGATTTCATTATTTCACTATTTTGGGTTAATATATCATTTATAGTTCCTTGTATTGTGGTCTGCTGATTTCTTAAAGTATCAAGATTTTTCTTTGTTTCTGTCATATATGCATGGAAGTCGTCATCATGAGGGCGCTTGCGAGCTCGCGTCCTGTTCGTCACTTTGATAAATACCTGTTAAAATCTTGTGAACTTCCTTTGTCTCGTTATTATTTGTTGATCTTGAATTTCTTGGTAAATCTCATGTTGCGTTTCAAAAGACATATTTTGTGTTCTATATTTGGTTTTAAGTTTATTTATTTCATCTTCAATGGTTATAAGTTTATTTTGTGTTATCTTATGTTCAGCTGTAACGGTTTCCACAGATACTTGAAGTTTTTTATATTCAACAGTTAATTTTTCAGTTGTTGATTTAAAGTCTTGGATGTCTTGTCTAATTTCATTCCGCATTTGTGTAATATTCTGTATTTGAGAATTCATCGATTCTCTAAAATTCGGCTAAATCCCCTTTAAAGCCCTTTTATTCCAATGTGTGCGGTCTTCTTTTCCGAGGGTTTTTGTTGACTTGTACATCCCCCACGCAAGCTCGCTGAACATCACACCACGTCTTTAACAATATTGTCATAATGAACGTAAAAACGCTTTTCTTGTCCCATCAGTCAGTGGGATTAGAGTATGACTGGCCTGTTGGTCTAGTGGTTAGTGACCCCGACTGCTGAGCTGGAGGTCGCGGGTTCGATTCCCATACGGGACACAAAATTGTGTGATCCACATTAAGATGTGCCGCTGCCGAATGATGAACTAGAAAGTTGTTATTTGTGTCCATTGTATGGATATTTGTAAAATCCCCGCTACACAGGAATTATTCCTAATTTAGAAGTTGTCTTTTTAAGATAATTTATTCAGGTGCAGGTAGCACCGGATTTGAAGTTAAAGTTAAGGATACCTGACCTGATTGTTAAGTAAACACTTGCAATAATCCGGTGCAGGTAGCACCGGATTATTGTAAACAACTTATTTTATATCTAATATTGTTCTCATGTAATTGACTAATGTCTCGATAAGAATTAAAGATCTTTAAACCACTTTATCATTTGAAAAAAAAAAAAAAAAATTTTTGTAATTCTGTAGCTTATGTAAGTTCCTTAACATTATTAACAAATTTTTGTACGTTACGTTATGAAGTTTGTATGTACTAATGTATGTCTTTTTAAGATTTTATATGATTACGTTCTAATTCTGGAAGCCATCCGAAACTACTTTTATTCACTTTTATTCAAATATTTACTCAAAGAACAAAACTTTCCTAACCCTATTCATGCCTAATCCGTGCTCAACAAAACTAAATTAAAAGATGTCTGTGGTTGTGTTCTTATCGTTTTATTTTGTTAATAAAATAACTGAAACAAATATAAAGCAACTGTAAGATATCTTAAGTACATAAAATATGTATGAAGTGGCGTTTTATTGTACGCGTATCACTTAAACTACACTAATACAGCGTAGAAAGTTTTTATTCTGGAATATTGTATGTTATTGCGGGTGACATTTAGGCTGTGTTTAATCATGATTAATTACCTTTGTTTTCGACAATTCCAGACGCTATATTTTATTATATATTATTCATTTTCATGAGCAACTTACTTCCTTTTTTTTTATTAAATAGTGGACAGACGAACAGATGGGTCACCCGATGGTAAGTGACAACCGCCGTCCATGGGCGGAAACAGTTGTTAGGATTATATAGAATTATATAGAAACTGTTATTTTTTAAATCAACGACTGTTGTTATTTTTGCAGTACAATTAAAATGAAAAACATAATTAAGGTTGCATACGATAACACTCACAATAGGTCGCTTAAGAAAACAAATAACACTGTATTTGCCTGGGTTGCAATGGTTGAGCCATGTATGTAATTTTTTTTATGCGATAGGGGGCAAACGAGCCGACGGGTACCCTGATGGCAAGTGAATACTGCCGCCCATGGACCGCAACTCTATAGTCACAAGTGCGTTGCCGGCCTTTTAGGTGGAAGTACACTCTTTTCTTAAAGGTTTAAAGGTCGTATCGGTATACAGCATTCGACAATTTGTCCACAGGCTGGTTGTGCGAGGCAAAAAGCTTCTGGAGAAGTGCACAGTGGTGGAGTTCCAATCATCCAGGTGATGGGGATAGATATTTTGTCGCGTAGGACGATGGCGGAAACCTGTGGCCGGTATAAGTCCGTCCTTTAAGCCCCGGATGTCATACAGCTGTTCCCGGATTCCTCCTATTTGAAGCGCAATATGGTACACCGTGTGGCTTTAGTCGGTCCGATTGCCACACACCTTTCCACCAAAAAACCCCGATGTGATGACGGCCCGAGAGGTTTCATCACGTAAAAAAAAATGTATGTACATGAGTCCCGAGGAGACGACCTTCGCTTGTGTCTGGATGCCGCCTTATATATAGGTTACCCGTAGGTGGTGCTCGCATGCTAGGAGGCTCAAAAGCTGGGGCTGAGATGACATAGCTCTATATCATTGTAATTGTGCTGCAAGTATAGAGAACTTATATTTAATCATTATAAACTACACTAAGGACAGAGAATTGATAAAAATGACTGAGCGGGTGGGAATGACTGACTAAATGGAGTGAGTGTATAAGTAAGCCAGTGAGTGAACGTGACAATGAGGAAGATTCTTCTTCTGGTCGGTGTGGTGACGCAAGGTCAAGTTGGCTCATATTACGGCTATTTCCGACAATGATAGCCTGATATTTATTCGGTTTCACTGATACACCGAACATATCAGACCAATGTTTAATTGCCGTTAGATCACTATTCACATCAACTCTGTCTGCAAGTGCATTAAGATGGTAGGAACACTGACGTCTTAAAATGATAACATTGATGAAGATATAAAATAGAAGAGGAGAAAGAATACCACCCTGTAGGACACCAGACACCAGATACCACAGTATTTTTCATACCATACGGTTCCATTCCCACACGGGCAAAGAATGGTTTGATCCACAAATAGTTGCCCCAAGTTTGGATATAATTTTTATCCATTACTTGTACGTTTGTAAATAACCCGCGGCACAGGAATAATTTCTTGTTTTCTTAAAAAAATATATAGTCAAAGAACACAACTAAAATATTCATGTTTGTTTTCATTGTAGCCAATCGGGACGAGGATGAGGATTCTAACGCTGTCTACAAATCTGTTTGGGTGTTAAGAAGTTATGTAGAAATAAAGAATCTCACTCCTTTTTGGGCAGTTATGTGAAAAAAGCAATAAATATGAGTGCGGTATTAGCTCTCTCGTGTGTACTGGTGTAGTAACGAGAGAATTGGTTACAACTCTTGGAGTAATAATCAATATATGTACTTATATGTATTTTATTATTTGTAAGATAGATATATAAATGTAATGTTTGTCTCTCTATGTAATACATTTTCACATCTAAATCGCTAAACTCTTGGACCTTAAGGACCAATAGGTAATACTAAAACTGACTCTCATAGCAAAGGTAGAACTTTAAAATTGTATCTTTACTACTTTAAAAGGAAATTATAAAACCGTTGTCTCAAATTTTCTGTTAACAAATACTAAAACAATCTTAGATAAAGGAAAGTATTAGTCTACTTTATTACTGATTACACAAAAGTAAAAGTAAGGCGCATTACAAATCTTCAAATTTACTTATTAATAGGATACATATGTATGTATGTACATTTTTTCCAAATTAAGTGAAACTAAAACTTAAATAGAGTACAGGTCATTAATTATATTTATCTCTGTTACTCATCATCATTCATTCATATTACTGCTACTTACTGTAATACATTTTTTTATAACATGTGTCAATTAATAATTGATTAATAGAATATGATAATTAAAAATAAAATAAATATATCGTAGTGATTAAATACTATCATCACCAGTCTACAAACACAATAATATTGGCTAAATTTAACAAAAAAATGTCTATACAAATCACAAAGTCAATAAGGCTCAACATCGAGTGCTAACTTAAATGTTCCGTGAACGTCTACACAAAGAAGAACATTTACTACATCGTCTTTAAAGACTTTACTGACAGAATTGGTCATGTACGCCGTACTTGAAATATGACTGCTCCTTCTATTCGTGCTGGTGACATTCCAACCGTCAATCATCTCCAATTTGTACCAACAAAGTATAGCGTTACATTCTCCGTCCTTTAGAACTGGCACTTGCACCAAGGTTGAGGACATATCCTCACATGAAGCTATTTCAAACGCTTCAGATAAAGGATGAAAATGTAATTGTGTAATGTCCAAGTAACTTAGCTGCGAGGCTTGGTACCGGTTCACATGTTTCGCCATGCGGCAGCCCACGTTGTCGTCCACTACGTTATTACTCATTTCCAAGTCCTCACTCCATACTAATTGTCCCATGACGGTCACGGATGCGGGTAAACATATACCATTACAAGTCAAGTGCCACTTTTGTAGATCGTGGAATAGTCTCTTTTGTCTGAGATCGATTTCTCCGCTATAATCAAATATGTTGGTGAAAATCACATGGAACTTCTTGTTATTGAATACTTCACGAGACCAAGAGTCCGACACCAATATAGTGACTTTACTTGCTGATATTCCGTTTTCCGCCAGTACAGATTTCAGGAAAGCTACATCCACTCTAGTCTTCGCTTTACAAATGAGTGAATTGGCACCCCGTATCAGCATCAGTACTCCGAACAGAGGAAACGGACTTAAGTCCACAATGTCCACATCTTCTACACTCATTGTCTGTCCTAGGTGCAAACACACTATCGCAATAGCTTTTGTTATCATGTTCATGTATTCGGTATCGTTCAAGAAGATTAATGTTTCAAGTGAAACTCTTGCGACAGCCTGACCCGGTTCTTGTAACGCCATCAGTCTTCCGCCGTACGGAACAAAGGGAACGCAGAAGTTTTCATTCAGCCGTACTTTTCTCGGGACAATATCGAAGAACACGGCTTGCTGAAATGATTTTGTCCTCTTTTTCGACCTCGGGTTACTGGTTAACATTATGCCGTCGGTCAAATATAGGTTAAACCAACCGACAACCATATTCATTTCATCGTCCACCGTAGGACTGAATACGGCGTTTAAAGGTCTCTGTCTGTTCAGCATCTCTATGACCTCCTCGGGGCTGTTGAAGTCTATGGTAAACAGGGAGTGCGGCTCACATATATATTTCACGTTCTCGTACAAATACACATCTTCGCCGTAGTACGTCTCCGCTAAGTGATTCGTGTGAACGTTCTGTTGTGGGATGTTGAGAATATTCTTCGTGTGCTGACACAACTTGTATTTGTTATTGAGTTCAACACAATTGACGCCGACCACGAAAAATTCAGCTTTTCCGGGAATTATTTTACTTTCCCTATGCAACAAGTTTTCCCAAGCGTGGCAGAGGGATTGTAGAATAAAATTTCCAAACAGTCCTGAGTCGATCATGTCGGTTAATAATATAGACCTTAAACCGTAAATGTCAGTTTGTTTTAAAATAACTGATGGTTGGTTGACGATAACTACTTCTAACGAGTTGTTTTCTTGCATCACGCGTTCCGCTAGTTGCACCATCGTGTTGGAAGATTCACAAGCGGTGACCGCTATTGGGTTACATTCGGTGGCGTACAAAGCCAATAGTCCCGTTCCCGCGTCTATGTCTATGACACTATCTATTGCAGGATTTATAACACTTCTGATGGCAGCTCTGTACTCGTTATTACGCACTTTGTCATTGAGACTTCTGTATATGCTTCTCGGAAACAAGGAACTTTTCGCGTTGTTCAAGTTCTTCTCAACTTTGACGTGACTGGTGTCGATGCTTAAAGCTTTCTCAAAGTGGTAAAGCGCTTCGGTGATATAGTTGTATTTGTATAGATAAGTGCCGATGTCGTTGAGCAGATCCACGTTGCTTGGGAATATTTTTAAGACTCTTTCAAAGTTGCTAAAAATATCCACTTTATTCTGTTGTTTGGCAAGTTCTTCGTTCATTTTCAAGAAAACAGTTCTGAATTCTATTTCAATTTCTTGCCTTATAGCTGGCTGTATGTTAACTGCACTTATGTACGTGTTAAATGCCATAACATAATTCCTGTTTGCGGCTTGTTGTCGCGCAAGTAACACGAAGTTCACTCCCACTTCCAAGTGTAGCATTTTATATCTTTAGTTAGTTTATATTTTTTAAATATTTATTACACAATTAGAAAGACTGCACGGATTCACTTAGAAAATTGAGTGTTATATGTATAGGGATGCTGTTCGTATACCAGAGGCGTGTTGCTGAATTGAAAGTCAAATTCAAACTGTCTCCCTTGTCTCGTTTGAGTTGAACTCGTTAACTCCGGAGAGTTCAGGTAGTCGACGCAGTGTCGGGCACAGAGTGGTTGGGGGTGATTAGCTTATTGTCTCTTTTTATTATTAACGCTTTTGTAATTTTTAAAGGTAATTGACATGTAATTAGTTGTCGGTGGGATTGGCAAGTGACTTGTATTGTAGTAAGGGGTAACATTCTAAACGGATGAAGCTGCCCCTTTCTTATAACAATTAGGCTTACTAATCCTTTGATATTGGCTAAACAATGAAGATAGTATTTTCCTAGAAGTGATTCAGTTAGGCAGGTAAGCGGATTGTAGTTTAATATATTTATTTTGCAATTTAAATAGAAAGAAAATGTCAAGTCTTGTCAAAAAGTCCTAATAAGTATTATTAAACATTGTTAATATAAAATTAATATTGTTAGTTAAGATTTAGAAATGATGATTATAATTAGCGTAGTTTATCAACATTGTTTTTGTTTGACAGTCCGTTTCTAATTGAAGTTGCAGGCCGAGCGCGAGGCAATATGTCGGTTCAAAAATTATCTTATTATTTCTATAATAATTGATTTAAAATATTGATTAATAATAATATTGAAATATTGCATTACGTATAAAAAACGTAATGTTAATAGCAACAATTTATGCTTAATATTTTTATTTCAAAGTATCATTTAGGCTATCTTTCATCTTAATCAGTCTACGCTATAATTATAAATGCTAAAACATTTACAACCTACATTTGTGTTATTAATATTGTAAGATATTAATTCCTGTATTTTGTTATTCATATACTATATCCGTAGACGTTGAAATACGTACTTAGTTCACTCGCTCTATGAATAGAATTATATGTATATATATACTCACAGGAGCAATACTTTTACAGGAACATAACAAGTGATGAAGACTTGCACAAATTAATAAAAAAACACAAAGTGCATACATTTTACGCGACGAATAAATAATACCTTATGGATAATACAATTTTACACAAATTATGCGTAATAGAAGTATCTTAAACTGACATATTTACTTTGTAACATTACTCATGTTAAAAAATAAATATTTCAGCGGTTTTTGATGATACTTGTTTAATATGAAAGTGAAGTTGATCAATGTAGACCTCTGTAGATCCTCAATAGATGGCGTTATACTGTCTATATCTAATCGCGGTATGGTTTCGTTACGGCCACTTGTACAGAACATATTGTTTTATTTAATATATTGTCGATCAAGATCGGAATACAGTGCAGTGGTTTTATTTCACTAACCCTGCTCTAGTGTTCTCGTATAGTACAATACACCGGTCGACCGCAGATCGCGACACCTAACGACGTGTCGAACAATACTGCTTTTAGATTTTAGACTTAGAGACGGTCAATTAGTATCACTTTACTCCTGTAGATCTCAATTTGATGATTTTATACGGCTTAATTAATATTAAACAATATACTTGATTGTAGTTTTATTTTTTTGTGTAACAACGATGACAAATTTTAATTTATTTTGTTAATGTGTATATTATTGATGTTATCAAAAACAACGAAAATGCAGTCATGAATAATAATAATAATAATAATATACCGGGCAATACTCTATGGCAGTTGTAATTTTTTCATTCCATTCCTATAAATACAATTTTCCAGCTTTTATATTTCAAATTACAATCACATATATGTACATATATCGGAAGCATATACTGTTTGTATATGAAGGAAAAATATAACAAACAGCAAATCACAAGAAAAACCATAAATAAATACTTAAATCTAAAATGTGAGGCATGTCATCATTTATGAAAAATGAAAAAAATCAATAACTAAGCAGCTGTTCAATGGTAACAAGATCCAGGGCACGAAATGCACCCAAACTATCTCCAGACTCGTCGCTAAGGCTCCGACTCGCTGCCCCCGGAAACCGCATCAAGCATTCCGGCTGTTGCTGAGGCGTCGAGCTCAACGTCAAGTGACTAGTTTTTCTCACCGCTGACGTCGCCAACACCTGTACGTCAGCAGGGGAGAGGCCGGCCACCGATTTGCTTGGGACCCCGAGGCCAGCCGTCTTCGAATAGGGCCCCCCGCTACCGGTGGTAACTATTAACTAGAACGTCATGCTAGCATATTCTGTGCCTACAGAGGGAGGAACCAACCTCACTGCTTATCGTAATCGTATGCTGCCTTTGTTTTAGGAACTTGAACCAGTTGTTAATGTTTCGGCACAAAGACTATCGGATCAAGTACGGGCCATTCAGCGATGTCATCTGTTAGATAACTCCGTGGTTGAGAGGCTACGCTTTGACTTACAAAATAGCCTTGTTACCCCCCCCTCCATCAGAAATTGAGACTATTATTGACTGTGGACTACTACCACCTAGTTCAATTGAGGGAAGGGAGGAAAATACTGCTTTAACTGTGAGTACTCAATATAATGATAAAGTAAGGAACGCTTTGGAAGGTGCTATTCGAGAGTATCGGCACATGAGTTTTGATGATAGACCACGTTTACCGCGTTTGCCGATGCATAAAAGAAATAAAGCACTAGTGTGTGCCCTTGATTCTTTATTATCTACTTATTTAGAAAATAGTGAAAATCTCAGGGTTACGCATTCAATTGTTTATTGTGCGGTTTATTGTAATAAAGCGCTAGTGTGTGCCCATGATTCTTTATTTGTTTATTGTGCGGCGGTTACAGCTTGTCGAGTAGCTGGTGTTAAAATCCCTCGTGTTAACACTACTCCTCGACAAAAGATCAATGTTCCGGCGTGGCAATGTTAAAGGTATAAATCTGTGGTAACCCTTTAAACTAAACTTTCTTCATCACTTGACTTGAATTTATTTATATTAAAAATTATTATCAAAACACTTTTACATTACAAATTACTACATCTTAATTCGATGATCTCCAATACAATACTACTTTTAGCAATTCAATCGATCTGACATAATAACTCTTCACCATTTCTAAAACATTCGACATATTATATATGTCGAATGTTATAACT
The DNA here is from genome assembly GCA_947561695.1 of Tyria jacobaeae. Classification (NCBI taxonomy): domain Eukaryota; kingdom Metazoa; phylum Arthropoda; class Insecta; order Lepidoptera; family Erebidae; genus Tyria; species Tyria jacobaeae. Next base: position 21,664,843 of record OX387208.1, on the reverse strand, counting down.
TACTTGTAAGCTGCCAACAATTCAAAGGAGGCTCAATTACATAAAACTTAAAAAATTCTCCACCAACATCCCCTCTGAATTTTATAACCAGACTATCCCACATCTTATTTTTATATTTCCCCCACAAAATATATTTCTAATTATTGACCTAAAAACCTTATCCTAAAACTACAATTAAAAATTCTGAATTATCATCCAAACCTTACAACTCACGCTTACAAGAAGCTGAGGCACTTCGTGGGCTGCCCGTATACGTGACGAAGCATGGCTCTCCCATGAGAATATGACTATGAGATAGCTCATGTAAAAGGAACGACACGTCACCGCGGTTGCGTTGTTGAAGATTGTTATAACATTCAAACAACACAACAAGAGCTCCAAAGAAAAAGGTTTTAGGTAGTTATGTCATGTAAGATACAGATTTATATAATAAATTCTTCAATACTACGCCTAATCAACCATGAGTAGAAGAAGAATTGAATAAGTTAGTGAAAAATAATAGGATTTTCAGAAATGTGACCTAGAGTTAGGTTGAGGTCACTTTTTCTGAAAGTTTAAACCTTTGTGAGGAGTGAATCTCTCTTTATATAATTTTGTCTAGGTGAGTCAGTTGCATAGTCTATCATTCATTTGTAGCTCTAAAAAAAATCTAATCATGGAAAATATCTTCCCTTTTAGAGTTACCAACACTATCCAAGATTTTGGAAAATTATCCCAAGTCCAATACAACGCAAAATAGACTTAGTAACGACAATTCAAACAAAAATTGTTCATAATCAAACAGCTCTAGAGGTTTTTATAGACTTAAAAAAGCCTCTCTTCCAACCCCTGTCATGTGGTGTACAACAGGGATCAGCCCTTGAGCCCTTGCTGCTCTTAATTTATGTTAATAAAATCCACGAAGCAGGCTTTAGAGGTCTTTAGAGGAAAATCTTCATATTCAAAACTGGTGTCAGTATTACATTTAAAGACAAAAATAAAAAAAAATAACCAACCACAACAGTTCAAAAACCCAAGGACAAATTTTACACAAATCGAATTAAAAAAAGTATGTGGCTTGACAATAACTTAACCTGGCCAACAGATATATCATACTTAGAATCTAAGCTCTCCTCACTAACAGGATCATTAAGTGGTATTGTTTTCAATGAGATTTGGAGCATTACAGCTAAAACTAGTACATGTATTGCAAAACAAAAACATGAAACATTACATTACATTAACATGAAACATTACATTACATTAACATGAAACACTAAAATATGCATTTCGCCGCGCTTACTATCTCCTCGTATCCTCGTGTAAGAACGAATTATTTTAAGAATACACTGACTTTTAAGAGAGCACAACTATATAACAGTCTTCCAAGGACGCAAGCTCGCTGAACATCAAACCACGTCTTTAACAATATTGTCATAATGAACGTAAAAACGCTTTTCTTGTACCATCAGTCAGTGGGATTAGAGTATGACTGGTCTGTTGGTCTAGTGGTTAGTGACCCCGACTGCTGAGCCGGAGGTCGCGGGTTCGATTCCCATACGGGACACAAAATTGTGTAATACACATTAAGATGTTCCGGTTCTAGGCGTTATTTGTGTCAATTGAATGGATATTTGTAAAATCCCCGCTACACAGGTATTATTCCTAATTAGGAAGTTGTCTTTTTAAGATAATTTATTTATCATAAAATAAAATAAAAATATATTTGGTTTTTTAACTTCAAACACTAGTTAGTTAGTCACTTACATGAGAACAATATTAGATATAAAATAAGTTGTTTATAATAATCCGGTGCTACCTGCACCGAACTATTGTAAGTGTTTACTTAAACTTCAAACACTACAATAATCCGGTGCAGGTAGCACCGGATTATTGTAAACAACTTATTTTATATCTAATATTGTTTTCATGTAAGTGACTAATGTCTCGATAAGAATTAAAGATCTTAAAACCACTTTATCATTTGAAAAAAAAAATATTTTTTTGTAATTCTGTAGCTTATGCAAGTTCCTTAACATTATTAAGTAATTTTTGTACGTTGTGTTTACGTTATGAAGTTTGTATGTACTAATGTATGTCTTTTTAAGATTTTATATGATTACGTTCTAATTCTGGAAGCCATCCGAAACTACTTTTATTCACTTTTATTCAAATATTTACTCAAAGAACAAAACTTTCCTAACCCTATTCATGCCTAATCCGTGCTCAACAAAACTAAATTAAAAGATGTCTGTGGTTGTGTTCTTATCGTTTTATTTTGTTAATAAAATAACTGAAACAAATATAAAGCAACTGTAAGATATCTTAAGTACATAAAATATGTATGAAGTGGCGTTTTATTGTACGCGTATCACTTAAACTACACTAATACAGCGTAGAAAGTTTTTATTCTGGAATATTGTATGTTATTGCGGGTGACATTTAGGCTGTGTTTAATCATGATTAATTACCTTTGTTTTCGACAATTCCAGACGCTATATTTTATTATATATTATTCATTTTCATGAGCAACTTACTTCCTTTTTTTTTATTAAATAGTGGACAGACGAACAGATGGGTCACCCGATGGTAAGTGACAACCGCCGTCCATGGGCGGAAACAGTTGTTAGGATTATATAGAATTATATAGAAACTGTTATTTTTTAAATCAACGACTGTTGTTATTTTTGCAGTACAATTAAAATGAAAAACATAATTAAGATTGCATACGATAACACTCACAATAGGTCGCTTAAGAAAACAAATAACACTGTATTTGCCTGGGTTGCAATGGTTGAGCCATGTATGTAATTTTTTTTATGCGATAGGGGGCAAACGAGCCGACGGGTACCCTGATGGCAAGTGAATACTGCCGCCCATGGACCGCAACTCTATAGTCACAAGTGCGTTGCCGGCCTTTTAGGTGGAAGTACACTCTTTTCTTAAAGGTTTAAAGGTCGTATCGGTATACAGCATTCGACAATTTGTCCACAGGCTGGTTGTGCGAGGCAAAAAGCTTCTGGAGAAGTGCACAGTGGTGGAGTTCCAATCATCCAGGTGATGGGGATAGATATTTTGTCGCGTAGGACGATGGCGGAAACCTGTGGCCGGTATAAGTCCGTCCTTTAAGCCCCGGATGTCATACAGCTGTTCCCGGATTCCTCCTATTTGAAGCGCAATATGGTACACCGTGTGGCTTTAGTCGGTCCGATTGCCACACACCTTTCCACCAAAAAACCCCGATGTGATGACGGCCCGAGAGGTTTCATCACGTAAAAAAAAATGTATGTACATGAGTCCCGAGGAGACGACCTTCGCTTGTGTCTGGATGCCGCCTTATATATTTGGTTACCCGTAGGTGGTGCTCGCATGCTAGGAGGCTCAAAAGCTGGGGCTGAGATGACATAGCTCTATATCATTGTAATTGTGCTGCAAGTATAGAGAACTTATATTTAATCATTATAAACTACACTAAGGACAGAGAATTGATAAAAATGACTGAGCGGGTGGGAATGACTGACTAAATGGAGTGAGTGTATAAGTAAGCCAGTGAGTGAACGTGACAATGAGGAAGATTCTTCTTCTGGTCGGTGTGGTGACGCAAGGTCAAGTTGGCTCATATTACGGCTATTTCCGACAATGATAGCCTGATATTTATTCGGTTTCACTGATACACCGAACATATCAGACCAATGTTTAATTGCCGTTAGATCACTATTCACATCAACTCTGTCTGCAAGTGCATTAAGATGGTAGGAACACTGACGTCTTAAAATGATAACATTGATGAAGATATAAAATAGAAGAGGAGAAAGAATACCACCCTGTAGGACACCAGACACCAGATACCACAGTATTTTTCATACCATACGGTTCCATTCCCACACGGGCAAAGAATGGTTTGATCCACAAATAGTTGCCCCAAGTTTGGATATAATTTTTATCCATTACTTGTACGTTTGTAAATAACCCGCGGCACAGGAATAATTTCTTGTTTTCTTAAAAAAATATATAGTCAAAGAACACAACTAAAATATTCATGTTTGTTTTCATTGTAGCCAATCGGGACGAGGATGAGGATTCTAACGCTGTCTACAAATCTGTTTGGGTGTTAAGAAGTTATGTAGAAATAAAGAATCTCACTCCTTTTTGGGCAGTTATGTGAAAAAAGCAATAAATATGAGTGCGGTATTAGCTCTCTCGTGTGTACTGGTGTAGTAACGAGAGAATTGGTTACAACTCTTGGAGTAATAATCAATATATGTACTTATATGTATTTTATTATTTGTAAGATAGATATATAAATGTAATGTTTGTCTCTCTATGTAATACATTTTCACATCTAAATCGCTAAACTCTTGGACCTTAAGGACCAATAGGTAATACTAAGACTGACTCTCATAGCAAAGGTAGAACTTTAAAATTGTATCTTTACTACTTTAAAAGGAAATTATAAAACCGTTGTCTCAAATTTTCTGTTAACAAATACTAAAACAATCTTAGATAAAGGAAAGTATTAGTCTACTTTATTACTGATTACACAAAAGTAAAAGTAAGGCGCATTACAAATCTTCAAATTTACTTATTAATAGGATACATATGTATGTATGTACATTTTTTCCAAATAAGTTGAAACTAAAACTTAAATAGAGTACAGGTCATTAATTATATTTATCTCTGTTACTCATCATCATTCATTCATATTACTGCTACTTACTGTAATACATTTTTTTATAACATGTGTCAATTAATAATTGATTAATAGAATATGATAATTAAAAATAAAATAAATATATCGTAGTGATTAAATACTATCATCACCAGTCTACAAACACAATAATATTGGCTAAATTTAACAAAAAAATGTCTATACAAATCACAAAGTCAATAAGGCTCAACATCGAGTGCTAACTTAAATGTTCCGTGAACGTCTACACAAAGAAGAACATTTACTACATCGTCTTTAAAGACTTTACTGACAGGATTGGTCATGTACGCCGTACTTGAAATATGACTGCTCCTTCTATTCGTGCTGGTGACATTCCAACCGTCAATCATCTCCAATTTGTACCAACAAAGTATAGCGTTACATTCTCCGTCCTTTAGAACTGGCACTTGCACCAAGGTTGAGGACATATCCTCACATGAAGCTATTTCAAACGCTTCAGATAAAGGATGAAAATGTAATGGTGTAATGTCCAAGTAACTTAGCTGCGAGGCTTGGTACCGGTTCACATGTTTCGCCATGCGGCAGCCCACGTTGTCGTCCACTACGTTATTACTCATTTCCAAGTCCTCACTCCATACTAATTGTCCCATGACGGTCACGGATGCGGGTAAACATATACCATTACAAGTCAAGTGCCACTTTTGTAGATCGTGGAATAGTCTCTTTTGTCTGAGATCGATTTCTCCGCTATAATCAAATATGTTGGTGAAAATCACATGGAACTTCTTGTTATTGAATACTTCACGAGACCAAGAGTCCGACACCAATATAGTGACTTTACTTGCTGATATTCCGTTTTCCGCCAGTACAGATTTCAGGAAAGCTACATCCACTCTAGTCTTCGCTTTACAAATGAGTGAATTGGCACCCCGTATCAGCATCAGTACTCCGAACAGAGGAAACGGACTTAAGTCCACAATGTCCACATCTTCTACACTCATTGTCTGTCCTAGGTGCAAACACACTATCGCAATAGCTTTTGTTATCATGTTCATGTATTCGGTATCGTTCAAGAAGATTAATGTTTCAAGTGAAACTCTTGCGACAGCCTGACCCGGTTCTTGTAACGCCATCAGTCTTCCGCCGTACGGAACAAAGGGAACGCAGAAGTTTTCATTCAGCCGTACTTTTCTCGGGACAATATCGAAGAACACGGCTTGCTGAAATGATTTTGTCCTCTTTTTCGACCTCGGGTTACTGGTTAACATTATGCCGTCGGTCAAATATAGGTTAAACCAACCGACAACCATATTCATTTCATCGTCCACCGTAGGACTGAATACGGCGTTTAAAGGTCTCTGTCTGTTCAGCATCTCTATGACCTCCTCGGGGCTGTTGAAGTCTATGGTAAACAGGGAGTGCGGCTCACATATATATTTCACGTTCTCGTACAAATACACATCTTCGCCGTAGTACGTCTCCGCTAAGTGATTCGTGTGAACGTTCTGTTGTGGGATGTTGAGAATATTCTTCGTGTGCTGACACAACTTGTATTTGTTATTGAGTTCAACACAATTGACGCCGACCACGAAAAATTCAGCTTTTCCGGGAATTATTTTACTTTCCCTATGCAACAAGTTTTCCCAAGCGTGGCAGAGGGATTGTAGAATAAAATTTCCAAACAGTCCTGAGTCGATCATGTCGGTTAATAATATAGACCTTAAACCGTAAATGTCAGTTTGTTTTAAAATAACTGATGGTTGGTTGACGATAACTACTTCTAACGAGTTGTTTTCTTGCATCACGCGTTCCGCTAGTTGCACCATCGTGTTGGAAGATTCACAAGCGGTGACCGCTATTGGGTTACATTCGGTGGCGTACAAAGCCAATAGTCCCGTTCCCGCGTCTATGTCTATGACACTATCTATTGCAGGATTTATAACACTTCTGATGGCAGCTCTGTACTCGTTATTACGCACTTTGTCATTGAGACTTCTGTATATGCTTCTCGGAAACAAGGAACTTTTCGCGTTGTTCAAGTTCTTCTCAACTTTGACGTGACTGGTGTTGATGCTTAAAGCTTTCTCAAAGTGGTAAAGCGCTTCGGTGATATAGTTGTATTTGTATAGATAAGTGCCGATGTCGTTGAGCAGATCCACGTTGCTTGGGAATATTTTTAAGACTCTTTCAAAGTTGCTAAAAATATCCACTTTATTCTGTTGTTTGGCAAGTTCTTCGTTCATTTTCAAGAAAACAGTTCTGAATTCTATTTCAATTTCTTGCCTTATAGCTGGCTGTATGTTAACTGCACTTATGTACGTGTTAAATGCCATAACATAATTCCTGTTTGCGGCTTGTTGTCGCGCAAGTAACACGAAGTTCACTCCCACTTCCAAGTGTAGCATTTTATATCTTTAGTTAGTTTATATTTTTTAAATATTTATTACACAATTAGAAAGACTGCACGGATTCACTTAGAAAATTGAGTGTTATATGTATAGGGATGCTGTTCGTATACCAGAGGCGTGTTGCTGAATTGAAAGTCAAATTCAAACTGTCTCCCTTGTCTCGTTTGAGTTGAACTCGTTAACTCCGGAGAGTTCAGGTAGTCGACGCAGTGTCGGGCACAGAGTGGTTGGGGGTGATTAGCTGATTGTCTCTTTTTATTATTAACGCTTTTGTAATTTTTAAAGGTAATTGACATGTAATTAGTTGTCGGTGGGATTGGCAAGTGACTTGTATTGTAGTAAGGGGTAACATTCTAAACGGATGAAGCTGCCCCTTTCTTATAACAATTAGGCTTACTAATCCTTTGATATTGGCTAAACAATGAAGATAGTATTTTCCTAGAAGTGATTCAGTTAGGCAGGTAAGCGGATTGTAGTTTAATATATTTATTTTGCAATTTAAATAGAAAGAAAATGTCAAGTCTTGTCAAAAAGTCCTAATAAGTATTATTAAACATTGTTAATATAAAATTAATATTGTTAGTTAAGATTTAGAAATGATGATTATAATTAGTAGTATATATATATATAAGTAGTTAATATTGAAATATTGCATTACGTATAAAAAACGTAATGTTAATAGCAACAATTTATGCTTAATATTTTTATTTCAAAGTATCATTTAGGCTATCTTTCATCTTATTCAGTCTACGCTATAATTATAAATGCTAAAACATTTACAACCTACATTTGTGTTATTAATATTGTAAGATATTAATTCCTGTATTTTGTTATTCATATACTATATCCGTAGACGTTGAAATACGTACTTAGTTCACTCGCTCTATGAATAGAATTATATATATATACTCACAGGAGCAATACTTTTACAGGAACATAACAAGTGATGAAGACTTGCACAAATTAATAAAAAACACAAAGTTCATACATTTTACGCGACGAATAAATAATACCTTATGGATAATACAATTTTACACAAATTATGCGTAATAGAAGTATCTTAAACTGACATATTTACTTTGTAACATTACTCATGTTAAAAAATAAATATTTCAGCGTTTTTTGATGATACTGCTTTTAGATTTTAGACTTAGAGACGGTCAATTAGTATCACTTTACTCCTGTAGATCTCAATTTGATGATTTTATACGGCTTAATTAATATTAAACAATATACTTGATTGTAGTTTTATTTTTTTGTGTAACAACGATGACAAATTTTAATTTATTTTGTTAATGTGTATATTATTGATGTTATCAAAAACAACGAAAATGCAGTCATGAATAATAATAATAATAATAATATACCGGGCAATACTCTATGGCAGTTGTAATTTTTTCATTCCATTCCTATAAATACAATTTTCCAGCTTTTATATTTCAAATTACAATCACATATATGTATATCGGAAGCATATACTGTTTGTATATGAAGGAAAAATATAACAAACAGCAAATCACAAGAAAAACCATAAATAAATACTTAAATCTAAAATGTGAGGCATGTCATCATTTATGAAAAATGAAAAAAATCAATAACTAAGCAGCTGTTCAATGGTAACAAGATCCAGGGCACGAAATGCACCCAAACTATCTCCAGACTCGTCGCTAAGGCTCCGACTCGCTGCCCCCGGAAACCGCATCAAGCATTCCGGCTGTTGCTGAGGCGTCGAGCTCAACGTCAAGTGACTAGTTTTTCTCACCGCTGACGTCGCCAACACCTGTACGTCAGCAGGGGAGAGGCCGGCCACCGATTTGCTTGGGACCCCGAGGCCAGCCGTCTTCGAATAGGGCCCCCCGCTACCGGTGGTAACTATTAACTAGAACGTCATGCTAGCATATTCTGTGCCTACAGAGGGAGGAACCAACCTCACTGCTTATCGTAATCGTATGCTGCCTTTGTTTTAGGAACTTGAACCAGTTGTTAATGTTTCGGCACAAAGACTATCGGATCAAGTACGGGCCATTCAGCGATGTCATCTGTTAGATAACTCCGTGGTTGAGAGGCTACGCTTTGACTTACAAAATAGCCTTGTTGCCCCCCCTCCATCAGAAATTGAGACTATTATTGACTGTGGACTACTACCACCTAGTTCAATTGAGGGAAGGGAGGAAAATACTGCTTTAACTGTGAGTACTCAATATAATGATAAAGTAAGGAACGCTTTGGAAGGTGCTATTCGAGAGTATCGGCACATGAGTTTTGATGATAGACCACGTTTACCGCGTTTGCCGATGCATAAAAGAAATAAAGCGCTAGTGTGTGCCCTTGATTCTTTATTATCTACTTATTTAGAAAATAGTGAAAATCTCAGGGTTACGCATTCAATTGTTTATTGTGCGGTTTATTGTAATAAAGCGCTAGTGTGTGCCCATGATTCTTTATTATCTACTTATTTAAAAAATAGTGAAAATCTCAGGGTTACGCATTCAATTGTTTATTGTGTGTTACAACTACCTTTACTTCTAGTTACATCTAATTTGAAAGAGTTCACAACAATGTTATCACTGATCACTCATACATAATACACTCCCTCAATCTCAGTAACTTTGTTCTGTCTAATCCTTTCGTTGAAATGTCAGCAATATTCTTACTGGTTAGACAGTAGATAATCTCAATCAAGTTGTATTTTTTCTTTAATAAAATAGTATTTTACATCTATGTGTTTACTTCTTCTATTAGGTATACCATTTTTAATTAAAACTGTTGCTGACTTGAGTTTTTGGCATGATTCCTTTAATATCATAAATCAAGCTTTGAACATATACTAGATGTTTAATACATTCAGCTGAGGCAATGTACACTGCTTCCGTACTGGAGAGCGCAGTAACTGACTGCTTACGTACACACCAGTGTCCACCACCATACAGTATTACAAAACCTGATGTACTTTTCCTGGTATCTGGATCACCTGCAAAGTCCGCATTACAATAGGCCCTCATGACAGAGTCACTTCCATTCAAATACTGAATGTCACAAGACACCCAGCTCTTTAAATATCTAAAAATGTTTTTAATGTTTGCAAGATCATTTAGATTAGGATTTTCTTGATGCCTCCTACAATATCCTACATGAAAAGACGCATCTAATCTTGTCTTGTTAACCAGAAACATTAGTGAGCCAATTAACTATCTATATTGATGCACATCATCACCATTACACTTCCCTCCCTTCTTCTTGATGTACATCAATTATAATATTCGGATATACACATCCCTTAAAATTATGATAATTAAATTTCTCTAATATCTTTTCGATATACGATTTTTGAGAGATTTTTATAAATTTGTCATCTAATAATATGTCAATCCCACCAAATTTATCTACCTTATCAAAACTTTTAATTTCAAAACCCTTTTCTAGACCTTTAATGATATTCTATAATTCCAATTTCCATCATCAACATGTATTGGCAAATAAATTAATTTTCTCCTACATACAAATAAGCATGGATCTAATTTCATTTGCTCAAAGCCTAAATTCGTTAAGTGAGCTGTTAATAGGGGCCTGTTTTAAACCATATAAAATTTTCTTAAGTTTACACACCTTTCCCTTATCAATGTTATAGCCTAACGGTATATCCATAAAAATTTCTTCCTATAAATCTCCATACAAAAACGCAGTCTTCACATCAATTTTTTTAATTTTTAAACCGCTTTGTCCTGCTATTGACAATAACAAGCTTAGTGTAGTTGTATCAACTACTGGACTATATGCTTCTTTATAATCAATATTATATATTTGTAAAAACCCTCTTGCAACCAATCTCGCTTTATATCCACCTAGAGACTTAATAGTAAAAATCCATTTACTACTAATAATTTTCCTGTTCTTTTCTAATGTTTTGTCAAAAATTTCTCAAGCTTTATTATTTTCTAATGAATCCTTTTCTTTATCGCTTTTTGCCATAAATCCCTTTCATTACTATCTAAAACTTCACTATATGTTAAAAACGAACTTTTTAAATCATAATCTTGAAATCTTACAGGTGACCTTTTATTTTTTACAGGCAGAACCCCCCTAATAACCTCTTCTTCTAACATATCTTCAAATGATTAAGTTTCATTATTTCCCCCATCATCCAGACCACCCGAATTATTAACCTCTCTTACGTCACTATCATCTCCTACATTTCTTTCTTCATTGTTATCTAAAACTTCTGAAGTATTCCTATCATTTATCAAAATATCAATACTATCTTCAAAAATATCATCATTATTAAAAGTTACATCATCTCCCCTCTCTACCCTTTAGTTCTCTTCACACGCATTATTCTCTTTAGTATCATATTTATCTTCTTCAAACAAACGAAACAAATCACATTTTACACATTTTAAATTTCTTTAAGTACTCACTGACTTCTTTTATATTGTTATTAAACCTAACATTTCTTGAACAATAAACTTGCAAATGGTGAGTACTTGCACAGATATAACCAAGTGGCCAGGATAGTCCATCAGCAATTTGCTCTTGGATATAACCTTGTGGATGTCGAGTTACCGTAATACAGGTATGTGCCCGAACCAGTTCTTGAAAATAGTTGTGCAACATTATATTGGGATCGATCTATCATCACTGACAGGACATTTGTTGCCAATAAAAATGATATAGTGGCGATAGACCGACTAGAGCGTAGACCAATAATTGTTGACATTACGATTCCACATGACGAGAACCTCATAAAGGCTGAAAAAGATACACAAATAAAATATTTGGATTTAGCCAGCCAGCCAGTGAGGTGGTCGACATGTTGGATGTGAGTTTTGCAATCATTGTGCCGATCAGCTCATATCAGCTCGTGGGTTGTATGCCAAGAGCCTCACGTTACACAGCTGGGTTAAGGGCCCAATGCAGAAGGCAGTCCGTCTTGATATTGTGAGGAGGTTCCTGTCTCTGGAGCCCTAACCACCGGTAGCTTGGTCCCTGTACCCGATACCGGTGGGAAGCAGGCGGGGAGGATGACCTCCACTCGGACTATATTCGCCACCGGCGAACCGGGCGGGCGAGGCAAAGTATGAATATGTGTCACCTGCCGAATAGAAGGAGCATTCATATTTTAAGTACGGCGTACATGACCAATCCTGTCAGTAAAGTCTTTAAAGACGATGAAGTATATATTCATTTTTGTGTGGACGTTCACGGAACTTTTAAGTTAGCACTCGATGTTGAACATTATTGACTTAGTCTGTGATTTGTATATTCCTCTATTAAATATAGGAAATATTAATGTGTTCGTCTACTGGTGATGTTAGTGTTCACGGAACTTTTTATTTATTTATTTCGCCGTATTATACATATTGTGCCAAGGCGGACTTAATGCCTTAGGCATTCTCTTCCAGTCAGCCTTGGGGTGTGGCAAAAATAAATGGTAGTAAGCGCAAATGGGTGAGAGAGGTACCAGTTTAATTATTATAAATAAGATCTATTTATATACATACATATTATATGTATATAAATATGTATATTAATTTTATACATCAAATACTAATATATACCGATACTAAAATACAAACATATATTCATATACATACAACGCATATAATAAACACTATAAAAGTCTGGTAAATATGTGCTAACGCTGTGACATTTCTGCCAACTCATTATACAGGAGGTCACGTACCCTCCTCTTAAAAATAAAGCGGTAAGTGGACATCCTGATTTCGATTGGTGGTGCATTCCAGAGTACTGATTGGACATAGAAGGAAGAGTTAACAAAGTTAGAGTTATGAGAGATACATAAGAGAAGATTGTTGTGAGTGGAACGAAGATTTCTATTCGTGTTTAGATCGAAATAGCACACATCACCATAGTCGATTACAGGAATGATAAAGGACTGCATTAGGATAATTTTGGTTTTAGTGGCAAGGAAATTTTATAAACGGTATAAATTTCGGAAATTTCCAGTTACTTTCTGACTTGCATGAGTTACTTGGGCTCACCAATCAAGCGTTGTGCCAATATGCAACCCCAGGTCTTTAACTACCGACTTCAGGGATATGACTGAGCCTGAAAAAATGAGATTGAAAACAATAGGCGAAATGGAAGTGGTATCAATCCTACACATAATGCGTTTGCTGCCTACAACGATCGCCTGGCATTTGGTATTGTATAAATTCGTAGTCGTTGTTGATCATCAATGGCTTGCGGTATCTCTTCAACGCTGGCATGTGTGCAAAGCTATAAGTCGTCAGCGTACAGGTGATACGCACACTGAAGGTCTAGAGTAATGAGATTAATACATTGAAAACAATAGTGGAGATAGAATACTTGCACCACATCATCATGGGCGATTTTATTACAGATGTCCTAGAACCTAAATCTCCTCAAACACGTTATCTCCTTGATAACGTCCACTCAGCCTGTCTTCATGTCCTACCTCTTCAAGCTACTCACCATAACATTGCTCACCAAGATACTTGGCTGGACCTTATGCTTACCTCAGCTCCCAATCTTGTAACTGCCCGTGGCCAGCTTCCTGCTCCTGGTTTTTCCCGTCATGACCTGATTTTCTTCTCTGACGTCCTGAAAACTCCCAAACCCTCTCCCCAATTTTTATCTTTGCGGAGCTATGGATGATAGTTACTATACTGGATCATGCTCTTGAAGTCATAGCTTACATCATAAATTTTACCCTCTTAATATGGCCATGGGTGTCATAAAGGTTAATTATGGTGTTATTAAAAAAGCTGACTTTGTCATCCAGATTGACAAATCTGTCTCTACAATGTTCTTCCAGTCTGGCTTAGAAGCATCTGTGCTTAGCTTTGTAATATCCATACGTCCATAGCTCCGCATAGATAAATAAATAAACTTAATTATATTTTATAAAATAAACTAATTTAAATATTACAAAATTATTTATATGCTATGTAATATATTCATAATTTTGTAATAGACAACAAAACAAAATCTAAATTGGAACATAACAAATGATAAATTGGTCTGTTTTCTTAAAGGCACAAATGTCTCAAACGTTTTTATAATTAAAATGTGTAACAATTACGAGACGTCATTGCAACATAAATAAAGTAAAATGCATTTACACAATTATTATACTTTATTATATTATATACACACCCATACAGGTACATATATATACCAATACAAAGACAATATTATTCGAGAGAAGGTGAACCAGGCTGAAGGCAAGATTACAGAACTGTTATGGAGTTATAAGTTTACAAACGCACCCAAATTCGGTTGCGAACGACGACAAAACGGGGACTTGACATTGACAGATACCATAGTTTTCACATCGAATTGAATAGTAACAATATTTATGTTGTAGGTATATTATAGGGGTGAGACATACTTACAAACCTGTGTACCCGGCCTTCAAGGTATGAGTATCGTCAAATAGACGGTACAAAAACATGGTTTCAAAATACTTCCAAGTATACGGGTAGATACTTTCATCTGTCATACATAAGTAAACGTACACTTTAAGTATGTCTCCAATACGACGCTTCCAGTACAAATTACATGCGTTAAGAGATATTAAATATTTCCTTTATACTTTACCAGGCTTAGGATGGGATATCTTAGTTTCATGCATAAAATTAATTATGTTCAAACTCACTAACGGGCGTAGTTAAAAGATTTCAAATCACGTTATTTACATTCGTAATTTATATCATTAGTCTTATAATATTTTATTTTTGGAGGCTTTTCAACGTTTATTTTGTTTCAACGATTTTTTAGACTCTTAAGACATCTTAGACTTTTTTTATTTTGCTGTGAAAATAGCACTTGTAACTCTTCACAGCTATGTATACACATACATACATAAGTACTCTATTCGTTTTATTACACTGTTTTTTATGACAGTATAAATGGGTGAAATGCGCCAAATTGGAATCACAACTGACGTAAAAATGAAAACATTGTCAACCTAAGCGGTACACAAAAAAGCTTAAATAATAGAAGCTTTCACACATGTAGCTATGAAAATATTTATTATTTAAGCTTTTTTGTATTCATAATATTCTTTAACTGTACCATTCATAAGGGTGTACTTCTGGTATAAAAACTTTGTAATTAGATCGTCCAATTGGGAAGTCTAGTCTAAAACATACCTACGATACATCTAGCTACACTTCGGGTCAGTCCGTGAGCTGTCGGGTAACTAAAAGCGTACGGTTTATGATCGCGGTTCGTATCGTACTGGACGTGTGACGTCCAGTACGATAATAACAATACGTAACATCTTTTTGTAAAAGATAATCCGTTTACTTAGGGTCTGATAATAAATCACTTCTAGGAGTATCTAACATATATTAAGCCTAATTGCTACAAGAAAGGGACGCCTTAATCCTTTTAGCATGTTACCCTTAAAGGTATTTACCCAGTATTTCGCTCCGTACCGTTACTGCGTACTGGGAAGCACATACTGGGTTTAATACCTGTACTAGTATATACGCTTCACCTCTACTATATCACAACTTGGTTAAATTTAAAACATAGTTACATTGTGGATGTTTATGTTCGATGTAAGCTAAAGTAAAATCACTGTCTCCGCAAACTTTTCGTGGTTGTACCCGAACTCACATTGGATGTTGATGCTGCCTGGGATGTTTGGCAATTAAAGGAGGAGCTCGTTCGAGGATGTTATTTTGTGACTGCTATTTTCGGAGTCCTTGGTAACTATAGTGGCATCCTGTGTCTAACAAGCTGACATGCCAAAATGTTGTCGGGCCATGTTAGAAGTGGTCTGTCGAGTTTTAGTCAATAACTCTCTTCACGCATAGCCGGCCCCTTCAAAGCCGTCTTCGCCTTCCAGATAGCAACTAGGGCCCCTTAAATCAGTGTTTTTGTTTGTTTATCTTAGCAAACATTTTACAAGTCTTTCATTAATTATTAATTTACCCAAATATAATTAGCTGATTACGATAAAAAAATATTATGTAAATATCTGTTAACGTCATAGCTATATACTATGACGTTAACAGATATTTTACATAATATTTTTATTTTTTACATAATTTTTTTCAGCCTGTCTGAGTAAAAATAAACTAGATTAATAAAAAAAAAATCACCAACTTTTTATTTTACATGAAATTCTCCACGAATCTGAATCTGAATCTGAAATAAGGTTTTCTTATACAATTAAATCATTTACCACTGAAGTGAAGGCCACTGTTAATGGCGGCCTCACGACAGCGACGGCAGTGCTTTGGCGGGGGTTCGAAATCGGAACCACTTGACTGCAAGTTTGATGCCTTAGTCATTACGACACCGACGCTTTTTTATTTCTTCTTTAATAAATAATAACATTCCGACAATACTATTAAATCAGTGGGCTAGGGTTTATCTTAGCAAACATTTTACAAGTCTTTCAATAATTATTAATTTACCCAAATATAATTAGCTAATCACTATAAAGTACGTACGTAACGTACTTCGTTTTGATTCAGTCATGGTGAGAATATTTCTTAAATATATTCAGCATCCAACTAAGAAAGTTAAAGCTTATTTTTTAGTGTACATCTTTTACTTCGTTGTTATAAATATTCCCCTCCCCACACAACAAAAACAAGTGCAGATCAATTATTACACAAATGTTGTGTCTTCCTACACGGTACTAATCTTATTTCTTATTTAATATAGGTGTTTTGATTTTTCTTTTCGGGCTCTGTTTTCTATAAAATTATGTAATATTTCGCTGGATTTATACCGTTAGTAGAAGGAAACTGAATTTGAGACTTGAAGCTAGTCTTTTCTTGTTCGCACGACTCTACAACACATTACGTGTAGGTATTTCATGTGGATATGTATTTGAAGTCTGCTCAAACTGTTCAATTCAGATCGATCTTTCTACAAAACCCTCCAGTGAATAGACGTGTAAACTATTACTTTTCTCAAGCCTACCTTCAAACTGCATTCATACCATAACGTGATAAAGACAATTCCAAACAAACATCTTTTTGTAAAAGATAATCCGTTTACTTAGGGTCTGATAATAAATCACTTTTAGGAGTACACTACGTTCGTTATCTAATATATATTAAGCCTAATTGCTACAAGAAATGGACGCCTTAATCCTTTTAGAATGTTACCCTTTACTACAATACAAGTCACTTGCCAATCCCACCGACAACTAATTACTTGTCAATTGCCTTTAAAAATTACAAAAGAGTTAATAATAAAAAGAGACAATAAGCTAATCACAACCAACCACTCTGTGCCCGACACTGCGTCGACTACCTGAACTCTCCAGAGTTAACGAGTTCAACTCAAACGAGACAAGGGAGACAGTTTGAATTTGACTTTCGATTCGGCAACACCTCTCTAGTATAACAACAGTATCAGTGCAGTCACTCTAATCTGAAATAAAAACACTTTATGGTGAATTAAGAAGTACAGCTTTGGAATAGTTGAAATGGAAGCGGGAGTGAACTTCGTGTTACTAGCGCGCCAACAAGCCTCCGATAACGATTACGTGACGGCTTTCAACACCTACATAAATGCAGTTGACATACAGCCAGCAATCAGGCAAAAAATTGAAAAAGAATTCAGAACAGTTTTCTTGAAAATGAACGAAGAACTCGCCAAACAACAGAATAAGGTGGATATTTTTAGCAACTTTGAGAGAGTCACTAAAATATTCCCAGGCAACTTCGATCTGCTCAACGACATCGGTACTTATCTATACAAATACAACTATATCACCGAAGCGCTTGATCACTTCGAGAAAGCTTTAAGCGTCGACACCAGTCACGTCAAAGTCGAGAAGTATTTGAACAACGCGAAAAGTTCCCTCTTTCCGAGAAGCATATTCAGAAGTCTCAATGACAAAGTGCGTAATGACGCGTACAGAGATGCCATCAAAATTATTATAAACCCCGCTACAGATACTGTCATACACATAGACGCGGGAACAGGACTATTGGCTTTGTACGCCACCGAATGTAACCCAATAGCGGTCACCGCTTGTGAATCTTCCAACACGATGGTTCAACTGGCGGAACGCGTGATGCAAGAAAACAACGCGTCAGAAGTAGTTATCGTCAACCAACCATCAGTGATTTCAAACCAAACCGACATTTACGGTTTAAGGTCTATATTACTAACTGACATGATTGACGCGGGACTGTTTGGAAATTATATTCTACAATCCCTCTACCACGCTCGAGAAAACTTGTTGCATAAGGACAGTAAAATAATTCCTGGGAAAGCTGAATTCTTCGTGGTCGGCGTCAACTGTGTTCAACTCAATAACAAATACAAGTTGTGTCAGCACACGAAGAATATTCTCAACGTCCCACAACAGAACGTACACACCGCTTGTTTCGCAGAGACGTACTACAGCGAAGATGTGCATTTGTATGAGAACCTGAAATACATATGTGAGCCGTACTCCCTGTTCACCATAGACTTCAACAGCCCCGAGGAGGTCATAGAGATGCTGAACAGACAGAGGCCTTACAACGCCGTATTCAATCCCACGGTGGACGATGAAATGAATATGGTTGTCGGTTGGTTTAACCTACACTTGACCGACGATATTATGTTAACTAGTGACCCGAGATCGGAAAACAGGACAAAATCGTTTCAGCAAGCCGTGTTCTTCGATATTATCCCGAGAAAGATACGACGGAACGAAAGCTTCATCGTTCCCTTTGTACCGTACGGCGGAAGACTGATGGCGTTACAAGAACCGGGTCAGGCTGTCGCAAGAGTTTCACATGAAACATTAATCTTCTTGAACGATACCGAATACATGAACATGATAACAAAATCTATTGCGATAGTGTGTTTGCACCTAGGACAGACAATGAGTGTAGAAAATGTTGACATTGTAGACTTAAGCCCGTTTCCTCTGTTCGGAGTACTGATGCTGATACGGGGTGCCAATTCACTCATTTGTAGAGCGAAGACTAGAGTGGATGTAGCTTTCCTGAAATCTGTACTGGAGGAAAACGGAATATCAGCAAGTAAAGTCACTATATTGGTGTCGGACTCTTGGTCTCGTGAAGTATTCAATAACAAGAAGTTCCATGTGATTTTCACCAACATATTTGATTATAGCGGAGAGATCGATCTCAGACAAAAGAGACTATTCCACGATCTACAAAAGTGGCACTTGACTTCTAATGGTATATGTTTACCCGCATCCGTGACCGTCATGGGACAATTAGTATGGAGTGAGGACTTGGAAATGAGTAATAACGTAGTGGACGACAACGTGGGCTGCCGCATGGCGAAACATGTGAACCGGTACCAAGCCTCGCAGCTAAGTTACTTGGACATCACATAATTACATTTTCATCCTTTATCTGAAGCGTTTGAAATAGCTTCATGTGAGGATATGTCCTCAACCTTGGTGCAAGTGCCAGTTCTAAAGGACGGAGAATGTAACGCTATACTTTGTTGGTACAAATTGGAGATGATTGACGGTTGGAATGTCACCTGCACGAATAGAAGGAACAGTCATATTTCAAGTACGGCGTACATGACCAATCCTCTCAGTAAAGTCTTTAAAGACGATGAAGTAAATGTTCTTCTTTGTGTGGACGTTCACGGAACTTTTAAGTTAGCACTCGATGTTGAACATTATTGACTTAGTCTGTGATTTGTATATTTCTCTTTTAAATATAGGAAACATTATTATGTTCGTCTACTGGTGATGTTAGTGTTCAATCACTACGTTAAATTGTTTTTATTTGTAACTATGTATCATATTCTGTTTAATTTATATATTGCAATAATACTGAATCACAATGCCGCCTTAATTGTAAATATCTGTTAAAGTCATAGTATATAGTCAGCCTGTCTGAGTAAAAATAAACTAGATTAATAAAAAAAAATCACCAACTTTTTATTTTACATGAAATTCTCCACGAATCTGAATCTGAATCTGAAATAAGGTTTTCTTATACAATTAAATCATTTACCACTGAAGTGAAGGCCACTGTTAATGGCGGCCTCACGACAGCGACGGCAGTGCTTTGGCGGGGGTTCGAAATCGCAACCACTTGACTGCAAGTTTGATGCCTTAGTCATTACGACACCGACGCTTTTTTATTTCTTCTTTAATAAATAATAACATTCCGACAATACTATTAAATCAGTGGGCTAGGGTTTATCTTAGCAAACATTTTACAAGTCTTTCAATAATTATTAATTTACCCAAATATAATTAGCTAATCACTATAAAGTACGTACGTAACGTACTTCGTTTTGATTCAGTCATGGTGAGAATATTTCTTAAATGTATTCAGCATCCAACTAAGAAAGTTAAAGCTTATTTTTTAGTGTACATCTTTTACTTCGTTGTTATAAATATTCCCCTCCCCACACAACAAAAACAAGTGCAGATCAATTATTACACAAATGTTGTGTCTTCCTACACGGTACTAATCTTATTTCTTATTTAATATAGGTGTTTTGATTTTTCTTTTCGGGCTCTGTTTTCTATAAAATTATGTAATATTTCGCTGGATTTATACAGCCGCCGAAGAAATCACCGGAGCTATCCAAGCCGCACTTCGAGTCTCCTCGAGCGCTAGACCGAGCATCGAGCGACAGAACCCTCTGCCCGCTCGACTCCGTAAAATGCTCGAGGAGAAGCGAGAGGCTAAGAAGCTCTGGCAGAGAACTCGGCACCCCCGAGACAAGACCCGATACAACCGCCTTACCAACTCGTTCAAGGCTGCTCTTTGGGAGCACAGAGGTGACGCATGGGAGAACTTCCTTATAGATATCGAGGACGAACAGCCCTCGGTACACCGACTCTGCAGGCAACTGACTGCAGAACCAAACCCCACGCGCCCCCTGTTCGCTGAGGACGGGCAAATACGCTACAAAGCGCAAGACCGTGCCGAGATCATCGCGAATAGCCTCGAAAAACAGTTCACACCTCACGACAATCAAGACGAGGACCACACTCGGGAGATAGAGGCGGCAACCCATCTCTATCTCTCGAGGCCCCTCGCCCAGTCTGAGGGTGAACTGCTCGTAACACCGAGCGAGGTTGCTGCGATGATCAGGAAAACCAACCTACGGAAAGCACCTGGTGAAGACGGAATACCGAACACTGCACTGCAGCGACTTCCACTGAAATCACTCATAGCGTTGACACAACTGTTCAACGGTATCCTGAGGACCGGCCACTTCCCTAACATCTGGAAGCGGGGTCGGGTTATCGTACTTCCGAAGCCCGGCAAGGACCTCAGAAAACCGGAGAACTACCGGCCCATCACACTCCTCTCGACGACGTCCAAGGTGTTCGAGCGCTTACTGCTAGTAAGGGCTCAACCCTACATCCGGCTGAGGCCCGAGCAATTTGGATTTCGTCAGGAGCACTCCACCACGCTCCAGCTGACTCGTGTCCTAGACGAGATGGCTACGTGGTTGAACAAGGGCGGGAGCACGGTGACCGTGATGCTCGACATGGAGAAGGCGTTCGACAGAGTGTGGCATGAAGGTCTCATCCACAAGCTGTCGACATCGTCTCTACCACGAAAAGTAGTCGCGATCATCGCATCGTTCCTGACCCAGAGAACCTTCCGTGTGGCTATAGAGGATACCACATCGGAAATCAAAACCATCAGTGCCGGAGTCCCGCAAGGGAGCTGTCTGTCACCGGCCTTGTACGCCCACTACACGGATGACATCCCTGTAGTCGGAGACGTCAAGCTGGCACTGTTTGCAGACGATGCCGCGTACTTGTCAAGTTCACGCAACGCCGCACACGCTGCACGGAAATTGCGCCCCACACTCGAAGCCCTTCCGGGCTGGCTGAAGCGATGGAGGCTCAAGTGCAACGTGTCGAAGACCCAGGCGATGATAACCGGTATGGCACACTACCCGCCAAACCTACGTCTGATGGAAGAGGACATCCCATGGTCCCCAAAGGTCAAGTACCTGGGAATCACCATCGACAGATCACTGTCGATGAACCACCACGTCGAGACCATCACAGCGAAGGCCAGAGCTGCGCGGACGAAGCTGCGTCCCCTGCTATCCTCCAGACTACCAGTAAGTGCCAAACTAGGCATTTACAAAACATACATATATCAGGTCGCGCCTCACCTACGGTGGGCCGGCCTGGTACAACTTGATAGCAGGGACATCGCGCCAACGTTTGCAGGCTGTAGAGAACAGCTGCCTTCGCATGGTGGTCGACGCCCCCAGGTACCTCAGGAATGCAACAATCCACCGAGACCTGAAGTGGGAACCAATAAAGGAGTTTGTGAGCAGACTCGCCACGGGGATGTTTGAGCGGGCTGACCGCTCGAAACTTCCCCACCTGGTAGGTATTGCTCCGCTCCCACATCCAGATGACACAACACTCATCCGGAGGCGACTCAAACGCCCCGCTCGGGAGCTCATATCAGTTCCTTCGAGCGGGGCATTGGCTTTGCCATCGGATGCAGATAGCCAACCACCGACCTCTCGCAGGCGGCTCGCTGGACCCCTCTTCAGAGGAGCGATCGGCGAGCAAACCTCGAGGCCGGTGAGATAACTCCAATGACCGGCTCACAGTGGTGAGCTGCGAGGAAAATCACTATAAGGAGCCCAGTGCTTCAAATAGTCTCCCCACCCCCCCTCAACAGGGGTGAGATAAATTTATTTCTCTCTGGATTTATACCGTTAGTAGAAGGAAACTGAATTTGAGACTTGAAGCTAGTCTTTTCTTGTTCGCACGACTCTACAACACACTACGTGTAGGTATTTCATGTGGATATGTATTTGAAGTCTGCTCAAACTGTTCAATTCAGATCGATCTTTCTACAAAACCCTCCAGTGAATAGACGTGTAAACTATTACTTTTCTCAAGCCTACCTTCAAACTGCATTCATACCATAACGTGATAAAGACAATTCCAAACAAACATCTTTTTGTAAAAGATAATCCGTTTACTTAGGGTCTGATAATAAATCACTTCTAGGAGTACACTACGTTCGTTATCTAACATATATTAAGCCTAATTGCTACAAGAAAGGGACGCCTTAATCCTTTTAGAATGTTACCCTTTACTACAATACAAGTCACTTGCCAATCCCACCGACAACTAATTACATGTCAATTACCTTTAAAAATTACAAAAGAGTTAATAATAAAAAGAGACAATAAGCTAATCACCCCCAACCACTCTGTGCCCGACACTGCGTCGACTACCTGAACTCTCCGGAGTTAACGAGTTCAACTCAAACGAGACAAGGGAGACAGTTTGAATTTGACTTTCGATTCGGCAACACCTCTCTAGTATACCAACAGTATCAGTGCAGTCACTCTAATCTGAAATAAAAACACTTTATGGTGAATTAAGAAGTACAGCTTTGGAATAGTTGAAATGGAAGCGGGAGTGAACTTCGTGTTACTAGCGCGCCAACAAGCCTCCGATAACGATTACGTGACGGCTTTCAACACCTACATAAATGCAGTTGACATACAGCCAGCAATCAGGCAAAAAAATGAAAAAGAATTCAGAACAGTTTTCTTGAAAATGAACGAAGAACTCGCCAAACAACAGAATAAGGTGGATATTTTTAGCAACTTTGAGAGAGTCACTAAAATATTCCCAGGCAACTTCGATCTGCTCAACGACATCGGTACTTATCTATACAAATACAACTATATCACCGAAGCGCTTGATCACTTCGAGAAAGCTTTAAGCGTCGACACCAGTCACGTCAAAGTCGAGAAGTATTTGAACAACGCGAAAAGTTCCCTCTTTCCGAGAAGCATATTCAGAAGTCTCAATGACAAAGTGCGTAATGACGCGTACAGAGATGCCATCAAAATTATTATAAACCCCGCTACAGATACTGTCATACACATAGACGCGGGAACAGGACTATTGGCTTTGTACGCCACCGAATGTAACCCAATAGCGGTCACCGCTTGTGAATCTTCCAACACGATGGTTCAACTGGCGGAACGCGTGATGCAAGAAAACAACGCGTCAGAAGTAGTTATCGTCAACCAACCATCAGTGATTTCAAACCAAACCGACATTTACGGTTTAAGGTCTATATTACTAACTGACATGATTGACGCGGGACTGTTTGGAAATTATATTCTACAATCCCTCTACCACGCTCGAGAAAACTTGTTGCATAAGGACAGTAAAATAATTCCTGGGAAAGCTGAATTCTTCGTGGTCGGCGTCAACTGTGTTCAACTCAATAACAAATACAAGTTGTGTCAGCACACGAAGAATATTCTCAACGTCCCACAACAGAACGTACACACCGCTTGTTTCGCAGAGACGTACTACAGCGAAGATGTGCATTTGTATGAGAACCTGAAATACATATGTGAGCCGTACTCCCTGTTCACCATAGACTTCAACAGCCCCGAGGAGGTCATAGAGATGCTGAACAGACAGAGGCCTTACAACGCCGTATTCAATCCCACGGTGGACGATGAAATGAATATGGTTGTCGGTTGGTTTAACCTACACTTGACCGACGATATTATGTTAACTAGTGACCCGAGATCGGAAAACAGGACAAAATCGTTTCAGCAAGCCGTGTTCTTCGATATTATCCCGAGAAAGATACGACGGAACGAAAGCTTCATCGTTCCCTTTGTACCGTACGGCGGAAGACTGATGGCGTTACAAGAACCGGGTCAGGCTGTCGCAAGAGTTTCACATGAAACATTAATCTTCTTGAACGATACCGAATACATGAACATGATAACAAAATCTATTGCGATAGTGTGTTTGCACCTAGGACAGACAATGAGTGTAGAAAATGTTGACATTGTAGACTTAAGCCCGTTTCCTCTGTTCGGAGTACTGATGCTGATACGGGGTGCCAATTCACTCATTTGTAGAGCGAAGACTAGAGTGGATGTAGCTTTCCTGAAATCTGTACTGGAGGAAAACGGAATATCAGCAAGTAAAGTCACTATATTGGTGTCGGACTCTTGGTCTCGTGAAGTATTCAATAACAAGAAGTTCCATGTGATTTTCACCAACATATTTGATTATAGCGGAGAGATCGATCTCAGACAAAAGAGACTATTCCACGATCTACAAAAGTGGCACTTGACTTCTAATGGTATATGTTTACCCGCATCCGTGACCGTCATGGGACAATTAGTATGGAGTGAGGACTTGGAAATGAGTAATAACGTAGTGGACGACAACGTGGGCTGCCGCATGGCGAAACATGTGAACCGGTACCAAGCCTCGCAGCTAAGTTACTTGGACATCACACAATTACATTTTCATCCTTTATCTGAAGCGTTTGAAATAGCTTCATGTGAGGATATGTCCTCAACCTTGGTACAAGTGCCAGTTCTAAAGGACGGAGAATGTAACGCTATACTTTGTTGGTACAAATTGGAGATGATTGACGGTTGGAATGTCACCTGCACGAATAGAAGGAACAGTCATATTTCAAGTACGGCGTACATGACCAATCCTCTCAGTAAAGTCTTTAAAGACGATGAAGTAAATGTTCTTCTTTGTGTGGACGTTCACGGAACTTTTAAGTTAGCACTCGATGTTGAACATTATTGACTTAGTCTGTGATTTGTATATTTCTCTTTTAAATATAGGAAACATTATTATGTTCGTCTACTGGTGATGTTAGTGTTCAATCACTACGTTAAATTGTTTTTATTTGTAACTATGTATCATATTCTGTTTAATTTATATATTGCAATAATACTGAATCACAATGCCGCCTTAATTGTAAATATCTGTTAAAGTCATAGTATATAGTCAGCCTGTCTGAGTAAAAATAAACTAGATTAATAAAAAAAAATCACCAACTTTTTATTTTACATGAAATTCTCCACGAATCTGAATCTGAATCTGAAATAAGGTTTTCTTATACAATTAAATCATTTACCACTGAAGTGAAGGCCACTGTTAATGGCGGCCTCACGACAGCGACGGCAGTGCTTTGGCGGGGGTTCGAAATCGCAACCACTTGACTGCAAGTTTGATGCCTTAGTCATTACGACACCGACGCTTTTTTATTTCTTCTTTAATAAATAATAACATTCCGACAATACTATTAAATCAGTGGGCTAGGGTTTATCTTAGCAAACATTTTACAAGTCTTTCAATAATTATTAATTTACCCAAATATAATTAGCTAATCACTATAAAGTACGTACGTAACGTACTTCGTTTTGATTCAGTCATGGTGAGAATATTTCTTAAATGTATTCAGCATCCAACTAAGAAAGTTAAAGCTTATTTTTTAGTGTACATCTTTTACTTCGTTGTTATAAATATTCCCCTCCCCACACAACAAAAACAAGTGCAGATCAATTATTACACAAATGTTGTGTCTTCCTACACGGTACTAATCTTATTTCTTATTTAATATAGGTGTTTTGATTTTTCTTTTCGGGCTCTGTTTTCTATAAAATTATGTAATATTTCGCTGGATTTATACCGTTAGTAGAAGGAAACTGAATTTGAGACTTGAAGCTAGTCTTTTCTTGTTCGCACGACTCTACAACACACTACGTGTAGGTATTTCATGTGGATATGTATTTGAAGTCTGCTCAAACTGTTCAATTCAGATCGATCTTTCTACAAAACCCTCCAGTGAATAGACGTGTAAACTATTACTTTTCTCAAGCCTACCTTCAAACTGCATTCATACCATAACGTGATAAAGACAATTCCAAACAAACATCTTTTTGTAAAAGATAATCCGTTTACTTAGGGTCTGATAATAAATCACTTCTAGGAGTACACTACGTTCGTTATCTAACATATATTAAGCCTAATTGCTACAAGAAAGGGACGCCTTAATCCTTTTAGAATGTTACCCTTTACTACAATACAAGTCACTTGCCAATCCCACCGACAACTAATTACATGTCAATTACCTTTAAAAATTACAAAAGAGTTAATAATAAAAAGAGACAATAAGCTAATCACCCCCAACCACTCTGTGCCCGACACTGCGTCGACTACCTGAACTCTCCGGAGTTAACGAGTTCAACTCAAACGAGACAAGGGAGACAGTTTGAATTTGACTTTCGATTCGGCAACACCTCTCTAGTATACCAACAGTATCAGTGCAGTCACTCTAATCTGAAATAAAAACACTTTATGGTGAATTAAGAAGTACAGCTTTGGAATAGTTGAAATGGAAGCGGGAGTGAACTTCGTGTTACTAGCGCGCCAACAAGCCTCCGATAACGATTACGTGACGGCTTTCAACACCTACATAAATGCAGTTGACATACAGCCAGCAATCAGGCAAAAAATTGAAAAAGAATTCAGAACAGTTTTCTTGAAAATGAACGAAGAACTCGCCAAACAACAGAATAAGGTGGATATTTTTAGCAACTTTGAGAGAGTCACTAAAATATTCCCAGGCAACTTCGATCTGCTCAACGACATCGGTACTTATCTATACAAATACAACTATATCACCGAAGCGCTTGATCACTTCGAGAAAGCTTTAAGCGTCGACACCAGTCACGTCAAAGTCGAGAAGTATTTGAACAACGCGAAAAGTTCCCTCTTTCCGAGAAGCATATTCAGAAGTCTCAATGACAAAGTGCGTAATGACGCGTACAGAGATGCCATCAAAATTATTATAAACCCCGCTACAGATACTGTCATACACATAGACGCGGGAACAGGACTATTGGCTTTGTACGCCACCGAATGTAACCCAATAGCGGTCACCGCTTGTGAATCTTCCAACACGATGGTTCAACTGGCGGAACGCGTGATGCAAGAAAACAACGCGTCAGAAGTAGTTATCGTCAACCAACCATCAGTGATTTCAAACCAAACCGACATTTACGGTTTAAGGTCTATATTACTAACTGACATGATTGACGCGGGACTGTTTGGAAATTATATTCTACAATCCCTCTACCACGCTCGAGAAAACTTGTTGCATAAGGACAGTAAAATAATTCCTGGGAAAGCTGAATTCTTCGTGGTCGGCGTCAACTGTGTTGAACTCAATAACAAATACAAGTTGTGTCAGCACACGAAGAATATTCTCAACGTCCCACAACAGAACGTACACACCGCTTGTTTCGCAGAGACGTACTACAGCGAAGATGTGCATTTGTATGAGAACCTGAAATACATATGTGAGCCGTACTCCCTGTTCACCATAGACTTCAACAGCCCCGAGGAGGTCATAGAGATGCTGAACAGACAGAGGCCTTACAACGCCGTATTCAATCCCACGGTGGACGATGAAATGAATATGGTTGTCGGTTGGTTTAACCTACACTTGACCGACGATATTATGTTAACTAGTGACCCGAGATCGGAAAACAGGACAAAATCGTTTCAGCAAGCCGTGTTCTTCGATATTATCCCGAGAAAGATACGACGGAACGAAAGCTTCATCGTTCCCTTTGTACCGTACGGCGGAAGACTGATGACGTTACAAGAACCGGGTCAGGCTGTCGCAAGAGTTTCACATGAAACATTAATCTTCTTGAACGATACCGAATACATGAACATGATAACAAAATCTATTGCGATAGTGTGTTTGCACCTAGGACAGACAATGAGTGTAGAAAATGTTGACATTGTAGACTTAAGCCCGTTTCCTCTGTTCGGAGTACTGATGCTGATACGGGGTGCCAATTCACTCATTTGTAGAGCGAAGACTAGAGTGGATGTAGCTTTCCTGAAATCTGTACTGGAGGAAAACGGAATATCAGCAAGTAAAGTCACTATATTGGTGTCGGACTCTTGGTCTCGTGAAGTATTCAATAACAAGAAGTTCCATGTGATTTTCACCAACATATTTGATTATAGCGGAGAGATCGATCTCAGACAAAAGAGACTATTCCACGATCTACAAAAGTGGCACTTGACTTCTAATGGTATATGTTTACCCGCATCCGTGACCGTCATGGGACAATTAGTATGGAGTGAGGACTTGGAAATGAGTAATAACGTAGTGGACGACAACGTGGGCTGCCGCATGGCGAAACATGTGAACCGGTACCAAGCCTCGCAGCTAAGTTACTTGGACATCACACAATTACATTTTCATCCTTTATCTGAAGCGTTTGAAATAGCTTCATGTGAGGATATGTCCTCAACCTTGGTGCAAGTGCCAGTTCTAAAGGACGGAGAATGTAACGCTATACTTTGTTGGTACAAATTGGAGATGATTGACGGTTGGAATGTCACCTGCACGAATAGAAGGAACAGTCATATTTCAAGTACGGCGTACATGACCAATCCTCTCAGTAAAGTCTTTAAAGACGATGAAGTAAATGTTCTTCTTTGTGTGGACGTTCACGGAACTTTTAAGTTAGCACTCGATGTTGAACATTATTGACTTAGTCTGTGATTTGTATATTTCTCTTTTAAATATAGGAAACATTATTATGTTCGTCTACTGGTGATGTTAGTGTTCAATCACTACGTTAAATTGTTTTTATTTGTAACTATGTATCATATTCTGTTTAATTTATATATTGCAATAATACTGAATCACAATGCCGCCTTAATTGATTACGATAAAAAATATTATGTAAATATCTGTTAAAGTCATAGTATATAGTCAGCCTGTCTGAGTAAAAATAAACTAGATTAATAAAAAAAAATCACCAACTTTTTATTTTACATGAAATTCTCCACGAATCTGAATCTGAATCTGAAATAAGGTTTTCTTATACAATTAAATCATTTACCACTGAAGTGAAGGCCACTGTTAATGGCGGCCTCACGACAGCGACGGCAGTGCTTTGGCGGGGGTTCGAAATCGCAACCACTTGACTGCAAGTTTGATGCCTTAGTCATTACGACACCGACGCTTTTTTATTTCTTCTTTAATAAATAATAACATTCCGACAATACTATTAAATCAGTGGGCTAGGGTTTATCTTAGCAAACATTTTACAAGTCTTTCAATAATTATTAATTTACCCAAATATAATTAGCTAATCACTATAAAGTACGTACGTAACGTACTTCGTTTTGATTCAGTCATGGTGAGAATATTTCTTAAATGTATTCAGCATCCAACTAAGAAAGTTAAAGCT
Source organism: Tyria jacobaeae (assembly GCA_947561695.1). Taxonomy (NCBI): domain Eukaryota; kingdom Metazoa; phylum Arthropoda; class Insecta; order Lepidoptera; family Erebidae; genus Tyria; species Tyria jacobaeae. Next base: position 21,634,768 of record OX387208.1, on the reverse strand, counting down.
TATTTTTTAGTGTACATCTTTTACTTCGTTGTTATAAATATTCCCCTCCCCACACAACAAAAACAAGTGCAGATCAATTATTACACAAATGTTGTGTCTTCCTACACGGTACTAATCTTATTTCTTATTTAATATAGGTGTTTTGATTTTTCTTTTCGGGCTCTGTTTTCTATAAAATTATGTAATATTTCGCTGGATTTATACCGTTAGTAGAAGGAAACCGAATTTGAGACTTGAAGCTAGTCTTTTCTTGTTCGCACGACTCTACAACACACTACGTGTAGGTATTTCATGTGGATATGTATTTGAAGTCTGCTCAAACTGTTCAATTCAGATCGATCTTTCTACAAAACCCTCCAGTGAATAGACGTGTAAACTATTACTTTTCTCAAGCCTACCTTCAAACTGCATTCATACCATAACGTGATAAAGACAATTCCAAACAAACATCTTTTTGTAAAAGATAATCCGTTTACTTAGGGTCTGATAATAAATCACTTCTAGGAGTACACTACGTTCGTTATCTAACATATATTAAGCCTAATTGCTACAAGAAAGGGACGCCTTAATCCTTTTAGAATGTTACCCTTTACTACAATACAAGTCACTTGCCAATCCCACCGACAACTAATTACATGTCAATTACCTTTAAAAATTACAAAAGAGTTAATAATAAAAAGAGACAATAAGCTAATCACCCCCAACCACTCTGTGCCCGACACTGCGTCGACTACCTGAACTCTCCGGAGTTAACGAGTTCAACTCAAACGAGACAAGGGAGACAGTTTGAATTTGACTTTCGATTCGGCAACACCTCTCTAGTATACCAACAGTATCAGTGCAGTCACTCTAATGTGAAATAAAAAGACTTTATGGTGAATTAAGAAGTACAGCTTTGGAATAGTTGAAATGGAAGCGGGAGTGAACTTCGTGTTACTAGCGCGCCAACAAGCCTCCGATAACGATTACGTGACGGCTTTCAACACCTACATAAATGCAGTTGACATACAGCCAGCAATCAGGCAAAAAATTGAAAAAGAATTCAGAACAGTTTTCTTGAAAATGAACGAAGAACTCGCCAAACAACAGAATAAGGTGGATATTTTTAGCAACTTTGAGAGAGTCACTAAAATATTCCCAGGCAACTTCGATCTGCTCAACGACATCGGTACTTATCTATACAAATACAACTATATCACCGAAGCGCTTGATCACTTCGAGAAAGCTTTAAGCGTCGACACCAGTCACGTCAAAGTCGAGAAGTATTTGAACAACGCGAAAAGTTCCCTCTTTCCGAGAAGCATATTCAGAAGTCTCAATGACAAAGTGCGTAATGACGCGTACAGAGATGCCATCAAAATTATTATAAACCCCGCTACAGATACTGTCATACACATAGACGCGGGAACAGGACTATTGGCTTTGTACGCCACCAAATGTAACCCAATAGCGGTCACCGCTTGTGAATCTTCCAACACGATGGTTCAACTGGCGGAACGCGTGATGCAAGAAAACAACGCGTCAGAAGTAGTTATCGTCAACCAACCATCAGTGATTTCAAACCAAACCGACATTTACGGTTTAAGGTCTATATTACTAACTGACATGATTGACGCGGGACTGTTTGGAAATTATATTCTACAATCCCTCTACCACGCTCGAGAAAACTTGTTGCATAAGGACAGTAAAATAATTCCTGGGAAAGCTGAATTCTTCGTGGTCGGCGTCAACTGTGTTGAACTCAATAACAAATACAAGTTGTGTCAGCACACGAAGAATATTCTCAACGTCCCACAACAGAACGTACACACCGCTTGTTTCGCAGAGACGTACTACAGCGAAGATGTGCATTTGTATGAGAACCTGAAATACATATGTGAGCCGTACTCCCTGTTCACCATAGACTTCAACAGCCCCGAGGAGGTCATAGAGATGCTGAACAGACAGAGGCCTTACAACGCCGTATTCAATCCCACGGTGGACGATGAAATGAATATGGTTGTCGGTTGGTTTAACCTACACTTGACCGACGATATTATGTTAACTAGTGACCCGAGATCGGAAAACAGGACAAAATCGTTTCAGCAAGCCGTGTTCTTCGATATTATCCCGAGAAAGATACGACGGAACGAAAGCTTCATCGTTCCCTTTGTACCGTACGGCGGAAGACTGATGGCGTTACAAGAACCGGGTCAGGCTGTCGCAAGAGTTTCACATGAAACATTAATCTTCTTGAACGATACCGAATACATGAACATGATAACAAAATCTATTGCGATAGTGTGTTTGCACCTAGGACAGACAATGAGTGTAGAAAATGTTGACATTGTAGACTTAAGCCCGTTTCCTCTGTTCGGAGTACTGATGCTGATACGGGGTGCCAATTCACTCATTTGTAGAGCGAAGACTAGAGTGGATGTAGCTTTCCTGAAATCTGTACTGGAGGAAAACGGAATATCAGCAAGTAAAGTCACTATATTGGTGTCGGACTCTTGGTCTCGTGAAGTATTCAATAACAAGAAGTTCCATGTGATTTTCACCAACATATTTGATTATAGCGGAGAGATCGATCTCAGACAAAAGAGACTATTCCACGATCTACAAAAGTGGCACTTGACTTCTAATGGTATATGTTTACCCGCATCCGTGACCGTCATGGGACAATTAGTATGGAGTGAGGACTTGGAAATGAGTAATAACGTAGTGGACGACAACGTGGGCTGCCGCATGGCGAAACATGTGAACCGGTACCAAGCCTCGCAGCTAAGTTACTTGGACATCACACAATTACATTTTCATCCTTTATCTGAAGCGTTTGAAATAGCTTCATGTGAGGATATGTCCTCAACCTTGGTGCAAGTGCCAGTTCTAAAGGACGGAGAATGTAACGCTATACTTTGTTGGTACAAATTGGAGATGATTGACGGTTGGAATGTCACCTGCACGAATAGAAGGAACAGTCATATTTCAAGTACGGCGTACATGACCAATCCTCTCAGTAAAGTCTTTAAAGACGATGAAGTAAATGTTCTTCTTTGTGTGGACGTTCACGGAACTTTTAAGTTAGCACTCGATGTTGAACATTATTGACTTAGTCTGTGATTTGTATATTTCTCTTTTAAATATAGGAAACATTATTATGTTCGTCTACTGGTGATGTTAGTGTTCAATCACTACGTTAAATTGTTTTTATTTGTAACTATGTATCATATTCTGTTTAATTTATATATTGCAATAATACTGAATCACAATGCCGCCTTAATTGATTACGATAAAAAATATTATGTAAATATCTGTTAAAGTCATAGTATATAGTCAGCCTGTCTGAGTAAAAATAAACTAGATTAATAAAAAAAAATCACCAACTTTTTATTTTACATGAAATTCTCCACGAATCTGAATCTGAATCTGAAATAAGGTTTTCTTATACAATTAAATCATTTACCACTGAAGTGAAGGCCACTGTTAATGGCGGCCTCACGACAGCGACGGCAGTGCTTTGGCGGGGGTTCGAAATCGCAACCACTTGACTGCAAGTTTGATGCCTTAGTCATTACGACACCGACGCTTTTTTATTTCTTCTTTAATAAATAATAACATTCCGACAATACTATTAAATCAGTGGGCTAGGGTTTATCTTAGCAAACATTTTACAAGTCTTTCAATAATTATTAATTTACCCAAATATAATTAGCTAATCACTATAAAGTACGTACGTAACGTACTTCGTTTTGATTCAGTCATGGTGAGAATATTTCTTAAATGTATTCAGCATCCAACTAAGAAAGTTAAAGCTTATTTTTTAGTGTACATCTTTTACTTCGTTGTTATAAATATTCCCCTCCCCACACAACAAAAACAAGTGCAGATCAATTATTACACAAATGTTGTGTCTTCCTACACGGTACTAATCTTATTTCTTATTTAATATAGGTGTTTTGATTTTTCTTTTCTTGCTCTGTTTTCCGTTCCGTCCTCGTGGCGCCTTGGCATGTTTGCCATCACCGTTGAGGTTAGGGTCGGAGACCCCACCCCGCGGCGAAGGTTCACACGCTGGCTTTCTCGGGGAATCATCTGGTATCATCTCACCCCTGTTGAGGGGGGTGGGGAGACTATTTGAAGCACTGGGCTCCTTATAGTGATTTTCCTCGCAGCTCACCACTGTGAGCCGGTCATTGGAGTTAGCTCACCGGCCTCGAGGTTTGCTCGCCTATCGCTCCTCTGAAGAGGGGTCCAGCGAGCCGCCTGCGAGAGGTCGGTGGTTGGCTATCTGCATCCGATGGCAAAGCCAATGCCCCGCTCGAAGGAACTGATATGAGCTCCCGAGCGGGGCGTTTGAGTCGCCTCCGGATGAGTGTTGTGTCGTCTGGATGTGGGAGCGGAGCAATACCTACCAGGTGGGGAAGTTTCGAGCGGTCAGCCCGCTCAAACATCCCCGTGGCGAGTCTGCTCACAAACTCCTTTATTGGTTCCCACTTCAGGTCTCGGTGGATTGTTGCATTCCTGAGGTACCTGGGGGCGTCGACCACCATGCGAAGGCAGCTGTTCTCTACAGCCTGCAAACGTTGGCGCGATGTCCCTGCTATCAAGTTGTACCAGGCCGGCCCACCGTAGGTGAGGCGCGACCTGATATATGTTTTGTAAATGCCTAGTTTGGCACTTACTGGTAGTCTGGAGGATAGCAGGGGACGCAGCTTCGTCCGCGCAGCTCTGGCCTTCGCTGTGATGGTCTCGACGTGGTGGTTCATCGACAGTGATCTGTCGATGGTGATTCCCAGGTACTTGACCTTTGGGGACCATGGGATGTCCTCTTCCATCAGACGTAGGTTTGGCGGGTAGTGTGTCATACCGGTTATCATCGCCTGGGTCTTCGACACGTTGCACTTGAGCCTCCATCGCTTCAGCCAGCCCGGAAGGGCTTCGAGTGTGGGGCGCAATTTCCGTGCAGCGTGTGCGGCGTTGCGTGAACTTGACAAGTACGCGGCATCGTCTGCAAACAGTGCCAGCTTGACGTCTCCGACTACAGGGATGTCATCCGTGTAGTGGGCGTACAAGGCCGGTGACAGACAGCTCCCTTGCGGGACTCCGGCACTGATGGTTTTGATTTCCGATGTGGTATCCTCTATAGCCACACGGAAGGTTCTCTGGGTCAGGAACGATGCGATGATCGCGACTACTTTTCGTGGTAGAGACGATGTCGACAGCTTGTGGATGAGACCTTCATGCCACACTCTGTCGAACGCCTTCTCCATGTCGAGCATCACGGTCACCGTGCTCCCGCCCTTGTTCAACCACGTAGCCATCTCGTCTAGGACACGAGTCAGCTGGAGCGTGGTGGAGTGCTCCTGACGAAATCCAAATTGCTCGGGCCTCAGCCGGATGTGGGGTTGAGCCCTTACTAGCAGTAAGCGCTCGAACACCTTGGACGTCGTCGAGAGGAGTGTGATGGGCCGGTAGTTCTCCGGTTTTCTGAGGTCCTTGCCGGGCTTCGGAAGTACGATAACCCGACCCCGCTTCCAGATGTTAGGGAAGTGGCCGGTCCTCAGGATACCGTTGAACAGTTGTGTCAACGCTATGAGTGATTTCAGTGGAAGTCGCTGCAGTGCAGTGTTCGGTATTCCGTCTTCACCAGGTGCTTTCCGTGGGTTGGTTTTCCTGATCATCGTAGCAACCTCGCTCGGTGTTACGAGCAGTTCACCCTCAGACTGGGCGAGGGGCCTCGATAGATAGAGATGGGTTGCCGCCTCTATCTCCCGAGTGTGGTTCTCGTCTTGATTGTCGTGAGGTGTGAACTGTTTTTCGAGGCTATTCGCGATGATCTCGGCACGGTCTTGCGCTTTGTAGCGTATTTGCCCGTCCTCAGCGAACAGGGGGCGCGTGGGGTTTGGTTCTGCAGTCAGTTGCCTGCAGAGTCGGTGTACCGAGGGCTGTTCGTCCTCGATATCTATAAGGAAGTTCTCCCATGCGTCACCTCTGTGCTCCCAAAGAGCAGCCTTGAACGAGTTGGTAAGGCGGTTGTATCGGGTCTTGTCTCGGGGGTGCCGAGTTCTCTGCCAGAGCTTCTTAGCCTCTCGCTTCTCCTCGAGCATTTTACGGAGCCGAGCGGGCAGAGGGTTCTGTCGCTCGCTGCTCGGTCTAGTGCTCGAGGAGACTCGAAGTGCGGCTTGGATAGCTCCGGTGATTTCTTCGGCGGCTTCATCGACTTCCACTGGCGTTTTTACAACCGTAGGGCGGCTGTAACCCGCTAGGGTTTCTTGGTAAGCCCTCCAGTCTGTGTGGACTGTGGGCTTCGGTGGGCCGACCGTAGCCGCGGGCTCCCTGAACACGAGTAGCACCGGCCTGTGGTCCGATGGTAGGTCCTCGAGCACTTCCTGTACTGGAGGTGCTCTTAGTCCTTTGAACACTATGATGTCCAGTACGCTATCACTATAGCCCGCTGGGTCCAATCTAGTGGGTTCTCTGGGGCCAGCGATTTCATAGTTATGCATATCGGAGTCTTGCATAAGGAGATTTCCCATTGCGTTGTTGGTTGTGTTGTGCCATGCTTGGTGCTTTGCGTTCAGGTCTCCCGCGATTATGGTCGGCGTCGTATGTTGGAGAAGGCTCCGGAGTTCATCGACGCGGGCTCTCTGATTCGGAGCTCGATAGGCCGCGTAGAGGCGCATCTCCCGCCTGCCGATTTGGACGTCGATACCAAGCGCATACATGGTATCGAGTCTCTTCGGTTCGACGGGTTGATGCACTACTGTCCTCTTCACTAGGACAGCGAGTCCACGATATGCTTCGCCTCTTGGCGAGACCTCATCTTGGCGGTACACAATGTACCCTGGGATCTTGAGTGGCCTGTTGGCCTTCAGGTGAGTCTCGCTTATCAGCATGATATCGACCCGCTGTTCCTTGAGAAATAGGCGTAGTAGGCCTATCTTGGATTTCAGCGTCTCCGCGTTCCAATGAACCACCCTGAGCGGCTTATCCATTGGTGGAGAGTGTTTGCAGCAGTCCTGTTGTGTTTATCTCGCCTGCCTTAACACGCTGTGCGAACAGCATGAGTAAGGCGGCGAGTTGGTCCCTCTCCGGGTCCTTGGCGGGTGGGCTGCTGACTTTGGTTGCCGCCGCAGGTGTGGTTGGCTTTTCCTGGGCCGCCTTCTTTCTTCGGTGCCTTCTCCTCTTTTTTGTGGAGCTTGCCCCCGGGTTTGCTTCGGCCATCAGCGTGGTGGGTGCCGAGTCGACGACCACGTTTGGTTGGTCGATGACCTTGGGCGGGCCAGTCCTCGGCGTGAGTCCCGCCTTCTTGTTGCGGGCTTCCCGCTTGTAGATGGGGCACGCCGCACTGCAGGCTGGATGCGGGCCTTGGCAGTTGGCGCACGTGGGTGGCTCCTCCTTTGGTCGAGGGCAGTTGTGCGCCTGGTGCTCGCCACCGCATCGCACACAGGCTAGGCGCCTGTGACAGTTCTGGGAACTGTGGCGGAAGCCTTGGCAGCGGTGGCATTGAGAGGGTCCTTTCTTGCCCCTCCAGGCCTCTATGACGACGCCTGGCATGAGCAAGACCTCATCAATGTTGTAGGCCTTGGCTGCGGTCGGGCTCTTCTCCACTTCTGCGAAGAAGATGCATCCGGGTCTGCTGGTGCGAGCACGGATATGCTTCGCAAACTTGACTGGCACTCCCTTGCTAGTCAAGTCCTCCACAATTTCTTCCGTGGGAGTATCCGCAGGTAAGCCCCGGATAGCCATTTTCAAGGGCTTCTGGTGCGGTGGGGCGATGGCGTAATACGGCGCCTTGTCCTGTCCGAGGTCATCCAGGTGAGCCTGAATGACTCGGAATTCAGCGTCTTCTTTGGGAGTGAATTTAAATCCCTTCCCAAAGGGCCTCACGCTGGGTGGGTGACCGATTTTGGCGGTCAGCTCCTTCATGTGGGTCGTCCAGTTCTCCAGGCGGTCCACTACAAGGATTGGTTGTCTCCTTGTGGACGTCTGGGTAGTGGGCGCCTTGGAAGGGCCTGGTGTTGTTATGGGCCTCGTTTTTGTTGTTATGGGCCTCTGAGTTGTTGTTGTGGGTTTCTGGGGTGGTGGTGCGGCAAGTACAGCTGCTGCTGTCCTTGGCCTGGGTGTAGGCGTAGGGGCCCGTTCGACTTCCAGTATTACTGGAGTCGGTTCGGGCGAGGTGGAGAGGACTTGGACGTCCATCTCCTCGCTATCCCCTTCCTCGGAGTCCGAGGTTAGGGCAGCCTCTATGGTCGTCCGCTTCGCCGCTTGTGGCTCCGGGTCTTCTTCCCGCCTCCGTTTACCTGGTATAGGCAAGGGGGTAGGCGGCAGTGATGATCCCACCGCTGTCAGGATGTGAACATCCTGCGCAGTGAGGTCCTCCTTCTTCTTCTCTCCGATGTGAACTTCCATCACTCGGAAGTACGCCTCCAACCAGCGCTGCAGACCCTGCGACATTTCTCCCTTCTCTCGAAGGGAGTTGAAAATACTCAGGTCGCCCTGGTATTTTTGTCGCTGGTCCTGCAGCTCTGCGTCGGTCGAGCCATTTTCTTCGCTGCTGGTGTTCTTGATGTTGCTGGATCCGTCCTCGTGGCGCCTTGGCATGTTTGCCATCACCGTAGAGGTTAGGGTCGGAGACCCCACCCCGCGGCGAAGGTTTACACGCTGGCTTTCTCGGGGAAGGTATTCGCCTCCGAATGTACAAGTACAATTCGGGTGCAAATAATAATATTTAACAAATATTAAATATTAAAATAAGCAGTGTTAGGGGCGCCCGTACGATGGCGGTCGGAGCGCAAGCACGTCCGTTCGCCACGACAGTCCGAAACACTCTTTCTCGGGGAAGGTATTCGCCTCCGAATGTACAAGTACAATTCGGGTGCAAATAATAATATTTAACAAATATTAAATATTAAAATAAGCAGTGTTAGGGGCGCCCGTACGATGGCAGTCGGAGCGCAAGCACGTCCGTTCGCCACGACAGTCCGAAACACTCTCATTTCTATGAGAACATATCGCATTCGCATTTGTATGAGAACCTGAAATACATATGTGAGCCGTACTCCCTGTTCACCATAGACTTCAACAGCCCCGAGGAGGTCATAGAGATGCTGAACAGACAGAGGCCTTACAACGCCGTATTCAATCCCACGGTGGACGATGAAATGAATATGGTTGTCGGTTGGTTTAACCTACACTTGACCGACGATATTATGTTAACTAGTGACCCGAGATCGGAAAACAGGACAAAATCGTTTCAGCAAGCCGTGTTCTTCGATATTATCCCGAGAAAGATACGACGGAACGAAAGCTTCATCGTTCCCTTTGTACCGTACGGCGGAAGACTGATGGCGTTACAAGAACCGGGTCAGGCTGTCGCAAGAGCTTCACATGAAACATTAATCTTCTTGAACGATACCGAATACATGAACATGATAACAAAATCTATTGCGATAGTGTGTTTGCACCTAGGACGGACAATGAGTGTAGAAAATGTTGACATTGTAGACTTAAGCCCGTTTCCTCTGTTCGGAGTACTGATGCTGATACGGGGTGCCAATTCACTCATTTGTAAAGCGAAGACTAGAGTGGATGTAGCTTTCCTGAAATCTGTACTGGAGGAAAACGGAATATCAGCAAGTAAAGTCACTATATTGGTGTCGGACTCTTGGTCTCGTGAAGTATTCAATAACAAGAAGTTCCATGTGATTTTCACCAACATATTTGATTATAGCGGAGAGATCGATCTCAGACAAAAGAGACTATTCCACGATCTACAAAAGTGGCACTTGACTTCTAATGGTATATGTTTACCCGCATCCGTGACCGTCATGGGACAATTAGTATGGAGTGAGGACTTGGAAATGAGTAATAACGTAGTGGACGACAACGTGTTCTGCCGCATGGCGAAACATGTGAACCGGTACCAAGCCTCGCAGCTAAGTTACTTGGACATCACACAATTACATTTTCATCCTTTATCTGAAGCGTTTGAAATAGCTTCATGTGAGGATATGTCCTCAACCTTGGTGCAAGTGCCAGTTCTAAAGGACGGAGAATGTAACGCTATACTTTGTTGGTACAAATTGGAGATGATTGACGGTTGGAATGTCACCTGCACGAATAGAAGGAACAGTCATATTTCAAGTACGGCGTACATGACCAATCCTCTCAGTAAAGTCTTTAAAGACGATGAAGTAAATGTTCTTCTTTGTGTGGACGTTCACGGAACTTTTAAGTTAGCACTCGATGTTGAACATTATTGACTTAGTCTGTGATTTGTATATTTCTCTTTTAAATATAGGAAACATTATTATGTTCGTCTACTGGTGATGTTAGTGTTCAATCACTACGTTAAATTGTTTTTATTTGTAACTATGTATCATATTCTGTTTAATTTATATATTGCAATAATACTGAATCACAATGCCGCCTTAATTGATTACGATAAAAAATATTATGTAAATATCTGTTAAAGTCATAGTATATAGTCAGCCTGTCTGAGTAAAAATAAACTAGATTAATAAAAAAAAATCACCAACTTTTTATTTTACATGAAATTCTCCACGAATCTGAATCTGAATCTGAAATAAGGTTTTCTTATACAATTAAATCATTTACCACTGAAGTGAAGGCCACTGTTAATGGCGGCCTCACGACAGCGACGGCAGTGCTTTGGCGGGGGTTCGAAATCGCAACCACTTGACTGCAAGTTTGATGCCTTAGTCATTACGACACCGACGCTTTTTTATTTCTTCTTTAATAAATAATAACATTCCGACAATACTATTAAATCAGTGGGCTAGGGTTTATCTTAGCAAACATTTTACAAGTCTTTCAATAATTATTAATTTACCCAAATATAATTAGGTAATCACTATAAAGTACGTACGTAACGTACTTCGTTTTGATTCAGTCATGGTGAGAATATTTCTTAAATGTATTCAGCATCCAACTAAGAAAGTTAAAGCTTATTTTTTAGTGTACATCTTTTACTTCGTTGTTATAAATATTCCCCTCCCCACACAACAAAAACAAGTGCAGATCAATTATTACGCAAATGTTGTGTCTTCCTACACGGTACTAATCTTATTTCTTATTTAATATAGGTGTTTTGATTTTTCTTTTCGGGCTCTGTTTTCTATAAAATTATGTTATATTTCGCTGGATTTATACCGTTAGTAGAAGGAAACCGAATTTGAGACTTGAAGCTAGTCTTTTCTTGTTCGCACGACTCTACAACACACTACGTGTAGGTATTTCATGTGGATATGTATTTGAAGTCTGCTCAAACTGTTCAATTCAGATCGATCTTTCTACAAAACCCTCCAGTGAATAGACGTGTAAACTATTACTTTTCTCAAGCCTACCTTCAAACTGCATTCATACCATAACGTGATAAAGACAATTCCAAACAAACATCTTTTTGTAAAAGATAATCCGTTTACTTAGGGTCTGATAATAAATCACTTCTAGGAGTACACTACGTTCGTTATCTAACATATATTAAGCCTAATTGCTACAAGAAAGGGACGCCTTAATCCTTTTAGAATGTTACCCTTTACTACAATACAAGTCACTTGCCAATCCCACCGATAACTAATTACATGTCAATTACCTTTAAAAATTACAAAAGAGTTAATAATAAAAAGAGACAATAAGCTAATCACCCCCAACCACTCTGTGCCCGACACTGCGTCGACTACCTGAACTCTCCGGAGTTAACGAGTTCAACTCAAACGAGACAAGGGAGACAGTTTGAATTTGACTTTCGATTCGGCAACACCTCTCTAGTATACCAACAGTATCAGTGCAGTCACTCTAATGTGAAATAAAAAGACTTTATGGTGAATTAAGAAGTACAGCTTTGGAATAGTTGAAATGGAAGCGGGAGTGAACTTCGTGTTACTAGCGCGCCAACAAGCCTCCGATAACGATTACGTGACGGCTTTCAACACCTACATAAATGCAGTTGACATACAGCCAGCAATCAGGCAAAAAATTGAAAAAGAATTCAGAACAGTTTTCTTGAAAATGAACGAAGAACTCGCCAAACAACAGAATAAGGTGGATATTTTTAGCAACTTTGAGAGAGTCACTAAAATATTCCCAGGCAACTTCGATCTGCTCAACGACATCGGTACTTATCTATACAAATACAACTATATCACCGAAGCGCTTGATCACTTCGAGAAAGCTTTAAGCGTCGACACCAGTCACGTCAAAGTCGAGAAGTATTTGAACAACGCGAAAAGTTCCCTCTTTCCGAGAAGCATATTCAGAAGTCTCAATGACAAAGTGCGTAATGACGCGTACAGAGATGCCATCAAAATTATTATAAACCCCGCTACAGATACTGTCATACACATAGACGCGGGAACAGGACTATTGGCTTTGTACGCCACCGAATGTAACCCAATAGCGGTCACCGCTTGTGAATCTTCCAACACGATGGTTCAACTGGCGGAACGCGTGATGCAAGAAAACAACGCGTCAGAAGTAGTTATCGTCAACCAACCATCAGTGATTTCAAACCAAACCGACATTTACGGTTTAAGGTCTATATTACTAACTGACATGATTGACGCGGGACTGTTTGGAAATTATATTCTACAATCCCTCTACCACGCTCGAGAAAACTTGTTGCATAAGGACAGTAAAATAATTCCTGGGAAAGCTGAATTCTTCGTGGTCGGCGTCAACTGTGTTCAACTCAATAACAAATACAAGTTGTGTCAGCACACGAAGAATATTCTCAACGTCCCACAACAGAACGTACACACCGCTTGTTTCGCAGAGACGTACTACAGCGAAGATGTGCATTTGTATGAGAACCTGAAATACATATGTGAGCCGTACTCCCTGTTCACCATAGACTTCAACAGCCCCGAGGAGGTCATAGAGATGCTGAACAGACAGAGGCCTTACAACGCCGTATTCAATCCCACGGTGGACGATGAAATGAATATGGTTGTCGGTTGGTTTAACCTACACTTGACCGACGATATTATGTTAACTAGTGACCCGAGATCGGAAAACAGGACAAAATCGTTTCAGCAAGCCGTGTAAAGATACGACGGAACGAAAGCTTCATCGTTCCCTTTGTACCGTACGGCGGAAGACTGATGGCGTTACAAGAACCGGGTCAGGCTGTCGCAAGAGTTTCACATGAAACATTAATCTTCTTGAACGATACCGAATACATGAACATGATAACAAAATCTATTGCGATAGTGTGTTTGCACCTAGGACAGACAATGAGTGTAGAAAATGTTGACATTGTAGACTTAAGCCCGTTTCCTCTGTTCGGAGTACTGATGCTGATACGGGGTGCCAATTCACTCATTTGTAGAGCGAAGACTAGAGTGGATGTAGCTTTCCTGAAATCTGTACTGGAGGAAAACGGAATATCAGCAAGTAAAGTCACTATATTGGTGTCGGACTCTTGGTCTCGTGAAGTATTCAATAACAAGAAGTTCCATGTGATTTTCACCAACATATTTGATTATAGCGGAGAGATCGATCTCAGACAAAAGAGACTATTCCACGATCTACAAAAGTGGCACTTGACTTCTAATGGTATATGTTTACCCGCATCCGTGACCGTCATGGGACAATTAGTATGGAGTGAGGACTTGGAAATGAGTAATAACGTAGTGGACGACAACGTGGGCTGCCGCATGGCGAAACATGTGAACCGGTACCAAGCCTCGCAGCTAAGTTACTTGGACATCACACAATTACATTTTCATCCTTTATCTGAAGCGTTTGAAATAGCTTCATGTGAGGATATGTCCTCAACCTTGGTGCAAGTGCCAGTTCTAAAGGACGGAGAATGTAACGCTATACTTTGTTGGTACAAATTGGAGATGATTGACGGTTGGAATGTCACCTGCACGAATAGAAGGAACAGTCATATTTCAAGTACGGCGTACATGACCAATCCTCTCAGTAAAGTCTTTAAAGACGATGAAGTAAATGTTCTTCTTTGTGTGGACGTTCACGGAACTTTTAAGTTAGCACTCGATGTTGAACATTATTGACTTAGTCTGTGATTTGTATATTTCTCTTTTAAATATAGGAAACATTATTATGTTCGTCTACTGGTGATGTTAGTGTTCAATCACTACGTTAAATTGTTTTTATTTGTAACTATGTATCATATTCTGTTTAATTTATATATTGCAATAATACTGAATCACAATGCCGCCTTAATTGATTACGATAAAAAATATTATGTAAATATCTTTTAAAGTCATAGTATATAGTCAGCCTGTCTGAGTAAAAATAAACTAGATTAATAAAAAAAAATCACCAACTTTTTATTTTACATGAAATTCTCCACGAATCTGAATCTGAATCTGAAATAAGGTTTTCTTATACAATTAAATCATTTACCACTGAAGTGAAGGCCACTGTTAATGGCGGCCTCACGACAGCGACGGCAGTGCTTTGGCGGGGGTTCGAAATCGCAACCACTTGACTGCAAGTTTGATGCCTTAGTCATTACGACACCGACGCTTTTTTATTTCTTCTTTAATAAATAATAACATTCCGACAATACTATTAAATCAGTGGGCTAGGGTTTATCTTAGCAAACATTTTACAAGTCTTTCAATAATTATTAATTTACCCAAATATAATTAGGTAATCACTATAAAGTACGTACGTAACGTACTTCGTTTTGATTCAGTCATGGTGAGAATATTTCTTAAATGTATTCAGCATCCAACTAAGAAAGTTAAAGCTTATTTTTTAGTGTACATCTTTTACTTCGTTGTTATAAATATTCCCCTCCCCACACAACAAAAACAAGTGCAGATCAATTATTACACAAATGTTGTGTCTTCCTACACGGTACTAATCTTATTTCTTATTTAATATAGGTGTTTTGATTTTTCTTTTCGGGCTCTGTTTTCCGTTCCGTCCTCGTGGCGCCTTGGCATGTTTGCCATCACCGTTGAGGTTAGGGTCGGAGACCCCACCCCGCGGCGAAGGTTCACACGCTGGCTTTCTCGGGGAAGGTATTCGCCTCCGAATGTACAAGTACAATTCGGGTGCAAATAATAATATTTAACAAATATTAAATATTAAAATAAGCAGTGTTAGGGGCGCCCGTACGATGGCAGTCGGAGCGCAAGCACGTCCGTTCGCCACGACAGTCCGAAACACTCTCATTTCTATGAGAACATATCGCATTCGCATTTGTATGAGAACCTGAAATACATATGTGAGCCGTACTCCCTGTTCACCATAGACTTCAACAGCCCCGAGGAGGTCATAGAGATGCTGAACAGACAGAGGCCTTACAACGCCGTATTCAATCCCACGGTGGACGATGAAATGAATATGGTTGTCGGTTGGTTTAACCTACACTTGACCGACGATATTATGTTAACTAGTGACCCGAGATCGGAAAACAGGACAAAATCGTTTCAGCAAGCCGTGTTCTTCGATATTATCCCGAGAAAGATACGACGGAACGAAAGCTTCATCGTTCCCTTTGTACCGTACGGCGGAAGACTGATGGCGTTACAAGAACCGGGTCAGGCTGTCGCAAGAGTTTCACATGAAACATTAATCTTCTTGAACGATACCGAATACATGAACATGATAACAAAATCTATTGCGATAGTGTGTTTGCACCTAGGACGGACAATGAGTGTAGAAAATGTTGACATTGTAGACTTAAGCCCGTTTCCTCTGTTCGGAGTACTGATGCTGATACGGGGTGCCAATTCACTCATTTGTAAAGCGAAGACTAGAGTGGATGTAGCTTTCCTGAAATCTGTACTGGAGGAAAACGGAATATCAGCAAGTAAAGTCACTATATTGGTGTCGGACTCTTGGTCTCGTGAAGTATTCAATAACAAGAAGTTCCATGTGATTTTCACCAACATATTTGATTATAGCGGAGAGATCGATCTCAGACAAAAGAGACTATTCCACGATCTACAAAAGTGGCACTTGACTTCTAATGGTATATGTTTACCCGCATCCGTGACCGTCATGGGACAATTAGTATGGAGTGAGGACTTGGAAATGAGTAATAACGTAGTGGACGACAACGTGTTCTGCCGCATGGCGAAACATGTGAACCGGTACCAAGCCTCGCAGCTAAGTTACTTGGACATCACACAATTACATTTTCATCCTTTATCTGAAGCGTTTGAAATAGCTTCATGTGAGGATATGTCCTCAACCTTGGTGCAAGTGCCAGTTCTAAAGGACGGAGAATGTAACGCTATACTTTGTTGGTACAAATTGGAGATGATTGACGGTTGGAATGTCACCTGCACGAATAGAAGGAACAGTCATATTTCAAGTACGGCGTACATGACCAATCCTCTCAGTAAAGTCTTTAAAGACGATGAAGTAAATGTTCTTCTTTGTGTGGACGTTCACGGAACTTTTAAGTTAGCACTCGATGTTGAACATTATTGACTTAGTCTGTGATTTGTATATTTCTCTTTTAAATATAGGAAACATTATTATGTTCGTCTACTGGTGATGTTAGTGTTCAATCACTACGTTAAATTGTTTTTATTTGTAACTATGTATCATATTCTGTTTAATTTATATATTGCAATAATACTGAATCACAATGCCGCCTTAATTGATTACGATAAAAAATATTATGTAAATATCTGTTAAAGTCATAGTATATAGTCAGCCTGTCTGAGTAAAAATAAACTAGATTAATAAAAAAAAATCACCAACTTTTTATTTTACATGAAATTCTCCACGAATCTGAATCTGAATCTGAAATAAGGTTTTCTTATACAATTAAATCATTTACCACTGAAGTGAAGGCCACTGTTAATGGCGGCCTCACGACAGCGACGGCAGTGCTTTGGCGGGGGTTCGAAATCGCAACCACTTGACTGCAAGTTTGATGCCTTAGTCATTACGACACCGACGCTTTTTTATTTCTTCTTTAATAAATAATAACATTCCGACAATACTATTAAATCAGTGGGCTAGGGTTTATCTTAGCAAACATTTTACAAGTCTTTCAATAATTATTAATTTACCCAAATATAATTAGCTAATCACTATAAAGTACGTACGTAACGTACTTCGTTTTGATTCAGTCATGGTGAGAATATTTCTTAAATGTATTCAGCATCCAACTAAGAAAGTTAAAGCTTATTTTTTAGTGTACATCTTTTACTTCGTTGTTATAAATATTCCCCTCCCCACACAACAAAAACAAGTGCAGATCAATTATTACACAAATGTTGTGTCTTCCTACACGGTACTAATCTTATTTCTTATT
Organism: Tyria jacobaeae; assembly: GCA_947561695.1. Taxonomy (NCBI): domain Eukaryota; kingdom Metazoa; phylum Arthropoda; class Insecta; order Lepidoptera; family Erebidae; genus Tyria; species Tyria jacobaeae. The sequence continues at coordinate 21,617,508 of OX387208.1, read as the reverse complement.
TAATATAGGTGTTTTGATTTTTCTTTTCGGGCTCTGTTTTCTATAAAATTATGTAATATTTCGCTGGATTTATACCGTTAGTAGAAGGAAACCGAATTTGAGACTTGAAGCTAGTCTTTTCTTGTTCGCACGACTCTACAACACACTACGTGTAGGTATTTCATGTGGATATGTATTTGAAGTCTGCTCAAACTGTTCAATTCAGATCGATCTTTCTACAAAACCCTCCAGTGAATAGACGTGTAAACTATTACTTTTCTCAAGCCTACCTTCAAACTGCATTCATACCATAACGTGATAAAGACAATTCCAAACAAACATCTTTTTGTAAAAGATAATCCGTTTACTTAGGGTCTGATAATAAATCACTTCTAGGAGTACACTACGTTCGTTATCTAACATATATTAAGCCTAATTGCTACAAGAAAGGGACGCCTTAATCCTTTTAGAATGTTACCCTTTACTACAATACAAGTCACTTGCCAATCCCACCGACAACTAATTACATGTCAATTACCTTTAAAAATTACAAAAGAGTTAATAATAAAAAGAGACAATAAGCTAATCACCCCCAACCACTCTGTGCCCGACACTGCGTCGACTACCTGAACTCTCCGGAGTTAACGAGTTCAACTCAAACGAGACAAGGGAGACAGTTTGAATTTGACTTTCGATTCGGCAACACCTCTCTAGTATACCAACAGTATCAGTGCAGTCACTCTAATCTGAAATAAAAACACTTTATGGTGAATTAAGAAGTACAGCTTTGGAATAGTTGAAATGGAAGCGGGAGTGAACTTCGTGTTACTAGCGCGCCAACAAGCCTCCGATAACGATTACGTGACGGCTTTCAACACCTACATAAATGCAGTTGACATACAGCCAGCAATCAGGCAAAAAATTGAAAAAGAATTCAGAACAGTTTTCTTGAAAATGAACGAAGAACTCGCCAAACAACAGAATAAGGTGGATATTTTTAGCAACTTTGAGAGAGTCACTAAAATATTCCCAGGCAACTTCGATCTGCTCAACGACATCGGTACTTATCTATACAAATACAACTATATCACCGAAGCGCTTGATCACTTCGAGAAAGCTTTAAGCGTCGACACCAGTCACGTCAAAGTCGAGAAGTATTTGAACAACGCGAAAAGTTCCCTCTTTCCGAGAAGCATATTCAGAAGCCTCAATGACAAAGTGCGTAATGACGCGTACAGAGATGCCATCAAAATTATTATAAACCCCGCTACAGATACTGTCATACACATAGACGCGGGAACAGGACTATTGGCTTTGTACGCCACCGAATGTAACCCAATAGCGGTCACCGCTTGTGAATCTTCCAACACGATGGTTCTCATCTGGTATCATCTGGTATCATCTCACCCCTGTTGAGGGGGGTGGGGAGACTATTTGAAGCACTGGGCTCCTTATAGTGATTTTCCTCGCAGCTCACCACTGTGAGCCGGTCATTGGAGTTAGCTCACCGGCCTCGAGGTTTGCTCGCCGATCGCTCCTCTGAAGAGGGGTCCAGCGAGCCGCCTGCGAGAGGTCGGTGGTTGGCTATCTGCATCCGATGGCAAAGCCAATGCCCCGCTCGAAGGAACTGATATGAGCTCCCGAGCGGGGCGTTTGAGTCGCCTCCGGATGAGTGTTGTGTCGTCTGGATGTGGGAGCGGAGCAATACCTACCAGGTGGGGAAGTTTCGAGCGGTCAGCCCGCTCAAACATCCCCGTGGCGAGTCTGCTCACAAACTCCTTTATTGGTTCCCACTTCAGGTCTCGGTGGATTGTTGCATTCCTGAGGTACCTGGGGGCGTCGACCACCATGCGAAGGCAGCTGTTCTCTACAGCCTGCAAACGTTGGCGCGATGTCCCTGCTATCAAGTTGTACCAGGCCGGCCCACCGTAGGTGAGGCGCGACCTGATATATGTTTTGTAAATGCCTAGTTTGGCACTTACTGGTAGTCTGGAGGATAGCAGGGGACGCAGCTTCGTCCGCGCAGCTCTGGCCTTCGCTGTGATGGTCTCGACGTGGTGGTTCATCGACAGTGATCTGTCGATGGTGATTCCCAGGTACTTGACCTTTGGGGACCATGGGATGTCCTCTTCCATCAGACGTAGGTTTGGCGGGTAGTGTGCCATACCGGTTATCATCGCCTGGGTCTTCGACACGTTGCACTTGAGCCTCCATCGCTTCAGCCAGCCCGGAAGGGCTTCGAGTGTGGGGCGCAATTTCCGTGCAGCGTGTGCGGCGTTGCGTGAACTTGACAAGTACGCGGCATCGTCTGCAAACAGTGCCAGCTTGACGTCTCCGACTACAGGGATGTCATCCGTGTAGTGGGCGTACAAGGCCGGTGACAGACAGCTCCCTTGCGGGACTCCGGCACTGATGGTTTTGATTTCCGATGTGGTATCCTCTATAGCCACACGGAAGGTTCGCTGGGTCAGGAACGATGCGATGATCGCGACTACTTTTCGTGGTAGAGACGATGTCGACAGCTTGTGGATGAGACCTTCATGCCACACTCTGTCGAACGCCTTCTCCATGTCGAGCATCACGGTCACCGTGCTCCCGCCCTTGTTCAACCACGTAGCCATCTCGTCTAGGACACGAGTCAGCTGGAGCGTGGTGGAGTGCTCCTGACGAAATCCAAATTGCTCGGGCTTCAGCCGGATGTGGGGTTGAGCCCTTACTAGCAGTAAGCGCTCGAACACCTTGGACGTCGTCGAGAGGAGTGTGATGGGCCGGTAGTTCTCCGGTTTTCTGAGGTCCTTGCCGGGCTTCGGAAGTACGATAACCCGACCCCGCTTCCAGATGTTAGGGAAGTGGCCGGTCCTCAGGATACCGTTGAACAGTTGTGTCAACGCTATGAGTGATTTCAGTGGAAGTCGCTGCAGTGCAGTGTTCGGTATTCCGTCTTCACCAGGTGCTTTCCGTGGGTTGGTTTTCCTGATCATCGTAGCAACCTCGCTCGGTGTTACGAGCAGTTCACCCTCAGACTGGGCGAGGGGCCTCGATAGATAGAGATGGGTTGCCGCCTCTATCTCCCGAGTGTGGTCCTCGTCTTGATTGTCGTGAGGTGTGAACTGTTTTTCGAGGCTATTCGCGATGATCTCGGCACGGTCTTGCGCTTTGTAGCGTATTTGCCCGTCCTCAGCGAACAGGGGGCGCGTGGGGTTTGGTTCTGCAGTCAGTTGCCTGCAGAGTCGGTGTACCGAGGGCTGTTCGTCCTCGATATCTATAAGGAAGTTCTCCCATGCGTCACCTCTGTGCTCCCAAAGAGCAGCCTTGAACGAGTTGGTAAGGCGGTTGTATCGGGTCTTGTCTCGGGGGTGCCGAGTTCTCTGCCAGAGCTTCTTAGCCTCTCGCTTCTCCTCGAGCATTTTACGGAGCCGAGCGGGCAGAGGGTTCTGTCGCTCGATGCTCGGTCTAGTGCTCGAGGAGACTCGAAGTGCGGCTTGGATAGCTCCGGTGATTTCTTCGGCGGCTTCATCGACTTCCACTGGCGTTTTTACAACCGTAGGGCGGCTGTAACCCGCTAGGGATTCTTGGTAAGCCCTCCAGTCTGTGTGGACTGTGGGCTTCGGTGGGCCGACCGTAGCCGCGGGCTCCCTGAACACGAGTAGCACCGGCCTGTGGTCCGATGGTAGGTCCTCGAGCACTTCCTGTACTGGAGGTGCTCTTAGTCCCTTGAACACTATGATGTCCAGTACGCTATCACTATAGCCCGCTGGGTCCAATCTAGTGGGTTCTCTGGGGCCAGCGATTTCATAGTTATGCATATCGGAGTCTTGCATAAGGAGATTTCCCATTGCGTTGTTGGTGGTGTTGTGCCATGCTTGGTGCTTTGCGTTCAGGTCTCCCGCGATTATGGTCGGCGTCGTATGTTGGAGAAGGCTCCGGAGTTCATCGACGCGGGCTCTCTGATTCGGAGCTCGATAGGCCGCGTAGAGGCGCATCTCCCGCCTGCCGATTTGGACGTCGATACCAAGCGCATACATGGTATCGAGTCTCTTCGGTTCGACGGGTTGATGCACTACTGTCCTCTTCACTAGGACAGCGAGTCCACGATATGCTTCGCCTCTTGGCGAGACCTCATCTTGGCGGTACACAATGTACCCTGGGATCTTGAGTGGCCTGTTGGCCTTCAGGTGGGTCTCGCTTATCAGCATGATATCGACCCGCTGTTCCTTGAGAAATAGGCGTAGTAGGCCTATCTTGGATTTCAGCGTCTCCGCGTTCCAATGAACCACCCTGAGCGGCTTATCCATTGGTGGAGAGTGTTTGCAGCAGTCCTGTTGTGTTTATCTCGCCTGCCTTAACACGCTGTGCGAACAGCATGAGCAAGGCAGCGAGTTGGTCCCTCTCCGGGTCCTTGGCTGCTGGGCTGCAGTTTTTGGGTGCCGCCGCAGGTGTGGTTGGCTTTTCCTGGGCCGCCTTCTTTCTTCGGTGCCTTCTCCTCTTTTTGGTGGAGCTTGACCCCGGGTTTGCTTCGGCCATCAGCGTGGTGGGTGCCGAGTCGACGACCACGTTTGGTTGGTCGATGACCTTGGGCGGGCCAGTCCTCGGCGTGAGTCCCGCCTTCTTGTTGCGGGCTTCCCGCTTGTAGACGGGGCACGCCGCACTGCAGGCTGGATGCGGGCCTTGGCAGTTGGCGCACGTGGGTGGCTCCTCCTTTGGTCGAGGGCAGTTGTGCGCCTGGTGCTCGCCACCGCATCGCACACAGGCTAGGCGCCTGTGACAGTTCTGTGAACTGTGGCGGAAGCCTTGGCAGCGGTGACATTGAGAGGGTCCTTTCTTGCCCCTCCAGGCCCCTATGACGACGCCTGGCATGAGCAAGACCTCGTCAATGTTGTAGGCCTTGGTTGCGGTCGGGCTCTTCTCCACTTCTGCGAAGAAGATGCATCCGGGTCTGCTAGTGCGAGCACGGATGTGCTTCGCAAACTTGACTGGCACTCCCTTGCTGGTCAAGTCCTCCACTATTTCTTCTGTGGGAGTGTCCGCAGGTAAGCCCCGGATAGCCATTTTCAGGGGCTTCTGGTGTGGTGGAGCGATGGCGTAGTAAGGCGCCTTGTCTTGTCCTAGGTCGTCCAGGTGAGCCTGAATGACTCTGAATTCGGCGTCCTCTTTGGGAGTGAATTTAAATCCCTTCCCAAAGGGCCTCACGCTGGGTGGGTGACCGATTTTGGCGGTCAACTCCTTCATGTGGGTCGTCCAGTTCTCCAGACGGTCCACTACAAGGATTGGTTGTCTCCTTGTGGACGTCTGGGTAGTGGGCGCCTTGGAAGGGCCTGGTGTTGTTATGGGCCTCGTTTTTGTTGTTATGGGCCTCTGAGTTGTTGTTGTGGGTTTCTGGGGTGGTGGTGCGGCAAGTACAGCTGCTGCTGTCCTTGGCCTGGGTGTAGGCGTAGGGGCCCGTTCGACTTCCAGTATTACTGGATTCGGTTCGGGCGAGGTGGAGAGGACTTGGACGTCCATCTCCTCGCTATCCCCTTCCTCGGAGTCCGAGGTTAGGGAAGCCTCTACTATTGTCCTCTTCGCCGCTTGCGGCTCCGGGTCTTCTTCCCGCCTCCGCTTGCCTGGTATAGGCGTTACGGTAGGCGGCAGTGCTGACCCCACCGCTGTCAGGATGTGTACATCCTGGGCAGTGAGGTCCTCCTTTTTCTTGTCGCCAATATGTACTTCCATTACTCGGAAGTACGCCTCCAACCAGCGCTGCAGACCCTGCGACATTTCTCCCTTCTCTCGAAGGGAGTTGAAAATACTCAGGTCGCCCTGGTATTTTTGTCGCTGGTCCTGCAGCGCTGCGTCGGTCGAGCCTTTCTCTTCGCTGCTGGTGTTCTTGATGTTGCTGGATCCGTCCTCGTGGCGCCTTGGCATGTTTGCCATCACCGTAGAGGTTAGGGTCGGAGACCCCACCCCGCGGCGAAGGTTTACACGCTGGCTTTCTCGGGGAAGGTATTCGCCTCCGAATGTACAAGTACAATTCGGGTGCAAATAATAATATTTAACAAATATTAAATATTAAAATAAGCAGTGTTAGGGGCGCCCGTACGATGGCGGTCGGAGCGCAAGCACGTCCGTTCGCCACGACAGTCCGAAACACTCTTCGCGATGGTTCAACTGGCGGAACGCGTGATGCAAGAAAACAACGCGTCAGAAGTAGTTATCGTCAACCAACCATCAGTGATTTCAAACCAAACCGACATTTACGGTTTAAGGTCTATATTACTAACTGACATGATTGACGCGGGACTGTTTGGAAATTATATTCTACAATCCCTCTACCACGCTCGAGAAAACTTGTTGCATAAGGACAGTAAAATAATTCCTGGGAAAGCTGAATTCTTCGTGGTCGGCGTCAACTGTGTTGAACTCAATAACAAATACAAGTTGTGTCAGCACACGAAGAATATTCTCAACGTCCCACAACAGAACGTACACACCGCTTGTTTCGCAGAGACGTACTACAGCGAAGATGTGCATTTGTATGAGAACCTGAAATACATATGTGAGCCGTACTCCCTGTTCACCATAGACTTCAACAGCCCCGAGGAGGTCATAGAGATGCTGAACAGACAGAGGCCTTACAACGCCGTATTCAATCCCACGGTGGACGATGAAATGAATATGGTTGTCGGTTGGTTTAACCTACACTTGACCGACGATATTATGTTAACTAGTGACCCGAGATCGGAAAACAGAACAAAATCGTTTCAGCAAGCCGTGTTCTTCGATATTATCCCGAGAAAGATACGACGGAACGAAAGCTTCATCGTTCCCTTTGTACCGTACGGCGGAAGACTGATGGCGTTACAAGAACCGGGTCAGGCTGTCGCAAGAGTTTCACATGAAACATTAATCTTCTTGAACGATACCGAATACATGAACATGATAACAAAATCTATTGCGATAGTGTGTTTGCACCTAGGACAAACAATGAGTGTAGAAAATGTTGACATTGTAGACTTAAGCCCGTTTCCTCTGTTCGGAGTACTGATGCTGATACGGGGTGCCAATTCACTCATTTGTAGAGCGAAGACTAGAGTGGATGTAGCTTTCCTGAAATCTGTACTGGAGGAAAACGGAATATCAGCAAGTAAAGTCACTATATTGGTGTCGGACTCTTGGTCTCGTGAAGTATTCAATAACAAGAAGTTCCATGTCATTTTCACCAACATATTTGATTATAGCGGAGAGATCGATCTCAGACAAAAGAGACTATTCCACGATCTACAAAAGTGGCACTTGACTTCTAATGGTATATGTTTACCCGCATCCGTGACCGTCATGGGACAATTAGTATGGAGTGAGGACTTGGAAATGAGTAATAACGTAGTGGACGACAACGTGGGCTGCCGCATGGCGAAACATGTGAACCGGTACCAAGCCTCGCAGCTAAGTTACTTGGACATCACACAATTACATTTTCATCCTTTATCTGAACCGTTTGAAATAGCTTCATGTGAGGATATGTCCTCAACCTTGGTGCAAGTGCCAGTTCTAAAGGACGGAGAATGTAACGCTATACTTTGTTGGTACAAATTGGAGATGATTGACGGTTGGAATGTCACCTGCACGAATAGAAGGAACAGTCATATTTCAAGTACGGCGTACATGACCAATCCTCTCAGTAAAGTCTTTAAAGACGATGAAGTAAATGTTCTTCTTTGTGTGGACGTTCACGGAACTTTTAAGTTAGCACTCGATGTTGAACATTATTGACTTAGTCTGTGATTTGTATATTTCTCTTTTAAATATAGGAAACATTATTATGTTCGTCTACTGGTGATGTTAGTGTTCAATCACTACGTTAAATTGTTTTTATTTGTAACTATGTATCATATTCTGTTTAATTTATATATTGCAATAATACTGAATCACAATGCCGCCTTAATTGATTACGATAAAAAATATTATGTAAATATCTGTTAAAGTCATAGTATATAGTCAGCCTGTCTGAGTAAAAATAAACTAGATTAATAAAAAAAAATCACCAACTTTTTATTTTACATGAAATTCTCCACGAATCTGAATCTGAATCTGAAATAAGGTTTTCTTATACAATTAAATCATTTACCACTGAAGTGAAGGCCACTGTTAATGGCGGCCTCACGACAGCGACGGCAGTGCTTTGGCGGGGGTTCGAAATCGCAACCACTTGACTGCAAGTTTGATGCCTTAGTCATTACGACACCGACGCTTTTTTATTTCTTCTTTAATAAATAATAACATTCCGACAATACTATTAAATCAGTGGGCTAGGGTTTATCTTAGCAAACATTTTACAAGTCTTTCAATAATTATTAATTTACCCTAATATAATTAGCTAATCACTATAAAGTACGTACGTAACGTACTTCGTTTTGATTCAGTCATGGTGAGAATATTTCTTAAATGTATTCAGCATCCAACTAAGAAAGTTAAAGCTTATTTTTTAGTGTACATCTTTTACTTCGTTGTTATAAATATTCCCCTCCCCACACAACAAAAACAAGTGCAGATCAATTATTACACAAATGTTGTGTCTTCCTACACGGTACTAATCTTATTTCTTATTTAATATAGGTGTTTTGATTTTTCTTTTCGGGCTCTGTTTTCTATAAAATTATGTAATATTTCGCTGGATTTATACCGTTAGTAGAAGGAAACTGAATTTGAGACTTGAAGCTAGTCTTTTCTTGTTCGCACGACTCTACAACACACTACGTGTAGGTATTTCATGTGGATATGTATTTGAAGTCTGCTCAAACTGTTCAATTCAGATCGATCTTTCTACAAAACCCTCCAGTGAATAGACGTGTAAACTATTACTTTTCTCAAGCCTACCTTCAAACTGCATTCATACCATAACGTGATAAAGACAATTCCAAACAAACATCTTTTTGTAAAAGATAATCCGTTTACTTAGGGTCTGATAATAAATCACTTCTAGGAGTACACTACGTTCGTTATCTAACATATATTAAGCCTAATTGCTACAAGAAAGGGACGCCTTAATCCTTTTAGAATGTTACCCTTTACTACAATACAAGTCACTTGCCAATCCCACCGACAACTAATTACATGTCAATTACCTTTAAAAATTACAAAAGAGTTAATAATAAAAAGAGACAATAAGCTAATCACCCCCAACCACTCTGTGCCCGACACTGCGTCGACTACCTGAACTCTGCGGAGTTAACGAGTTCAACTCAAACGAGACAAGGGAGACAGTTTGAATTTGACTTTCGATTCGGCAACACCTCTCTAGTATACCAACAGTATCAGTGCAGTCACTCTAATCTGAAATAAAAACACTTTATGGTGAATTAAGAAGTACAGCTTTGGAATAGTTGAAATGGAAGCGGGAGTGAACTTCGTGTTACTAGCGCGCCAACAAGCCTCCGATAACGATTACGTGACGGCTTTCAACACCTACATAAATGCAGTTGACATACAGCCAGCAATCAGGCAAAAAATTGAAAAAGAATTCAGAACAGTTTTCTTGAAAATGAACGAAGAACTCGCCAAACAACAGAATAAGGTGGATATTTTTAGCAACTTTGAGAGAGTCACTAAAATATTCCCAGGCAACTTCGATCTGCTCAACGACATCGGTACTTATCTATACAAATACAACTATATCACCGAAGCGCTTGATCACTTCGAGAAAGCTTTAAGCGTCGACACCAGTCACGTCAAAGTCGAGAAGTATTTGAACAACGCGAAAAGTTCCCTCTTTCCGAGAAGCATATTCAGAAGTCTCAATGACAAAGTGCGTAATGACGCGTACAGAGATGCCATCAAAATTATTATAAACCCCGCTACAGATACTGTCATACACATAGACGCGGGAACAGGACTATTGGCTTTGTACGCCACCGAATGTAACCCAATAGCGGTCACCGCTTGTGAATCTTCCAACACGATGGTTCAACTGGCGGAACGCGTGATGCAAGAAAACAACGCGTCAGAAGTAGTTATCGTCAACCAACCATCAGTGATTTCAAACCAAACCGACATTTACGGTTTAAGGTCTATATTACTAACTGACATGATTGACGCGGGACTGTTTGGAAATTATATTCTACAATCCCTCTACCACGCTCGAGAAAACTTGTTGCATAAGGACTGTAAAATAATTCCTGGGAAAGCTGAATTCTTCGTGGTCGGCGTCAACTGTGTTGAACTCAATAACAAATACAAGTTGTGTCAGCACACGAAGAATATTCTCAACGTCCCACAACAGAACGTACACACCGCTTGTTTCGCAGAGACGTACTACAGCGAAGATGTGCATTTGTATGAGAACCTGAAATACATATGTGAGCCGTACTCCCTGTTCACCATAGACTTCAACAGCCCCGAGGAGGTCATAGAGATGCTGAACAGACAGAGGCCTTACAACGCCGTATTCAATCCCACGGTGGACGATGAAATGAATATGGTTGTCGGTTGGTTTAACCTACACTTGACCGACGATATTATGTTAACTAGTGACCCGAGATCGGAAAACAGGACAAAATCGTTTCAGCAAGCCGTGTTCTTCGATATTATCCCGAGAAAGATACGACGGAACGAAAGCTTCATCGTTCCCTTTGTACCGTACGGCGGAAGACTGATGGCGTTACAAGAACCGGGTCAGGCTGTCGCAAGAGTTTCACATGAAACATTAATCTTCTTGAACGATACCGAATACATGAACATGATAACAAAATCTATTGCGATAGTGTGTTTGCACCTAGGACAAACAATGAGTGTAGAAAATGTTGACATTGTAGACTTAAGCCCGTTTCCTCTGTTCGGAGTACTGATGCTGATACGGGGTGCCAATTCACTCATTTGTAGAGCGAAGACTAGAGTGGATGTAGCTTTCCTGAAATCTGTACTGGAGGAAAACGGAATATCAGCAAGTAAAGTCACTATATTGGTGTCGGACTCTTGGTCTCGTGAAGTATTCAATAACAAGAAGTTCCATGTGATTTTCACCAACATATTTGATTATAGCGGAGAGATCGATCTCAGACAAAAGAGACTATTCCACGATCTACAAAAGTGGCACTTGACTTCTAATGGTATATGTTTACCCGCATCCGTGACCGTCATGGGACAATTAGTATGGAGTGAGGACTTGGAAATGAGTAATAACGTAGTGGACGACAACGTGGGCTGCCGCATGGCGAAACATGTGAACCGGTACCAAGCCTCGCAGCTAAGTTACTTGGACATCACACAATTACATTTTCATCCTTTATCTGAACCGTTTGAAATAGCTTCATGTGAGGATATGTCCTCAACCTTGGTGCAAGTGCCAGTTCTAAAGGACGGAGAATGTAACGCTATACTTTGTTGGTACAAATTGGAGATGATTGACGGTTGGAATGTCACCTGCACGAATAGAAGGAACAGTCATATTTCAAGTACGGCGTACATGACCAATCCTCTCAGTAAAGTCTTTAAAGACGATGAAGTAAATGTTCTTCTTTGTGTGGACGTTCACGGAACTTTTAAGTTAGCACTCGATGTTGAACATTATTGACTTAGTCTGTGATTTGTATATTTCTCTTTTAAATATAGGAAACATTATTATGTTCGTCTACTGGTGATGTTAGTGTTCAATCACTACGTTAAATTGTTTTTATTTGTAACTATGTATCATATTCTGTTTAATTTATATATTGCAATAATACTGAATCACAATGCCGCCTTAATTGATTACGATAAAAAATATTATGTAAATATCTGTTAAAGTCATAGTATATAGTCAGCCTGTCTGAGTAAAAATAAACTAGATTAATAAAAAAAAATCACCAACTTTTTATTTTACATGAAATTCTCCACGAATCTGAATCTGAATCTGAAATAAGGTTTTCTTATACAATTAAATCATTTACCACTGAAGTGAAGGCCACTGTTAATGGCGGCCTCACGACAGCGACGGCAGTGCTTTGGCGGGGGTTCGAAATCGCAACCACTTGACTGCAAGTTTGATGCCTTAGTCATTACGACACCGACGCTTTTTTATTTCTTCTTTAATAAATAATAACATTCCGACAATACTATTAAATCAGTGGGCTAGGGTTTATCTTAGCAAACATTTTACAAGTCTTTCAATAATTATTAATTTACCCAAATATAATTAGCTAATCACTATAAAGTACGTACGTAACGTACTTCGTTTTGATTCAGTCATGGTGAGAATATTTCTTAAATGTATTCAGCATCCAACTAAGAAAGTTAAAGCTTATTTTTTAGTGTACATCTTTTACTTCGTTGTTATAAATATTCCCCTCCCCACACAACAAAAACAAGTGCAGATCAATTATTACACAAATGTTGTGTCTTCCTACACGGTACTAATCTTATTTCTTATTTAATATAGGTGTTTTGATTTTTCTTTTCGGGCTCTGTTTTCTATAAAATTATGTAATATTTCGCTGGATTTATACCGTTAGTAGAAGGAAACCGAATTTGAGACTTGAAGCTAGTCTTTTCTTGTTCGCACGACTCTACAACACACTACGTGTAGGTATTTCATGTGGATATGTATTTGAAGTCTGCTCAAACTGTTCAATTCAGATCGATCTTTCTACAAAACCCTCCAGTGAATAGACGTGTAAACTATTACTTTTCTCAAGCCTACCTTCAAACTGCATTCATACCATAACGTGATAAAGACAATTCCAAACAAACATCTTTTTGTAAAAGATAATCCGTTTACTTAGGGTCTGATAATAAATCACTTCTAGGAGTACACTACGTTCGTTATCTAACATATATTAAGCCTAATTGCTACAAGAAAGGGACGCCTTAATCCTTTTAGAATGTTACCCTTTACTACAATACAAGTCACTTGCCAATCCCACCGACAACTAATTACATGTCAATTACCTTTAAAAATTACAAAAGAGTTAATAATAAAAAGAGACAATAAGCTAATCACCCCCAACCACTCTGTGCCCGACACTGCGTCGACTACCTGAACTCTCCGGAGTTAACGAGTTCAACTCAAACGAGACAAGGGAGACAGTTTGAATTTGACTTTCGATTCGGCAACACCTCTCTAGTATACCAACAGTATCAGTGCAGTCACTCTAATCTGAAATAAAAACACTTTATGGTGAATTAAGAAGTACAGCTTTGGAATAGTTGAAATGGAAGCGGGAGTGAACTTCGTGTTACTAGCGCGCCAACAAGCCTCCGATAACGATTACGTGACGGCTTTCAACACCTACATAAATGCAGTTGACATACAGCCAGCAATCAGGCAAAAAATTGAAAAAGAATTCAGAACAGTTTTCTTGAAAATGAACGAAGAACTCGCCAAACAACAGAATAAGGTGGATATTTTTAGCAACTTTGAGAGAGTCACTAAAATATTCCCAGGCAACTTCGATCTGCTCAACGACATCGGTACTTATCTATACAAATACAACTATATCACCGAAGCGCTTGATCACTTCGAGAAAGCTTTAAGCGTCGACACCAGTCACGTCAAAGTCGAGAAGTATTTGAACAACGCGAAAAGTTCCCTCTTTCCGAGAAGCATATTCAGAAGTCTCAATGACAAAGTGCGTAATGACGCGTACAGAGATGCCATCAAAATTATTATAAACCCCGCTACAGATACTGTCATACACATAGACGCGGGAACAGGACTATTGGCTTTGTACGCCACCGAATGTAACCCAATAGCGGTCACCGCTTGTGAATCTTCCAACACGATGGTTCAACTGGCGGAACGCGTGATGCAAGAAAACAACGCGTCAGAAGTAGTTATCGTCAACCAACCATCAGTGATTTCAAACCAAACCGACATTTACGGTTTAAGGTCTATATTACTAACTGACATGATTGACGCGGGACTGTTTGGAAATTATATTCTACAATCCCTCTACCACGCTCGAGAAAACTTGTTGCATAAAGACAGTAAAATAATTCCTGGGAAAGCTGAATTCTTCGTGGTCGGCGTCAACTGTGTTGAACTCAATAACAAATACAAGTTGTGTCAGCACACGAAGAATATTCTCAACGTCCCACAACAGAACGTACACACCGCTTGTTTCGCAGAGACGTACTACAGCGAAGATGTGCATTTGTATGAGAACCTGAAATACATATGTGAGCCGTACTCCCTGTTCACCATAGACTTCAACAGCCCCGAGGAGGTCATAGAGATGCTGAACAGACAGAGGCCTTACAACGCCGTATTCAATCCCACGGTGGACGATGAAATGAATATGGTTGTCGGTTGGTTTAACCTACACTTGACCGACGATATTATGTTAACTAGTGACCCGAGATCGGAAAACAGGACAAAATCGTTTCAGCAAGCCGTGTTCTTCGATATTATCCCGAGAAAGATACGACGGAACGAAAGCTTCATCGTTCCCTTTGTACCGTACGGCGGAAGACTGATGGCGTTACAAGAACCGGGTCAGGCTGTCGCAAGAGTTTCACATGAAACATTAATCTTCTTGAACGATACCGAATACATGAACATGATAACAAAATCTATTGCGATAGTGTGTTTGCACCTAGGACAGACAATGAGTGTAGAAAATGTTGACATTGTAGACTTAAGCCCGTTTCCTCTGTTCGGAGTACTGATGCTGATACGGGGTGCCAATTCACTCATTTGTAAAGCGAAGACTAGAATGGATGTAGCTTTCCTGAAATCTGTACTGGAGGAAAACGGAATATCAGCAAGTAAAGTCACTATATTGGTGTCGGATTCTTGGTCTCGTGAAGTATTCAATAACAAGAAGTTCCATGTGATTTTCACCAACATATTTGATTATAGCGGAGAGATCGATCTCAGACAAAAGAGACTATTCCACGATCTACAAAAGTGGCACTTGACTTCTAATGGTATATGTTTACCCGCATCCGTGACCGTCATGGGACAATTAGTATGGAGTGAGGACTTGGAAATGAGTAATAACGTAGTGGACGACAACGTGGGCTGCCGCATGGCGAAACATGTGAACCGGTACCAAGCCTCGCAGCTAAGTTACTTGGACATCACACAATTACATTTTCATCCTTTATCTGAAGCGTTTGAAATAGCTTCATGTGAGGATATGTCCTCAACCTTGGTGCAAGTGCCAGTTCTAAAGGACGGAGAATGTAACGATATACTTTGTTGTTACAAATTGGAGATGATTGACGGTTGGAATGTCACCTGCACGAATAGAAGGAACAGTCATATTTCAAGTACGGCGTACATGACCAATCCTCTCAGTAAAGTCTTTAAAGACGATGAAGTAAATGTTCTTCTTTGTGTGGACGTTCACGGAACTTTTAAGTTAGCACTCGATGTTGAACATTATTGACTTAGTCTGTGATTTGTATATTTCTCTTTTAAATATAGGAAACATTATTATGTTCGTCTACTGGTGATGTTAGTGTTCAATCACTACGTTAAATTGTTTTTATTTGTAACTATGTATCATATTCTGTTTAATTTATATATTGCAATAATACTGAATCACAATGCCGCCTTAATTGATTACGATAAAAAATATTATGTAAATATCTGTTAAAGTCATAGTATATAGTCAGCCTGTCTGAGTAAAAATAAACTAGATTAATAAAAAAAAATCACCAACTTTTTATTTTACATGAAATTCTCCACGAATCTGAATCTGAATCTGAAATAAGGTTTTCTTATACAATTAAATCATTTACCACTGAAGTGAAGGCCACTGTTAATGGCGGCCTCACGACAGCGACGGCAGTGCTTTGGCGGGGGTTCGAAATCGCAACCACTTGACTGCAAGTTTGATGCCTTAGTCATTACGACACCGACGCTTTTTTATTTCTTCTTTAATAAATAATAACATTCCGACAATACTATTAAATCAGTGGGCTAGGGTTTATCTTAGCAAACATTTTACAAGTCTTTCAATAATTATTAATTTACCCAAATATAATTAGCTAATCACTATAAAGTACGTACGTAACGTACTTCGTTTTGATTCAGTCATGGTGAGAATATTTCTTAAATGTATTCAGCATCCAACTAAGAAAGTTAAAGCTTATTTTTTAGTGTACATCTTTTACTTCGTTGTTATAAATATTCCCCTCCCCACACAACAAAAACAAGTGCAGATCAATTATTACACAAATGTTGTGTCTTCCTACACGGTACTAATCTTATTTCTTATTTAATATAGGTGTTTTGATTTTTCTTTTCGGGCTCTGTTTTCTATAAAATTATGTAATATTTCGCTGGATTTATACCGTTAGTAGAAGGAAACTGAATTTGAGACTTGAAGCTAGTCTTTTCTTGTTCGCACGACTCTACAACACACTACGTGTAGGTATTTCATGTGGATATGTATTTGAAGTCTGCTCAAACTGTTCAATTCAGATCGATCTTTCTACAAAACCCTCCAGTGAATAGACGTGTAAACTATTACTTTTCTCAAGCCTACCTTCAAACTGCATTCATACCATAACGTGATAAAGACAATTCCAAACAAACATCTTTTTGTAAAAGATAATCCGTTTACTTAGGGTCTGATAATAAATCACTTCTAGGAGTACACTACGTTCGTTATCTAACATATATTAAGCCTAATTGCTACAAGAAAGGGACGCCTTAATCCTTTTAGAATGTTACCCTTTACTACAATACAAGTCACTTGCCAATCCCACCGACAACTAATTACATGTCAATTACCTTTAAAAATTACAAAAGAGTTAATAATAAAAAGAGACAATAAGCTAATCACCCCCAACCACTCTGTGCCCGACACTGCGTCGACTACCTGAACTCTCCGGAGTTAACGAGTTCAACTCAAACGAGACAAGGGAGACAGTTTGAATTTGACTTTCGATTCGGCAACACCTCTCTAGTATACCAACAGTATCAGTGCAGTCACTCTAATCTGAAATAAAAACACTTTATGGTGAATTAAGAAGTACAGCTTTGGAATAGTTGAAATGGAAGCGGGAGTGAACTTCGTGTTACTAGCGCGCCAACAAGCCTCCGATAACGATTACGTGACGGCTTTCAACACCTACATAAATGCAGTTGACATACAGCCAGCAATCAGGCAAAAAATTGAAAAAGAATTCAGAACAGTTTTCTTGAAAATGAACGAAGAACTCGCCAAACAACAGAATAAGGTGGATATTTTTAGCAACTTTGAGAGAGTCACTAAAATATTCCCAGGCAACTTCGATCTGCTCAACGACATCGGTACTTATCTATACAAATACAACTATATCACCGAAGCGCTTGATCACTTCGAGAAAGCTTTAAGCGTCGACACCAGTCACGTCAAAGTCGAGAAGTATTTGAACAACGCGAAAAGTTCCCTCTTTCCGAGAAGCATATTCAGAAGTCTCAATGACAAAGTGCGTAATGACGCGTACAGAGATGCCATCAAAATTATTATAAACCCCGCTACAGATACTGTCATACACATAGACGCGGGAACAGGACTATTGGCTTTGTACGCCACCGAATGTAACCCAATAGCGGTCACCGCTTGTGAATCTTCCAACACGATGGTTCAACTGGCGGAACGCGTGATGCAAGAAAACAACGCGTCAGAAGTAGTTATCGTCAACCAACCATCAGTGATTTCAAACCAAACCGACATTTACGGTTTAAGGTCTATATTACTAACTGACATGATTGACGCGGGACTGTTTGGAAATTATATTCTACAATCCCTCTACCACGCTCGAGAAAACTTGTTGCATAAGGACAGTAAAATAATTCCTGGGAAAGCTGAATTCTTCGTGGTCGGCGTCAACTGTGTTGAACTCAATAACAAATACAAGTTGTGTCAGCACACGAAGAATATTCTCAACGTCCCACAACAGAACGTACACACCGCTTGTTTCGCAGAGACGTACTACAGCGAAGATGTGCATTTGTATGAGAACCTGAAATACATATGTATGTGAGCCGTACTCCCTGTTCACCATAGACTTCAACAGCCCCGAGGAGGTCATAGAGATGCTGAACAGACAGAGGCCTTACAACGCCGTATTCAATCCCACGGTGGACGATGAAATGAATATGGTTGTCGGTTGGTTTAACCTACACTTGACCGACGATATTATGTTAACTAGTGATCCGAGATCGGAAAACAGGACAAAATCGTTTCAGCAAGCCGTGTTCTTCGATATTATCCCGAGAAAGATACGACGGAACGAAAGCTTCATCGTTCCCTTTGTACCGTACGGCGGAAGACTGATGGCGTTACAAGAACCGGGTCAGGCTGTCGCAAGAGTTTCACATGAAACATTAATCTTCTTGAACGATACCGAATACATGAACATGATAACAAAATCTATTGCGATAGTGTGTTTGCACCTAGGACAGACAATGAGTGTAGAAAATGTTGACATTGTAGACTTAAGCCCGTTTCCTCTGTTCGGAGTACTGATGCTGATACGGGGGTGCCAATTCACTCATTTGTAAAGCGAAGACTAGAGTGGATGTAGCTTTCCTGAAATCTGTACTGGAGGAAAACGGAATATCAGCAAGTAAAGTCACTATATTGGTGTCGGACTCTTGGTCTCGTGAAGTATTCAATAACAAGAAGTTCCATGTGATTTTCACCAACATATTTGATTATAGCGGAGAGATCGATCTCAGACAAAAGAGACTATTCCACGATCTACAAAAGTGGCACTTGACTTCTAATGGTATATGTTTACCCGCATCCGTGACCATCATGGGACAATTAGTATGGAGTGAGGACTTGGAAATGAGTAATAACGTAGTGGACGACAACGTGGGCTGCCGCATGGCGAAACATGTGAACCGGTACCAAGCCTCGCAGCTAAGTTACTTGGACATCACACAATTACATTTTCATCCTTTATCTGAAGCGTTTGAAATAGCTTCATGTGAGGATATGTCCTCAACCTTGGTGCAAGTGCCAGTTCTAAAGGACGGAGAATGTAACGCTATACTTTGTTGGTACAAATTGGAGATGATTGACGGTTGGAATGTCACCTGCACGAATAGAAGGAACAGTCATATTTCAAGTACGGCGTACATGACCAATCCTCTCAGTAAAGTCTTTAAAGACGATGAAGTAAATGTTCTTCTTTGTGTGGACGTTCACGGAACTTTTAAGTTAGCACTCGATGTTGAACATTATTGACTTAGTCTGTGATTTGTATATTTCTCTTTTAAATATAGGAAACATTATTATGTTCGTCTACTGGTGATGTTAGTGTTCAATCACTACGTTAAATTGTTTTTATTTGTAACTATGTATCATATTCTGTTTAATTTATATATTGCAATAATACTGAATCACAATGCCGCCTTAATTGATAAAAAATATTATGTAAATATCTGTTAAAGTCATAGTATATAGTCAGCCTGTCTGAGTAAAAATAAACTAGATTAATAAAAAAAAATCACCAACTTTTTATTTTACATGAAATTCTCCACGAATCTGAATCTGAATCTAAAATAAGGTTTTCTTATACAATTAAATCATTTACCACTGAAGTGAAGGCCACTGTTAATGGCGGCCTCACGACAGCGACGGCAGTGCTTTGGCGGGGGTTCGAAATCGCAACCACTTGACTGCAAGTTTGATGCCTTAGTCATTACGACACCGACGCTTTTTTATTTCTTCTTTAATAAACAATAACATTCCGACAATACTATTAAATCAGTGGGCTAGGGTTTATCTTAGCAAACATTTTACAAGTCTTTCAATAATTATTAATTTACCCAAATATAATTAGCTAATCACTATAAAGTACGTACGTAACGTACTTCGTTTTGATTCAGTCATGGTGAGAATATTTCTTAAATGTATTCAGCATCCAACTAAGAAAGTTAAAGCTTAATTTTTAGTGTACATCTTTTACTTCGTTGTTATAAATATTCCCCTCCCCACACAACAAAAACAAGTGCAGATCAATTATTACACAAATGTTGTGTCTTCCTACACGGTACTAATCTTATTTCTTATTTAATATAGGTGTTTTGATTTTTCATTTCGGGCTCTGTTTTCTATAAAATTATGTAATATTTCGCTGGATTTATACCGTTAGTAGAAGGAAACTGAATTTGAGACTTGAAGCTAGTCTTTTCTTGTTCGCACGACTCTACAACACACTACGTGTAGGTATTTCATGTGGATATGTATTTGAAGTCTGCTCAAACTGTTCAATTCAGATCGATCTTTCTACAAAACCCTCCAGTGAATAGACGTGTAAACTATTACTTTTCTCAAGCCTACCTTCAAACTGCATTCATACCATAACGTGATAAAGACAATTCCAAACAAACATCTTTTTGTAAAAGATAATCCGTTTACTTAGGGTCTGATAATAAATCACTTCTAGGAGTACACTACGTTCGTTATCTAACATATATTAAGCCTAATTGCTACAAGAAAGGGACGCCTTAATCCTTTTAGAATGTTACCCTTTACTACAATACAAGTCACTTGCCAATCCCACCGACAACTAATTACATGTCAATTACCTTTAAAAATTACAAAAGAGTTAATAATAAAAAGAGACAATAAGCTAATCACCCCCAACCACTCTGTGCCCGACACTGCGTCGACTACCTGAACTCTCCGGAGTTAACGAGTTCAACTCAAACGAGACAAGGGAGACAGTTTGAGAGTGTTTCGGACTGTCGTGGCGAACGGACGTGCTTGCGCTCCGACCGCCATCGTACGGGCGCCCCTAACACTGCTTATTTTAATATTTAATATTTGTTAAATATTATTATTTGCACCCGAATTGTACTTGTACATTCGGAGGCGAATACCTTCCCCGAGAAAGCCAGCGTGTAAACCTTCGCCGCGGGGTGGGGTCTCCGACCCTAACCTCTACGGTGATGGCAAACATGCCAAGGCGCCACGAGGACGGATCCAGCAACATCAAGAACACCAGCAGCGAAGAGAAAGGCTCGACCGACGCAGCGCTGCAGGACCAGCGACAAAAATACCAGGGCGACCTGAGTATTTTCAACTCCCTTCGAGAGAAGGGAGAAATGTCGCAGGGTCTGCAGCGCTGGTTGGAGGCGTACTTCCGAGTAATGGAAGTACATATTGGCGACAAGAAAAAGGAGGACCTCACTGCCCAGGATGTACACATCCTGACAGCGGTGGGGTCAGCACTGCCGCCTACCGTAACGCCTATACCAGGCAAGCGGAGGCGGGAAGAAGACCCGGAGCCGCAAGCGGCGAAGAGGACAATAGTAGAGGCTTCCCTAACCTCGGACTCCGAGGAAGGGGATAGCGAGGAGATGGACGTCCAAGTCCTCTCCACCTCGCCCGAACCGAATCCAGTAATACTGGAAGTCGAACGGGCCCCTACGCCTACACCCAGGCCAAGGACAGCAGCAGCTGTACTTGCCGCACCACCACCCCAGAAACCCACAACAACAACTCAGAGGCCCATAACAACAAAAACGAGGCCCATAACAACACCAGGCCCTTCCAAGGCGCCCACTACCCAGACGTCAACAAGGAGACAACCAATCCTTGTAGTGGACCGTCTGGAGAACTGGACGACCCACATGAAGGAGTTGACCGCCAAAATCGGTCACCCACCCAGCGTGAGGCCCTTTGGGAAGGGATTTAAATTCACTCCCAAAGAGGACGCCGAATTCAGAGTCATTCAGGCTCACCTGGACGACCTAGGACAAGACAAGGCGCCTTACTACGCCATCGCTCCACCACACCAGAAGCCCCTGAAAATGGCTATCCGGGGCTTACCTGCGGACACTCCCACAGAAGAAATAGTGGAGGACTTGACCAGCAAGGGAGTGCCAGTCAAGTTTGCGAAGCACATCCGTGCTCGCACTAGCAGACCCGGATGCATCTTCTTCGCAGAAGTGGAGAAGAGCCCGACCGCAACCAAGGCCTACAACATTGACGAGGTCTTGCTCATGCCAGGCGTCGTCATAGAGGCCTGGAGGGGCAAGAAAGGACCCTCTCAATGTCACCGCTGCCAAGGCTTCCGCCACAGTTCACAGAACTGTCACAGGCGCCTAGCCTGTGTGCGATGCGGTGGCGAGCACCAGGCGCACAACTGCCCTCGACCAAAGGAGGAGCCACCCACGTGCGCCAACTGCCAAGGCCCGCATCCAGCCTGCAGTGCGGCGTGCCCCGTCTACAAGCGGGAAGCCCGCAACAAGAAGGCGGGACTCACGCCGAGGACTGGCCCGCCCAAGGTCATCGACCAACCAAACGTGGTCGTCGACTCGGCACCCACCACGCTGATGGCCGAAGCAAACCCGGGGTCAAGCTCCACCAAAAAGAGGAGAAGGCACCGAAGAAAGAAGGCGGCCCAGGAAAAGCCAACCACACCTGCGGCGGCACCCAAAAACTGCAGCCCAGCAGCCAAGGACCCGGAGAGGGACCAACTCGCTGCCTTGCTCATGCTGTTCGCACAGCGTGTTAAGGCAGGCGAGATAAACACAACAGGACTGCTGCAAACACTCTCCACCAATGGATAAGCCGCTCAGGGTGGTTCATTGGAACGCGGAGACGCTGAAATCCAAGATAGGCCTACTACGCCTATTTCTCAAGGAACAGCGGGTCGATATCATGCTGATAAGCGAGACCCACCTGAAGGCCAACAGGCCACTCAAGATCCCAGGGTACATTGTGTACCGCCAAGATGAGGTCTCGCCAAGAGGCGAAGCATATCGTGGACTCGCTGTCCTAGTGAAGAGGACAGTAGTGCATCAACCCGTCGAACCGAAGAGACTCGATACCATGTATGCGCTTGGTATCGACGTCCAAATCGGCAGGCGGGAGATGCGCCTCTACGCGGCCTATCGAGCTCCGAATCAGAGAGCCCGCGTTGATGAACTCCGGAGCCTTCTCCAACATACGACGCCGACCATAATCGCGGGAGACCTGAACGCAAAGCACCAAGCATGGCACAACACCACCAACAACGCAATGGGAAATCTCCTTATGCAAGACTCCGATATGCATAACTATGAAATCGCTGGCCCCAGAGAACCCACTAGATTGGACCCAGCGGGCTATAGTGATAGCGTACTGGACATCATAGTGTTCAAAGGACTAAGAGCACCTCCAGTACAGGAAGTGCTCGAGGACCTACCATCGGACCACAGGCCGGTGCTACTCGTGTTCAGGGAGCCCGCGGCTACGGTCGGCCCACCGAAGCCCACAGTCCACACAGACTGGAGGGCTTACCAAGAAACCCTAGCGGGTTACAGCCGCCCTACGGTTGTAAAAACGCCAGTGGAAGTCGATGAAGCCGCCGAAGAAATCACCGGAGCTATCCAAGCCGCACTTCGAGTCTCCTCGAGCACTAGACCGAGCAGCGAGCGACAGAACCCTCTGCCCGCTCGGCTCCGTAAAATGCTCGAGGAGAAGCGAGAGGCTAAGAAGCTCTGGCAGAGAACTCGGCACCCCCGAGACAAGACCCGATACAACCGCCTTACCAACTCGTTCAAGGCTGCTCTTTGGGAGCACAGAGGTGACGCATGGGAGAACTTCCTTATAGATATCGAGGACGAACAGCCCTCGGTACACCGACTCTGCAGGGAACTGACTGCAGAACCAAACCCCACGCGCCCCCTGTTCGCTGAGGACGGGCAAATACGCTACAAAGCGCAAGACCGTGCCGAGATCATCGCGAGCAGCCTCGAAAAACAGTTCACACCTCACGACAATCAAGACGAGGACCACACTCGGGAGATAGAGGCGGCAACCCATCTCTACCTCTCGAGGCCCCTCGCCCAGTCTGAGGGTGAACTGCTCGTAACACCGAGCGAGGTTGCTACGATGATCAGGAAAACCAACCCACGGAAAGCACCTGGTGAAGACGGAATACCGAACACTGCACTGCAGCGACTTCCACTGAAATCACTCATAGCGTTGACACAACTGTTCAACGGTATCCTGAGGACCGGCCACTTCCCTAACATCTGGAAGCGGGGTCGGGTTATCGTACTTCCGAAGCCCGGCAAGGACCTCAGAAAACCGGAGAACTACCGGCCCATCACACTCCTCTCGACGACGTCCAAGGTGTTCGAGCGCTTACTGCTAGTAAGGGCTCAACCCCACATCCGGCTGAGGCCCGAGCAATTTGGATTTCGTCAGGAGCACTCCACCACGCTCCAGCTGACTCGTGTCCTAGACGAGATGGCTACGTGGTTGAACAAGGGCGGGAGCACGGTGACCGTGATGCTCGACATGGAGAAGGCGTTCGACAGAGTGTGGCATGAAGGTCTCATCCACAAGCTGTCGACATCGTCTCTACCACGAAAAGTAGTCGCGATCATCGCATCGTTCCTGACCCAGAGAACCTTCCGTGTGGCTATAGAGGATACCACATCGGAAATCAAAACCATCAGTGCCGGAGTCCCGCAAGGGAGCTGTCTGTCACCGGCCTTGTACGCCCACTACACGGATGACATCCCTGTAGTCGGAGACGTCAAGCTGGCACTGTTTGCAGACGATGCCGCGTACTTGTCAAGTTCACGCAACGCCGCACACGCTGCACGGAAATTGCGCCCCACACTCGATGCCCTTCCGGGCTGGCTGAAGCGATGGAGGCTCAAGTGCAACGTGTCGAAGACCCAGGCGATGATAACCGGTATGGCACACTACCCGCCAAACCTACGTCTGATGGAAGAGGACATCCCATGGTCCCCAAAGGTCAAGTACCTGGGAATCACCATCGACAGATCACTGTCGATGAACCACCACGTCGAGACCATCACAGCGAAGGCCAGAGCTGCGCGGACGAAGCTGCGTCCCCTGCTATCCTCCGGATACCAGTAAGTGCCAAACTAGGCATTTACAAAACATATATCAGGTCGCGCCTCACCTACGGTGGGCCCGCCTGGTACAACTTGATAGCAGGGACATCGCGCCAACGTTTGCAGGCTGTAGAGAACAGCTGCCTTCGCATGGTGGTCGACGCCCCCAGGTACCTCAGGAATGCAACAATCCACCGAGACCTGAAGTGGGAACCAATAAAGGAGTTTGTGAGCAGACTCGCCACGGGGATGTTTGAGCGGGCTGACCGCTCGAAACTTCCCCACCTGGTAGGTATTGCTCCGCTCCCACATCCAGACGACACAACACTCATCCGGAGGCGACTCAAACGCCCCGCTCGGGAGCTCATATCAGTTCCTTCGAGCGGGGCATTGGCTTTGCCATCGGATGCAGATAGCCAACCACCGACCTCTCGCAGGCGGCTCGCTGGACCCCTCTTCAGAGGAGCGATCGGCGAGCAAACCTCGAGGCCGGTGAGCTAACTCCAATGACCGGCTCACAGTGGTGAGCTGCGAGGAAAATCACTATAAGGAGCCCAGTGCTTCAAATAGTCTCCCCACCCCCCTCAACAGGGGTGAGATGATACCAGATGATGAGACAGTTTGAATTTGACTTTCGATTCGGCAACACCTCTCTAGTATACCAACAGTATCAGTGCAGTCACTCTAATCTGAAATAAAAAGACTTTATGGTGAATTAAGAAGTACAGCTTTGGAATAGTTGAAATGGAAGCGGGAGTGAACTTCGTGTTACTAGCGCGCCAACAAGCCTCCGATAACGATTACGTGACGGCTTTCAACACCTACATAAATGCAGTTGACATACAGCCAGCAATCAGGCAAAAAATTGAAAAAGAATTCAGAACAGTTTTCTTGAAAATGAACGAAGAACTCGCCAAACAACAGAATAAGGTGGATATTTTTAGCAACTTTGAGAGAGTCACTAAAATATTCCCAGGCAACTTCGATCTGCTCAACGACATCGGTACTTATCTATAAAAATACAACTATATCACCGAAGCGCTTGATCACTTCGAGAAAGCTTTAAGCGTCGACACCAGTCACGTCAAAGTCGAGAAGTATTTGAACAACGCGAAAAGTTCCCTCTTTCCGAGAAGCATATTCAGAAGTCTCAATGACAAAGTGCGTAATGACGCGTACAGAGATGCCATCAAAATTATTATAAACCCCGCTACAGATACTGTCATACACATAGACGCGGGAACAGGACTATTGGCTTTGTACGCCACCGAATGTAACCCAATAGCGGTCACCGCTTGTGAATCTTCCAACACGATGGTTCAACTGGCGGAACGCGTGATGCAAGAAAACAACGCGTCAGAAGTAGTTATCGTCAACCAACCATCAGTGATTTCAAACCAAACCGACATTTACGGTTTAAGGTCTATATTACTAACTGACATGATTGACGCGGGACTGTTTGGAAATTATATTCTACAATCCCTCTACCACGCTCGAGAAAACTTGTTGCATAAGGACAGTAAAATAATTCCTGGGAAAGCTGAATTCTTCGTGGTCGGCGTCAACTGTGTTGAACTCAATAACAAATACAAGTTGTGTCAGCACACGAAGAATATTCTCAACGTCCCACAACAGAACGTACACACCGCTTGTTTCGCAGAGACGTACTACAGCGAAGATGTGCATTTGTATGAGAACCTGAAATACATATGTATGTGAGCCGTACTCCCTGTTCACCATAGACTTCAACAGCCCCGAGGAGGTCATAGAGATGCTGAACAGACAGAGGCCTTACAACGCCGTATTCAATCCCACGGTGGTCGATGAAATGAATATGGTTGTCGGTTGGTTTAACCTACACTTGACCGACGATATTATGTTAACTAGTGATCCGAGATCGGAAAACAGGACAAAATCGTTTCAGCAAGCCGTGTTCTTCGATATTATCCCGAGAAAGATACGACGGAACGAAAGCTTCATCGTTCCCTTTGTACCGTACGGCGGAAGACTGATGGCGTTACAAGAACCGGGTCAGGCTGTCGCAAGAGTTTCACATGAAACATTAATCTTCTTGAACGATACCGAATACATGAACATGATAACAAAATCTATTGCGATAGTGTGTTTGCACCTAGGACAGACAATGAGTGTAGAAAATGTTGACATTGTAGACTTAAGCCCGTTTCCTCTGTTCGGAGTACTGATGCTGATACGGGGTGCCAATTCACTCATTTGTAAAGCGAAGACTAGAGTGGATGTAGCTTTCCTGAAATCTGTACTGGAGGAAAACGGAATATCAGCAAGTAAAGTCACTATATTGGTGTCGGACTCTTGGTCTCGTGAAGTATTCAATAACAAGAAGTTCCATGTGATTTTCACCAACATATTTGATTATAGCGGAGAGATCGATCTCAGACAAAAGAGACTATTCCACGATCTACAAAAGTGGCACTTGACTTCTAATGGTATATGTTTACCCGCATCCGTGACCGTCATGGGACAATTAGTATGGAGTGAGGACTTGGAAATGAGTAATAACGTAGTGGACGACAACGTGGGCTGCCGCATGGCGAAACATGTGAACCGGTACCAAGCCTCGCAGCTAAGTTACTTGGACATCACACAATTACATTTTCATCCTTTATCTGAAGCGTTTGAAATAGCTTCATGTGAGGATATGTCCTCAACCTTGGTGCAAGTGCCAGTTCTAAAGGACGGAGAATGTAACGCTATACTTTGTTGGTACAAATTGGAGATGATTGACGGTTGGAATGTCACCTGCACGAATAGAAGGAACAGTCATATTTCAAGTACGGCGTACATGACCAATCCTCTCAGTAAAGTCTTTAAAGACGATGAAGTAAATGTTCTTCTTTGTGTGGACGTTCACGGAACTTTTAAGTTAGCACTCGATGTTGAACATTATTGACTTAGTCTGTGATTTGTATATTTCTCTTTTAAATATAGGAAACATTATTATGTTCGTCTACTGGTGATGTTAGTGTTCAATCACTACGTTAAATTGTTTTTATTTGTAACTATGTATCATATTCTGTTTAATTTATATATTGCAATAATACTGAATCACAATGCCGCCTTAATTGATTACGATAAAAAATATTATGTAAATATCTGTTAAAGTCATAGTATATAGTCAGCCTGTCTGAGTAAAAATAAACTAGATTAATAAAAAAAAATCACCAACTTTTTATTTTACATGAAATTCTCCACGAATCTGAATCTGAATCTGAAATAAGGTTTTCTTATACAATTAAATCATTTACCACTGAAGTGAAGGCCACTGTTAATGGCGGCCTCACGACAGCGACGGCAGTGCTTTGGCGGGGGTTCGAAATCGCAACCACTTGACTGCAAGTTTGATGCCTTAGTCATTACGACACCGACGCTTTTTTATTTCTTCTTTAATAAACAATAACATTCCGACAATACTATTAAATCAGTGGGCTAGGGTTTATCTTAGCAAACATTTTACAAGTCTTTCAATAATTATTAATTTACCCAAATATAATTAGCTAATCACTATAAAGTACGTACGTAACGTACTTCGTTTTGATTCAGTCATGGTGAGAATATTTCTTAAATGTATTCAGCATCCAACTAAGAAAGTTAAAGCTTATTTTTTAGTGTACATCTTTTACTTCGTTGTTATAAATATTCCCCTCCCCACACAACAAAAACAAGTGCAGATCAATTATTACACAAATGTTGTGTCTTCCTACACGGTACTAATCTTATTTCTTATTTAATATAGGTGTTTTGATTTTTCATTTCGGGCTCTGTTTTCTATAAAATTATGTAATATTTCGCTGGATTTATACCGTTAGTAGAAGGAAACTGAATTTGAGACTTGAAGCTAGTCTTTTCTTGTTCGCACGACTCTACAACACACTACGTGTAGGTATTTCATGTGGATATGTATTTGAAGTCTGCTCAAACTGTTCAATTCAGATCGATCTTTCTACAAAACCCTCCAGTGAATAGACGTGTAAACTATTACTTTTCTCAAGCCTACCTTCAAACTGCATTCATACCATAACGTGATAAAGACAATTCCAAACAAACATCTTTTTGTAAAAGATAATCCGTTTACTTAGGGTCTGATAATAAATCACTTCTAGGAGTACACTACGTTCGTTATCTAACATATATTAAGCCTAATTGCTACAAGAAAGGGACGCCTTAATCCTTTTAGAATGTTACCCTTTACTACAATACAAGTCACTTGCCAATCCCACCGACAACTAATTACATGTCAATTACCTTTAAAAATTACAAAAGAGTTAATAATAAAAAGAGACAATAAGCTAATCACCCCAACCACTCTGTGCCCGACACTGCGTCGACTACCTGAACTCTCCGGAGTTAACGAGTTCAACTCAAACGAGACAAGGGAGACAGTTTGAATTTGACTTTCGATTCGGCAACACCTCTCTAGTATACCAACAGTATCAGTGCAGTCACTCTAATCTGAAATAAAAAGACTTTATGGTGAATTAAGAAGTACAGCTTTGGAATAGTTGAAATGGAAGCGGGAGTGAACTTCGTGTTACTAGCGCGCCAACAAGCCTCCGATAACGATTACGTGACGGCTTTCAACACCTACATAAATGCAGTTGACATACAGCCAGCAATCAGGCAAAAAATTGAAAAAGAATTCAGAACAGTTTTCTTGAAAATGAACGAAGAACTCGCCAAACAACAGAATAAGGTGGATATTTTTAGCAACTTTGAGAGAGTCACTAAAATATTCCCAGGCAACTTCGATCTGCTCAACGACATCGGTACTTATCTATACAAATACAACTATATCACCGAAGCGCTTGATCACTTCGAGAAAGCTTTAAGCGTCGACACCAGTCACGTCAAAGTCGAGAAGTATTTGAACAACGCGAAAAGTTCCCTCTTTCCGAGAAGCATATTCAGAAGTCTCCATGACAAAGTGCGTAATGACGCGTACAGAGATGCCATCAAAATTATTATAAACCCCGCTACAGATACTGTCATACACATAGACGCGGGAACAGGACTATTGGCTTTGTACGCCACCGAATGTAACCCAATAGCGGTCACCGCTTGTGAATCTTCCAACACGATGGTTCAACTGGCGGAACGCGTGATGCAAGAAAACAACGCGTCAGAAGTAGTTATCGTCAACCAACCATCAGTGATTTCAAACCAAACCGACATTTACGGTTTAAGGTCTATATTACTAACTGACATGATTGACGCGGGACTGTTTGGAAATTATATTCTACAATCCCTCTACCACGCTCGAGAAAACTTGTTGCATAAGGACAGTAAAATAATTCCTGGGAAAGCTGAATTCTTCGTGGTCGGCGTCAACTGTGTTGAACTCAATAACAAATACAAGTTGTGTCAGCACACGAAGAATATTCTCAACGTCCCACAACAGAACGTACACACCGCTTGTTTCGCAGAGACGTACTACAGCGAAGATGTGCATTTGTATGAGAACCTGAAATACATATGTATGTGAGCCGTACTCCCTGTTCACCATAGACTTCAACAGCCCCGAGGAGGTCATAGAGATGCTGAACAGACAGAGGCCTTA
Source organism: Tyria jacobaeae (assembly GCA_947561695.1). Classification (NCBI taxonomy): domain Eukaryota; kingdom Metazoa; phylum Arthropoda; class Insecta; order Lepidoptera; family Erebidae; genus Tyria; species Tyria jacobaeae. The sequence goes on along the minus strand of OX387208.1, from coordinate 21,587,173 downwards.
CAACGCCGTATTCAATCCCACGGTGGACGATGAAATGAATATGGTTGTCGGTTGGTTTAACCTACACTTGACCGACGATATTATGTTAACTAGTGATCCGAGATCGGAAAACAGGACAAAATCGTTTCAGCAAGCCGTGTTCTTCGATATTATCCCGAGAAAGATACGACGGAACGAAAGCTTCATCGTTCCCTTTGTACCGTACGGCGGAAGACTGATGGCGTTACAAGAACCGGGTCAGGCTGTCGCAAGAGTTTCACATGAAACATTAATCTTCTTGAACGATACCGAATACATGAACATGATAACAAAATCTATTGCGATAGTGTGTTTGCACCTAGGACAGACAATGAGTGTAGAAAATGTTGACATTGTAGACTTAAGCCCGTTTCCTCTGTTCGGAGTACTGATGCTGATACGGGGTGCCAATTCACTCATTTGTAAAGCGAAGACTAGAGTGGATGTAGCTTTCCTGAAATCTGTACTGGAGGAAAACGGAATATCAGCAAGTAAAGTCACTATATTGGTGTCGGACTCTTGGTCTCGTGAAGTATTCAATAACAAGAAGTTCCATGTGATTTTCACCAACATATTTGATTATAGCGGAGAGATCGATCTCAGACAAAAGAGACTATTCCACGATCTACAAAAGTGGCACTTGACTTCTAATGGTATATGTTTACCCGCATCCGTGACCGTCATGGGACAATTAGTATGGAGTGAGGACTTGGAAATGAGTAATAACGTAGTGGACGACAACGTGGGCTGCCGCATGGCGAAACATGTGAACCGGTACCAAGCCTCGCAGCTAAGTTACTTGGACATCACACAATTACATTTTCATCCTTTATCTGAAGCGTTTGAAATAGCTTCATGTGAGGATATGTCCTCAACCTTGGTGCAAGTGCCAGTTCTAAAGGACGGAGAATGTAACGCTATACTTTGTTGGTACAAATTGGAGATGATTGACGGTTGGAATGTCACCTGCACGAATAGAAGGAACAGTCATATTTCAAGTACGGCGTACATGACCAATCCTCTCAGTAAAGTCTTTAAAGACGATGAAGTAAATGTTCTTCTTTGTGTGGACGTTCACGGAACTTTTAAGTTAGCACTCGATGTTGAACATTATTGACTTAGTCTGTGATTTGTATATTTCTCTTTTAAATATAGGAAACATTATTATGTTCGTCTACTGGTGATGTTAGTGTTAAATCACTACGTTAAATTGTTTTTATTTGTAACTATGTATCATATTCTGTTTAATTTATATATTGCAATAATACTGAATCACAATGCCGCCTTAATTGATTACGATAAAAAATATTATGTAAATATCTATTAAAGTCATAGTATATAGTCAGCCTGTCTGAGTAAAAATAAACTAGATTAATAAAAAAAAATCACCAACTTTTTATTTTACATGAAATTCTCCACGAATCTGAATCTGAATCTGAAATAAGGTTTTCTTATAAAATTAAATCATTTACCACTGAAGTGAAGGCCACTGTTAATGGCGGCCTCACGACAGCGACGGCAGTGCTTTGGCGGGGGTTCGAAATCGCAACCACTTGACTGCAAGTTTGATGCCTTAGTCATTACGACACCGACGCTTTTTTATTTCTTCTTTAATAAACAATAACATTCCGACAATACTATTAAATCAGTGGGCTAGGGTTTATCTTAGCAAACATTTTACAAGTCTTTCAATAATTATTAATTTACCCAAATATAATTAGCTAATCACTATAAAGTACGTACGTAACGTACTTCGTTTTGATTCAGTCATGGTGAGAATATTTCTTAAATGTATTCAGCATCCAACTAAGAAAGTTAAAGCTTATTTTTTAGTGTACATCTTTTACTTCGTTGTTATAAATATTCCCCTCCCCACACAACAAAAACAAGTGCAGATCAATTATTACACAAATGTTGTGTCTTCCTACACGGTACTAATCTTATTTCTTATTTAATATAGGTGTTTTGATTTTTCATTTCGGGCTCTGTTTTCTATAAAATTATGTAATATTTCGCTGGATTTATACCGTTAGTAGAAGGAAACTGAATTTGAGACTTGAAGCTAGTCTTTTCTTGTTCGCACGACTCTACAACACACTACGTGTAGGTATTTCATGTGGATATGTATTTGAAGTCTGCTCAAACTGTTCAATTCAGATCGATCTTTCTACAAAACCCTCCAGTGAATAGACGTGTAAACTATTACTTTTCTCAAGCCTACCTTCAAACTGCATTCATACCATAACGTGATAAAGACAATTCCAAACAAACATCTTTTTGTAAAAGATAATCCGTTTACTTAGGGTCTGATAATAAATCACTTCTAGGAGTACACTACGTTCGTTATCTAACATATATTAAGCCTAATTGCTACAAGAAAGGGACGCCTTAATCCTTTTAGAATGTTACCCTTTACTACAATACAAGTCACTTGCCAATCCCACCGATAACTAATTACATGTCAATTACCTTTAAAAATTACAAAAGAGTTAATAATAAAAAGAGACAATAAGCTAATCACCCCCAACCACTCTGTGCCCGACACTGCGTCGACTACCTGAACTCTCCGGAGTTAACGAGTTCAACTCAAACGAGACAAGGGAGACAGTTTGAATTTGACTTTCGATTCGGCAACACCTCTCTAGTATACCAACAGTATCAGTGCAGTCACTCTAATCTGAAATAAAAAGACTTTATGGTGAATTAAGAAGTACAGCTTTGGAATAGTTGAAATGGAAGCGGGAGTGAACTTCGTGTTACTAGCGCGCCAACAAGCCTCCGATAACGATTACGTGACGGCTTTCAACACCTACATAAATGCAGTTGACATACAGCCAGCAATCAGGCAAAAAATTGAAAAAGAATTCAGAACAGTTTTCTTGAAAATGAACGAAGAACTCGCCAAACAACAGAATAAGGTGGATATTTTTAGCAACTTTGAGAGAGTCACTAAAATATTCCCAGGCAACTTCGATCTGCTCAACGACATCGGTACTTATCTATACAAATACAACTATATCACCGAAGCGCTTGATCACTTCGAGAAAGCTTTAAGCGTCGACACCAGTCACGTCAAAGTCGAGAAGTATTTGAACAACGCGAAAAGTTCCCTCTTTCCGAGAAGCATATTCAGAAGTCTCAATGACAAAGTGCGTAATGACGCGTACAGAGATGCCATCAAAATTATTATAAACCCCGCTACAGATACTGTCATACACATAGACGCGGGAACAGGACTGTTGGCTTTGTACGCCACCGAATGTAACCCAATAGCGGTCACCGCTTGTGAATCTTCCAACACGATGGTTCAACTGGCGGAACGCGTGATGCAAGAAAACAACGCGTCAGAAGTAGTTATCGTCAACCAACCATCAGTGATTTCAAACCAAACCGACATTTACGGTTTAAGGTCTATATTACTAACTGACATGATTGACGCGGGACTGTTTGGAAATTATATTCTACAATCCCTCTACCACGCTCGAGAAAACTTGTTGCATAAGGACAGTAAAATAATTCCTGGGAAAGCTGAATTCTTCGTGGTCGGCGTCAACTGTGTTGAACTCAATAACAAATACAAGTTGTGTCAGCACACGAAGAATATTCTCAACGTCCCACAACAGAACGTACACACCGCTTGTTTCGCAGAGACGTACTACAGCGAAGATGTGCATTTGTATGAGAACCTGAAATACATATGTATGTGAGCCGTACTCCCTGTTCACCATAGACTTCAACAGCCCCGAGGAGGTCATAGAGATGCTGAACAGACAGAGGCCTTACAACGCCGTATTCAATCCCACGGTGGACGATGAAATGAATATGGTTGTCGGTTGGTTTAACCTACACTTGACCGACGATATTATGTTAACTAGTGATCCGAGATCGGAAAACAGGACAAAATCGTTTCAGCAAGCCGTGTTCTTCGATATTATCCCGAGAAAGATACGACGGAACGAAAGCTTCATCGTTCCCTTTGTACCGTACGGCGGAAGACTGATGGCGTTACAAGAACCGGGTCAGGCTGTCGCAAGAGTTTCACATGAAACATTAATCTTCTTGAACGATACCGAATACATGAACATGATAACAAAATCTATTGCGATAGTGTGTTTGCACCTAGGACAGACAATGAGTGTAGAAAATGTTGACATTGTAGACTTAAGCCCGTTTCCTCTGTTCGGAGTACTGATGCTGATACGGGGTGCCAATTCACTCATTTGTAAAGCGAAGACTAGAGTGGATGTAGCTTTCCTGAAATCTGTACTGGAGGAAAACGGAATATCAGCAAGTAAAGTCACTATATTGGTGTCGGACTCTTGGTCTCGTGAAGTATTCAATAACAAGAAGTTCCATGTGATTTTCACCAACATATTTGATTATAGCGGAGAGATCGATCTCAGACAAAAGAGACTATTCCACGATCTACAAAAGTGGCACTTGACTTCTAATGGTATATGTTTACCCGCATCCGTGACCGTCATGGGACAATTAGTATGGAGTGAGGACTTGGAAATGAGTAATAACGTAGTGGACGACAACGTGGGCTGCCGCATGGCGAAACATGTGAACCGGTACCAAGCCTCGCAGCTAAGTTACTTGGACATCACAAAATTACATTTTCATCCTTTATCTGAAGCGTTTGAAATAGCTTCATGTGAGGATATGTCCTCAACCTTGGTGCAAGTGCCAGTTCTAAAGGACGGAGAATGTAACGCTATACTTTGTTGGTACAAATTGGAGATGATTGACGGTTGGAATGTCACCTGCACGAATAGAAGGAACAGTCATATTTCAAGTACGGCGTACATGACCAATCCTCTCAGTAAAGTCTTTAAAGACGATGAAGTAAATGTTCTTCTTTGTGTGGACGTTCACGGAACTTTTAAGTTAGCACTCGATGTTGAACATTATTGACTTAGTCTGTGATTTGTATATTTCTCTTTTAAATATAGGAAACATTATTATGTTCGTCTACTGGTGATGTTAGTGTTCAATCACTACGTTAAATTGTTTTTATTTGTAACTATGTATCATATTCTGTTTAATTTATATATTGCAATAATACTGAATCACAATGCCGCCTTAATTGATTACGATAAAAAATATTATGTAAATATCTGTTAAAGTCATAGTATATAGTCAGCCTGTCTGAGTAAAAATAAACTAGATTAATAAAAAAAAATCACCAACTTTTTATTTTACATGAAATTCTCCACGAATCTGAATCTGAATCTGAAATAAGGTTTTCTTATACAATTAAATCATTTACCACTGAAGTGAAGGCCACTGTTAATGGCGGCCTCACGACAGCGACGGCAGTGCTTTGGCGGGGGTTCGAAATCGCAACCACTTGACTGCAAGTTTGATGCCTTAGTCATTACGACACCGACGCTTTTTTATTTCTTCTTTAATAAACAATAACATTCCGACAATACTATTAAATCAGTGGGCTAGGGTTTATCTTAGCAAACATTTTACAAGTCTTTCAATAATTATTAATTTACCCAAATATAATTAGCTAATCACTATAAAGTACGTACGTAACGTACTTCGTTTTGATTCAGTCATGGTGAGAATATTTCTTAAATGTATTCAGCATCCAACTAAGAAAGTTAAAGCTTATTTTTTAGTGTACATCTTTTACTTCGTTGTTATAAATATTCCCCTCCCCACACAACAAAAACAAGTGCAGATCAATTATTACACAAATGTTGTGTCTTCCTACACGGTACTAATCTTATTTCTTATTTAATATAGGTGTTTTGATTTTTCATTTCGGGCTCTGTTTTCTATAAAATTATGTAATATTTCGCTGGATTTATACCGTTAGTAGAAGGAAACTGAATTTGAGACTTGAAGCTAGTCTTTTCTTGTTCGCACGACTCTACAACACACTACGTGTAGGTATTTCATGTGGATATGTATTTGAAGTCTGCTCAAACTGTTCAATTCAGATCGATCTTTCTACAAAACCCTCCAGTGAATAGACGTGTAAACTATTACTTTTCTCAAGCCTACCTTCAAACTGCATTCATACCATAACGTGATAAAGACAATTCCAAACAAACATCTTTTTGTAAAAGATAATCCGTTTACTTAGGGTCTGATAATAAATCACTTCTAGGAGTACACTACGTTCGTTATCTAACATATATTAAGCCTAATTGCTACAAGAAAGGGACGCCTTAATCCTTTTAGAATGTTACCCTTTACTACAATACAAGTCACTTGCCAATCCCACCGACAACTAATTACATGTCAATTACCTTTAAAAATTACAAAAGAGTTAATAATAAAAAGAGACAATAAGCTAATCACCCCAACCACTCTGTGCCCGACACTGCGTCGACTACCTGAACTCTCCGGAGTTAACGAGTTCAACTCAAACGAGACAAGGGAGACAGTTTGTATTTGACTTTCGATTCGGCAACACCTCTCTAGTATACCAACAGTATCAGTGCAGTCACTCTAATCTGAAATAAAAAGACTTTATGGTGAATTAAGAAGTACAGCTTTGGAATAGTTGAAATGGAAGCGGGAGTGAACTTCGTGTTACTAGCGCGCCAACAAGCCTCCGATAACGATTACGTGACGGCTTTCAACACCTACATAAATGCAGTTGACATACAGCCAGCAATCAGGCAAAAAATTGAAAAAGAATTCAGAACAGTTTTCTTGAAAATGAACGAAGAACTCGCCAAACAACAGAATAAGGTGGATATTTTTAGCAACTTTGAGAGAGTCACTAAAATATTCCCAGGCAACTTCGATCTGCTCAACGACATCGGTACTTATCTATACAAATACAACTATATCACCGAAGCGCTTGATCACTTCGAGAAAGCTTTAAGCGTCGACACCAGTCACGTCAAAGTCGAGAAGTATTTGAACAACGCGAAAAGTTCCCTCTTTCCGAGAAGCATATTCAGAAGTCTCCATGACAAAGTGCGTAATGACGCGTACAGAGATGCCATCAAAATTATTATAAACCCCGCTACAGATACTGTCATACACATAGACGCGGGAACAGGACTATTGGCTTTGTACGCCACCGAATGTAACCCAATAGCGGTCACCGCTTGTGAATCTTCCAACACGATGGTTCAACTGGCGGAACGCGTGATGCAAGAAAACAACGCGTCAGAAGTAGTTATCGTCAACCAACCATCAGTGATTTCAAACCAAACCGACATTTACGGTTTAAGGTCTATATTACTAACTGACATGATTGACGCGGGACTGTTTGGAAATTATATTCTACAATCCCTCTACCACGCTCGAGAAAACTTGTTGCATAAGGACAGTAAAATAATTCCTGGGAAAGCTGAATTCTTCGTGGTCGGCGTCAACTGTGTTGAACTCAATAACAAATACAAGTTGTGTCAGCACACGAAGAATATTCTCAACGTCCCACAACAGAACGTACACACCGCTTGTTTCGCAGAGACGTACTACAGCGAAGATGTGCATTTGTATGAGAACCTGAAATACATATGTGAGCCGTACTCCCTGTTCACCATAGACTTCAACAGCCCCGAGGAGGTCATAGAGATGCTGAACAGACAGAGGCCTTACAACGCCGTATTCAATCCCACGGTGGACGATGAAATGAATATGGTTGTCGGTTGGTTTAACCTACACTTGACCGACGATATTATGTTAACTAGTGATCCGAGATCGGAAAACAGGACAAAATCGTTTCAGCAAGCCGTGTTCTTCGATATTATCCCGAGAAAGATACGACGGAACGAAAGCTTCATCGTTCCCTTTGTACCGTACGGCGGAAGACTGATGGCGTTACAAGAACCGGGTCAGGCTGTCGCAAGAGTTTCACATGAAACATTAATCTTCTTGAACGATACCGAATACATGAACATGATAACAAAATCTATTGCGATAGTGTGTTTGCACCTAGGACAGACAATGAGTGTAGAAAATGTTGACATTGTAGACTTAAGCCCGTTTCCTCTGTTCGGAGTACTGATGCTGATACGGGGTGCCAATTCACTCATTTGTAAAGCGAAGACTAGAGTGGATGTAGCTTTCCTGAAATCTGTACTGGAGGAAAACGGAATATCAGCAAGTAAAGTCACTATATTGGTGTCGGACTCTTGGTCTCGTGAAGTATTCAATAACAAGAAGTTCCATGTGATTTTCACCAACATATTTGATTATAGCGGAGAGATCGATCTCAGACAAAAGAGACTATTCCACGATCTACAAAAGTGGCACTTGACTTCTAATGGTATATGTTTACCCGCATCCGTGACCGTCATGGGACAATTAGTATGGAGTGAGGACTTGGAAATGAGTAATAACGTAGTGGACGACAACGTGGGCTGCCGCATGGCGAAACATGTGAACCGGTACCAAGCCTCGCAGCTAAGTTACTTGGACATCACACAATTACATTTTCATCCTTTATCTGAAGCGTTTGAAATAGCTTCATGTGAGGATATGTCCTCAACCTTGGTGCAAGTGCCAGTTCTAAAGGACGGAGAATGTAACGCTATACTTTGTTGGTACAAATTGGAGATGATTGACGGTTGGAATGTCACCTGCACGAATAGAAGGAACAGTCATATTTCAAGTACGGCGTACATGACCAATCCTCTCAGTAAAGTCTTTAAAGACGATGAAGTAAATGTTCTTCTTTGTGTGGACGTTCACGGAACTTTTAAGTTAGCACTCGATGTTGAACATTATTGACTTAGTCTGTGATTTGTATATTTCTCTTTTAAATATAGGAAACATTATTATGTTCGTCTACTGGTGATGTTAGTGTTCAATCACTACGTTAAATTGTTTTTATTTGTAACTATGTATCATATTCTGTTTAATTTATATATTGCAATGATACTGAATCACAATGCCGCCTTAATTGATTACGATAAAAAATATTATGTAAATATCTGTTAAAGTCATAGTATATAGTCAGCCTGTCTGAGTAAAAATAAACTAGATTAATAAAAAAAAATCACCAACTTTTTATTTTACATGAAATTCTCCACGAATCTGAATCTGAATCTGAAATAAGGTTTTCTTATACAATTAAATCGTTTACCACTGAAGTGAAGGCCACTGTTAATGGCGGCCTCACGACAGCGACGGCAGTGCTTTGGCGGGGGTTCGAAATCGCAACCACTTGACTGCAAGTTTGATGCCTTAGTCATTACGACACCGACGCTTTTTTATTTCTTCTTTAATAAACAATAACATTCCGACAATACTATTAAATCAGTGGGCTAGGGTTTATCTTAGCAAACATTTTACAAGTCTTTCAATAATTATTAATTTACCCAAATATAATTAGCTAATCACTATAAAGTACGTACGTAACGTACTTCGTTTTGATTCAGTCATGGTGAGAATATTTCTTAAATGTATTCAGCATCCAACTAAGAAAGTTAAAGCTTATTTTTTAGTGTACATCTTTTACTTCGTTGTTATAAATATTCCCCTCCCCACACAACAAAAACAAGTGCAGATCAATTATTACACAAATGTTGTGTCTTCCTACACGGTACTAATCTTATTTCTTATTTAATATAGGTGTTTTGATTTTTCATTTCGGGCTCTGTTTTCTATAAAATTATGTAATATTTCGCTGGATTTATACCGTTAGTAGAAGGAAACTGAATTTGAGACTTGAAGCTAGTCTTTTCTTGTTCGCACGACTCTACAACACACTACGTGTAGGTATTTCATGTGGATATGTATTTGAAGTCTGCTCAAACTGTTCAATTCAGATCGATCTTTCTACAAAACCCTCCAGTGAATAGACGTGTAAACTATTACTTTTCTCAAGCCTACCTTCAAACTGCATTCATACCATAACGTGATAAAGACAATTCCAAACAAACATCTTTTTGTAAAAGATAATCCGTTTACTTAGGGTCTGATAATAAATCACTTCTAGGAGTACACTACGTTCGTTATCTAACATATATTAAGCCTAATTGCTACAAGAAAGGGACGCCTTAATCCTTTTAGAATGTTACCCTTTACTACAATACAAGTCACTTGCCAATCCCACCGATAACTAATTACATGTCAATTACCTTTAAAAATTACAAAAGAGTTAATAATAAAAAGAGACAATAAGCTAATCACCCCCAACCACTCTGTGCCCGACACTGCGTCGACTACCTGAACTCTCCGGAGTTAACGAGTTCAACTCAAACGAGACAAGGGAGACAGTTTGAATTTGACTTTCGATTCGGCAACACCTCTCTAGTATACCAACAGTATCAGTGCAGTCACTCTAATCTGAAATAAAAAGACTTTATGGTGAATTAAGAAGTACAGCTTTGGAATAGTTGAAATGGAAGCGGGAGTGAACTTCGTGTTACTAGCGCGCCAACAAGCCTCCGATAACGATTACGTGACGGCTTTCAACACCTACATAAATGCAGTTGACATACAGCCAGCAATCAGGCAAAAAATTGAAAAAGAATTCAGAACAGTTTTCTTGAAAATGAACGAAGAACTCGCCAAACAACAGAATAAGGTGGATATTTTTAGCAACTTTGAGAGAGTCACTAAAATATTCCCAGGCAACTTCGATCTGCTCAACGACATCGGTACTTATCTATACAAATACAACTATATCACCGAAGCGCTTGATCACTTCGAGAAAGCTTTAAGCGTCGACACCAGTCACGTCAAAGTCGAGAAGTATTTGAACAACGCGAAAAGTTCCCTCTTTCCGAGAAGCATATTCAGAAGTCTCAATGACAAAGTGCGTAATGACGCGTACAGAGATGCCATCAAAATTATTATAAACCCCGCTACAGATACTGTCATACACATAGACGCGGGAACAGGACTGTTGGCTTTGTACGCCACCGAATGTAACCCAATAGCGGTCACCGCTTGTGAATCTTCCAACACGATGGTTCAACTGGCGGAACGCGTGATGCAAGAAAACAACGCGTCAGAAGTAGTTATCGTCAACCAACCATCAGTGATTTCAAACCAAACCGACATTTACGGTTTAAGGTCTATATTACTAACTGACATGATTGACGCGGGACTGTTTGGAAATTATATTCTACAATCCCTCTACCACGCTCGAGAAAACTTGTTGCATAAGGACAGTAAAATAATTCCTGGGAAAGCTGAATTCTTCGTGGTCGGCGTCAACTGTGTTGAACTCAATAACAAATACAAGTTGTGTCAGCACACGAAGAATATTCTCAACGTCCCACAACAGAACGTACACACCGCTTGTTTCGCAGAGACGTACTACAGCGAAGATGTGCATTTGTATGAGAACCTGAAATACATATGTATGTGAGCCGTACTCCCTGTTCACCATAGACTTCAACAGCCCCGAGGAGGTCATAGAGATGCTGAACAGACAGAGGCCTTACAACGCCGTATTCAATCCCACGGTGGACGATGAAATGAATATGGTTGTCGGTTGGTTTAACCTACACTTGACCGACGATATTATGTTAACTAGTGATCCGAGATCGGAAAACAGGACAAAATCGTTTCAGCAAGCCGTGTTCTTCGATATTATCCCGAGAAAGATACGACGGAACGAAAGCTTCATCGTTCCCTTTGTACCGTACGGCGGAAGACTGATGGCGTTACAAGAACCGGGTCAGGCTGTCGCAAGAGTTTCACATGAAACATTAATCTTCTTGAACGATACCGAATACATGAACATGATAACAAAATCTATTGCGATAGTGTGTTTGCACCTAGGACAGACAATGAGTGTAGAAAATGTTGACATTGTAGACTTAAGCCCGTTTCCTCTGTTCGGAGTACTGATGCTGATACGGGGTGCCAATTCACTCATTTGTAAAGCGAAGACTAGAGTGGATGTAGCTTTCCTGAAATCTGTACTGGAGGAAAACGGAATATCAGCAAGTAAAGTCACTATATTGGTGTCGGACTCTTGGTCTCGTGAAGTATTCAATAACAAGAAGTTCCATGTGATTTTCACCAACATATTTGATTATAGCGGAGAGATCGATCTCAGACAAAAGAGACTATTCCACGATCTACAAAAGTGGCACTTGACTTCTAATGGTATATGTTTACCCGCATCCGTGACCGTCATGGGACAATTAGTATGGAGTGAGGACTTGGAAATGAGTAATAACGTAGTGGACGACAACGTGGGCTGCCGCATGGCGAAACATGTGAACCGGTACCAAGCCTCGCAGCTAAGTTACTTGGACATCACAAAATTACATTTTCATCCTTTATCTGAAGCGTTTGAAATAGCTTCATGTGAGGATATGTCCTCAACCTTGGTGCAAGTGCCAGTTCTAAAGGACGGAGAATGTAACGCTATACTTTGTTGGTACAAATTGGAGATGATTGACGGTTGGAATGTCACCTGCACGAATAGAAGGAACAGTCATATTTCAAGTACGGCGTACATGACCAATCCTCTCAGTAAAGTCTTTAAAGACGATGAAGTAAATGTTCTTCTTTGTGTGGACGTTCACGGAACTTTTAAGTTAGCACTCGATGTTGAACATTATTGACTTAGTCTGTGATTTGTATATTTCTCTTTTAAATATAGGAAACATTATTATGTTCGTCTACTGGTGATGTTAGTGTTCAATCACTACGTTAAATTGTTTTTATTTGTAACTATGTATCATATTCTGTTTAATTTATATATTGCAATAATACTGAATCACAATGCCGCCTTAATTGATTACGATAAAAAATATTATGTAAATATCTGTTAAAGTCATAGTATATAGTCAGCCTGTCTGAGTAAAAATAAACTAGATTAATAAAAAAAAATCACCAACTTTTTATTTTACATGAAATTCTCCACGAATCTGAATCTGAATCTGAAATAAGGTTTTCTTATACAATTAAATCATTTACCACTGAAGTGAAGGCCACTGTTAATGGCGGCCTCACGACAGCGACGGCAGTGCTTTGGCGGGGGTTCGAAATCGCAACCACTTGACTGCAAGTTTGATGCCTTAGTCATTACGACACCGACGCTTTTTTATTTCTTCTTTAATAAACAATAACATTCCGACAATACTATTAAATCAGTGGGCTAGGGTTTATCTTAGCAAACATTTTACAAGTCTTTCAATAATTATTAATTTACCCAAATATAATTAGCTAATCACTATAAAGTACGTACGTAACGTACTTCGTTTTGATTCAGTCATGGTGAGAATATTTCTTAAATGTATTCAGCATCCAACTAAGAAAGTTAAAGCTTATTTTTTAGTGTACATCTTTTACTTCGTTGTTATAAATATTCCCCTCCCCACACAACAAAAACAAGTGCAGATCAATTATTACACAAATGTTGTGTCTTCCTACACGGTACTAATCTTATTTCTTATTTAATATAGGTGTTTTGATTTTTCATTTCGGGCTCTGTTTTCTATAAAATTATGTAATATTTCGCTGGATTTATACCGTTAGTAGAAGGAAACTGAATTTGAGACTTGAAGCTAGTCTTTTCTTGTTCGCACGACTCTACAACACACTACGTGTAGGTATTTCATGTGGATATGTATTTGAAGTCTGCTCAAACTGTTCAATTCAGATCGATCTTTCTACAAAACCCTCCAGTGAATAGACGTGTAAACTATTACTTTTCTCAAGCCTACCTTCAAACTGCATTCATACCATAACGTGATAAAGACAATTCCAAACAAACATCTTTTTGTAAAAGATAATCCGTTTACTTAGGGTCTGATAATAAATCACTTCTAGGAGTACACTACGTTCGTTATCTAACATATATTAAGCCTAATTGCTACAAGAAAGGGACGCCTTAATCCTTTTAGAATGTTACCCTTTACTACAATACAAGTCACTTGCCAATCCCACCGACAACTAATTACATGTCAATTACCTTTAAAAATTACAAAAGAGTTAATAATAAAAAGAGACAATAAGCTAATCACCCCAACCACTCTGTGCCCGACACTGCGTCGACTACCTGAACTCTCCGGAGTTAACGAGTTCAACTCAAACGAGACAAGGGAGACAGTTTGTATTTGACTTTCGATTCGGCAACACCTCTCTAGTATACCAACAGTATCAGTGCAGTCACTCTAATCTGAAATAAAAAGACTTTATGGTGAATTAAGAAGTACAGCTTTGGAATAGTTGAAATGGAAGCGGGAGTGAACTTCGTGTTACTAGCGCGCCAACAAGCCTCCGATAACGATTACGTGACGGCTTTCAACACCTACATAAATGCAGTTGACATACAGCCAGCAATCAGGCAAAAAATTGAAAAAGAATTCAGAACAGTTTTCTTGAAAATGAACGAAGAACTCGCCAAACAACAGAATAAGGTGGATATTTTTAGCAACTTTGAGAGAGTCACTAAAATATTCCCAGGCAACTTCGATCTGCTCAACGACATCGGTACTTATCTATACAAATACAACTATATCACCGAAGCGCTTGATCACTTCGAGAAAGCTTTAAGCGTCGACACCAGTCACGTCAAAGTCGAGAAGTATTTGAACAACGCGAAAAGTTCCCTCTTTCCGAGAAGCATATTCAGAAGTCTCCATGACAAAGTGCGTAATGACGCGTACAGAGATGCCATCAAAATTATTATAAACCCCGCTACAGATACTGTCATACACATAGACGCGGGAACAGGACTATTGGCTTTGTACGCCACCGAATGTAACCCAATAGCGGTCACCGCTTGTGAATCTTCCAACACGATGGTTCAACTGGCGGAACGCGTGATGCAAGAAAACAACGCGTCAGAAGTAGTTATCGTCAACCAACCATCAGTGATTTCAAACCAAACCGACATTTACGGTTTAAGGTCTATATTACTAACTGACATGATTGACGCGGGACTGTTTGGAAATTATATTCTACAATCCCTCTACCACGCTCGAGAAAACTTGTTGCATAAGGACAGTAAAATAATTCCTGGGAAAGCTGAATTCTTCGTGGTCGGCGTCAACTGTGTTGAACTCAATAACAAATACAAGTTGTGTCAGCACACGAAGAATATTCTCAACGTCCCACAACAGAACGTACACACCGCTTGTTTCGCAGAGACGTACTACAGCGAAGATGTGCATTTGTATGAGAACCTGAAATACATATGTGAGCCGTACTCCCTGTTCACCATAGACTTCAACAGCCCCGAGGAGGTCATAGAGATGCTGAACAGACAGAGGCCTTACAACGCCGTATTCAATCCCACGGTGGACGATGAAATGAATATGGTTGTCGGTTGGTTTAACCTACACTTGACCGACGATATTATGTTAACTAGTGATCCGAGATCGGAAAACAGGACAAAATCGTTTCAGCAAGCCGTGTTCTTCGATATTATCCCGAGAAAGATACGACGGAACGAAAGCTTCATCGTTCCCTTTGTACCGTACGGCGGAAGACTGATGGCGTTACAAGAACCGGGTCAGGCTGTCGCAAGAGTTTCACATGAAACATTAATCTTCTTGAACGATACCGAATACATGAACATGATAACAAAATCTATTGCGATAGTGTGTTTGCACCTAGGACAGACAATGAGTGTAGAAAATGTTGACATTGTAGACTTAAGCCCGTTTCCTCTGTTCGGAGTACTGATGCTGATACGGGGTGCCAATTCACTCATTTGTAAAGCGAAGACTAGAGTGGATGTAGCTTTCCTGAAATCTGTACTGGAGGAAAACGGAATATCAGCAAGTAAAGTCACTATATTGGTGTCGGACTCTTGGTCTCGTGAAGTATTCAATAACAAGAAGTTCCATGTGATTTTCACCAACATATTTGATTATAGCGGAGAGATCGATCTCAGACAAAAGAGACTATTCCACGATCTACAAAAGTGGCACTTGACTTCTAATGGTATATGTTTACCCGCATCCGTGACCGTCATGGGACAATTAGTATGGAGTGAGGACTTGGAAATGAGTAATAACGTAGTGGACGACAACGTGGGCTGCCGCATGGCGAAACATGTGAACCGGTACCAAGCCTCGCAGCTAAGTTACTTGGACATCACACAATTACATTTTCATCCTTTATCTGAAGCGTTTGAAATAGCTTCATGTGAGGATATGTCCTCAACCTTGGTGCAAGTGCCAGTTCTAAAGGACGGAGAATGTAACGCTATACTTTGTTGGTACAAATTGGAGATGATTGACGGTTGGAATGTCACCTGCACGAATAGAAGGAACAGTCATATTTCAAGTACGGCGTACATGACCAATCCTCTCAGTAAAGTCTTTAAAGACGATGAAGTAAATGTTCTTCTTTGTGTGGACGTTCACGGAACTTTTAAGTTAGCACTCGATGTTGAACATTATTGACTTAGTCTGTGATTTGTATATTTCTCTTTTAAATATAGGAAACATTATTATGTTCGTCTACTGGTGATGTTAGTGTTCAATCACTACGTTAAATTGTTTTTATTTGTAACTATGTATCATATTCTGTTTAATTTATATATTGCAATGATACTGAATCACAATGCCGCCTTAATTGATTACGATAAAAAATATTATGTAAATATCTGTTAAAGTCATAGTATATAGTCAGCCTGTCTGAGTAAAAATAAACTAGATTAATAAAAAAAAATCACCAACTTTTTATTTTACATGAAATTCTCCACGAATCTGAATCTGAATCTGAAATAAGGTTTTCTTATACAATTAAATCGTTTACCACTGAAGTGAAGGCCACTGTTAATGGCGGCCTCACGACAGCGACGGCAGTGCTTTGGCGGGGGTTCGAAATCGCAACCACTTGACTGCAAGTTTGATGCCTTAGTCATTACGACACCGACGCTTTTTTATTTCTTCTTTAATAAACAATAACATTCCGACAATACTATTAAATCAGTGGGCTAGGGTTTATCTTAGCAAACATTTTACAAGTCTTTCAATAATTATTAATTTACCCAAATATAATTAGCTAATCACTATAAAGTACGTACGTAACGTACTTCGTTTTGATTCAGTCATGGTGAGAATATTTCTTAAATGTATTCAGCATCCAACTAAGAAAGTTAAAGCTTATTTTTTAGTGTACATCTTTTACTTCGTTGTTATAAATATTCCCCTCCCCACACAACAAAAACAAGTGCAGATCAATTATTACACAAATGTTGTGTCTTCCTACACGGTACTAATCTTATTTCTTATTTAATATAGGTGTTTTGATTTTTCATTTCGGGCTCTGTTTTCTATAAAATTATGTAATATTTCGCTGGATTTATACCGTTAGTAGAAGGAAACTGAATTTGAGACTTGAAGCTAGTCTTTTCTTGTTCGCACGACTCTACAACACACTACGTGTAGGTATTTCATGTGGATATGTATTTGAAGTCTGCTCAAACTGTTCAATTCAGATCGATCTTTCTACAAAACCCTCCAGTGAATAGACGTGTAAACTATTACTTTTCTCAAGCCTACCTTCAAACTGCATTCATACCATAACGTGATAAAGACAATTCCAAACAAACATCTTTTTGTAAAAGATAATCCGTTTACTTAGGGTCTGATAATAAATCACTTCTAGGAGTACACTACGTTCGTTATCTAACATATATTAAGCCTAATTGCTACAAGAAAGGGACGCCTTAATCCTTTTAGAATGTTACCCTTTACTACAATACAAGTCACTTGCCAATCCCACCGATAACTAATTACATGTCAATTACCTTTAAAAATTACAAAAGAGTTAATAATAAAAAGAGACAATAAGCTAATCACCCCCAACCACTCTGTGCCCGACACTGCGTCGACTACCTGAACTCTCCGGAGTTAACGAGTTCAACTCAAACGAGACAAGGGAGACAGTTTGAATTTGACTTTCGATTCGGCAACACCTCTCTAGTATACCAACAGTATCAGTGCAGTCACTCTAATCTGAAATAAAAAGACTTTATGGTGAATTAAGAAGTACAGCTTTGGAATAGTTGAAATGGAAGCGGGAGTGAACTTCGTGTTACTAGCGCGCCAACAAGCCTCCGATAACGATTACGTGACGGCTTTCAACACCTACATAAATGCAGTTGACATACAGCCAGCAATCAGGCAAAAAATTGAAAAAGAATTCAGAACAGTTTTCTTGAAAATGAACGAAGAACTCGCCAAACAACAGAATAAGGTGGATATTTTTAGCAACTTTGAGAGAGTCACTAAAATATTCCCAGGCAACTTCGATCTGCTCAACGACATCGGTACTTATCTATACAAATACAACTATATCACCGAAGCGCTTGATCACTTCGAGAAAGCTTTAAGCGTCGACACCAGTCACGTCAAAGTCGAGAAGTATTTGAACAACGCGAAAAGTTCCCTCTTTCCGAGAAGCATATTCAGAAGTCTCAATGACAAAGTGCGTAATGACGCGTACAGAGATGCCATCAAAATTATTATAAACCCCGCTACAGATACTGTCATACACATAGACGCGGGAACAGGACTGTTGGCTTTGTACGCCACCGAATGTAACCCAATAGCGGTCACCGCTTGTGAATCTTCCAACACGATGGTTCAACTGGCGGAACGCGTGATGCAAGAAAACAACGCGTCAGAAGTAGTTATCGTCAACCAACCATCAGTGATTTCAAACCAAACCGACATTTACGGTTTAAGGTCTATATTACTAACTGACATGATTGACGCGGGACTGTTTGGAAATTATATTCTACAATCCCTCTACCACGCTCGAGAAAACTTGTTGCATAAGGACAGTAAAATAATTCCTGGGAAAGCTGAATTCTTCGTGGTCGGCGTCAACTGTGTTGAACTCAATAACAAATACAAGTTGTGTCAGCACACGAAGAATATTCTCAACGTCCCACAACAGAACGTACACACCGCTTGTTTCGCAGAGACGTACTACAGCGAAGATGTGCATTTGTATGAGAACCTGAAATACATATGTATGTGAGCCGTACTCCCTGTTCACCATAGACTTCAACAGCCCCGAGGAGGTCATAGAGATGCTGAACAGACAGAGGCCTTACAACGCCGTATTCAATCCCACGGTGGACGATGAAATGAATATGGTTGTCGGTTGGTTTAACCTACACTTGACCGACGATATTATGTTAACTAGTGATCCGAGATCGGAAAACAGGACAAAATCGTTTCAGCAAGCCGTGTTCTTCGATATTATCCCGAGAAAGATACGACGGAACGAAAGCTTCATCGTTCCCTTTGTACCGTACGGCGGAAGACTGATGGCGTTACAAGAACCGGGTCAGGCTGTCGCAAGAGTTTCACATGAAACATTAATCTTCTTGAACGATACCGAATACATGAACATGATAACAAAATCTATTGCGATAGTGTGTTTGCACCTAGGACAGACAATGAGTGTAGAAAATGTTGACATTGTAGACTTAAGCCCGTTTCCTCTGTTCGGAGTAGTGATGCTGATACGGGGTGCCAATTCACTCATTTGTAAAGCGAAGACTAGAGTGGATGTAGCTTTCCTGAAATCTGTACTGGAGGAAAACGGAATATCAGCAAGTAAAGTCACTATATTGGTGTCGGACTCTTGGTCTCGTGAAGTATTCAATAACAAGAAGTTCCATGTGATTTTCACCAACATATTTGATTATAGCGGAGAGATCGATCTCAGACAAAAGAGACTATTCCACGATCTACAAAAGTGGCACTTGACTTCTAATGGTATATGTTTACCCGCATCCGTGACCGTCATGGGACAATTAGTATGGAGTGAGGACTTGGAAATGAGTAATAACGTAGTGGACGACAACGTGGGCTGCCGCATGGCGAAACATGTGAACCGGTACCAAGCCTCGCAGCTAAGTTACTTGGACATCACACAATTACATTTTCATCCTTTATCTGAAGCGTTTGAAATAGCTTCATGTGAGGATATGTCCTCAACCTTGGTGCAAGTGCCAGTTCTAAAGGACGGAGAATGTAACGCTATACTTTGTTGGTACAAATTGGAGATGATTGACGGTTGGAATGTCACCTGCACGAATAGAAGGAACAGTCATATTTCAAGTACGGCGTACATGACCAATCCTCTCAGTAAAGTCTTTAAAGACGATGAAGTAAATGTTCTTCTTTGTGTGGACGTTCACGGAACTTTTAAGTTAGCACTCGATGTTGAACATTATTGACTTAGTCTGTGATTTGTATATTTCTCTTTTAAATATAGGAAACATTATTATGTTCGTCTACTGGTGATGTTAGTGTTCAATCACTACGTTAAATTGTTTTTATTTGTAACTATGTATCATATTCTGTTTAATTTATATATTGCAATGATACTGAATCACAATGCCGCCTTAATTGATTACGATAAAAAATATTATGTAAATATCTGTTAAAGTCATAGTATATAGTCAGCCTGTCTGAGTAAAAATAAACTAGATTAATAAAAAAAAATCACCAACTTTTTATTTTACATGAAATTCTCCACGAATCTGAATCTGAATCTGAAATAAGGTTTTCTTATACAATTAAATCATTTACCACTGAAGTGAAGGCCACTGTTAATGGCGGCCTCACGACAGCGACGGCAGTGCTTTGGCGGGGGTTCGAAATCGCAACCACTTGACTGCAAGTTTGATGCCTTAGTCATTACGACACCGACGCTTTTTTATTTCTTCTTTAATAAACAATAACATTCCGACAATACTATTAAATCAGTGGGCTAGGGTTTATCTTAGCAAACATTTTACAAGTCTTTCAATAATTATTAATTTACCCAAATATAATTAGCTAATCACTATAAAGTACGTACGTAACGTACTTCGTTTTGATTCAGTCATGGTGAGAATATTTCTTAAATGTATTCAGCATCCAACTAAGAAAGTTAAAGCTTATTTTTTAGTGTACATCTTTTACTTCGTTGTTATAAATATTCCCCTCCCCACACAACAAAAACAAGTGCAGATCAATTATTACACAAATGTTGTGTCTTCCTACACGGTACTAATCTTATTTCTTATTTAATATAGGTGTTTTGATTTTTCATTTCGGGCTCTGTTTTCTATAAAATTATGTAATATTTCGCTGGATTTATACCGTTAGTAGAAGGAAACTGAATTTGAGACTTGAAGCTAGTCTTTTCTTGTTCGCACGACTCTACAACACACTACGTGTAGGTATTTCATGTGGATATGTATTTGAAGTCTGCTCAAACTGTTCAATTCAGATCGATCTTTCTACAAAACCCTCCAGTGAATAGACGTGTAAACTATTACTTTTCTCAAGCCTACCTTCAAACTGCATTCATACCATAACGTGATAAAGACAATTCCAAACAAACATCTTTTTGTAAAAGATAATCCGTTTACTTAGGGTCTGATAATAAATCACTTCTAGGAGTACACTACGTTCGTTATCTAACATATATTAAGCCTAATTGCTACAAGAAAGGGACGCCTTAATCCTTTTAGAATGTTACCCTTTACTACAATACAAGTCACTTGCCAATCCCACCGATAACTAATTACATGTCAATTACCTTTAAAAATTACAAAAGAGTTAATAATAAAAAGAGACAATAAGCTAATCACCCCCAACCACTCTGTGCCCGACACTGCGTCGACTACCTGAACTCTCCGGAGTTAACGAGTTCAACTCAAACGAGACAAGGGAGACAGTTTGAATTTGACTTTCGATTCGGCAACACCTCTCTAGTATACCAACAGTATCAGTGCAGTCACTCTAATCTGAAATAAAAAGACTTTATGGTGAATTAAGAAGTACAGCTTTGGAATAGTTGAAATGGAAGCGGGAGTGAACTTCGTGTTACTAGCGCGCCAACAAGCCTCCGATAACGATTACGTGACGGCTTTCAACACCTACATAAATGCAGTTGACATACAGCCAGCAATCAGGCAAAAAATTGAAAAAGAATTCAGAACAGTTTTCTTGAAAATGAACGAAGAACTCGCCAAACAACAGAATAAGGTGGATATTTTTAGCAACTTTGAGAGAGTCACTAAAATATTCCCAGGCAACTTCGATCTGCTCAACGACATCGGTACTTATCTATACAAATACAACTATATCACCGAAGCGCTTGATCACTTCGAGAAAGCTTTAAGCGTCGACACCAGTCACGTCAAAGTCGAGAAGTATTTGAACAACGCGAAAAGTTCCCTCTTTCCGAGAAGCATATTCAGAAGTCTCAATGACAAAGTGCGTAATGACGCGTACAGAGATGCCATCAAAATTATTATAAACCCCGCTACAGATACTGTCATACACATAGACGCGGGAACAGGACTGTTGGCTTTGTACGCCACCGAATGTAACCCAATAGCGGTCACCGCTTGTGAATCTTCCAACACGATGGTTCAACTGGCGGAACGCGTGATGCAAGAAAACAACGCGTCAGAAGTAGTTATCGTCAACCAACCATCAGTGATTTCAAACCAAACCGACATTTACGGTTTAAGGTCTATATTACTAACTGACATGATTGACGCGGGACTGTTTGGAAATTATATTCTACAATCCCTCTACCACGCTCGAGAAAACTTGTTGCATAAGGACAGTAAAATAATTCCTGGGAAAGCTGAATTCTTCGTGGTCGGCGTCAACTGTGTTGAACTCAATAACAAATACAAGTTGTGTCAGCACACGAAGAATATTCTCAACGTCCCACAACAGAACGTACACACCGCTTGTTTCGCAGAGACGTACTACAGCGAAGATGTGCATTTGTATGAGAACCTGAAATACATATGTATGTGAGCCGTACTCCCTGTTCACCATAGACTTCAACAGCCCCGAGGAGGTCATAGAGATGCTGAACAGACAGAGGCCTTACAACGCCGTATTCAATCCCACGGTGGACGATGAAATGAATATGGTTGTCGGTTGGTTTAACCTACACTTGACCGACGATATTATGTTAACTAGTGATCCGAGATCGGAAAACAGGACAAAATCGTTTCAGCAAGCCGTGTTCTTCGATATTATCCCGAGAAAGATACGACGGAACGAAAGCTTCATCGTTCCCTTTGTACCGTACGGCGGAAGACTGATGGCGTTACAAGAACCGGGTCAGGCTGTCGCAAGAGTTTCACATGAAACATTAATCTTCTTGAACGATACCGAATACATGAACATGATAACAAAATCTATTGCGATAGTGTGTTTGCACCTAGGACAGACAATGAGTGTAGAAAATGTTGACATTGTAGACTTAAGCCCGTTTCCTCTGTTCGGAGTACTGATGCTGATACGGGGTGCCAATTCACTCATTTGTAAAGCGAAGACTAGAGTGGATGTAGCTTTCCTGAAATCTGTACTGGAGGAAAACGGAATATCAGCAAGTAAAGTCACTATATTGGTGTCGGACTCTTGGTCTCGTGAAGTATTCAATAACAAGAAGTTCCATGTGATTTTCACCAACATATTTGATTATAGCGGAGAGATCGATCTCAGACAAAAGAGACTATTCCACGATCTACAAAAGTGGCACTTGACTTCTAATGGTATATGTTTACCCGCATCCGTGACCGTCATGGGACAATTAGTATGGAGTGAGGACTTGGAAATGAGTAATAACGTAGTGGACGACAACGTGGGCTGCCGCATGGCGAAACATGTGAACCGGTACCAAGCCTCGCAGCTAAGTTACTTGGACATCACACAATTACATTTTCATCCTTTATCTGAAGCGTTTGAAATAGCTTCATGTGAGGATATGTCCTCAACCTTGGTGCAAGTGCCAGTTCTAAAGGACGGAGAATGTAACGCTATACTTTGTTGGTACAAATTGGAGATGATTGACGGTTGGAATGTCACCTGCACGAATAGAAGGAACAGTCATATTTCAAGTACGGCGTACATGACCAATCCTCTCAGTAAAGTCTTTAAAGACGATGAAGTAAATGTTCTTCTTTGTGTGGACGTTCACGGAACTTTTAAGTTAGCACTCGATGTTGAACATTATTGACTTAGTCTGTGATTTGTATATTTCTCTTTTAAATATAGGAAACATTATTATGTTCGTCTACTGGTGATGTTAGTGTTCAATCACTACGTTAAATTGTTTTTATTTGTAACTATGTATCATATTCTGTTTAATTTATATATTGCAATGATACTGAATCACAATGCCGCCTTAATTGATTACGATAAAAAATATTCTGTAAATATCTGTTAAAGTCATAGTATATAGTCAGCCTGTCTGAGTAAAAATAAACTAGATTAATAAAAAAAAATCACCAACTTTTCATTTTACATGAAATTCTCCACGAATCTGAATCTGAATCTGAAATAAGGTTTTCTTATACAATTAAATCATTTACCACTGAAGTGAAGGCCACTGTTAATGGCGGCCTCACGACAGCGACGGCAGTGCTTTGGCGGGGGTTCGAAATCGCAACCACTTGACTGCAAGTTTGATGCCTTAGTCATTACGACACCGACGCTTTTTTATTTCTTCTTTAATAAACAATAACATTCCGACAATACTATTAAATCAGTGGGCTAGGGTTTATCTTAGCAAACATTTTACAAGTCTTTCAATAATTATTAATTTACCCAAATATAATTAGCTAATCACTATAAAGTACGTACGTAACGTACTTCGTTTTGATTCAGTCATGGTGAGAATATTTCTTAAATGTATTCAGCATCCAACTAAGAAAGTTAAAGCTTATTTTTTAGTGTACATCTTTTACTTCGTTGTTATAAATATTCCCCTCCCCACACAACAAAAACAAGTGCAGATCAATTATTACACAAATGTTGTGTCTTCCTACACGGTACTAATCTTATTTCTTATTTAATATAGGTGTTTTGATTTTTCATTTCGGGCTCTGTTTTCTATAAAATTATGTAATATTTCGCTGGATTTATACCGTTAGTAGAAGGAAATTGAATTTGAGACTTGAAGCTAGTCTTTTCTTGTTCGCACGACTCTACAACACACTACGTGTAGGTATTTCATGTGGATATGTATTTGAAGTCTGCTCAAACTGTTCAATTCAGATCGATCTTTCTACAAAACCCTCCAGTGAATAGACGTGTAAACTATTACTTTTCTCAAGCCTACCTTCAAACTGCATTCATACCATAACGTGATAAAGACAATTCCAAACAAACATCTTTTTGTAAAAGATAATCCGTTTACTTAGGGTCTGATAATAAATCACTTCTAGGAGTACACTACGTTCGTTATCTAACATATATTAAGCCTAATTGCTACAAGAAAGGGACGCCTTAATCCTTTTAGAATGTTACCCTTTACTACAATACAAGTCACTTGCCAATCCCACCGACAACTAATTACATGTCAATTACCTTTAAAAATTACAAAAGAGTTAATAATAAAAAGAGACAATAAGCTAATCACCCCCAACCACTCTGTGCCCGACACTGCGTCGACTACCTGAACTCTCCGGAGTTAACGAGTTCAACTCAAACGAGACAAGGGAGACAGTTTGAATTTGACTTTCGATTCGGCAACACCTCTCTAGTATACCAACAGTATCAGTGCAGTCACTCTAATCTGAAATAAAAAGACTTTATGGTGAATTAAGAAGTACAGCTTTGGAATAGTTGAAATGGAAGCGGGAGTGAACTTCGTGTTACTAGCGCGCCAACAAGCCTCCGATAACGATTACGTGACGGCTTTCAACACCTACATAAATGCAGTTGACATACAGCCAGCAATCAGGCAAAAAATTGAAAAAGAATTCAGAACAGTTTTCTTGAAAATGAACGAAGAACTCGCCAAACAACAGAATAAGGTGGATATTTTTAGCAACTTTGAGAGAGTCACTAAAATATTCCCAGGCAACTTCGATCTGCTCAACGACATCGGTACTTATCTATACAAATACAACTATATCACCGAAGCGCTTGATCACTTCGAGAAAGCTTTAAGCGTCGACACCAGTCACGTCAAAGTCGAGAAGTATTTGAACAACGCGAAAAGTTCCCTCTTTCCGAGAAGCATATTCAGAAGTCTCAATGACAAAGTGCGTAATGACGCGTACAGAGATGCCATCAAAATTATTATAAACCCCGCTACAGATACTGTCATACACATAGACGCGGGAACAGGACTATTGGCTTTGTACGCCACCGAATGTAACCCAATAGCGGTCACCGCTTGTGAATCTTCCAACACGATGGTTCAACTGGCGGAACGCGTGATGCAAGAAAACAACGCGTCAGAAGTAGTTATCGTCAACCAACCATCAGTGATTTCAAACCAAACCGACATTTACGGTTTAAGGTCTATATTACTAACTGACATGATTGACGCGGGACTGTTTGGAAATTATATTCTACAATCCCTCTACCACGCTCGAGAAAACTTGTTGCATAAGGACAGTAAAATAATTCCTGGGAAAGCTGAATTCTTCGTGGTCGGCGTCAACTGTGTTGAACTCAATAACAAATACAAGTTGTGTCAGCACACGAAGAATATTCTCAACGTCCCACAACAGAACGTACACACCGCTTGTTTCGCAGAGACGTACTACAGCGAAGATGTGCATTTGTATGAGAACCTGAAATACATACATATGTATGTGAGCCGTACTCCCTGTTCACCATAGACTTCAACAGCCCCGAGGAGGTCATAGAGATGCTGAACAGACAGAGGCCTTACAACGCCGTATTCAATCCCACGGTGGACGATGAAATGAATATGGTTGTCGGTTGGTTTAACCTACACTTGACCGACGATATTATGTTAACTAGTGATCCGAGATCGGAAAACAGGACAAAATCGTTTCAGCAAGCCGTGTTCTTCGATATTATCCCGAGAAAGATACGACGGAACGAAAGCTTCATCGTTCCCTTTGTACCGTACGGCGGAAGACTGATGGCGTTACAAGAACCGGGTCAGGCTGTCGCAAGAGTTTCACATGAAACATTAATCTTCTTGAACGATACCGAATACATGAACATGATAACAAAATCTATTGCGATAGTGTGTTTGCACCTAGGACAGACAATGAGTGTAGAAAATGTTGACATTGTAGACTTAAGCCCGTTTCCTCTGTTCGGAGTACTGATGCTGATACGGGGTGCCAATTCACTCATTTGTAAAGCGAAGACTAGAGTGGATGTAGCTTTCCTGAAATCTGTACTGGAG
The DNA here is from genome assembly GCA_947561695.1 of Tyria jacobaeae. Classification (NCBI taxonomy): domain Eukaryota; kingdom Metazoa; phylum Arthropoda; class Insecta; order Lepidoptera; family Erebidae; genus Tyria; species Tyria jacobaeae. The sequence continues at coordinate 21,560,089 of OX387208.1, read as the reverse complement.
GAAAACGGAATATCAGCAAGTAAAGTCACTATATTGGTGTCGGACTCTTGGTCTCGTGAAGTATTCAATAACAAGAAGTTCCATGTGATTTTCACCAACATATTTGATTATAGCGGAGAGATCGATCTCAGACAAAAGAGACTATTCCACGATCTACAAAAGTGGCACTTGACTTCTAATGGTATATGTTTACCCGCATCCGTGACCGTCATGGGACAATTAGTATGGAGTGAGGACTTGGAAATGAGTAATAACGTAGTGGACGACAACGTGGGCTGCCGCATGGCGAAACATGTGAACCGGTACCAAGCCTCGCAGCTAAGTTACTTGGACATCACACAATTACATTTTCATCCTTTATCTGAAGCGTTTGAAATAGCTTCATGTGAGGATATGTCCTCAACCTTGGTGCAAGTGCCAGTTCTAAAGGACGGAGAATGTAACGCTATACTTTGTTGGTACAAATTGGAGATGATTGACGGTTGGAATGTCACCTGCACGAATAGAAGGAACAGTCATATTTCAAGTACGGCGTACATGACCAATCCTCTCAGTAAAGTCTTTAAAGACGATGAAGTAAATGTTCTTCTTTGTGTGGACGTTCACGGAACTTTTAAGTTAGCACTCGATGTTGAACATTATTGACTTAGTCTGTGATTTGTATATTTCTCTTTTAAATATAGGAAACATTATTATGTTCGTCTACTGGTGATGTTAGTGTTAAATCACTACGTTAAATTGTTTTTATTTGTAACTATGTATCATATTCTGTTTAATTTATATATTGCAATAATACTGAATCACAATGCCGCCTTAATTGATTACGATAAAAAATATTATGTAAATATCTATTAAAGTCATAGTATATAGTCAGCCTGTCTGAGTAAAAATAAACTAGATTAATAAAAAAAAATCACCAACTTTTTATTTTACATGAAATTCTCCACGAATCTGAATCTGAATCTGAAATAAGGTTTTCTTATAAAATTAAATCATTTACCACTGAAGTGAAGGCCACTGTTAATGGCGGCCTCACGACAGCGACGGCAGTGCTTTGGCGGGGGTTCGAAATCGCAACCACTTGACTGCAAGTTTGATGCCTTAGTCATTACGACACCGACGCTTTTTTATTTCTTCTTTAATAAACAATAACATTCCGACAATACTATTAAATCAGTGGGCTAGGGTTTATCTTAGCAAACATTTTACAAGTCTTTCAATAATTATTAATTTACCCAAATATAATTAGCTAATCACTATAAAGTACGTACGTAACGTACTTCGTTTTGATTCAGTCATGGTGAGAATATTTCTTAAATGTATTCAGCATCCAACTAAGAAAGTTAAAGCTTAATTTTTAGTGTACATCTTTTACTTCGTTGTTATAAATATTCCCCTCCCCACACAACAAAAACAAGTGCAGATCAATTATTACACAAATGTTGTGTCTTCCTACACGGTACTAATCTTATTTCTTATTTAATATAGGTGTTTTGATTTTTCATTTCGGGCTCTGTTTTCTATAAAATTATGTAATATTTCGCTGGATTTATACCGTTAGTAGAAGGAAACTGAATTTGAGACTTGAAGCTAGTCTTTTCTTGTTCGCACGACTCTACAACACACTACGTGTAGGTATTTCATGTGGATATGTATTTGAAGTCTGCTCAAACTGTTCAATTCAGATCGATCTTTCTACAAAACCCTCCAGTGAATAGACGTGTAAACTATTACTTTTCTCAAGCCTACCTTCAAACTGCATTCATACCATAACGTGATAAAGACAATTCCAAACAAACATCTTTTTGTAAAAGATAATCCGTTTACTTAGGGTCTGATAATAAATCACTTCTAGGAGTACACTACGTTCGTTATCTAACATATATTAAGCCTAATTGCTACAAGAAAGGGACGCCTTAATCCTTTTAGAATGTTACCCTTTACTACAATACAAGTCACTTGCCAATCCCACCGACAACTAATTACATGTCAATTACCTTTAAAAATTACAAAAGAGTTAATAATAAAAAGAGACAATAAGCTAATCACCCCCAACCACTCTGTGCCCGACACTGCGTCGACTACCTGAACTCTCCGGAGTTAACGAGTTCAACTCAAACGAGACAAGGGAGACAGTTTGAATTTGACTTTCGATTCGGCAACACCTCTCTAGTATACCAACAGTATCAGTGCAGTCACTCTAATCTGAAATAAAAAGACTTTATGGTGAATTAAGAAGTACAGCTTTGGAATAGTTGAAATGGAAGCGGGAGTGAACTTCGTGTTACTAGCGCGCCAACAAGCCTCCGATAACGATTACGTGACGGTTTTCAACACCTACATAAATGCAGTTGACATACAGCCAGCAATCAGGCAAAAAATTGAAAAAGAATTCAGAACAGTTTTCTTGAAAATGAACGAAGAACTCGCCAAACAACAGAATAAGGTGGATATTTTTAGCAACTTTGAGAGAGTCACTAAAATATTCCCAGGCAACTTCGATCTGCTCAACGACATCGGTACTTATCTATACAAATACAACTATATCACCGAAGCGCTTGATCACTTCGAGAAAGCTTTAAGCGTCGACACCAGTCACGTCAAAGTCGAGAAGTATTTGAACAACGCGAAAAGTTCCCTCTTTCCGAGAAGCATATTCAGAAGTCTCAATGACAAAGTGCGTAATGACGCGTACAGAGATGCCATCAAAATTATTATAAACCCCGCTACAGATACTGTCATACACATAGACGCGGGAACAGGACTGTTGGCTTTGTACGCCACCGAATGTAACCCAATAGCGGTCACCGCTTGTGAATCTTCCAACACGATGGTTCAACTGGCGGAACGCGTGATGCAAGAAAACAACGCGTCAGAAGTAGTTATCGTCAACCAACCATCAGTGATTTCAAACCAAACCGACATTTACGGTTTAAGGTCTATATTACTAACTGACATGATTGACGCGGGACTGTTTGGAAATTATATTCTACAATCCCTCTACCACGCTCGAGAAAACTTGTTGCATAAGGACAGTAAAATAATTCCTGGGAAAGCTGAATTCTTCGTGGTCGGCGTCAACTGTGTTGAACTCAATAACAAATACAAGTTGTGTCAGCACACGAAGAATATTCTCAACGTCCCACAACAGAACGTACACACCGCTTGTTTCGCAGAGACGTACTACAGCGAAGATGTGCATTTGTATGAGAACCTGAAATACATACATATGTATGTGAGCCGTACTCCCTGTTCACCATAGACTTCAACAGCCCCGAGGAGGTCATAGAGATGCTGAACAGACAGAGGCCTTACAACGCCGTATTCAATCCCACGGTGGACGATGAAATGAATATGGTTGTCGGTTGGTTTAACCTACACTTGACCGACGATATTATGTTAACTAGTGATCCGAGATCGGAAAACAGGACAAAATCGTTTCAGCAAGCCGTGTTCTTCGATATTATCCCGAGAAAGATACGACGGAACGAAAGCTTCATCGTTCCCTTTGTACCGTACGGCGGAAGACTGATGGCGTTACAAGAACCGGGTCAGGCTGTCGCAAGAGTTTCACATGAAACATTAATCTTCTTGAACGATACCGAATACATGAACATGATAACAAAATCTATTGCGATAGTGTGTTTGCACCTAGGACAGACAATGAGTGTAGAAAATGTTGACATTGTAGACTTAAGCCCGTTTCCTCTGTTCGGAGTACTGATGCTGATACGGGGTGCCAATTCACTCATTTGTAAAGCGAAGACTAGAGTGGATGTAGCTTTCCTGAAATCTGTACTGGAGGAAAACGGAATATCAGCAAGTAAAGTCACTATATTGGTGTCGGACTCTTGGTCTCGTGAAGTATTCAATAACAAGAAGTTCCATGTGATTTTCACCAACATATTTGATTATAGCGGAGAGATCGATCTCAGACAAAAGAGACTATTCCACGATCTACAAAAGTGGCACTTGACTTCTAATGGTATATGTTTACCCGCATCCGTGACCGTCATGGGACAATTAGTATGGAGTGAGGACTTGGAAATGAGTAATAACGTAGTGGACGACAACGTGGGCTGCCGCATGGCGAAACATGTGAACCGGTACCAAGCCTCGCAGCTAAGTTACTTGGACATCACACAATTACATTTTCATCCTTTATCTGAAGCGTTTGAAATAGCTTCATGTGAGGATATGTCCTCAACCTTGGTGCAAGTGCCAGTTCTAAAGGACGGAGAATGTAACGCTATACTTTGTTGGTACAAATTGGAGATGATTGACGGTTGGAATGTCACCTGCACGAATAGAAGGAACAGTCATATTTCAAGTACGGCGTACATGACCAATCCTCTCAGTAAAGTCTTTAAAGACGATGAAGTAAATGTTCTTCTTTGTGTGGACGTTCACGGAACTTTTAAGTTAGCACTCGATGTTGAACATTATTGACTTAGTCTGTGATTTGTATATTTCTCTTTTAAATATAGGAAACATTATTATGTTCGTCTACTGGTGATGTTAGTGTTAAATCACTACGTTAAATTGTTTTTATTTGTAACTATGTATCATATTCTGTTTAATTTATATATTGCAATAATACTGAATCACAATGCCGCCTTAATTGATTACGATAAAAAATATTATGTAAATATCTGTTAAAGTCATAGTATATAGTCAGCCTGTCTGAGTAAAAATAAACTAGATTAATAAAAAAAAATCACCAACTTTTTATTTTACATGAAATTCTCCACGAATCTGAATCTGAATCTGAAATAAGGTTTTCTTATACAATTAAATCATTTACCACTGAAGTGAAGGCCACTGTTAATGGCGGCCTCACGACAGCGACGGCAGTGCTTTGGCGGGGGTTCGAAATCGCAACCACTTGACTGCAAGTTTGATGCCTTAGTCATTACGACACCGACGCTTTTTTATTTCTTCTTTAATAAACAATAACATTCCGACAATACTATTAAATCAGTGGGCTAGGGTTTATCTTAGCAAACATTTTACAAGTCTTTCAATAATTATTAATTTACCCAAATATAATTAGCTAATCACTATAAAGTACGTACTTAACGTACTTCGTTTTGATTCAGTCATGGTGAGAATATTTCTTAAATGTATTCAGCATCCAACTAAGAAAGTTAAAGCTTATTTTTTAGTGTACATCTTTTACTTCGTTGTTATAAATATTCCCCTCCCCACACAACAAAAACAAGTGCAGATCAATTATTACACAAATGTTGTGTCTTCCTACACGGTACTAATCTTATTTCTTATTTAATATAGGTGTTTTGATTTTTCATTTCGGGCTCTGTTTTCTATAAAATTATGTAATATTTCGCTGGATTTATACCGTTAGTAGAAGGAAACTGAATTTGAGACTTGAAGCTAGTCTTTTCTTGTTCGCACGACTCTACAACACACTACGTGTAGGTATTTCATGTGGATATGTATTTGAAGTCTGCTCAAACTGTTCAATTCAGATCGATCTTTCTACAAAACCCTCCAGTGAATAGACGTGTAAACTATTACTTTTCTCAAGCCTACCTTCAAACTGCATTCATACCATAACGTGATAAAGACAATTCCAAACAAACATCTTTTTGTAAAAGATAATCCGTTTACTTAGGGTCTGATAATAAATCACTTCTAGGAGTACACTACGTTCGTTATCTAACATATATTAAGCCTAATTGCTACAAGAAAGGGACGCCTTAATCCTTTTAGAATGTTACCCTTTACTACAATACAAGTCACTTGCCAATTCCACCGACAACTAATTACATGTCAATTACCTTTAAAAATTACAAAAGAGTTAATAATAAAAAGAGACAATAAGCTAATCACCCCCAACCACTCTGTGCCCGACACTGCGTCGACTACCTGAACTCTCCGGAGTTAACGAGTTCAACTCAAACGAGACAAGGGAGACAGTTTGAATTTGACTTTCGATTCGGCAACACCTCTCTAGTATACCAACAGTATCAGTGCAGTCACTCTAATCTGAAATAAAAAGACTTTATGGTGAATTAAGAAGTACAGCTTTGGAATAGTTGAAATGGAAGCGGGAGTGAACTTCGTGTTACTAGCGCGCCAACAAGCCTCCGATAACGATTACGTGACGGCTTTCAACACCTACATAAATGCAGTTGACATACAGCCAGCAATCAGGCAAAAAATTGAAAAAGAATTCAGAACAGTTTTCTTGAAAATGAACGAAGAACTCGCCAAACAACAGAATAAGGTGGATATTTTTAGCAACTTTGAGAGAGTCACTAAAATATTCCCAGGCAACTTCGATCTGCTCAACGACATCGGTACTTATCTATACAAATACAACTATATCACCGAAGCGCTTGATCACTTCGAGAAAGCTTTAAGCGTCGACACCAGTCACGTCAAAGTCGAGAAGTATTTGAACAACGCGAAAAGTTCCCTCTTTCCGAGAAGCATATTCAGAAGTCTCAATGACAAAGTGCGTAATGACGCGTACAGAGATGCCATCAAAATTATTATAAACCCCGCTACAGATACTGTCATACACATAGACGCGGGAACAGGACTATTGGCTTTGTACGCCACCGAATGTAACCCAATAGCGGTCACCGCTTGTGAATCTTCCAACACGATGGTTCAACTGGCGGAACGCGTGATGCAAGAAAACAACGCGTCAGAAGTAGTTATCGTCAACCAACCATCAGTGATTTCAAACCAAACCGACATTTACGGTTTAAGGTCTATATTACTAACTGACATGATTGACGCGGGACTGTTTGGAAATTATATTCTACAATCCCTCTACCACGCTCGAGAAAACTTGTTGCATAAGGACAGTAAAATAATTCCTGGGAAAGCTGAATTCTTCGTGGTCGGCGTCAACTGTGTTGAACTCAATAACAAATACAAGTTGTGTCAGCACACGAAGAATATTCTCAACGTCCCACAACAGAACGTACACACCGCTTGTTTCGCAGAGACGTACTACAGCGAAGATGTGCATTTGTATGAGAACCTGAAATACATACATATGTATGTGAGCCGTACTCCCTGTTCACCATAGACTTCAACAGCCCCGAGGAGGTCATAGAGATGCTGAACAGACAGAGGCCTTACAACGCCGTATTCAATCCCACGGTGGACGATGAAATGAATATGGTTGTCGGTTGGTTTAACCTACACTTGACCGACGATATTATGTTAACTAGTGATCCGAGATCGGAAAACAGGACAAAATCGTTTCAGCAAGCCGTGTTCTTCGATATTATCCCGAGAAAGATACGACGGAACGAAAGCTTCATCGTTCCCTTTGTACCGTACGGCGGAAGACTGATGGCGTTACAAGAACCGGGTCAGGCTGTCGCAAGAGTTTCACATGAAACATTAATCTTCTTGAACGATACCGAATACATGAACATGATAACAAAATCTATTGCGATAGTGTGTTTGCACCTAGGACAGACAATGAGTGTAGAAAATGTTGACATTGTAGACTTAAGCCCGTTTCCTCTGTTCGGAGTACTGATGCTGATACGGGGTGCCAATTCACTCATTTGTAAAGCGAAGACTAGAGTGGATGTAGCTTTCCTGAAATCTGTACTGGAGGAAAACGGAATATCAGCAAGTAAAGTCACTATATTGGTGTCGGACTCTTGGTCTCGTGAAGTATTCAATAACAAGAAGTTCCATGTGATTTTCACCAACATATTTGATTATAGCGGAGAGATCGATCTCAGACAAAAGAGACTATTCCACGATCTACAAAAGTGGCACTTGACTTCTAATGGTATATGTTTACCCGCATCCGTGACCGTCATGGGACAATTAGTATGGAGTGAGGACTTGGAAATGAGTAATAACGTAGTGGACGACAACGTGGGCTGCCGCATGGCGAAACATGTGAACCGGTACCAAGCCTCGCAGCTAAGTTACTTGGACATCACACAATTACATTTTCATCCTTTATCTGAAGCGTTTGAAATAGCTTCATGTGAGGATATGTCCTCAACCTTGGTGCAAGTGCCAGTTCTAAAGGACGGAGAATGTAACGCTATACTTTGTTGGTACAAATTGGAGATGATTGACGGTTGGAATGTCACCTGCACGAATAGAAGGAACAGTCATATTTCAAGTACGGCGTACATGACCAATCCTCTCAGTAAAGTCTTTAAAGACGATGAAGTAAATGTTCTTCTTTGTGTGGACGTTCACGGAACTTTTAAGTTAGCACTCGATGTTGAACATTATTGACTTAGTCTGTGATTTGTATATTTCTCTTTTAAATATAGGAAACATTATTATGTTCGTCTACTGGTGATGTTAGTGTTAAATCACTACGTTAAATTGTTTTTATTTGTAACTATGTATCATATTCTGTTTAATTTATATATTGCAATAATACTGAATCACAATGCCGCCTTAATTGATTACGATAAAAAATATTATGTAAATATCTGTTAAAGTCATAGTATATAGTCAGCCTGTCTGAGTAAAAATAAACTAGATTAATAAAAAAAAATCACCAACTTTTTATTTTACATGAAATTCTCCACGAATCTGAATCTGAATCTGAAATAAGGTTTTCTTATACAATTAAATCATTTACCACTGAAGTGAAGGCCACTGTTAATGGCGGCCTCACGACAGCGACGGCAGTGCTTTGGCGGGGGTTCGAAATCGCAACCACTTGACTGCAAGTTTGATGCCTTAGTCATTACGACACCGACGCTTTTTTTTTTATTTCTTCTTTAATAAATAATAACATTCCGACAATACTATTAAATCAGTGGGCTAGGGTTTATCTTAGCAAACATTTTACAAGTCTTTCAATAATTATTAATTTACCCAATATAATTAGCTAATCACTATAAAGTACGTACTTAACGTACTTCGTTTTGATTCAGTCATGGTGAGAATATTTCTTAAATGTATTCAGCATCCAACTAAGAAAGTTAAAGCTTATTTTTTAGTGTACATCTTTTACTTCGTTGTTATAAATATTCCCCTCCCCACACAACAAAAACAAGTGCAGATCAATTATTACACAAATGTTGTGTCTTCCTACACGGTACTAATCTTATTTCTTATTTAATATAGGTGTTTTGATTTTTCATTTCGGGCTCTGTTTTCTATAAAATTATGTAATATTTCGCTGGATTTATACCGTTAGTAGAAGGAAACTGAATTTGAGACTTGAAGCTAGTCTTTTCTTGTTCGCACGACTCTACAACACACTACGTGTAGGTATTTCATGTGGATATGTATTTGAAGTCTGCTCAAACTGTTCAATTCAGATCGATCTTTCTACAAAACCCTCCAGTGAATAGACGTGTAAACTATTACTTTTCTCAAGCCTACCTTCAAACTGCATTCATACCATAACGTGATAAAGACAATTCCAAACAAACATCTTTTTGTAAAAGATAATCCGTTTACTTAGGGTCTGATAATAAATCACTTCTAGGAGTACACTACGTTCGTTATCTAACATATATTAAGCCTAATTGCTACAAGAAAGGGACGCCTTAATCCTTTTAGAATGTTACCCTTTACTACAATACAAGTCACTTGCCAATTCCACCGACAACTAATTACATGTCAATTACCTTTAAAAATTACAAAAGAGTTAATAATAAAAAGAGACAATAAGCTAATCACCCCCAACCACTCTGTGCCCGACACTGCGTCGACTACCTGAACTCTCCGGAGTTAACGAGTTCAACTCAAACGAGACAAGGGAGACAGTTTGAATTTGACTTTCGATTCGGCAACACCTCTCTAGTATACCAACAGTATCAGTGCAGTCACTCTAATCTGAAATAAAAAGACTTTATGGTGAATTAAGAAGCTTTGGAATAGTTGAAATGGAAGCGGGAGTGAACTTCGTGTTACTAGCGCGCCAACAAGCCTCCGATAACGATTACGTGACGGCTTTCAACACCTACATAAATGCAGTTGACATACAGCCAGCAATCAGGCAAAAAATTGAAAAAGAATTCAGAACAGTTTTCTTGAAAATGAACGAAGAACTCGCCAAACAACAGAATAAGGTGGATATTTTTAGCAACTTTGAGAGAGTCACTAAAATATTCCCAGGCAACTTCGATCTGCTCAACGACATCGGTACTTATCTATACAAATACAACTATATCACCGAAGCGCTTGATCACTTCGAGAAAGCTTTAAGCGTCGACACCAGTCACGTCAAAGTCGAGAAGTATTTGAACAACGCGAAAAGTTCCCTCTTTCCGAGAAGCATATTCAGAAGTCTCAATGACAAAGTGCGTAATGACGCGTACAGAGATGCCATCAAAATTATTATAAACCCCGCTACAGATACTGTCATACACATAGACGCGGGAACAGGACTATTGGCTTTGTACGCCACCGAATGTAACCCAATAGCGGTCACCGCTTGTGAATCTTCCAACACGATGGTTCAACTGGCGGAACGCGTGATGCAAGAAAACAACGCGTCAGAAGTAGTTATCGTCAACCAACCATCAGTGATTTCAAACCAAACCGACATTTACGGTTTAAGGTCTATATTACTAACTGACATGATTGACGCGGGACTGTTTGGAAATTATATTCTACAATCCCTCTACCACGCTCGAGAAAACTTGTTGCATAAGGACAGTAAAATAATTCCTGGGAAAGCTGAATTCTTCGTGGTCGGCGTCAACTGTGTTGAACTCAATAACAAATACAAGTTGTGTCAGCACACGAAGAATATTCTCAACGTCCCACAACAGAACGTACACACCGCTTGTTTCGCAGAGACGTACTACAGCGAAGATGTGCATTTGTATGAGAACCTGAAATACATACATATGTATGTGAGCCGTACTCCCTGTTCACCATAGACTTCAACAGCCCCGAGGAGGTCATAGAGATGCTGAACAGACAGAGGCCTTACAACGCCGTATTCAATCCCACGGTGGACGATGAAATGAATATGGTTGTCGGTTGGTTTAACCTACACTTGACCGACGATATTATGTTAACTAGTGATCCGAGATCGGAAAACAGGACAAAATCGTTTCAGCAAGCCGTGTTCTTCGATATTATCCCGAGAAAGATACGACGGAACGAAAGCTTCATCGTTCCCTTTGTACCGTACGGCGGAAGACTGATGGCGTTACAAGAACCGGGTCAGGCTGTCGCAAGAGTTTCACATGAAAGATTAATCTTCTTGAACGATACCGAATACATGAACATGATAACAAAATCTATTGCGATAGTGTGTTTGCACCTAGGACAGACAATGAGTGTAGAAAATGTTGACATTGTAGACTTAAGCCCGTTTCCTCTGTTCGGAGTACTGATGCTGATACGGGGTGCCAATTCACTCATTTGTAAAGCGAAGACTAGAGTGGATGTAGCTTTCCTGAAATCTGTACTGGAGGAAAACGGAATATCAGCAAGTAAAGTCACTATATTGGTGTCGGACTCTTGGTCTCGTGAAGTATTCAATAACAAGAAGTTCCATGTGATTTTCACCAACATATTTGATTATAGCGGAGAGATCGATCTCAGACAAAAGAGACTATTCCACGATCTACAAAAGTGGCACTTGACTTCTAATGGTATATGTTTACCCGCATCCGTGACCGTCATGGGACAATTAGTATGGAGTGAGGACTTGGAAATGAGTAATAACGTAGTGGACGACAACGTGGGCTGCCGCATGGCGAAACATGTGAACCGGTACCAAGCCTCGCAGCTAAGTTACTTGGACATCACACAATTACATTTTCATCCTTTATCTGAAGCGTTTGAAATAGCTTCATGTGAGGATATGTCCTCAACCTTGGTGCAAGTGCCAGTTCTAAAGGACGGAGAATGTAACGCTATACTTTGTTGGTACAAATTGGAGATGATTGACGGTTGGAATGTCACCTGCACGAATAGAAGGAACAGTCATATTTCAAGTACGGCGTACATGACCAATCCTCTCAGTAAAGTCTTTAAAGACGATGAAGTAAATGTTCTTCTTTGTGTGGACGTTCACGGAACTTTTAAGTTAGCACTCGATGTTGAACATTATTGACTTAGTCTGTGATTTGTATATTTCTCTTTTAAATATAGGAAACATTATTATGTTCGTCTACTGGTGATGTTAGTGTTAAATCACTACGTTAAATTGTTTTTATTTGTAACTATGTATCATATTCTGTTTAATTTATATATTGCAATAATACTGAATCACAATGCCGCCTTAATTGATTACGATAAAAAATATTATGTAAATATCTGTTAAAGTCATAGTATATAGTCAGCCTGTCTGAGTAAAAATAAACTAGATTAATAAAAAAAAATCACCAACTTTTTATTTTACATGAAATTCTCCACGAATCTGAATCTGAATCTGAAATAAGGTTTTCTTATAAAATTAAATCATTTACCACTGAAGTGAAGGCCACTGTTAATGGCGGCCTCACGACAGCGACGGCAGTGCTTTGGCGGGGGTTCGAAATCGCAACCACTTGACTGCAAGTTTGATGCCTTAGTCATTACGACACCGACGCTTTTTTATTTCTTCTTTAATAAACAATAACATTCCGACAATACTATTAAATCAGTGGGCTAGGGTTTATCTTAGCAAACATTTTACAAGTCTTTCAATAATTATTAATTTACCCAAATATAATTAGCTAATCACTATAAAGTACGTACGTAACGTACTTCGTTTTGATTCAGTCATGGTGAGAATATTTCTTAAATGTATTCAGCATCCAACTAAGAAAGTTAAAGCTTAATTTTTAGTGTACATCTTTTACTTCGTTGTTATAAATATTCCCCTCCCCACACAACAAAAACAAGTGCAGATCAATTATTACACAAATGTTGTGTCTTCCTACACGGTACTAATCTTATTTCTTATTTAATATAGGTGTTTTGATTTTTCATTTCGGGCTCTGTTTTCTATAAAATTATGTAATATTTCGCTGGATTTATACCGTTAGTAGAAGGAAACTGAATTTGAGACTTGAAGCTAGTCTTTTCTTGTTCGCACGACTCTACAACACACTACGTGTAGGTATTTCATGTGGATATGTATTTGAAGTCTGCTCAAACTGTTCAATTCAGATCGATCTTTCTACAAAACCCTCCAGTGAATAGACGTGTAAACTATTACTTTTCTCAAGCCTACCTTCAAACTGCATTCATACCATAACGTGATAAAGACAATACCAAACAAACATCTTTTTGTAAAAGATAATCCGTTTACTTAGGGTCTGATAATAAATCACTTCTAGGAGTACACTACGTTCGTTATCTAACATATATTAAGCCTAATTGCTACAAGAAAGGGACGCCTTAATCCTTTTAGAATGTTACCCTTTACTACAATACAAGTCACTTGCCAATCCCACCGACAACTAATTACATGTCAATTACCTTTAAAAATTACAAAAGAGTTAATAATAAAAAGAGACAATAAGCTAATCACCCCCAACCACTCTGTGCCCGACACTGCGTCGACTACCTGAACTCTCCGGAGTTAACGAGTTCAACTCAAACGAGACAAGGGAGACAGTTTGAATTTGACTTTCGATTCGGCAACACCTCTCTAGTATACCAACAGTATCAGTGCAGTCACTCTAATCTGAAATAAAAAGACTTTATGGTGAATTAAGAAGTACAGCTTTGGAATAGTTGAAATGGAAGCGGGAGTGAACTTCGTGTTACTAGCGCGCCAACAAGCCTCCGATAACGATTACGTGACGGCTTTCAACACCTACATAAATGCAGTTGACATACAGCCAGCAATCAGGCAAAAAATTGAAAAAGAATTCAGAACAGTTTTCTTGACAATGAACGAAGAACTCGCCAAACAACAGAATAAGGTGGATATTTTTAGCAACTTTGAGAGAGTCACTAAAATATTCCCAGGCAACTTCGATCTGCTCAACGACATCGGTACTTATCTATACAAATACAACTATATCACCGAAGCGCTTGATCACTTCGAGAAAGCTTTAAGCGTCGACACCAGTCACGTCAAAGTCGAGAAGTATTTGAACAACGCGAAAAGTTCCCTCTTTCCGAGAAGCATATTCAGAAGTCTCAATGACAAAGTGCGTAATGACGCGTACAGAGATGCCATCAAAATTATTATAAACCCCGCTACAGATACTGTCATACACATAGACGCGGGAACAGGACTATTGGCTTTGTATGCCACCGAATGTAACCCAATAGCGGTCACCGCTTGTGAATCTTCCAACACGATGGTTCAACTGGCGGAACGCGTGATGCAAGAAAACAACGCGTCAGAAGTAGTTATCGTCAACCAACCATCAGTGATTTCAAACCAAACCGACATTTACGGTTTAAGGTCTATATTACTAACTGACATGATTGACGCGGGACTGTTTGGAAATTATATTCTACAATCCCTCTACCACGCTCGAGAAAACTTGTTGCATAAGGACAGTAAAATAATTCCTGGGAAAGCTGAATTCTTCGTGGTCGGCGTCAACTGTGTTGAACTCAATAACAAATACAAGTTGTGTCAGCACACGAAGAATATTCTCAACGTCCCACAACAGAACGTACACACCGCTTGTTTCGCAGAGACGTACTACAGCGAAGATGTGCATTTGTATGAGAACCTGAAATACATACATATGTATGTGAGCCGTACTCCCTGTTCACCATAGACTTCAACAGCCCCGAGGAGGTCATAGAGATGCTGAACAGACAGAGGCCTTACAACGCCGTATTCAATCCCACGGTGGACGATGAAATGAATATGGTTGTCGGTTGGTTTAACCTACACTTGACCGACGATATTATGTTAACTAGTGATCCGAGATCGGAAAACAGGACAAAATCGTTTCAGCAAGCCGTGTTCTTCGATATTATCCCGAGAAAGATACGACGGAACGAAAGCTTCATCGTTCCCTTTGTACCGTACGGCGGAAGACTGATGGCGTTACAAGAACCGGGTCAGGCTGTCGCAAGAGTTTCACATGAAAGATTAATCTTCTTGAACGATACCGAATACATGAACATGATAACAAAATCTATTGCGATAGTGTGTTTGCACCTAGGACAGACAATGAGTGTAGAAAATGTTGACATTGTAGACTTAAGCCCGTTTCCTCTGTTCGGAGTACTGATGCTGATACGGGGTGCCAATTCACTCATTTGTAAAGCGAAGACTAGAGTGGATGTAGCTTTCCTGAAATCTGTACTGGAGGAAAACGGAATATCAGCAAGTAAAGTCACTATATTGGTGTCGGACTCTTGGTCTCGTGAAGTATTCAATAACAAGAAGTTCCATGTGATTTTCACCAACATATTTGATTATAGCGGAGAGATCGATCTCAGACAAAAGAGACTATTCCACGATCTACAAAAGTGGCACTTGACTTCTAATGGTATATGTTTACCCGCATCCGTGACCGTCATGGGACAATTAGTATGGAGTGAGGACTTGGAAATGAGTAATAACGTAGTGGACGACAACGTGGGCTGCCGCATGGCGAAACATGTGAACCGGTACCAAGCCTCGCAGCTAAGTTACTTGGACATCACACAATTACATTTTCATCCTTTATCTGAAGCGTTTGAAATAGCTTCATGTGAGGATATGTCCTCAACCTTGGTGCAAGTGCCAGTTCTAAAGGACGGAGAATGTAACGCTATACTTTGTTGGTACAAATTGGAGATGATTGACGGTTGGAATGTCACCTGCACGAATAGAAGGAACAGTCATATTTCAAGTACGGCGTACATGACCAATCCTCTCAGTAAAGTCTTTAAAGACGATGAAGTAAATGTTCTTCTTTGTGTGGACGTTCACGGAACTTTTAAGTTAGCACTCGATGTTGAACATTATTGACTTAGTCTGTGATTTGTATATTTCTCTTTTAAATATAGGAAACATTATTATGTTCGTCTACTGGTGATGTTAGTGTTCAATCACTACGTTAAATTGTTTTTATTTGTAACTATGTATCATATTCTGTTTAATTTATATATTGCAATAATAATGCCGCCTTAATCACAATGCCGCCTTAATTGATTACGATAAAAAATATTATGTAAATATCTGTTAAAGTCATAGTATATAGTCAGCCTGTCTGAGTAAAAATAAACTAGATTAATAAAAAAAAATCACCAACTTTTTATTTTACATGAAATTCTCCACGAATCTGAATCTGAATCTGAAATAAGGTTTTCTTATACAATTAAATCATTTACCACTGAAGTGAAGGCCACTGTTAATGGCGGCCTCACGACAGCGACGGCAGTGCTTTGGCGGGGGTTCGAAATCGCAACCACTTGACTGCAAGTTTGATGCCTTAGTCATTACGACACCGACGCTTTTTTATTTCTTCTTTAATAAACAATAACATTCCGACAATACTATTAAATCAGTGGGCTAGGGTTTATCTTAGCAAACATTTTACAAGTCTTTCAATAATTATTAATTTACCCAAATATAATTAGCTAATCACTATAAAGTACGTACGTAACGTACTTCGTTTTGATTCAGTCATGGTGAGAATATTTCTTAAATGTATTCAGCATCCAACTAAGAAAGTTAAAGCTTATTTTTTAGTGTACATCTTTTACTTCGTTGTTATAAATATTCCCCTCCCCACACAACAAAAACAAGTGCAGATCAATTATTACACAAATGTTGTGTCTTCCTACACGGTACTAATCTTATTTCTTATTTAATATATGTAGGTGTTTTGATTTTTCATTTCGGGCTCTGTTTTCTATAAAATTATGTTATATTTCGCTGGATTTATACCGTTAGTAGAAGGAAACTGAATTTGAGACTTGAAGCTAGTCTTTTCTTGTTCGCACGACTCTACAACACACTACGTGTAGGTATTTCATGTGGATATGTATTTGAAGTCTGCTCAAACTGTTCAATTCAGATCGATCTTTCTACAAAACCCTCCAGTGAATAGACGTGTAAACTATTACTTTTCTCAAGCCTACCTTCAAACTGCATTCATACCATAACGTGATAAAGACAATTCCAAACAAACATCTTTTTGTAAAAGATAATCCGTTTACTTAGGGTCTGATAATAAATCACTTCTAGGAGTACACTACGTTCGTTATCTAACATATATTAAGCCTAATTGCTACAAGAAAGGGACGCCTTAATCCTTTTAGAATGTTACCCTTTACTACAATACAAGTCACTTGCCAATCCCACCGATAACTAATTACATGTCAATTACCTTTAAAAATTACAAAAGAGTTAATAATAAAAAGAGACAATAAGCTAATCACCCCCAACCACTCTGTGCCCGACACTGCGTCGACTACCTGAACTCTCCGGAGTTAACGAGTTCAACTCAAACGAGACAAGGGAGACAGTTTGAATTTGACTTTCGATTCGGCAACACCTCTCTAGTATACCAACAGTATCAGTGCAGTCACTCTAATCTGAAATAAAAAGACTTTATGGTGAATTAAGAAGTACAGCTTTGGAATAGTTGAAATGGAAGCGGGAGTGAACTTCGTGTTACTAGCGCGCCAACAAGCCTCCGATAACGATTACGTGACGGCTTTCAACACCTACATAAATGCAGTTGACATACAGCCAGCAATCAGGCAAAAAATTGAAAAAGAATTCAGAACAGTTTTCTTGAAAATGAACGAAGAACTCGCCAAACAACAGAATAAGGTGGATATTTTTAGCAACTTTGAGAGAGTCACTAAAATATTCCCAGGCAACTTCGATCTGCTCAACGACATCGGTACTTATCTATACAAATACAACTATATCACCGAAGCGCTTGATCACTTCGAGAAAGCTTTAAGCGTCGACACCAGTCACGTCAAAGTCGAGAAGTATTTGAACAACGCGAAAAGTTCCCTCTTTCCGAGAAGCATATTCAGAAGTCTCAATGACAAAGTGCGTAATGACGCGTACAGAGATGCCATCAAAATTATTATAAACCCCGCTACAGATACTGTCATACACATAGACGCGGGAACAGGACTATTGGCTTTGTACGCCACCGAATGTAACCCAATAGCGGTCACCGCTTGTGAATCTTCCAACACGATGGTTCAACTGGCGGAACGCGTGATGCAAGAAAACAACGCGTCAGAAGTAGTTATCGTCAACCAACCATCAGTGATTTCAAACCAAACCGACATTTACGGTTTAAGGTCTATATTACTAACTGACATGATTGACGCGGGACTGTTTGGAAATTATATTCTACAATCCCTCTACCACGCTCGAGAAAACTTGTTGCATAAGGACAGTAAAATAATTCCTGGGAAAGCTGAATTCTTCGTGGTCGGCGTCAACTGTGTTGAACTCAATAACAAATACAAGTTGTGTCAGCACACGAAGAATATTCTCAACGTCCCACAACAGAACGTACACACCGCTTGTTTCGCAGAGACGTACTACAGCGAAGATGTGCATTTGTATGAGAACCTGAAATACATACATATGTATGTGAGCCGTACTCCCTGTTCACCATAGACTTCAACAGCCCCGAGGAGGTCATAGAGATGCTGAACAGACAGAGGCCTTACAACGCCGTATTCAATCCCACGGTGGACGATGAAATGAATATGGTTGTCGGTTGGTTTAACCTACACTTGACCGACGATATTATGTTAACTAGTGATCCGAGATCGGAAAACAGGACAAAATCGTTTCAGCAAGCCGTGTTCTTCGATATTATCCCGAGAAAGATACGACGGAACGAAAGCTTCATCGTTCCCTTTGTACCGTACGGCGGAAGACTGATGGCGTTACAAGAACCGGGTCAGGCTGTCGCAAGAGTTTCACATGAAACATTAATCTTCTTGAACGATACCGAATACATGAACATGATAACAAAATCTATTGCGATAGTGTGTTTGCACCTAGGACAGACAATGAGTGTAGAAAATGTTGACATTGTAGACTTAAGCCCGTTTCCTCTGTTCGGAGTACTGATGCTGATACGGGGTGCCAATTCACTCATTTGTAAAGCGAAGACTAGAGTGGATGTAGCTTTCCTGAAATCTGTACTGGAGGAAAACGGAATATCAGCAAGTAAAGTCACTATATTGGTGTCGGACTCTTGGTCTCGTGAAGTATTCAATAACAAGAAGTTCCATGTGATTTTCACCAACATATTTGATTATAGCGGAGAGATCGATCTCAGACAAAAGAGACTATTCCACGATCTACAAAAGTGGCACTTGACTTCTAATGGTATATGTTTACCCGCATCCGTGACCGTCATGGGACAATTAGTATGGAGTGAGGACTTGGAAATGAGTAATAACGTAGTGGACGACAACGTGGGCTGCCGCATGGCGAAACATGTGAACCGGTACCAAGCCTCGCAGCTAAGTTACTTGGACATCACACAATTACATTTTCATCCTTTATCTGAAGCGTTTGAAATAGCTTCATGTGAGGATATGTCCTCAACCTTGGTGCAAGTGCCAGTTCTAAAGGACGGAGAATGTAACGCTATACTTTGTTGGTACAAATTGGAGATGATTGACGGTTGGAATGTCACCTGCACGAATAGAAGGAACAGTCATATTTCAAGTACGGCGTACATGACCAATCCTCTCAGTAAAGTCTTTAAAGACGATGAAGTAAATGTTCTTCTTTGTGTGGACGTTCACGGAACTTTTAAGTTAGCACTCGATGTTGAACATTATTGACTTAGTCTGTGATTTGTATATTTCTCTTTTAAATATAGGAAACATTATTATGTTCGTCTACTGGTGATGTTAGTGTTCAATCACTACGTTAAATTGTTTTTATTTGTAACTATGTATCATATTCTGTTTAATTTATATATTGCAATAATAATGCCGCCTTAATCACAATGCCGCCTTAATTGATTACGATAAAAAATATTATGTAAATATCTGTTAAAGTCATAGTATATAGTCAGCCTGTCTGAGTAAAAATAAACTAGATTAATAAAAAAAAATCACCAACTTTTTATTTTACATGAAATTCTCCACGAATCTGAATCTGAATCTGAAATAAGGTTTTCTTATACAATTAAATCGTTTACCACTGAAGTGAAGGCCACTGTTAATGGCGGCCTCACGACAGCGACGGCAGTGCTTTGGCGGGGGTTCGAAATCGCAACCACTTGACTGCAAGTTTGATGCCTTAGTCATTACGACACCGACGCTTTTTTATTTCTTCTTTAATAAACAATAACATTCCGACAATACTATTAAATCAGTGGGCTAGGGTTTATCTTAGCAAACATTTTACAAGTCTTTCAATAATTATTAATTTACCCAAATATAATTAGCTAATCACTATAAAGTACGTACGTAACGTACTTCGTTTTGATTCAGTCATGGTGAGAATATTTCTTAAATGTATTCAGCATCCAACTAAGAAAGTTAAAGCTTATTTTTTAGTGTACATCTTTTACTTCGTTGTTATAAATATTCCCCTCCCCACACAACAAAAACAAGTGCAGATCAATTATTACACAAATGTTGTGTCTTCCTACACGGTACTAATCTTATTTCTTATTTAATATAGGTGTTTTGATTTTTCATTTCGGGCTCTGTTTTCTATAAAATTATGTAATATTTCGCTGGATTTATACCGTTAGTAGAAGGAAACTGAATTTGAGACTTGAAGCTAGTCTTTTCTTGTTCGCACGACTCTACAACACACTACGTGTAGGTATTTCATGTGGATATGTATTTGAAGTCTGCTCAAACTGTTCAATTCAGATCGATCTTTCTACAAAACCCTCCAGTGAATAGACGTGTAAACTATTACTTTTCTCAAGCCTACCTTCAAACTGCATTCATACCATAACGTGATAAAGACAATACCAAACAAACATCTTTTTGTAAAAGATAATCCGTTTACTTAGGGTCTGATAATAAATCACTTCTAGGAGTACACTACGTTCGTTATCTAACATATATTAAGCCTAATTGCTACAAGAAAGGGACGCCTTAATCCTTTTAGAATGTTACCCTTTACTACAATACAAGTCACTTGCCAATCCCACCGATAACTAATTACATGTCAATTACCTTTAAAAATTACAAAAGAGTTAATAATAAAAAGAGACAATAAGCTAATCACCCCCAACCACTCTGTGCCCGACACTGCGTCGACTACCTGAACTCTCCGGAGTTAACGAGTTCAACTCAAACGAGACAAGGGAGACAGTTTGAATTTGACTTTCGATTCGGCAACACCTCTCTAGTATACCAACAGTATCAGTGCAGTCACTCTAATCTGAAATAAAAAGACTTTATGGTGAATTAAGAAGTACAGCTTTGGAATAGTTGAAATGGAAGCGGGAGTGAACTTCGTGTTACTAGCGCGCCAACAAGCCTCCGATAACGATTACGTGACGGCTTTCAACACCTACATAAATGCAGTTGACATACAGCCAGCAATCAGGCAAAAAATTGAAAAAGAATTCAGAACAGTTTTCTTGAAAATGAACGAAGAACTCGCCAAACAACAGAATAAGGTGGATATTTTTAGCAACTTTGAGAGAGTCACTAAAATATTCCCAGGCAACTTCGATCTGCTCAACGACATCGGTACTTATCTATACAAATACAACTATATCACCGAAGCGCTTGATCACTTCGAGAAAGCTTTAAGCGTCGACACCAGTCACGTCAAAGTCGAGAAGTATTTGAACAACGCGAAAAGTTCCCTCTTTCCGAGAAGCATATTCAGAAGTCTCAATGACAAAGTGCGTAATGACGCGTACAGAGATGCCATCAAAATTATTATAAACCCCGCTACAGATACTGTCATACACATAGACGCGGGAACAGGACTATTGGCTTTGTACGCCACCGAATGTAACCCAATAGCGGTCACCGCTTGTGAATCTTCCAACACGATGGTTCAACTGGCGGAACGCGTGATGCAAGAAAACAACGCGTCAGAAGTAGTTATCGTCAACCAACCATCAGTGATTTCAAACCAAACCGACATTTACGGTTTAAGGTCTATATTACTAACTGACATGATTGACGCGGGACTGTTTGGAAATTATATTCTACAATCCCTCTACCACGCTCGAGAAAACTTGTTGCATAAGGACAGTAAAATAATTCCTGGGAAAGCTGAATTCTTCGTGGTCGGCGTCAACTGTGTTGAACTCAATAACAAATACAAGTTGTGTCAGCACACGAAGAATATTCTCAACGTCCCACAACAGAACGTACACACCGCTTGTTTCGCAGAGACGTACTACAGCGAAGATGTGCATTTGTATGAGAACCTGAAATACATATGTATGTGAGCCGTACTCCCTGTTCACCATAGACTTCAACAGCCCCGAGGAGGTCATAGAGATGCTGAACAGACAGAGGCCTTACAACGCCGTATTCAATCCCACGGTGGACGATGAAATGAATATGGTTGTCGGTTGGTTTAACCTACACTTGACCGACGATATTATGTTAACTAGTGATCCGAGATCGGAAAACAGGACAAAATCGTTTCAGCAAGCCGTGTTCTTCGATATTATCCCGAGAAAGATACGACGGAACGAAAGCTTCATCGTTCCCTTTGTACCGTACGGCGGAAGACTGATGGCGTTACAAGAACCGGGTCAGGCTGTCGCAAGAGTTTCACATGAAACATTAATCTTCTTGAACGATACCGAATACATGAACATGATAACAAAATCTATTGCGATAGTGTGTTTGCACCTAGGACAGACAATGAGTGTAGAAAATGTTGACATTGTAGACTTAAGCCCGTTTCCTCTGTTCGGAGTACTGATGCTGATACGGGGTGCCAATTCACTCATTTGTAAAGCGAAGACTAGAGTGGATGTAGCTTTCCTGAAATCTGTACTGGAGGAAAACGGAATATCAGCAAGTAAAGTCACTATATTGGTGTCGGACTCTTGGTCTCGTGAAGTATTCAATAACAAGAAGTTCCATGTGATTTTCACCAACATATTTGATTATAGCGGAGAGATCGATCTCAGACAAAAGAGACTATTCCACGATCTACAAAAGTGGCACTTGACTTCTAATGGTATATGTTTACCCGCATCCGTGACCGTCATGGGACAATTAGTATGGAGTGAGGACTTGGAAATGAGTAATAACGTAGTGGACGACAACGTGGGCTGCCGCATGGCGAAACATGTGAACCGGTACCAAGCCTCGCAGCTAAGTTACTTGGACATCACACAATTACATTTTCATCCTTTATCTGAAGCGTTTGAAATAGCTTCATGTGAGGATATGTCCTCAACCTTGGTGCAAGTGCCAGTTCTAAAGGACGGAGAATGTAACGCTATACTTTGTTGGTACAAATTGGAGATGATTGACGGTTGGAATGTCACCTGCACGAATAGAAGGAACAGTCATATTTCAAGTACGGCGTACATGACCAATCCTCTCAGTAAAGTCTTTAAAGACGATGAAGTAAATGTTCTTCTTTGTGTGGACGTTCACGGAACTTTTAAGTTAGCACTCGATGTTGAACATTATTGACTTACTCTGTGATTTGTATATTTCTCTTTTAAATATAGGAAACATTATTATGTTCGTCTACTGGTGATGTTAGTGTTCAATCACTACGTTAAATTGTTTTTATTTGTAACTATGTATCATATTCTGTTTAATTTATATATTGCAATAATAATGCCGCCTTAATCACAATGCCGCCTTAATTGATTACGATAAAAAATATTATGTAAATATCTGTTAAAGTCATAGTATATAGTCAGCCTGTCTGAGTAAAAATAAACTAGATTAATAAAAAAAAATCACCAACTTTTTATTTTACATGAAATTCTCCACGAATCTGAATCTGAATCTGAAATAAGGTTTTCTTATACAATTAAATCGTTTACCACTGAAGTGAAGGCCACTGTTAATGGCGGCCTCACGACAGCGACGGCAGTGCTTTGGCGGGGGTTCGAAATCGCAACCACTTGACTGCAAGTTTGATGCCTTAGTCATTACGACACCGACGCTTTTTTATTTCTTCTTTAATAAACAATAACATTCCGACAATACTATTAAATCAGTGGGCTAGGGTTTATCTTAGCAAACATTTTACAAGTCTTTCAATAATTATTAATTTACCCAAATATAATTAGCTAATCACTATAAAGTACGTACGTAACGTACTTCGTTTTGATTCAGTCATGGTGAGAATATTTCTTAAATGTATTCAGCATCCAACTAAGAAAGTTAAAGCTTATTTTTTAGTGTACATCTTTTACTTCGTTGTTATAAATATTCCCCTCCCCACACAACAAAAACAAGTGCAGATCAATTATTACACAAATGTTGTGTCTTCCTACACGGTACTAATCTTATTTCTTATTTAATATAGGTGTTTTGATTTTTCATTTCGGGCTCTGTTTTCTATAAAATTATGTAATATTTCGCTGGATTTATACCGTTAGTAGAAGGAAACTGAATTTGAGACTTGAAGCTAGTCTTTTCTTGTTCGCACGACTCTACAACACACTACGTGTAGGTATTTCATGTGGATATGTATTTGAAGTCTGCTCAAACTGTTCAATTCAGATCGATCTTTCTACAAAACCCTCCAGTGAATAGACGTGTAAACTATTACTTTTCTCAAGCCTACCTTCAAACTGCATTCATACCATAACGTGATAAAGACAATACCAAACAAACATCTTTTTGTAAAAGATAATCCGTTTACTTAGGGTCTGATAATAAATCACTTCTAGGAGTACACTACGTTCGTTATCTAACATATATTAAGCCTAATTGCTACAAGAAAGGGACGCCTTAATCCTTTTAGAATGTTACCCTTTACTACAATACAAGTCACTTGCCAATCCCACCGATAACTAATTACATGTCAATTACCTTTAAAAATTACAAAAGAGTTAATAATAAAAAGAGACAATAAGCTAATCACCCCCAACCACTCTGTGCCCGACACTGCGTCGACTACCTGAACTCTCCGGAGTTAACGAGTTCAACTCAAACGAGACAAGGGAGACAGTTTGAATTTGACTTTCGATTCGGCAACACCTCTCTAGTATACCAACAGTATCAGTGCAGTCACTCTAATCTGAAATAAAAAGACTTTATGGTGAATTAAGAAGTACAGCTTTGGAATAGTTGAAATGGAAGCGGGAGTGAACTTCGTGTTACTAGCGCGCCAACAAGCCTCCGATAACGATTACGTGACGGCTTTCAACACCTACATAAATGCAGTTGACATACAGCCAGCAATCAGGCAAAAAATTGAAAAAGAATTCAGAACAGTTTTCTTGAAAATGAACGAAGAACTCGCCAAACAACAGAATAAGGTGGATATTTTTAGCAACTTTGAGAGAGTCACTAAAATATTCCCAGGCAACTTCGATCTGCTCAACGACATCGGTACTTATCTATACAAATACAACTATATCACCGAAGCGCTTGATCACTTCGAGAAAGCTTTAAGCGTCGACACCAGTCACGTCAAAGTCGAGAAGTATTTGAACAACGCGAAAAGTTCCCTCTTTCCGAGAAGCATATTCAGAAGTCTCAATGACAAAGTGCGTAATGACGCGTACAGAGATGCCATCAAAATTATTATAAACCCCGCTACAGATACTGTCATACACATAGACGCGGGAACAGGACTGTTGGCTTTGTACGCCACCGAATGTAACCCAATAGCGGTCACCGCTTGTGAATCTTCCAACACGATGGTTCAACTGGCGGAACGCGTGATGCAAGAAAACAACGCGTCAGAAGTAGTTATCGTCAACCAACCATCAGTGATTTCAAACCAAACCGACATTTACGGTTTAAGGTCTATATTACTAACTGACATGATTGACGCGGGACTGTTTGGAAATTATATTCTACAATCCCTCTACCACGCTCGAGAAAACTTGTTGCATAAGGACAGTAAAATAATTCCTGGGAAAGCTGAATTCTTCGTGGTCGGCGTCAACTGTGTTGAACTCAATAACAAATACAAGTTGTGTCAGCACACGAAGAATATTCTCAACGTCCCACAACAGAACGTACACACCGCTTGTTTCGCAGAGACGTACTACAGCGAAGATGTGCATTTGTATGAGAACCTGAAATACATATGTATGTGAGCCGTACTCCCTGTTCACCATAGACTTCAACAGCCCCGAGGAGGTCATAGAGATGCTGAACAGACAGAGGCCTTACAACGCCGTATTCAATCCCACGGTGGACGATGAAATGAATATGGTTGTCGGTTGGTTTAACCTACACTTGACCGACGATATTATGTTAACTAGTGATCCGAGATCGGAAAACAGGACAAAATCGTTTCAGCAAGCCGTGTTCTTCGATATTATCCCGAGAAAGATACGACGGAACGAAAGCTTCATCGTTCCCTTTGTACCGTACGGCGGAAGACTGATGGCGTTACAAGAACCGGGTCAGGCTGTCGCAAGAGTTTCACATGAAACATTAATCTTCTTGAACGATACCGAATACATGAACATGATAACAAAATCTATTGCGATAGTGTGTTTGCACCTAGGACAGACAATGAGTGTAGAAAATGTTGACATTGTAGACTTAAGCCCGTTTCCTCTGTTCGGAGTACTGATGCTGATACGGGGTGCCAATTCACTCATTTGTAAAGCGAAGACTAGAGTGGATGTAGCTTTCCTGAAATCTGTACTGGAGGAAAACGGAATATCAGCAAGTAAAGTCACTATATTGGTGTCGGACTCTTGGTCTCGTGAAGTATTCAATAACAAGAAGTTCCATGTGATTTTCACCAACATATTTGATTATAGCGGAGAGATCGATCTCAGACAAAAGAGACTATTCCACGATCTACAAAAGTGGCACTTGACTTCTAATGGTATATGTTTACCCGCATCCGTGACCGTCATGGGACAATTAGTATGGAGTGAGGACTTGGAAATGAGTAATAACGTAGTGGACGACAACGTGGGCTGCCGCATGGCGAAACATGTGAACCGGTACCAAGCCTCGCAGCTAAGTTACTTGGACATCACACAATTACATTTTCATCCTTTATCTGAAGCGTTTGAAATAGCTTCATGTGAGGATATGTCCTCAACCTTGGTGCAAGTGCCAGTTCTAAAGGACGGAGAATGTAACGCTATACTTTGTTGGTACAAATTGGAGATGATTGACGGTTGGAATGTCACCTGCACGAATAGAAGGAACAGTCATATTTCAAGTACGGCGTACATGACCAATCCTCTCAGTAAAGTCTTTAAAGACGATGAAGTAAATGTTCTTCTTTGTGTGGATGTTCACGGAACTTTTAAGTTAGCACTCGATGTTGAACATTATTGACTTAGTCTGTGATTTGTATATTTCTCTTTTAAATATAGGAAACATTATTATGTTCGTCTACTGGTGATGTTAGTGTTCAATCACTACGTTAAATTGTTTTTATTTGTAACTATGTATCATATTCTGTTTAATTTATATATTGCAATAATAATGCCGCCTTAATCACAATGCCGCCTTAATTGATTACGATAAAAAATATTATGTAAATATCTGTTAAAGTCATAGTATATAGTCAGCCTGTCTGAGTAAAAATAAACTAGATTAATAAAAAAAAATCACCAACTTTTTATTTTACATGAAATTCTCCACGAATCTGAATCTGAATCTGAAATAAGGTTTTCTTATACAATTAAATCATTTACCACTGAAGTGAAGGCCACTGTTAATGGCGGCCTCACGACAGCGACGGCAGTGCTTTGGCGGGGGTTCGAAATCGCAACCACTTGACTGCAAGTTTGATGCCTTAGTCATTACGACACCGACGCTTTTTTATTTCTTCTTTAATAAACAATAACATTCCGACAATACTATTAAATCAGTGGGCTAGGGTTTATCTTAGCAAACATTTTACAAGTCTTTCAATAATTATTAATTTACCCAAATATAATTAGCTAATCACTATAAAGTACGTACGTAACGTACTTCGTTTTGATTCAGTCATGGTGAGAATATTTCTTAAATGTATTCAGCATCCAACTAAGAAAGTTAAAGCTTAATTTTTAGTGTACATCTTTTACTTCGTTGTTATAAATATTCCCCTCCCCACACAACAAAAACAAGTGCAGATCAATTATTACACAAATGTTGTGTCTTCCTACACGGTACTAATCTTATTTCTTATTTAATATAGGTGTTTTGATTTTTCATTTCGGGCTCTGTTTTCTATAAAATTATGTAATATTTCGCTGGATTTATACCGTTAGTAGAAGGAAACTGAATTTGAGACTTGAAGCTAGTCTTTTCTTGTTCGCACGACTCTACAACACACTACGTGTAGGTATTTCATGTGGATATGTATTTGAAGTCTGCTCAAACTGTTCAATTCAGATCGATCTTTCTACAAAACCCTCCAGTGAATAGACGTGTAAACTATTACTTTTCTCAAGCCTACCTTCAAACTGCATTCATACCATAACGTGATAAAGACAATTCCAAACAAACATCTTTTTGTAAAAGATAATCCGTTTACTTAGGGTCTGATAATAAATCACTTCTAGGAGTACACTACGTTCGTTATCTAACATATATTAAGCCTAATTGCTACAAGAAAGGGACGCCTTAATCCTTTTAGAATGTTACCCTTTACTACAATACAAGTCACTTGCCAATCCCACCGATAACTAATTACATGTCAAATACCTTTAAAAATTACAAAAGAGTTAATAATAAAAAGAGACAATAAGCTAATCACCCCCAACCACTCTGTGCCCGACACTGCGTCGACTACCTGAACTCTCCGGAGTTAACGAGTTCAACTCAAACGAGACAAGGGAGACAGTTTGAATTTGACTTTCGATTCGGCAACACCTCTCTAGTATACCAACAGTATCAGTGCAGTCACTCTAATCTGAAATAAAAAGACTTTATGGTGAATTAAGAAGTACAGCTTTGGAATAGTTGAAATGGAAGCGGGAGTGAACTTCGTGTTACTAGCGCGCCAACAAGCCTCCGATAACGATTACGTGACGGCTTTCAACACCTACATAAATGCAGTTGACATACAGCCAGCAATCAGGCAAAAAATTGAAAAAGAATTCAGAACAGTTTTCTTGAAAATGAACGAAGAACTCGCCAAACAACAGAATAAGGTGGATATTTTTAGCAACTTTGAGAGAGTCACTAAAATATTCCCAGGCAACTTCGATCTGCTCAACGACATCGGTACTTATCTATACAAATACAACTATATCACCGAAGCGCTTGATCACTTCGAGAAAGCTTTAAGCGTCGACACCAGTCACGTCAAAGTCGAGAAGTATTTGAACAACGCGAAAAGTTCCCTCTTTCCGAGAAGCATATTCAGAAGTCTCAATGACAAAGTGCGTAATGACGCGTACAGAGATGCCATCAAAATTATTATAAACCCCGCTACAGATACTGTCATACACATAGACGCGGGAACAGGACTATTGGCTTTGTACGCCACCGAATGTAACCCAATAGCGGTCACCGCTTGTGAATCTTCCAACACGATGGTTCAACTGGCGGAACGCGTGATGCAAGAAAACAACGCGTCAGAAGTAGTTATCGTCAACCAACCATCAGTGATTTCAAACCAAACCGACATTTACGGTTTAAGGTCTATATTACTAACTGACATGATTGACGCGGGACTGTTTGGAAATTATATTCTACAATCCCTCTACCACGCTCGAGAAAACTTGTTGCATAAGGACAGTAAAATAATTCCTGGGAAAGCTGAATTCTTCGTGGTCGGCGTCAACTGTGTTGAACTCAATAACAAATACAAGTTGTGTCAGCACACGAAGAATATTCTCAACGTCCCACAACAGAACGTACACACCGCTTGTTTCGCAGAGACGTACTACAGCGAAGATGTGCATTTGTATGAGAACCTGAAATACATATGTATGTGAGCCGTACTCCCTGTTCACCATAGACTTCAACAGCCCCGAGGAGGTCATAGAGATGCTGAACAGACAGAGGCCTTACAACGCCGTATTCAATCCCACGGTGGACGATGAAATGAATATGGTTGTCGGTTGGTTTAACCTACACTTGACCGACGATATTATGTTAACTAGTGACCCGAGATCGGAAAACAGGACAAAATCGTTTCAGCAAGCCGTGTTCTTCGATATTATCCCGAGAAAGATACGACGGAACGAAAGCTTCATCGTTCCCTTTGTACCGTACGGCGGAAGACTGATGGCGTTACAAGAACCGGGTCAGGCTGTCGCAAGAGTTTCACATGAAACATTAATCTTCTTGAACGATACCGAATACATGAACATGATAACAAAATCTATTGCGATAGTGTGTTTGCACCTAGGACAGACAATGAGTGTAGAAAATGTTGACATTGTAGACTTAAGCCCGTTTCCTCTGTTCGGAGTACTGATGCTGATACGGGGTGCCAATTCACTCATTTGTAAAGCGAAGACTAGAGTGGATGTAGCTTTCCTGAAATCTGTACTGGAGGAAAACGGAATATCAGCAAGTAAAGTCACTATATTGGTGTCGGACTCTTGGTCTCGTGAAGTATTCAATAACAAGAAGTTCCATGTGATTTTCACCAACATATTTGATTATAGCGGAGAGATCGATCTCAGACAAAAGAGACTATTCCACGATCTACAAAAGTGGCACTTGACTTCTAATGGTATATGTTTACCCGCATCCGTGACCGTCATGGGACAATTAGTATGGAGTGAGGACTTGGAAATGAGTAATAACGTAGTGGACGACAACGTGGGCTGCCGCATGGCGAAACATGTGAACCGGTACCAAGCCTCGCAGCTAAGTTACTTGGACATCACACAATTACATTTTCATCCTTTATCTGAAGCGTTTGAAATAGCTTCATGTGAGGATATGTCCTCAACCTTGGTGCAAGTGCCAGTTCTAAAGGACGGAGAATGTAACGCTATACTTTGTTGGTACAAATTGGAGATGATTGACGGTTGGAATGTCACCTGCACGAATAGAAGGAACAGTCATATTTCAAGTACGGCGTACATGACCAATCCTCTCAGTAAAGTCTTTAAAGACGATGAAGTAAATGTTCTTCTTTGTGTGGACGTTCACGGAACTTTTAAGTTAGCACTCGATGTTGAACATTATTGACTTAGTCTGTGATTTGTATATTTCTCTTTTAAATATAGGAAACATTATTATGTTCGTCTACTGGTGATGTTAGTGTTCAATCACTACGTTAAATTGTTTTTATTTGTAACTATGTATCATATTCTGTTTAATTTATATATTGCAATAATAATGCCGCCTTAATCACAATGCCGCCTTAATTGATTACGATAAAAAATATTATGTAAATATCTGTTAAAGTCATAGTATATAGTCAGCCTGTCTGAGTAAAAATAAACTAGATTAATAAAAAAAAATCACCAACTTTTTATTTTACATGAAATTCTCCACGAATCTGAATCTGAATCTGAAATAAGGTTTTCTTATACAATTAAATCATTTACCACTGAAGTGAAGGCCACTGTTAATGGCGGCCTCACGACAGCGACGGCAGTGCTTTGGCGGGGGTTCGAAATCGCAACCACTTGACTGCAAGTTTGATGCCTTAGTCATTACGACACCGACGCTTTTTTATTTCTTCTTTAATAAACAATAACATTCCGACAATACTATTAAATCAGTGGGCTAGGGTTTATCTTAGCAAACATTTTACAAGTCTTTCAATAATTATTAATTTACCCAAATATAATTAGCTAATCACTATAAAGTACGTACGTAACGTACTTCGTTTTGATTCAGTCATGGTGAGAATATTTCTTAAATGTATTCAGCATCCAACTAAGAAAGTTAAAGCTTATTTTTTAGTGTACATCTTTTACTTCGTTGTTATAAATATTCCCCTCCCCACACAACAAAAACAAGTGCAGATCAATTATTACACAAATGTTGTGTCTTCCTACACGGTACTAATCTTATTTCTTATTTAATATATGTAGGTGTTTTGATTTTTCATTTCGGGCTCTGTTTTCTATAAAATTATGTTATATTTCGCTGGATTTATACCGTTAGTAGAAGGAAACTGAATTTGAGACTTGAAGCTAGTCTTTTCTTGTTCGCACGACTCTACAACACACTACGTGTAGGTATTTCATGTGGATATGTATTTGAAGTCTGCTCAAACTGTTCAATTCAGATCGATCTTTCTACAAAACCCTCCAGTGAATAGACGTGTAAACTATTACTTTTCTCAAGCCTACCTTCAAACTGCATTCATACCATAACGTGATAAAGACAATTCCAAACAAACATCTTTTTGTAAAAGATAATCCGTTTACTTAGGGTCTGATAATAAATCACTTCTAGGAGTACACTACGTTCGTTATCTAACATATATTAAGCCTAATTGCTACAAGAAAGGGACGCCTTAATCCTTTTAGAATGTTACCCTTTACTACAATACAAGTCACTTGCCAATCCCACCGATAACTAATTACATGTCAATTACCTTTAAAAATTACAAAAGAGTTAATAATAAAAAGAGACAATAAGCTAATCACCCCCAACCACTCTGTGCCCGACACTGCGTCGACTACCTGAACTCTCCGGAGTTAACGAGTTCAACTCAAACGAGACAAGGGAGACAGTTTGAATTTGACTTTCGATTCGGCAACACCTCTCTAGTATACCAACAGTATCAGTGCAGTCACTCTAATCTGAAATAAAAAGACTTTATGGTGAATTAAGAAGTACAGCTTTGGAATAGTTGAAATGGAAGCGGGAGTGAACTTCGTGTTACTAGCGCGCCAACAAGCCTCCGATAACGATTACGTGACGGCTTTCAACACCTACATAAATGCAGTTGACATACAGCCAGCAATCAGGCAAAAAATTGAAAAAGAATTCAGAACAGTTTTCTTGAAAATGAACGAAGAACTCGCCAAACAACAGAATAAGGTGGATATTTTTAGCAACTTTGAGAGAGTCACTAAAATATTCCCAGGCAACTTCGATCTGCTCAACGACATCGGTACTTATCTATACAAATACAACTATATCACCGAAGCGCTTGATCACTTCGAGAAAGCTTTAAGCGTCGACACCAGTCACGTCAAAGTCGAGAAGTATTTGAACAACGCGAAAAGTTCCCTCTTTCCGAGAAGCATATTCAGAAGTCTCAATGACAAAGTGCGTAATGACGCGTACAGAGATGCCATCAAAATTATTATAAACCCCGCTACAGATACTGTCATACACATAGACGCGGGAACAGGACTATTGGCTTTGTACGCCACCGAATGTAACCCAATAGCGGTCACCGCTTGTGAATCTTCCAACACGATGGTTCAACTGGCGGAACGCGTGATGCAAGAAAACAACGCGTCAGAAGTAGTTATCGTCAACCAACCATCAGTGATTTCAAACCAAACCGACATTTACGGTTTAAGGTCTATATTACTAACTGACATGATTGACGCGGGACTGTTTGGAAATTATATTCTACAATCCCTCTACCACGCTCGAGAAAACTTGTTGCATAAGGACAGTAAAATAATTCCTGGGAAAGCTGAATTCTTCGTGGTCGGCGTCAACTGTGTTGAACTCAATAACAAATACAAGTTGTGTCAGCACACGAAGAATATTCTCAACGTCCCACAACAGAACGTACACACCGCTTGTTTCGCAGAGACGTACTACAGCGAAGATGTGCATTTGTATGAGAACCTGAAATACATACATATGTATGTGAGCCGTACTCCCTGTTCACCATAGACTTCAACAGCCCCGAGGAGGTCATAGAGATGCTGAACAGACAGAGGCCTTACAACGCCGTATTCAATCCCACGGTGGACGATGAAATGAATATGGTTGTCGGTTGGTTTAACCTACACTTGACCGACGATATTATGTTAACTAGTGATCCGAGATCGGAAAACAGGACAAAATCGTTTCAGCAAGCCGTGTTCTTCGATATTATCCCGAGAAAGATACGACGGAACGAAAGCTTCATCGTTCCCTTTGTACCGTACGGCGGAAGACTGATGGCGTTACAAGAACCGGGTCAGGCTGTCGCAAGAGTTTCACATGAAACATTAATCTTCTTGAACGATACCGAATACATGAACATGATAACAAAATCTATTGCGATAGTGTGTTTGCACCTAGGACAGACAATGAGTGTAGAAAATGTTGACATTGTAGACTTAAGCCCGTTTCCTCTGTTCGGAGTACTGATGCTGATACGGGGTGCCAATTCACTCATTTGTAAAGCGAAGACTAGAGTGGATGTAGCTTTCCTGAAATCTGTACTGGAGGAAAACGGAATATCAGCAAGTAAAGTCACTATATTGGTGTCGGACTCTTGGTCTCGTGAAGTATTCAATAACAAGAAGTTCCATGTGATTTTCACCAACATATTTGATTATAGCGGAGAGATCGATCTCAGACAAAAGAGACTATTCCACGATCTACAAAAGTGGCACTTGACTTCTAATGGTATATGTTTACCCGCATCCGTGACCGTCATGGGACAATTAGTATGGAGTGAGGACTTGGAAATGAGTAATAACGTAGTGGACGACAACGTGGGCTGCCGCATGGCGAAACATGTGAACCGGTACCAAGCCTCGCAGCTAAGTTACTTGGACATCACACAATTACATTTTCATCCTTTATCTGAAGCGTTTGAAATAGCTTCATGTGAGGATATGTCCTCAACCTTGGTGCAAGTGCCAGTTCTAAAGGACGGAGAATGTAACGCTATACTTTGTTGGTACAAATTGGAGATGATTGACGGTTGGAATGTCACCTGCACGAATAGAAGGAACAGTCATATTTCAAGTACGGCGTACATGACCAATCCTCTCAGTAAAGTCTTTAAAGACGATGAAGTAAATGTTCTTCTTTGTGTGGACGTTCACGGAACTTTTAAGTTAGCACTCGATGTTGAACATTATTGACTTAGTCTGTGATTTGTATATTTCTCTTTTAAATATAGGAAACATTATTATGTTCGTCTACTGGTGATGTTAGTGTTCAATCACTACGTTAAATTGTTTTTATTTGTAACTATGTATCATATTCTGTTTAATTTATATATTGCAATAATAATGCCGCCTTAATCACAATGCCGCCTTAATTGATTACGATAAAAAATATTATGTAAATATCTGTTAAAGTCATAGTATATAGTCAGCCTGTCTGAGTAAAAATAAACTAGATTAATAAAAAAAAATCACCAACTTTTTATTTTACATGAAATTCTCCACGAATCTGAATCTGAATCTGAAATAAGGTTTTCTTATACAATTAAATCATTTACCACTGAAGTGAAGGCCACTGTTAATGGCGGCCTCACGACAGCGACGGCAGTGCTTTGGCGGGGGTTCGAAATCGCAACCACTTGACTGCAAGTTTGATGCCTTAGTCATTACGACACCGACGCTTTTTTATTTCTTCTTTAATAAACAATAACATTCCGACAATACTATTAAATCAGTGGGCTAGGGTTTATCTTAGCAAACATTTTACAAGTCTTTCAATAATTATTAATTTACCCAAATATAATTAGCTAATCACTATAAAGTACGTACGTAACGTACTTCGTTTTGATTCAGTCATGGTGAGAATATTTCTTAAATGTATTCAGCATCCAACTAAGAAAGTTAAAGCTTATTTTTTAGTGTACATCTTTTACTTCGTTGTTATAAATATTCCCCTCCCCACACAACAAAAACAAGTGCAGATCAATTATTACACAAATGTTGTGTCTTCCTACACGGTACTAATCTTATTTCTTATTTAATATATGTAGGTGTTTTGATTTTTCATTTCGGGCTCTGTTTTCTATAAAATTATGTTATATTTCGCTGGATTTATACCGTTAGTAGAAGGAAACTGAATTTGAGACTTGAAGCTAGTCTTTTCTTGTTCGCACGACTCTACAACACACTACGTGTAGGTATTTCATGTGGATATGTATTTGAAGTCTGCTCAAACTGTTCAATTCAGATCGATCTTTCTACAAAACCCTCCAGTGAATAGACGTGTAAACTATTACTTTTCTCAAGCCTACCTTCAAACTGCATTCATACCATAACGTGATAAAGACAATTCC
This sequence comes from Tyria jacobaeae, assembly GCA_947561695.1. Taxonomy (NCBI): domain Eukaryota; kingdom Metazoa; phylum Arthropoda; class Insecta; order Lepidoptera; family Erebidae; genus Tyria; species Tyria jacobaeae. The sequence continues at coordinate 21,524,022 of OX387208.1, read as the reverse complement.
AAACAAACATCTTTTTGTAAAAGATAATCCGTTTACTTAGGGTCTGATAATAAATCACTTCTAGGAGTACACTACGTTCGTTATCTAACATATATTAAGCCTAATTGCTACAAGAAAGGGACGCCTTAATCCTTTTAGAATGTTACCCTTTACTACAATACAAGTCACTTGCCAATCCCACCGATAACTAATTACATGTCAATTACCTTTAAAAATTACAAAAGAGTTAATAATAAAAAGAGACAATAAGCTAATCACCCCCAACCACTCTGTGCCCGACACTGCGTCGACTACCTGAACTCTCCGGAGTTAACGAGTTCAACTCAAACGAGACAAGGGAGACAGTTTGAATTTGACTTTCGATTCGGCAACACCTCTCTAGTATACCAACAGTATCAGTGCAGTCACTCTAATCTGAAATAAAAAGACTTTATGGTGAATTAAGAAGTACAGCTTTGGAATAGTTGAAATGGAAGCGGGAGTGAACTTCGTGTTACTAGCGCGCCAACAAGCCTCCGATAACGATTACGTGACGGCTTTCAACACCTACATAAATGCAGTTGACATACAGCCAGCAATCAGGCAAAAAATTGAAAAAGAATTCAGAACAGTTTTCTTGAAAATGAACGAAGAACTCGCCAAACAACAGAATAAGGTGGATATTTTTAGCAACTTTGAGAGAGTCACTAAAATATTCCCAGGCAACTTCGATCTGCTCAACGACATCGGTACTTATCTATACAAATACAACTATATCACCGAAGCGCTTGATCACTTCGAGAAAGCTTTAAGCGTCGACACCAGTCACGTCAAAGTCGAGAAGTATTTGAACAACGCGAAAAGTTCCCTCTTTCCGAGAAGCATATTCAGAAGTCTCAATGACAAAGTGCGTAATGACGCGTACAGAGATGCCATCAAAATTATTATAAACCCCGCTACAGATACTGTCATACACATAGACGCGGGAACAGGACTATTGGCTTTGTACGCCACCGAATGTAACCCAATAGCGGTCACCGCTTGTGAATCTTCCAACACGATGGTTCAACTGGCGGAACGCGTGATGCAAGAAAACAACGCGTCAGAAGTAGTTATCGTCAACCAACCATCAGTGATTTCAAACCAAACCGACATTTACGGTTTAAGGTCTATATTACTAACTGACATGATTGACGCGGGACTGTTTGGAAATTATATTCTACAATCCCTCTACCACGCTCGAGAAAACTTGTTGCATAAGGACAGTAAAATAATTCCTGGGAAAGCTGAATTCTTCGTGGTCGGCGTCAACTGTGTTGAACTCAATAACAAATACAAGTTGTGTCAGCACACGAAGAATATTCTCAACGTCCCACAACAGAACGTACACACCGCTTGTTTCGCAGAGACGTACTACAGCGAAGATGTGCATTTGTATGAGAACCTGAAATACATATGTATGTGAGCCGTACTCCCTGTTCACCATAGACTTCAACAGCCCCGAGGAGGTCATAGAGATGCTGAACAGACAGAGGCCTTACAACGCCGTATTCAATCCCACGGTGGACGATGAAATGAATATGGTTGTCGGTTGGTTTAACCTGCACTTGACCGACGATATTATGTTAACTAGTGATCCGAGATCGGAAAACAGGACAAAATCGTTTCAGCAAGCCGTGTTCTTCGATATTATCCCGAGAAAGATACGACGGAACGAAAGCTTCATCGTTCCCTTTGTACCGTACGGCGGAAGACTGATGGCGTTACAAGAACCGGGTCAGGCTGTCGCAAGAGTTTCACATGAAACATTAATCTTCTTGAACGATACCGAATACATGAACATGATAACAAAATCTATTGCGATAGTGTGTTTGCACCTAGGACAGACAATGAGTGTAGAAAATGTTGACATTGTAGACTTAAGCCCGTTTCCTCTGTTCGGAGGACTGATGCTGATACGGGGTGCCAATTCACTCATTTGTAAAGCGAAGACTAGAGTGGATGTAGCTTTCCTGAAATCTGTACTGGAGGAAAACGGAATATCAGCAAGTAAAGTCACTATATTGGTGTCGGACTCTTGGTCTCGTGAAGTATTCAATAACAAGAAGTTCCATGTGATTTTCACCAACATATTTGATTATAGCGGAGAGATCGATCTCAGACAAAAGAGACTATTCCACGATCTACAAAAGTGGCACTTGACTTCTAATGGTATATGTTTACCCGCATCCGTGACCGTCATGGGACAATTAGTATGGAGTGAGGACTTGGAAATGAGTAATAACGTAGTGGACGACAACGTGGGCTGCCGCATGGCGAAACATGTGAACCGGTACCAAGCCTCGCAGCTAAGTTACTTGGACATCACACAATTACATTTTCATCCTTTATCTGAAGCGTTTGAAATAGCTTCATGTGAGGATATGTCCTCAACCTTGGTGCAAGTGCCAGTTCTAAAGGACGGAGAATGTAACGCTATACTTTGTTGGTACAAATTGGAGATGATTGACGGTTGGAATGTCACCTGCACGAATAGAAGGAACAGACATATTTCAAGTACGGCGTACATGACCAATCCTCTCAGTAAAGTCTTTAAAGACGATGAAGTAAATGTTCTTCTTTGTGTGGACGTTCACGGAACTTTTAAGTTAGCACTCGATGTTGAACATTATTGACTTAGTCTGTGATTTGTATATTTCTCTTTTAAATATAGGAAACATTATTATGTTCGTCTACTGGTGATGTTAGTGTTCAATCACTACGTTAAATTGTTTTTATTTGTAACTATGTATCATATTCTGTTTAATTTATATATTGCAATAATAATGCCGCCTTAATCACAATGCCGCCTTAATTGATTACGATAAAAAATATTATGTAAATATCTGTTAAAGTCATAGTATATAGTCAGCCTGTCTGAGTAAAAATAAACTAGATTAATAAAAAAAAATCACCAACTTTTTATTTTACATGAAATTCTCCACGAATCTGAATCTGAATCTGAAATAAGGTTTTCTTATACAATTAAATCGTTTACCACTGAAGTGAAGGCCACTGTTAATGGCGGCCTCACGACAGCGACGGCAGTGCTTTGGCGGGGGTTCGAAATCGCAACCACTTGACTGCAAGTTTGATGCCTTAGTCATTACGACACCGACGCTTTTTTATTTCTTCTTTAATAAACAATAACATTCCGACAATACTATTAAATCAGTGGGCTAGGGTTTATCTTAGCAAACATTTTACAAGTCTTTCAATAATTATTAATTTACCCAAATATAATTAGCTAATCACTATAAAGTACGTACGTAACGTACTTCGTTTTGATTCAGTCATGGTGAGAATATTTCTTAAATGTATTCAGCATCCAACTAAGAAAGTTAAAGCTTATTTTTTAGTGTACATCTTTTACTTCGTTGTTATAAATATTCCCCTCCCCACACAACAAAAACAAGTGCAGATCAATTATTACACAAATGTTGTGTCTTCCTACACGGTACTAATCTTATTTCTTATTTAATATAGGTGTTTTGATTTTTCATTTCGGGCTCTGTTTTCTATAAAATTATGTAATATTTCGCTGGATTTATACCGTTAGTAGAAGGAAACTGAATTTGAGACTTGAAGCTAGTCTTTTCTTGTTCGCACGACTCTACAACACACTACGTGTAGGTATTTCATGTGGGTATGTATTTGAAGTCTGCTCAAACTGTTCAATTCAGATCGATCTTTCTACAAAACCCTCCAGTGAATAGACGTGTAAACTATTACTTTTCTCAAGCCTACCTTCAAACTGCATTCATACCATAACGTGATAAAGACAATTCCAAACAAACATCTTTTTGTAAAAGATAATCCGTTTACTTAGGGTCTGATAATAAATCACTTCTAGGAGTACACTACGTTCGTTATCTAACATATATTAAGCCTAATTGCTACAAGAAAGGGACGCCTTAATCCTTTTAGAATGTTACCCTTTACTACAATACAAGTCACTTGCCAATCCCACCGATAACTAATTACATGTCAATTACCTTTAAAAATTACAAAAGAGTTAATAATAAAAAGAGACAATAAGCTAATCACCCCCAACCACTCTGTGCCCGACACTGCGTCGACTACCTGAACTCTCCGGAGTTAACGATTTCAACTCAAACGAGACAAGGGAGACAGTTTGAATTTGACTTTCGATTCGGCAACACCTCTCTAGTATACCAACAGTATCAGTGCAGTCACTCTAATCTGAAATAAAAAGACTTTATGGTGAATTAAGAAGTACAGCTTTGGAATAGTTGAAATGGAAGCGGGAGTGAACTTCGTGTTACTAGCGCGCCAACAAGCCTCCGATAACGATTACGTGACGGCTTTCAACACCTACATAAATGCAGTTGACATACAGCCAGCAATCAGGCAAAAAATTGAAAAAGAATTCAGAACAGTTTTCTTGAAAATGAACGAAGAACTCGCCAAACAACAGAATAAGGTGGATATTTTTAGCAACTTTGAGAGAGTCACTAAAATATTCCCAGGCAACTTCGATCTGCTCAACGACATCGGTACTTATCTATACAAATACAACTATATCACCGAAGCGCTTGATCACTTCGAGAAAGCTTTAAGCGTCGACACCAGTCACGTCAAAGTCGAGAAGTATTTGAACAACGCGAAAAGTTCCCTCTTTCCGAGAAGCATATTCAGAAGTCTCAATGACAAAGTGCGTAATGACGCGTACAGAGATGCCATCAAAATTATTATAAACCCCGCTACAGATACTGTCATACACATAGACGCGGGAACAGGACTATTGGCTTTGTACGCCACCGAATGTAACCCAATAGCGGTCACCGCTTGTGAATCTTCCAACACGATGGTTCAACTGGCGGAACGCGTGATGCAAGAAAACAACGCGTCAGAAGTAGTTATCGTCAACCAACCATCAGTGATTTCAAACCAAACCGACATTTACGGTTTAAGGTCTATATTACTAACTGACATGATTGACGCGGGACTGTTTGGAAATTATATTCTACAATCCCTCTACCACGCTCGAGAAAACTTGTTGCATAAGGACAGTAAAATAATTCCTGGGAAAGCTGAATTCTTCGTCATCATCTGGTATCATCTCACCCCTGTTGAGGGGGGTGGGGAGACTATTTGAAGCACTGGGCTCCTTATAGTGATTTTCCTCGCAGCTCACCACTGTGAGCCGGTCATTGGAGTTAGCTCACCGGCCTCGAGGTTTGCTCGCCGATCGCTCCTCTGAAGAGGGGTCCAGCGAGCCGCCTGCGAGAGGTCGGTGGTTGGCTATCTGCATCCGATGGCAAAGCCAATGCCCCGCTCGAAGGAACTGATATGAGCTCCCGAGCGGGGCGTTCCCACTTCAGGTCTCGGTGGATTGTTGCATTCCTGAGGTACCTGGGGGCGTCGACCACCATGCGAAGGCAGCTGTTCTCTACAGCCTGCAAACGTTGGCGCGATGTCCCTGCTATCAAGTTGTACCAGGCCGGCCCACCGTAGGTGAGGCGCGACCTGATATATGTTTTGTAAATGCCTAGTTTGGCACTTACTGGTAGTCTGGAGGATAGCAGGGGACGCAGCTTTGTCCGCGCAGCTCTGGCCTTCGCTGTGATGGTCTCGACGTGGTGGTTCATCGACAGTGATCTGTCGATGGTGATTCCCAGGTACTTGACCTTTGGGGACCATGGGATGTCCTCTTCCATCAGACGTAGGTTTGGCGGGTAGTGTGCCATACCGGTTATCATCGCCTGGGTCTTCGACACGTTGCACTTGAGCCTCCATCGCTTCAGCCAGCCCGGAAGGGCTTCGAGTGTGGGGCGCAATTTCCGTGCAGCGTGTGCGGCGTTGCGTGAACTTGACAAGTACGCGGCATCGTCTGCAAACAGTGCCAGCTTGACGTCTCCGACTACAGGGATGTCATCCGTGTAGTGGGCGTACAAGGCCGGTGACAGACAGCTCCCTTGCGGGACTCCGGCACTGATGGTTTTGATTTCCGATGTGGTATCCTCTATAGCCACACGGAAGGTTCGCTGGGTCAGGAACGATGCGATGATCGCGACTACTTTTCGTGGTAGAGACGATGTCGACAGCTTGTGGATGAGACCTTCATGCCACACTCTGTCGAACGCCTTCTCCATGTCGAGCATCACGGTCACCGTGCTCCCGCCCTTGTTCAACCACGTAGCCATCTCGTCTAGGACACGAGTCAGCTGGAGCGTGGTGGAGTGCTCCTGACGAAATCCAAATTGCTCGGGCCTCAGCCGGATGTGGGGTTGAGCCCTTACTAGCAGTAAGCGCTCGAACACCTTGGACGTCGTCGAGAGGAGTGTGATGGGCCGGTAGTTCTCCGGTTTTCTGAGGTCCTTGCCGGGCTTCGGAAGTACGATAACCCGACCCCGCTTCCAGATGTTAGGGAAGTGGCCGGTCCTCAGGATACCGTTGAACAGTTGTGTCAACGCTATGAGTGATTTCAGTGGAAGTCGCTGCAGTGCAGTGTTCGGTATTCCGTCTTCACCAGGTGCTTTCCGTGGGTTGGTTTTCCTGATCATCGCAGCAACCTCGCTCGGTGTTACGAGCAGTTCACCCTCAGACTGGGCGAGGGGCCTCGAGAGGTAGAGATGGGTTGCCGCCTCTATCTCCCGAGTGTGGTCCTCGTCTTGATTGTCGTGAGGTGTGAACTGTTTTTCGAGGCTATTCGCGATGATCTCGGCACGGTCTTGCGCTTTGTAGCGTATTTGCCCGTCCTCAGCGAACAGGGGGCGCGTGGGGTTTGGTTCTGCAGTCAGTTGCCTGCAGAGTCGGTGTACCGAGGGCTGTTCGTCCTCGATATCTATAAGGAAGTTCTCCCATGCGTCACCTCTGTGCTCCCAAAGAGCAGCCTTGAACGAGTTGGTAAGGCGGTTGTATCGGGTCTTGTCTCGGGGGTGCCGAGTTCTCTGCCAGAGCTTCTTAGCCTCTCGCTTCTCCTCGAGCATTTTACGGAGCCGAGCGGGCAGAGGGTTCTGTCGCTCGCTGCTCGGTCTAGTGCTCGAGGAGACTCGAAGTGCGGCTTGGATAGCTCCGGTGATTTCTTCGGCGGCTTCATCGACTTCCACTGGCGTTTTTACAACCGTAGGGCGGCTGTAACCCGCTAGGGTTTCTTGGTAAGCCCTCCAGTCTGTGTGGACTGTGGGCTTCGGTGGGCCGACCGTAGCCGCGGGCTCCCTGAACACGAGTAGCACCGGCCTGTGGTCCGATGGTAGGTCCTCGAGCACTTCCTGTACTGGAGGTGCTCTTAGTCCTTTGAACACTATGATGTCCAGTACGCTATCACTATAGCCCGCTGGGTCCAATCTAGTGGGTTCTCTGGGGCCAGCGATTTCATAGTTATGCATGTCGGAGTCTTGCATAAGGAGATTTCCCATTGCGTTGTTGGTGGTGTTGTGCCATGCTTGGTGCTTTGCGTTCAGGTCTCCCGCGATTATGGTCGGCGTCGTATGTTGGAGAAGGCTCCGGAGTTCATCGACGCGGGCTCTCTGATTCGGAGCTCGATAGGCCGCGTAGAGGCGCATCTCCCGCCTGCCGATTTGGACGTCGATACCAAGCGCATACATGGTATCGAGTCTCTTCGGTTCGACGGGTTGATGCACTACTGTCCTCTTCACTAGGACAGCGAGTCCACGATATGCTTCGCCTCTTGTCGAGACCTCATCTTGGCGGTACACAATGTACCCTGGGATCTTGAGTGGCCTGTTGGCCTTCAGGTGGGTCTCGCTTATCAGCATGATATCGACCCGCTGTTCCTTGAGAAATAGGCGTAGTAGGCCTATCTTGGATTTCAGCGTCTCCGCGTTCCAATGAACCACCCTGAGCGGCTTATCCATTGGTGGAGAGTGTTTGCAGCAGTCCTGTTGTGTTTATCTCGCCTGCCTTAACACGCTGTGCGAACAGCATGAGCAAGGCAGCGAGTTGGTCCCTCTCCGGGTCCTTGGCTGCTGGGCTGCAGTTTTTGGGTGCCGCCGCAGGTGTGGTTGGCTTTTCCTGGGCCGCCTTCTTTCTTCGGTGCCTTCTCCTCTTTTTGGTGGAGCTTGACCCCGGGTTTGCTTCGGCCATCAGCGTGGTGGGTGCCGAGTCGACGACCACGTTTGGTTGGTCGATGACCTTGGGCGGGCCAGTCCTCGGCGTGAGTCCCGCCTTCTTGTTGCGGGCTTCCCGCTTGTAGACGGGGCACGCCGCACTGCAGGCTGGATGCGGGCCTTGGCAGTTGGCGCACGTGGGTGGCTCCTCTTTTGGTCGAGGGCAGTTGTGCGCCTGGTGCTCGCCACCGCATCGCACACAGGCTAGGCGCCTGTGACAGTTCTGTGAACTGTGGCGGAAGCCTTGGCAGCGGTGACATTGAGAGGGTCCTTTCTTGCCCCTCCAGGCCTCTATGACGACGCCTGGCATGAGCAAGACCTCGTCAATGTTGTAGGCCTTGGTTGCGGTCGGGCTCTTCTCCACTTCTGCGAAGAAGATGCATCCGGGTCTGCTAGTGCGAGCACGGATGTGCTTCGCAAACTTGACTGGCACTCCCTTGCTGGTCAAGTCCTCCACTATTTCTTCTGTGGGAGTGTCCGCAGGTAAGCCCCGGATAGCCATTTTCAGGGGCTTCTGGTGTGGTGGAGCGATGGCGTAGTAAGGCGCCTTGTCTTGTCCTAGGTCGTCCAGGTGAGCCTGAATGACTCTGAATTCGGCGTCCTCTTTGGGAGTGAATTTAAATCCCTTCCCAAAGGGCCTCACGCTGGGTGGGTGACCGATTTTGGCGGTCAACTCCTTCATGTGGGTCGTCCAGTTCTCCAGACGGTCCACTACAAGGATTGGTTGTCTCCTTGTGGACGTCTGGGTAGTGGGCGCCTTGGAAGGGCCTGGTGTTGTTATGGGCCTCGTTTTTGTTGTTATGGGCCTCTGAGTTGTTGTTGTGGGTTTCTGGGGTGGTGGTGCGGCAAGTACAGCTGCTGCTGTCCTTGGCCTGGGTGTAGGCGTAGGGGCCCGTTCGACTTCCAGTATTACTGGATTCGGTTCGGGCGAGGTGGAGAGGACTTGGACGTCCATCTCCTCGCTATCCCCTTCCTCGGAGTCCGAGGTTGGGGAAGCCTCTACTATTGTCCTCTTCGCCGCTTGCGGCTCCGGGTCTTCTTCCCGCCTCCGCTTGCCTGGTATAGGCGTTACGGTAGGCGGCAGTGCTGACCCCACCGCTGTCAGGATGTGTACATCCTGGGCAGTGAGGTCCTCCTTTTTCTTGTCGCCAATATGTACTTCCATTACTCGGAAGTACGCCTCCAACCAGCGCTGCAGACCCTGCGACATTTCTCCCTTCTCTCGAAGGGAGTTGAAAATACTCAGGTCGCCCTGGTATTTTTGTCGCTGGTCCTGCAGCGCTGCGTCGGTCGAGCCTTTCTCTTCGCTGCTGGTGTTCTTGATGTTGCTGGATCCGTCCTCGTGGCGCCTTGGCATGTTTGCCATCACCGTAGAGGTTAGGGTCGGAGACCCCACCCCGCGGCGAAGGTTTACACGCTGGCTTTCTCGGGGAAGGTATTCGCCTCCGAATGTACAAGTACAATTCGGGTGCAAATAATAATATTTAACAAATATTAAATATTAAAATAAGCAGTGTTAGGGGCGCCCGTACGATGGCGGTCGGAGCGCAAGCACGTCCGTTCGCCACGACAGTCCGAAACACTCTTACCTGAATTCTTCGTGGTCGGCGTCAACTGTGTTGAACTCAATAACAAATACAAGTTGTGTCAGCACACGAAGAATATTCTCAACGTCCCACAACAGAACGTACACACCGCTTGTTTCGCAGAGACGTACTACAGCGAAGATGTGCATTTGTATGAGAACCTGAAATACATATGTATGTATGTGAGCCGTACTCCCTGTTCACCATAGACTTCAACAGCCCCGAGGAGGTCATAGAGATGCTGAACAGACAGAGGCCTTACAACGCCGTATTCAATCCCACGGTGGACGATGAAATGAATATGGTTGTCGGTTGGTTTAACCTACACTTGACCGACGATATTATGTTAACTAGTGATCCGAGATCGGAAAACAGGACAAAATCGTTTCAGCAAGCCGTGTTCTTCGATATTATCCCGAGAAAGATACGACGGAACGAAAGCTTCATCGTTCCCTTTGTACCGTACGGCGGAAGACTGATGGCGTTACAAGAACCGGGTCAGGCTGTCGCAAGAGTTTCACATGAAACATTAATCTTCTTGAACGATACCGAATACATGAACATGATAACAAAATCTATTGCGATAGTGTGTTTGCACCTAGGACAGACAATGAGTGTAGAAAATGTTGACATTGTAGACTTAAGCCCGTTTCCTCTGTTCGGAGTACTGATGCTGATACGGGGTGCCAATTCACTCATTTGTAAAGCGAAGACTAGAGTGGATGTAGCTTTCCTGAAATCTGTACTGGAGGAAAACGGAATATCAGCAAGTAAAGTCACTATATTGGTGTCGGACTCTTGGTCTCGTGAAGTATTCAATAACAAGAAGTTCCATGTGATTTTCACCAACATATTTGATTATAGCGGAGAGATCGATCTCAGACAAAAGAGACTATTCCACGATCTACAAAAGTGGCACTTGACTTCTAATGGTATATGTTTACCCGCATCCGTGACCGTCATGGGACAATTAGTATGGAGTGAGGACTTGGAAATGAGTAATAACGTAGTGGACGACAACGTGGGCTGCCGCATGGCGAAACATGTGAACCGGTACCAAGCCTCGCAGCTAAGTTACTTGGACATCACACAATTACATTTTCATCCTTTATCTGAAGCGTTTGAAATAGCTTCATGTGAGGATATGTCCTCAACCTTGGTGCAAGTGCCAGTTCTAAAGGACGGAGAATGTAACGCTATACTTTGTTGGTACAAATTGGAGATGATTGACGGTTGGAATGTCACCTGCACGAATAGAAGGAACAGTCATATTTCAAGTACGGCGTACATGACCAATCCTCTCAGTAAAGTCTTTAAAGACGATGAAGTAAATGTTCTTCTTTGTGTGGACGTTCACGGAACTTTTAAGTTAGCACTCGATGTTGAACATTATTGACTTACTCTGTGATTTGTATATTTCTCTTTTAAATATAGGAAACATTATTATGTTCGTCTACTGGTGATGTTAGTGTTCAATCACTACGTTAAATTGTTTTTATTTGTAACTATGTATCATATTCTGTTTAATTTATATATTGCAATAATAATGCCGCCTTAATCACAATGCCGCCTTAATTGATTACGATAAAAAATATTATGTAAATATCTGTTAAAGTCATAGTATATAGTCAGCCTGTCTGAGTAAAAATAAACTAGATTAATAAAAAAAAATCACCAACTTTTTATTTTACATGAAATTCTCCACGAATCTGAATCTGAATCTGAAATAAGGTTTTCTTATACAATTAAATCGTTTACCACTGAAGTGAAGGCCACTGTTAATGGCGGCCTCACGACAGCGACGGCAGTGCTTTGGCGGGGGTTCGAAATCGCAACCACTTGACTGCAAGTTTGATGCCTTAGTCATTACGACACCGACGCTTTTTTATTTCTTCTTTAATAAACAATAACAGTCCGACAATACTATTAAATCAGTGGGCTAGGGTTTATCTTAGCAAACATTTTACAAGTCTTTCAATAATTATTAATTTACCCAAATATAATTAGCTAATCACTATAAAGTACGTACGTAACGTACTTCGTTTTGATTCAGTCATGGTGAGAATATTTCTTAAATGTATTCAGCATCCAACTAAGAAAGTTAAAGCTTATTTTTTAGTGTACATCTTTTACTTCGTTGTTATAAATATTCCCCTCCCCACACAACAAAAACAAGTGCAGATCAATTATTACACAAATGTTGTGTCTTCCTACACGGTACTAATCTTATTTCTTATTTAATATAGGTGTTTTGATTTTTCATTTCGGGCTCTGTTTTCTATAAAATTATGTAATATTTCGCTGGATTTATACCGTTAGTAGAAGGAAACTGAATTTGAGACTTGAAGCTAGTCTTTTCTTGTTCGCACGACTCTACAACACACTACGTGTAGGTATTTCATGTGGATATGTATTTGAAGTCTGCTCAAACTGTTCAATTCAGATCGATCTTTCTACAAAACCCTCCAGTGAATAGACGTGTAAACTATTACTTTTCTCAAGCCTACCTTCAAACTGCATTCATACCATAACGTGATAAAGACAATTCCAAACAAACATATTTTTGTAAAAGATAATCCGTTTACTTAGGGTCTGATAATAAATCACTTCTAGGAGTACACTACGTTCGTTATCTAACATATATTAAGCCTAATTGCTACAAGAAAGGGACGCCTTAATCCTTTTAGAATGTTACCCTTTACTACAATACAAGTCACTTGCCAATCCCACCGATAACTAATTACATGTCAATTACCTTTAAAAATTACAAAAGAGTTAATAATAAAAAGAGACAATAAGCTAATCACCCCCAACCACTCTGTGCCCGACACTGCGTCGACTACCTGAACTCTCCGGAGTTAACGAGTTCAACTCAAACGAGACAAGGGAGACAGTTTGAATTTGACTTTCGATTCGGCAACACCTCTCTAGTATACCAACAGTATCAGTGCAGTCACTCTAATCTGAAATAAAAAGACTTTATGGTGAATTAAGAAGTACAGCTTTGGAATAGTTGAAATGGAAGCGGGAGTGAACTTCGTGTTACTAGCGCGCCAACAAGCCTCCGATAACGATTACGTGACGGCTTTCAACACCTACATAAATGCAGTTGACATACAGCCAGCAATCAGGCAAAAAATTGAAAAAGAATTCAGAACAGTTTTCTTGAAAATGAACGAAGAACTCGCCAAACAACAGAATAAGGTGGATATTTTTAGCAACTTTGAGAGAGTCACTAAAATATTCCCAGGCAACTTCGATCTGCTCAACGACATCGGTACTTATCTATACAAATACAACTATATCACCGAAGCGCTTGATCACTTCGAGAAAGCTTTAAGCGTCGACACCAGTCACGTCAAAGTCGAGAAGTATTTGAACGACGCGAAAAGTTCCCTCTTTCCGAGAAGCATATTCAGAAGTCTCAATGACAAAGTGCGTAATGACGCGTACAGAGATGCCATCAAAATTATTATAAACCCCGCTACAGATACTGTCATACACATAGACGCGGGAACAGGACTATTGGCTTTGTACGCCACCGAATGTAACCCAATAGCGGTCACCGCTTGTGAATCTTCCAACACGATGGTTCAACTGGCGGAACGCGTGATGCAAGAAAACAACGCGTCAGAAGTAGTTATCGTCAACCAACCATCAGTGATTTCAAACCAAACCGACATTTACGGTTTAAGGTCTATATTACTAACTGACATGATTGACGCGGGACTGTTTGGAAATTATATTCTACAATCCCTCTACCACGCTCGAGAAAACTTGTTGCATAAGGACAGTAAAATAATTCCTGGGAAAGCTGAATTCTTCGTGGTCGGCGTCAACTGTGTTGAACTCAATAACAAATACAAGTTGTGTCAGCACACGAAGAATATTCTCAACGTCCCACAACAGAACGTACACACCGCTTGTTTCGCAGAGACGTACTACAGCGAAGATGTGCATTTGTATGAGAACCTGAAATACATACATATGTATGTGAGCCGTACTCCCTGTTCACCATAGACTTCAACAGCCCCGAGGAGGTCATAGAGATGCTGAACAGACAGAGGCCTTACAACGCCGTATTCAATCCCACGGTGGACGATGAAATGAATATGGTTGTCGGTTGGTTTAACCTACACTTGACCGACGATATTATGTTAACTAGTGATCCGAGATCGGAAAACAGGACAAAATCGTTTCAGCAAGCCGTGTTCTTCGATATTATCCCGAGAAAGATACGACGGAACGAAAGCTTCATCGTTCCCTTTGTACCGTACGGCGGAAGACTGATGGCGTTACAAGAACCGGGTCAGGCTGTCGCAAGAGTTTCACATGAAACATTAATCTTCTTGAACGATACCGAATACATGAACATGATAACAAAATCTATTGCGATAGTGGGTTTGCACCTAGGACAGACAATGAGTGTAGAAAATGTTGACATTGTAGACTTAAGCCCGTTTCCTCTGTTCGGAGTACTGATGCTGATACGGGGTGCCAATTCACTCATTTGTAAAGCGAAGACTAGAGTGGATGTAGCTTTCCTGAAATCTGTACTGGAGGAAAACGGAATATCAGCAAGTAAAGTCACTATATTGGTGTCGGACTCTTGGTCTCGTGAAGTATTCAATAACAAGAAGTTCCATGTGATTTTCACCAACATATTTGATTATAGCGGAGAGATCGATCTCAGACAAAAGAGACTATTCCACGATCTACAAAAGTGGCACTTGACTTCTAATGGTATATGTTTACCCGCATCCGTGACCGTCATGGGACAATTAGTATGGAGTGAGGACTTGGAAATGAGTAATAACGTAGTGGACGACAACGTGGGCTGCCGCATGGCGAAACATGTGAACCGGTACCAAGCCTCGCAGCTAAGTTACTTGGACATCACACAATTACATTTTCATCCTTTATCTGAAGCGTTTGAAATAGCTTCATGTGAGGATATGTCCTCAACCTTGGTGCAAGTGCCAGTTCTAAAGGACGGAGAATGTAACGCTATACTTTGTTGGTACAAATTGGAGATGATTGACGGTTGGAATGTCACCTGCACGAATAGAAGGAACAGTCATATTTCAAGTACGGCGTACATGACCAATCCTCTCAGTAAAGTCTTTAAAGACGATGAAGTAATTGTTCTTCTTTGTGTGGACGTTCACGGAACTTTTAAGTTAGCACTCGATGTTGAACATTATTGACTTAGTCTGTGATTTGTATATTTCTCTTTTAAATATAGGAAACATTATTATGTTCGTCTACTGGTGATGTTAGTGTTCAATCACTACGTTAAATTGTTTTTATTTGTAACTATGTATCATATTCTGTTTAATTTATATATTGCAATAATAATGCCGCCTTAATCACAATGCCGCCTTAATTGATTACGATAAAAAATATTATGTAAATATCTGTTAAAGTCATAGTATATAGTCAGCCTGTCTGAGTAAAAATAAACTAGATTAATAAAAAAAAATCACCAACTTTTTATTTTACATGAAATTCTCCACGAATCTGAATCTGAATCTGAAATAAGGTTTTCTTATACAATTAAATCATTTACCACTGAAGTGAAGGCCACTGTTAATGGCGGCCTCACGACAGCGACGGCAGTGCTTTGGCGGGGGTTCGAAATCGCAACCACTTGACTGCAAGTTTGATGCCTTAGTCATTACGACACCGACGCTTTTTATTTCTTCTTTAAAAAACAATAACATTCCGACAATACTATTAAATCAGTGGGCTAGGGTTTATCTTAGCAAACATTTTACAAGTCTTTCAATAATTATTAATTTACCCAAATATAATTAGCTAATCACTATAAAGTACGTACGTAACGTACTTCGTTTTGATTCAGTCATGGTGAGAATATTTCTTAAATGTATTCAGCATCCAACTAAGAAAGTTAAAGCTTAATTTTTAGTGTACATCTTTTACTTCGTTGTTATAAATATTCCCCTCCCCACACAACAAAAACAAGTGCAGATCAATTATTACACAAATGTTGTGTCTTCCTACACGGTACTAATCTTATTTCTTATTTAATATAGGTGTTTTGATTTTTCATTTCGGGCTCTGTTTTCTATAAAATTATGTAATATTTCGCTGGATTTATACCGTTAGTAGAAGGAAACTGAATTTGAGACTTAAAGCTAGTCTTTTCTTGTTCGCACGACTCTACAACACACTACGTGTAGGTATTTCATGTGGATATGTATTTGAAGTCTGCTCAAACTGTTCAATTCAGATCGATCTTTCTACAAAACCCTCCAGTGAATAGACGTGTAAACTATTACTTTTCTCAAGCCTACCTTCAAACTGCATTCATACCATAACGTGATAAAGACAATTCCAAACAAACATCTTTTTGTAAAAGATAATCCGTTTACTTAGGGTCTGATAATAAATCACTTCTAGGAGTACACTACGTTCGTTATCTAACATATATTAAGCCTAATTGCTACAAGAAAGGGACGCCTTAATCCTTTTAGAATGTTACCCTTTACTACAATACAAGTCACTTGCCAATCCCACCGATAACTAATTACATGTCAATTACCTTTAAAAATTACAAAAGAGTTAATAATAAAAAGAGACAATAAGCTAATCACCCCCAACCACTCTGTGCCCGACACTGCGTCGACTACCTGAACTCTCCGGAGTTAACGAGTTCAACTCAAACGAGACAAGGGAGACAGTTTGAATTTGACTTTCGATTCGGCAACACCTCTCTAGTATACCAACAGTATCAGTGCAGTCACTCTAATCTGAAATAAAAAGACTTTATGGTGAATTAAGAAGTACAGCTTTGGAATAGTTGAAATGGAAGCGGGAGTGAACTTCGTGTTACTAGCGCGCCAACAAGCCTCCGATAACGATTACGTGACGGCTTTCAACACCTACATAAATGCAGTTGACATACAGCCAGCAATCAGGCAAAAAATTGAAAAAGAATTCAGAACAGTTTTCTTGAAAATGAACGAAGAACTCGCCAAACAACAGAATAAGGTGGATATTTTTAGCAACTTTGAGAGAGTCACTAAAATATTCCCAGGCAACTTCGATCTGCTCAACGACATCGGTACTTATCTATACAAATACAACTATATCACCGAAGCGCTTGATCACTTCGAGAAAGCTTTAAGCGTCGACACCAGTCACGTCAAAGTCGAGAAGTATTTGAACAACGCGAAAAGTTCCCTCTTTCCGAGAAGCATATTCAGAAGTCTCAATGACAAAGTGCGTAATGACGCGTACAGAGATGCCATCAAAATTATTATAAACCCCGCTACAGATACTGTCATACACATAGACGCGGGAACAGGACTATTGGCTTTGTACGCCACCGAATGTAACCCAATAGCGGTCACCGCTTGTGAATCTTCCAACACGATGGTTCAACTGGCGGAACGCGTGATGCAAGAAAACAACGCGTCAGAAGTAGTTATCGTCAACCAACCATCAGTGATTTCAAACCAAACCGACATTTACGGTTTAAGGTCTATATTACTAACTGACATGATTGACGCGGGACTGTTTGGAAATTATATTCTACAATCCCTCTACCACGCTCGAGAAAACTTGTTGCATAAGGACAGTAAAATAATTCCTGGGAAAGCTGAATTCTTCGTGGTCGGCGTCAACTGTGTTGAACTCAATAACAAATACAAGTTGTGTCAGCACACGAAGAATATTCTCAACGTCCCACAACAGAACGTACACACCGCTTGTTTCGCAGAGACGTACTACAGCGAAGATGTGCATTTGTATGAGAACCTGAAATACATATGTATGTGAGCCGTACTCCCTGTTCACCATAGACTTCAACAGCCCCGAGGAGGTCATAGAGATGCTGAACAGACAGAGGCCTTACAACGCCGTATTCAATCCCACGGTGGACGATGAAATGAATATGGTTGTCGGTTGGTTTAACCTACACTTGACCGACGATATTATGTTAACTAGTGATCCGAGATCGGAAAACAGGACAAAATCGTTTCAGCAAGCCGTGTTCTTCGATATTATCCCGAGAAAGATACGACGGAACGAAAGCTTCATCGTTCCCTTTGTACCGTACGGCGGAAGACTGATGGCGTTACAAGAACCGGGTCAGGCTGTCGCAAGAGTTTCACATGAAACATTAATCTTCTTGAACGATACCGAATACATGAACATGATAACAAAATCTATTGCGATAGTGGGTTTGCACCTAGGACAGACAATGAGTGTAGAAAATGTTGACATTGTAGACTTAAGCCCGTTTCCTCTGTTCGGAGTACTGATGCTGATACGGGGTGCCAATTCACTCATTTGTAAAGCGAAGACTAGAGTGGATGTAGCTTTCCTGAAATCTGTACTGGAGGAAAACGGAATATCAGCAAGTAAAGTCACTATATTGGTGTCGGACTCTTGGTCTCGTGAAGTATTCAATAACAAGAAGTTCCATGTGATTTTCACCAACATATTTGATTATAGCGGAGAGATCGATCTCAGACAAAAGAGACTATTCCACGATCTACAAAAGTGGCACTTGACTTCTAATGGTATATGTTTACCCGCATCCGTGACCGTCATGGGACAATTAGTATGGAGTGAGGACTTGGAAATGAGTAATAACGTAGTGGACGACAACGTGGGCTGCCGCATGGCGAAACATGTGAACCGGTACCAAGCCTCGCAGCTAAGTTACTTGGACATCACACAATTACATTTTCATCCTTTATCTGAAGCGTTTGAAATAGCTTCATGTGAGGATATGTCCTCAACCTTGGTGCAAGTGCCAGTTCTAAAGGACGGAGAATGTAACGCTATACTTTGTTGGTACAAAATGGAGATGATTGACGGTTGGAATGTCACCTGCACGAATAGAAGGAACAGTCATATTTCAAGTACGGCGTACATGACCAATCCTCTCAGTAAAGTCTTTAAAGACGATGAAGTAAATGTTCTTCTTTGTGTGGACGTTCACGGAACTTTTAAGTTAGCACTCGATGTTGAACATTATTGACTTAGTCTGTGATTTGTATATTTCTCTTTTAAATATAGGAAACATTATTATGTTCGTCTACTGGTGATGTTAGTGTTCAATCACTACGTTAAATTGTTTTTATTTGTAACTATGTATCATATTCTGTTTAATTTATATATTGCAATAATAATGCCGCCTTAATCACAATGCCGCCTTAATTGATTACGATAAAAAATATTATGTAAATATCTGTTAAAGTCATAGTATATAGTCAGCCTGTCTGAGTAAAAATAAACTAGATTAATAAAAAAAAATCACCAACTTTTTATTTTACATGAAATTCTCCACGAATCTGAATCTGAATCTGAAATAAGGTTTTCTTATACAATTAAATCGTTTACCACTGAAGTGAAGGCCACTGTTAATGGCGGCCTCACGACAGCGACGGCAGTGCTTTGGCGGGGGTTCGAAATCGCAACCACTTGACTGCAAGTTTGATGCCTTAGTCATTACGACACCGACGCTTTTTTATTTCTTCTTTAATAAACAATAACATTCCGACAATACTATTAAATCAGTGGGCTAGGGTTTATCTTAGCAAACATTTTACAAGTCTTTCAATAATTATTAATTTACCCAAATATAATTAGCTAATCACTATAAAGTACGTACGTAACGTACTTCGTTTTGATTCAGTCATGGTGAGAATATTTCTTAAATGTATTCAGCATCCAACTAAGAAAGTTAAAGCTTATTTTTTAGTGTACATCTTTTACTTCGTTGTTATAAATATTCCCCTCCCCACACAACAAAAACAAGTGCAGATCAATTATTACACAAATGTTGTGTCTTCCTACACGGTACTAATCTTATTTCTTATTTAATATAGGTGTTTTGATTTTTCATTTCGGGCTCTGTTTTCTATAAAATTATGTAATATTTCGCTGGATTTATACCGTTAGTAGAAGGAAACTGAATTTGAGACTTGAAGCTAGTCTTTTCTTGTTCGCACGACTCTACAACACACTACGTGTAGGTATTTCATGTGGATATGTATTTGAAGTCTGCTCAAACTGTTCAATTCAGATCGATCTTTCTACAAAACCCTCCAGTGAATAGACGTGTAAACTATTACTTTTCTGAAGCCTACCTTCAAACTGCATTCATACCATAACATGATAAAGACAATTCCAAACAAACATCTTTTTGTAAAAGATAATCCGTTCACTTAGGGTCTGATAATAAATCACTTCTAGGAGTACACTACGTTCGTTATCAAACATATATTAAGCCTAATTGCTACAAGAAAGGGACGCCTTATTCCTTTCAGAATGTTACCCTTTACTACAATACAAGTCACTTGCCAATCCCACCGACAACTAATTACATGTCAATTACCTTTAAAAATTACAAAAGAGATTTCAAGTGTATTTGCAAATGAATTAGTTACTAACATGAAATCACGGGAAAGAACTTTATTAAATACAGATTTAGTATTGGAAAACTTGTACCTAGATGGTCGCCCAAATGTTTTATTATTGCTTGATGCTGAAACTCGAGAAGTGATATGCACTACGGTTTGCACTGGCCGTTATAATGAAAATGTTAGAAAACCGCTTACAAGAAGCTGAGGCACTTCGTGGGCTGTCCGTATACGTGACGAGGCATGGCTCTCCCATGAGAATATGACTATGAGATAGCTCATGTAAAAGGAATGACACGTCACCGCGGTTGCGTTATTGAAGATTGTTATAACATTCAAACAACACAACAAGAGCTCTAAAGAAGAAGGTTTTAGGTAGTTATGTCATGTAAGATACAGATTTATATAATAAATTCTTCAATACTACGCCTAATCAACCATGAGTAGAAGAAGAATTGAATAAGTTAGTGAAAAATAATAGGATTTTCAGAACAGTGACCTAGAGTTGAGTTGAGGTCACTTTTTCTGAAAGTTTAAACCTTTGTGAGGAGTGAATCTCTCTTTACATAATTTTGTCTAGGTGAGTCAGTTGCATAGTCAATCATTCATTTGTAGCTCTAAAAAAAATCTAATCATGGAAAATATCTTCCCCTTTTGAGTTACCAACACTATCCAAGATTTTGGAAAATTATCCCAAGTACAATACAACGCAAAATAGACTTAGTAACGACAATTCAAACAAAAATAGACGATACCTGTTTATTTTATTATGGGCAAAACTTAGATGAAATCATATGATGAATGCAAGAAAATCTTTTTTTCTTGAAATTCAAAACTGGTGTCAGTATTACATTTAAAGACAAAAATAAAAAAAATAATAACCAACTACAACAGTTTAAAAACCCAAGGACAAATTTTACACAAATCGAATTAAGAAAAGTATGTGGCTTGACAATAACTTAACGTGGCCAACAGATATATAATACTTAGAATCTAAGCTCTCCTCACTAGCAGGATCATTACGGGGTATTGTTTTCAATGAGATTTGGAGCATTACAGCTAAAACTAGTACAGGTATTGCAAAACAAAAACATGAAACATTACATTACATTAACATGAAACATTACATTACATTAATACGAAACATTACATTACATTAACATGAAACACTAAAATATGCATTTCGCCGCGCTTACCATATAACCTCGTGTAAGAACGAATTATGGTAAGAATACAGTGACTTTTAAGAGAGCATAACTATATAACAGTCTTTCAAGGGACGCAAGCTCGCTGAACATCACACCACGTCTTTAACAATATTGTCATAATGAACGTAAAAACGCTTTTCTTGTACCATCAGTCTGTGGGATTAGAGTATGACTGGCCTGTTGGTCTAGTGGTTAGTGACCCCGACTGCTGAGCTGGAGGTCGCGGGTTCGATTCCCATTCGGGACACAAAATTGTGTGATCCACATTAAGATGTGCCGCTTCTAGTTGTTATTTGTGTCCATTGTATGGATATTCGTAAAATCCCCGCTACACAGAAATTATTCCTAATTTAGAAGTTGTCTTTTTAAGATAATTTATTCATCATAAAATAAAAAAATATATGGGGTTTTTAAACTTCAAACGCTATAATAATTCGGTGCAGGTAGCACCGGATTATTGTAAACAACTTATTTTATATCTAATATTGTTCTCATGTAAGTGACTAATGTCTCGATAAGAATTAAAGATCTTTAAACCACTTTATCATTTGAAAAAAAAAAAAAAATTTTTGTAATTCTGTAGCTTATGTAAGTTCCTTAACATTATTAACTAATTTTTGTACGTTAGGTTATGAAGTTTGTATGTACTAATGTATGTCTTTTTAAGATTTTATATGATTACGTTCTAATTCTGGAAGCCATCCGAAACTACTTTTATTCACTTTTATTCAAATATTTACTCAAAGAACAAAACTTTCCTAACCCTATTCATGCCTAATCCGTGCTCAACAAAACTAAATTAAAAGATGTCTGTGGTTGTGTTCTTATCGTTTTATTTTGTTAATAAAATAACTGAAACAAATATAAAGCAACTGTAAGATATCTTATGTATATAAAATATGTATTAAGTGGCGTTTTATTGTACGCGTATCACTTAAACTACACTAATACAGCGTAGAAAGTTTTTATTCTGGAATATTGTATGTTATTGCGGGTGACATTTAGACTGTGTTTAATCATGATTAATTACCTTTGTTTTCGACAATTCCAGACGCTATATTTTATTATATATTATTCATTTTCATGAGCAACTTACTTCCTTTTTTTTTATTAAATAGTGGACAGACGAACAGATGGGTCACCCGATGGTAAGTGACAACCGCCGTCCATGGGCGGAAACAGTTGTTAGGATTATATAGAATTATATAGAAACTGTTATTTTTTTAATCAACGACTGTTGTTATTTTTGCAGTACAATTAAAATGAAAAACATAATTAAGGTTGCATACGATAACACTCACAATAGGTCGCTTAAGAAAACAAATAACACTGTATTTGCCTGGGTTGCAATGGTTGAGCCATGTATGTAATTTTTTTTGTGCGATAGTGGGCAAACGAGCCGACGGGTACCCTGATGGCAAGTGAATACTGCCGCCCATGGACCGCAACTCTATAGTCACAAGTGCGGTGCCGGCCTTTTAGGTGGAAGTACACTCTTTTCTTAAAGGTTTAAAGGTCGTATCGGTATACAGCATTCGACAATTTGTCCACAGGCTGGTTGTGCGAGGCAAAAAGCTTCTGGAGAAGTGCACAGTGGTGGAGTTCCAATCATCCAGGTGATGGGGATAGATATTTTGTCGCGTAGGACGATGGCGGAAACCTGTGGCCGGTATAAGTCCGTCCTTTAAGCCCCGGATGTCATACAGCTGTTCCCGGATTCCTCCTATTTGAAGCGCAATATGGTACACCGTGTGGCTTTAGTCGGTCCGATTGCCACACACCTTTCCACCAAAAAACCCCGATGTGATGACGGCCCGAGAGGTTTCATCACGTAAAACAAAATGTATGTACATGAGTCCCGAGGAGACGACCTTCGCTTGTGTCTGGATGCCGCCTTATATATAGGTTACCCGTAGGTGGTGCTCGCATGCTAGGAGGCTCAAAAGCTGGGGCTGAGATGACATAGCTCTATATCATTGTAATTGTGCTGCAAGTATAGAGAACTTATATTTAATCATTATAAACTACACTAAGGACAGAGAATTGATAAAAATGACTGAGTGGGTGGGAATGACTGACTAAATGGAGTGAGTGTATAAGTAAGCCAGTGAGTGAACGTGACAATGAGGAAGATTCTTCTTCTGGTCGGTGTGGTGACGCAAGGTCAAGTTGGCTCATATTACGGCTATTTCCGACAATGATAGCCTGATATTTATTCGGTTTCACTGATACACCGAACATATCAGACCAATGTTTAATTGCCATTAGATCACTATTCACATCAACTCTGTCTGCAAGTGCATTAAGATGGTAGGAACACTGACGTCTTAAAATGATAACATTGATGAAGATATAAAATAGAAGAGGAGAAAGAATACCACCCTGTAGGACACCAGACACCAGATACCACAGTATTTTTCATACCATACGGTTCCATTCCCACACGGGCAAAGAATGGTTTGATCCACAAATAGTTGCCCCAAGTTTGGATATAATTTTTATCCATTACTTGTACGTTTGTAAATAACCCGCGGCACAGGAATAATTTCTTGTTTTCTTAAAAAAATATATAGTCAAAGAACACAACTAAAATATTCATTTTTGTTTTGATTGTAGCCAATCGGGACGAGGATGAGGATTCTAACGCTGTCTACAAATCTGTTTGGGTGTTAAGAAGTTATGTAGAAATAAAGAATCTCACTCCTTTTTGGGCAGTTATGTGAAAAAAGCAATAAATATGAGTGCGGTATTATCTCTCTCGTGTGTACTGGTGTAGTAACGAGAGAATTGCACTCCACGGGGCTTCGCAAACCCTGCTCTGCCTACGACACACAGTCATCTATACTATGCTAAGCCTAACTGATACCTCTGATTACTAAACATTTATTAAAAGATAGATCACTCCTACAAAAAATGCATACCTACCGTTGTATTTACCTATTCCGGGTGCCGAATGCTGCACAGGAAAACGAGCTCAACTTCGGTGAGTCGACATTAACCATGATACCGAACTACGGTATTTACGTAAGTGTGGGGTTACAACTCTTGGAGTAATAATCAATATACTTATATGTATTTTATTATTTGTAAGATAGATATGTAAATGTATTGTTCGTCTCTCTATGTAATACATTTTCACATCTAAATCGCTAAACTCTTGGACCTTAAGGACCAATAGGTAATACTAAGACTGACTCTCATAGCAAAGGTAGAACTTTAAAATTGTATCTTTACTACTTTAAAAGGAAATTATAAAACCGTTGTCTCAAATTTTCTGTTAACAAATACTAAAACAATCTTAGATAAAGGAAAGTATTAGTCTACTTTATTACTGATTTCACAAAAGTAAAAGTAAGGCGCATTACAAATCTTCAAATTTACTTATTAATAGGATACATATGTACATTTTTTCCAAATTAAGTGAAACTAAAACTTAAATAGAGTACAGGTCATTAGTTATATTTATCTCTGTTACTCATCATCATTCATTCATATTACTGCTACTTACTGTAATACATTTTTTTATAACATGTGTCGATTAATAATTGATTAATAGAATATGATAATTACAAATAAAATAAATATATCGTAGTGATTAAATACTATCATCACCAGTCTACAAACACAATAATATTGGCTAAATTTAACAAAAAAATGTCTATACAAATCACAAAGTCAATAAGGCTCAACATCGAGTGCTAACTTAAATGTTCCGTGAACGTCTACACAAAGAAGAACATTTACTACATCGTCTTTAAAGACTTTACTGACAGGATTGGTCATGTACGCCGTACTTGAAATATGACTGCTCCTTCTATTCGTGCTGGTGACATTCCAACCGTCAATCATCTCCAATTTGTACCAACAAAGTATAGCGTTACATTCTCCGTCCTTTAGAACTGGCACTTGCACCAAGGTTGAGGACATATCCTCACATGAAGCTATTTCAAACGCTTCAGATAAAGGATGAAAATGTAATTGTGTGATGTCCAAGTAACTTAGCTGCGAGGCTTGGTACCGGTTCACATGTTTCGCCATGCGGCAGCCCACGTTGTCGTCCACTACGTTATTACTCATTTCCAAGTCCTCACTCCATACTAATTGTCCCATGACGGTCACGGATGCGGGTAAACATATACCATTAGAAGTCAAGTGCCACTTTTGTAGATCGTGGAATAGTCTCTTTTGTCTGAGATCGATCTCTCCGCTATAATCAAATATGTTGGTGAAAATCACATGGAACTTCTTGTTATTGAATACTTCACGAGACCAAGAGTCCGACACCAATATAGTGACTTTACTTGCTGATATTCCGTTTTCCTCCAGTACAGATTTCAGGAAAGCTACATCCACTCTAGTCTTCGCTTTACAAATGAGTGAATTGGCACCCCGTATCAGCATCAGTACTCCTAACAGAGGAAACGGACTTAAGTCCACAATGTCCACATCTTCTACACTCATTGTCTGTCCTAGGTGCAAACACACAATCGCAATAGCTTTTGTTATCATGTTCATGTATTCGGTATCGTTCAAGAAGATTAATGTTTCAAGTGAAACTCTTGCGACAGCCTGACCCGGTTCTTGTAACGCCATCAGTCTTCCGCCGTACGGAACAAAGGGAACGCAGAAGTTTTCATTCAGCCGTACTTTTCTCGGGACAATATCGAAGAACACGGCTTGCTGAAATGATTTTGTCCTCTTTTTCGACCTCGGGTTACTGGTTAACATTATGCCGTCGGTCAAATATAGGTTAAACCAACCGACAACCATATTCATTTCATCGTCCACCGTAGGACTGAATACGGCGTTTAAAGGTCTCTGTCTGTTCAGCATCTCTATGACCTCCTCGGGGCTGTTGAAGTCTATGGTAAACAGAGAGTGCGGCTCACATATATATTTCACGTTCTCGTACAAATACACATCTTCGCCGTAGTACGTCTCCGCTAAGTGATTCGTGTGAACGTTCTGTTGTGGGATGTTGAGAATATTCTTCGTGTGCTGACACAACTTGTATTTGTTATTGAGTTCAACACAATTGACGCCGACCACGAAAAATTCAGCTTTTCCGGGAATTATTTTACTTTCCCTATGCAACAAGTTTTCCCAACCGTGGCAGAGGGATTGTAGAATAAAATTTCCAAACAGTCCTGAGTCGATCATGTCGGTTAATAATATAGACCTTAAACCGTAAATGTCAGTTTGTTTTAAAATAACTGATGGTTGGTTGACGATAACTACTTCTAACGAGTTGTTTTCTTGCATCACGCGTTCCGCTAGTTGCACCATCGTGTTGGAAGATTCACAAGCGGTGACCGCTATTGGGTTACATTCGGTGGCGTACAAAGCCAATAGTCCCGTTCCCGCGTCTATGTCTATGACACTATCTATTGCAGGATTTATAACACTTCTAATGGCAGCTCTGTACTCGTTATTACGCACTTTGTCATTGAGACTTCTGTATATGCTTCTCGGAAACAAGGAACTTTTCGCGTTGTTCAAGTTCTTCTCAACTTTGACGTGACTGGTGTCGATGCTTAAAGCTTTCTCAAAGTGGTAAAGCGCTTCGGTGATATAGTTGTATTTGTATAGATAAGTGCCGATGTCGTTGAGCAGATCCACGTTGCTTGGGAATATTTTTAAGACTCTTTCAAAGTTGCTAAAAATATCCACTTTATTCTGTTGTTTGGCAAGTTCTTCGTTCATTTTCAAGAAAACAGTTCTGAATTCTATTTCAATTTCTTGCCTTATAGCTGGCTGTATGTTAACTGCACTTATGTACGTGTTAAATGCCATAACATAATTCCTGTTTGCGGCTTGTTGTCGCGCAAGTAACACGAAGTTCACTCCCACTTCCAAGTGTAGCATTTTATATCTTTAGTAAGTTTATATTTTTTAAATATTTATTACACAATTAGAAAGACTGCACGGATTCACTTAGAAAATTGAGTGTTATATGTATAGGGATGCTGTTCGTATACCAGAGGCGTGTTGCTGAATTGAAAGTCAAATTCAAACTGTCTCCCTTGTCTCGTTTGAGTTGAACTCGTTAACTCCGGAGAGTTCAGGTAGTCGACGCAGTGTCGGGCACAGAGTGGTTGGGGGTGATTAGCTTATTGTCTCTTTTTATTATTAACGCTTTTGTAATTTTTAAAGGTAATTGACATGTAATTAGTTGTCGGTGGGATTGGCAAGTGACTTGTATTGTAGTAAGGGGTAACATTCTAAACGGATGAAGCTGCCCCTTTTTTTATAACAATTAGGCTTACTAATCCTTTGATATTGGCTAAACAATGAAGATAGTATTTTCCTAGAAGTGATTCAGTTAGACAGGTAAGCGGATTGTAGTTTAATATATGTATTTATTTTGCAATTTAAATAGAAAGAAAATGTCAAGTCTTGTCAAAAAGTCCTAATAAGTATTATTAAACATTGTTAATATAAAATTAATATTGTTAGTTAAGATTTAGAAATGATAATAATAATTAGCGTAGTTTATCAACATTGTTTTTGTTTGACAGTCCGTTTCTAATTGAAGTTGCATGCCAAGCGCGAGGCAATATGTCGGTTCAAGAATTATCTTGTTATTTCTATAATAATTGATTTAAAATATTGATTAATAATAACATTGAAATATTGCATTACGTAACAAAAACGAAATGTTAATAGCAACAATTCATGCTAAATATTTTTATTTCGAAGTATCATTTAGGCTATCTTTTATCTTAATCAGTCTACGCTATAATTATAATAAAATAATTTAAAAAATCTAAGCTAAAAAATTTACAACCTACATTTGTGTTATTAATATTTTAAGATATTCATTCCTGCATTTTGTTATTCATATACTATATCTGTAGACTTTGAAATACGTACTTAGTTCACTCGCTCTATGAATAGAATTATTTACTCACAGGAGGTCTTCAATATATTTACAGGAACATAACAAGTGATGAAGACTTGTACAAATTAATAAAAAACACCAAGTGCATACATTTCACAGACGAATAATTAATACGTTATGGATAATACAATTTTACACAAATTATGCGTAATAGAAGTATCTTAAACTGATAAATTTACTTTGTATCGTTACTCATGTTACAAAGTAAATATTTCAGTGTTTTTTGATGATACTGCTTTTAGATTTTAGACTTAGAGACGGTCAATTAGTATCACTTTACTCCTGTAGATCTCAATGTGATGATTTTATACGGCTTAATTAATATTAAACAATATACTTGATTGTAGTTTTTTTTTTGTGTAACAACGATGACAAATTTTAATTTATTTTAATAATGTGTATATTATTGAAGTCTGGAATAAATACTTTTCCAAAGTTATCAAAAACAAACGAAAATGCAGTCATGAATAATAATAATAATAATTTACCGGGCAACACTCTATGGCAGTTGTAATTTTTTCATTCCATTCCTATAAATACAATTTTCCAGCTTTTATATTTCAAATTACAATCACATATACATATATCGGAAGCATATACTGTTTGTATATGAAGGAAAAATATAACAAACAGCAAATCACAAGAAAAACCATAAATAAATACTTAAATCTAAAATGTGAGGCATGTCATCATCGTTATGAAAAATGAAAAAAATCAATAACTAAGCAGCTGTTCAAACCACCCAAACCATCTCCAGACTCGTCACTAAAGCTCCATCTCGCTGCCCCCGGAAACCGCATCAAGCATTCCGGCTGTTGCTGAGGCGTCGAGCTCAACGTCAAGCGACTAGTTTTTCTCACCGCTGACGTCGCCAACACCTGTACGTCAGCAGGGGAGAGGCCGGCCACCGACTTGCTTGGGACCCCGAGGCCAGCCGTCTTCGAATAGGGTGCCAACCGTCTTCGCCAGCCGTCTTCGAATAGGGTGGGTAACCCGCTACCGGTGGTAATGTGCATCGCATGAGATGGACGATACCCATAAACTAGAACGTCATGCGAGCATAGTCTGTGCCTACAGAGGGAGGAACCAACCTCACTGCTTATCGTAATCGTATGCTGCCTTTGTTTTAATAGCTTGAACCAGCTGTTAATGTTTCGGCACAAAGATTATCGGAGCATGTACGCAATTCAGCGATGTCATCTGTTGGATAACTGCGTGCTTGAGAGGCTACGTTTGGACTTACAAAATAGCCTTGTTGCCCCCCCCCTCCATCAGCAATGGAGACTATTATTGACTCTGGACTACTACCACCTAGTTCAATTGAGGGAGGGGAGGAAAATACTGCTTTAACTGTGAGTACTCAATATAATGATAAATTAAGGAACGCTTTGGAAGGTGCTATTCGAGAGTATCGGCACGTGAGTTTTGATGATGGACCACGTTTACCGCGTTTGCCGATGCATAAACGAAATAAAGCGCTAGTGTGTGCCCTTGATTCTTTATTATCTACTTATTTAAAAAATAGTGAAAATCTCAGGGATACGCATTCAATTGTTTATTGTGCGGCGGTTACAGCCTGTCGAGTAGCTGGTGTTAAAATCCCTCGTGTTAACAATACTCCTCGACAAAAGATTAATGTTCCGGCGTGGCAATGTTAAAGGTGTAAATCTGTGGTAACCCTTTAAATTAAACTTTCTTCATCACTTGAATTGAATTTATTTATATTAAACATTATTATCAAAACACTTTTACATTACAAATTACTACATCTTAATTCGATGATCTCCAATACAATACTACTTTTAGCAATTCAATCGATCTGACATAATAACTCTTCACCATTTCTAAAACATTCGACATATTATATATGTCGAATGTTATAGCTTACTTGTAAGCTGCCAACAATTCAAAGGAGGCTCAATTACATAAAACCTAAAAAATTCTCCACCAACATCCCCTCTGAATTTTATAACCAGACTATCTGAATTATCGTCCAAACCTTACAACTACCTTTACTTCTAGTTACATCTAATTTGAAAGAGTTCACAACAATGTTATCACTGATCACTCATACATAATACACTCCCTCAATCTCAGTAACTTTGTTCTGTCTAATCCTTTCGTTGAAATGTCAGCAATATTCTTACTGGTTGGACAGTAGATAATCTCAATCAAGTTGTATTTTTTCTTTAATAAAATAGTATTTTACATCTATGTGTTTACTTCTTCTATTAGGTATACCATTTTTAATTAAAACTGTTGCTGTCTTGAGTTTTTGGCATGATTCCTTTAATATCATAAATCAAGCTTTGAACATATACTAGATGTTTAATACGTTCAGCTGAGGCAATGTACACTGCTTCCGTACTGGAGAGCGCAGTAACTGACTGCTTACGTACACACCAGTGTCCACCACCATACAGTATTACAAAACCTGATGTACTTTTCCTGGTATCTGGATCACCTGCAAAGTCCGCATTACAATAGGCCCTCATGACAGAGTCACTTCCATTCAAATACTGAATGTCACAAGACACCCAGCTCTTTAAATATCTAAAAATGTTGCAAGATCATTTAGATTAGGATTTTCTTGATGCCTCCTACAATATCCTACATGAAAAGACGCATCTAATCTTGTCTTGTTAACCAGAAACATTAGTGAGCCAATTAACTATCTATATTGATGCACATCATCACCATTACACTTCCCTCCCTTCTTCTTGATGTACATCAATTATAATATTCGGATATACACATCCCTTAAAATTATGATAATTAAATTTCTCTAATATCTTTTCGATATACGATTTTTGAGAGATTTTTATAAATTTGTCATCTAATAATATGTCAATCCCAACAAATTTATCTACCTTATCAAAACTTTTAATTTCAAAACCCTTTTCTAGACCTTTAATGATATTCTGTAATTCCAATTTATTATTTCCAATTAACAATCCATCATCAACATGTATTGGCAAATAAATTAATTTTCTCCTACATACAAATAAGCATGGATCTAATTTAATTTGCTCAAAACCTAAATTCGTTAAGTGAGCTGTTAATAGGGGCCTGTTTTAAACCATATAAAATTTTCTTAAGTTTACACACCTTTCCCTTATCAATGTTATAGCCTAACGGTATATCCATAAAAATTTCTTCCTATAAATCTCCATACAAAAACGCAGTCTTCACATCAATTTTTTTAATTTTTAAACCGCTTTGTCCTGCTATTGACAATAACAAGCGTAGTGTAGTTGTATCAACTACTGGACTATATGCTTCTTTATAATCAATATTATATATTTGTAAAAACCCTCTTGCAACCAATCTCGCTTTATATCCACCTAGAGACTTAATAGTAAAAATCCATTTACTACTAATAATTTTCCTATTCTTTTCTAATGTTTTGTCAAAAATTTCTCAAGCTTTATTATTTTCTAATGAATCCTTTTCTTTATCACTTTTTGCCATAAATCCCTTTCATTACTATCTAAAACTTCACCATATGTTAAAAACGAACTTTTTAAATCATAATCTTGAAATCTTACAGGTGAGCTTTTATTTTTTACAGGCAGAACCCCCCTAATAACCTTTTCTTCTAACATATCTTCAAATGATTAAGTTTCATTATTTCCCCCATCATCCAGACCATCCGAATTATTAACCTCTCTTACGTCACTATCATCTCCTACATTTCTTTCTTCATTGTTATCTAAAACTTCTGAAGTATTCCTATCATTTATCAAAATATCAATACTATCTTCAAAAATATCATCATTATTAAAAGTTACATCATCTCCCCTCTCTACCCTTAAGTTCTCTTCACACGAATTATTCTCTTTAGTATCATATTTATCTTCTTCAAACAAACGAAACAAATCACCCTTAACTTCCATTTTAAATTTCTTTAAGTACTCACTGACTTCTTTTATATTGTTATTAAACCTAACATTTCTTGAACAATAAACTTGCAAATGGTGAGTACTTGCACAGATATAACCAAGTGGCCAGGATAGTCCATCAGCAATTTGCTCTTGGATATAACCTTGTGGATGTCGAGTTACCGCAATGCAGGTATGTGCCCGAACCAGTTCTTGAAAATAGTTGTGCAACATTATATTGGGATCGATCTATCATCACTGACAGGACATTTGTTGCCAATAAAAATGATATAGTGGCGATTGACCGACTAGAGCGTAGACCAATAATTGTTGACATTACGATTCCACATGACGAGAACCTCATAAAGGCTGAAAAAGATACACAAATAAAATATTTGGATTTAGCCAGCCAGCCAGTGAGGTGGTCGACATGTTGGATGTGAGTTTTGCAATCATTGTGAAGATCACATCAGCTCATATCAGCTCATGGGTTGATTGCCAAGAGCCTCACGTTACACAGCTGGGTTAAGGGCCCAATGCAGAAGGCAGTCCGTCTTGATATTGTGAGGAGGTTCCTGTCTCTGGAGCCCTAACCACCGGTAGCTTGGTCCCTGTACCCGATACCGGTGGGAAGCAGGCGGTAAAATGTGTCACCTGCCGAATAGAAGGAGCATTCATATTTTAAGTACGGCGTACATGACCAATCCTGTCAGTAAAGTCTTTAAAGACGATGAAGTATATATTCATCTTTGTGTGGACGTTCACGGAACTTTTAAGTTAGCACTCGATGTTGAACATTATTGACTTAGTCTGTGATTTGTATATTCCTCTATTAAATATAGGAAACATTAATGTGTTCGTCTACTGGTGATGTTAGTGTTCACGGAACTTTTTATTTATTTATTTCGCCTTATTGTACATATTGTGCCAAGGCGGACTTAATGCCTTAGGCATTCTCTTCCAGTCAACCTTGGGGTGTGGCAAAAATAAATGGTAGTAAGTGCAAATAGGTGAGAGAGGTACCAGTTTAATTATTATAAATAAGATCTATTTATATACATATATAAATTTTATACATCAAATACTAATATATACCTATACATAAATAAATACAAACATATATTCATATACATATATACATACAACGCATATAATAAACACTATAAAATCTGGTAAATATGTGCTAACGCTGTGACATTTCTGCCAACTCATTATACAGGAGGTCACGTACCCTCCTCTTAAAAATAAAGCGGTAAGTGGACATCCTGATTTCGATTGGTGGTGCATTCCAGAGGACTGATTGGACATAGAAGGAAGAGTTAACAAAGTTAGAGTTATGAGAGGTACATAAGAGAAGATTGTTGTGAGTGGAACGAAGATTTCTATTCGTATTTAGATCGAAGTAGCACACATCACCATAGTCGATTACAGGAATGATAAAGGACTGCATTAGGATAATTTTGGTTTTAGTAGGAAGGAAATTTTATAAACGGTATAAATTTCGGAAATTTCCAGTTACTTTCTGACTTGCATGAGTTACTTGGGCTCACCAATCAAGCGTTGTGTCAATATGCAACCCCAGGTCTTTAACTACCGACTTCAGGGATAAGACTGAGCCTTAAAAAATGAGATTGAAAACAATAGGCGAAATGGAAGTGGTATCAATCCTACACATAATGCGTTTGCTGCCTACACCGATCGCCTGGCATTTGGTATTGTATAAATTCGTAGTCGTTGTTGATCATCAATGGCTTGCGGTATCTCTTCAA